>OY787626.1:6732688-7989529 GCA_963678935.1 Umbilicus rupestris | reverse complement strand
TGTTCTAGCTCTCCCACCACACAGTCGGACACTCTGAGTTCTTCAAATTCAGTCTCTGCTCCCCCTCAATAGATGACTCACTCTGTCACTCTTGGGTAGCCTTGATCAATGCTCCACAGCCTGTAACAATGTCTGTCCGTGGCTGATCACCGAGCTCTAATTGTTCCTTTAACAAGCAACGCTCCAGTTGAACTTCAGATCAATCCTGAATCAAACTCCACGAGTTCTGAATCCTTCTGCACATAACACCAGTCTTCAACTCAATGTTTAAGCCCTGCTACCGTGGTTGATCTCTGTGTATTCGCTCTGTGCTATTATGTGTTGCTCTCTGACCGTGTGTCTTTTCTGTGCTACGTTCAGCCTTCCTTTTCAAGCTCTCCAGCACACCAAAAACGCCAAGGATCATTATCAGAATCTTCTCCTAGATACTAGCAAGTTTGTTGGAGATTCCGTTGCCAAATTTGGACTCTTGGATCTTTATCTTCTTTGGCCACGTGCTGGCATTTCCTGAGCTCTTGATGACGTATGCTTAACTCTCTGATCTTCCCCGATCAAGACGGATCACTCCGGAGCCTCACCGTGCAACTCCAGGTTGATCGGGCATTTTTCTCTGGCTCTTGATCATTACGGAGTGCTGAAGCTGACTCTGTCACTTCATAGAGGTCTCTCGCCCATTCGTCAGAGAGTGTCTCAACTTCAAATCTTCAGAGATTGCTGAAGCAGACTCTGGTTCTTTGTTGTTGTTGTTTTGTCAGTCTTCAGATTATGCTCCAGCCACCAATCTTCAAGGAGTGCTTCAGCAGTCTCTTGAGCAGTTTTGTCAAGGAATGTCATATCCTCAACACTCTCTACTCATACAGTCACCACTCTCTCTCTTTGTGCTCTAGCTTCTTGCTCTTGCTCTTGCTTATGCTTGTGTGTATATGTGTGACTTCCTTAGATGTGCTTCTCTTATATAGTGGCAACCCTTCAAGGAATATAGAAATCCTAGTCCCACTAGGATTTAGACCGCTTTCCAAACTCCTTTTGGTAATCCAAGATCTATCCCAAGATTCTAGGAGTTTGTTGAGATATGGTTGTAACAACCTTCTTTTCAAAATCTCCTTTTTGGAATCATATCTTTACTTTGATATTTCAGAGTAGATTTGGGCAATCCGTTGTTGCTGGGGATTCCTAAATCTATTAGGAAACATTCCCAGGCGCTGGTTCTTTGCTTTTGGTTGTTATCCAAAAATCTGCGGTCGTCAGTCTTTACGATGCTCCAACTACTGTATTCACAGGATACTCTAGCATCTAGCTAGATCAACTCTGTTGAGGTATGACATCCTTGACAAAATAGCACAAGAAGATGCTGCAACACTCCCTGAAGATTGAAGCTGGAGCACAATCCAAAGATTGACAAAATAGCAACAAAGTTCAGGGACAAAGCACAAGAAAGTACTATAGCACTCTGTGGACCACAATAGCTAAGAAAAACTGGGCAACAGACAAATGACAGAATCTGCTATAGTAACTCGTGTTGATTTGAAGCTAGAGCAAAATGGCCGAGTGTCTTGAAGATGCACGAAGAGTGTCCAGAGAGGTGCTGCCGGTGTCGCAGAGGCTCAAAGAGCTTTACAAATATCATCAAGTGATCAGCACACATCATCACGCGGCCGAGAGTGATCCAGAACGATAAGGTTTCTAAATTTAAATTTAGGTAACAAAATCTCGACCACTCCATAAGAATCTAGGAGAAGATTCCAAAAGATGCTGTCTTGCACTACAAATCCTAAGGCATCTAGGGTTTCCATCACTGATCATTGATGAAGCTATAAGAGCGATGCAGAGGCACAAGATGAATAAGGAATATAAGTAGAGAATACACATAACAAGAGTTAATAGTAGAAGACTGAAGCAATAGAGTTGTGTTGAGCGTAGAGGAGATCAGAACTCCTAGAGTTTGATCTAGTATTCTTTCACAGAACTCTCCTTGGTAGTGATCAATGAGCATTGATCAAGGAGGAGCAATATCTGAATTGGAAGAATTCAGAGAGAGTCCGTCGGCTTGGCAGAGGGTGCTAGAGAAGCTGCGACAAAAGTTACAGCAATTCTTATATAGAGATTGCTATATGTTGAGGATATGACATCCTTGACAAAACTGCTAAAGAGACTGCTGAAGCACTCCCTGAAGATCGGTGGCTGGAGCACTATCTGAAGACTGACAAAACGATAACAACAAAGAGCAGAGTCTGCTTCAGCAATCCCTGAAGATCTGAAGCTAAGGCACTATTTGAAGAATGGGCAAGAGACAGCTATGAAGAGACAGAGTCTGCTTCAGCACTCCGTGATGATCTAGAGCTAGAGCAGAATAGGCGGCGTTGCACGGTGAGTCTCCGGCTTGATTCAGCTGGCAATTGGGAAGCTCAGCGAGGTATGCAGATGTCATCAAGAGCTCAGCAATCGCCAGCACGTGCTCTAAAAAAGATAAAGATCCAAGTGTCCAAATTTGGCAACGGAATCTTCAACAAATTTACTAGAATCTAGGAGAAGATTCTAATAATGATCCTTGGCGTTTTTGGTGTGCTGGAGAGCTTGAAAAGGGAGGCGACGACGCAGCACACAAATATACAATCCGAGAGAAAATACAGAGCGCAAGAGAAGAGCACAAGGAGAGATTAACTCACGGTAGCAGGGTTTTATCCACTGAGTTAAAGGCTAGTGTTGCACAGAGGAATCAAAACTCGTGGAGTTTGATTCTGAACTAGTTCTGAATTCAACTGGAGTGCTGGTCATTGGAGGAACAGTTAGGAGCTCGGTGATCATCCGCGGACAGGCAGTGTCGCGGGCTGAGGAGCAGTGATTGAGGCTACCCGATATCAACAAAGTGTGTCATTGATTGAGAGGGAGCTAAAGCTGAGTTTGAAGAACTCAGAGGGTCCGACTACTAGGCGGGAGAGCTTGAGTATCATGGACTTAAGATATATCAATTTGGTGAAGAGTGTGCTCAAGCATTCTGTGAGCTATACACTGTAATAGAATAGGCTGAGTTTGAGAGGTAGAACTGTAGCTATTTATTACTGAGAGTGTGTAGAGTACACGAAGAGAGTCTATGAGATCAGACTGCTTGCTAGTCTAGGAGATTAAACTGAGCTTTAGATTTCGGCTAGGTGAGAAGTAGAGGTGTGAGTCCTTTTACTTCGAACTGTGATAGTGGAATCTTGAGGATCGGAGCATCCTCCAAAAACGTAGGCAAGTTGCCGAACTGAATGACAAACGTACTTTGTCTTTCTTATTCTTAGTAGAGTAGTTCCGCAGAAAGATACAGAGAGTCCCTAAACAGAAGCTCTATCTCTGCTTTAGCAACGCAACAGAAATTGGTATCAGAGCCGTCCACTCAGCACACAGAGTGTGATCCAGGAAAGCGTTGCTGTTATCTATGGCCACTATGAAAGAAGGACAAAACACAATCAGACCCCCGTTGCTCAAAGAAGGGAATTATGGGTATTGGAAAGCTCGAATAAAAGCATTCTTGAAGGCCATGGATGAGAAGGCATGGAGAGCTGTGATCTCGGAATGGGCACATCCATTGGTGATAGATGATAAAGGAGTAGCACAAAAGAAATCCGAAGAGAGATGGACTGCAAAGAAATTGCTACAGCATCCGGTAACTCTAAAGCCCTCAATGCAGTATTTGCCGTAGTTGATGCTAAAATTTTCATGCTGATCTCAAACTGCTAAGTCGCAAAAAAGAAATTTCACTATAGCATACCGTCTACTACACATTGTAATAGGATAGTCTAAGTCTGTGCGTTAGGTTTCTAGCTATTCTTTACTGGAAGTGTGTAGGGAGTACGAATCGAGTCTGTGGGATCAGACTGCGAGCTAATTCGTGTGATCAGATTGAGCTGAGGTGGAGCTAGGTTAAAAGTAGTGGTTAAACTAGAGCGTGGCTTAGTTTTGGAACCCATTGTACTCTAACAGATATAATTAATTCTTGAGGACTAGGCATTGGCCGAACTGGGTAACCAAAGCCTTGTGTCTTTCAGGTTTGGCTAGAGAAATAGTTTTTGCAAAGTGACTCAGAAGTGCTACAACAATCGCTGTAACTCGTCACCAGCAGTGCAACAAATTTCAATTGGTATCAGAGCCGATCACTCGACACACAAAGTGAGATCCGGGAGAGCATTACTGACTTCTACGGCTGCCATAAAGGAAGGACAGAGCACCAGCTGACCGCCACTACTCGAGGGAGGAAATTATGGCTATTGGAAAGCTCGGATGAAGGCTTTTCTCAAAGTCATTAATGAAAAGGCATGGAGGGCAGTCATATCAGAGTGCTCTCCACTGACCATGGACATTGTGGGTGTTGCACGAAAAAAGTTCTGAAGACAATGTGACAACCATAGAAGAAGCGCAATATGTTAAGAATATGAGGCTGGAGGCACTGATTGGCTTGCTGAGACAGTTTGATATGAAAGCTACAAAGGATGCTACACTCTCTGGGAAAAACCTTGGGTTGAAAGCTGAGTCAAAGGAGAGGGAAACTGTCCCAGATGATGTAGGCCAACAACTATCCCTGCTGGTCAAAAACTTTGGCATGTTCATGAAGAGAATGCACCAAAAACCTTCTTATGCAGGACAGTCTTCTAAGGGGAGAAACAGAAGAGGAGAAAATTTCTAGAGAAGAACGAAGATGCTGACCATAATAATGAAGAAAGAAAAGACAAACAGAAAGTGATCCAATGATAGGAGTGCGAAGGATATGGCCACAGAAAAACTGAATGCTCGAGCTACCAGAAGAAAAACAACAAATTCAGACTGACTACGGGATTGTTGAGTCTGACAGCAGAGTTGAGGAAGACATCTCAGAAGAGTCAATTGTCGGACAATTCAAACTGATACTAGAGAAATGCCTCGAAGTCATCAAAGTGAACAAAGAACTACTGTCAAAGATATCCGAATTGGAGGGAGATAGAACAAAATTCAGAATATCATTATCTCTCTGACCAAGGGACAACTATCAGATGATGCTGAGATCATGGGGGAGTGTCAACAAAGAGTGGCACCTGTGACAACCGAAAGAGAGCCATCCATTCTAGATGAGATCCTAGCGTACCAAAGATATGGAGGTGGACTGAAGGTCTTGGATACACAGGCGAAGAAAATACTGGTGTGACCACATTTGTCAAAGCCACGGATCTCGAACAAATTGCAAGAGCTAAAAGTGTCCACTAGAGCCCAGTCACAGTTGTTCAACATGTTCAAAAAAGGTGCCAAAGAAAAAGAACAAGAGAATTCTGCAGCAACCCCATGATCATTCTCCTAATCAAAAGCCTAGAACAAAGAAGGGGAGATGCTACTTCTATGATCAGGCAGGACACTACCAGAGACACTGTCCAATCCTGACCAAGTATTGGAAACCTCGAAGAGCAACAAAGGCCAGTCAAGATAGAGTAAGCACAAGGAACCCATTGTTCACCTGTGAAGTCTACAGCCGCAGATGCCGTTAGACAAGGGATATCATTTTACTGTGCAGGAAACCTTCGGCAGTATTGGATGGATAACTAAACCGAGAAGGAGGCACATAAAGAAAAGAAGTGCGAACTACTCATCCACAGTGGGAAAAAGGAGCAAAGTACCAGAAAAATGCAAGTGTCAAATGCGCTGGGTACAAGTGACAAAGCACACAGTTGTGGATAAACAGCCGCCCAGTATCTCCACAAAAACACAAGGGCCAAGCTTATGTTCTAAAGTCGACCCTAGATCCAGGAGAGGCAGCTGAATAGAGTGCTATAGCACTCTCTCGCAACTTGAGGCTGTAACTTGTGAACTTATGCCTGGCGCCAAAAGTTGGTCATGCACAGAGGAGTGACACGTGTCCGGTTTTTTTTAAAAAGAAAAGAAAAAGTAAAGAAGGGGAAAGTTTCGATTTAACAGCTTTCGACCTAGGGCTTGTAACTTCTCCGACACCGTCAAACTCCACTAACCAAGTCCTCAGAAAACCAACAACAATGGTTCGAACAAGGGAAGACAAAACGAACAGTCACAAGGAAGGGTTAAGAAGAGGAAGGATAGTGAGGTTCCTGACGTTGGTGAAATGGCGGAAGTAAAATTACTAATCCAATCACTTTACACAAATAATTTTTTTTTTTCCGAGTGTCCTCAACTTGAACCCAAGAGAAAAACTAAGATTAGGTCAAAGCTAATTAGCAATGCTTAATGCAAGTCTACGAAAGAAAAACTGAGGGTTTTTCCTCTAAGCGAGGTATCTCTAGTAAGCACTAAAGACAAATTTGAGTTTGTTTTGAAATAAAGCAATTGAAAAAAAAAACGTAGTCGGGATTCTATTTCACCCCTAGTGATGATGCAAGTATGGCAGTGTTTGACAAAACCAGCATATGTGAACAAGGAGCTGCTGCAGCTCAAACAATCAAGCAGACCAGCAGAAGTAAACCAGCAGTAGATGCAGCAGGGGATGCTACAGCAGGTGCTGGTTCAAGTGCTGGTTCAACTGTCCGAGTAGCAGTTTGGTGCTGGGTGCGTTTTGAAGGTATGGCAGCTTTGTGAAAGTGCTTAGAAGAATTTCTAAAATACCGCTGAGCATATTCCAGCAAGGTTTACTAGTCAGAGAAGGAGATTTGCATTGAAGATATTAATCAAATCTAACCTCCTAGATTTTAGGAGATAATTGATCTTGAGGGTCAAGTGCCTAAACCTGGAAATTGCTTAAAGTGGTGTGGGTATTTAAGCAGAAGGTTTGAGGGCTGAAGAGGGTGATCGAAGCTGAGCGATACACGAGAGTAGACACAGATTTCAGAGAGAGGATTTTCTGGGTGCCTACGGACGTTGTTCTTCGATCAAACACACACAAGCAGAGCGTTGAGCGCAGAGCTGTGGTGTGCATTGCAGAAGAGAATCAGGTCTTGCAGAGACTGATTTGTGCATTGATCTGGAAGCCAATTCAGAGCTGTGGAGCTTGTTGGTTGATCAAAGGCAGCCGCGGAAGAACTGACGGGTGGAAGGCTCGGTGGAGGTTCGTGCGGAAGAACTCACTAGTGGCAGGTGGTCACTGAGTGAGGGGGAGTTACTCAGAGTGTGCAGCGCTCTTAGAGTGGTTCGATCGGCTCGGCAGAAGGCCTTGGAGCGACGCGGACATTGTGCTTCATCTGTGTGTTACAGCTGTTGCTGCAGCAACCCTGCTGAGTAGTGTAGGATAGAATAGGCTAAGTTCTTTGAGAGGATTGTAGCTATTCTAGACTGACATTTTGTAGAGGGTGTGCTGGCACAAATTAGAGCTTGTTCTGATTGTGCTGAGTGATCAACAAGAGGTTGAGTAGCATAGGTTGCGTGCGTTGTAACCTAGTGTACTTGGAACCTTTGGTTGAGTGGATTGAGGACTGGAGAATAGTCCTCCCCAGACGTAGGCAGATTGGCCGAACTGGGTGAACAAACTTGTGCATTGTTTGTTGCTTGCTGAGATTATTTCTTGTGAACAAGAGTGTGCTGCAGCAACTGCTTGTTCACAAATCTGCCGAATTGAGACACTGTGAAATTTCACCTAGGTCATGCGATTAGCAATACAAAACAGTAATACATGCATAAGGTAATTTAATTGATAATGTTAAGGTAATGGCATTCAATTGACAAAACCCTCATGAGTGAACAAGCTGAAGTTCACAAGGGGTTGCTACAGTAGCCTGTGTAGTAGAAGATCTGGAGCATCCTGTGAGCAGAATTATCGCGTGATCTACAGTTGCCCAGAATTGAAGAACGGAGCAAGGAAAGTATCCTAACGTAGATTAGAATATTCCCTGAATCAAGATCGTCTTCAACAAACCAACTTGAAGATAATGATGCTTTTGGAAGGTAAGTGTCCTTAATCAAGTATCTGACAAAGTAGAAGTGGAAACCAACTTAAAGATAATGATGTTTTTGGAAGTGCGGAACTCGGCATATATAAGTAAGCCTTGGCAGAGAGCAGAGGCATCAAGAATCCATCCAAGTGTTGAGTGGAGAATTGAGCAGAGAGGAGTCTTGAGTGAACAAGCTGAAGTGCACAAGGGGTTGCTACAACAGCCTGTGTAGCAGAAGAGCCGGAGCATCCTCTGAGCAGAATTACCGCGTGATCTACAGTTTCCCAGAATTGCAGAACGGAGCAGGGGAAGTATCTTAATGTAGATTACAATATTCCCTGGATCAAGATCGTTTTCAAGAAACCAACTTTAAGATAATGATGCTTTTGGAAGGTAAGGGTCCTTATCAAATATCCGACAAAGTAAAAGGGGAAATGATGCAGAGCGACTTGCGCTACAATATACGAAGAAGCGGGATCATTCTAAGCTGCGCGTCAGCAAGCGGTGCACGCTTGCGAGAGAGGGCACCGCAGTGTTTTACTATTTTATTTTTATTTTTAATGTTTTTAGATAGGTTTTCTTATTTTCAAAATTAGATTTGGCTGGTTATATTTTATGTTTCCTAATTAGTGGGCTCTGTTTACTATATAAACAGAGTCAGGGTAGTAGGGAAAGACAGTTTTGGAATTAATAAAATTTCAGAGTTTTTCATTCGTACCAACTTGAAGATAATGATGTTTTCGGAAGTGCTGAACTTGGCTTATATAAGTAAGCCTCGGCAGAGAGCAGATGCATCCAAAATCTGTCCAAGTGCTGAGCGGAGAATTGAGCAGAGCGGAGAGATTGGATCCATCACTCATTGAGCAGAGCGTGCGCGCAGAGCAGGAGTGATTGTGAAGAAGAGAATGATCGAGACTTGCAGAGTCTGATCAGTGCTTGATCGGAGAAGGTCATTTGGAGTAAGAGGTTCGCTGATTGATCAAGGAGAGTCGAGGGAGCGTTGTGAGTGTCTAAGGAACTCGGATGACGGCTGAAGACTCACTCTCTTTAGTGACTACTGTAACACTGTTTTAATTAGAATAAGCTGAGTATGTGAGTAGAGCGATAGCTATTTAATTAACTCTGAGTGTGTAGGAGTGTGACACTGATCTAAGGGTGTTTAGATCAGATGCGATTCGTGCTAGCTGGGTTGGGTAGCATAGATTGATCTAGCATAGGCATAAAGTCAAGTCTGTGTTGTACTAAGACCTAGAGAACTAGTAGAATCATTGAGGACTCCAGAGCAGTCCTTCCAAGAGGTAGGAAGTTGACCGAACTAGGTGAACAAATCATAGTGTGTGATTTGTTTCAGGTTATTAGCGGTACAAGCTAATTCGGTACAAGAGGTTACTATAGCAACCTGCTGGGTACACCCTCAGCAAATGAAGGCGCTATAATTTCAGATAGTTCTAAGGATAAAGTATCATGCACTCTAGATTCAACTCTCGCTCCTTCTCTAGAGTGGGAATGATACCTAAGGGACACGGTTCTCAAACCATCACTCTGTTGAAACCTGTAGAATATAAGTCTCTTAATCTCAACCTCTCGGTCTATTGATCGGTAACTCAAGTCCGCTCTATGCTTAGCTTAATAGAGTTCGAGTGTCACTCTCGCGCACAAACGCTATCTACGATAAACATGCTCGATCTTCTAAACATCTTAAGTTCAATTCTCATTCATCCTTAGATGTTTTATTAATTCATACACATTCACGCATTTTCTCAAACACCTTGTGCGCATAGAATTAACATGAAAATAAAGCATGTGAATTTCAATCTAACTTCGTTCATATTGATAACATGCATATTTTTTGTTACAATCTAACCTAAGGGATCCAAAAGGATCCTTACTACTATGCGACTACTCACTCATGGTGAGTTTGATACAAAACATGGTTTGTAAAAGGAAATTGTTCAACAATATGTAATAGAGTAGTAGGAATTGAGTAGAATGATGTTGTAGAATCTTCAATTGTAGGTGTCTTGTCCAAAATCTCGACAAATCTCTAAGTCTGCGATGATCTCTGGTTTAGGGTTTTCTTTCCAGGAGAGAGCCATCTGATTTTTTTCTCATCTTTTCTATCTATACCCTTGGAATTTGACCAGATTGACCCGTCCTGCACAAATCAACTTTGATTCGTGCTGCACAAAAAGTGATTCGACCAGGGTTGGTCGAATCAAAGTAACAGTGGGTTATGAAGTTGGTTGAATCAATTCTGTTTGGGCGAATAAATTTTGATTCGCCCTGGCCTGGCCTAAATTTTGATGGAGCCTTGGCCTGACCTAAATTTTGATTCACCCTGGCCTGGCCTAGTCGGTCAGCGCTGGTGAACTGACGAAATCTCCTCGAGTCAAGTTGATCCGGGAAGCCTGAGTTGATTTGACCAGGTTTGGTAGAATCACTTTTGATTCGTGCACTTGCTTGGGCGAATCAACTTTGAATGATCTAAACACCGAGCTCTGAATGATCCTTCAACGAGAAGCGCTCCAGTTGAACTCCGGATCAATACTGAATCAAACTCCATGAGTTTTGATTCCCTCAGCACAACACAAGTCTTCAACTCAGTGTGTAAACCCTACTACCGTAAGTTTATCTCAGTGTGTTTGCTCTATCTATCGCTGAATGCTGCCTCTGCATTCCTTTTTTTATCAATCAGCCCTGCAATCTTTTGTCACCCCGTAGCACAAAATCTTCTCCAGGATTGTTGCAAAGTTGTTGAAGATACCGTTGCCTAATCTGAATTTTTGAAGCTTTATCTTCGAGTAACAGCATATGGAGCGCGTCCCGCTCTTTCTCATCATTATCCTTTCAGCGCGAAGTAGGATAGGAGTTACCCACCCATTCCCAGTTACTAGGACTAGATATAGGATAATTTGTTTTCCCGTCCCATCGTTGCATAAACGCTGAAAAGGTGGAGTGAAAGTCTCACTCCTCATAACTCAGAGTGCCAACCTCCACAAACTGAGCGTGCTACACGACTAATCCCCTGAACCTTTGAATGTGTCAAGTCTCTCTAGAAAATTTTCTATCAACTCCACATCCTGTAATATCTCAACTCAAAAGAACACGTAACATCAAGTCACTAGTATCACAATATTGCAGAAATCATGCAAAACATACACATCAAAACCTCATAGAGTCAAACATCATCTCACAAAATCAGCATCTTCATCATAGCATATAATCGCATAAAACCAGCAGCATATAACCTCATAAAACAACAGCATCACAGCAAAAAAAACAAAAAAAACGTGCTCTAAACACTACTAATGCATGCTAATAAAGGTAAATGTGCTGACACATAATACTAACTCCCCCACCCCACACTTGAAACAAATCGTGTCCTCACGGTACAATTAGATCGGGAAGGGTAGTCATGCAAGATTCAAATTACAAGAAATAACAACAACAAAAAAACATATAAAAAATCCTAACTAATCTCGGGCTGCCTCCCAAGGAGCTCACTTGTTTAACGTCGTTGGCTCGACGATACCTCTTGTTGCCCATCGTTTACCGGCTCTGTCAGCTTGAGCTCCTCATCAGGTGGTATTATCTCCCCGTGATAGTGTTTCACCCTCTAGCCATTCACCATGAATTTCTCACCCATGCTTGTTTTTTCAAGCTCAAGCGCACCATGGTTAAGCACTCGTATCACCGTGTACGGACCTGTCCAACGCGAACGCAACTTCCAAAACATTAGTTTTAATCGTGAGGAGTAAAGTAGTACCTTTTGTCCTTCTTCAAATGAAAGATACATAACGAATTTGTCATGATACATCTTCGGTCGCGCATTGCAGTCTGTTTGGCTCTCGTAAGCCTCTAGGCGCAGCTCCTCGAGTTCGTTCAGTTGAAGCTTCCTCTTTTTTCCTGCAGAAGTTAGTTCGAAATGACATTGTTTAATAGCCCAAAATGCTTCATGTTCTACCTCCACCGGCAGATGTAGAGGTCCCGATAGGCGTTTTATAGGCCGTGCGATATGCCCGATAGGTGTTTTGTAGGCCGTGCGATATGCCATAGACAAGTCTGAATGGAGAGGTCCCAATAGGTGTTTTGTAGGCGGTGCGATATGCCCACAATGCCTCATCTAGTCGTGTGGACCATTCTTTCCTTTATGGCTTGACCATCTTCTCCAAGATCAACTTGATTTATCTGTTAGATATCTCTACTTGTCCATTAGTCTGTGGATGGTATGCGATAGAAACTCGGTGATGTACTCCAAAATGTTTGAAAACGGCAGCCACGTACTTGTTGCAAAAATGAGATCCTTGATCGCTTATCATGGCTTTCGGAACTCCGAACCTACAAAAGATGTTAGTACGCAAGAAATCCACAACAGTTTTACCATCATCCTTTTGCGTGGCCTAAGCCTCTACCCATTTTGATGCATAATCAACATCAAGCAAGATGTATTTATACACATTAGATGTAGGGAAAGGTCCCATAAAGTCTATGCCCCAAATATCAAACACTTCATCAACAATTAGGCGTTTGTGGCATTTCATTCCTAGCAGAAATATTCCCTACACGTTGGCATCTATCGCATTTCTTACAATGATTATATGCATCCATAAACACATGAGGCTAAAAGAATCCACTATCATGAATTTTCCTAGCAGTCCTACGAGGTCCAAAATGGCCTCCACAAGCATGCTCATGACAGAAACTAGGCACATAATCTATGTCATTATCTGGGACACATCTCCTAAGTATTTCCAAAATGGCCTCCACAAGCATGCTCATGGTAGAAACTAAGCACATATTCTATGCCATCATCAGGGACACATCTCCTACGTATTTGATCAGCTCCAATTTTCCACAAGTAAGGATCATCCCATATATAATATCAAAAATCATGCTTGAGTTTCAATCTTTGAGATCTAGAGAGAAAATGAGGAAACTTACCTCCTACCAGGTAATTGACTATGTGAGCGTACCATGGCACTTTTACCTATATTGCGTAGAGATGCTTGTCGGGGAATGTCTTTGTGATGGCTATCTTCCTCCTTCGTGACAATTCTGCTCAAGTGATCAGCCATTGTGTTTTCCATTCCCTTCTTGTCTTTTTCTTTCCACGTCGAATTCTCGGAGTAGTAAGATCCATCTTGAAATTCTGCTCCGTTGCTAATTCAGAGTTATAGCTTTTGCTTAAGCACTCTCTGTATCTTTTTGCGGAATTACTCTACTGACAAAATAAGAAAGACATAGTATTTGTTCACCTAGTTCGGTAACTTGCCTACGTCTGGGGAGAATGTTCCAATCCTCAAGATTCCACTATCTCAGTTCGAAGTACAAGGACTCACACCTTTACTTCTCATCTAGCCGAAATCTAATGCTGAGTCTAATCTCTTAGACTAGCTAGCAATCTGAACTCACAGATTCTCTTCGTGCTGCCTACACACTCTCGGTAATAAATAGCTATGGACCTGACATACAGACCTAGCCTATTCTATTACAATGTGTAACTCACGGAATGCTTCAGCACACTCTTCACCAGAGTTGCTGTCTCTTCAGTCCACGACACTCCATGCTCTCCAGCCAAGTAATCGGACACCCTGAGTTCTTCGAACTCAGTCTTAGCTCCCCCTCAATCAATTACTCCCTCCGTAATTATTGGGAAGCTTTGAACACTGCCTCGCAGCCCGCGACAGTCCTTGTCCAAGGCTGATCATCGAGCTATGATTGTTCCTTCAACGAGCAGCGCTCCAGATGAACTCATAATCAGTCCTGAATCAAACTCCAGGAGTTTTGATTCCTTTAGCACACCACACTAGTCTTAAACTCAAAGAATAATCCCTGCCACATCTAAAAAATAAAAAATGTGCTAAAAAAATGTGCTCTAACTACTACTAAGGCATGCTAATAAAGGTAAACGTGCTGACACATAATACTAACTCCCTCACCCCACACTTAAAACAAACTGTGTCCTCACGGTACAATTAGATCATTGGGAAGGGTAGTCATGCAAGATTCAAAATAAAAGAAACAAATAACTAAATAAACAGATAAGAAATCCTAACTACGCTCGGGCTGCCTCCCGAGGAGCGCACTTGTCTAACATCGTTGGCTCGATGATATCTCTCATGACCCCTCATTTACCGGGTCAGCCAGCTCGAAGTCCACATCCCGTGGAATATCCTCTCCATGATAATGTTTAACACGCTGGCCATTCACGATGAACTTCTCTCCAGTGCTCGTCTTCTCAAGCTCTAGTGCTCCGTGGTTAAAAACCTTCACTATTGTATATGGACCTATCCTACGAGAACACAACTTTCCAGGAATTAGTTTAAGTCTAGAAGAGAATATTAGTACCTTTTGTCCAATGTTGAATGAGCATCGGAGAATGAATCTTTCGTGGTACAGCTTAGTCCGCGCCTTGTAGTCTGATTGTCTCTCATAAGCCTCTAAGCGTAGCTCCTCCAGCTCATTTTGTTGCAATTTTCTCTCACTGCCTGCACGCCAAGTCAAAGTTACACGATTTAATAGCCCAATAAGCTTTGTGCTCTACCACAACCAGCAAGTGGCAGGCCTTGCCATAGACGAGTCTAAAAGGAGAGGTCCCAATAGGCATTTTGTAGGCTGTCCTGTAAGCCCACAACGCTTCATCCAATCTTGTGGACTAGTCCTTCCTCGAAGGCTTAACCATCTTCCCCAGAATCGACTTAATTTCCCTGTTGGAGATCTCTGCTTGGCCATTCGTTTTTGGATGGTAGGCTGTAGACACTCGGTGGTGAACTCCAAATTGCTTAAACACTGCCGTAACCCACTTGTTGCAGAAGTGTTCGCTTATCACCACCTTCGGCACTCCATACCTACAAAACACGTTAGGACGCAAGAAATCTACAACAATTTTTCCATCATCATTTCTAGTGGCCTTGGCCTCTGCCCATTTTGAGAAATAATCCACAGCAACCAAAATGTGTTGATAACCAAGAGTAGGAAACGGTCCCATAAAGTCTATACCCCATATATCAAAAACTTCATAAAAACTAATGAGATTCTGAGGCATTTCATTCCTAGCAGAAATATTTCCTACATTCTGACATCTATCACAACTCTTACAATGGTGATATGCATCTCTAAATAAATGAGACCAAAAGAATCCACTCTCCAAAATCTTCCTAGCAGTTCTCTTGGGACCAAAATGTCCACCACAAGCATGTTTGTGATAAAAAAACAAAACAGATGGAATCTCATTATCTAGAATCATTCTTGAGTTTTAATTTTTGAGTTTTAGAGAGAGAATGAGGAAACTTACCACCAACCAAGTAGTTATCTATGTTGGCATACCATGGTGTCTTTATATGCACATCGAAGAGATGCTCATCAGAGAATGTCTCAGTTATCGGCATCGCATCTTCCTCCGTGACTATTCTGCTCAGGAGGTCAGCCAGTGTGTTCTCGACCCCCTCTTGTCCCTGATTTCAACGTCGAATTCCTGAAGAAGTAGGATCCATCTGATAAGTCGTGGCTTGGACTCCTTAGCCATCAAGTAAATAATGGCTGCATGATCAGAAAACATAATAACCTTAGAGCCAAGTAAATAAGAACAAAACTTATCAAGAGCAAACACAACAGCTAAAAGCTCCTTCTCTGTGGTGGAGTAATTTTTCTGTGCCACGTCTAAAGTTCTAGAAGCATAATGAATCACCACAGGCCTCTTATCCTTCTGTTGTCCAAGAACTGCTCCAATGGCATAATCACTCGCATCACACATAATCTCGAAAGGCTAGGTCCAATACGATGCTTGTATAATTGGTGCACTCGTCAAGGCTGCTCTGAGCTCATCAAACGCTACCTTGCACTCATCATTAAAATCAAAAGGCACATCTTTTTGCAGCAAGCGACACAGCGATAATACCTTCTTCGAGAAGTCCTTAACGAACCTACGATAAAATCATGCATGTCCTAGGAAAGACGGTACACCACGCTGGTCAATAGGAAAAAAATCTATGAATTAAATCAATTTTTGCCTTATCAATATGACCTAGGACAATGTCATGTGTGACCATAAAATGACACTTCTCATAATTCAACACCAAATTCATCTCAATGCAATGCGTGAGCACTTTATCTAAATTATGCAAGAATTAATCAAAACTATTTCCATAAACGGTAAAATCATCCATGAAAACTTCTATGCGTTCACTTATCAAATCAGAAAATATGCTCATGACAACACGTTGGAACGTACCTGGTGCATTACATAACCCAAAAGACATGCGTCTAAATGCAAACGTACCGAAAGGGCATGTGAATGTTGTCTTCTCCTGGTCCTTAGGTGCAATAGGTATTTGATTATATCCAGAAAATCCATCAAGAAAACAAAAAGAAGGCTTACCTACAAGTCTGTCCAGCATCTGGTCAATGAATGGCAGCGGAAAATGATCCTTGCGTGTGGCTGTGTTCAACTGTGCATCTCATGAGCCTTTACAATAGATGGGATGAGTTTAGTTTTACTGCACAGATTAACCCCATTGATCTCATACCTAGGGGCTAGTGGGAGATTCTCTTGTAGAATTTTAACAATAGCACCGGCGTCATGGATGAACCGGCCAGCAGCTTCCTTGGTGTCCACTGCCTCTCTGAAGACTAACTCCAATGTGTCCTCTCCACATGGTATATCAGACTCGTGTCCCGCATCATCAATGATGTTCAGAGCACGTATCCCTGCAACGTCAGGTGGGTACTGCATTGATTTAAAAATATTAAATTTCACTACTTCCTTGTCTACCTCCATGGAGAGATCACCCGTAAATGTATCAATCTTTGTCTTGGCTGTCACCATGAAGGGCCTCCCTAGTAAGACAAGTGAAGTGTCTATCGTACCATAACCCTCCATTTTCATCACATAAAAATCTACAAGGAACACAAGTTTGCCTACATGCACTATCTTATCAACAACAATGACCTCCAGCTTAGTACATGATCTATCCACAAGTTGTATGGTCAAATTAGTGAGTCTTAGAGGGAACACATTAATAGATGCACCCAAATCCAACATAAAATTATCGACTTTAAATATACCAATTATGCACGAAATCATAAATGTACTTAGATCCTTACATTTTTGCATAACCTTGCACTGAAGAATGGCCGAGATGTTGTTCCTTAGATTTACCTGCTCAGGTTTCAATCCTCCTCCTCCTCTTCGGTTAGTATACAGTTATTTAAGAAACTTAGCATACCTTGGAATCTGGTGTCGAGGAGTGGGATGGTGATCTCAACTTTGCTGAAAAGCTTTAATAGCTCTTAATCCACTGATCGCGTGTCGTTGTACGCGTCAAATTAATCCTTCCTTCTCCACTTAGTACAGCGGCTAAGTCAGGGTCGATCCCACAAGCGACCTACAACTTACGAAATTGGGGGTTGTGAGTGATTGGGTTGCGCAGGTGCGCGAATGAACAGTAGTGAAAGCAGAATTGCACTATACGTGCGCAGGCAGTAGATATTAAGTACTATAACTATGAAAAGTATAGGTAAAGACAATCCTCTATGAATGTATCCCTTATCATCGACTCTAAACATCCATAGTGTAGTTCTACTTAAGTTAGTGTCCGATCAAGGCTTCCTAACGTGCGCGCATGTTCCGATCAAAGTCCATGAGCTATTAATTCTTGAAACTAGTCTAAGCAACTACGAATCCTATCACAGTAGTAGCCGATTATCCTAGTGTGTTACTTCTAGTTGTCACCGTCAAGTTATCAACCAGTTTAACATACAATAACGAACAGTTAAAATAAGATTGCGGTTCAAGGCTTCTCTTATTCGCACAACTAATTATCACCCATTGATAGAGCCTATTTGTACACACTATTTAGATCTTAACACTGTGCTTGTTTGCATTATTTTGTGTATAAGATTACTGGTTTCCGGTGTTTTTGTATTCCAGGACAAAACAAGGGCCTAAGTCGGATACACGCTAATAGGCGCGTTTAAAGAGCGCAGCACACAGCCTGCGGAGCTAGCAGCGCAAACAGGATAGGAGGTGACAGATTCAGACTACGGTGTGCAAACCAACTGCGCGAACCAACGTGCGCAGTGGGCCATGCGCAGGGTAGCGGTATTTCCAAATCTTGAACACCATATCCCTACAAAATCTCCTAGGATTTGGAAGTTGCCAAGATTGTCTCGGGCCTCACAAGCAGTATATAAAGAGAGGAAGGCTAGGGTTTGAGACATAAGATAGAGATACACGCGAGAAAGAGCCAGAACTGAAAAACACACGAGCTGCCACCGAGGACCTGCGCCAACCGACTGCGCGAAGCGAGACACAGCAACCTGCACGCACTTGCTTGTTACTGTTTCCTTGGACACTTTAGCTTTTATTTACTATTTCTATGATGTTTACCACTAGCATGTCTAGCTAAACACTTTGTATCGGTTGGGCATGATTCTATGAAGTATTTCTTTTGAGACTTGTGCTTAATGCATAGTTTGTTTGCTTGTATTAATTCTGTGCACATGGTTGACAACTAGTTGTATGAGTAGGGGAAGCCTTGAACTGCAATCTTACTCTTACTACTTGTTGTTATATGTTAAACTAGTTGGTAGCTTGATGGTGACAACTAGGAGTAACGCGCTAGGATAATCAGTTGTTACTGTGACAGGATTCGTAGCTGCTTAGACTAGTTTCAAGAATTAATAGCTCATGGACTTTGATCGGAACATGCGCACTTGTTAGGAAGCCTTGATCGGACACTAACTTCAGTAAAATCGAACTATAGACATTTAGAGTCGATGATAAGGAATCATTCATAGAGGATTGTCTTTACCGATACTTTTCATAGTCATAGTACTTAATCTCTACTACTTGCGCATGTCTAGTGCAAAATCTGCTTTCACTATTGTTCATTTGCGCACCTGCGCAACCCAATCACTCACAACCCAATTCTCGTAAGTTGTAGGTTACTAGCTGAACGAGTCTGCTTGCTCCTTGTGGGATCGACCCTGACTTAGCCGCTATACTAAGTGGAGAAGAAAGGATTAATTTGATGCGTACAACGACGCGCGATCACCCATGTGCATAGAATTAATACAAGTAGACGAACTAAGCATTAAACACAAGTCTCAAAGGAAATATTTCATAGAATCATGCCCAACCGATACAAGGTGTTTAGCTAGACATGCTAGAAGCAAACATCATAGAAATAATAAGTAAAACTAAAGTAGCCAAGGAAAAGTAGCAAGCCGGTGCAATCGCAGGTTGCTGTTTTCGGCTGGCGCAGGTGGTTCGCGCAGAATCTCGACGGCAGGATTTCTGGAGCTCGTGTGTCTTCTGTTGCTATATGTCTCTCTCTCTATATATATTTAAACCCTAGCTTCCCTTCTCTTTATATACTGGTCTTGAAGCCTAAGGAATGCTTAGATTTGGCCCGTGAGAATCTTAGCTACTTCCCAAATCTAGGAGATTTTGTAGGGATAATGATGATCAAAATTTAGAAACGCTGCTATCCTGCGCATGGCTCGCTGCGCACGTTGATTGCGCTACTCGCTTTGCGCAGTGGGTTTGCGCACTGCAGTCTGAATCAGCTATATCCCATCTCCTTTTGCGCTGCTAACTCCGCAGGTCGTGCATTGCGCTCTTTAAAAGCGCCCGTTAGCGCGCATCTGACTTATGCTCCTGTTCCATTGGCACGCTTTCGGGAAGAACAAAAATACCGAAAACCAGTAATCTTGTACACAAAATAATGCAAACAAGCACAGTGTTAAGATCTAAATAGCGCATAAAACTAGGCTCTATCATCCACAAACTAGACTCTTCTTAGGTCTCGCCACCTGCATAGAAAATGGAAGTGGGGGATCAACACAAATTTTCTCAAAAGACTCTACGGAAGGTTCAGAATTCTCTCTCTTGTTTTCAGCTTCCATAGTGCTCGCTAGACTGCTCCTCGTCTTCTTTCCTTCGAGATGCTTGCCACTCCTTAAAGTTACTGCATTGATATTACCTTTAGTGTTAGGAATTGTCTGCGAGGGCAGCTTTCCTTTATCACTCTTAAGCTTGGACATGATGGCTGCCAATTGAGACAACGCGACCAGTGCACCATCGGTCTTCGCTTGATTATTTTGCACACTCGTTGCTAAATCCTTAACCACTTCTTCAATGATTTACCTGAACTTACATTACTTTGGCCAGCTTGGTTGAAGTTCCTCCTTGGGTACTGATTGTTCTGATTGTTGTACCTTTCTTGTTGTTGAATGGAAGACGGTATGGCTGTGCTTGATTCTGATTTGAGGCTGCTGATGGTTCTTCCCTTGGTGCTGGAATCCTCCTTCTTTCTCCAACTGAAACCGTTCGTGGCAAGTCCAAATTGTCTCGGGGCCTGTTTTTTGTTGAAGTTCTTGAATCCACCTACGACATTCACATTAGCAGCCTCATCTTCTTGAAGGGTAGGGCACTCATCTGTCTTATGGCTTGAAGCGCTACAAAAATCACAAAGCTTGACTCCACTCACCTGCCCAACCATCATTCTCTGCATCATTTCCTTGAGCTCCTTGATCTCATTGGCCATCTTATTGGTGTTGGAATACACCTGTGAAACGTTCCTTGCCCTGCTGGTGTCATCCCTTTGACTAGTCTCTTCCTTAAAATGAGCACTCTCAGCGGTCTAATTAATCAAATCACGTACCTCAGACGGTGTCAAGTTCAGCAAGGTGCCACCAGCTATGGCATCCAATAACATTCTCTCGAGAGGTCTCAATCCGTTCAATAGATATTCCACCAACTTTCCCATTGATAGCTCTCTTCTGACTTGAGCCGCCTTAGCGGGAGGGTAATATTTGTCGAAGAAATTTCTTTGCATTTGATCCCATGTCCTTATACTTCCTGGAGGCAAAGACAAAAACCAAGATTTTGCAAGGTCATTAAACTCCATGAAAATAGCTTTAGTTTGAACCTTTCCTCCGAAGCAGCGTATGGCCTCAATGTTTGGCAGATTTCGATGAACTCTTGTAAGTGTCTCGTTGCAACTTCTCCCGGTAATCCTCCAAACTTAGGTAAATAGTGCACCACTACGGTTTTGATCTCAAAATTATCTTCTTCCGGGTCAGTGTTGATGAACCACGGCTGATTCTAGAATGTAGGGCTGAAAGCTCCCTTATAGTCGGCTCATGACGAGCTGGTTGCCTATATAATTGTTAACGTGCGTATAGTTGAGGTGGGGCATAATCATCAAACTCCTCCATCCTTGCACCTCTATTATTCTTCCCATTGAAAGCCATCCTTTGACGAGCTGCTCTTTGCCTTTGATTGAATATTAGTTCAGGCTCTGATGTACGAACAAATAACCTTATATTTGTCCATATTTTTCCTTTACTTCTTGTTTGTTCCATTATTTTATAAAGTCGTTTGATGTTTTCTTTGTCCATTTCAGGTTGAAAAGATGTATAACATGAAATGAAATGGCCCGAAGAAAGTCCGGATGAATTCCGGTCGACCGAGAGAAAAACGAGCAAAATTAAGCAAAATGAAGATTTGATTCTCCCAAGGCCGATTTGATTCAACCAGAGGGTGCACGAATCACATGTGATACGACCAACCTTGGTCGAATCAACCTCCCTGCTGCCCGGATCAAAAATGACTCGAGGAGAATTCGCCCATAGACCAAATGTGGACAGATTGATCTGTTCATTGTCGAAGGCTTGCCGAGCACATGATTATTATCTGATTGAGGCGTGCTATATTTTTTTGGAAAGCTAACGTAAAGGGCTACAACTTCTTAGTTTACATCAAGACGTAATTCGAAGGTTTAAAGGGTCAAAAAGGTGATATTCGAGCACAGCAAAAGTGATTCGCCCAAGAGGAATTCAAGCCTGGGCGAATCAGAAGTGATTCGCCCAAGAAGAAGTGATCCGCCCAGCCCCAAACACATTGAGACATTGATTCGACCAACTCTTGGTCGAATCAACTTATGAGCTAGCCTGAATAAATTTTGATTCGGGCACGGCGAGTAAATATAAATAGAAAAAGATGGGAAAAATCAGATTGTGCCTTGGGGTGCCTCCGGCCCCTAGGGCTCTCTTCTAGAAAAATTAAAACATAAATCGAAGACTTGGAAAAATGGTCGAGAATTCGGAGAAGAAACCAACAATTGAAGATTCTACAACATCTTCTTACTCAATATCTACTCTAAATCCTACTACTCTACTACTTTACTTTCTTTACTTTTCCTTGTTGAACTATTTCATTATGTCATATGTCAAACTCACCATGAGTGAGTAGTCGTTTAGTTCCCTTAGGTCAGATTGTAATGCAAAACATGCAATTTTATTATGAATGAGGTTTTTGGTTGAAAATTCTCATGCTTTACCTTCATGTTAATTTTATGCACACCAAGTGTTTGACGAAACGCATGAATGAGTATGAATTAATGAAACACCTAAAGATGGAATGAGAGTTGAACTTAGGTTCTTTAGAAGATCAAGCATATTTATTTTAGATACCGTTTGTGCACGAGAGTGACATTCTCATTCTATTAGGCTAAGTATAGAGCGGACTTGAGTTAACTATTGATAGACCGAGAGGTTGAGATTAGGAGACTTTTGTTCTATATGGTTCAATAGAGAGAGACTTTGAGAATTGTGTCCCTTAGGTATCAATCTCATTCTTGAGAAAGAGCGAGAGTGCGTGATACTTTAGCCTAGAACTATCAATCAAATTACCTTGTGCATATATTGTTGTTTTGTGTTGCTAATCGCATGACGTAGGGGTGAAATAGGATTCCGACTACGTTTTTTTAATTACTTCTTTTAACCAAAATTCAATCTTGTCTTTAGTATTCACTACAGATACCTCGCCTAGAGGAAAAATCACAGCTTTTATTTAGTAGACTTACGTTAAGCATTACTAGCTAGCTTTAGACTAATCTAGGCTTTTCTCTTGGGTGCGACCCGAGGTCACTCGGATTTTGAATATAGTTTGTGTACCTTGATTGGACTAGTAACTTTACTACCACAATTTCGACAACGTTCAGGCTCGTCAAAGAATGGTGGTACGACTTGTGCGGGCATTTCATCATGGATTTGATCATGTTCTTGGTCCTGGCGACCATCGCCATTGACGCTTCCTGCATTCGACATATCAAAAAACACAGCAAAATACAAATAAATGAAAATAAAATAGTAAACGACTTCTGATTGTCAAAAAAATACATTATAATAGCTAATCGGACACCGGTAGCTCAAGTTCCTCCTACCTGCGCCGCCAAAAGAGCAAAATAAGCAAAAACAAAGCAAAAAAACTAAAATTAAAAGATAGAAATTTATACTGAGTGTTGCTCTCCCCGGAAACGGCACCAAAATTTGATGGCACGTGGTTGTGTGCGCCAAAATTAAATTTATAATCTCCTACTATACTAGCAAGCAGTAAGCAGGGTCGAACCCAAAGAGAGCAATCAATTATAAAGTTCTACTTACAAATGTCACAATAAGCGGGGTTTCAAGAAGAAAGTTTGTTGTTTATCATATTCAGTTCATGGATATGCATTGGAACCAGTAATCATCGATTGAATATGAATCAATTAGTAAAACTACTGTTCTAGTCTAACAATCCTGGTAAGGTAATGTCGACTTCAAGTTCTATCTACTATTAACCGCTTAGTTCTCAAGTAGATGTAATATTTATCCTCTTAGTTACCAGTACTAGTTCCATCGCTAGGCTTACGCTAATGTTGGATTAATAGAATATCATGCACTGCTAGCCTAACTAAATCACCGCTAAGTTCCTCCAAAAAAAAATACAAGCATGCCATTATGTTCAAGAATAGAAATTCACTGAATCGAATTATGAAAACATAAGTATCTCAAACCGTATGTTGCAATACAAAATCCCCAAACTGAAAATAGTGTTTAGCTACGACAATCTATCTAATAAAAATGAAAGTAAAGAGTAAAGAAAAATACTAAAATTGTTTCGCGATGCTGCTTTCCTCTGATCTCCAATAGCCAACAGCCAAAAAATTGTCAAAAGCCGGCTAGGGTTTTTTTTCCTTCTTTTCTATTTAAAATAAACGCTTTGGGCCGTGCTGACTTTCTTTGCACGAATCACTTGATTCGTGAAAGGCTTCTCAAAGTGATTTACCCAGGTTGGGCGAATCAAATTGGCAGTGTGTCTCCCTTGCTGCATGAATCAAATTTGGCTGGTCGAGTCAGTCCTGACTCGTGCACTCTTGAGCGGATCAAAGTTGATTCGAGCAAGCTCCAAGGTGACTCGTGCAGGGCTTGGTCGAGTCAAAGTGGCAGTGTACAATGGGACTAGGCGAATCAATTCCTCTTGGGAGAATTTCACTAGGATAACACGTGCTCTGCTCTAGTCACTTTTGATTCGCCCACTGCTTGGGCGAATCACTTCTGCAGTGTTCAGATTGTGTTCCAGCCATCGAACTCCAGAGAGTGCTTCAGCAGTCTCTTGAGCAGTTTTGTCAAGGATGCCATATCCTCAACACATTTTATCAAGTGAGGTTTAGACTCCTTCGACATCAAGTACCTAATTGCTGTGGTAGTGGTAGTGGTAGTGGAGTGGTGATGTTGAGGTTTACTACTCCAAAGTCTCAATCAATATTTGCTATGAACTCCTTAACCAAATGCAAGTTGTAGCATTTAACAAAAGTCAAGGAGCGTAGCAGATTTACTTCTCTCAGTAGAGATATCACCTCTTGCACCCAAAATCTCCCAATCTCATACCTTTGGTAAGCTAGAATCTCATCCAGTATGGATGATTCTCCTCTGTTTGCTTCAAGTGTGATTTTCAACTCACATACCTTGTCAACTGTCTGAGCATCATCTGATTGTTTCTTGAACAGAGAGGTAATGATGCTTTGAAGGTTATTTTTTTCATCTTCCAGTTTCGAAACATTTGACAAGAGTTCTCTGTTGGCTTCAATAACTACCTGACACTTTTCTTGTATCAATTTTGTTAAGGTAATGGCATCCTTGACAAAACCAGCGCAAGAAGTTGCTATAGCATCCCACGATTGAAGCTGGAGCTTCTTCCAAAAACTGACAAAACAACAAAGAGCAAGAAGTTTGAACACCATCCGATGACAGCAGAAGCTATCTGAAGACACCACTTGAGAAGAAGCCAGAAGACAAGCTACGGATAGCTGGAGTCCTTGAATTGAGATCAATCTTGAAGAAGCTGAGGAAGCTGCTAGAAAAGGAGTCTGTAGACGAGATGAGGATTGCCTAAGATCAGAAGGGTCTTTGGATTTTGTCAAAAATGCCAAGGGGGAGATTGTTGAGGTACGTGGCATCATTGACAAACTACTACAAGGTGCACAAGAGTCTTCTACAGCAAGCATGTGAAGACAACAGCTGGTGCAGAGCGTTCCACAGTGAATAAGCAGAGTGCACAAGGCGTTGCTACAGCAACCTGTGTAGCAGAGAGCTGTAGCATCCTAAATAGCAGATTTCAGTGTGAAGAACAAGCTGCACAGAATTGAACAAGCAGTTGCTACAGGAGGAGTTGTAGCAGGGAGCTGTAGCAGCTTGGCAACAGTTTTTGACCGAAGAGGAATCTGCGCAGATATGACGTAGCAGTGCAACGGGGGGCTTCTAAATATTCTCAGAATATCCCCAGCGAAGATTCCCTGCCACAACTTAAAGATTTGGTTAGAAAATCAAATCTCCCAAAAAATAGGAGATAAGGATCTTGTTGAGATCTTTTAGGAACTTCAAATCTCCCAAAAAGTAGGAGATAAGGATCTTGTTCAGATCGTTTAGGAACTTCCTAAATTTGATATTGATGGAGCATGGAGTTTCTATTTAAAGAAGGTTGGGCAGAGCAACAAATCCATCCATCCATCTATACATCCATTCAACAATCAAAGAGCAGAGCAATATACCGAGAGATATATTCAGAGTGCTAGAGCGGAGAGATTGGATCACCACCAAGGGTAGAGCGTGAGCGCAGAGCTGAGTGGTTATAACAGAGGCTGATCGAAGACTTGATCAGAGCTTGATCGGAGAAGGCCAATTCAGAGCAGTGCTTGCTTGTTGGCTGATCAAGGAAGGCGGCAGGAGAATTGTCGAGTGGAGAAACTCGGACAATCTATAGAAAGCCAAGTCTCACTAGTGACAGACGGTCACTAAGTGAGGGGGAGCATTTCAGAGTGTGCAGCGCTCGTGGAAGAGTTCGATCGGCTCGGCGGAAAGCTTTGGAGCGACGCGGACAGAACCTGCACCAGCTAGTTGCTACAGCGGGTGCTATAGCAAACCTACGGTCACGTTGTACTAATTAGAATAGGCTGAGTCTATGGGATCAGAGGTAGAGCTATTCTGAATTGGTTCAAGTGAGTAGGTGTGTGTGAAACACAAGTCAGAGCGTGTTCTGATTGTGTGTGATCGACTAGCTAAGGTTGAGTAGCATAGGTTGCGTGGAGTCGAACCGTGTTGTACAAGAGACCTTGTGACTAGTGAATTGAAAGACTGAGGTTCATGCTTTCCCAGAGGTAGGCACTTGGCCGAACTGGGTGAACAAATCGTTGTTCATTTTTTTATCTTGCTGTAAAAGATCCGTCGGTACAAGAGTGTGCTATAGCAACTGCTTGTACACAATCTGCAACGCAGAGGCGCTGTGAATTTCACTAGCGAGACCTGGCCTTCTGCAGATTGTCCGAGTTCCTCCACTCGACAATTCTCCTACCGCCTTCCTTGATCAGCCAAAAAGCAAGCCCTGCTTTAAATTGACCTTCTCCGATCAAGCTCTGATCAAGTCTTTGATCAGCCTCTGCTATAACCACTCAGCTCTGCGCTCACGCTCTGTCCTTGGTGGTGATTAATCTCTCCGCTCTAGAAATCTGAATATATCTCTCGGTATATTGCTCTGCTCTTTGATTGTTGAATGGATGAATGGATGGATGCATGGATTTGCTGCTCTGCCCAGCCTTCTTTAAATAGGAACTCCATGCTCCATCAATATCAAAGTTAGGAAGTTCCTAAAAGATCTCAACAAGATCCCTATCTCCTACTTTTTGGGAGATTTGAAGTTCCTAAAAGATTTCAACAAGATCCTTATCTCCTATTTTTCGGGAGATTTGATTTCCCAACAAAATCTTCAAGTTGTGGCACGGAATCTTCGCTGGGGATATTCTCAGAATATTTGGAAGCCTCCCGCTGCACTACTACGTCATATCTGAGCAGATTCCTCTTCGGTCAAAAACTGCTGCCAAGCTGCCACAGCTCCCTGCTACAGCTCCTGCTGTAGCAACTGCTTGTACATAAGCTTGTTCACTCTGGCTGGTTTTGCACAAGCTGTTGTCTTCACATGGGCAAGTGTATCGTCTTGCTTTCAATCTTCACGATACTCTACCGACTTGTTCCGATGCTGGCAGCAACCCTCCGTACGTTCTTTGGACTGCTCCAAGTTAATCGACATGTTATTGACTCTGGGAATCTTCTCAATTGCATTTAGAAAGCTTCCGTTTCTCTTCTCTTCAATTCTGTGCAGCTTGTTCTTCACACGAAAATCTGCTATTTAGGATGCTATAGCTCTCTGCTACATAGGTTGCTATAGCAATGCCTTGTGCACTCTGCTTGTTCACTCTGGAACGCTCTGCACCAGCTACTGTCTTCACAGGCTTGTTGCAGCAAACTCTTGTGCACCTTGTAGTAGTTTATCAATGATCCCACATACCTCAACAATCTCCCCCTTGGCATTTTTGAAAAAATCCAAAGACCCTTCTAATCTTAGGCAATCCTCATCTCGTCTTCAGACTCCTTCTCTAGCAGCTTCCTCAGCTTCTTCAGGATTGATCTCAATTCAAGGACTCAAGCTATCCCTAGCTTGTCTTCTGGCTTCTTCTCAAGTGGTGTCTTCAGATAGCTTCTTCTGTCATCGGATGGTGTAACAACTTCTTGCTCTTTGTTGTTTTGTCAGTCTTTTGAAAGAAGCTCCAGCTTCAATCTTCGCGGGATGCTGTAGCAACTTCTTATTGTTGAGGTATGCGGCATCATTGACAAACTACTACAAGGTGCACAAGAGTCGGATCACCACCATGAGCAGAGCGTGAGCGTAGATCAGTGTGGTTTCTATATTGACTGATTGCACATTAGCAGTGTCTGGTCAATGCTTGATCGGAGAGGACCAATTCAGAGCAGGCGTGCTTGTTGGTTGATCAAGGGAGGAAACATGAGAGTTGTCGAGTGGAGGAACTCGGACAATTTGCAGAAGGCCTGTTCTCTCTAGTGACAGGCGGTCACTGAGTGAGGAGGACAGTGTCAGGAGCACTCACGACAGAGTTCGAGCAGCTCGGCAGAAGGCTTTGGAGCGAAGCGAACAAAACCTATACCAGCTAGTTGCACAAGGGTGTGCTATAGCAAACCTAATGAGACATTGTGTTAATTAGAATACGCTGAGTCTGTGTTCTTAGAGGAGTATCTTTTCTGAATTAACTCAATTGTGTAGGTGAGTGAGACACATCATTGACATTGTTTTCTGATTTTGTGCTAGTTGAGGTCGGGTAGCATAGACTGTCGAGGAGTCGATTCTGTGTTGTACGAAGTACCTTGGAGACTAGTGGATTGAGGACTGAAGTATAGTCCTCCCCAAATGTAGGCAGATTGGCCGAACTGGGTGAACAAATCTCTGTTCACTGTTTTATTTCTTATTGCACCAGATTCGGCTGAATAAGGAGTTGTGGTAGCAACTGCTTGTACACTATCAGCATCTCAGGGGCGCTGCAAATTTCAATTGGTATCAGAGCGGGAACTCGACATACAGAGTAAAAGATTCTCAGTGCCTGCTGAGACGAGCAAGAAACATGAAGAAAGGACAGAGTACTAGTCGGCCACCTCTGTTGGCAGAGAGCAACTATGGGTATTGGAAGGCTAGAATGAAGGCTTTTCTCAAAGGCATTGATAAGAAGACTTGGAGGGCTGTGGTGATAGAATGGTCCCCACTCTTAACCATTGATCAGAGAAGAGTCACCAGGAAGAAACCTGAGGAGGAATGGATTGATGAAGAGGAAGCTACAGCTATGGGTACCTCAAAAGCTTTAAATGTTATTTTTGCTGCTGTAGATGCTAACAACTTCAGGCTGATTTCCAAGTGAGACATTGCAAAACGTGCCTGGGAGATTCTTTAAACAGCTCATGAAGGAACTGACAAAGTAAAGACATCAAGGATGCAAATTATTATCTCTCAGTTTGAGAGTCTAAAGATGCAAGAAGAGGAATCCATCACTGAGTTCAATGCCAAGCTGTGTGATTTATCAAATGAAGCTCATGCCCTCGGAGAACCAATTCCAGAAGAGAAGCTGCTAAGGAAAGTTCTCAGGTCCCTGCCCTCCAGATTTGACATGAAGGTGACAGCCATTGAAGAAGCTCAGAATATCAAACATATGAGGCTGGAGGAACTGATTGGATCCCTTAAACAATTTGAGATGAAGCTGACCCAAGATGATACTCTAGACAAAAGCAAGAGTGTTGGTCTAAAAGCTGAAACAGTCTTCACCGATGATCAGCTAGGGCTGCTGGTGAAGAACTTTGGGAGATTCTTGAAAAACATGGAAGCAAAAGCTGGCCAGAACTCAAATACTCGAAGACAAGCCAGGAAGGATGATGATAAGCAGAAAAAGGGGAAGGAACTATCCAGAAAGAGGATGTAAAGAAAGAAAAAAAGAAAGGTATCCAATGCTGCAACTGTGAAGGTTATGGACATCGTGAAGCTGACTGCCCTAGCAAATCAATCAAAAACTCCGAAAAAAAGGGCAACAATTCTCTGACAGACAAGTTGGAGTGATGAAGACTCTGAGGAGAGTGAGGAGGAGAACTATATTGTATTAACTACTGTATCCAATTCTGATTCAATAAAAGGAAGAGTTCAATTATGGGATTGAAGTGTCAGACAGTGAAGATGAGGAAATCATTGAAAAAAGCTGGACAAAGAATCTAGGAATCATTCTTTAGAAATGTGAGGGAACTCTTCTAATAAACAAGGAATTGTCTAAGAAAGTGACCAGTCTAGAAGAAGAGCGTGAAGAGCTGTTGGACAGAATCTCATCACTCATTAAGTTAGTTAACCAACAAAAGGAGGAAGGACCCACTACAGAGAAAAGTGAATCAGGCATTCTCAAACAAACAGAAAAAATTCTTGAAGCTCAAAACAATATTCTGAATGAGATCCTTGCCTATAAGAGATATGGAGCAGGAAGAACGGGACTTGGATATACGGGTGAAGGAAGCACTGAAGTAACTGTCTTTGTTAAAGCTGTGAAGGTATGTGGCATCATTGACAAACTCCTACAAAGTGCACTAGAGCCTGCTACAGCAAGTATGGAAAGAAAACAGCTGATGAAGAGCATTCCAGAGTGAGCAAACTCAGTAAGTGGCGCTCCAGATGAAGACATTAAGTGGCGCTCCAGATGAAGACATTAAGTGGCTAATGTCTTCACGAGGAGCGCGACCTAATGTTGCCTTGGGGCGCTCGGAATTCTGGAAGAGGTCATGAAGACATCAGCTTGTGCAATTTGGGTAGAGATCTTTCTCAATGCTCAAGCAGTGGAGTAAGCAAGTGGTATAGCAACCTCTGGAGCAGAAGTTCAGTAGCAGAAGTATTGCACACCTTCAGACAGCTTGTACTACAGCAGATGCTGGAGCTAAAATGCTGTAGCAGAAATTCAAAGCTTTCTCGGAGATTGCATTCAAACAACAAATCAGTGGACCGAAGGGCTTCCGAAAAGAGCTGAATATTCAGGAGAATATTTCTGGAGTGTCTCTCAAGAACAAGGGCAGATTTGTTGAGTGAAGATTTGATTGGAAAATCAAAACTCCTAATCTTGTAGAGATCTTGGAGGATCTTCCTTAAAATTGATGGGATTGTTTCCTAAAGCATTTAGGAAATTCCAGCAGAAGCAAACAACACCAGCACAAGTGAACAAGGAGTTGCTGCAACTCAAATAAACAAGCAGGCAGCAGAAGTGAACTAGAAGCAGCTTCAGCAGGGGATGCTGCAGCAGGTGCTTGTTCAAGTGGCTGTTTCAACTGTCCGAGTAGCAGCTGTCTGCTGGGCTCGGTTTGAAGGTCTGGCTGCTCTGCGGAGGCTCTTAGAAGAATTTCTAAAATACTGTGGAGTATTTTCCAGCAAGGTTTACTAGTCAGAGAAGGAGATTTGTATTGAAGATAAATATCAAATCTAATCTCCTAGATTTTAGGAGATAATTGATTCCATTGGGTCATTGCCTAAACCTGGACATTGCTTAAAGTGGGGGCTGCTATTTAAGCTGAAGGGGTCCAGAGCAGAGAGGTTGATCGAAGCTGAGGGATACACGAGTCCATACACAGATTTCAGAGTGAGGATCTTTGGTGTGCGACGGTAGTTTTCTTCGATCATCACCCGTGAGCAGAGCGTTGAGCGCAGAGCTGTGGTGAGTATTGCAGAAGGGAATCAGGACTTGCAGAGTCTGATTCGTACTTGATCTGGAAGCCAATTCAGAGCTGTGGAGCTTGTTGGTTGATCAAGGGCAGCCGCGGAAGAACTGACGGGTGGAAGGCTCGGTCGAGTGTAGTGCGGCAGTACTCACTAGTGGCAGGTGGTCACTGAGTGAGGGGGAGTTATCCAGAGTGTGTAGCGCTCTTGGAGAGGTTCGATCGGCTCGGCAGAAGGCCTTGGAGCAACGCGGACATTGTGCTTCAGCTGTGTGTTACAGCAGTTGCTACAGCAACCCTGCTGAGTAGTGTAATTTAGAATAGGCTGAGTTCTTTGAGAGGATTGTAGCTATTCTAGATTGACATATTGTAGAGGGTGTGCAGACACAAATCAGAGCTTGTTCTGATTGTGTTGAGTGGTCCACACTAGGTTGAGTAGCATAGGTTGCGTGAGTTGTAACCAAGTGTACTTGGAACCTTTGGTTGAGTGGATTGAGGACTGGAGAATAGTCCTCCCCAGACGTAGGCAGATTGGCCGAACTGGGTGAATAAACCTGTGCCTTGTTCATTGTTTTGCTGTGACAATTTCCGAGTGAACAAGAGTGTGCTGCAGCAACTGCTTGTTCACAAAAATCTGCCTAATTGAGACACTGTGAAATTTCAAAAGCTACTGATGCACAGAACGTTAGCAGTGAGGAATCAGAAGGAGGTATCAGCCAGAAACCTACAGTGAAAGAAAAATCCAGAAATTTGAATAAGAGGCTGCTACAACAACCACTGTATCAACCACATATAACAGAAAGAAAACCCGGGACAAGAGGGTGCATATGCTATTGCTGCTACCAAAAGGGCCATGTTCCGAGTACATGCTCGAGGATGAAAGAGTACCGGAAACCGCAAAAGTCAACTAGAATTGGAAAGTGGAGGGAGAAGTCTAATACTAAACCATACAGTGGTATGGTCTTCAGCTCTGCAAGCCCAGTAGTGAACTACAGTTACACAGATGATCCAAGGATAGTCAGGAACAATAATAGATCAATTCACTGCAGAGGGACGATCACAAATGGCTTCTGGAAAAATCAGAGGAGGCAATCCGCATTTGTCAGAAGAAGAAGAATGCTTGAACAAAAAAAAAAAGCCAGAGGCAGTGGAGATGTAATCCAACTCAGGTTTGGGTGAGGAAACAATCATCTGGAGTTCATAAGGAACCGCCCGATGATTCAAGCTCTTAAAGTGGCACAAGCTCAAGGTGCTATAGCAACTGAGCACAAAGAAGGTTCTTGTTCAAGAATAATTGGTTGCTAAAGAGAGATGGGACACATGCAAGGCAAGTGCAGCTATTGAAAAGAAAAGCGGGTAAATCAATTTGTATTCCAGGGCATAATTTGCAAGCACCGACCGACGACATCCTTCTCAAGAGCTCCTGCCATCCATAATCACAGGTCTAGTCTGACAATGGTTCGCACACGTGGACTGAAGAAAAACTTGGCAGCCGCCCGCCAAGCCAATCGAAGAAAGGAGACCGAGTTTTGGCGCAAGTCCAGAGCACAGTGTCTCGACATGGCAGTTTGGGAACCAGCCCCTCAACCATAGTCGCAGAACCCTACACCATCAGAAGAGCCCTCAAGCAAGAAGAGGAGGCTAGTGCAAGAAGGTTCCCGTGATCATAGCAGCAACTGTCGAACAAGAGACTGCCACAGAAATAGAAGATGTCTCCCACAGTTATGTACAAGCTACAGAGGTTGCTGTAGCATCCCTAAGCATAGGAGAGCCTGGCAGACTGTGGTCACAACCCTTGATGAAGACTTTGAGGAGCTATCTGAAAAAGAGTCTGCTGAAGCAACCCCTCCACCACCAACAGACAAAGGGAAGTCCCCCATCATCATTCCAGACTCACGTAGTGAAGAAGAAGACGACTCTGATGACACTGAAGGGGCTCACAATGGAAAAGCATCTGTGAGAAAGTCTACACTGCCTGAGATCAATGAAGAGGTCACTATAGGAGGCATCTGGTTCAGGAGCAGGTCTGCCTCAGAATCATGGGTAACAGTGGAAATAAAGACTGCGGTGCCTGAGAAGAGGATGGTTCCTAGAAGATATAAATCTGCTATAATCGTCCAGCTTCTATCAGAGGTAAATCTTCCAAGAACCCTAACCATCCCTAAGAAGTTCAATATATCATTGGTTAGGGAATTTGTGGCAAATATGGAGGATGAGTTCCAAGTTGAGAGGAGTGATCATTATGGGAGAAGCTAGGTAAGGGGCAAGTTGGTTGTGATCTCTCCGGAGAAGATAAATGAATATCTGGAGATGAGCAATGAATCAAGGGGTCCAGCTATTGTTGATCAAGAGGTACTTGCCAGTATTCTTACTGGTGGGTTATGCAGGACCTGGGCAGCACCAAATTTGTATGCTTCGAGTTCTCATCAAAGTATGCATTATTGTACAATCTTGGCATCAGGAACTGGTTTCCTAGCTCCCACAGAGGAAAGTTAGCAGGGACTTTGGAGACCTCTTGTACACCATTGGAAAGCGAAGGAAAGTAAACATGGGTAAGGTAATGTTTCCTTAGATTGCTACACATGCAGGTTGTACCAAGTCTACACATGCCATTGTTCTTCCCTCCGTCATTTATGAATTAATCATTACACAACATCCGGTGTTGAAAACCAATCACAGAAGAGATGTAAGAAGAGCTGCAAGTGTTTGTGGTTGATCACAAACTCTTGAAGGGAAAGCATAGTAGACATCGCACAAGAAGATCCCTTGTTCGTTGCTCCTCCACCTGTTTCTGCTCCTGGAGTAGATGAAGTTGCCCCGAACTTATCTCTACAAGCTGCCCTCAAAGCCAGAATTATGAGTCACCTCAAGTCCGAGCTGAATCTGCTGACTGCAGAAGTGAAAAATATCATTGCCAGAAGAGCTCAGATCCAAAGTCTGCTGAGGGACTTGGAGTACCCAAACGAGGAAGCTGCACCTGCTGTTGAAGAGGAGGATGACTGATACTCCCCCACACTTTTGTCATTTTTTTCAAAAAGGGGGAGGAAAGCCCATTGATGAGATGGATGAGAACTGTTTTATGAACTGAAGTGATTGTAATAGGTAGCTATTATTGTTTTGCAGCCCTGCGTAGCTAAACTGACCTTAAGACCCTATGTGGTCATATTTGTCCCAGACAGATAGTGGTTCTTTAGTAGAAAAATCGCTAGCTCTAAGATAGGGATCTAAGTAGCTTAGAATTGAGTTAGTCCTAAAAAAAGAGGCCTAGAGTGCCCAATCAAAAGGCTGAAGAATGGGCAGTGATAGAGCCTATTTATACGCATTATTTAGATCATAACCCTATGCTTGTTTGCATTATTTTGTGTACAAGATTACTGGTTTCCAGTGTTTTTGTATCTCAGGGCAAAACGAGGGCCTAAGTCGGATACGCGCTAACAGGCAGCATTTAGGATGCGCAGCACACAAGCCTGCGGAGCTAGCGGCGCAAACAGAAGAAATGGCGAGACACAGCAGAATTGCGCCGACCAAAGCGCTAAGCAGTACGCCGTGCGCCAAGCGCAGAGTCCAGTATTCCCTAATCTTGACATGACCAGATTTGGAAGTTGCCAAGAAGAGCCTCTTGAGCAGTATATAAAGGGGAAGAGGTCTAGGGTTTGAGACACATATGCATACTGAGAGAGAGACATCACATCATCATCAGAGGGCCACGAGAGAGCGGCAAACTGGAAAACACACGGACTCATTGAGAGGATTTGCGCCAGCCGAGAGACATACTGCACGCACTGTTTGCTACTTGTTTCTCAGTTACATTAGTTATTATTTACTATTCTATGATGTTTATCACTAGCATGTCTAGCTAAACGCTTAAGTATTGGTTGGGCATGAATCTATGATGTATTTCTTTTGAGACTTGAGCGTAATGCATAGTTTGCTTGCTTGTATTAACTGTGTGCATACGGAGACAGCTAGTTGCATGAGTAGGGGAAGCCTTGAACCGCAATCTTACTTTTGTTGCTTGCTCGTCATATGTTAAACTAGTTGATAGCTTGACGGTGACAACTAGGAGTAACGAGCTAGGGTGATCAGTTGCTACCTTGAACGGATTCGTAGCTGTATTAGTCTAGTTCTAGAGATTAATAGCACATGAACTTTGAACGGAACATGCGCACGTGTTAGGAAGCCTTGACCGGACACTAACCCAAGTGAAATCAAGCTATAGACATATTAGAGTCAGTGATAAGGAATGCACTCATAGAGGATTGCCTGCCCAATACTTCTCATAGTCATAGTATCTAATCTCTACTGCCTGCGCACGTCTAGTGCATTTCCCTGCGTTCCACAACTGTTACTTGCGCACTGCGCAAACCAACCACTCACCCCCCCAATCTTCGTAAGTGCAGGATACTAGCTAAAAACTGAACTACTTGCTCCCTGTGGAGATCGACCCTTACTTAACCACTATACTAAGTGGAAGAGGAAGGATTATATTTGACTCGCACAACGACGCGCGATCAAATTTTGGCGCCGTTGCCGGGGAGCAACACAGCTAAGTTTTAGTTAGTTCACGTTTTTCCTTTTTAGTAACTAGTTATTTCAGTTTGTTTTGTTTTCGTTGTTGTTTCTGACGGCGCGCAATCACCATTAGCCTGCGCAACCTTGAAACAGTTGCGCTGCGCAGATTCTAGTTGCGCACTGACAGACGCAACAACGTTAGTTATCTTTTAATTTCATTTTCTTTGAGATTCAGAACAGGTCATGGAGGACGACAGTGTCGTAGGCGACAACCTAGGGGACAGGACCCCAGAGGAAGCAAGGGCGCATAACCACGCAGCCCTGTTCAGAGAAGAAGTGCAGCGCGAGGTTGAAGCACGGATGGCTGCTGAACTATATAATGCGCCACCCGCACGACAAGCTGCGCGACGCAGAACAGTGCGCGAGATGTCAGCCCCCATCACTGTCAACCAGCCATGGTGCATCGTGCTTCCACCAGACGGACACTTTGAACTAAGGAGCTCGCTCATTCATCACATGCCCAAGTTTCACGGGATGAACAATGAAAATCCAGTCAAGCATGTGCGAGAGTTCCTAGTCATTTGCGAAAACATGAAAACCGAAGGGGAAAGCGACGAAGCGCTGAAAATGAAGGCATTCCCATTTTCATTGTGTGATACAGCCAGACATTGGTTGATGAATTTACCCGCAGGATCCATTCACACATGGGAACAGCTGCAGAAGAAATTCCTGGACAAATTCTATCCCGCAGCAAAGATCGCGCTACTCAGGAGAGAACTGGCCGCGCCAAGGCAGAGCGCAGGGGAGTCACTATCAGAATATTACGAGCGTTTCAGGGAGCTAGAGGCCAACTGCTACAATCATAGCCTACCCCAGAATGTGCTGATAGAGAACTTCCTGAATGGGCTGCTGCCCATGGAGCTGCGACTACTGAATGCATGCGCAGGAGGGGACATTTGCAACATGTACCCAGAAGATGCGTGGCAGCTGATAGAAGACTCTGCTGGGCAGGTAAGACATCAACTAACGCTTGAAAATAGTCGTGCTCGTTCTGTGCATCAGGTAGAAGCAAGCGCTGAGATCAAGGAAATGAAGGCCATGCTGCAGAAGTTGATGAGTGCGCAGAGCGCACAACCAGTTGCGCCAAAGGTATGTGAATTCTGCAGGTCCACCGAGCACAAGACAGATGAATGCCCAACACTTTTCGAAGAAACTGGAGATGTCAATGCTCTTAGAGGATGGGACAACAGAGGGCCGCAGAGGCAGAATCAGCCGCGCTTTGGGCTTGCCGCAAATGGATTCAGATGGAGGGAAGAGAACAATTTCCAGAGGCAGTCCACTGATCAGCGCGCGCCACAGCAGACGCAAACAGCTGCGCCCTACAATCCACCGCACCGCCGCACTGACGCACCAGCGCAGAACAACCAGCAGCAGCGGCGATCCTTAGAAGATATCGTGGGGCAGCTAGCAGATACAGTGCACAAAAATGACGAGAAATATGACAAGAGGTTCGAGTCCATTGAAAAGTAGCTATCACAAATTGCTACCACGGTGTATGAGCTAAAAAAGAGCGATGGCAACCTGCCTTCGCAAGTGATTCAGAACCCTAAAGGAGGAGTCAATGCAGTGACACTGAGGACTGGGCGCACAGTAGGAACAGAGCAGACCGCGCAGGCGCCCGCGCAACCAGTTGCGCAAGTCCCGGATCCAGCAGATCAGAATGCGCAACCAGAGCAAGATGCGCAACCAGAAGCGTCAGCCACAAACCAGCAGGGCAAAGCGCCAGGTATGTCTCAATCAAGAAACAAGGACAAAAATTGTACTAACATACCTGCACCTTTCCCTGTACAGGCACCATTGGCTAGAAAGGAAGTGCTAGACAAGGAGCTTTATGAGTTGTTCAGCAAGGTGGAAATCAACATTCCCCTTATTGAAGCTATTCGACAGATTTCCAGGTATGCAAAGTTTTTAAAAGAGCTGTGCACAAACAAGAGGAGGAAAGGCGAGTGCGCACAGGTAATGCTTAATGCGCAGGCCTCAGCAATCGTGCAACATAAGGTACCACCTAAGTGCCGAGACCCAGGTACATTCACTATCCCATGCACTTTAGGTAAAACCACGGTAAGCAATTGCATGATAGATTTAGGCGCATCCATCAATTTGTTACCATATTCCCTATATGCGACGTTGCGCCTTGGACCACTAAAACCTGCAGGTCTCACCATTCAACTAGCAGATAGATCGTGCAAACAACCTGCAGGCATGATAGAAGATGTCCTAGTTCGAGTAGAAGAGCTGGTGTTCCCTGCAGATTTTTATGTGCTCAAAATGGAGGGAGAATCAAGCACCAGCAGTGCACAGATCCTCCTAGGCAGACCGTTTCTGATGACCGCGCGCACGAAGATAGACGTGTGGAGGGGCACGCTCTCCATGGAGGTAGATGGCGAAGAAATCCATTTCAACATATTCAAGGGGATGCAGCATCCACATGAGGACGCTACAGTGCACGCAATGGACAGCATTGACGATTTAGTCACAGAAGCGCAATGTGCGAGCGCAACCGTAGGACCAGAGCTACTGACACAGGCAGAGCTGGAGGAGCAAGAGGATGAGCTGAGCAGTGCTGAACCAGCACCCACACAGGTACGTGATATAGTTCATATTTGCACCGCTAACAAAATCTTGCCCTCTATTGAACAGGCACCCAAGATCGAACTGAAGCAACTCCCAGAGCACCTCAAATACATTTTCTTGGGAGATGAGGACACCCTGCCAGTGATCATAAAGAAAGGATTAGAAGAGGAGCAGGAGGCGCGCTTACAGCAGGTGCTGTGCAAGAACCAGCGCGCCATAGGATGGACACTTGCCGATCTGCGCGGAGTGAGCCCAGACGTGTGCATGCACAGGATTCTATTGGAAGATGGTGCCAAACCATCCAGGGAGGCTCAGCGTAGGTTAAATCCAAATATGATGGAGGTAGTGCAAAAGGAAGTCCTGAAATTGCTTGACACAGGAGTCATTTACCCAATCTCGGACAGCAAATGGGTCAGTCCGGTGCATGTTGTGCCAAAGAAAGGAGGAATCACAGTGGAAGAAAATGCGCAAGGCGAGCTAGTTCCCAAGCGCATACAAACTGGCTGGCGCATGTGCATCGACTACAGGAAGCTTAACGCAGTCACGCGCAAGGACCACTTCCCGCTACCCTTCATGGACCAGATGCTGGATCGCTTAGCAGGTAAGCCTTATTTTTGTTTCTTGGACGGATATTCAGGGTACAACCAGATACCCATAGCTGCGGAGGATCAGGAGAAGACCACATTCACATGCCCGTTCGGTACGTTTGCATTTCGGCGCATGTCTTTTGGGCTGTGCAACGCGCCAGGTACGTTCCAACGCTTAGTCATGAGCATTTTTTCTGATATGATTGGTATATGCATAGAAGTGTTCATGGATGATTTTACGGTATATGGAGGTACCTTTGATGCATGTTTAACTCATCTAGATAAAGTCTTAGCGTGCTGCATCTCTAAGAACTTAGTGCTAAATTACGAAAAATGTCATTTCATGGTAACGCACGGAGTAGTACTAGGTCATATCATTTCAGAGGAGGGGATCAAGGTAGACAAAGCTAAGATAGATCTTATTTCTAATCTGCCTTATGCCACCAACGTGCGCGACGATAAATCATTCTTAGGGCATGCTGGGTTCTACAGGCGTTTTATCAAAGATTTCTCTAAAATTTGTATACCCCTGTCTAACCTGTTGCAAAAAGATGTGTGCTTCGACTTTACTGATGAGTGCAGGGCTGCGTTTGATAAGCTGAAAGGAGCGCTGACCAGTGCGCCAGTGATGCGCGCGCCAGACTGGAACCTGCCATTTGAGCTGATGTGTGACGCAAGTGATTACGCAGTAGGTGCAGTCTTGGGGCAGCGCGTAGACAAGAAGCCGCATGCCATTTACTATGCATCGCGCACACTGGACTCTGCGCAGAAGAACTACGCCACCACGGAGAAGGAGCTTCTGGCAATTGTCTTTGCGCTAGAGAAGTTCCGTGCATATGTTCTAGGCGCCAGAGTCATCATCTATACAGACCACGCAGCCATTCGCTACCTCATGTCCAAGAAGGAGACCAAGCCGCGCCTGATGCGCTGGGTGCTCCTGCTTCAGGAATTTGACTTGGAGATCAAAGATAAGAAGGGCACGGAGAATACAGTTGCTGATCACCTGAGCAGGATCGTGAAAAAGGAGGAGCCAGAGCAGATCACGGAGACATTCCCTGACGAGCATCTGATGGCGCTGACAGGTAAGGTACCATGGTATGCGCACATCGCAAATTACCTGGTCACAGGTACGTTTCCTCCGCATTTCAATAAAACTCAGTGCATGCGATTGAAACATGAGTCCAAGCATTACCTTTGGGATGATCCATACATGCTTAGAATAGGACCAGATCAGATATTGAGGCGTTGCGTTCCTGACCATGAAATTAACTCTGTCTTGATGTTTTGTCATGCGCACGCATGTGGAGGACACTTTGGTCCCAAGCGCACGAGCAGGAAAATCTTGGACTGCGGATTTTATTGGCCGCACCTCTTTAGAGACGCATATGACCATTGCAGGAATTGTGACAGGTGCCAGCGCACAGGAGGAATATCCGCGCGCAATGAGATGCCGGAAACCCCGATTCAGGTGGATGAAGTGTTCGATGTTTGGGGAATCGACTTCATGGGGCCATTTCCCCCATCTGCCGGCTACGAATACATTTTAGTGGCAGTGGACTACGTCTCCAAATGGGTCGAAGCTAAGGCTACGCGGAAGGATGATGGTAAGACTGTCGCTGATTTTCTCAGAACTAACATCTTTTGCAGGTACGGAGTGCCTAAGGCAGTCATCAGCGACCAGGGGACACACTTTTGCAACAGGGTCGTGGCGCAAGTTTTCAAGCACTATGGGGTGCGCCATAAGACGTCCACCGCTTAACATCCGCAGACGAATGGACAGGCCGAAGTTTCTAACAGAGAGATCAAGCGCATCTTAGAAAAGACTGTGAGACCATCGCGCAAAGATTGGAGCCAGCGCCTTGACGATGCGCTATGGGCATACCGCACTGCGCATAAGACGCCCATTGGGACCTCACCATTTCGGCTGGTCTATGGGAAAGCATGCCACCTGCCAGTAGAGCTCGAGCACAAGGCATATTGGGCCTTACGCATTTGCAACCTGAACTTGGACGAGGCCGGGAAGGAGCGCGCCTTTGAGCTCAGCAAATTAGAAGAGCTGCGCCTGGACGCCTATGAGGGACTGCGCGACTACAAAGAGCGGACAAAGGCATTTCATGACAAGCATATCCTCAGACGCACTTTCACGCCAGGAGACCAGGTATTATTATTCTCATCACGACTTAAGCTCATGCCTGGAAAACTGCGCAGCAAATGGACAGGGCCGTACACAGTCACCAAGGTTTTCCCCTACGGAACAATCGAGTTAGAAAACGAGCACCGGCATCATTTTCAGGTAAATGGGCAGAGAGTCAAACGGTATCTTGGAGAACCTTGGGATGGTACAACGCGCGACATTGAGTTGGCAGAACCAGAATTAACAGATGCGCCAGCTGACGCGCTAGAGGCACCACCAGATGCACCAGAGGGAGAACTGGAGACTATCGCTCACATTTCTTCTTCCTCTTCATGTACCCTCGTTACTGCAAATTTCTCACATATTAACCATGCTGATTTCCCTTTTTATCCTTTGCGCAGGACTAAGAAGAACACAGCGCCTGCACAAGCGCAGGATCACCCAGGAGCAAGGGTGGGGGAGGTCGCTGACGCACATTTTGGCCCGTAACGAGGTACAGTCGAGCCAACGACGTTAAACAAAGGCACTTGTCGGGAGGTAACCCGACTCGTTTTTATTTTTACATGTTTTTCTTTTTAGTTTTTAGTGTTTTTTTTAGGCAGTTTAGGACTTGTCATTTTTAGTCGAGCAGCAGTGCGCAGGTCCGTGCGCACTACAAGTGCGCAGGACCTCTGCGCCAGCCAGAGGGGTATATAAGGGCAGGACTTAGAATTTTCCCAGCACTTTTCTCATTCGACCGTTGCCAGCAGCCTCCGCCTCCCGCTTTCCCCAGCCAATCAGAGCTTCCAGTTAGAGAGATCTGCAGACCACACGGCCGCACTACCCCCAGGTATCCCTTCCCCCCGATTTGAGCGGATTTTATTAGGGTTTGTACGGTGGAGGAGTGCATTAGGGTTTTGAAATCGCACCAAGCTAGAGTGCACCGACTGGATTGCTGTTTAGTGGGTTGTGTAGGCGAGCAGTAGGCGCTCCTTTGGTGAGAGTTTCATTGGATTTGGAGGAGTTTGGATTTTTGCAGTTTTTGAGAAGTGTTGACCGGCGTTGACCAGAGCACCGAGCGCAGAATGAGGCCCGCCGAGGACCAAGAGACCCCTGCCGACTTCGCCTACAAATATGCGGCGTTTATGAGCCAGGAAATGTACGGGACCCCGTACATCAGCCGAGAATTCCTGCGCGAGGTCGGCCTGGAGGACTTCATTGCAGAACGCCTGGCGCTAGCAGGCTGGGAGGCGCTGTTGGACCTCAACAGCGCCTCAGACAGAGAGGACACATGTGAGTTCCTGGCGTCGCTGGAGACGGGCGACCAGGAGATCGGATATAGGCATCGGGGCGTATGGTTCATCGCCTCAGCTGGAAGGATGAAGCGCGCACTCGGATGCGGTAAGGTGCGCGAGGGAGACACAGACACGCACTCCAACCAGGAGGCCTAGCGCGAGATGGCGACCGGGTCAGCTTTTGCCGCGGGGCGCAGCAGAGGACGCGAGCTGCGTGACCCGTGGATGTTCTACTTGTGGCGCTTGGTCGCCTATGCAGTCATTGGCCGATTTAATGGCGCGCCGAAGATCAACCTCCTGGACCTGGACATTCTGAAGGGGCTGTACTATGAAAAGAGGGTGCTATTTGTTTCAAATATGGTAGTCCATTGGGGACGGGTTAGCACCAGGGGACCGCTGACGTGCTGTGGAATTATTACGCACCTGCTGCGGGCGCTACATGGAGAGCCCGAGGTGCCGGAGCACACTATGGTGCCGGCTGTCCCGCTGGACCGCGCCCACATGCTGCAGATCAGGGCGGTAGCTCTGAAGGAAGATGGCACGTTGGAATGGTGCGACCGCCTGCAGCCGGCCAGAGTTCCGCGACCAAGGGCAGAAAGCAGTGCGCAGGGCGCAGCGGCCGCGCAGGATATGGAGGAGGATGAGGCCCCAGCACCAGATGTGCCTCTGGTTAGGCGCTCAAGGACCCGGGCGCAGACTGGAGCGCACCAGAGGGCCCGTGCACCACAAGGGGAGCCAGTGACCATTTCCATCGAGGATTCTCCCCCTCATGCACGTGGAAAGCGCCCAAGGACTGAGGCTGAGGAGGCGCCTGAGGCAGCATCAGATGAGCAGCGCATGATGTTCAACGTCATGCGTGTGCTCGAATACTTGGCGCCAGAGGGGGCGGATTTGAGTATGAGCCCACCATCCGGGTGGAGATTTGGAGACGCGATTCCCCCTCTCCTCAGCCTGCACCGACCACCTCCAGGCCCCAGTGAGCCACATCAGTCAGCTAGCCCTCCTACTCAGCCCCCAGCAGCACCCTCTCCAGTACCACCACCAGCCCCCGCGCCCACAACAGAGTCAGCACCTGCACCAGCACCAGCAGCCCACCCCTGAACCAGTGCAAGTACCCGCACCTTCCCCTGCCCAGCCGTCCATTCCTAGCCGAACCCATCATTAGCTCCAGCTCCGACTCGCTATGGGAACACATTTCAGAGGATGCCAGCGAGGCGCAGCCTGTCGCCTTATCAGTTGTACCGCCTCCCTCCAGCTCCGAGTATGTGACGGACACTTCAGAGGAGGAGGCGCATAGTTCATCGGCTGCGTCAAGCTCCGAGGACATCTAGAGCTGTAGGGGGGGCGCATAATTTTCTTTTCGGGTGGTATTCTGTTTTTCTTTATGTGCTGAACTCTATTTGTTCTTATGTTGCTATATTTGTGTTGAACTCGTGTGCTACATATTTTTGTGCCCCTATGCTATATTTGCGCTGCGTTGACTATTATGTTTTTTTTAGGAGTTTATGTTCTTTATTTTTGCTTGCATGCGTGTGCGCCTCCTCCGTGCGCTTGAGCTTGAGTCGTGGGGACACGTCTCTGTTTAAGTGTGGGGGGGAGCGTTACACTTACATTTCACGTTTTTTTGAGCATTTTTAGTGTAGCGTAGTTTAATTGAAGGAAACAGTAGCAGTAGTGCGCTGTGTGCGGGTTGCGCACACTGATCAGCTTGTTTGCGCTATCCATATTGCGCCGTGCGCTATCAACTGTTTTTAGTATATTTTTTTCGTTTTTTTCTACTCCTGTTAGTTGGGATATACAGGGGATGTGGAGTTGACAGAAACGCTCCAGAGAGGCGGTTAGTCGCTCGCGCTTCAGAGGAGAGGTATATGGTAGAGAGCGCGAGTGGAGGCCAGTGCTTCGCGACCTTCGGAACAAGAGAGTGCGCTCAGTCACGCAGATGCCAAAGGCGAGATACCCAAAGCGTGGCGAGGTGGGAAAACAGACTACCTTCCCTCTGGAAGTCGAGCTAAGGAAGGCGGGCGCGGGTGTAAACGCGTGCGCCGACCAGCGCAGATAGACCAAGGAGGGAGAGCGGGGCGGTGTTCCATAGCTGTTATCCGGAGGCCGAGACTGGAACCGTTCTGGGAAAATAGGAACTATAGACAAAGTGTACACAAGAAAAAATACCAGCAGATGATACGCGCCACAAAAGAATCAGCATGCGCACTAACAAGCATCAGCGTGCGCAAGTTCACCAAAGAAAAAATCATCATCAAAAAGGCTTGAGTTCCCAGGAAGTGCGCGGAAGAATCACGCATCGGAAGAAGCTTGCGCTGTTAACCATATACCCATCCTCGGAGCAAGAGCTGACAACCTGGAGCCTATGAAGAGCTATCTCCCAGCCATCCGAAATGATTTTTCATCCCAGCTGAGAGGTAAAGAATTTTGAAATTACTATACTTGAAACTGTTGAGAGCAGATGTGCGCAGGTGGTAGAGCAGCGCAAGGTGTTCACCAGCGTAGACCGCGCCAGAGTGCAAGACTGTGCGCTAGACTCCAGAGAGGTAATGGTATCCGTGCTTGAGTACTTGTTCGAGGACGAACAAGGGGCAAGTGTGGGGGGTTTGATAGAGCCTATTTATACGCATTATTTAGATCATAACCCTATGCTTGTTTGCATTATTTTGTGTACAAGATTACTGGTTTCCAGTGTTTTTGTATCTCAGGGCAAAACGAGGGCCTAAGTCGGATACGCGCTAACAGGCAGCATTTAGGATGCGCAGCACACAAGCCTGCGAAGCTAGCGGCGCAAACAGAAGAAATGGCGAGACACAGCAGAATTGCGCCGACCAAAGCGCTAAGCAGTACGCCAGGCGCAGAGTCCAGTATTCCCTAATCTTGACATGATCAGATTTGGAAGTTGCCAAGAAGAGCCTCTTGAGCAGTATATAAAGGGGAAGAGGTCTAGGGTTTGAGACACATATGCATACTGAGAGAGAGACATCACATCATCATCAGAGGGCCACGAGAGAGCGGCAAACTGGAAAACAAACGGACTCATTGAGAGGATTTGCGCCAGCCGATTGCGCCAGCCGAGAGACATACTGCACGCACTATTTGCTACTTGTTTCTCAGTTACATTAGTTATTATTTACTATTCTATGATGTTTATCACTAGCATGTCTAGCTAAACGCTTAAGTATTGGTTGGGCATGAATCTATGATGTATTTCTTTTGAGACTTGAGCGTAATGCATAGTTTGCTTGCTTGTATTAACTCTGTGCATACGGAGACAGCTAGTTGCATGAGTAGGGGAAGCCTTGAACCGCAATCTTACTTTTGTTGCTTGCTCGTCATATGTTAAACTAGTTGATAGCTTGACGGTGACAACTAGGAGTAACGAGCTAGGGTGATCAGTTGCTACCTTGAACGGATTCGTAGCTGTATTAGTCTAGTTCTAGAGATTAATAGCACATGAACTTTGAACGGAACATGCGCACGTGTTAGGAAGCCTTGACCGGACACTAACCCAAGTGAAATCAAGCTATAGACATATTAGAGTCAGTGATAAGGAATGCACTCATAGAGGATTGCCTGCCCAATACTTCTCATAGTCATAGTATCTAATCTCTACTGCCTGCGCACGTCTAGTGCATTTCCCTGCGTTCCACAACTGTTACTTGCGCACTGCGCAAACCAACCACTCACCCCCCCAATCTTCGTAAGTGCAGGATACTAGCTAAAAACTGAACTACTTGCTCCATGTGGAGATCGACCCTTACTTAACCACTGTACTAAGTGGAAGAGGAAGGATTATATTTGACGCGCACAATGACGCGCGATCAGGCAGACCATGGCAAAATTTCGTTTGGAGTCTGCCACCAAGGGAGGATCGACTCAAGGCATCAGTGGACATGAGGTTTTGTCAAAAATGCCAAGGGGGAGATTGTTAATGCAAATGACATTCAATTGATAGAACTTGCCAGAGTGTACAAGCCCAGTGAAAAAGAGATAGAATCTTGTAGAAGATCTTTTGGGAAAGGGTTCCTAAAGTTGATATTGATGGAGCATGGAGTTCCTATTTAAAGGAGGTTGGGCAGAGCATGACAGAGAGCATCCAAATAGAGAGAAAACACAGAGAGAGCATTCTATCACCAAAGATTGCAAAGCGGAGATTAGAAGAGTCGGATCACCACCATGAGCAGAGCGTGAGCGCAGATCAGTGTGGTTTCTGTATCGATTGATTGCTTACTAGCAGTGTCTGGTCAGTGCTTGATCGGAGAGGACCAATTCAGAGCAGGGCGTGCTTGTTGGTTGATCAAGGGACGCAGCAGGAGAGTTGTCTAGTGGAGGAACTCGTACTAAGTGGGGGGGGGGGAGAATCCCAGTGTGATGAGCACTCACGACAGAGTTCGAGCGGCTCGGCGGAAGGCTTTGGACGAAGCGGACAGAACCTGTACAAGCTACTTGCACAAGGGTGTGCTATAGCAAACCTACTGAGACATTGTGTTAATTAGAATAAGCTGAGTCTGTGTGATTAGAGGAGTAGCTATTCTGAATTAACTCAAGTGTGTACGTGAGTGAGACTCAAGAGGGTGTTCTGATTGTGTGCTAGTTGAGGTCGGGTAGCATAGATTGTCGTGGAGTTGAGTCTGTGTTGTACGAAGTACCTTGGAGACTAGTGGATTGAGGACTGGAGTATATTCCTCCCCAGACGTAGGCAGATTGGCCGAACAAGTCTGTGTTCACTATTTTGTTTCTTATTGCACTAGATTCGGCTGAACAAGGACTTGCTGTAGCAACTGCTTGTACACTATGAGCATCTCAGGGGCACTGCGAATTTCAAGACAGTCAGCACAAGGGGAAATTCCGTTCTTTTGATGAGCTTGCCAATGCTTTCAGGTCCATGGATTGAGAGAGTTTATATGAAGCTTGGGAAAGGTTCAAGGAGTTAATGTGTTTGTGTCCTCACCATAATCTGGATATCATGACGATTGTCCACACATTCTATGTTGGAATTGGTCAATCCGTCAGAAGTCAGCTAGATCAAGGTGCATTCGTTGAACTAGATATGAATGAAGCTTATGATTTCATAGAGAAAACATCACAGAACACGCACTTGTGGGCAAGTAAGCGTGCTGCCCCTCGGGATAGAAAGGGGGCTCACGACCTCTACTCTGCGGAGTCTTTTGAAGTGATAAGTAAATTAGCGCAGCAAATAGATGGCATATCAGCTCAGTTAGGAGCTACGGGAGTCGGTTCTTCAGTGGCTAATGTTTCGCACACACCATGCCAACCTGTTTACTGAGAAATTTGCAGGTCACCAGCACATAACTCTGAAGTCTGTCCAGTGATGATCTCTGAAAGCAGCAACATGGTTGAAGATGCGAATTTTGTTGGTAGAAATCAGGGAAACAGTTTTTTACCAGATTAGGCTTCAAATCCAGCATATAATCCGAACAACCGGTTCCACCCAAATTTTTCCTACAAAAACAATAACCCTACTCCCCCTAGTTTTCAGCAAAAGCAACAACAGAACCCCCTGTATCAACCGAGGAATCAATATCAATCACAGAACCAGCAATAACCATTTCAATCGGAGAGCACTAGGAGTTCAAACATAGAGTCGATGCTAGCAGAATTCTTAGCCCAACAAGCCAAACAAAATCAAGGGACCTCCTCAATGTTTCAGGCAATAAAAGAAAGAATTGACGGTTTAGCTACGGCAATTGACCAGCTAGCGACTCAAAAAAGAATGTTGGAAAATCAGGTTGCTTAACAAGCGAGGAGTGCCGCAAGGGAACATGCCAAGCTACCATCAAAACCAGATCCCAACCCCAAAGATGTCCATGCTGTAACCCTTAGAGGTGGAAAACATATAGAGATGCTGCCAGAAATGCCTAAGAAATCAGTAGACACTCATGCACAACCACCGTTTGCTGAAGCAAAGGGAAAGGAACCTCGAGAGGATGAAATTTTTGAAAAATCAGCAACCCCTCCACCATATAAACCACCTGTTCCATTCCCTCAGCGGCTGAAAGCTACAAGGACAGACAACGCCTTCAGAAAATTCGTCTGTTACCCAGATTCCCACATTGCCACTCACTGATGCCATTAGATTCCCACCTACGCCAAATTCATGAAAGACATACTCAGTGGGAAGAGGAAGATCGACGAGGAGGATACTGTGGCTCTAAGCAAGTAGTGCAGCGCTGCCATCCAACAAGCCTTGCCACCCAAACTTCAAGATCCAGGGAGTTTTTCTATCCCTTGTGGCATTACTATTCAGCGTGCTTTATGTGATTTGGGTGCTAGTGTGTCTATCATGCCATATTCTTTATATGCTAAACTGAATTTAGGCGATCTTAATCCTACCAGCATCACTATTAGATTGACTGATCGTTCTTCCAGACTCCCAAGAGGAATCTTAATGGACGTTCATATCAAAGTAGGAAACATTTATGTTCCTGTTGATTTTATAGTTCTGGAAATTGGTGAGGACAAATATATCCTTATTACTCTTGGTAGACCTTTCTTGCGTACTGCTGGAGTTGTTATTGATGTTAAGAGTGGGTCCCTAACTTTGAAAGTCGGCAGTGAACGTGTCGTGTTTTACAGGCCCTAGCTTGTCTTCTGATTGCAGTTTTCTAGATTTACATGAGCCAAAATTTTCTACTGCACTAACAGATCTTAGTTCGTATTAGCGCAAGGGCAGGTTGTCACATCCCATGGATCTATATGCAATCGATGTTGAGGGAACAAGGCTGAAAATGCTGAATCAAAGGTAGGGGAGTCAGGTAAGGAATCTTGCAACGTAGAATTAAAACCTCTGCCCGCAAGTCTCAGGTATGAATTTCTCGGCACCAACTCGTAATCATAAACACGGCATTGACTGATGTAGAAACTAAGAAACTGCTTGATGTGTTGAGATGGTTTCGAAAAGCTTTAGTGATGATGTAGTTTGGTAGTGTTTGACAAAACCAGCACAAGTGAACAAGGAGCTGCTACAACACAAGTGAACAAGCAGACCAGCACAAGTGAACAAGCCGCAGCTGCAGCAGGGGATGCTATAGCAGGAGCTTGTTCAAGTGGCTGCATCATCTGACCGAGAAGCAGCAGTGACCTGGGCTGGAATCGCTACGGAGATCATCAGAAGGGCTGGGATCGCTACGGAGATCATCAGAAGAATTTCTAAAATGCTGTGGAGAATTTCCCAGTGAGGTTTCCTAGCCAGAGAAGGAGATTTGTATTGAAGATAAAAATCAAATCTAATCTCCTAGATTTTAGGAGATAATTGTTGTTTTTGGGACATTGCTTAAACCTGGTCTTGCTTAAAGCTGGGGCTGCTATTTAAGAGAAAAGGGTTTAGAGCAGAATGGTTGATCGAAGCTGAGGGATACACGAGTGCATACACAGAATTCAGAGAGAGCAATTTTGGTGTGTGACGGACGAATTCTTCGATCATCACCCGAGAGCAGAGCGTGAGCGCAGAGCTGTGGTGACAGAAGCAGAAGGGAATCAGGACTTGCAGAGTCTGATTCGAGCTTGATCTGGAAGCCAATTCAGAGCAGTGGTGCTTGTTTGTTGATCAAGGGCAGCCGCGGAAGAACTGACGGGTGTGTGGCTTGGTCGAGTGTCTAAGCGGTGGTTCTCGCTAGTGGCAGGTGGTCACTGAGTGAGGGGGAGTATTCCAGAGTGTGCAGCGCTCATGGAATAGTTCGAACGGCTCGGCAGAAGGCTTTGGAGCGACGCGGACAATTGTGCTTCAGCTGTGTGTTACAGCAGTTGCTATAGCAACCCTGCTGAGTGAGTGTAGTTTAGAATAGGCTGAGTCTTGAGAAGTCTGTAGCTATTCTAGATTGACATTTGTAGAGGGTGTGCAGACACAAGTCAGAGCCTGTTCTGATTGTGTCAAGTGATCCACACAAGGTTGAGTAGCATAGGTTGCGTGGAGTTGTAACTGAGTGTACTTGGAGACCTTCGTGGTTAGTCAATTGAGGACTGGAGAATAGTCCTCCCCAGACGTAGGCAGTTGGCCGAATTGGGTGAACAAATTCAGTAACTGCTTGTTCACAAATCTGCCTAACTGAGACGCTGTGAATTTCAATTGGTATCAGAGCGGGAGCTCAACACACAGAGTAAAAGATCCTACAGTGTCTCTGAAGTAGCCACGACAATGAAGGAAGGATAGAGCACAAGCAGACCTCCATTGTTGGAAGAAAGCAACTATGGATATTGGATGGTGATAGAGCCTAGTTATACACGTTATTTAGATCATAACCCTATGCTTGTTTGCAATATTTTATGAGCAAGATTACTCGTTTCCAATGTTTTTGTATATCAGGTCAGAACGAGTCCTTAAGTCGGATACGCGCTAACAGGCAGCGTTCTAGGAGTGAGAGATCAGCCTGTGGAGCTAGCGGCGCAAACAAAAGAAGAAATGGCGAAAGACAGCAGAGGTGCGCTACCCGATCGCGCCAACCAGTGCGCCAGGCGCAAAGTCCCAGTGACCAGATTTGGAAGTTGCCAAAAGATGAACCTCCTGAGCAGTATATGAAGGAAGAAAGTCTAGGGTTTCAGAGAGTTCGAAAAGACTGCTGTTCCAGAGGCACCAGAGGACGCAAGGAGGCACTGTGCGGCAGAACTGGAAAACACACGGACTTGTTGAGGAGATTTGCACCAGCCGACTGCGCCAGCCGAGAGAAGACACTGCACGCACTGTTTGCTACCGTTTTCTTGGATTCATTAGTTATTACTTACTATTTTATGATGTTTACCACTAGCATGTCTAGCTAAACACTCAGTGTTGGTCGGGCATGAATCTGTGATGTATTCCTTTGAGACTTGAGCTTAATGCATAGTTTATTTACTTGTATTAATTCTGTGCGTACTGAGACAGTTAGTTGCATGAGTAGGGGAAGCCTTGAACCGCAAACTTACTGGTGTAGCTCGCTTGTCACATGTTAAACTAGTTGCATGCGTAGGGGAAGCCTTGAACCGCAAACTTACCGTGACAGTTAGGAGTAACGAGTTAGGGTAGGCAGTTGCTACTGTGACAGGATTCGCAGCTGTTTAGTCTAGTTCTAAGGATTAATAGCACATGAACTTTGAACGGAACATGCGCACGTGTTAGGAAGCCTTTACCGGACACTAACCCAAGTAAAACATAAACTATAAATGTTTAGAGTCGATGATAAGGAATGCATTCATAGAGGATTGTCTGCCCAATACTTCTCATAAATATAGTATTTAATCTCTACTGCTTGCGCACGTCTAGTGCAATTCCCCGCATTACGATATTCGCTGTTACTCGCGCATCGCGCAAAACCCACAATCGCTCACGCAACCCCCGTTTTCTTAAGTGTAGGTTACTGGCTAAGACTCACTGCTTGCTCCCTGTGGAGATCGACCCTTACTTAACCGCTGTACTAGTGGGAGAGGAAGGAATTATATTTGACGCGCACAACGACGCGCGATGAGATGGCTAGGATGAAAGCCTTTCTCAAGGCCATTGATGAGAAGACCTGGAGAGCAATCATGGTTCAGTGGTCTCCCCTAATTACCATGGATGAACAAGGAGTCACACGGATAAAGACTGAAGAACAATGGACTGCTGAAGAGGGAGCTGCAGCAACTGGTAATTCAAAGGCCCTGAATGCGATTTTTGCTACAGTTGATGCTAACAATTTCAGGTTGATATCAAATTGTGACATGGCCAAACAAGCGTGGGAAAGTCTGCAAACTACACATGAAGGAACTGATAGAGTAAAGCTGTCAAGACTCTAGATCATTGCTACATAGTTTGAGAATTTGAGAATGCTGGAAGAGGAGACTGTCACTGAGTTTAATGCTAAACCCTGTTATCTTGCAAATGAAGCTCATGCTCTTGGTGAACCCATCCCTGAAGAAAAGCTGATCAGAAAGGTTCTCGGATCGCTGCCCACAAGATTTGACATGAAAGTGACGGCCATTGAAGAAGCTCAAAATGTCAGATTCATGAGGCTGGAAGAGTTGATGGGGTTCCTCAAACAATTTGAGATGAAGCTGGTTAAAGAAGACACCACTTCCAAGGACAAGAATGTTGGACTAAAAGCTGAAGCAGAAGCCAAGAAGCCAGTTCCAGATGATCAGCTGAGTATGCTTGTCAAGAACCTTGGAAAGCTCCTTAAGAACATGGACTCAAGAACTGGGAAAAGCTCTTCCTTGCGAAGACAATTCAGAAGGGGTGGTAAAAATAAAAGGAAAGGGAAGGAACCAGTTCAAGATAAAGATGAGAAGAAAGAAATGAAAAAGGGAGTCCAATGCTGGAACTGTGAAGGATATGGACATATTGAGGATGACTGTCCGAGCAAAACCTTCAAAAATTCAGAGAAAAAGAACAGCAAGTCCCTGACAGCAAAATGGAGTGACTCTGAAGAAAGTGTTGAAGAAAACTGTGTTGTGCTAACCAGTGTGTCAGATTTCAACCTCAAAGAACTAAAGATGGATGAATTTCACTATGGGATTGAAGTATCTGAAAGTGAAGATGAAGAGGGCTCATCTGACAGTCTGATTGAGTATCTGGGGAAGATCCTCAAATAGTGTGAGGCAGCTCTTCAGACAAATCAAGCATTGACTGACAGAGTCAAGGTTCTGGAAGAAGAACGAAGAAAATTTCTCCTCGCATCCAACAGTCAAGTCACCATTCTGAAAAGGGAAGACACAGGAAGACAAGGCACTGACATCGGTCCCTCACCAGCAACAGCCAAGGCAGCTGACTCTCAGAAAAATATCTTGGATGAAATTTTGTCTTATCAAAGACTTGGAAAAGGGAGAATGGGGCTTGGGTATACTGGTGAAGAAAGCTCTAGAGGAACAGTTTTCATTAAAGCCTCGGATGCCATGATAGACGAAAAGAATAATTCAGGTGAGCCTCCGAAACCTGCAGGGAAAGATGGAACTAGACATGTGAACAAGAGGATGCTGCAGCACCTGGCACATCATCCTTCTAAAACAAAGCAAAAGGGTCAGAATAAAAGGAGTTCGTGCACAAGTATTGGAAATCAGAAGATTACCTTCAACCTGAAGCACCAGCATAGAACCTCCTCAATTGGAAAAGGGGGAGCAAAATCCAGAACCAACGCATGCTGCATAGAGACTCCGTACCCAGTTGTTTCGAAAAAGGCTCACTACTGGAAAGAATCGCAGAGAAGGGACTCTAGGATTGGTGCACCAGGGCACTGGATTGCTAAAGACAGGAGGAAACCACAGGTAATTCAGGTGTGGGAACTCAAACATGACAAACGAAGAGATAGGAGTCTTGAGGGTCAAAAGAGGAGAAACTCTAGACAAACTCAGGTATGGGTGAAGAAGAAATCATCAGAACCTGTCAAGGATCCGCCGAGCAAAACTATCTTCCGGAATGAATAGGTGAACTAGCTCGCGTCTGCTATAGCAACCTGATCAAAATAAGCTTGTTCACATGTTTTGGTTGCTAAAGCTGGGAGAAGGCACATGTGGGGCACGTGATCTAGATGCTTCAAATTGAAAAAGAAGATAACGGGTAAATCAATTTCTAGGGCAAAGGCAAGTTGAAGGCGCTTCCCAAAAATCGGTGCTGATCATCCCCACTGTGCGTTCCTCAAACCTTCTACAACCCTGCAACAATCGTGAAGACTCGTGGTTTGAAGAAGAATCTGGCAGCAGACCGACAAGGCAGGTCTGAAAGGAGGACCAAGTCGCGCAATGAAGCCCCTGCTCAGCGTCTGTGAAATTCGCAGTGTCTTAGTTCGACAGATTTGTGAACAAGCAGTTGCTGCAGCACACTCTTGTTCACTCGGAAATTGTCTCAGCAAACAATGAACAGGACAGAAGTTTGTTCACCCAGTTCGGCCAATTGCCTACGTCTGGGGAGGACTATTCTCCAGTCCTCAATCCACTCAAAACAAAGGTCTCCAAGTTCACTCGGTTACAACTCACGCAACCTATACTACTCAACCTTGTGTGGATCACTCAACACAATCAGAACAAGCTCTGACTTGTGTCTGCACACCCTCTACAATATGTCAATCTAGAATAGCTACAGTCTTCTCAAAACACTCAGCCTATTCTAAACTACACTCACTCAGCAGGGTTGCTGTAGCAACTGCTGTAACACACAGCTGAAGCACAATTTGTCCGTCGCTCCAAAGCCTTCTGTTGAGCTGTTCGAACGATTCCACGAGCGCTGCACACTCTGGAATACTCCCCCTCACTCAGTGACCACCTGTCACTAGCGAGAACCACCGCTTAGACACTTAACCGAGCCACACACCCGTCAGTTCTTCCGCGGTTGCTCTTGATCAACCAACAAGCACCAAGCTCTGAATTGGCTTCCAGATCAAGCTCGAATCAGACTCTGCAAGTCCTGATTCCCTTTTGCTTCTATCACCGTAGCTCTGTGCTCACGCTCTGCTCTCGGGTGATGATCGAAGAATTCGTCCGTCACACACCAAAATTGCTCTCTGTGAATTCTGTGTATGCACTCGTGTATCCCTCAGCTTCGATCAACCATTCTGCTCTGAACCCGTTCTTCTTGAATAGCAGCACCAGCTTTAAGCAATGTCCAGGTTTAGGCAATGTCCCAAACAGAACAATTATCTCCTAAAATCTAGGAGATTAGATTTGATATTTATCTTCATTGCAAATCTCCTTCTCTGACTAGTAAACCTTACTGGAAAATACTCCACAGCTTTTAAGAAAATCTTCAGATGCTCTCCGTAGAGTTTCCAGCTCTTCTAGACAAGCCCAGGTAGCTGCTGCTTCTCTGACAGATGATACAGCCACTTGAACAAGCTCCTGCTATAGCATCCCCTGCTGCAGCTGGTGCTAGTTCACTTCTGCTGGCCTGCTTGTTTACTTGTGCTGTAGCAACTCCTTGTTCACTTGTGCTGGTTTTGTCAAATATTGCCATACTACATTTCCTTCGTTCTTGGCTTCTGTTTCAGCTTTTAGACCAACATTCTTATCCTTAGAAGTGGTGTCTTCTTTAACCAGTTTCATCTCAAATTGTTTGAGAGACCCCATCAACTCTTCCAACCTCATGAATCTGACATTTTGAGCTTCTTCAATGGCCGTCACTTTCATGTCAAAATTTTGTGGGCAGCGATCTGAGAACCTTTCTGATCAGCTTCTCTTCGGGGATAGGTTCACCAAGGGCATGGGCTTCATTTGCAAGATCACAGAGTTTAGCATTAAACTCAGCGACAGTCTCCTCTTCCAGCATTCTCAGATTCTCAAACTGTGTGGCAATGATCTGGAGTCTTGACAGCTTCACTCTATCAGTTCCTTCATGTGCAGTTTGCAGAGTTTCCCACGCTTGTTTGGCCATGTCGCAGTTTGATATCAACCTGAAATTGTTAGCATCAACTGCAGCAAAAATCGCATTCAGAGCCTTTGAATTACCAGTTGCTGCAGCTCCTTCTTCAGCAGTCCATTGTTCTTCAGGCTTTATCCGTGTGACTCCTTGTTCATCCATGGTGATTGGGAGAGACCACTGGACCACGACAGCTCTCCATGTCTTCTCACCAATAGCCTTGAGAAAAGCTTTCATTCTAGCTTTCCAATATCCATAGTTGCTCTCTTCCAACAAAGGAGGTCTGCTTGTGCTCTGTCCTTCCTTCATTGTCTTGGCTTCTTCAGAGACACTGTAGGATCTTTTACTCTGTGTGTCGAGTTCCCGCTCTGATACCAATTGAAATTCACAGTGTCTTAGTTCGATAGATTTGTGAACAAGCAGTTGCTGCAGCACACTCTTGTTCACTCGGAAATTGTCTCAGCAAACATGAACAGGACAGAAGTTTGTTCACCCAGTTCGGCCAATTGCCTACGTCTAGGGAGGACTATTCTCCAGTCCTCAATCCACTCAAAACAAAGGTCTCCAAGTTCACTCAGTTACAACTCACGCAACCTATACTACTCAACCTTGTGTGGATCACTCAACACAATCAGAACAAGCTCTCACTTGTGTCTGCACACCCTCTACAATATGTCAATCTAGAATAGCTACAGTCTTCTCAAAACACTCAGCCTATTCTAAACTACACTCACTCAGCAGGGTTGCTGTAGCAACTGCTGTAACACACAGCTGAAACGCAATTTGTCCGCGTCGCTCCAAAGCCTTCTGCCGAGCCGTTCGAACGATTCCACGAGCGCTGGACACTCTGGAATACTCCCCCTCACTCAGTGACCACCTGTCACTAGCGAGAACCACCGCTTAGACACTTGACCGAGCCACACACCCGTCAGTTCTTCCGCGGCTGCTCTTGATCAACCAACAAGCACCAAGCTCTGAATTGGCTTCCAGATCAAGCTCGAATCAGACTCTGCAAGTTCTGATTCCCTTCTGCTTCTGTCACCGCAGCTCTGCGCTCACGCTCACGCTCTGCTCTTGGGTGATGATCGAAGAATTCGTCCGTCACACACCAAAATTGCTCTCTGTGAATTCTGTGTATGCACTCGTGTATCCCTCAGCTTCGATCAACCATTCTGCTCTGAACCCATTCTTCTTAAATAGCAGCACCAGCTTTAAGCAATGTCCAGATTTAGGCAATGTCCCAAAAAGAACAATTATCTCCTAAAATCTAGGAGATTAGATTTGATATTTATCTTCAATGCAAATCTCCTTCTCTGACTAGTAAACCTTACTGGAAAATACTCCACAGCTTTTTAGAAAATCTTCAGATGCTCTCCGTAGAGTTTCCAGCCCTTCTAGACAAGCCCAGGTAGCTGCTGCTTCTCTGACAGATGATACAGCCAGTTGAACAAGCTCCTGCTATAGCATCCCCTGCTGCAGCTGGTGCTAGTTCACTTCTGCTGGCCTGCTTGTTTACTTGTGCTGTAGCAACTCCTTGTTCACTTGTGTTGGTTTTGTCAAATACTGCCATACTACATTATCAGTCTGGATGTGGTGGTGTGGGAACCAGCACCTCTCTTTGTGTCGCACAGCGAGCCTTCTCCACTAGAAGGAACTTCGCAGAAAAGGAGGCGCCTGGTACGTGACGGGGAACCTGTATCCAGTACAGCTGTGCTATCTGAAGAGGCTGTGGCTGAAGAAGTCTCTGGAGAAGAACAAGCTACAGAGGATGCTGTAGCAGGTTCTGCAGAAGAGAGGTGCAGAACACTTGTTATGTCCCCGGGCATTGTGGGTGAAGGGGAGGAGATAGAAGCTGAGTCCCCTGAACAAGAACCTGCTGCAGCACACCCTCCTCCTCCCTCAGACAAAGGAAAAGCCCCTATCCTAATTTCAGTCTCCAGCAGTGAAGAAGAGGAATCAAGTGAAGAAGATGAAGGTACTGCTGGTGCACCGTCTGAGAGAAGATCTGCATTGGCAGACACAACTGTAATCACAGTGGGAGGTATTTGGTTCAGAAATAGGAGTGCTTCTCAATCCTGGAGTGCTGTTGAGAGGAAGCATATTGCGTCAGAAAAGAGGCTGGACATTGACAAGTACAAATCAGCAGCAATTATCCAGCTTCTCACTGAGGTAAACCTTTTCAAGTCCCTAACTTTTCCATTCAGATTCAATATAGCTCTGATTAGGGAATTTATTGTGAATATGGAAGAGAAGTTTGGTGAGGAAGGAGCGGATGAGTTTGGAAAGAGTTGGGTACGGGGTAAGACAGTTCTTACTACCCCTGAAAAAATTGATGAATTTCTTGAGATCCATGAGAATGCCAGAGCACCCACTGATGTTCAGCCAGAGATGCTGGCTAAGGTTTTGACAAGGGGAGTGTGCCTGTCTTGGGGCGGCCCAAACCTGACTGCTGCTGAACTAACCTCCAAGAATGCCCTGTTGTATCATTTGGGCATTAGAAACTGGATCCCCAGCTCTCACAGGGGGAAGGTTAGTAGAGCCTTTGCTAACCTTCTCTACTCCAATGGGAAGAGGAGGAGAATCGGCCTGGGCAGTGTGATGTTTCCCCAGCTGGCTACTCATGCCGGCAGCGCTTCCTCCAGCAAGCCCATTGTGCTTCCCTCCCTCATCTATGGGATGATGGTCTCACAGCATCCGGAGCTTGGTGAGATTTCTGAAGGTTTATCTGAGGAGATGCAGGTCTTCACAGTAGACCACAAGTTGTTCAAAGGGAAGCATGCAGTGGACATAGCTTATGAGGATCCACTCCTGGTTGGCGCTTCAGCCCCAGCTCCCCTGGAGGATTCTCTTCCCCCTGCTGCAACAATTCAATCAGCCCTCCGTGCCAGAATTGTGAGCCATCTCCGATCTGAGCTGGTCATCCTTGAAGCCGAAGCCAAAAGGAGGGATGCTAGGAGCAGACAGATCAGAAGTCTGCTCAGAGACCTGGAGTTCCCGGCAGATGAGGAGCAGGCCCCTTGAGCATCTGTGACAAAAAGGAAGAGAGAAGAAGTAAAATGCTGCTGCTACTGCTGCTACTGATGAACTGATGATTTTTTTTGCTGACCCTGCGTGGTCGTGCTACGGCCGAGTGTGGCCACATCTACTTACTATCTTACTCTCTATTGTTGAATTTTTTATTTAGAGTATTTTCTGGTCCATGGGAGTGTGCATAAGTGTTCTAGGGTTTTGTCAAAATGCCAAGGGGGAAATTGATGATGTAGTTTGGTAGTGTTTGACAAAACCAGCACAAGTGAACAAGGAGCTGCTACAGCACAAGTGAACAAGCAGACCAGCACAAGTGAACAAGCCGCAGCTGCAGCAGGGGATGCTATAGCAGGAGCTTGTTCAAGTGGCTGCATCATCTGACCGAGAAGCAGTAGCGACCTGGGCTTGTCTAGAAGGGCTGGGATCGCTACGGTGATCATCAGAAGAATTTCTAAAATGCTGTGGAGAATTTTCCAATGAGGTTTCCTAGCCAGAGAAGGAGATTTGTATTGAAGATAAAAATCAAATCTAATCTCCTAGATTTTAGGAGATAATTGTTCTTTTTGGGACATTGCTTAAACCAGGTCTTGCTTAAAGCTGGGGTTGCTATTTAAGAGAAAGGGGTTTAGAGCAGAATGGTTGATCGAAGCTGAGGGATACACGAGTGCATACACAGAATTCAGAGAGAGCAATTTTGGTGTGTGACGGACGAATTCTTCGATCATCACCCAAGAGCAGAGCGTGAGCGTAGAGCTGTGATGACAGAAGCAGAAGGGAATCAGGACTTGCAGAGTCTGATTCGAGCTTGATCTGGAAGCCAATTCAGAGCAGTGGTGCTTGTTGGTTGATCAAGGGCAGCCGCGGAAGAACTGACGGGTGTGTGGCTCGGTCGAGTGTTTAAGCGGTGGTTGTCGCTAGTGGCAGGTGGTCACTGAGTGAGGGGGAGTATTCCAGAGTGTGCATCGCTCGTGGAATCGTTCGAACGGCTCGGCAGAAGGCTTTGGAGCGACGCGGACAATTGTGCTTCAGCTGTGTGTTACAGCAGTTGCTACAGCAACCCTGCTGAGTGAGTGTAGTTTAGAATAGGCTGAGTCTTGAGAAGTCTGTAGCTATTCTAGATTGACATTTGTAGAGGGTGTGCAGACACAAGTCAGAGCCTCTTCTGATTGTGTCAAGTGATCCACACAAGGTTGAGTAGCATAGGTTTCGTGGAGTTGTAACCGAGTGTACTTGGAGACCTTCGTGGTTAGTGGATTGAGGACTGGAGAATAGTCCTCCCCATACATAGGTAGTTGGCCGAACTGGGTGAACAAATTTCTGTCTTGTTCATTGTTTGCTGAGCAAATTTCTAAGTGAACAAGAGTGTGCTGCAGCAACTGCTTGTTCACAAATCTGCCTAACTGAGACGCTGTGAATTTCATTTAGGCTATTCAATTGCGACTTGACTAGTATTAGCCCCGACATTTGCATGCATAGGGTCCATTTAGAGAAGGATATGAAACCCACTAGGGAAGCATTGAGGCGCCTAAATCCTAAGTTGAATGATGTAATGAAGAAAGAAATTCCAAATTTACTAGTTGCATACATCATTTACTCTATTGCTGATAGCGAATGGGATAGCCCCGTTCATGTAGTACCTAAGAAGGGCGGATTGACTGTAGTGAGCAATGAGAAAAATGATTTGATCCCTACTCGTACTGTAACTGGTTGGCGCATGTGCATTGATTACAGATAGTTAAATAAGACAACTCGCAAGGATCACTTTCCCTCGCCCTTCATTGTTCAGATATTAGAGCGCCTTGCGAAGCATAATTTTTTCTGCTATCTTGATGGTTATAGTGGGTTTTTCCAAATACCTATACACCCGCAAGACCAGGAGAAAACAATATTCGCTTGCTCGTTTGGGACATTTGCTTATAGACGTATGCCTTTTGGTTTATGTAATCCACCTGCCACTTTTCAGCCTTGCATGATGGCTATTTTTTCTAATTTTATTGAGCGAACCATGGAGGTCTTCATGGATGATTTTTCGGTCTATGGTTGCTCGTTCGATGAATGTTTGAAAAACTTGGCTGACATTCTCCAATGTTGTGTTGACACTAACCTGGTCTTGAATTGGGAGAAGTGTCATTTTATGGTCCAGGAAGGAATCGTCCTAGGTCACCTCGTCTCCAACAAGCGGATCGAAGTAGATAGAACCAAGGTCGAGGTGATTGAGAAGCTGCCACGCCCAAGGGACGAGAAAGGCATCAGGAGTTTCCTAGGACATGCCGATTTCTACAGACGCTTCATCAAAGATTGCAAAACCACTCATTGACCTCCTGTGTCAGAATGTTAAGTTCAACTTTGATGAAGCTTTTTTTCCTGCATTTCATACTCTTAAGCAAGCTTTGATTTCAGCTCCTATTGTGCAGCCCCCTGATTGGGAGCTGCCATTTGAACTAATGTGTAACGTTAGTGATTTTGCAGTGGGAGCAGTTTTAGGATAAAGAGTCGACAAAAAGCTGCATGTGATTCACTATGCGAGCAAGGTCCTTACCGGCGCCAGAAAACTACAACGACTGAAAAAGAGCCATTGTGTATGCATTTGAAAAGTTCAGGCAATATTTGATTGGCTCGAACACCATAGTTTACACTGATCATGCTGCCATCAAGTATCTTCCGGTGAAGAAGGACTCAAAACCGGGGTTAATACGTTGGGTACTTTTGCTAGAGTTTGACATAGAAATCAAGGACAAATCTGGTGCAGAAAATTCAATAGCAGACCATTTATTGCGTCTTGAGTTAGGAGAACTCATGCGTGAAAATCATGAGATCCCAATCACTGACTCCTTCGCAGGCGAACAGCTGCTGGCTGTAGAGTCTGACGTGGCTCCATGGTACGCTGATTATGTCAACTATTTGGCTTGTAGCATTCTTCCCCCTTATTTATCATACCATCAAAAGAAGAAGTTCTTGTCGGACGTGAAGAGGTATTTCTGGGACGTTCCTTTTTTTGTATCGTCTATGTGTTGATGGCCTATACAGGACTTGCGTCGACGAGAACCAGATAAGATGGATCTTGAAACACTGCCACTCATCTCGATACGGCGGACACGGGCCGGATCGAAAACTACTGCCAAGGTACTCCAATCTGGATTTTTCTGGCCCTCTCTAGTCCGAGGCGCATATGAATTCGTGGAAATTTAAGAAGAGTGCCAACGGACCGAAAATATATCAAAACAGCAAGAGATGCCTCAGCAGGGAATTCTCGCAGTGGAACTATTTGATGTATGGGGGATTGACTTCATGGGACCGTTTCCGCCCTCTTGCGGAAATCAGTGCATTCTCGTAGCTATTGACTATATGTCCAAATGGGTAGAAGCAGTGGCTACCCCGACATGTAATGCCAAGGTGGGAATTAAACTCTTCCAAAGAGTTATTTTTCCTCGTTTTGGAGTTCCCATAACATTCATCAGTGATGGTGGCTCTCACTTCAAGGAACGGAACTTCGAGATCCTCCTGAAGAAATATGGTGTGTATCACAAGACGGGAACCCCGTATAACCCCAGACTAGTGGCCAGGTTGAAGTCTCCAATAGGGAGATAAAAATTATTCTGGAAAAGACCGTATCTAGTTCTCGAAAGGACTGGGCATCCAAGCTCGACGACGATACCGAACTGCGTACAAAACCTCAATTGGTATGAGTCCCTTCAGACTTGTATACAGAAAGCCATGCCGCCTGCCAGTAACAAACACAAAGAAATGTGGACGGTCAAAGCCTTGAACTTCGATATGAAAACCGCAGGGGAGAAAAGAGTGTTGCAGCTACACGAGCTCGATGAAATCAGGCTCGATTCTTATGAGAATGCCCGCATCTACAAAGAAAGGACAAAGAAGTTGCATGACAAGAGGATAGTGCGCCGATAATTCGATGAGGGAGAGCGAGTTCTTCTCAATAACTCTTGTATGAGATTGTTTCCTAGGAAATTGAAGACCAAATGGAGTGGACCGTATACTGTGGCCCGTGCCTATCCTGACAGCCATGTGAAAATCACTGTTGAGGACGACAAATCCTTAGTCGTAAATGGTCAACGCCTGAAACACTACCACGTCCTTAAGGGACTAGCTCCACCCAACAGAATTCATAACAATCTACCTATCGGGAAGGGATCCCAGCAAGGGACTTCCCGAGAATACTTCTGATTTTTGCGCCTCAACCTTGTCTCACCAAGACGTTAAATTAGGCCTCTTCGGGGAGTAACCCGCACTGTACGTGATGTGATGATTTGGATGTGCTACACTTAGTTTATTTGCCAGTTTGATTTGGGTGTGGTAGGCCGGTTCTAACTAGAACCGGCAGTTTGTAGGTACAAACCGACGGTTTGACGGAGAAACCGCCGGTTTGGAAGAGAACCGGCTCCATTGAGCAAAATTCAATTTTCTCTGAGATGGGCCGGTTCTGCATGGAAGTGGCGGCTTGTATGTATAAACTGGCGGTTTGATGGAGAAACCGCCGGTTCGGAAGAGAACCGGCCTCATTGAGCAAAATTCAATTTCCTCTAAGATGGGCCGGTTCTGCATCGAACCAGAGGCTTGTATGTATAAACCAGCGATTGATAGGTAAACCGCCGGTTCCTCAAACTGGCCCCACTTTGCAAAATTCAATATTCTCTTAGATGGGTGATGGAGCGTATTTATACGATCCGTCGAGTTGTTTATTCTCATTGTTTAATTACATTAGTGTGTGATAGATTACTTCTTTGTAGTGTTTCGCATCGCAGGTGTATCAAGAACCCTACACCATCAGAGGAGCCCTCAAGCAAGAAGAGGAGGCTAGTGCAAGAAGGGTTCCCGTGATCATAGTTGCAGCTGTCGAGAAGAGACTTCCACTGAAATAGAAGATGTCTCCCACAGTGATGTCCAAGCTACAGAGGTTGCTGCAGCATCCCAAAACATAGAAGAGCCTGGCGGAGCTGTGGTCACAACCCCTGATGAAGACTTTGAGGAGCTATCTGAAAAAGAGTCTGCTGAAGCAACCCCTCCACCACCAACAGACAAAGGGAAGTCCCCCATCATCATTCCAGACTCAAGTAGTGAAGAAGAAGAGGACTCTGATGACATTGAAGGGGCTCATAATGGAAAAACATATGTGAGAAAGTCTACACTACCTGAGATCAACGAAGAGGTCACTATAGGAGGCATCTGGTTCAGGAGCAGGTCTGCCTCAGAATCATGGGGAACAGTGGAAATAAAGACTGCGGTGCCTGAGAAGAGGATGGTTCCTAGAAGATATAAATCTGCTGCAATAGTCCAGCTTCTATCAGAGGTAAATCTTCTAAGAACCCTAACCATCCCTAAGAAGTTCAATATATCATTGGTTAGGGAATTTGTGGCAAATATGGAGAATGAGTTCGAAGTTGAGAGGAGTGATCATTATGGGAGAAGCTAGGTAAGGGGCAAGTTGGTTGTGATCTCTCCGGAGAAGATAAATGAATATCTGGAGATAAGCAATGAATCAAGGGGTCCAGCTATTGTTGATCAAGAGGTACTTGCTAGTATTCTTACTGGTGGGTTATGCAGGACCTGGGCAGCACCAAATTTATATGCTTCGAGTCGTCATCAAAGTACGTGTGAGTGCATATTTGGCATTGGACAAAACTGTACAACTCAGATGTTCAAGATGTTTGTCCAAGCAACCTGTGCAGCATATCTGGAAAAATCTGGCAGTCCGAAAAAATAGAAGATTACAACAAACCAGAAGATAAAGATGCAGATTTATAAGGAGATTATAACAACAGGAATCAGGAGCAACAAACAAATCCAAGTCAACATCAAAACTCAACAAACTTAGAGATCATAACAACTTGAGAGAAAAGGGGAGCTGCTAGGTTATATACACATATATATATTGAAGAGAGGGCAGCCGCAAGAGATACACAACTTCCTTGAAGAACGAGATTACACCTTGCAAGCTGCGACTTCAGAGTGAATAGCGTAGCACTGTCTTTAGTAGGTAGCTAGTTGTGGGAAGTGACGGGAGGTCTCACATTCAGGGGGAGCCTGAGTGTCGATCACTAGTAGATGAGTAGAGGTTAGAATAGGGAGGGAGTCCGTTGTTCTGTAACGTCCTTGTACTTGATCGTAAATTAGTGAATCGGTTCCCACGGGCTTGGGATAAGCCCCCCAGATGTAGGCTGGTTTAGCCGAACTGGGTCACCATTGCTCTTGTCGTTAGCAGTAGTTTTTATCTCTGTCTTATTTAATCCGCTGCGTAACTTGTTCAAGGAAGAAGACCGAACAACAAGTTAGACAAGTTCTCATCATCCTGCACACAGCAATTTCAATTGGTATCAGAGCAAGCGTGCTCGACGTACAGAGTTAAATCTTGGGAAAAGGCTGCAGGAAAAATGAGTATGAAGGAAGGACAGAGCATAGCACGACCCCCACTGTTGGATGAAGACAATTACGGCTACTGGAAAGCAAGGATGAAAGCATACATTCAAACTGTTGATGACCGTGCATGGAGAGCTATTCTGAAGCCCTGGAGTGTCCCAACAAAAAGTGACAAGGACGGAAACGTTACCGAGAAACCTGAAGAAAAGTGGACAAAGGATGAAGAATGGGCACGGACCAGCAATGCAAAAGCCTTAAATGCCATATTCTCTGGAGTAGATGAGAAGATCTTCAAGCTCATCTCAAAATGCGAAGTTGCCAAAGAAGCGTGGGACATATTGGCTACTCATCATGAAGGGACGGAGAAGGTCAAGTTGTCCAGGATGCAGATGATCAACACACAGTTTGAACAGTTGAAGATGACAGAAGGCGAGACCATAAGGGAGTTCTTTGCAAAGTTGGGAGATCTGTCCAACCAAGCGTTTAACTTAGGAGAGCCCATGGCTGAGGAGAAGTTGGTTAGAAAAGCTTTGCGTTCTCTTCCTGCCAGGTTCGAAATGAAAGTAACAGCAATCGAGGAGGCACAGGATGTAAAGAATATGCGTCTCGATGACTTGATGGGATCACTCACCACCTATGAGATGAGGATTACTAGCAACCAGTCAGTGGCTAAGGAGAAAACTATCGGGCTGAAGGCAGAAACCCAAGGGCATGACAACATTGATGATATGACAGAAGATATGGCTCTCCTAACCAAGCAGTTCGGAAGATTCATGAGTAAGTTGAACAGGAAGATGGTAGGACAGAGTGCCCAGAACAATGGTCAGTACAGATCCAGAGGAAATTTCCAGACTAGAGGCAGACAGCTGGACTCAGAGGAACAAAGTCATTCTAAGCGGATTCAATGCAGAGAATGCGAGGGATACGGTCACATTCAGGCAGAGTGTGCAAATACTCGCAAAAGGAACAAGTCCTTGACAGCTACATGGAGTGATGGAGATTCTGAAGAGGATATGCCTAAGCAGAACAACAACATTGTGGCCCTGACCTCTACAATTTCAGAAATCTGTACCAGCAGTTGTTCAAGTGAAGAGTTGGACAATGAAAACAGTGAAGATGATGAACCCAGCAAAGAATGCATCATCGAAAAATTCTCCCTCTTGTACACAAAGTGGACTAAAGCAGTAAGCATCAACACCAAGCTCAACACTACGATCTGCAACTTAACAGAGAAGAACGCTCAACTACAAAGCCAGAACAACATCCTGGACAAAGAAAAAGCTGAGCACTGCAGAATCATCAACCGGCTGCAACAAGAACTTGCTGAAGCTACAAAAGAGCTGAGCTCTCTCAAGAAGTTTCAAAAAATGCTCAACTCTGGAACCGAGAAGCTGGACTCTATCCTATCCATGCAAAGACCAAGTAAAGACACGAGAGGCATTGGATTCACTGGATTCAAGGCAACTAACAAGATGGTGTTTGTCAGGGAAGCAGAGAAGACCTCTCCAGTCACATCCAGACGAGCAGAAAAATCAGCAGCATGGAAGGAGAAAAGAATGTGCTATTACTGTCATCTCACTGGACATATCAGAAGAAATTGTCACATCAGAAGAATGGATTCAGGCACTCGACGGAACAACAAGTGGGTCTGGATAGCAAAGGAGAAGAGAGACACCTGTCTCATTGCCCATAGTATGACCACACACATTGAGAAGAAGTCTGAGGAGCCAGCAGAGGAAGAAACTCAGGATGTACAAGACATTGTTCGAACAAATGATCCAGTACAGATGGAAGCAATGATCGAAGAGGAACAACACACAAAAGGAGGCAATCCTAGAATAAATTATCGCGGCAAAATCAACCTCACAGGAGTTGGTCGAACAATTTGTGGGACAGATGAAGAGCAAATTCCAAACAATGCAGCAGGCACACATGAAGTATCCAGCGCCGCCTCCTCCAAACGCTTAAAGGCTTGTGGCATTTACACCAAGCAGGGGGAGAGAAAGGTATCTTCGTTTCTCTTGGACAATTGCAACTATTAAGGAAGCAGGATAGTATATGGCAGGTTATTGCATTGATAATGGAGTGTCCGAGACGGAGCAAGTGACCACATGAGAACATGGTAGAACACTATCTTGGATTTGTGACAAAAAGGGGGAGAAGAATATGACATGACTGATATGCTTATGAGAAGAAGATGACATGACCGGTATGCGTGACCTGACTATTATGCTATTTTGGTTTAACTGACTCTGAGGAGAGACGAGCATATCATCTTGCTGAAGAATGAGCATATCATCTTGCTGAAGAATCTGTTGTTAGTTTTGCCGCAAATGCCAAGGGGGAGATTGTGAGTGCATATTTGGCATTGGACAAAACTGTACAACTCAGATGATCAGTGTGGTTTCTGTATCGACTGATTGCATACTAGCAGTGTCTGGTCAGTGCTTGATCGGAGAGGACCAATTCAGAGCAGGGCGTGCTTGTTGGTTGATCAAGGGAGGCAGCAGAAGAGTTGTCTAGTGGAGGAACTCGTACGATCTGTAGAAGGCCTATTCTTGCTAGTGACAGGCGGTCACTAAGTGAGGGGGAGAATCCCAGTGTGATGAGCACTCACGACAGAGTTCGAGCGGCTCGGCGGAAGGCTTTGGACGAAGCGGACAGAACCTGTACAAGCTAGTTGCACAAGGGTATGCTATAGCAAACTGATAGAGCCTAGTTATACACATTATTTAGATCATAACCCTATGCTTGTTTGCAATATTTTATGAGCAAGATTACTCGTTTCCAATGTTTTTGTATATCAGGTCAGAACGAGTCCTTAAGTCGGATACGCGCTAACAGGCAGCGTTCTAGGAGTAAAAGATCAGCCTGCGGAGCTAGCGACGCAAATAGAAGAAGAAATGGCGAGAGACAGCAGAGGTGCGCTACCAGTATGCACTAACCGATGCCGTGCGCCAGGCGCAAAGTCCAGTATGCGCTAACCGATGCCGTGCGCCAGGCGCAGAGTCCAGTGCTTCCAAAACCTAACATGACCAGATTTGGAAGTTGCCATAGATAAACCTCCTGAGCAGTATATAAAGGAGAGGAGGTCCAGGGTTTCAAAAGAACACGGAGAGGCAGCACCAGGGCCTCGAAGGAGGCACTGTGCGGCAGAACTGGAAAACACACGGACTTGTTGAGGAGATTTGCGCCAGCCGACTGCGCCAGCCGAGAGAAGACACTGCACGCACTGTTTGCTACCGTTTTCTTGGATTCAGTAGTTATTACTTACTATTTTATGATGTTTACCACTAGCATGTCTAGCTAAACATTCAGTGTTGGTCGGGCATGAATCTGTGATGTATTCCTTTGAGACTTGAGCTTAATGCATAGTTTATTCACTTGTATTAATTCTGTGCGTACTGAGACAGTAGTTGCATGAGTAGGGGAAGCCTTGAACCGCAAACTTACTTGTGTAGCTCGCTTGTCACATGTTAAACTAGTTGCATGCGTAGGGGAAGCCTTGAACCGCAAACTTACCGTGACAATTAGGAGTAACGAGTTAGGGTAGGCAGTTGCTACTATGACAGGATTCGCAGCTGTTTAGTCTAGTTCTAAGGATTAATAGCACATGAACTTTGAACGGAACATGCGCACGTGTTAGGAAGCCTTTACCGGACACTAACCCAAAGTAAAACACAAGCTATAGATGTCTAGAGTCGATGATAAGGAATGCATTCATAGAGGATTGTCTGCCCAATACTTCTCATAAATATAGTATTTAATCTCTACTGCTTGCGCACGTCTAGTGCAATTCCCCGCGTTACGATATTCGCTGTTACTCGCGCATCGCGCAAAACCCCCAATCACTCACACAACCCCCGTTTTCTTAAGTGTAGGTTACTGGCTAAGACTCACTGCTTGCTCCCTGTGGAGATCGACCCTTACTTAACCGCTGTACTAGTGGGAGAGGAAGGAATTATATTTGACGCGCACAACGACGCGCGATCACAAACCTACTGAGACATTGTGTTAATTAGAATAAGCTAAGTCTGTGTGATTAGAGGAGTAGCTATTCTAAATTAACTCAAGTGTGTAGGTGAGTGAGACTCAAGAGGGTGTTCTGATTGTGTGCTAGTTGAGGTCGGGTAGCATAGATTGTCGAGGAGTCGAGTCTGTGTTGTACGAAGTACCTTGGGTCGAATCTGTACAAGCATAGATTGTCGAGGTCGGGTAGAATATCCCAGTAAAGATTTTCGTGCTCAAGCTTGAAGATTTGATTGGAAAATCAAATCTCCTAAAAAATAGAAGATAGAATCTTGTTGAAGATCTTTTGGGAAAGGGTTCCTAAAGTTGATATTGATGGAGCATGGAGTTCCTATTTGAAGGAGGCTGGGCAGAGCATGACAGAGAGCATCCAAATAGAGAGAAAACACACAGAGAGCATTCTATCACCAAAGATTGCAAAGCGGAGATTAGAAGAGTCGGATCACCACCGTGAGCAGAGCGTGAGCGCAGATCAATGTGGTTTCGGTATCGATTGATTGCATACTAGCAGTGTCTGGTCAGTGCTTGATCGGAGAGGACCAATTCAGAGCAGGGCGTGCTTGTTGGTTGATCAAGGGAGGCAGCAGGAGAGTTGTCTAGTGGAGGAACTCGTACAATCTGTAGAAGGCCTGTTCTTGCTAGTGACAGGCGGTCACTAAGTGAGGGGGAGAATCCCAGTGTGATGAGCACTCACGACAGAGTTCGAGCGGCTCAGCGGAAGGCTTTGGACGAAGCGGACAAGGGTGTGCTATAGCAAACCTACTGAGACATTGTGTTAATTAGAATAAGCTGAGTCTGTGTGATTAGAGGAGTAGCTATTCTGAATTAACTCAAGTGTGTAGGTGAGTGAGACTCAAGAGGGTGTTCTGATTGTGTGCTAGTTGAGGTTGGGTAGCATAGATTGTCGAGGAGTCGAGTCTGTGTTGTACGAAGTACCTTGGAGACTAGTGGATTGAGGACTGGAGTATATTCCTCCCCAGACGTAGGCAGATTGGCCGAACAAATCTGTGTTCACTATTTTGTTTCTTATTGCACCAGATTCGGCTGAACAAGGAGTTGCTGTAGCAACTGCTTGTACACTATGAGCATCTCAGGGGCGCTGCAAATTTCAAGACAGTCAGCACAAGGGGAAATTCCGTTCTTTTGATGAGCTTACCAATGCTCTCCTAAACCAGTATTTCCCACCGTCTAAGGCAGCTCATTACAAGAACAGGATTGTGACTTTCAGGTCCATGGATGGAGAGAGTTTATATGAAGCTTGGGAAAGGTTCAAGGAGTTAATGTGTTTGTGTCCTCACCATAATCTGGATATCATGACGATTGTCCACATATTCTATGTTGGAATTGGTCAATCCGTCAGGAGTCAGCTAGATCAAGCAGCTGGAGGTGCATTTGTTGAACTAGATATTAATGAAGCTTATGATTTCATAGAGAAAACATCACAGAACACGCACTTGTGGGCAAGTAAGCGTGCTGCCCCTCGGGATAGAAAGGGGGCTCACGACCTCTACTCTGCGGAGTCTTTTGAAGTGATAAGTAAATTAGCGCAGAAAATAGATGGCATATCAACTCAGTTAGGAGCTATGGGAGTCGGTTCTTCAGTGGCTAATGTTTCGCACACACCCAGCCAACCTTTTTACTGAGAAATTTGCGGGTCACCAGCACATAACTCTGAAGTCTGTCCAGTGATGATCTCTGAAAGCAGCAACATGGTTGAAGATGCGAATTTTGTTGGTAGAAATCAGGGAAATAGTTTTGTACCCGATTAGGCTTCAAATCCAGCATATAATCCGAACAACCGGTTCCACCCAAATTTTTCCTACAAAAACAATAACCTTACTCCCCCTAGTTTTCAGCAAAAGCAACAACAGAACCCCCCGTATCAACCGAGGAATCAATATCAATCACAGAACGAGCAATAACCATTTCAATCGGAGAGCACTGGGAGTTCAAACATAGAGTCGATGCTAGCAGAATTCTTAGCCCAACAAGCCAAACAAAATCAAGGGACCTCCTCAATGTTTCAGGAAATAAAAGAAAGAATTGACGGTTTAGCTAAGGCAATTGACCAGCTAGCGACTCAAAAAAGAATGTTGGAAAATCAGGTTGCTTAACAAGCGAGGAGTGCCGCAAGGGAACATGCCAAGCTACCATCAAAACCAGATCCCAACCCCAAAGATGTCCATGCTATAACCCTTAGAGGTGGAAAACATATAGAGATGCTGCCAGAAATGCCTAAGAAATCAGTAGACACTCACGCACAACCATCGTTTGCTGAAGCAAAGGGAAAGGAACCTCGAGAGGATGAAATTTTTGAAAAATCAGCAACCCCTCCACCATATAAACCACCTGTTCCATTCCCTCAGCGGCTGAAAGCTACAAGGACAGACAACGCCTTCAGACAATTCATCTATTACCCAGATTCCCACATTGCCACTCACTGATGCCATTAGATTCCCACCTACGCCAAATTCATGAAAGACATACTCAGTGGGAAGAGGAAGATTGACGAGGAGGAAACTGTGGCTCTAAGAAAGGAGTGCAGCGCTGCCATCCAGCAAGCCTTGCCACCCAAACTTCAAGATCCAGGGACTTTTTCTATCCCTTGTGGCATTACTATTCAGCGTGCTTTATGTGATTTGGGTGATAGTGTGTCTATCATGCCATATTCTTTATATGCTAAACTGAATTTAGGCGATCTTAATCCTACCAGCATCACTATTAGATTGACTGATCGTTCTTCCAGACTCCCAAGAGGAATCTTAATGGACGTTCATATCAAAGTAGGAAACATTTATGTTCCTGTTGATTTTATAGTTCTGGAAATTGGTGAGGACAAATATATCCTTATTACTCTTGGTAGACCTTTCTTGCGTACTGCTGGAGTTGTTATTGATGTTAAGAGAGGGTCCCTAACTTTAAAAGTGGGCAGTGAACGTGCCGTGTTTTACAGGCCCTAGCTTGTCTTCTGATTGTAGTTTTCTAGATTTACATGAGCCAAAATTTTCTACTGCACTAACAGATCTTAGTTCGTATTAGCGCAAGAACAGGTTGTCACATCCCATGGATCTATACGCAATCGATGTTGAGGGAACAAGGCTGAAAATGCTGAATCAAAGGAAGGGGAGTCAGGTAAGGAATCTTGCAACGTAGAATTAAAACCTCTGCCCGCAAGTCTCAGGTATGAATTTCTCGGCACCAACTCGTAATCATAAACACGGCATTGACTGATGTAGAAACTAAGAAACTGCTTGATGTGTTGAGATGGTTTCTAAAAGCTTAGGCTATTCAATTGCGACTTGACTGGTATTAGCCCCGACATTTGCATGCATAGGATCCATATAGAGAAGGATATGAAACCCACTAGGGAAGCATTTAGGCGCCTAAATCCTAAGTTGAATGATGTAATGAAGAAAGAAATTCCAAAACTACTAGTTGCATACATCATTTACTCTATTGCTGATAGCGAATGGGATAGCCCCGTTCATGTAGTACCTAAGAAGGGCGGATTGACTGTAGTGAGCAATGAGAAAAATGATTTGATCCCTACTCGTACTGTAACTGGTTGGCGCATGTGCATTGATTACAAATAGTTAAATAAGACAACTCGCAAGGATCACTTTCCCTCGCCCTTCATTGTTCAGATATTAGAGCGCCTTGCGAAGCATAATTTTTTCTGCTATCTTGATGGTTATAGTGGGTTTTTCCAAATACCTATACACCCGCAAGACCAGGAGAAAACAACATTCGCTTGCCCGTTTGGGACATTTGCTTATAGACGTATGCCTTTCGGTTTATGTAATCCACCTGCCACTTTTCAGCCTTGCATGATGGCTATTTTTTCTAATTTTATTGAGCGAACCATGGAGGTCTTCATGGATGATTTTTCTGTCTATGGTTGCTCGTTCGATGAATGTCTGAAAAACTTGGCTGACATTCTCCAACGTTGTGTTGACACTAACCTGGTCTTGAATTGGGAGAAGTGTCATTTTATGGTCCAGGAAGGAATCGTCCTAGGTCACCTCGTCTCCAACAAGGGGATCGAAGTAGATAGAACCAAGGTTGAGGTGATTGAGAAGCTGCCACCCCCAAAGGATGAGAAAGGCATCAGGAGTTTCCTAGGACATGCCGATTTCCACAGACGCTTCATCAAAGATTGCAAAACCACTCACTGACCTCCTGTGTCAGAATGTTAAGTTCAACTTTAATGAAGCTTGTTTTCATGCATTTCATACTCTTAAGCAAGCTTTGATTTCAGCTCCTATTGTGCAGCCCCCTGATTGGGAGCTGCCATTTGAACTAATGTGTGACGTTAGTGATTTTGCAGTGGGAGCAGTTTTAGGATAAAGAGTCGACAAAAAGCTGCATGTGATTCACTATGCGAGCAAGGTCCTTACCGGCGCCAGAAAACTACAACGACTGAAAAAGATCCATTGTGTATGCATTTGAAAAGTTCAGGCAATATTTGATTGGCTCGAAGACCATAGTTTACACTGATCATGCTGGTGAAGAAGGACTCAAAACCAAGGTTAATACGTTGGGTACTTTTGCTAGAGTTTGACATAGAAATCAAGGACAAATCTGGTGCAGAAAATTCAATAGCAGACCATTTATCGCGTCTTGAGTTAGGAGAACTCATGCGTGAAAATCATGAGATCCCAATCACTGACTCCTTCGCAGGCGAACAGTTGCTGGCTGTAGAGTCTGACGTGGCTCCATGGTACGCTGATTATGTCAACTATTTGGCTTGTAGCATTCTTCCCCCTTATTTATCATACCATCAAAAGAAGAAGTTCTTGTCGGACGTGAAGAGGTATACTGTGGCCCGTGCCTATCCTCACGGCCATGTGAAAATCACTGTTGAGGACGGCAAATCCTTAGTCGTAAATGGTCAATGCCTGAAACACGACCACGTCCTTAAGGGACTGGCTCCACCCAACAAAATTCATGACGATCTACCTATCGGGAAGGGATCCCAGCAAGGGACTTCCCGAGAATACTTCTGATTTTTGCGCCTCAACCTTGTCTCACCAAGACGTTAAATTAGGCCTCTTCGGGGAGTAACCCGCACTGTACGTGACGTGATGATTTGGATGTGCTACACTTAGTTTATTTGCCAGTTTGATTTGGGTGTGGTAGGCCGGTTCTAACTAGAACCGGCAGTTTGTAGGTACAAACCGACGGTTTGACGGAGAAACTGCCGGTTTGGAAGAGAACCGGCTCAATTGAGCAAAATTCAATTTTCTCTGAGATGGGCCGGTTCTGCATGGAAGTGGCGGCTTGTATGTATAAACCGGCGGTTTGATGGAGAAACCGTCGGTTCGGAAGAGAACCGGCCTCATTGAGCAAAATTCAATTTCCTCTAAGATGGGCCGGTTTACCTATCAACCGTCGGTTCCTCAAACCGGCCCCACTGTGCAAAATTCAATATTCTCTGTGATGGGTGATGGAGCGTATTTATACGATCCGTCAAGTTTTTTATTCTCATTGTCTAATTACATTAGTGTGGGATAGATTACTTCTTTATAGTGTTTCGCATCGCAGGTGTATCAAGACCGCTTTCGAGATTTATGACATTTTTGGAGAATCGATGTGCATCTCAGTGAGTATGGCGCCAGCAGCGCTTAATGTCTTCTTCCGGCGCGCGGCTAATGTCTTCATCGGACGCAATTCCTAATGTCTTCTACTGGAGAGGAAAACATATGATGACATCAGCATTGGGCCCACTGCCCAAAATCAAATTTAGAAGTTTGCTTGATTTGGAAGTCTGCATTACCTATAAATACAAACTTGCCACACCAAAGAAGACAACAATTTGGAGGGCAAATTCAGAGACAGAGAATCGGCAGAAGCAGCGAGTGATGCGCGGAAATCGAGGTGGTTTACTGATAATGCAAGGATGGCAGTGTTTGACAAAACCAGCATATGTGAACAAGGAGCTGCTGCAGCTCAATCAATCAAGGAGGCCAGCACAAGTATACAGCAGAAGTAAACCAGCAACAGATGCAGCAGGGGATGCTGCAGCAGGTGCTGGTTCAAGAGCTAGTTCAACTGTCCTGATAGCAGCTTTGTGCTGGGTGAGTTTTGAAGGTTTGGCAGCGTTGTGAAAGTGCTTAGAAGAATTTCTAAAATACCGTTGAGCATATTCCAGCAAGGGTTGCTACTCAGAGAAGGAGATTTGCATTGAAGATATTAATCAAATCTAATCTCCTAGATTTTAGGAGATAATTGATCTTGTGGGATTATGGCCTAAACCTGGAAATTGCTTAAAGTGGTGAGGGTATTTAAGCAGAAGGTTTGAGGGCTGTAGGAGGTGATCGAAGCTGAGGGATACACGAGAGTAGACACGAAATTCAGAGTGAGGATTTTTCTGGGTGTGCTACGAGAGTTGTTCTTCGATCAACACACACGGGCAGAGCGTTGAGCGCAGAGCTGTGGTGCGTATTGCAGAAGAGAGTCAGGTCTTGCAGAGACTGATTCGTGCTTTGATCTGGAAGCCAATTTAGAGCTGTGGAGCTTGTTGGTTGATCAAAGGCAGCCGCGGGAGAACTGACGGGTGGAAGGCTCGGTCGAGGTTCGTGCGGAAGAACTCACTAGTGACAGGTGGTCACTGAGTGAGGGGGAGTTACTCAGAGTGTGCAGCGCTCTTGGAGTGGTTCGATCGGCTCGGCAGGAGGCCTTGGAGCGACGCGGACAGAGTGCTTCAGCTGGTGTTACAGCTGTTGCTGCAGCAACCCTGCTGAGTAGTGTAGGCTAGAATAGGCTGAGTCTTGTAGAGGATTGTAGCTATTCTAGGCTGACATATTGTAGAGGGTGTGCTGGCACAAATCAGAGCTTGTTCTGATTGTGTTGAGTAGTCCACACGGGGTTAAAGTAGCATAGGTTGCGTGCGTTGTAACCGAGTGTGCTTTGGACCTTTGGTTGAGTGGATTGAGGACTGAGAAGAGTCCTCCCCAGACGTAGGCAGATTGGCCGAACTGGGTGAACAAATCTGTGTCACATTCATTGTCTGCTGTGTCTACATTTAAGTGAACAAGAGTGTGCTGCAGCAACTGCTAGTTCACAAATCTGCATAAGTAGAGACACTTGAAATTTCAATTGGTATCAGAGCGGGAACTCGACATACAGAGTTTAAAAGGTCCTACAGTGTCTCCGAAGTTGCCAAGACAATGAAGGAAGGACAGAGCACGAGTAGACCTCCACTTCTGGAAGAGAGCAATTATGGTTATTGGAAAGCTAGAATGAAAGCCTTTCTCAAGGCTATTGATGAGAAGACATGGAGAGCTGTTGTGGTTCAGTGGTCTCCCCCAATCACCATGGATGAGCAAGGAGTGACAAGAATTAAACCGGAAGAGCAATGGACCGCTGAAGAAGGTGCTGCAGCAACAGGTAATTCAAAGGCTCTGAATGCAATTTTTGCTGCTGTTGATGCTAATAACTTCAGGTTGATCTCAAACTGTGACATGGCCAAGCAAGCATGGGAGATTCTGCAAACTGCCCATGAGGGAACTGATAGAGTGAAGCTGTCAAGACTCCAGATTATTGCCACACAATTTGAGAATCTGAGGATGCTGGATGAAGAAACCGTCACTGAGTTTAATGCTAAACTCTGTGATCTTGCAAATGAAGCTCATGCTCTTGGTGAGCCCATCCCAGAAGAAAAGCTTATCAGAAAGGTTCTCAGATCGCTGCCCACAAAATTTGACATGAAGGTGACAGCCATTGAAGAAGCACAAAATGTCAGATTCATGAGGTTGGAAGAGCTGATGGGGTCTCTCAAACAATTTGAGATGAAACTGGTCAAAGAAGACACCACTTCCAAGGACAAGAATGTTGGTTTGAAGGCTGAAACAGAAACCAAGCAGACAGTCCCAGACGATCAGCTGAGCATGCTTGTTAAAAATCTAGGGAAGTTTCTGAAAAACATGGAATCCAGAACTGAGAGAAGCTCCTCCTCGCGAAGACAATTCAGAAGGGGCAGTGAAAGAAAGAAGAAAGGGAAGGAACCAGCTCTGGACGAAGATGACAAGAAAGAGATGAAAAAGGGAGTTCAATGCTGGAACTGTGAAGGGTATGGACACATTGAGGCTGATTGTCCAAGCAAACCCTTCAAGAATTCTGAGAAAAAGAACAGCAAATCCATGACAGCAAAATGGAGTGATTCGGATGAGAGTGATGAAGAAAACTGTGTTGTGCTGACAAGTGTTTCAGATGTCCACCTCAATGAGCTAAAGAAGGTAGAAATTCACTATGGGATTGAAGTTTCTGAGAGTGAAGATGACGAAGACTCATCTGACAGTTTTGCTGATCTTCTGAGGAAGATACTCAAACAATGTGAGGTAGTTCTTCAGACAAATCAGAACTTGACTGACAGAGTAAATCTCCTGGAAGAAGAACGAAGGAGATGTCTACCCTCAGTTGATAATCAAGTTACTATTCTGAAAAGAGAAGATTCAGAAAGACAGACCTCTGTTGAATCCACTCCAGCAGCAGCCAAGACAGCTGACTCGCAGAGCAATATTCTGGACGAAATATTATCTTACCAAAGACTTGGAAAAGGGAAAACAGGGCTTGGATATACTGGTGAAGAAAGCTCTAAAGGGACAGTGTTCATTAAAGCCTCAGATGGTGAGACAGACGAGAAGAAGAATTCAGATGCCTCCTCAAAAATGGAAGAGAAAATTGGATCTAGACATGTGAACAAGAGGATGCTGCAGCATCATGGACAACATTTTTCTCAAACAAAACAAAAGTCTCAGAACAAGTGGAGTACTGGTACAAGTGTTGGGAAGCAGAAGATCAACTCCAATCTGAAGCAGCAACACAGAACTTGCTCAGCCGAAAAAGGGGGAGCAAAGTCCAGAATCAGCACATGTTGCACAAAGACTCCATTTCATGTTGCTGCACAAGGGAACTGGATTGCTAAAAACAAGGGTAAATCAAAGATGGTACAAATATGGAAACCCAAACAAAGAGTTAGGAGGCTGGAAGATCAGAAGAAGAAAAGCTCTAGTGTATTCCAAGTATGGGTGAAGAAGGCTCCACCAGAATCTCTCAAGGATCCTCTGAGCAAAAGAAATGCAGCCTGAATTGAATAGGTGAACAAGCTCACATGTGCTGCAGCAACCTTGTCCGAATTAGCTTGTTCACATGTGTTGGTTGCTGAGGATGGAAAGGAAAATATTTGCACATGGGAGGCACGTGACTTACACTTCAAAAAGGAAAAAGAAAATAACGGGTGAATATTTTCTAGGGCACAGATCAAGAGCAAAGGGCTTCTCAGAAATCTCTGCCGATCATCCTCTGTGCGCTCTTCTTTCCTTCCACATCTCTGCAGCAATGGTGAAGACACGCGGACTGAAGAAGAATCTGGCAGCTGACAGGCAGAACAGGTCTGAGAGAAGGACCAAGGCATGCAACGAAGACCCTGCTCAGCCGCTGGATGTGGTTGTGTGGGAACCAAACCCTCTCCCTGTGTCGCACAGTGAGCCCTCTCCCTCTGAAGGAGGTTCGCAGAAGAGGAGGCGGCTGGTACGTGATGGAGAACCTGTCTCCAGTTCTGCTGCGCTGCCAGAAGCGGATATGGCTGAAGTTGCTTCTGAAGAGGAACAAGCAGCAGAGACTGCTGCAGCAGTTCCTGCAGGAGAAGAGTGCAGATCACTGGTCATGTCCCCAGGTATTATCGGTGAAGGGGTTGAAACAGCTGCTAAGTCCCCTGAACAAGAACCTGCTGCAGCACATCCTCCTTCTTCAGACAAGGGCAAAGCTCCTATCCTGATCCCAGGCTCCAGTAGTGAAAGCTCATCTAGTGAAGAAGAGGAAGCAGGATCTCTTGGTGGGCCCTCTGAGAAAGGTCCTGCAGCTGAAGATTTCTCTGCCCTCACTGTCGGAGGCACATGGTTCAGGAACAAAAGTGTCTCTCAAACCTGGAGCGCTGTTGAGAGGAAACACATTGTACATGAGAAGCGATTGGTGCAAGACAAGTATAGATCAGCTGCTATGATTGAGCTCCTGACTGAGGTAAATCTGCTCAAGTCCCTAACCTTTCCTCACCGTTTCAATATTATTCTGGTTAGAGAATTTATAGTGAATATGGAAGAAAAATTTGGAGAAGAAGGAGCTGATGAGTATGGGAGAAGCTGGGTAAGGGGTAAACAAGTGGTTATTACCCCAGAAATTATTGATGCATTCCTTGGGATTCATGAGAATGCAAGGGCTCCCACTGATGTGAAGCCTGAATTTTTGGCGAAGATCCTCACAGCGGGAGTGTGCCTGTCTTGGGGCGGCCCAAATCTCAGTGCAGCTGAGCTAACCTCCAAGTATGCTCTGCTGTATCATCTTGGTGCAAGGAACTGGATTCCTAGTTCTCACAGAGGGAAGGTCAATAAAGACTTTGCTAACCTTCTCTATTCTATTGGAAAGAGGAGGAAGATCAGCCTGGGAAGTGTGATGTTCCCTCAGCTTGCAACACATGCCGGGAGTGCCTCCTCCAGCAAGCCTATTGTGCTGCCCTCCCTCATCTATGGAATTATGGTCTCTCAGCACCCAGAGTTCGGAGCAATTACTGAAGGCTTATCTGAGGAGCTGCAGGTCTTTACTGTTGATCACAAATTATTCAAGGGAAAACATGCAGTGGATGTTGCCTATGAGGATCTTCTCATGGTTGGTTCTCCAGCTCCAGCTCCCTTGGAGGAATCTCTTCCCCCTGCTGCCACAATCCAGTCTGCTCTTCGTGCCAGGATTGTGAGTCACCTCCGGTCTGAGCTGGCTATGCTTGAAGCTGAAGCCAAGAGGAGGGATGCCAGGCGTGGACAGATCAGGAGCCTCCTCCGAGACCTGGAGTACCCAGCAGTTGATGAGCAGGCCCCTTGAGCATCTATGACAAAAAGGGGGAGAAGAAGTGTCTTGGTGATAAACTGCTACTGCTACTGTTACTATTGATGAACATTGTTTTTCTTGACCCTGCGTGGTCATTTTGCTATGGCCGAGTGTGGCCTCACTTACTCTCTATTAATTTTACTTAGAGTATTTTTTTTGGTTCACGGAAGAGTGCATTTGCCTTAAGGTTTTGTCAAAATGCCAAGGGGGAGATTGATAATGCAAGGATGGCAGTGTTTGACAAAACCAGCATATGTGAACAAGGAGCTGCTGCAGCTCAATCAATCAAGGAGGCCAGCACAAGTATACAGCAGAAGTAAACCAGCAACAGATGCAGCAGGGGATGCTGCAGCAGGTGCTGGTTCAAGAGCTAGTTCAACTGTCCTGATAGCAGCTTTGTGCTGGGTGAGTTTTGAAGGTTTGGCAGCGTTGTGAAAGTGCTTAGAAGAATTTCTAAAATACCGTTGAGCATATTCCAGCAAGGGTTGCTACTCAGAGAAGGAGATTTGCATTGAAGATATTAATCAAATCTAATCTCCTAGATTTTAGGAGATAATTGATCTTGTGGGATTATGGCCTAAACCTGGAAATTGCTTAAAGTGGTGAGGGTATTTAAGCAGAAGGTTTGAGGGCTGTAGGAGGTGATCGAAGCTGAGGGATACACGAGAGTAGACACGAAATTCAGAGTGAGGATTTTTCTGGGTGTGCTACGAGAGTTGTTCTTCGATCAACACACACGGGCAGAGCGTTGAGCGCAGAGCTGTGGTGCGTATTGCAGAAGAGAGTCAGGTCTTGCAGAGACTGATTCGTGCTTTGATCTGGAAGCCAATTTAGAGCTGTGGAGCTTGTTGGTTGATCAAAGGCAGCCGCGGGAGAACTGACGGGTGGAAGGCTCGGTCGAGGTTCGTGCGGAAGAACTCACTAGTGACAGGTGGTCACTGAGTGAGGGGGAGTTACTCAGAGTGTGCAGCGCTCTTGGAGTGGTTCGATCGGCTCGGCAGGAGGCCTTGGAGCGACGCGGACAGAGTGCTTCAGCTGGTGTTACAGCTGTTGCTGCAGCAACCCTGCTGAGTAGTGTAGGCTAGAATAGGCTGAGTCTTGTAGAGGATTGTAGCTATTCTAGGCTGACATATTGTAGAGGGTGTGCTGGCACAAATCAGAGCTTGTTCTGATTGTGTTGAGTAGTCCACACGGGGTTAAAGTAGCATAGGTTGCGTGCGTTGTAACCGAGTGTGCTTTGGACCTTTGGTTGAGTGGATTGAGGACTGAGAAGAGTCCTCCCCAGACGTAGGCAGATTGGCCGAACTGGGTGAACAAATCTGTGTCACATTCATTGTCTGCTGTGTCTACATTTAAGTGAACAAGAGTGTGCTGCAGCAACTGCTAGTTCACAAATCTGCATAAGTAGAGACACTTGAAATTTCATTTACTATTCATCGCCGGTATTACTATACACGACCGGAGTTACTATTCATCGTAGATTACTATTCAGAGTTTGAGTATTTTTCTGAACTCAGCTTACTTTCATTATTGTTATTAGATGGATTCTCGTAGCTAAACCTAATTTCAGTTTGGGGATTTTGTGTTGCAACGTACGGTTTGAGATATTTATGTTTCGTAATTCAATTTAGTGAATTCCTGTTCTTCGTTTGAATTGCATGCTCTGATTATCAAGTTAGCATAGCCTAGCGATCAAACTGAGTTGATATCTATTGCGTGATATTGGATTGACTTCCCTATTAGCTAAGCCTAGCGATATAACTTAATCGGTGTCGTTAATTTAGTAATCGTTAAACCTATCCGAGAACTTAGCAGTTGAGAGTAGATAGAACATTAGAGTCGACATTACCCTAGCGGGATTGTTAGACTAGGAACAGTAGTTGATGAGGCGTATTTATACGACTCGCTGAACCGTTTAAACCCAACTATGTCGGCTTGTTTTTATGTGAATAGTTACTTCTTAGCATTGTTTGCATTTCAGGTGTTCGGAATACATGAAAAGAGACTTGCGACTCAAAATGGTATTTTTAGGGAGAAAATCGATGATTGAAGGAATTGAATATGCATTTCAGAGTACCCGGTGCCCGAAGACAACATTAGTGTCGCGCGCCGGACCTTAATGTCTTCTCCGGGCGCGCGACCTAATGTCTTCTTGGGGCGCGATTTGTGTTTGATGACGTCAGCAATGGGCCAACGGCCCGAGATCAATTTTTAGAGCCCAATCGCAATTAGGGTTTCGTAATGAGAGTGAGACAGCAGTTCAATGTATTTTTCAGTTATGACTATGAGTAGCTAAACTTCTATTTTAGTTTAGGGTTTTCAATTAGTGGCATATATGTTTGAGACTTGGATTTAATGCCTGTTTCTATTCAATTGTAAGTTCTAGATCTTAAATTGCATGAATTGTATTGCACAGTTAGCATATACTTTGTCGTGAAACTACCCGCTCATCAATTCTGATTATTAACTCTTATCGAAGCTTTATCGCGGAAACAAGTAGTAGAATCTAGGCTTAGTATCACCTTTGTCGGGATACTCTAGGTTCTTATCTTTTTCGGGATGACCACGTGTTTGATTAGAATTAAAATCTTTAGAAGTCGATGATAACAGTCACTATTGAATTCCCTGGACTGAATACTTCCTTAATTGAGTACTTTCTTTCCCGCAATCGGTTCGACCCTTGCTTGCCGCTACACTAGCTAAAAGCTTGGAGATATAAATGCAAATTTGGCGCACACAACGATGTGCCGTCAAATTTTGGCGCCGTTGCCGGGGAACTGCTACAGAGAAGAGTTTCTTTTCCTTTTCTTTTTATATTTAGTTTTTGATTATTTTTTGTGTTATTGATAGAGCCTATTTATATGCACTATTTAGATCTTAACACTGTGCTTGTTTGGATTATTTTGTGTACAAGATTACTGGTTTCCGGTACAAGGCGCGCACAAAAGCATTTCACGACAAAAACATCCTCAGACGCACCTTTGAGCCAGGAGACCAGGTACTATTGTTCTCCTCGCGCCTAAAGCTAATGCCTGGGAAGCTGCGCAGCAAATGGACGGGACCATACACGGTTACCAAGGTTTTCCCTTACGGAACAATCGAGTTAGAAAACGAGCACCAGCATCATTTTCAGGTCAATGGGCAGAGAGTCAAAAAGTATTTAGAAGAACCTTGGGATGATACAGCGTGCGAAGTTGACTTGGCAGAGCCAGAAATAGAAGATGCGCAAGTTGTTGCGCCAGAGTCGCCACCAGATGCACCTGAGGGAGAACTGGGACTATTGCTCATATTTCTTCTCCCTCATTAACTAACCTCGTTACTTATGATTTGTCACATGATATTAACCACGCTGACCACCCTTCCGATCCTTTGCTAAGAAGAACGCAACGCACACACGAGCGCAGGGTCACTCAGGAGCAAAGTGGGGGGGGGGGGGGGGGGGGTTCACTGGCGCACTTTTAAGCAAGTAACGAGGTACGGTCGAGCCAACGACGTTAAACAACGGCACTTGTCGAGAGCTAACCCGACACGTTTTTTTTTATAGTTTTTTTTAGTGTTTTTAGCTAGTTTAGGACATGTAGTTTTTAGTCATGCAGGTCAGTGCGCAAATTCAGTGCGCAGAACAGATGCGCCAGACAGGGGGTATAAAAGGCAAGGACTTAGAGAAAAATTTCAGCATTTACACATTCGACCGTTGTAAGAAAACCCCTACCCTCAGCCCCCGCTCGCCGTCCGACAATCAATCAGGCCTCCATCCAGAAAGATTTGAGGAGCTTACCATCGTACATACGGCAGGTAACCCTTCCCTTCAGTTTGAGCCGATTCAGTTCGGGTTTTGTGCGATAGAGGAGTTGTCCTAGGTTTAAAATCGCACCTAGTTTGTCCGCACCATTCGGAGTTCTAGGTACTGGGTTTTGTTGGTGGAGGATAGGCGACCTTTAGGTACCAGTTTGAGGGCATAATTCGGAGTTTGGATTCTTGGACATTTGTTGAGCATTGACCGTAGTTGACCCGAAGTAAGCCGCGCACCATGAGGCCCGCAGAGGATCAGGAGACTCCAGCGTCGTTCGCCAGCAAATACGACGCCTTCATGAGACTAGAGATATACGGGACCCCGTACAACAGCAGGGACTTCCTGCGCGAAGTCGGGATGGAGGAGCTGATTGTGGAGAAGCTCGTGCTGGGGGGCTGGGAAGCGCTGTTGGAGGTCAACAGCGCCGCTGATAAGGAGGACACGTGCAAGTTCTTAGCGTCGCTGGAGACTGCCGACTTGGAAATCAGATACCAGCACCGAGGGGTGTGGTATATAGCCTCGGCCAAGAAGCTGAAGCGCACGCTGAGGTGCGCCAAGGTGCGTGAGGAGGATGTGGACACGCACCCAAATCAGGAGGCATGGCGTGAGATGGCGACCGGCCAAGTTTTTGCCGCGGGGCGCAGCCGAGGACGCGAGCTGCGTGACCCGTGGATGTTCTACCTCTGGCGCATGGTCGCCTATGCAATCATCGGGCGCTTTAATGGTGCGCCAAAGATCAGCCTGCTAGACATGGATATACTGAAGGGGTTCTACTACGGGAAGAAGGTGCTGTTTGTATCCAACATGGTGGTACATTGGAGTCGGGTCAGCACAAAAGGGCCGCTGACATGCGGAGGAATGATCACGCACCTACTGCGTGCGCTGCATAGAGAACCAGAAGTGCCCGAGCACACGGTAGTTCCAGCCGTCCCCCTTGATCGTGCCCATATGCAGCAGCTCCGAGCGGTGACTGCGAGAGAGGACGGGTCCTTGGACTGGTGCTACCAGCTGCAGCCGGCTAGAGCACCGAGGCACAGAGCAGGGAGCAGCGCGTAGCTAGAGGAGGCCGCTGAGGAAATGGAAGAGGCCCCAGAGCCAGTTGCGCCTCCAGTCAGGCGCATGAGGACTCGTGCGCAGACTGGAGTGCGCCTGAGGGCGAGTGTGCAGCAGGGGGAGCCAGTAACCATAGCAATTGATGATTCTCCCCCGCATGCACAGGGAAAGCGCCCCAGGACAGAGGCTGAGGAGGCGCCTGAGGAGGTGTCAGAAGAGCAGCGCATGATGTTCAACGTCATGCGTGTGCTAGAGTATTTAGCACCAGAGGGGGCAGACCTGAGCATAAGTCCACCATCAGGGTGGAAATTTGGAGATTCTATCCCCCCTCTCCTCAGTCTGCGTAGGCCGCCTCCAGGGTCCCCCAGCGAGCAGCGCAAGTCAGCCAGCCCTCCTGCCCAATCACCGGTCCATTCAGCAGTGCCCACCGCAGTAGTAGACCCGGTACAAGCACCCGCAGAACCCCCTGCGCAGCCCTCTGCACAGAGGTCCTCCTCTGAGGGCAATCCCATCATAGGTTCGAGCTCCGACTCGATATGGGACCCTATCTCGGAGGACGATCTCGTGACGCAGCCCGCAGCAGTTTCCGTCGTGCCGCCCGCCTCCAGTTCAGAATATGTGACAGATTCCACAGATGAGGAGGCGCAAGGATCCGCGGCTGAGTCCAGCTCCGAGGATGTCTAAGGACGCAGGGAGGGCGCACATTCCTTTCGGGTGGTTTCTTCTCTTTTTGAAAACTATTGCTCGATGTTATTTTGCTATTTTGTGCTGAATATTTCGTAACCTTCTGACCCTATCTTTTTACTGCGATGACTATATGTTTTTCTTTCTTATGTTCTTTGTTTGCATGCATGTGTGCGCTCTCCGTTGCGCTTGAGCATGAGTCGTGGGGACACGTCTCTGTTTAAGTGTGGGGGGGGGGGGGGGGGGGGAAGGGGGCGTTACATTTACATTTCACGTTTTTTTAGCTTTGTAGTGTAGCTTAGTTTAGTTGAAGGGAATAGTAGCAGTAGTGTGCTTATGTGCGGGTTGCGCACACTTTTCGACTTGTATTGCCCTATTCATCTTGCATGCGCTGCTATCAACTGTCTAGTATATTTTTTTTCAATTTTTTCTGCTCCTATTAGTTGGGATATACAGGGGATGTGGAGTTGACAAAAAAGCTCTAGAGAGGCGGTTAGTCGTTTTTGCTTCGAAGGTAAGGTATATGGTTGAGAGCGCTAGTGGATGCCGGTGCTTGGCGACCTTCGGAACAATAGAGCGCGCTCAGCCACGCAGATGCCGAAGGCGAATACCCGAAGCGTGGCGAGGTGGGAAAATAGACCACCTTCCCTCTGGAAGTCGAGCAAGGGAAGGCGGGCGCGGGTGTAAACGCGTGCGCTGACCTGCGCAAATAGATCAAGGAGGGAGAGCGGAGCGTTGTTCCATAGCTGCTATCCGAAGGCCGAGACTGGAACCGTTCTGGGAGCATAGGAACCGTAGATTAAGCTGTACAAAAAAAAGGAAAAACACCAGCAGATGATATGCGCTAAAGAAACCAGCATGCGCACAACTCTGTATCAGCGTGCGCAAGTTCACAAGAAAATCATCAAGAAGGCTCGAGTTCCCAGGAAGTGCGCGGAAGAATCACGCACCGGAAGAAACTTGCGCAATTAACCATATACCCGTACTCGAAGTAAAGACCGACAACCCGGAGCCTATGAAGAGTTATCTCCCAGCCATCCGGAATAATTTCCATCCCAGCTGAGAGGTAACGAATTTCGGAGTTATTATATTAAAACTGTTGAAGGCATGTGCGCGCAGGTGACAGAGCAACGCAAAGTAAACGGTTGTGCAGATCGCGTCTGAGTGCAAGACTGTGCACTAGACTCCAGAGAGGTAATTGTATCCGTGCTTGAGTACTTGTTCGGGACGAACAAGGGCAAGTGTGGGGGGTTTGATAGAGCCTATTTATACGCACTATTTAGATCTTAACACTGTGCTTGTTTGGATTATTTTGTGTACAAGATTACTGGTTTCCGGTGTTTTTGTATTCCAGGACAAAACAAGGGCTTAAGTCGGATACACGCTAATAGGCACGTTTAAGGAGCGCAACACACAGCCTGCGGAGCTAGCAGCGCAAACAGGATAGGAGGTGGCAGATTCAGACTGCGGTGCGCAAACCAACTGCGCGAACCAACGTGCGCAGTGAGCCATGCGCAGGGTAGCGGTATTTCCAAATCTTGAACACCATATCCCTACAAAATCTCCTAGGATTTGGAAGTTTCCAAGGTTGTCACGGGCCTCACAAGCAGTATATAAAGAAAGGAAGGCTAGGGTTTAAGACACGAACAACACACGAGAGAGAGCCAGAACTGAAAAACACACGAGCTGCTGCGAGGACCTGCGCCAACCGATTGCGCGAGCCGAGACACAGCAACCTGCACGCACCTGCTTGTTACTGTTTCCTTGGACACTTTAGCTTTTATTTAGTATTTCTATGATGTTTACCACTAGCATGTCTAGCTAAACGCTTTGTATCGGTTGGGCATGATCTATGAGTATTTCCTTTGAGACTTGTGCTTAATGCATAGTTTGTTTGCTTGTATTAATTCTGTGCACACGGTTGACAGCTAGTCGCATGAGTAGGGGAAGCCTTGAACCGCAATCTTACTCTTACTACTTGTTGTTATATGTTAAACTAGTTGGTAGCTTGACGGTGACAACTAGGAGTAATGCGCTAGGATAATCAGTTGCTACTGTGACAGGATTCGTAGCTGCTTAGACTAGTTTCAAGAATTAATAGCTCAAGGACTTTGATCGGAACATGCGCACATGTTAGGAAGCCTTGATCGGACACTAACTTCAGTAAATCGAACTATAGACGTTTAGAGTCGATGATAAGGAATACATTCATAGAGGATTGTCTTTACCGATACTTTTCATAGTCATAGTACTTAATCTCTGTTGCCTGCGCACGTCTAGTGCAAATTCTGCTTTTACCACTGTTCATCCGCGCATCTGCGCAACCCAATCACTCACAACCCAATTTTCGTAAGTTGTAGGTTGCTTAGCTAAAACGAGTCTGCTTGCTCCTTATGGGATCGACCCTGACTTAGCCGTTATACTAAGTGGAGAAGGAAGGATTAATTTTACGCGTACAACGACGCGCGATCAGTTATTCTTTTGTGTTGCGGTAAATTGCTCTTTCTAACATGTTGCACGCAGGTAGTGTTAATAGTGATGGCCGCCAAAACAACGAACAAAATCTGGTCAACAACAACAACCGTCCTTTACCTCCACCAGGAAATCAAGATGAACAAATTCCATAATTCTATGAAGAGCCTGAGCGAGTATTTAGAGCATGCCAGAGGGAACTTCGCGAAAGAAAATTTCTAGCTAGGGATGCAGGGGCGCGAGCAGAAGGTTTCAATGAGCCTAACCCACCGCCTCAGTAATATGTGCAGTAGCAGCCTTACGGGCATCAGCAATACAGGCGTGCCTACAGACCAGAACCAACAATGAGAGAGCTGACTGCACCAAACTTCAATGAGCAGCCATGGTGCATCAATACTGGTCCAGAAGAGGACGATTTTGAGATAAAGACTGCCGTGGTGCATCACTTACCCAAATTTGGAGGATTACTGGGAGAGGTCGCAACGAGGCATTTACAAGAGTTCAACGGAATCTGCCAAACATTGAGACCATACGCAGCTTCAGAGGATAGGTTTAAGCTTCGAGTATTTCCTTTGAGTTTAACTGACTTAGCAAAATCGTGGTTTTTGTCTCTTCCTTCAGATAGTATCCAAACATGGGATCAAATGCAGATAAAGTTTCTGGACAAATACTACTAGCCAACAAAGGCAACACAAGTGCGCAGAGAGCTCTCTGTGATCAAACAAGGATCCAGTGAGTCAATGTACGACTACTTGGAGCGATTTAATTCATTGGAACAGAGTTGCTGCAATCTTGGGGTGCCTAAAGGGATGATAGTTGAGTATTTGCTGGATGGACTCAGACCTTTAGAGAGGATGATGTTGGATGCTGCAGCTCGCGGCACAGTTATGAATTTGACTCCCGGAGAGGTTCTAGAACTGATTAGAGAAATTGCTGAGAGTGCCAGGTTCAGAGAAGAAACCAGCAAGCGAGAGGATACGAGCAAAACAAGGAATGTATCACAGGCCGACTCGTCCAACAATCAGATGGCTGCAGAAATTAAAGAGCTGAAGGACATGATACAGAAGATGATGGTGGGATAAGCTAATGTGGTGAAGCCTTGTGTAGTTTGTGGTGCTGTTAGCCACAAGACTGATTCATGTCCATCCTTGTACGAAGACCATTCAGCAGAGGTGAATGCTTTAGGAGGATATCACAATTTCAACAATAGACCGCCTCAGAGGAAGTTTGGATTAGCTGCGAACGGGTATAGTTGGAAGAATGACGGTGGATTTCCTAGAGAGCAAGCCGCGCCTCAACAGCAGACCCAGTATTACAGGCCACCATTTCGCTAGCAACAAGAGGGTCACAACAGTGCTGATCAGTATCAACAAAGGAAGAACTATAATCAGCCAGGTCTAAATAACCCGCTAACCGTTAATGATTTAGCAGTGAATCTTCAACAATACAACGCGAAGACGGATGGTGCTATTGCGGAATTATCAAAGCAAATGTCACAGTTGATCACGGTCGTTAATGAGTTGATGAATGACCATGGAAAATTACCATCTCAAACGGTCCCCAACCCGAAGGGAAATGTTAGTGCTATAACTTTGAGGAGATGCAAATGAGGTGAGAGAGCAAACGAAGTCAGGGGATACGGCACCAGATGAGGACATTACTCTGGCACGCGACGGTTTAAAGTCTTCTCCGGGCGCGCTATCAAAGTATGAAGAGGACGCGGTCAACACAAAGACCGTGCCCCAAGAGATCATTATTCCCGCGCCAAAGGAGAACATTAACACTCCGCGCGGCAACATAACGTCTTCTCCCGGCGCGGTACAGCCTGCCGAAAATTTTGAACTTCCCCGTACTGACCCCCATTTGCCCTTTCCATTGCAGGTTAAGGCTCCTATGAAGCAATTAATCGACAAGGAAGTGTGGGATCTCTTCAAAAGGGTTGAAATCAATATGCCCCTACTCGAGGCGATTAAGCAGATTCCACGCTACGCCAAATTTCTCAAGGAGTTATGTACCAACCGCCGACGTTCAACTCAACCTGAGCAGGTAATGTTTAACGCTAACATTTATGCAGTTATTCAAAGGAAGATACCACCTAAATGCGGAGACCCATGTATGTTTACCATCCCTTGTTTTATTGGTAACATAAGAATAGAAAATTGTATGCTTGATCTCGGTGCGTCTATAAATGTTTTGCCCTACTCTTTGTATTCGAGATTATGTGTTGGACCTTTGAAGCCACTTGGACTAACGATTCAATTGACTGATAGATCTTGTAAGCGACCTGAAGGTATCATAGAAGATGTTTTAGTTCAGGTTGGTGACTTGATCTTTCCCGCTGACTTCTCGTGCTCAGAATGGATGGTAGTGACCCAGCCGATCATCCACCTATTTTACTTGGTCGCCCCTTCTCGAAAATGTAAAAGATGAAGGTGGAAGACGAGATGATAAAATTTGATTTATTCAAAGGTATGCAACACCCACCTGAGCACGCGACAGTAAATGCATTGGATGCAGTAGACGATGTAGTACACGAGACACAAAGCGCCAACGGCGAAGACCTATTGAGGATAGCACTGGAGAGCGCTATTTTTACATAGGAGGATTCCTACGCTCTCTACGAGGATATACGTGTCATACTTGCACAACTTGATATTTCTCGCCCTCTGACGCCCAGGTATGAGGTTAATCAAATTCAATTATTTAAAACTAACTCTTTGTTGCCTTCTTCTGTGTAGGCACCGGTTGTAGAACTGAAACCTCTTTCTGAACATTTGAAATATGCATTTTTGGGCGAAAATGACACTCTCCCAGTGATTATTAAGAGCGGACTTGAGGATGAGCAAGAGCAGAAGCTCATAGAGGTACTTAAACTAACAAATTGTCTATAGGTTTGACGCTTGAGGACATACGAGGGATAAGCCCGGTGGTGTGCATGCATCGAATTATGCTAGAAGATAGGGCTAAGCCTTCGAGAGAGCCGCAGCGTCGCTTGAACCCAGTGATGATGGAGGTAGTGTGCAAAGAGGTACAAAAACTTTTAGATGTTGATGTTATCTACCCTATTTCAGATAGCCAATGGGTGAGTCCCGTACATGTGGTGCCAAAGAAGATAGGCATCATAGTTGAGAGAAATGAAGCTGGCGAGATGGTGACTACACGTGTCAAGAATGGATGGCGTATGTGCATAGACTACAGGAAGCTGAATGCAGTGACGCGTAAGGATCACTTTCCTCTTCCATTTATTGATTAGATGTTGGACAAACTGGCAGGTAAGCCCTATTTTTGTTTTCTTGATGGTTTTTCAGGCTACAACCAACTCCCTATTGCACCTGAGGATCAAGAAAAACTACCTTCACATGTCCATTTGGCACTTTTGCATTTAGATGTATGTCTTTTGGTTTGTGCAATGCGCCTGGAACCTTTCAAAGGTTGGTTACTAGCATATTCTCTGACATGATTGGTAGTTTCATTGAGGTCTTTACGGATGATTTTACTGTGCATGGTGACATTTTTGATGCATGCCTAGACAACTTGAGTAAAGTACTTGAACGGTGTGTGTCTATGAATTTATTGTTGAATTATGAAAAGTGTCATTTCATGGTTACACATGGTGTGGTCTTTGGGCATATAGTCTCGCGTGAGGGGATTCAGATTGATAAAGCGAAACTAGATTAGATTTCTAGTCTTCCTTACCCTTCTACGGTGCGTGATATTAAATCGTTTCTTAGGCATGCTAGTTTTTACCGTCGTTTTATCAAGGATTTTTTCAATAAAGCCCTGCCTTTATCTAACCTGTTGCAGAAAGATGTGCCGTTTGAATTTACAGGTCAGTGCAGGGAGGCATTCGACGAGCTGAAAATTGCGCTAACCAGTGCGCCTACTATTCGAGCACCTGATTGGAGCCAACCATTTGAGATTATGTGCAATGGGGCAGTGCTCGGACAGAGAGTGGATAGGAAGCCAGTTGTTATTTACTACGCTCCGCGCACCTTAGACGCCGCTCAGCAAAATTATTCCACCACCGAGAAAGAATTACTAGCTGTTGTTTTTGCTTTAGAAAAATTTAGACCTTATTTATTGGGTACTAAAATAATTGTGTTCTCTGATCATGCTGCTATTAGGTACTTGATGAAGAAGGAGGAGGCTAAACCACGGTTGATTCGTTGGATTTTGCTGCTGCAAGAATTTGACCTCGAAATCAAGGACAAGAAGGGAGTTTAGAATACAGTTGCTGACCATCTGAGTCGATTAGTGAGAGAGGAGGAAGCTGGACAGATTACTGAGACATTTCCAGATGAGCACCTCTATGCCATCACAGGTAAAATTCCGTGGTACGTTCACATAGTGAACTACCTAGTCGGAGGTAAGTGCCCACCTCTTTTCTCTAAAGCTCAATGTTTGAAACTTAAGCATGATTCTAGATACTATATATGGGATGATCCATTTTTGTGGAAAATAGGCGTAGACCAAATACTTAGGAGATGCATCCCTGATGATGAGATTTCTTCTGTGCTTAGTTTCTATCATGAGCATGCATGTGGTGGTCATTTTGACCCTAAAAGAACAACTAGGAAAATATTAGACAGTGGATTTTACTGGCCACATATCTTTAGAGATTCACATGAGCATTGCAAACGGTGTGATAGATGTCAAAGAGTAGGAAACATATCCGCTAAAAATGAGATGCCTCAGATGCCTATTGTAGTTGATGAAGTGTTTGATATATGGGGCGTTGATTTTATGGGTTCATTTCCTGCATCACATGGTTATTTATACATTTTAGTGGCTGTAGATTATGTGTCTAAGTGGGTAGAAGCTAAGGCTTCTCGGTGTGATGATGCTAAAACTGTAGTGGATGTTCTCCGCACTAATATATTTTGCAGACACGGAATGCCTAAGGCTATAATAAGTGATCAGGGGACGCATTTCTGTAATAGAATGATGGCTCCCACGCTCAAACAATATCATGTTCATCACTGTACATCCACAGCTTATCAAGGGATGGTCAAGCTGAAATTTCTAATCGGGAGATCAAGGGAATCATAGAGAAGATGGTCAAGCCTACACGGAAGGACTGGAGTTGGCGCTTAAATTATGCATTGTGGGCATATAGGACTACCTACAAGACGTCTATCGGAACCTCTCCTTATCGTTTAGTGTATGTAGCATTCCCAGAGAGTGGTGTAGCATTTTTTGTAATTTTCATCTCAAACTGCCTCAGTGAACCAATCAGTGCCTCTAACCTCATGTTCTTGACAACTTGAGCTTCTTCTATGGCAGTCATCTTCATATCAAACTTTGAGGTGAGGGATCTGAGAACCTTTCTTACCAGCTTCTCCTCCTGAATTGATTTTCCAAGAGCATGGGCCTCGTTGGATATATCACACAATCTGGCATTGAACTCTGCGATGGTCTCTTCTTCCAGCATCTTCAGGCTTTCAAATCTTGAGGTGAATATCTGCATTCTAAAGATCTTCACTTTGTTTGTTCCCTCATGTGCTATTTCAAGAATCTCTCATGCTTGTTTGGTCATGTCATATTTGGAGATCAACCTGAAATTGTTAGCATCCACAGCAGAAAATATGGCATTCAAAGCCTTGGAGTTTCCTAATGCAGAGGCTACCTCATCGGCAGTCCACTTGTTCTCTGGTTGTTTGTGCGCAACTCCTGTGCAGTTAATAGTTATTGGGTGAGACCGTTCTGATATGACCGCCCTCCATACTCTCTTATCAATAGCTTTGATAAAAGCCTTCATCCGAGCCTTCTAGTAACCATAGTTTCCTCCTTCGAGCAATGGCGGTCTGCTGATACTTTGCCCTTCTTTCATGGTGGCCATAGGTGACAGCAACGCCTTTCCGGATCACACTATGTATGTTAAGTGATGGCTCTGATACCAATTGAAATTTCGCTGCGCTACGATCTCGAGTTACAGCTTTTGTTGTAGCACTCTCTATATCTTTCTGCAGAAACTATTCTACGGACGAATAGGAAAGACACAAGAATTTGTTCACCCAGTTCGGCAACTTGCCTACGTCCAGGGAGGATCACTCTTCGATCCTTGATCGCGCGTCGTTGTGCGCGTCAAATATAATCCTTCCTCTTCCACTCAGTACAGCGGTTAAGTAAGGGTCGATCTCCACAGGGAGCAAGCAGTTCAGTTCTAGCCAGTATCCTACACTTACGAAGATGGGGGTTGCGTGAGTGATTGGGGGTTTTGCGCGATGCGCGAGTAACAGCGAATATCGTAACGCGGGGAATTGCACTAGACGTGCGCAAGCAGTAGAGATTAAATACTATATTTATGAGAAGTATTGGGCAGACAATCCTCTATGAATGCATTCCTTATCATCGACTCTAAACATCTATAGCTTGTGTTTTACTTGGGTTAGTGTCCGGTAAAGGCTTCCTAACACGTGCGCATGTTCCGTTCAAAGTTCATGTGCTATTAATCCTTAGAACTAGACTAAACAGCTGCGAATCCTGTCACAGTAGCAACTGCCTACCCTAACTCGTTACTCCTAATTGTCACGGTAAGTTTGCGGTTCAAGGCTTCCCCTACGCATGCAACTAGTTTAACATGCGACAAGTGAGCTACACAAGTAAGTTTGCGGTTCAAGGCTTCCCCTACTCATGCAACTAACTGTCTTAGTACGCACAGAATTAATACAAGTAAATAAACTATGCATTAAGCTCAAGTCTCAAAGGAATACATCACAGATTCATGCCCGACCAACACTAAGTGTTTAGCTAGACATGCTAGTGGTAAACATCATAAAATAGTAAATAATAACTAATGAATCCAAGAAAACAGTAGCAAACAGTGCGTGCAGTGTCTTCTCTCGGCTGGCGCAGTCGGCTGGCGCAAATCTCCTCAATAAGTCCGTGTGTTTTCCAGTTCTGCCGCACAGTGCCTCCTTCGCGTCCTCTGGTGCCTCTGGAACAACAGTCTTTTCGAACTCCCTGAAACCCTAGACTTCCTCCCTTTATATACTGCTCAGAAGGTTCATCTTTTGGCAACTTCCAAATCTGGTCACTGGGACTTTGCGCCTGGCGCACGGCATTGGTTGGCGCAATCGGGTAGCGCACCTCTGCTGTCTTTCGCCATTTCTTCTTTTGTTTGCGCCGCTAGCTCCGCAGGCAGATTTTTCACTCCTAGAACGCTGCCTGATAGCGCGTATCCGACTCAGGGACTCGTTCTATCCTGTAACACAAAAACACTAGAAACGAGTAATCTTGCTCATAAAATATTGCAAACAAGCATAGGGTTATGATCTAAATAATGTGTATAACTAGGCTCTATCAAACCCCCCACACTTGCCCCTTGTTCGTCCCGAACAAGTACTGAAACGCGGATACAATTACCTTTTCTGGAGACTAGCGCACAGTCTCGCACTCTAATGCGAATGCGCAATTGCTCAACTCGTCCTGCTCTATCACCTGCGCACAGCTGCACTCAACAGTTCTAATATAATAATTTTCGAAATTCTTTACCTCTCAGCCGGGATGAAGATTTTTGGATGGCTGGGAGATAGCTCTTCTTAGGCTCCTGGCTGCCAGCTCCTACTCCGAAGATAGGTATATGGTAGATAACGCAGCTTCTTCCAGTGCGTGATTCGTTCGCGCACTTCCTGGGAACCTGAGCCTTCTGATGATTTTCTTATGGTCTTTGCGCATGTTTGATGCTTGTGCGCATGCTGATTCTTTTGTAGTGCGTATCATCTGCTGGTATTTTTCTTTTGAACAGCTTTCTTTTTAATTTCTTACATTCCCAGAGCAGTTCCAGTCTCAGCCTTCGGATAGCAGCTATGGAACTCGCCCCGCTCTCTCACTTTTGGTCTGTCTGCGCCGGTCAGCGCACGCGTTTACATCCGCGCCCGCCTTCCTTAGCTTGATTTCCAGAGAGAAGGTGGTCTGTTTTCCCACCTCGCCACGCTTTGGGTACTTTGCCTTTGGCATCTGCGTGACTGAGCGCGCTCTTTTGTCCCGAAGGCTGCGAAGCACCGGCCTCCACTAACGCTCTCGACCATATACCCTGCCTTCGAAGCAAAAGCGACTAACCGCCTCTCTGGAGCATTTCTGTCAACTCCACATCCCCTGCATATCCCAACTAACAGGAGCGAAAAATGAAAAAAAATATACTAAAACAGTAGATAGCAGCGCACGCAAAATGGATAGCGCAAAACGAGCTGGAGCGCATGCGCATCCTGCACTCTAGCGCACTACTGCTACTATTTCTCTTCAACTTAAACTAAGCTATACTAAAAATGCTCAAAACATGAAATGTAAGAGTAACGCCCCCCCCCCCCCCCCCCCACACACTTGAACAGAGACGTGTCCCCACGACTCAAGCTCAAGCGCACGGAGGCTGCGCACATGCATGCAAAATGACAAGTCCTAAACTGCCTAAAAGAAACACTAAAAACTAAAAAGAAAAATATGTAAAAATAAAAACCAGTCGAGTTACCTCCCGACAAGTGCCTTTGTTTAACGTCGTTGGCTCGACTGTACCTCTTTACGTGCCAAAACGTGTGTCTGCGACCTCCCCCACTCTTGCTCCTGAGTGTTCTTGCGCCAGTGCTTGTGTTACGATCTCATTGGTCCTGCGCAAAGGATAAAAGGGAAGGTCAGCATGTGATACATTATTCGTAATGAGGGTAGATGCAGAGGAAGAGGAGATATAGGCGATGGGTGCTAGTTCTCCCTCTGAAGCATCTGGTGGTGCGTCTGGCGCAGCAGCTTGCGCGTCCACTATCTCTGGCTCGGCCAAGTCAATGTTGCGTGTTGCGCCATCCCAAGGTTCGCCCAAGTACCGTTTGACTCTCTGCCCGTTAACCTGAAAACGATGCTGGTGCTCGTCTTCTAATTCAATTGTGCCGTAGGGAAAAACCTTGGTGACGGTGTATGGTCCCGTCCACTTGCTGCGCAACTTCCCAGGCATGAGCTTCAGGCGTGATGAAAATAATAATACCTGAACGCCTGGTTCAAATGTACGCCGGAGGATATGCTTGTCATGAAACGCCTTGGTGCGCGCTTTGTAATCGCGCAGTCCCTCATAGGCGTCCAGGCGCAGTTCTTCTAGTTCGCTCAGCTCAAATGCGCGTTCTTTTCCTGCCTCCTCCAAGTTCAAGTTGCAAATACGTAAGGCCCAATATGCCTTGTGCTCGAGCTCTACTGGCAGGTGGCATGCCTTCCCATAGACCAGCCGGAATGGTGAGGTTCCAATGGGCGTCTTGTGTGCAGTGCGGTATGCCCATAGCGCATCATCCAGGCGCTGGCTCCAATCCTTGCGCGACGGCCTCACAGTCTTTTCCAAGATGCGCTTGATCTCTCTGTTAGAAACTTCGGCCTGTCCATTTGTCTGCGGATGGTAAGCGGTGGACTTCTTGTGGCGCACCCCATAGTGCTTGAAAACTTGCGCCACAACCCTGTTGCAGAAGTGCGTCCCCTGGTCGCTGATAACTGCCTTAGGCACTCCGTACCTGCAAAATATGTTAGTTCTGAGAAAATCAGCGACAGTCTTACCATCATCCTTGCGCGTGGCCTTGGCTTCGACCCATTTGGATACGTAATCCACGGCCACCAGTATGTACTCGTAGCCGGCAGATGGGGGAAATGGACCCATGAAGTCGATTCCCCAAACATCGAACACTTCATCCACCAAAATCGGGGTCTGCGGCATCTCGTTGCGCGCGGAGATTCCTCCAGTGCGCTGGCACCTGTCACACTTCCTGCAGTGGTCATAGGCATCTCTGAATAGGTGCGGCCAGTAGAATCCGCAGTCCAAGATCTTCCTGCTCGTGCGCTTGGGACCGAAATGTCCTCCACAGGCGTGCGCATGACAAAACATCAACACAGAGTTAATCTCATGGTCAGGCACGCAACGTCTTAATATCCGATCTGGACCTATTCTAAGCATGTAAGGATCATCCCAAAGGTAATGCTTGGACTCATGTTTCAATCGCATGCACTGAGTTTTATTGAAATGAGGAGGGAACGCACCTGTGACCAGGTAATTTGCGATATGCGCATACCATGGTACCTTACCTGTTAGCGCCATCAGATGCTCGTCAGGGAATGTCTCCTTGATCTGCCCTGGCTCCTCATCCTTTACGATCCTGCTCAGGTGATCAGCGACGGTATTTTCCGTGCCCTTCTTATCTTTGATCTCTAAGTCGAATTCCTGAAGCAGAAGTACCCAGCGCATCAGGTGCGGCTTGGTCTCTTTCTTGGACATGAGGTAGCGGATAGCTGCGTGGTCCGTGTAGATGATGACTCTGGCGCCTAGAACATATGCTCGGAACTTCTCCAGCGCAAATACAATTGCCAGAAGCTCCTTCTCCGTGGTGGTGTAGTTCTTCTGCGCGGAGTCCAGTGTGCGCGATGCATAGTAGATGGCATGCGGCTTCTTGTCCTCGCGCTGCCCCAAGACTGCTCCTACTGCGTAGTCACTTGCGTCACACATCAGCTCGAATGGCAGGTTCCAGTCTGGTGCGCGCATCACTGGCGCACTGGTCAGCGCTTCTTTCAGCTTATCGAACGCCGCCCTGCACTCATCAGTAAAATCGAAGCACACGTCTTTTTGCAACAGGTTAGACAGGGGTATGCAAATTTTAGAGAAATCCTTAATAAAACGCCTGTAAAACTAAGCATGCCCTAAGAACGATTTCACGTCGTGCACGTTGGTGGCATAAGGCAGATTAGAAATAATATCTATCTTAGCTTTGTCTACCTTAATACCCTCCTCTGAAATGATATGACCTAGTACTACTCCGTGCGTTACCATGAAATGACATTTTTCGTAATTTAGCACTAAGTTCTTAGAGATGCAGCGCGCTAAGACTTTATCTAGATGTGTTAAGCATGCATCAAAGGTACTCCCATATACAGTGAAATCATCCATGAACACTTCTATGCATATACCAATCATATCAGAGAAAATGCTCATGACGAGGCGTTGGAACGTACCTGGCGCGTTGCACAGCCCAAAAGACATACGCCGAAACGCAAATGTTCCGAAGGGGCATGTGAACGTGGTCTTCTCTTGATCCTCCGCAGCTATGGGTATCTGATTGTAACCTGAATATCCGTCCAAAAAACAAAAGTAAGGCTTACCTGCCAAGCGATCCAGCATCTGGTCCATGAAGGGTAGCGGGAAGTGGTCCTTGCGCGTTACAGCGTTCAGCTTTCTGTAGTCGATGCACATGCGCCAGCCAGTTTGTATGCGCTTGGGAACTAGCTCACCCTGCGCATTCTCCTCCACCGTGATTCCTCCTTTCTTTGGCACAACGTGCACCGGGCTGACCCATTTGCTGTCTGAGATTGGGTAAATGACCCCTGCGTCAAGCAACTTTAGGACTTCCTTTTGCACTACCTCCATCATATTTGGGTTTAACCTGCGCTGAGCCTCCCTGGATGGTTTGGCACCATCTTCCAACAGAATTCGGTGCATGCACACGTCTGGGCTCACTCCGCGCAGATCAGCAAGAGTCCATCCAATAGCGCGCTGGTTCCTGCGTAGCACCTGTTGTAAGCGCGCCTCCTGCTCTTTTTCCAATCCCTTCTTGATGATCACTGGCAGGGTGTCCTCATCTCCCAAGAAAATGTACTTGAGGTGCTCCGGGAGTTGCTTCAGTTCGATCTTGGGTGCCTATTCAATAGAGGGCAAGATTTTGTTAGCGGTGCAAATATGAACTATATCAAGTGCCTGTGTGGGTGCTGGTTCAGCACTGCTTAGCTCCTCCTCTTGCTCCTCCAGCTATGCCTGTGTCAGTAGCTCTGGTCCTAAGGTTGCGCTCGCACACTGCGCTTCTGTGACTAAATCGTCAAAGCTATCCATTGCGTGCACGGTAGCGTCCTCATGTGGGTGCTGCATCCCTTCGAAGATGTTGAAATGGATTTCTTCGCCATCTACCTCCATGGAGAGCGTGCCCCTCCACACGTCTATCTTCGTGCGCGCAGTCATCAGAAACGGTCTGCCTAGGAGGATCTGCGCACCGCTGGCGCTTGATTCACCCTCCATTTCGAGCACATAAAAGTCTGCTGGGAACACCAGCTCTCCTACTCGAACTAGGACATCTTCTATCATGCCTGCAGGTTGTTTTCACGATCTATCTGCTAGCTGAATTGTGAGACCTGCAGGTTTTAGTGGTCCAAGGCGCAAGGTCGCATAGAGAGAATATGGTAATAAATTGATTGATGCGCCTAAATCGATCATGCAGTTGCTTACCGTGGTTTTACCTAAGGTGCAAGGGATAGTGAATGTACCTGGATCTCGGCACTTAGGTGGTACCTTTTGTTGCACGATTGCTGAGGCCTGCGCATTTAGCATTACCTGTGTGCATTCGCCTGTCCTCCTTTTATTTGTGCACAGCTCTTTTAAAAACTTCGCATACCTGGGAATCTGTCGAATAGCTTCTATGAGAGGTATGTTGATTTCCACCTTGCTGAACAGCTCATATAGTTCCTTGTCCAGTGCTTCTTTTCTCGCCAGTGGTGCCTGCACAGGGAAAGGAGCAGGTATGTTAGTACAATTTTTGTCCTTGTTTGTCGAGTGAGACATACCTGGCGCTTTGCCCTGCTGGTTCGTGGTTGGCGCTTCTGATTGCGCCTCTGGCTCTGGTTGCGCACTCTGAGCTGCTGGATCTGGGACTTGCGCAACTGGTTGCGCGGGCGCCTGCGCGGTCTGCTCTGTTCCCACTGTGCGCCCAGTCCTCAGTGTTACTGCATTAACTCCTCCCTTAGGGTTCTGAATCACTTGCGAAGGCAGGTTGCCATCGCTCTTTTTCAGCTCATACACCGTGGTTGCAATTTGTGATAGATGCTTTTCTATGGATTCGAACCTCTTGTCATACTTTTCGTCATTCTTGCGCACTGTGTCTGCTAGCTGCCCCATGATATCTTCCAAGGATCGCCTTGGTTGCTGATTGTTCTACGCTGGTGCGTCTGTGCGGCGATGCGGTGGATTGTAGGGTGCAGCTTGCTGCGTCTGCTGTGGCGCGCGCTGATCAGTGGGCTGCCTCTGGAAATTGTTCTCTTCTCTCCATCTGAATCCATTTGCAGCAAGCCCAAAGCGCGGCTGATTCTGCCTCTGCGGTCCTCTGTTGTCCCATCCTCCAAGGGCATTTACATCTCCAGTTTCTTCAAAAAGTGTTGGGCATTCGTCTGTCTTGTGCTCAGTGGACCTGCAGAATTCACATACCTTTGGCGCAACTGGTTGTGCGCTCTGCGCACTCATCAGCTTCTGTAGCATGGCCTTCATTTCTTTGATCTCAGCGCTTGCCTCTACCTGATGCACAGAACGATTACGACTACTTTCAAGTGTCAATTGATGTCTTACCTGCCCAGCAGAATCTTCTATCAGCTGCCATGCATCCTCCGGGTACATGTTGCAAATGTCCCCTCCTGCGCATGCATTCAGTAGTCGCAGCTCCATGGGCAGCAGTCCATTCAGAAAGTTCTCTATCAGCACATTCTGGGGAAGCCCGTGATTGTAGCAGTTGGCTTCTAGCTCCCTGAAACGCTCGTAGTATTCTGACAGAGACTCCCCTGCGCCTTGCCTTGGCGCGGCCAATTCCCTTCTGAGCAGCGCAATCTTCGCTGCTGGATAAAATTTATCTAAGAATTTCTTCTGCAGCTGCTTCCATGTGTGAATTGATCCTGCGGGTAAGCTCATCAGCCAGTGTTTGGCTGCATCGCTCAATGAAAATGGGAACGCCTTCATCTTCAGCGCTTCATCGTTCTCCCCCAAGGTCTTCATGTTCTCGCAAATGATTAGGAACTCCCGCACATGCTTGACTGGATTTTCGTTGTTCATTCCGTGAAACTTGGGCATGTGATGGATGAGTGAGCTCCTCAGTTCGAACTGTCCGTCGGGCGGAAGCACTATGCACCATGGCTGGTTAACAGTGAGTGGGGCTGACATTTCGCGCACTGTCCTGCGCCTCGCGACTGGACGAACGGGTGGCGCAATGTATGGTTCAGCGGCCATCCGTGCGTCGACCTCACGCTGCACTTCCTCTCTAAATAGGGCTGCGCGGTTATGTGCCCTTGCTTCCTCTGGGGTTCTGTCTCCCAGGTTATCTCCAACCACACTGTTATCCTCCATGTCCTGATCCAAACTCAAGAAACGAAATTAAATGGCAACGAAGTTGTTGCGTCCGTCAGTGCGCAACTAGAATCTGCGCAGCGCAACTGTTTCAAGGTTGCGCAGGCTGATGTGATTGTGCGCTGTCAGAAACAACAACGAGAAAACAAAACAAAATGAAATAACTAGTTACAAAAATGAGAAATGTAAGCTAGCTAAAACTTAGCTGTGTTGCTCCCCGGCAACGGCGCCAAAATTTGATCGCGCGTCGTTGTGCGCGTCAAATATAATCCTTCCTCTTCCACTCAGTACAGCGGTTAAGTAAGGGTCGATCTCCACAGGGAGCAAGCAGTTCAGTTCTAGCCAGTATCCTACACTTACGAAGATGGGGGTTGCGTGAGTGATTGGGGGTTTTGCGCGATGCGCGAGTAACAGCGAATATCGTAACGCGGGGAATTGCACTAGACGTGCGCAAGCAGTAGAGATTAAATACTATATTTATGAGAAGTATTGGGCAGACAATCCTCTATGAATGCATTCCTTATCATCGACTCTAAACATCTATAGCTTGTGTTTTACTTGGGTTAGTGTCCGGTAAAGGCTTCCTAACACGTGCGCATGTTCCGTTCAAAGTTCATGTGCTATTAATCCTTAGAACTAGACTAAATAGCTGCGAATCCTGTCACAGTAGCAACTGCCTACCCTAACTCGTTACTCCTAATTCTCACGGTAAGTTTGCGGTTCAAGGCTTCCCCTACGCATGCAACTAGTTTAACATGCGACAAGCGAGCTACACAAGTAAGTTTGCGGTTCAAGGCTTCCCCTACTCATGCAACTAACTGTCTTAGTACGCACAGAATTAATACAAGTAAATAAACTATGCATTAAGCTCAAGTCTCAAAGGAATACATCACAGATTCATGCCCGACCAACACTAAGTGTTTAGCTAGACATGCTAGTGGTAAACATCATAAAATAGTAAATAATAACTAATGAATCCAAGAAAACAGTAGCAAACAGTGCGTGCAGTGTCTTCTCTCGGCTGGCGCAGTCGGCTGGCGCAAATCTCCTCAATAAGTCCGTGTGTTTTCCAGTTCTGCCGCACAGTGCCTCCTTCGCGTCCTCTGGTGCCTCTGGAACAACAGTCTTTTCGAACTCCCTGAAACCCTAGACTTCCTCCCTTTATATACTGCTCAGGAGGTTCATCTTTTGGCAACTTCCAAATCTGGTCACTGGGACTTTGCGCCTGGCGCACGGCATTGGTTGGCGCAATCGGGTAGCGCACCTCTGCTGTCTTTCGCCATTTCTTCTTTTGTTTGCGCCGCTAGCTCCGCAGGCGGATTTTTCACTCCTAGAACGCTGCCTGATAGCGCGTATCCGACTCAGGGACTCGTTTTATCCTGTAACACAAAAACACTAGAAACGAGTAATCTTGCTCATAAAATATTGCAAACAAGCATAGGGTTATGATCTAAATAATGTGTATAACTAGGCTCTATCAATCCTCAAGACTTCACTATCACGGTTCAAAGTACAAAGGACTCTCACCTCTACTTCTCACCTAGTCGAAATCTTATGCTCAGTCTAATCACACAGTCTCTCTTCGTCTACATTCTTCCAGTAACGAATAGCTAAAGACCTAACACTTAGACTTAGCCTATCCTATTACAATGTGTAGTAGATGGAATGCTTCAGCACACTCTATCTCAGAGTTGATGTAACTTCTGTAGATGATTTCTCTAGCACTCTCTACCAATCAGACCGTCTCTCTCTGAGTTTCACCAACTAAGAATCTGCTCCCCCTTGATCAATGCCCACCTGACAATATCAAAGAGAGACGCTCGGGTCTTCAATAGCATGCGACAGGTTCATCCGCAGCTATTCTCCGAAGCTTCTGTTTGAACCTTCAACAAGCCGAGCTCTAGTTGAATGTTGTGGATCAAATCTTGATCAAACTCGGCAAGTTTTGATCATTTCTGCACACCTCACATATCCTTCAGCCCTCTTCTTTTAACTCAGGTTGTGAGTGTTCTCTGCTTCGATTTTTCCTACCTATCTACGTGCACTCAATGACACTGCCTCTACCGTGCACTTATATCTTCGTGGATTGCCCGCAAAGGAAACCTCGTTGCCTTTTGATCCGTAGGGCTTCCCATCATTACCAGAATCTCCACCTCGATTCTTGCAAGGTTGTTGAAAATTCTACTTTCTAATTTGAACTTTAGGATCTTTATCTTTTAAGTTTTTCCTCCGCCTGAGTGATGACCTTTGCTGGACACTTGATGACGTTTGCAAAGCTTCTTGAACCTCCGAGACAACTGCAATACCTCTTTGGGCTTCTTCCGTCCATCTTCAAGCTTTCTCGATTTTTCTTGCTTTAGCTTCAAATCTTCAGGGATTGCTGAAGCAAAATCTATCTTGTGCCTTTTGCGCAGTTTGCCTCAGATTTTGTGGTCCATAGAGTGCTGTAGCAGATCCTTGAGCTTGGTTGCTGTATCTCGCTCATTCTTCAGATTGTGCTCCAACTTCAAATCTTCAGGGACTGCTGAAGCAGAATCTTGTGCAGTTTTGTTACCGCATGCCTACCTCAACAATCTCCCCCTTGGCATTTGACAAAACTAACAATACTACAGCGACACTACTTAAAACCTGGCATAGCTATCTATGGCATAACTATCTAACCATGTTAGATAGCTACTCTAATTATTACATTTGAGTTTAGAATACCTCAAGTTTGACAAACACCAAAAGCAAGATAGTTCTAGGAGCAGGCTGCCCGGATCAACTTAACTCGAGGAGATTTCGTTCGTTGACCAGCGTTGACCAAATCAGAATGAAGGTCAGGGCGAATCAACATTGATTCGATCAAGCAGAATTGATTCAACCAGCACAGAATCCTTCATAACGCATTAATACTTTGATTCGACCAACCCTGGTCGAATCAACTTTTGAGGAGCACGAATCAACTTTGATTCGGGCAAGACAAGTCAACCCGGTTAAATTTCAAGGGTATAAATAGAAAAATATGGGAAAAAAATCAGTGTGTGCTTCTCCTAAAGTAGAGATCATCCCAGATTTAGAGACTTGTCGAGATTTCGGAGAAGATGCCTACAACCAAAGATTCTACAACATCATTCTACTCAATTTCTACTACTCTACTACTTTACTTTTCATTGTTGAACAATTTCCTTTACATGTAACCATGTTTTGTATCAAACTCATCATGAGCGAGTAGTCGCATAGTAGTAGGGATCTTTATGGATCCCTTATGTTTGATTATAACGCAAAACATGTATATTATCAATATGAATGAAGTTTGATTGAAAATTCACATACTTTATCTTCATGTTAATTTATGTGCACCAAGTGTTTAACGAAATGCATGAATATGAATGAATTAGTAAAACACCTAAGGACGAATGGGAATTGAACTTAGGATGTTTAGAAGATCGAACATGTTTATCATAGATAGCGTTTGTGCGTGAGAGCGACACTCACATTCTATTAGGCTAAGCATAAAACGGACTTGAGTTACCGATCAACAGACCAAGAGGTTGAGATTAAGGGACTAATGTTCTACACAATTCAACAGAGCGAGCGAGAGTTTGAGAACCGTGTGTCCCTTAGGTATCATTCCTACTTTAGAGAAGGAACGAGAGTTGAATCTAGAGTGCATGATAATTTAGCCTTAGAACTATCAATTAAATTACCTTATGCATGTATTACTAATCGCATGACTGATGGAGTGTATTTCTACGATCCATCGAGTTGTTTATTCTCATTGTTTAGTTGTATTTTGTGTGTGCTAAATTACTTCTTTGTAGTATTTCGCATCACATGTGTATCAAGACTGCTTTGGAGCTTTATTGCATATTTGGAGCATTTTAGGCCTCACTCGATCATCCGGGAATGCAAAGAGTGAAGACTCTATCGCGAGAGCATCGATATGGGACAGGGGACCACAGGCCCAAATCTCGAGGCCCACATCCAACAATCTAGGATTTGCGTATAAATAGATTTTTTTCAACAGAGAATTCGAAGAGGAAAATCAGAGAATTTAGAGACAAAAGATCAAAGAGACACAATTCGGATTAACGCGAAGATCGATCGGTGAATAGTGCGCAGTGAACACTGCGCAACAGTTTTCGAATTCTCTAAACTCAGTTTTTCATTATTGTTAGATGGATTGTATTAGTAGCTAAAAACCTAACTCAGTTTCGGGATTTGTATTGCAACGTTTGGTTTGAGATTTATGTTTCATAATTTGATTGAGTGAATTACTGTTCTTCGTATGAATTGCATGCTTTGATCATCAAGTTAGCATAGCCTAGCGGTGAAACTGGATTGATATCTACTGAGTGATACTGGATTAAACTGCCCTATTAGCAAAGCCTAGCAGTATAACTAAATTGGTATTATTAGTTAAGTAATCGTTAAATATTCGAGAACTTAGCAGTTAAGAGTAGGTAAAACATTGGAGTCGACACTACTTAACAGGATTGTTAGACTGGAACAGTAGTTTTACTAGTTGATCCAAGTTTGATCGATGATTACTAGTTGCAATGCATATTCCTGAACTAAGTCTTTCTGAATTTGATAAACATTATTCTTCTTGAGAACAAACCCACGTTAACTATTAATAAAACTCTAGAACAACTTGCTCTCTTTGGGTTCGACCCTACTTATATTTTGCTAGTATAGTAGGTCCCTATAAATTCAAATTTGGTGCACACAACGACGTGTCGTCAATGACCTAGGGGTGAAATAGGATCCCGACTACGCTTTTTATAACTTTATTTCAAAATAAACTCAAACTTTTCTTTAGTATTTACTAGAGATACCTCGCCTAGGGGACAAAACCCCAGTTTTTTCTTTCGTAGACTTGCATTAAGCATTGCTAACTAGCTTTAAACTAATCTTGATTTTTCTATTGGGTTTGACCCGAGGTCACTCGGATAAAAAAAATTATTATTTACGTAGAGTGATTGGATTAGTAATTTTACTTCCACCATTTCGCCAACGTCAAAATGGCGAAAAGGTTTGCACCAAATCTAAACAAACTACTAATATCTTAGAATAGATCGGGATTGCCAAAAGGATTTAGAAAGTGTTCTATATTGGTGAGATCGTTATCCTTGTGGACTACCAGCATATAAGAAAGCGTCGCACGCAAGGAGAATAGATAACACATGCGCATAAGCCAAAGCAAGAGCAACGAGCTAGAGCAAACAGACTTAGTGTTGTAAGCTGAGAGAGATCATGACTAGCAGAGTCTGATTCACGCTTGATCATCAAAGTTCAACTGGAGTGAAGCCTCATTGAAGATCAAGTACAAGTCTTTGAAGCATTGCCGCGGGTGAACCAGTCACGGACGATCGGAGCGCAAAGCTACGTCCCCGATAGCTGACAGGAGGTAGTGGATCAAGGGAGAGCGTCATCGGAGTTGTGAGAACTCGCGAAAGTTAAATTGAGCAGCTGGGAAAGCTCGGACAATCTGATGTAAATGTTAAGGAAGAGCAGCTTGTTTCAGTAAGTTGCTATAGCATCCTGTCATAAAATAGGCTAATCTGTGTGATTAGAGTTGTAGCTTTCCATTACAAATTGTGTTGAATAATTGATAGTGTATGCCAGATTGAGCAAAGATTTTAGAAAGGTTAGGAGTAAAGGTTGTTCTAGCATAAGCTGAGAACTGGTACCTTTGTACTTTAACTGTTGATAGTGAAATATTGAGGAATTGAGAGAAGTCCTCCCAAGAAGTAGACATTGGCCAAACCTGGTAACCAAAGTGGTTGAGTCTTTCAGGTTCGGCCGCCGCAAGTTAATTCTGCAAGTGTCATAGAAAGTTGCTATAGTAACCTGGTTGATCTAGAGACAACTAACACGCTTAATTTCATCATCTAATCCACCGTTGGAACATATATTTTCCGATGTGTTGTCTTTTAGTTTAAAAATTATTGTATAAGGTGAGACGTATTTTATTTATTTATGGAGTGTCTTATGGGCATTGTTGAAGACCTCTTTGACTAAAATTCAGATATCGGCCCAAATAGAAAGGGAAATAAATGCAGACATTGGCTTGATAAAAAAAATCGTCTCGAAGCTCACACCTTCTCCTGTTGTGTATTTAAAATGCTTGTGTGTTGTGCTTGGCCAACGAGCACATTGTGAACACCATTACTTCTGCTCTCTGATTATACAAAACTCACCATTTCTATCTCTGTTTCAGCTCTACATACAGATCGACTAAGGACCCTATGGGAAGCACAACATCTTAGCAGGGGAGGCCATATCGATCGGGTTCTTAGCCTCAACGCCCTAGCTCAAACATGGCTATTAATGACTCATATTTGTACGTTCATCTAGTTATCTTAATACATATATTTATATATACAAGATAACTCGTTTCATATAGTTTTGTATCTTAGATGTATTCTGTATGCTAGAAAATGATACAAGCTAAAATTATCATTTATTGAAAATACTAACAACAAGACAGAATGACCTCTGTCGCTTTGGGAGTTCACTTCTCATTCACGGATGATCCGAAGAAGATAAGCCACACATCGCGCTCTACAACTCTCTAGTTTGACACTAAGGGCAGATTCTGATGTCAAAACGAGAGTGGAAGATGAAGTTGCTGCACAGAACGGTAACCGCGGACAAGGAAAATGTTGAGGGCCACACTCAAGAGAGACAAGAATAAGATAAAGCGCACCCAAGATTTTTCTAAAAAAGAAATAATTCTAAAAGAGTTGGAGAATATTTGAAAAAGAAATCTTACTTTCTCTACGTTTAGGCAAGCCTTGAAGCTATATAAAGAATGCCCCTACAACAGTATTAATATACAAGGATCCAAGAATCGTAGAGACGAGAGATAGTCTCTTAGAGAAGAGTTGAGAGTGTGGAGAAGTACAGAGGAGCGAAGCAACGAAGTCTTGAAATTCCCCTATGACAATCTTCTTCTACATTTTTCTTTTTCTTTATTATTATTATTTAACTATGACTATGTCTAGTTAAACCAATTGCTTCAATTCAGCGCATGAATTTGTGACAACACATTTTGAGGTATTAGTTTTAATGCATATATTATCTTTTCTATTACTGGGTCTCTATGTTTATTTCCATGAATTAAATCAGGTTAAGTGAATTTGTGACAACACATTTTGAGGTATTAGTTTTAATGCATATATTATCTTTTCTATTACTGGTTCTCTATGTTTATTTCTATGAATTAAATCAGTAGGTTAAGTGGAAACCTTGTCGTAAAGCTTTTCTACTTATTTAATTCTTACTGTTAACACTTGCTGAAATGTAAGTAGTAAACTATTAATTATTACATTTGTCATAATATATTATTTAGTGTACTACTTTTATCGGAGTAGACTACAAAATTGATGACATGTAGTATTTTGTACATGTGATAAACTTTAGTCACAAGTGATTGTTCTTGAATGATACTTCTCATAACTAAAAATCTTCCTCTTATTTGTTGTGTTCAAAAATTACTCACAAACTCTATTTTCATTATTGTTACAGGAATAACTTTAAAATAATCGATTCTTTGTGAAATCTATCTTATTTACTACTACACTAGTGTTGAAATAAGAATTAAACTAATTTGACGACCACTACACTAGTGTCGAAATAAGAATTACCTAATTTGACGCGTATGATGATGCGCCTCAGCTATCTATCATGCAATAGCGACGTACAATGGATAACTGGAGCTCAATGTGAATCAAGTTCAGAATCTGGCAGGCGTCAGCAGACATTGAGAAGCATCAATCTGTATATGTTATTATCTGATCCTGATATGGGATTCAAAGACTTGTACTGGGCCCTAAGCAGGTACTCTGACCATGAAAAAATAAAACAAAACAAGGTCCGTTTTGTTGCTTGTGGCTGTGGAAGTTAATAAGTTGTTCTTAACAGCATGAATCTCAGCCAGCTGTTGGTCCTACTACATTTGCTTTCTACATCATCTAAAGCTCTCAGCTGCTTGATGTCTTACAAAGTGATTGTAAAAACACCCATAGATGAAGGAAGTTGAATCACAGACGATCAGAATATGCTAAATCACAGTTCCCGTTCAAACCTGCCATGCTTATAGCATGTATTAAGTACTAGTAAAAAAGAGGCGCCTGTCAATCCATCATGCTCTGGAGTGTTATCTCAGTCTTAAGTTTTCCAACTATTATCCAGCACGCATGATGCTTCCAACAATGTTGTTCCTCACAAATTGATGGAAGCTGTTAATCACTACAAACCAGAATGAGATCGATAATAATCAACTAAAAAGCTTTTTCCATGAAACCCAAAACATTTAACTAAGGAAAGGTAATGAAAAGACAGCATAACTCATTGTGAAGACAAATACCCTTCTCATATGAAAGGCAACTAGATGCGCTCCACTACCAGAACTCAAGCAGTCTCAACCTAGTGGTGCACCAAACCATGTAAACAGGACACAATATCAAAGAAGTATTGCATAACCAGAACAATATTCTAAATAAGACCCATCCAGAAAATAAAGTACCAGCAGCAAGCAACGGCGAATGATGAGCAGGGAGTACTTAGCTTCACTGGTTATCCTCCCTTACTTCCTTCTCACGATTCCACTGCTCAATTCTTGCTCGCCGTTCCTCGCTCCCATCCCTAACAGGACTTCTACTCCGCCTGGAACCTCCATACCTTCTCCTGCCCCCACCATCGTCATCCCTTCTTGTCCTATCCCTATCTCTGTCCCGCTCCCTCTCTCTGCCTCTCTCACCCTCGCTTCTCCTGCCATTGCCACCTCGGTAAAACTCCCTGTCTTTCTCCTTGTGATATTCACTACGGCCACCGCGTCCTCCATCCCTCTCCCTTCGGCGCCTGGGACTCATACTCCTGCTCCTGCTCCTACTCCTGCTCCTGCTCTTGCTCCTAAACCCTCGGTATCTCCCAAAAAGCTTCCTCCTCAGTTCCCTACCAATCAACTTCACATGCATAAAGTTACAATACCCACCCCGGTTGCAACTATTCTCCTCATACTGTCGGCAAGTGGCTTCACGGAAATCCGTGACAGGCGAGAAGTCGGCGATAATCGGACGGCCGGAGTAAAATCTGCCTTGCAGAGCTTGCAGAGCAGCAGCAGCCTGATCCTCCTCCTTAAACTGGACATAGACGTTTCCAATCATGTGATCGGCGAGGTTGTCGCAGATGTTGAGACTCTCGATCTCGCCGAACTTACCGAGCTCCTCAAAAATATCCTCGTAGAAATCCTCAAAGTGCTCCTGGATCTTCTTGGGATCGATGGGCTGGCCCTGGGCGTCGACGCCGGGAGTGATCATGTCGGGACGCTGGTACATGTTGGAGAGGAGGAGAGTCGGGGAGATGGTGGGGCGGTTGTGGAGGCGAGAGCAGCGATCTCCGTGACGGCATGCGCCGATTTTGAAGTAGAAAGGGCAGTTCACTCGGTCCTTTTCGGTGCCGAAGATGGAGGCAAGATGCTCCGCCATGGCTGAAGCTTGAAACTACCAACTAGTCAGATCCAGATCTGTGAGAGACGATACGAGCCTGAGAAAACCCTAGTTCGGTTCCGAATCGGAATCGGGAACGCCAATTGATGGAATGGAAGTTACTAGACCTGCCTCGGCTCGGCTCGGCTCGGCTCGGTTCGTTTCGGTTCATTGCTAATAGCTCGTAATCGGAGAAGAGTGATAATGTATGTTCAAGAAGGTGATTATAATTGTTTTTTTTTTTTTTTTGAAGAATGAGATATAATTCATTATTAATTGATAGGGAGCAGTTAAAATTATATATATTTGTACATAGGTGAGAATTAATATGTATACACAGTTGGATCTTACTTGCTCACATAGGGACAATATGACATACTCGCAAGTCGTATGTAGGCGAGAATAAACACATCTACTGAAGAGATGCATAATAATTCCACATCAATGGCGGAAATAAATGCATCTAAGGTATTGAACTCCTTTCCTTCTAATTAAGTTATTACTTTACCATAATTAATGGATGGTGAATGAGTCGTAATGGTGGTGTCATAGTGGTGGTGAATGGATGGTAAGTTGCGAGTGATAAATGAGTGATGGTGGAGGATAGGTCATGCGGTAGAATATATTTAGTACAAGTATAGGTAAAATAATACAAATATATAATAAATGCACCCATCGTCAAGAAAGTCAGAGGTCCGGTGCAAAATTAAATTTTCCGTTATGAATCCATGTTTTTTTTGTGTTTAACCATCTTCTACATAATTCAATACTGAAATAGATTAAATAAAATAGCTCGATGAACATGGTTTTCAGTTATTTGTTACCATTGCTATCGCAAGCCACATATCTTTGTAAGTTGCGTCTGCAATGGATTCGAATATCTGACAGGCCTCTAGAGGATAATGGAACGCATTAATCAGCCATAACAGTCAGCACTACAGAAAATGATTTCACACAAACTCATTGGTTATACAAACTTACTAACTGTTAGATTATTATGATTAATCTAATTTGAACCGAATGTATAATTTAGATAATTGTATATGCTATCATTGTGATAAGCTTGAATAATGTGACTAATCCTTTTGGAAGCTTATCAAGTATAATTTTAGTCGTACAATATATTGTGTAGATACCTAGAGATAATTATGGAATTCTATGAGAAACGGAATTCATGATTATCTCGACTATATCTTTTCATGTAGAAGATATAAATATGGGCTATGGTCCCCGGTCTATCATATCTTTTTCCAATTTCTTACTCTCAAAGAAACTGACCCAAGAGACATACGGTTAGACTGGAAGCACCAACCCAGGCTTTTGTGCTGCAGGTTACTTTCAGGAATGAAATCAGGTACGTTTTATTTTGCAATAATCAGGTATGCTTAATTATTCTGGTATATGTTTGATCTTGTTAATTCGTTTCTGATGTATGATTATGATCCAACAAGTGGTATCAGTCGCCTCCCATATGCAGTTAATTAAGCATAATGCAAATCTTATTTTCGTTGTTGTTAAAAAACTTTGAACAATTCATAGTTACTATGGTTCAGATTATTAAACAATTCAGATCAGATTTACACTGTAAAAATGAAAAACAGATTGATTTTCATTTATGCTTGTACATTGTTTATATTCTGGGTTTCTGAGTCACTCAATGAAACCCTGCTTTCTGGGTTGACCGAGTTCACTGGGTGAACTAGCCCGCAACCCTTCGTCGCCCCTGCCTCGGCCCTGCGCTCCTCCGACCGCATCCTCCACCCGATCTGGCCGTGAATGACTCGGCTGCGATCCTTGGCCGACGCTGCTCGCGTCTTCTTCTCGGCGTTTTCTGTTTCTTTTCAGACGTGAATCGCAACCCACCTACGCGTGGATCCGTTGCCGCTTTGCCTCGGTCCTCCGTCCCTTTAGCGGTGTTGCTCGAATGGATGTCGTGCGCCTCACCTTCGTCGCTTAATTCTAGCTGCGTTGTTGTGCACTCGGACTATTCGACGTCGCGTCGCTCGCTCTTCATCACATGCTCGCCTGGAGCTCATGTCGCCGGAATCTGTGAGAGGAGGAGCTCGGCTGCTGGAGAAGTCCGCTGCGGCTGGAAGAAGAAAGAAGGAAACCCTAGGGTTTCCACTATTGGGCCAAGCAATTTTGGGCTGGCCAATTTTGATCGGTCCAATTATCTAGTCCTGTTCGCTTTTTTTAGATTGGTCCAATCGAAATTATCGGTTCGGTCCAATTTTGAATTTGATCCAATTTTCTAGTTTGGTCTCATTCTGATTCGGTAAATTTTGGGTTAGGTCCAATTTCAGTTCTGTTCTATTCTAAATTGGTTCAATTCTGATTTAGGTTCAGAATTTGAATGTTGGTTTTATTAGTTTTTTGATTTGTTCTATGGTTCAATTCTTTAACCATAATTTTGGAAACCAATATTATTAAATATTTAACTGGAAGATTGACATTCAATTTTGAGCTAACACTCTAAAATATGTTAATTGAACACACGTACATTTAAGTGGCGCATCCACGTAGATTGACTTATTTGGTTTGTTAGGATGGATGTGTGTAGTTCATATGAATATATAATTAGCCCTAAGGCAAATTAATATTCAATATGGCTGCATATATTTCTCTGGTTATAAACATGTGACGTTTCTTCTGCATCTTGATGTGAATGGTAAATACATCCTAAGATGGTTTATTATTTGACACATTTTCTCGTCAATATTTTGATCACTACAACATGATATTCAATCACAGGTAATACCACTGTCCTAAAACTTGCAATTTATGTTGTGGCGGGTATCTTGGAATGTCATATTCTTCTTTTAAGTATTTGTGGTATATACATTTATATGTATATACTTTGTGAGCCTAAACTTAATTGAATTCTTTTGTTCTCTAATTCGGCTTACGTGTCATTGTCTTCCACAATTACCAACATAAACAACACTTCTAAGTTGAATGAGACCAACTTCAAGGATTGGAAGGGGAATATGATGATTTGCTTGGGCATTTGGTTTTAAAATTTCTTCCTGCACAGTTCAGTCACTTCAAGGACAGTTACAACTTTCAAAAGTATAAACTCTTAACGAGCTGATTTCTTATTGTGTGCAAGCGGAGAGAGACTGAAGCAAGACAGGCCCGAGAGTGCTCACTTGGCTCGCACATCAAAAGGAAATGGCAAAGATAAGGTTAAGGAAATGAAAGCTGCTACACCTCCCAATGGTCCAGAATTAAAGAGGCAGAAATCTGATTCTAACTGTCACTTTTGTAATAAGCATGGACACTTAAGGAGGGATTGTTCTTAGAACGCCAAATGGCGTGCTAGGATGAGTAAGTTTCTCAACTTGGTCTGTTCTGAAGTTAATTTAGCTTCGGTTTCTAGAAACACATGGTGGATAGACTCTGGTGCTACTACTCATATATGGGTTTCTATGCAGGGCTGCCTGAACCATCGAAAGCCAAATGATGTTGAAAGACGCATATATGTTAGAAATGACGAGTTGGTGGAAGTAGAGGCAATTGGTCACTTTAGATTATTAATGACATCTGGTCATTCTTAGATTTAGTGGATACTTTTGTAATTCCGTCTTTTAGGCGGAACTTAAGTTTGGTTTCTATATTGGACAAAGTTGGTTATTCTTGTTCATTTGGGAATAATTAGTTTCAACTATCCATTAATTTTAGAATTGTGGGAACCAGTTAAATGTCTTTGATAATCTATACTCGTTGAATGTTGTTCCATCGTACTCTGAGACCCTGAACGTGGAAACACGTGGTACGAAACGTAAATTAACTGATTCGGCTTCATTGTGGCACAAGCGTCTAAGTCATATCTCAAGATCTCGGATTCAGCGTCTTGTGTCTGATGGCATTTTGGATTCACTCGACTTTTCTAATCTTGATACTTGCGTCGAGTGCATCAAGGGAAAACAGACCAAGGTTAAGAAATTAGGTGCCAACAGAACTTCTGGCGTCTTGGAACTGATTCATACCGGTATGTGTGGGCCGTTTTATACTGCTTCCTGGAATGGTCAACGGTACTTTATCAGTTTCATAGATGAATGCTCACGTTTTGGCTAACTGTTTCTTATACATGAGAAATCACGGTCTTTGGATGTGTTCAAAGCCTTTAAGGCTGATGTTGAGTTGCAACTCAACAAAAAAATTAAGAGCATCAGATCAGACTGTGGTGGTGAGTACTATGGTAGATATGATCGCTTAGGAGCACAACACTCGGTACACCATGCCAGGTTCACCTAGCATGAACGGTGTAGCTGAAAGACGAAACCGGACATTAAAGGATATGATAAGAAGCATGATTAGTCATTCTTCATGACCAGAAAGCCTCTGGGGTGAAGCACTTAAGACAACAACGTATCTCCTTAACTGTGTGCCAACCAAAGTGGCTGCTAAAACACCTAATGAGCTTTGGTGTGGGGGTAAGCCCAGTCTAAAGCTTTTGCATGTTTGGGGATGTCCAGCTGAGGCGAGGCCTTATAGGCCTCATGAAGGTAAATTGAACTCCGAGACAGTTAGCAGCTACTTTATTGGCTATGTGGAGCGATCAAGGGGTTAATATTTTATGATCCTACTTCCAGAAATATTTTTGAGACCGAAATGCAACATTTTTTGAGGATGTTGAGTTTGGGGGGGGGGGGGGAGAAATTTGGCCAAAAACATTGTGTTTGAGGAAGAGTGATCAAAAAGTGGACTTCGATCATCAACCTACTCGCAATGTTGTTCAAACCACAATTCTGGTTCAGGACAATGTTCCTGATGTTCAAAGTCAACAACCTCAAGAGACAGTGCCACTTCGTGATCCATTAGAGAGAGGAGAAATGCGATTCCGGATCATTACGTCTTATATCTCTTGGAAAATGTGGAAAATGGATTGTTGGAAGATGATCCAATCAACTTCCAGCAAGCCATTGATAGTTCAAACTCTCAGAAATAGATTGATGCTATGAATGAGGAGTATAAGTCTATGCAAGGCAACAGAGTTTGGAAAATTGTACCATTACTAGACCACGCGAGACCCATTGGTCGTAAATGGACATTTAAAGCCAAGAGGGACTCTAATGATAATGTGGAAAGATTCAAAGCTCGTCATGTAGCTAAAGGCTTTACTTAGAAGGAAGGGATTGACTTTAAAGAGACCTTCTCCCCTGTTTCTTAAAAGGACTCTTTTAGGATAATCCTGGCACTGGTTGCACACTTTGATCTTGAGCTGCATCAGATGGATGTTAAGACAGCGTTTCTCAATGGTGACATTGACAAAACGATTTACATGGTACAGCCAGAACACTTTGTGTCTGAGGATGCAAAGAATATGGTTTGTCAGTTGAGGAAATCCATCTATGCGCTCAAGCAAGCTTCTCGTCAGTGGTACTTTAAGTTCATCAGATTGTTGTCTCGTATGGCTTTGAGGCAAATCCGATGGATGAGTGTGTGTACCACAAGCTCAGTGGGAGTAGACATATTTTATTGGTTCTATGTGTCGATGACATACTGTTAGCTACTAATGATATGAGGACTTTGGGCGACACTAAGGAATTTCTGTCAAAGCATTTTGATATGAAAGATCTTGGTGATGCATCCTTTGTTTTGGGAATCCAGGTACTCAGAGACCGTTTGAAGGGTATCGTACTAATATACCTGCATCTTTCCCTGTGCAGGCACCCTTGGCTAGGAAGGAAGCGCAGGACAAAGAGCTATACGAGTTATTCAGTAAGGTGGAAATCAACATTCCCCTTATTGAAGCAATTCGGCAGATCCCTAGGTACGCCAAGTTTTTGAAGGAGCTGTGCACAAACAAACGAAGGAAAGGCGAGTGCGCACAGGTAATGTTAAATGCGCAGGCCTCAGCGATCGTGAAACGTAAGGTACCACCTAAGTGCCGAGACCCAGGTACGTTCACTATCCCATGCACTCTAGGTAAAACCACGGTGAGCAACTGCATGATTGATTTAGGCGCATCCATCAATTTGTTACCTTATTCCCTATATGCGACATTGTGCCTTGGACCACTAAAGCCTGCAGGTCTCACCATTCAGCTAGCGGATCGATCGTGCAAACAACCTGCAGGCATGATAGAGGATGTTCTTGTGCGAGTAGGAGAGCTGGTGTTCCCAGCAGATTTTTATGTGCTAGAAATGGAGGGCGAATCGAGCACCAGCAGTGCGCAAATCCTACTAGGCAGACCTTTCCTTATGACCGCGCGCACAAAGATAGACGTGTGGAGAGGCACGCTCTCCATGGAAGTGGATGGCGAAGAAATTCATTTCAATATATTCAAGGGGATGCAGCACCCACACGAGGACGCCACAGTGCACGCAATGGACAACTTGGATGATTTAGTCACAGATGCGCAATGCGCAAGCGCAACGGTAGGACCAGAGCCACTGGCACAAGCAGAGTTGGAGGAGCAGGAAGACGAGCCGAGCAGTGCTGAACCAGAATCCACACAGGTACATGATATAGTTCATATTTGCACTACTAATAAAATCTTGCCCTCTATTGAACAGGCACCCAAGGTTGAGCTGAAGCAACTCCCAGAACACCTCAAATACATTTTCCTGGGAAATGAGGACACCCTGCCAGTGATCATCAAGAAAGGATTAGAAGAGGAGCAGGAAGTGCGCTTACAGCAGGTGCTGCGCAAGAACCAGCGCGCCATAGGATGGACACTTGCAGATCTGCGCGGAGTGAGCCCAGACGTTTGCATGCATAGAATTCTGTTGGAAGATGGTGCCAAACCATCCAGGGAGGCTCAGCGCAGATTAAACCCAAATATGATGGAGGTAGTGCAAAAGAAGATTTTAAAGTTGCTTGACGCAGGAGTCATCTACCCCATCTCGGGCAGCAAATGGGTCAGTCCAGTGCATGTTGTGCCTAAGAAGGGAGGAATCACAGTGGAAGAGAATGCGCAGGGCGAGCTAGTTCCCAAGCGCATACAGACTGGATGGCGCATGTGCATCGACTACAGGAAGCTTAACGCAGTTACGCGCAAGGACCATTTCCCGCTACCCTTTATGGACCAGATGCTGGACAGATTAGCAGGTAAGCCCTATTTTTGTTTCTTGGACGGATATTCAGGGTATAATCAGATACCCATAGCTGCGGAGGATCAGGAGAAGACCACGTTCACCTGCCCGTTTGGTACATTTGCGTTTCGGCGCATGTCATTTGGGCTGTGTAACGCGCCAGGTACGTTCCAACGCCTTGTCATGAGCATTTTTTCTGATATGATTGGTATATGCATAGAAGTGTTCATGAATGATTTTACTGTATATGGAGGTACCTTTGATGCATGCTTGACTCATCTAGATAATGTCTTAGCGCGCTGCATTTCTAAGAACCTAGTACTTAATTATGAAAAATGTCATTTCATGGTAACGCATGGTGTAGTACTAGGACATATCATCTCAGAGGAGGGGATCAAGGTAGATAAAGCTAAGATAGACCTTATTTCTAATCTACCTTATGCCACTAACGTGCGCAAACTGAAATTAAGGGTTTAGCTACTACGAGTCATCTAAAACAATGGAAATAAACTGAGTTTAGGAGTAATACTGTAGCGGTGAATAGTAATCTGCGTGAACAGTAACTCCGTCGCGGATGAAGACATTAGTCGCACTCCCCATGAAGACATTAAATACGCGCTCTAAGAAGACATTAACTCTGCTAAAGTGTGCTTCCGGCGCGGTTGTCACTGCAGTGTCAGAGACTCGCTTTATTGACCCTTTAGACCTCCGAATCTCGTCTGGACGTAAACCAGAGAATTGTAGCTCCTTGAGTTAGCTTCCCAACAAGGTATAACACGCCTCAATCGGATTAGAATCATGCGCTCGGCGAGCCTTCGACTACGGATAGGTCAATCTGCCCAGATTTGCTGTATATCCATCCAAATGCGCAATAAGGTTCTAAGCGGTCTTGATACACCTGCGATGCGAAACACTACCAAGAAGTAATCTTTCACACACAAAATGTAACTAAACAATGGGAATAAATAACTCGATGGATCGTATAAATACGCTCCATCACTCTCCGATTATGTGTTTCTATTCTGTGTCTTCTCCACCCTTTTCATGTTTTCCAGAACACCAAAAACCTTCAAGGATCATTATCAGAATCTTCTCCTAGATTCTAGCAAGTTTGTTGAAGATTCTTTTGCCAAATTTAGCCTCTTGGATCTTTATCTTTTTTAGAGCACGTGTTGCCGATTGCTGAGCTGTTGATGACATCTGCAAACAAGCCGGAGCCTCACCGTGCAACGCTAGCCTATTCTGCTCTGTCTCTGGATCATCACAGAGTGTTGAAGCAGACTCTATCTCTTCATACCTCTCTCTTGCCCATTCTTCAAATAGTGTCTCAGCTTCAGATCTTCCGAGATTGCTGTGGCATACTCTAGCTCTTTGTTGTTGTTGTTCTTGTTGTTTTGTCAGTCTTCAGATTGTGCTCCAGCCATCGATCTTCAGGGAGTTCTTCAGCAGTTTCTTGAGCTGTTTGTCAAGGATATCATATTCTCAACAAAGATCATATAGTGAATAAGAAATTAGTGAGTAAAGTTCATCTATATAGTCCAAATGTTTATTAATCATGTATGAATGGAAGTAATTTTATGAAAAATACATGTAACCAAAGTGATGAACATTAAATTCAAACTGAACTTTACATAAAACATACTAATGTTAACAATCATAATAGAACTTCATCGATTTAGGCCGTATCGTTTATCACTTGAATTTTAACTAACAAGTTAAGTTAAAAAAATTAAATTACCTATCATATTTGGAGTCTTTGTGAAAAGAAAATGATGATGTTGAGGTAAATATAACTACTTAAATTAAGTTAAGTAAATAAATCCAGCTCAAAAGAACATACGCTTAATATAAACTGTTGAGGTATGGAATCCCTTGACAAAACTGCACAAGATTCTGCTTCAGCAATCCCTGAAGATTTGATGCTGGAGCACAATCTAAAGAATGGACGAGATACAATAACCAAGCACAAGAATCTGCTACAGCACTCTGTGGACCACAAAAGCTGAGGCAAACTGGGCAAAAGACAGATTCTGCTATAGCAACCCGTGAAAATTTGAAGCTAAAGCAAAATGGCCGAGAAGACTGAAGATGCACGGAGAAAGTCCAGAAGGTGCTGCCATTGTCTCAGAGGTTCAAGAAGCTTTACAAACATCATCACGTGTCCAGCAGATGTCATCATGCAGTCGGACGAAAAATTGAAAAAGATAGGGATCCTAAATTCTGATTTAGGAAATGAAATCTTCAACAAATTTGTAAGAATTTAGGAGAAGATTCAAAATGTGCTCGGCTGCACTACAAAATCACAGAGCTATAAGAGGAAGGTAGAGGCAGTTCCTTGGAAGATGGAGAAGAAAGAGATATTCACATAAACAAACACACATGCATTAGAGGCATTCACGAAAGGCGGAGTTGCAGTGGCCTTGTTCGCAGAAGAGATTAGAACTCGCTGAGTTTGATCAAGGTTTGATCCATAGAATTCAACTGGAGCATGGCTCGTTGAAGGACCAACCAGAAGCTTGGGAGAATAGCTGCGAACAAATCTGTCGCAGGTTGTTGGAGGGCCGAACGTCTCTCCTTGGTATTGACAGGTGGGCATTGATCAAGGGGGAGCAACATCTGACTTGGATGAACTCAGAGAGAGACTCTAACAATGTGGCCGTGTGTGCTAGATAAGAGTCAACTAAAGTTGCAACAACTCTGACACAGAGTGAGAGGAAGGTAGAGGCAGTTCCTTGGAGGATGGAGAAGAAAGAGATATTCACATAGACAAACACACATGCATTAGAGTCATTCACGAAAGGCGGAGTTGCAGTGGCCTTGTGCGCAGAAAAGATCAGAACTCGCTGAGTTTGATCAAGGTTTGATCCATAGAATTCAACTGGAGCATGGCTTGTTGAAGGACCAACCAGAAGCTTGGGAGAATAGCTGCGAACAAATCTGTCGCAGGTTGTTGGAGGGCCGAACGTCTCTCCATGGTATTGACAGGTGGGCATTGATCAAGGGGGAGCAACATCTGACTTGGATGAACTCAGAGAGAGACTCTAACAATGTGGCCGTGTGTGCTAGATAAGAGTCAACTAAAGTTGCAACAACTATGATACAGAGTGTGTTAAAGCATTCCGTGTACTACACATTGTAATAGGGTAAGCTAAGTCTGAGTGTCATGTCTGTAGCTACTCTTAACTAGAAGTGTGTAAGTAGCATGAAGAGAGTCTGTGTGATCAGACTGCTAGCGAGTCTAATGGGTTAGACTGAGGGAAAGATTTCGACTAGGTGAGAAGTAGAGGTTAGAGTTCTTTGTACTTTAAACTGTGATAGTGAAATCTTGAGGATCGGAGTGTGATCCTCCCCAGACGTAGGCAAGTTTCCGAACTGGGTGAACAAATTATTTGTGTCTTTCTTATTCATCAGAAGAATAATTTCCGCAAAAAGACACAGAGAGTGCTACAGTAGAAGCTGTAACTCCAGAAGCTGTAACTCGAGATCAGCAACGCAGTCAAATTTTAATTGGTATTAGAGTCGATCATTCGACATACAGAGTGTGATCCGGGAAGGCTTTGCTATCATCTATGGCCAACATGAAAGAAGAACAAAGCACCAGCATATCCCCACTGCTCGAAGGAGGAAATTATGGCTACTGGAAGGCTCGGATGAAGGCCTTTATCAAAGCTATTGATGCAGAGCATGGAGGGCATTCATATCAAAATTATCTCACCCAGTGTCTGTCGACAGCACAGGAGTTGCCCACAAACAACCTGAAAACAAATAGACTGTCGATGAGGTAGCCTCAACATCAGGAAACTCCAAGGCTTTGAATGATATATTTGCTATTGTGGATGCTAACAATTTCAGGTTGATCTCCAACTGTGACACGGCCAAACAAGCATGGGAAGATCCTTGAAAGAGCTCATGAGGGAACGGACAAAGTGAAGATCTCTAGAATGCAGATGATCACCTCAAGATTTGAAAGCATGAAGATGCTGGAAAAAGAGTCCATCTCTGAGTTCAATACCAGATTGTGTGATACATCAAACGAGGCCCATGCTCTTGGAGAACTAATTCAGGAGGAGAAGCTGGTAAGAAAGGTTCTCAGATCTCTCACCTCGAAGTTTGATATGAAGGTGACTGCCATAGAAGAAGCTCAAGCTGTCAAGAACATGAAGCTAGAGGCACTGATCGGTTCACTAAGGCAGTTTGAGATAAAAGTTACAGAGAATGCTACACCACTGATGGAGCGTATTTATACGATCCATCGAGTTGTTTATTCCCATTGTTTAGTTGCATTTTGCGTGTGATAAGTTACTCCTTTATAGTGTTTCGCATCGCATGTGTATCAAGACCGCTTTGGAACTTTATTGCTCGTATCCAGACGAGATTCGGAGGTCTAAAGGGTCAATAAAGCGAGTCTCTGACACTGCAGTGACAACCGCGCCGGAAGCACACTTAAGCAGAGTTAATGTCTTCTTAGAGCGCGTATTTAATGTCTTCATGGGGAGCGCGACTAATGTCTTCATCCGCGACGGAGTTACTGTTCATGCAGATTACTATTCACCGCTACAGTATTACTCCTAAACTCAGTTTATTTCCATTGTTTTAGATGACTCGTAGTAGCTAAACCCTTAATTTCAGTTTGGGGATTTTGTGTTGCAACGTACGGTTTGAGATATTTATGTTTCATTATTCGACTTAATGAATTGCTGTTCTTCGTATGAATTGCATGCTCTGATTATAAAGTTAGCATAGCTTAGCAGTGAAACTGAATTGATATCTATTGCGTGATACTAATTGGAGTGTCATATTAGAGAAGCCTAGCGGTAGAACAAATATGGTATTTTTAGTCGAGTAATAGTTAACCTATTCGAGAACTTAGCTGTTAAGAGTAGGTAGAACATTGGAGTCAACATTACCTTAGCAGGACTAGAACAGTGGTTTTACCAGTTGATGCGTGTACGATCAATGATTACCAGTTGCAATGCATATCCCTGAACTGATTTCTTTCTGAATTTGATAACAAACATTCTTCTTGCAAACCCTTCTTTTAGTGTGACAATTTTTAGTAGAACTCTATAACTAATTGCTCTCTTTGGGTTCGACCCTACTTATCGCTTGCTAGTGTAGTAGGTCTCTACAAATATAAATTTGGCGCACACAACGACGTGCCATCAACCACTCTCTGGGAAAGACCTTGGACTGAAAGCCGAGATAGAAGAGAAGGAGACGGTACCAGATGATGTGAGCTAACAATTGTCCTTATTGGTCAATAACTTCGGTAAGTTCATGAAGAGAATGGACCAGAAACCTTCCTATGCAGGTCAGTTTATCCCGGGGGAGAAACAGAAGAGGACAAAATTGCCATAGAAGAAACAAGGGTGTTGATCAATGCACTGAGGAAAGCAAAGAAAAATAGAAGGGGATCCAATGCTGGGAGTACGAAGGATATGGCCACAGGCAGAGTGAATGGCCGAGCTACCAAAAGAAAAGCAAGAAGTCCTTGACCGCAAGCTGGAGTGATGATGACAGTGAAGATAATGGTGATCAGAAATTTTGCCTTGACTACTGTACTTCATTATGATAACTTATATCCAATAAACTTAGACATTATTTATGGGATCGTTGAAACTGACAGCAGCGATGACAAAGACTTTTCAAAAGATTCAATTGCTGGCAGTTCAAATTGATACAATAAAAGTGTCTAGAGGTAATTGAAGTCAAAAAAGACATGCTGTCCAAGATTTCTGAATTGGAAGAAGAACGAGACAAGCTCCAGACCATTGATGTTAGCGTTTTAGGCAAGCAAAATGAAGTGCTATTCTAGTCACGCAAATATCAAACAATATTTATAACCAAGTGACCTCGGATCGAACCCAAGGGAAAAGCTTAGACTAATTGACAACTAATCAATGCTACTAATGTAAGTCTACGGTTTTTTGGGGGGGAATATGTCCTCCTATAGAGGTATCTCTAGCAAGCACTAAAGATAAATGATATTCTTGAGTTCTACTTAATGAATAAAAAGGGTGACTAGGGATTCAACTTCTCTCCTAAGATATGAGGAAATGAAATAACTCACTAATACATGCATGAACTACATTTGGTTGATAAAAGCAAGGCTAATGCATCATCCGCTCTAGGTTCAACTCTCGCTCCTTCCCTAGAATGGAGAGGATACATAAATGACATGGTTCTCAAACTCTCATTCTATTGAACCGTGTAGAATATGAGTCCCATAACCGCACCCTCTCGGTCTATTGGCCGGTTACTCAAATCCGCTCAAAACTTAGCCTAATGTCAAGAATGCATGTCGCTCTCACGCACAAACACTCCATCTATGATCATACAATAGCTATGAAACATCCTAAGTTCAACTCTCGCTCCTTCCTTAGGGGTTCTAACCAAGCATACTCACTTAAGCATTTCGTCAAACACTTGGTGTGCATACAATGAATACATAGCTAGGGCACAATAAGATCAAACCAAACTTCATTCAATGCAATAACAATAGTGTTCTACATCATATCCAATCCTAGGGGATCCATTTAATCCCCAACCACAAAAGTAACTACTCACTCATAATGAGTGTGTATAAAAACATGACAACTAAGGGAAGCATAAATGTAAATACAAAGCTAGGGTTTAGGAGAGGATGATGTAGAATCTTCAATCCAAGCTTCAATCTTCCATCAAGCTTGATCTTCCTTGAGTTTTGTCGTCTAGGGTTGCAAAAAGTGGAAACTTGTCGTCTAGAGTTGAGAGAAAAAGCAAGCTCTCTTTCTTTACTTCTATCTCCTTCTATTTATACTCTTTGAAGTTTCCCACAAAGTGACCGAATCACTTGATTCGGTCAATGTCCATGTGATTCGCTCTAAGCTTTTGTTCAGTGGTGTTTTGAGTTTGGGCGAATCAATTATCTTGGCCGAATCACCTTTGATTCGGTCAAATGTCTTTGTTTTGATACGGTCAAACGTCTTGTGGAGCTAAACTAATTCGGGCACCTCTGGGCGAATCACCTCTGATTCGGCCGAATCATCTGTTCAGTAGCGTCTTGACTGGGCGAATCAATTTTCTTAGCCGAATCACCATTGATTCGGTCACACGCATTATGTGATTCGGTCAAACCTTCAGGACTTCCCCGGATCAGGTCAATTCGTGCAGCTGAGGGTGATTCGGTCAGACTGGTGGGTGAATCACTAGTGATTCGGCCGAATCACTTCTGCAGTTTGCTCAGCTTTTCTTCTTTTGATCTCCATCGACCGGAATTCGTCTAGATTTTCTTCGGGCCACTTCGTATCGTGAGATATATAATTTTAACCTGAAATGGACGAAGAAATCATCAAATGGCTTTATAGAATTGCGGAACAAACAAGAAGTAAGGGAAAAATGTGGACAAATATAAGGTTATTTGCCCGCTCATCAAAATACCCCACACTTAAGACTTGTTCGTCCCGAACAAATATGTGCATAAGTCAAGCGAGAGTTTTCAGAAAAGGAATACTCACAAATCCCAATTGCAATCATCCATGAGAGTTTAAAGTCCAAATATAGCTAGCTAAGCAAGTAGTTCACTATCACCTCAAATTGGAATAGAGTTGTGCAAATTATTCACTTCACGCAAACTCTAAGGATCATTCACTTCAATGCGATAATAAATGTTCATAGAATCGATGTCAACCTAGCATTCGTCAAATTCAAATTTCCGCTCAATTTCCTATGCAAGTAGTATGAAGATAAGCGTCGCTAGCACAAAAATTTTGTCAAATCAATCACATATGCTTGCTAAGGGCAAGTCCATAAGCTCAAGACAATAAACTCGTTCTCAAAAATTAGGCTATACGTGATAAACCGCAAGAGGAGGAGTTTTGACAATGAACAATTTAGAATTTCCTCGTACAAATCTGGGTGCTCAAGTAATAAATTACGAGGGTCATACCTTAGACGCTTCCTAGATACCCAATGCAAAAACCTTGCTCACACCTATGCGAAAGAACTTGTGGAAAAGGCACAAAGTCAAGAATTAAGTGTGCCTATTTTTTTGCGTTTATACAAATGCTTTCAAGGGGGAACTTACCTTCCTAACCCTCGGCAAATGCAAAACCTTCAAAATATGATAATTCCTTTTTTTTTTCTTTCTCTTTCATGTGCCTTTTTTTCCTTTTTCTTTTTTTTTTCTTCTTTCGCAAACATTTTGAAACACGCCACACTTAAGACTTGACAATGTGCCTAAATGTTATTTGATGGGGCATGAAGTGTGAGCAAAGCAAATGCAAAGGCTAAATAGGGACGCTAAAATCACCTAAGAGCAACCAAGAGCAAGCACAAGGTTTTTGTATGAAAACATTTTTTTGTTTGTGCTCGCTAAACTCAACTTCATTTTTCATGCATGGAAAGAGCTTAAAAACGAATCGAACTAAGCTAGCCAAACATCGAATCATGTGAATAAAATCATCACAAGGAGGATCAATCGACTTAAAGATGCGAGTCATGAATTTAAAGCACAACTCAATCCAAATTTTTTTTTTTTGATACTACTTAATTGCTTAGCAAACATTACTTCGTGTGATCAATACTTAAAGTTTGGATGAGAGCAATTATGTGAGTGTAATGTGCTCAAAGTGAGTGTGTAGCATAGAATCAAGTGGTAGGAAATCAAAGCAAAAGCGCAAAACACCCCACACTTAGAATTTTGCTTAGTCCCTAAGCAATATAAAGAACAAAGGATGGTAAAGAGAGAGTTGCGAAGGAACTTCTCTCGCATGGAGGTAGCCTAATGCACATCCGTCCGTGTATGATGCTCTTGGCAGTTGCAATAAATCTAAAACTCACAAAAAAGGTCAGCGCAACACTTGAATTCCCATGTTTAAAACAGCTAGCTATGCGAGATATAATTAATGTAGAACATATAGCTAGGCATGAGGTTAGAAAACAAATATGATGAGTTCACTTAGATATGTTTGTGTGCATCAAAAGTCATGAATTTGTGCATTAATGTGCTTGAGAAAGGTTTTGAACAATGGCAAATAAGAGGCAGAAATTTCCAAACTCAAGACAGTGCTGCTGAAGAGTGCCCGAATCACTTGATTCGGTGACGGCTAAGAATTGATTCGGTGACACCAGGGCGAATCACTTTTGTTCGGATAAGAGGTTGGCCGAATCAGGTGATTCGGACAAGGCAAAAATGATTGATTCGGCCAGTGTCCGAATCACTTTAGCTGGGATAGAGCTTTGCCCGAATCACACTTGATTCGGACAAGGCTAAAAGTGGTGATTCGGCCTGGGTGCCCGAATCAATTTACCTGGGCAGTTCAAAACAGTGTTTTTTAAAGAAAATCTGCCAGAGAAACATTCAAGTGCCACAACCAATTTTCATAGTCAAAATATCGCGGCGAAGCGCGTCAAATACAAATGGACAAGTCAAGCCGAATACATGTCAATTAAAATATCACAAGTCATGACGCAAAATTGTAGCAAACTAAACTTCATCTTTCTTGGTTGCCACTGCCAGCTCCAGGAGCTCCTTCAACATTGCCTCCAACCACTCTCCCTTCGAACATGGCTGAAACTGAGTCACTCGCAGCTGCGGTAGGCACAACCGGCTGAGGTGGTGGCTGAGAGAAAGGAGCTGGAGGTAGTGGAAGGTCTGAAATACCCATGCTGGCTGCCATACGCACTATGACATTTCCTTGCCATGCAACAAAATCGAGGACAAGGGTGGATAATACCTCATGGGAGCGAATGAGCGTCGTGTGAGAATCTGAAAGCGAGTCCAAGCGTGCGCTCAACAATGCCAGGCCTTCGCGTGGGATGGGCTCAGGCTCGACTGGAGGAATGGCAGCGGGAGAGGGTCTGAAATTCGGCATAGGCGTTGAGGTGTGGGCGGCTGGATCGGCTGCTGCTGGCATGGGTGGCTCGCCGGCCTGCCTGGGTGGTGTCTCTATATCAGGGAGTCCATGCTCCTTTCGCTTCCTCTCTATCCTCTTCTCCAAGTGTTGTGGCACATCGGGTCGAGTAATCCAACGAAGCGTCTTAGGCTCTATCATGTGCATCTTTCGGAGAGTTTCCAGGTTCAGAATTTTCTTTGGCAAGATATCGCAGCGGTCTAAATTGAATCCCAGCCACTTTGCGAGAAGTGTAATAAATGTCCCGCCACCTAGAGCGCGCCCTTTGTACTCCTTTCTCTGATATGACTCAAACTGAACCGTCAGTGCATCTACAATGTTTACTGATCTGCCGCGAGAAATGAGGAGCATCAAGTCCAAGTCCGATGTATTCACGTACCTGCCCCCATCCTTGCGGCTGTGAATGGATGTAGCTATGATACGGTGAATCAGCCGCCAAACTGGGGAGGTAATCATCGTGGCTGGCTGAGGGGAGGTGAAGAAAATGTCCTTCGCGGCGAGGTCCACCCAGAAATGGTAGCGTTCGCACTCTCTGAAATGCGGGGACTCACCAAGCTTAGTGCACCCAAAAGCTGTGCAAATATCAAGCGCGGGCAGGGTAAAAGTCTGCCCGCCTAATCGGAAGGTCCAAGAACTGACAGTTTGGTCCCTCTTGCCATTGTGCATTCTACTACCCTCAATATCTTCCTTCGTCGCAGAAAATGATGCCATGAATTCCTTCACCATCCTCGGGTAAGTACCCGGATCATCCATCAAAATATAATGCATATCACTAGCACGAAGGTAATTTCTGATTTCATCCATAACTTTAAGCCTGCTCAGTGCGTCATGATCAGGATAAATGGGAGCCAATACCTCATAATTCTCGTGCTGCGTCAATAAAGCTTGCATCTTGGCATCCGCAGCAAGGATTTCTCCAGTAAGATAGCGGGGTCTCCTTGTCTCTGCTGCTCCGGAATGAGGGATAACTGCCAGCCTAGCTTGCGAGCGCGACGACTCTCCCACGGGTTTGAAATCGTCGGAAGAGGAGGATGAAGATGATGAACTGACTGGAGACGGCGGGGGAGAGGAGCGGATTATGATACCACTAGTAGCTCGCCTTGGCTTCGGTTTGTTTTTGGCTGGAGCTTTGGCTTTAGGTTTAGGTTTAGCAATGCCCTTACCCTTTTGAGCTGCTGTCAGCTTCTTGGCAGGCGGTGGTTGAGGCTTTCCTGTAGTCGTCAAGTTAGTTCTGGCCATTGTGAAGCTGGGGAAGGAGAAAGGTGACTCGGGGAGGCTGCGGTTGATTCGGGCGAAGAAGACTCGGAGAAGCTGCGGCTGAATGGGTGTCACGGAATGCGAACAACGGTTTAGGGTTAGCTCGGAGGGGGAGGGATTTGGTTGGGAAGGTCGGACGGAAGTGGTTTGGGGTTCGTGGTAGTCGGACGGAAGCGCTCGGGCGGAAAAAGATTTAGGGCTCGGGGGAGAATGAGCGAATAAAGTCGATTCGCACGAATAAATCTCAGACCTCCAGCGAATTTGATTTGGGGACCTGCCCGAATCACCATTGATTCGCCCGAATCATTTACTCAGTGCATGTTTGGGTGAGCGAATCAATTGATTCGGGCGAAGACTTGGCCAAATCGATCTGGGTAGCTGCTTGACCGAATCAAGTGATTCGGGGAGACCGTCCATGATTCGCCCGAATCATTTACTCAGTGGCGAGCTATAGATTTTGGGTGCACGAATCAACTGATTCGGCCACTCATGAAAACTGATTCGGGCGAACCGACTGGTGGGAGTTAGCCAACTCTGCACAAAATTTTTCACTCAAATGCACCACATTCCTCAACCACTTTAAGACATCTAATATTCACTCAAAACACCCCACACTCAAATATTTTCACACATGAATAATCAAACCAAAAGGGGTAATTTGAGTGCACTCAACCACAAAAAACCTCTAACTTCATATAGGCATGGCGCAACACAAAGTCAAAACATGATTCTACACTACAAACAAGTAGGAGCAAAAGCACAAATACTCACCAGCCTAGTTTAAAGTCTTGGCTAAGACGTAACCGATTCCCTTCTTCATAAGAAACACACTTGAGAAGTCCTTTGCGAGGATCCCTTCTCAAATGGCATCCAATAATTAGGGAATTAGGTAGAATCATCAAGTTTGAAGTCTCCAAGCTCCGAGCTTTGCACTTCTCCATGGTAGGCTTTAATTCGATGGCCATTTACTTTGAAAGTTTCACCTTCTTTGTTTAATAATTCGAAGTGGCCATTTTCATATACTTTTTCAACTTTGAAAGGCCCCGACCATCTTGATTTCAATTTTCCTGGGAATAATCTAAGTCTAGAGTTGAAAAGCAATACGCTATCCCCCTTTGAGAAAGTCCTCCTCCGAATTTTCTTGTCATGCCACAATTTGGTTCTCTCCTTATAAATTCTTGAACTCTCATAAGAGTCGAGTCTAATCTCATCTAGTTCGTGGAGTTGGAGGACTCTCTTTTCCATCGTCGTCTTCAAGTCAAAATTTAACTTCTTGATTGCCCATATGGCCTTGTACTCCATTTCGACGGGGAGATGGCATGGCTTCCCATAGACTAAGCGGTATGGTGACATGCCAATCGGGGTCTTAAAAGCGGTGCGATATGCCCATAAAGCTTCTTCTAGCTTTGAAGACCAATCCTTCCTTGAGTTCCCCACCGTTTTTTCGAGAATAGCTTTTATCTCCCTATTAGAAACTTCAACTTGTCCACTAGTTTGAGGGTGATAAGGCGTCGCAATTTTGTGATAAACTCCATATTTTCGAAGCATCGCTTCGAATTGCCTTTCTTTGAAATGAGTACCATTATCACTAATCACGGTCCGAGGGGCTCCAAATCTTGGAAAGATGACCTTCTTGAATAACTTAATCACTACTTTGGCATCGCAAGAAGGTGAAGCAATGGCTTCCACCCATTTCGAGACATAGTCGACGGCGACTAAAATATACTTATTCCCATAAGAAGATGGGAATGGTCCCATGTAATCGATCCCCCATACGTCGAATATCTCCACCTCTAGAATACCCTTTTGAGGCATTTCATCTCTCTTAGAAATATTTCCGGTTCTTTGACACGCATCGCAAGACTTCACGAACTCATATGCATCTTTGAACAAACTCGGCCAATAGAATCCGCTTTGAAGAATCTTTGCCGCCGTTTTAGAACTTGAGCCGTGCCCGCCATAAGGAGAAGAGTGACATCCTTCAAGAATACCTTGTTGGTCGCATTCCGCGACACATGATCTATAGAGTCCATCCGCGCAAAGCTTATATAGATAAGGCTCATCCCAATAGTATCGGTTGATATCATGAAGGAATTTCTTCCTTTGATTGTAATTTGCTCCCTCCGGTAGAATTCCACAAGCTAGGAAATTCACGAAGTCCGCATACCATGGAGCTTGCGCGGTCTCGATGCTCATCAAGTATTCCCCAATGAATGTGTCATTTACGGGAATCGTTATTGAATCTTCTTCTTTGGTTAGTTCGAGTCTTGACAAGTGATCCGCCACTACATTCTCTACTCCTTTCTTGTCCTTAATCTCTATATCAAATTCTTGCAATAGGAGTACCCAACGGATAAGTCTAGGCTTTGCTTCCTTCTTTGAAACCAAATACTTGATGGCGGCATGATCCGTGTAGACTATGGTTTTAGAACCAATCAAGTATTGCCTAAATTTTTCAAAGGCATAGACAATGGCTAGCATCTCTTTCTCCGTTGTTGAGTAGTTTGCTTGGGTAGTGTCAAGGGCCTTACTAATGTAATAGATTACGTGGAGGCGCTTATCGATTCGTTGACCCAAGACGGCTCCAATGGCGCTATCACTTGCATCGCACATCATTTCGAATGGTAAATCCAAATTCGGTGCTTGAATAATAGGTGCGGTCACCAAAGCTTGCTTCAACACTTCAAACGCCTCAAGACAAGGCTCATCAAAAATAAATTCCACCTCATTGCGTAGAAGATTTGTGAGGGGCTTTGCTATCTTTGAAAAATCCTTAATAAATCTTTGATAAAAGCCTGCATGCCCGAGAAAACTTCTAATCCCTTTAATATCCCTTGGAGGTGGCAACTTTTCAATCACGTCGATTTTAGCTCTATCGACTTCGATCCCTCTCTTTGAAACACGATGTCCCAAAACTATGCCTTCTTTCACCATGAAATGGCATTTCTCCCAATTGAGGACTAAGTCCATCTCAATGCACCTAGCCAAAACACGTGAAAGATTTGTAAGACAATCATCAAAGGAATATCCATGCACCGAAAAATCATCCATAAACACTTCCATGGAATTTTCAAGAAATTCGGAAAATATGGACATCATGCATCTTTGAAAAGTACCCGGCGCATTACAAGACCAAAAGGCATTCTTCTATATGCAAAAGTGCCATAGGGGCAAGTAAAAGTCGTCTTTTCTTGGTCATCGGGGTGGATGGGAATTTGGAAAAAACCACTAAAACCATCTAGAAAGCAAAAATATTCATGTCCCGCTAATCTTTCTAGCATTTGATCAATAAAGGGAATTGGAAAATGATCTTTCTTGGTGGCTTTGTTTAATTTCCTATAGTCTATGCACATCCTCCACCCCGTGACCGTGCGAGTAGGGATCAATTCATTTTTATCATTCTCCACAACGGTGAGCCCGCCTTTCTTAGGCACCACATGAATTGGGCTCACCCATTCGGAGTCGGGGATCGAGTAAATTATTCCCGCATCTCTCAACTTTGTCACTTCTTTCAACACAACCTCACCAAGCTTAGGATTTAATCGCCTAAGAAATTCGCGACTAGGTTTCACATTCTCTTCAAGCCTTATCCTATGCATGCAAACCTTGGGGCTAATCCCTTTCAAATCATCAATGGAATGCCCAATAGCACCCTTATACAATTGCAACACATGCATAAGCTTAGAGGTCTCACATTCATCAAGAGATGCTTCGATAATTACGGGTAGTGAATTGTTTGGTCCGAGGAATTCATACCTTAGATTCGGTGGAAGGGGTTTCAACCCCTCACCGAATTCCTTACCTTTTCTTGGCTCTTCTTCAATGGTGTCCTCATCGAGAGTGTTACCGTCCTCAAGATTCATCGATGAGACGAAAGATGGACTACCACTATCTTTTGTGAGCAACTCGTACTCAAAATTTGTCAATTCATCATGAGCATCAAAAACATCACAAGCATCATTTATTTCAAGCAAATGACAATCCATAGAACTACTAGGAGCATTTAAAACCTTTTTCAAGTAAAATTTAATTTTGTCGGTTCCCAAGTTTAGTTCTATAACTCCCTCTCCACAATTAATGACGGCTTTTACCGTATTCAAGAAAGGCCTTCCTAGTATGATAGGAATTTCACGATCCTCATCCATCTCAAGCACATAAAAGTCAACGGGAACATAAAATTTCCCTACTCTAATTGGAACATCCTCTAAAATACCCTTAGGTAACCTAGATGATCTATCCGCCAATCTAAGATTTATGGATGTAGGAGTGAGTTCACCCATGTCAAGTTTTTGAAACAAGGAAAATGGCATCAAAGAAATACTAGCTCCCAAGTCACACAATGCACTATCTATGCAAAAATCACCAATAGCAATAGGAATAGAGAATGAACCATGATCATTTAGCTTCCTAGGCATGTTATGTTGAATAATAGCGTTACAATTAGCATCCAAAGCTACGTGATCAATTTCATGCATTTCTCTCCTATGCGAAATAATATCCTTAAGAAATTTTGCATAAGTAGGCATTTGAGTTAGTACCTCCGTGAAGGGGAGAGTCACTTGGAGTTTGCTCAAGATATCCGCAAAGCGCTTGAAATGTGTGTCCTCCTTCTTCTTCTTCAATCTTTGTGGAAATGGAATGGGAGGCACATATGGAGCGGGCTCTTGAGCTTTTTCTTTTGTTCTCTTCTCAACCTTCTCTTGAGATGAAGGCCCTTCTTTCTCAACCTCAACGGTTGTGTTGGCAACTTTGGTCTTCGCTTGGGGCTCTTCTAAGATTCTTCCGCTCTTTAAGGTGATGGCATTTATGGTTTCGGAAGAGTTCACATCCGGTTGAGAAGGCAATTTCCCTTGATATTTTGATGAGGAACTCGCTTGTTGAGCAATTTGTGTCTCAAGCATTTTGTTGTGTGCTTGCAATTGGTCAAGTCTTTGAAGGATGAGTTGGTTATCCTTTTGTTGTTGAGCTTGAGTTGCGGCCAATTGCGCGACAATGGATAATAGGGATGGTTCCTCTTGGCTAGGCCTCTCGTCGTTTCTTTGGTAAGGAGCTTGTAATTGTTTCCTTGGTGGAAATCCCGGAGGTGTAGGCTTTGGCTCATTGTTGATGGGCGCTCTCCTCGGAAAGTTTGGGTCTTCTGGAACCTTACATGTTGAGGAGGGTTCCTTGGTTGGTAGGGAGGATTTCTCGGTTGATACCCACTTGATTGAGGTGGCACATAAGCTCTCTCTTGGTTCCTCACAAGATAATTAACATCTTCAAATTCATCCGCATGTTTGTCGGTGCAGGAGTCTTCGTCATGCGACGGGTTAGCGCATATGCTACAAGGTTGCGGATGTTCTCTTCTCTTGTTCAAGTTCATGTTCCCAAGAGATTGTGCCAAGGAATTTACCGTCTTTGCAAGGGAGTTGAAATCTTCCTTTGTCACGGCTTTAGAGGTTTCCTCCTTGCTCTTTTTCTTCAAGTGGTTCCTTTCACCACCCCATTGATGCGAATTTCGTGCAATCTTTTCGATGATCTTGAAACCATCGGTAGCCGTTAAGTCCATCATCGCTCCATTACTCGCATGGTCCATATGGTTCCTTGCATCTTGGTCCATCCCATCGTAGAAGCTTTGCAATAATTGCCACTTGTTGAATCCATGATGAGGGCAATCTCTTTGAAGCTCTTTGAAGCGCTCATAAGCCTCATAGAAGGTTTCATCGTCCCGTTGAGTAAATTGGTTGATTCTATCCCGAATCTTTTTTGTCTTGGCGGGAGGGAAATATTGGATTAAAAAAGCTTGTGCTAGTCCCTCCCAAGTATTGAATGTATCCGGTTCATGACTCATCAACCAATCTTTAGATTTCTCGGAAAGTGAGAACGGAAAAACCTTCATATATACCCACTCTTGTTGGATGCCCGGCATCTTGTATGTGCGGCATAGCTCCGTAAATTGGGCCAAATGGGCATTTGGGTTCCCATATCCATCGAATTGATGTGCGGCCACCATATGGAGGAGGGCGGATTTGATTTCAAACTCTTGGTCTTCTCCCCCCGGTAAGCAAATTGGGGAACCATAATGTCCAATGGTTGGGGCGATGTATGCCCCAACCGGTCTTTCTTCTTCCTCTTGCGGAAGAGGAGCATTTCCTTGCCTTCTAGGAATTTGTGGATCCATATTTCCCGGTTGTTCGGCTCGTGTAGGCGAAGGAGTATCCAAATGAGGAGTGTGAAGCTCGGGTGAAGCGGAGGGATGAGAAGGATGGCTTGTAGTTGAGGTAGAAGCTTGTTCTTGTACTCTCTTGCTCTTTGCTCTAGTTTGCATTCAAACACCTATGAAGCAATCAAAGAGAGCTTTTATAAGTGTGAACTTAAATAGAGACAAACAAGAATAGCACGCACGCACGCAAGCAATTACGACAACTAAATAAAAGAAAAAAAATGAAGTAAACTAACTAAAAGTAATACTAATTAGCAATCTAATCTAAAGGCTAATTCCCCGGCAACGGCGCCATTTTGACGTTGGCGTTTTAGGCAAGCAAAATGAAATGCTATTCTAGTCACGCAAATAACAAACAATATTTATAACCGAGTGACTGATAGAGCCTAGTTATACACGTTATTTAGATCATAACCCTATGCTTGTTTGCAATATTTTATGAGCAAGATTACTCGTTTCCAATGTTTTTGTATATCAGGTCAGAACGAGTCCTTAAGTCGGATACGCGCTAACAGGCAGCGTTCTAGGAGTGAAAGATCAGCCTGTGGAGCTAGCGGCGCAAACAAAAGAAGAAATGGCGAAAGACAGCAGAGGTGCGCTACCCGATTGCGCCAACCAGTGCGCCAGGCGCAAAGTCCCAGTGACCAGATTTGGAAGTTGCCAAAAGATGAACCTCCTGAGCAGTATATGAAGGAAGAAAGTCTAGGGTTTCAGGGAGTTCGAAAGACTGCTGTTCCAGAGGCACCAGAGGACGCAAGGAGGCACTGTGCGGCAGAACTGGAAAACACACGGACTTGTTGAGGAGATTTGCGCCAGCCGACTGCGCCAGCCGAGAGAAGACACTGCACGCACTGTTTGCTACCGTTTTCTTGGATTCATTAGTTATTACTTACTATTTTATGATGTTTACCACTAGCATGTCTAGCTAAACACTCAGTGTTGGTCGGGCATGAATCTGTGATGTATTCCTTTGAGACTTGAGCTTAATGCATAGTTTATTTACTTGTATTAATTCTGTGCGTACTGAGACAGTTAGTTGCATGAGTAGGGGAAGCCTTGAACCGCAAACTCACTGGTGTAGCTCGCTTGTCACATGTTAAACTAGTTGCATGCGTAGGGGAAGCCTTGAACCGCAAACTTACCGTGACAGTTAGGAGTAACGAGTTAGGGTAGGCAGTTGCTACTGTGACAGGATTCGCAGCTGTTTAGTCTAGTTCTAAGGATTAATAGCACATGAACTTTGAACGGAACATGCGCACGTGTTAGGAAGCCTTTACCGGACACTAACCCAAGTAAAACATAAACTATAGATGTTTAGAGTCGATGATAAGGAATGCATTCATAGAGGATTGTCTGCCCAATACTTCTCATAAATATAGTATTTAATCTCTACTGCTTGCGCACGTCTAGTGCAATTCCCCGCGTTACGATATTCGCTGTTACTCGCGCATCGCGCAAAACCCCCAATCGCTCACGCAACCCCCGTTTTCTTAAGTGTAGGTTACTGGCTAAGACTCACTGCTTGCTCCCTGTGGAGATCGACCCTTACTTAACCGCTGTACTAGTGGGAGAGGAAGGAATTATATTTGACGCGCACAACGACGCGCGATCAAATTTTGGCGCCGTTGCCGGGGAGCAACACAGCTAAGTTTTAGCTAGCTTACATTTCTCATTTTAGTAACTAGTTATTTCATTTTGTTTTGTTTTCTCGTTGTTGTTTCTGACAGCGCACAATCACATCAGCCTGCGCAACCTTGAAACAGTTGCGCTGCGCAGATTCTAGTTGCGCACTGACAGACGCGACAACTTCGTTGCCATTTAATTTCGTTTCTTGAGTTTGGATCAGGACATGGAGGATAACAGTGTGGTTGGAGATAACCTGGGAGACAGAACCCCAGAGGAAGCAAGGGCACATAACCGCGCAGCCCTATTCAGAGAGGAAGTACAGCGTGAGGTCGACGCACGGATGGCCGCTGAACCATACTTTGCGCCACCCGTTCGTCCTGTCGCGAGGCGCAGGACAGTGCGCGAAATGTCAGCCCCACTCACTGTTAACCAGCCATGGTGCATAGTGCTTCCGCCCGACGGACAGTTCGAACTGAGGAGCTCACTCATCCATCACATGCCCAAGTTTCACGGAATGAACAACGAAAATCCAGTCAAGCATGTGCGGGAGTTCCTAATCATTTGCGAGAACATGAAGACCTTGGGGGAGAACGATGAAGCGCTGAAGATGAAGGCGTTCCCATTTTCATTAAGTGATGCAGCCAAACACTGGCTGATGAGCTTACCCGCAGGATCAATCCACACATGGGAGCAGCTGCAGAAGAAATTCTTAGATAAATTTTATCCAGCAGCGAAGATTGCGCTGCTCAGAAGGGAATTGGCCGCGCCAAGGCAAGGCGCAGGGGAGTCTCTGTCAGAATACTACGAGCGTTTCAGGGAGCTAGAAGCCAATTGCTACAATCACGGGCTTCCCCAGAATGTGCTGATAGAGAACTTTCTGAATGGACTGCTGCCCATGGAGCTGCGACTACTGAATGCATGCGCAGGAGGGGACATTTGCAACATGTACCCGGAGGATGCATGGCAGCTGATAGAAGATTCTGCTGGGCAGGTAAGACATCAATTGACACTTGAAAGTAGTCGTAATCGTTCTGTGCATCAGGTAGAGGCAAGCGCTGAGATCAAAGAAATGAAGGCCATGCTACAGAAGCTGATGAGTGCGCAGAGCGCACAACCAGTTGCGCCAAAGGTATGTGAATTCTGCAGGTCCACTGAGCACAAGACAGACGAATGCCCAACACTTTTTGAAGAAACTGGAGATGTAAATGCCCTTGGAGGATGGGACAACAGAGGACCGCAGAGGCAGAATCAGCCGCGCTTTGGGCTCGCTGCAAATGGATTCAAATGGAGAGAAGAGAACAATTTCCAGAGGCAGCCCACTGATCAGCGCGCGCCACAGCAGACGCAACAAGCTGCACCCTACAATCCACCGCATCGCCGCACAGACGCACCAGCGTAGAACAATCAGCAACCAAGGCGATCCTTGGAAGATATCATGGGGCAGCTAGCAGACACAGTGCGCAAGAATGACGAAAAGTATGACAAGAGGTTCGAATCCATAGAAAAGCATCTATCACAAATTGCAACCACGGTGTATGAGCTGAAAAAGAGCGATGGCAACCTGCCTTCGCAAGTGATTCAGAACCCTAAGGGAGGAGTTAATGCAGTAACACTGAGGACTGGGCGCACAGTGGGAACAGAGCAGACCGCGCAGGCGCCCGCGCAACCAGTTGCGCAAGTCCCAGATCCAGCAGCTCAGAGTGCGCAACCAGAGCCAGAGGCGCAATCAGAAGCGCCAACCACGAACCAGCAGGGCAAAGCGCCAGGTATGTCTCACTCGACAAACAAGGACAAAAATTGTACTAACATACCTGCTCCTTTCCCTGTGCAGGCACCACTGGCGAGAAAAGAAGCACTGGACAAGGAACTATATGAGCTGTTCAGCAAGGTGGAAATCAACATACCTCTCATAGAAGCTATTCGACAGATTCCCAGGTATGCGAAGTTTTTAAAAGAGCTGTGCACAAATAAAAGGAGGACAGGCGAATGCGCACAGGTAATGCTAAATGCGCAGGCCTCAGCAATCGTGCAACAAAAGGTACCACCTAAGTGCCGAGATCCAGGTACATTCACTATCCCTTGCACCTTAGGTAAAACCACGGTAAGCAACTGCATGATCGATTTAGGCGCATCAATCAATTTATTACCATATTCTCTCTATGCGACCTTGCGCCTTGGACCACTAAAACCTGCAGGTCTCACAATTCAGCTAGCAGATAGATCGTGCAAACAACCTGCAGGTATGATAGAAGATGTCCTAGTTCGAGTAGGAGAGCTGGTGTTCCCAGCAGACTTTTATGTGCTCGAAATGGAGGGTGAATCAAGCGCCAGCAGTGCGCAGATCCTCCTAGGCAGACCGTTTCTGATGACTGCGCGCACGAAGATAGACGTGTGGAGGGGCACGCTGTCCATGGAGGTTGATAGGAAAGAAATCTACTTCGACATATTCAAAGGAATGCAGCACCCTCATGAAGACGCCACAGTGCACGCGATGGGCAGCATAGACGACTTGGTGGCAGATGCGCAGGGCGAGCTAGTTCCCAAGCGCATTCAGGCTGGATGGCGCATGAGCATTGCGCCAGAGCCGCCACCAGATGCACCAGAGGGAGAACTGGAAACTATCGCTCATCTTTTTTCTCCCTCTTTACCTAACCTCGTTACTTATGATTTATCACATACTATTACCCATGCTGACCACCTTTTCGATCCTTTGCGCAGGACCAAAGAGCACGCAACACATGCACAAGCGCGGGGCAACTCAGGAGCAAGAGTGGGGGAGGTCGCTGGCACACTTTCACGCAAGTAACGAGGTACAGTCGAGCCAACGACGTTAAACAAAGGCACTTGTCGGGAGGTAACCCGACACGTTTACTTTTACACGTTTTTCTTCTTATATTCGTTCTTTTTGCATTGCATGCATGTGCGCTCTCCATGCGCTTGAGCTTGAGTCGTGGGGACACGTCTCTGTTCAAGTGTGGGGGGGAACGTTACACTCACATTTCGCGTTTTTGATCATTCTAGTGTAGCTTAGTTTAAGTTGAAGAGAATAGTAGCAGTAGTGCGCTAAGGTGCAGGATGCGCATGCGCACCAGCTTGTTTTGCGCTATCCGTATTGTGTGCACTGCTATCTACTGTTTTAGTATAATTTTTTAGTTTTTTCTGCTCCTGTTAGTTGGGATATACAGGGGATGTGGAGTTGATAGAAATGCTCCAGAGAGGCGGTTAGTCGCTTGTGCTTCGAAGGCGAGGTATATGGTCGAGTGCGCTAGTGGAGGCCGGTGCTTCGCAACCTTCGGAACAAAAGAGCGCGCTCAGTCACGCAGATGCCAAAGGCGAAATACCCAAAGCGTGGCGAGGTGGGAAAACAGACCACCTTCTCTCTGGAAGCCGAGCTAAGGAAAGCGGGCGCGGTTGCAAACGCGTGCGCCGACCGGCGCAGACAGACCAAGGAGGGAGAGCGGAACGAGTTCCATAGCTGCTATCCGAAGGCTGAGATTGGAACTGTTCTGGGAATGAAACAAATTGGAAAAGAAGCTGTACAAAAGAAAAATACCAGCAGAAGCAGATGATTTGCGTTACAAAAAAAATCAGCATGCGCACTACTTAGTACCTGCGTGCGCAAGACCACAAGGATATCATCAAAGGCTCAGGTTCCCAGGAAGTGTGCGAACGAATCACGCACTGGAAGAAGCTCGCGCAAGAAACCATATACCTATCTTCGGAGCGGGAGCTGACAACCAGGAGCCTAAGAAGAGCTATCTCCCAGTCATCCAAAGATCTTCATCCCGGCTGAGAGGTAATGAAATTTCGGGATTATTATATTAAAACTATTGAGTGCAGTTGTGCGCAGGTGATAGAGCAGCACAAGTTGAGCAACTGTGCATTTTGCGCTAGAATGCAAGGCTGTGCGCTAGTCTCCAGAAAAGGTAATTGTATCCGCGTTTCAGTACTTGTTCGGGACGAACAAGGGGCAAGTGTGGGGGGTTTGATAGAGCCTAGTTATACACGTTATTTAGATCATAACCCTATGCTTGTTTGCAATATTTTACGAGCAAGATTACTCGTTTCCAATGTTTTTGTATATCAGGTCAGAACGAGTCCTTAAGTCGGATACGCGCTAACAGGCAGCGTTCTAGGAGTGAAAGATCAGCCTGTGGAGCTAGCGGCGCAAACAAAAGAAGAAATGGCGAAAGACAGCAGAGGTGCGCTACCCGATTGCGCCAACCAGTGCGCCAGGCGCAAAGTCCCAGTGACCAGATTTGGAAGTTGCCAAAAGATGAACCTCCTGAGCAGTATATGAAGGAAGAAAGTCTAGGGTTTCAGGGAGTTCGAAAGACTGCTGTTCCAGAGGCACCAGAGGACGCAAGGAGGCACTGTGCGGCAGAACTGGAAAACACACGGACTTGTTGAGGAGATTTGCGCCAGCCGACTGCGCCAGCCGAGAGAAGACACTGCACGCACTGTTTGCTACCGTTTTCTTGGATTCATTAGTTATTACTTACTATTTTATGATGTTTACCACTAGCATGTCTAGCTAAACACTCAGTGTTGGTCGGGCATGAATCTGTGATGTATTCCTTTGAGACTTGAGCTTAATGCATAGTTTATTTACTTGTATTAATTCTGTGCGTACTGAGACAGTTAGTTGCATGAGTAGGGGAAGCCTTGAACCGCAAACTCACTGGTGTAGCTCGCTTGTCACATGTTAAACTAGTTGCATGCGTAGGGGAAGCCTTGAACCGCAAACTTACCGTGACAGTTAGGAGTAACGAGTTAGGGTAGGCAGTTGCTACTGTGACAGGATTCGCAGCTGTTTAGTCTAGTTCTAAGGATTAATAGCACATGAACTTTGAACGGAACATGCGCACGTGTTAGGAAGCCTTTACCGGACACTAACCCAAGTAAAACATAAACTATAGATGTTTAGAGTCGATGATAAGGAATGCATTCATAGAGGATTGTCTGCCCAATACTTCTCATAAATATAGTATTTAATCTCTACTGCTTGCGCACGTCTAGTGCAATTCCCCGCGTTACGATATTCGCTGTTACTCGCGCATCGCGCAAAACCCCCAATCGCTCACGCAACCCCCGTTTTCTTAAGTGTAGGTTACTGGCTAAGACTCACTGCTTGCTCCCTGTGGAGATCGACCCTTACTTAACCGCTGTACTAGTGGGAGAGGAAGGAATTATATTTGACGCGCACAACGACGCGCGATCAAATTTTGGCGCCGTTGCCGGGGAGCAACACAGCTAAGTTTTAGCTAGCTTACATTTCTCATTTTAGTAACTAGTTATTTCATTTTGTTTTGTTTTCTCGTTGTTGTTTCTGACAGCGCACAATCACATCAGCCTGCGCAACCTTGAAACAGTTGCGCTGCGCAGATTCTAGTTGCGCACTGACAGACGCGACAACTTCGTTGCCATTTAATTTCGTTTCTTGAGTTTGGATCAGGACATGGAGGATAACAGTGTGGTTGGAGATAACCTGGGAGACAGAATCCCAGAGGAAGCAAGGGCACATAACCGCGCAGCCCTATTCAGAGAGGAAGTACAGCGTGAGGTCGACGCACGGATGGCCGCTGAACCATACTTTGCGCCACCCGTTCGTCCTGTCGCGAGGCGCAGGACAGTGCGCGAAATGTCAGCCCCACTCACTGTTAACCAGCCATGGTGCATAGTGCTTCCGCCCGACGGACAGTTCGAACTGAGGAGCTCACTCATCCATCACATGCCCAAGTTTCACGGAATGAACAACGAAAATCCAGTCAAGCATGTGCGGGAGTTCCTAATCATTTGCGAGAACATGAAGACCTTGGGGGAGAACGATGAAGCGCTGAAGATGAAGGCGTTCCCATTTTCATTAAGTGATGCAGCCAAACACTGGCTGATGAGCTTACCCGCAGGATCAATCCACACATGGGAGCAGCTGCAGAAGAAATTCTTAGATAAATTTTATCCAGCAGCGAAGATTGCGCTGCTCAGAAGGGAATTGGCCGCGCCAAGGCAAGGCGCAGGGGAGTCTCTGTCAGAATACTACGAGCGTTTCAGGGAGCTAGAAGCCAATTGCTACAATCACGGGCTTCCCCAGAATGTGCTGATAGAGAACTTTCTGAATGGACTGCTGCCCATGGAGCTGCGACTACTGAATGCATGCGCAGGAGGGGACATTTGCAACATGTACCCGGAGGATGCATGGCAGCTGATAGAAGATTCTGCTGGGCAGGTAAGACATCAATTGACACTTGAAAGTAGTCGTAATCGTTCTGTGCATCAGGTAGAGGCAAGCGCTGAGATCAAAGAAATGAAGGCCATGCTACAGAAGCTGATGAGTGCGCAGAGCGCACAACCAGTTGCGCCAAAGGTATGTGAATTCTGCAGGTCCACTGAGCACAAGACAGACGAATGCCCAACACTTTTTGAAGAAACTGGAGATGTAAATGCCCTTGGAGGATGGGACAACAGAGGACCGCAGAGGCAGAATCAGCCGCGCTTTGGGCTCGCTGCAAATGGATTCAAATGGAGAGAAGAGAACAATTTCCAGAGGCAGCCCACTGATCAGCGCGCGCCACAGCAGACGCAACAAGCTGCACCCTACAATCCACCGCATCGCCGCACAGACGCACCAGCGTAGAACAATCAGCAACCAAGGCGATCCTTGGAAGATATCATGGGGCAGCTAGCAGACACAGTGCGCAAGAATGACGAAAAGTATGACAAGAGGTTCGAATCCATAGAAAAGCATCTATCACAAATTGCAACCACGGTGTATGAGCTGAAAAAGAGCGATGGCAACCTGCCTTCGCAAGTGATTCAGAACCCTAAGGGAGGAGTTAATGCAGTAACACTGAGGACTGGGCGCACAGTGGGAACAGAGCAGACCGCGCAGGCGCCCGCGCAACCAGTTGCGCAAGTCCCAGATCCAGCAGCTCAGAGTGCGCAACCAGAGCCAGAGGCGCAATCAGAAGCGCCAACCACGAACCAGCAGGGCAAAGCGCCAGGTATGTCTCACTCGACAAACAAGGACAAAAATTGTACTAACATACCTGCTCCTTTCCCTGTGCAGGCACCACTGGCGAGAAAAGAAGCACTGGACAAGGAACTATATGAGCTGTTCAGCAAGGTGGAAATCAACATACCTCTCATAGAAGCTATTCGACAGATTCCCAGGTATGCGAAGTTTTTAAAAGAGCTGTGCACAAATAAAAGGAGGACAGGCGAATGCGCACAGGTAATGCTAAATGCGCAGGCCTCAGCAATCGTGCAACAAAAGGTACCACCTAAGTGCCGAGATCCAGGTACATTCACTATCCCTTGCACCTTAGGTAAAACCACGGTAAGCAACTGCATGATCGATTTAGGCGCATCAATCAATTTATTACCATATTCTCTCTATGCGACCTTGCGCCTTGGACCACTAAAACCTGCAGGTCTCACAATTCAGCTAGCAGATAGATCGTGCAAACAACCTGCAGGTATGATAGAAGATGTCCTAGTTCGAGTAGGAGAGCTGGTGTTCCCAGCAGACTTTTATGTGCTCGAAATGGAGGGTGAATCAAGCGCCAGCAGTGCGCAGATCCTCCTAGGCAGACCGTTTCTGATGACTGCGCGCACGAAGATAGACGTGTGGAGGGGCACGCTGTCCATGGAGGTTGATAGGAAAGAAATCTACTTCGACATATTCAAAGGAATGCAGCACCCTCATGAAGACGCCACAGTGCACGCGATGGGCAGCATAGACGACTTGGTGGCAGATGCGCAGGGCGAGCTAGTTCCCAAGCGCATTCAGGCTGGATGGCGCATGAGCATTGCGCCAGAGCCGCCACCAGATGCACCAGAGGGAGAACTGGAAACTATCGCTCATCTTTTTTCTCCCTCTTTACCTAACCTCGTTACTTATGATTTATCACATACTATTACCCATGCTGACCACCTTTTCGATCCTTTGCGCAGGACCAAAGAGCACGCAACACATGCACAAGCGCGGGGCAACTCAGGAGCAAGAGTGGGGGAGGTCGCTGGCACACTTTCACGCAAGTAACGAGGTACAGTCGAGCCAACGACGTTAAACAAAGGCACTTGTCGGGAGGTAACCCGACACGTTTACTTTTACACGTTTTTCTTCTTATATTCGTTCTTTTTGCATTGCATGCATGTGCGCTCTCCATGCGCTTGAGCTTGAGTCGTGGGGACACGTCTCTGTTCAAGTGTGGGGGGGAACGTTACACTCACATTTCGCGTTTTTGATCATTCTAGTGTAGCTTAGTTTAAGTTGAAGAGAATAGTAGCAGTAGTGCGCTAAGGTGCAGGATGCGCATGCGCACCAGCTTGTTTTGCGCTATCCGTATTGTGTGCACTGCTATCTACTGTTTTAGTATAATTTTTTAGTTTTTTCTGCTCCTGTTAGTTGGGATATACAGGGGATGTGGAGTTGATAGAAATGCTCCAGAGAGGCGGTTAGTCGCTTGTGCTTCGAAGGCGAGGTATATGGTCGAGTGCGCTAGTGGAGGCCGGTGCTTCGCAACCTTCGGAACAAAAGAGCGCGCTCAGTCACGCAGATGCCAAAGGCGAAATACCCAAAGCGTGGCGAGGTGGGAAAACAGACCACCTTCTCTCTGGAAGCCGAGCTAAGGAAAGCGGGCGCGGTTGCAAACGCGTGCGCCGACCGGCGCAGACAGACCAAGGAGGGAGAGCGGAACGAGTTCCATAGCTGCTATCCGAAGGCTGAGATTGGAACTGTTCTGGGAATGAAACAAATTGGAAAAGAAGCTGTACAAAAGAAAAATACCAGCAGAAGCAGATGATTTGCGTTACAAAAAAAATCAGCATGCGCACTACTTAGTACCTGCGTGCGCAAGACCACAAGGATATCATCAAAGGCTCAGGTTCCCAGGAAGTGTGCGAACGAATCACGCACTGGAAGAAGCTCGCGCAAGAAACCATATACCTATCTTCGGAGCGGGAGCTGACAACCAGGAGCCTAAGAAGAGCTATCTCCCAGTCATCCAAAGATCTTCATCCCGGCTGAGAGGTAATGAAATTTCGGGATTATTATATTAAAACTATTGAGTGCAGTTGTGCGCAGGTGATAGAGCAGCACAAGTTGAGCAACTGTGCATTTTGCGCTAGAATGCAAGGCTGTGCGCTAGTCTCCAGAAAAGGTAATTGTATCCGCGTTTCAGTACTTGTTCGGGACGAACAAGGGGCAAGTGTGGGGGGTTTGATAGAGCCTAGTTATACACGTTATTTAGATCATAACCCTATGCTTGTTTGCAATATTTTACGAGCAAGATTACTCGTTTCCAATGTTTTTGTATATCAGGTCAGAACGAGTCCTTAAGTCGGATACGCGCTAACAGGCAGCGTTCTAGGAGTGAAAGATCAGCCTGTGGAGCTAGCGGCGCAAACAAAAGAAGAAATGGCGAAAGACAGCAGAGGTGCGCTACCCGATTGCGCCAACCAGTGCGCCAGGCGCAAAGTCCCAGTGACCAGATTTGGAAGTTGCCAAAAGATGAACCTCCTGAGCAGTATATGAAGGAAGAAAGTCTAGGGTTTCAGGGAGTTCGAAAGACTGCTGTTCCAGAGGCACCAGAGGACGCAAGGAGGCACTGTGCGGCAGAACTGGAAAACACACGGACTTGTTGAGGAGATTTGCGCCAGCCGACTGCGCCAGCCGAGAGAAGACACTGCACGCACTGTTTGCTACCGTTTTCTTGGATTCATTAGTTATTACTTACTATTTTATGATGTTTACCACTAGCATGTCTAGCTAAACACTCAGTGTTGGTCGGGCATGAATCTGTGATGTATTCCTTTGAGACTTGAGCTTAATGCATAGTTTATTTACTTGTATTAATTCTGTGCGTACTGAGACATTTAGTTGCATGAGTAGGGGAAGCCTTGAACCGCAAACTTACTGGTGTAGCTCGCTTGTCACATGTTAAACTAGTTGCATGCGTAGGGGAAGCCTTGAACCGCAAACTTACCGTGACAGTTAGGAGTAACGAGTTAGGGTAGGCAGTTGCTACTGTGACAGGATTCGCAGCTGTTTAGTCTAGTTCTAAGGATTAATAGCACATGAACTTTGAACGGAACATGCGCACGTGTTAGGAAGCCTTTACCGGACACTAACCCAAGTAAAACATAAACTATAGATGTTTAGAGTCGATGATAAGGAATGCATTCATAGAGGATTGTCTGCCCAATACTTCTCATAAATATAGTATTTAATCTCTACTGCTTGCGCACGTCTAGTGCAATTCCCCGCGTTACGATATTCGCTGTTACTCGCGCATCGCGCAAAACCCCCAATCGCTCACGCAACCCCCGTTTTCTTAAGTGTAGGTTACTGGCTAAGACTCACTGCTTGCTCCCTGTGGAGATCGACCCTTACTTAACCGCTGTACTAGTGGGAGAGGAAGGAATTATATTTGACGCGCACAACGACGCGCGATCAGTGACCTCGGATCGAACCCAAGGGAAAAGCTTAGACTAATTGACAACTAATCAATGCTACTAATGTAAGTCTACGGTTTTTGGGGGGGAATATGTCCTCCTATAGAGGTATCTCTAGCAAGCACTAAAGATAAATGATATTCTTGAGTTCTACTTAATGAATAAAAAGGGTGACTAGGGATTCAACTTCTCTCCTAAGATATGAGGAAATGAAATAACTCACTAATACATGCATGAACTACATTTGGTTGATAAAAGCAAGGCTAATGCATCATCCGCTCTAGGTTCAACTCTCGTTCCTTCCCTAGAATGGAGAGGATACATAAATGACATGGTTCTCAAACTCTCATTCTATTGAACCGTGTAGAATATGAGTCCCATAACCACACCCTCTCGGTCTATTGGCCGGTTACTCAAATCCGCTCAAAACTTAGCCTAATGTCAAGAATGCATGTCGCTTTCACGCACAAACACTCCATCTATGATCATACAATAGCTATGAAACATCCTAAGTTCAACTCTCGCTCCTTCCTTAGGGGTTCTAACCAAGCATACTCACTTAAGCATTTCGTCAAACACTTGGTGTGCATACAATGAATACGATGATGAATTCTGCATTTTATTACGCGATGATGAATTCCGCATTTTGATGATCCGGATCGACAGTGACGACTGCCTAGCTATGTGCTTTTGTTAGTTGCAATACTCATTCTGTGCATTCACACATTTGCATATGTGCATTCGAATTATCTGACTGTGTATTAGCTTGTTATTATAAATTTACAAGCTTAATAAGTGACATACCTCATGTTATTGGATATGAAAAAGTATATCTACTTACTAGAATACATGCGGGTTATTTCCTTACTGAGTCTTCCCGACTCACCCTTTTATTTACCCTTCCTTTACAGATAAATGAATCGGTAGCTGCTGAAGGGTCCAGTTGTCCTCGACAAGAGAGCTATCTTTACTTACGGTGCCATCCAACTTCAGCTATCTTTTTGTGACTTTTGCCAGCTATCCTTTTTGATTCGTTTTAGTTAGAGTTATGCTCCGTAGTCTAGGGCAGGTTTCTTGGAACATGCTTAGTATAGTAGTTAAATTAGTTTCGTGAATGTATGTTTTAAATCTTATGACTGAATTAATTAGAAAAAAAAACCTATCTTTTTGTGTAATATTGTTTTATGTGAGGCTTGCTTGATTATGGGTCAAGCGCCGGTCTCGACCTTGATTTTTGGGTCGTGACAAAAACAAGTCTTCAAAGTTTGAGATTCTGAAAAATATTTTGGAGTAATAAATCCAAGCTTTCTATTGGGAAGATTCAGAGTACCTGTAAGTTTTTTTTTTTCTGTTTACAAATATTTTGTATATCTAACATGAATAGCCTCATAGGCTAATTTCCTCAGATATGTGAAGTCGTTGATGATACCCATACATTGCTTGTGGCTGATCCTAGAGGAGCTCAGGACTAGAAGTCTTAGAATCCAGATGTACTTGGTACCAGTATCGCATATTATTTCTGTAAATTAATTTTTTAGCCAGATAAGAAATTCTGGGTTGCTAGTTTTAAGAACAGGCCTTGATTATATGAAAGGACTAGGACCTGATTCTCCGTTGTTTCCCCTGTAGCCCGTCTGAGCCGGGGATGGCGTATTGGGTATTTTGGGGTTTTATCGTGCGGGTTGGTCAGGGTCTAGTCTAGAAGTATAGTCATGAGACAGTTCTTTTTACTACTGTAATTAAGGTGGTTAACCCTTACTCCCAGCAAAGTTTCATGTCTGTGTGTGCACGTACAAGATGAATTTACATTTAAATCTTATGTTGATACTGGCTGAACGAGTCGGAGACTGATCATGCCCTGAGTCGCCCCGCAGATGGTATCAAAGCCAAGGAATGATTATATGGGAGGAGACGGCTTTCACATATCTACGTTAGGAAGAATGAATTTTCTTCACAAGAAGCATACTATTAAAAATAGTATGAAGGAAGAATATGATTCCCCAAAATCTGGAACAATTAAACAGATGGACGATTCCTAAAGTAGAGCTCAACCTAATTTATAAATTAGGAACTTTTGAAAAGATAGGTTTGAAACAAGTAATAAAACTACGGAGGAAATTGTTCCTTTAAACTCATCAGAATTAATGATTAAATTACTTGATGAAGTTGATATATTTTCTTATAGAAAAGATTATAAATTTATCCATATTGGAATGTATATAGAACAGTGGCTGAGATTAAATACATTGTGGAATTCAAAAATAAAGAACAGTCATATAATTTAATCGTTAAATTCAATATCAAATGTCCATTATATGTATATATTAATTGGATCGCAAGACGAGACAGATGGTAGAAGTGGTTATTGATATTAATTATATCTTAAGTTTAAAATATCCCATTTGATTGGGTATTTAAAACTAAAATATTATATATATATATATATATGCATCTCCAACTATAATTATTATCTATATATTCTACTTGCTTTTACTCATAAGGTAGCAAAATATGGCTTGGACATAATTATAACAAAACTAAACCCAAATGAAACGGCACAGTTTAGGTGCTGCTCCACATGAGCGAGGAACGAAATGTTATTGGTTACTTGACGTGTTCACAGTCTACTCAAATCCCCTAAAAACGCCTACACTATAACTCCCCCGTTAAGATATCGCCACGTCACCATAAGAACTATATGCTACAAATTAACGGTCTCGATCTTTGGAAAAATATTCCTACGCGCTTTCTTGTTTACTTCCTCGCCAAGATTCAACACACAACTCCTCCGAAGCTTCTCGTCTCTGTCGTATATCTACTAGGGTTTCAGATTATAGATGGCGTAGCAGAATCCTTCCTCGCTTTTTGTCCCCCTTTTTTTCAACTTTTCTTCGGTTTCGCTCTTTTGTTTTCTCTTTTTAGATAATTTGTTTTTCGCGATTATGAGCGATGTTGGAGTTTTCGACGACGATTTTGATCTGGAGTATGCGTTTGATTCTGATGTAGGGCCGATGAATTTGGTCGAGGGTTCGCCGTCGTCTCCAGAGGAGGGTACTGTTGGAAAGTCGACGGACTCTTTCCCTTCGTGGATCGGTGAAATTGAGAACATGCTGATGAATGACGACGACGTGATCGACGGTCAACTCGAGGATGGCATGAATCGAAGCTATTTCGATGAGTTCCTGTCCGGTGTTTTACTCGATGTTCCTGCGGATGTATCTGGCGATATCCAGTTATGTCCTTCAGATGGGAAGAGTCCTCAGTCTGATGTATCGGATTTTAACGGTGGATCGGAGAAGGATGCGACAGTTGCGCGTGCCGATGATGAGGGTAAAGAAGACGGTGACGATGCGGATTCTAAGAAGAGGAAGAGGTATGCATAGCAGTTCAGTGTTGTGATTTTGATCAGTATAGTTGATTAGATGATGAACAATGAGAATGCTGGATTGTTGTGTATGTATGAAAATTAGTGTATTCAGAATTCATACTGCGGTCTGGGGATTAAATTTTTTTTTTATACTAGGCAACTGAGGAACAAAGATGCGGCATTGAGATCGAGGGAGAGGAAGAAAATGCATATGAAGGACTTGGAGCTTAAGAGTAGGTATCTGGAAGGGGAATGTAGGAGACTGGGGCGCTTGCTTCAGTGCTGCTATGCAGATAATCAAGATCTGCGTTTAAGGTTACATATGGGCAATGGGGCTGCTGGTGCTTCCATGACCAAACAGGAGTCTGCTGTGCTCTTCCTGGGTATGATTCTTCATTTGTGTCATCTTATTTTTGGGTTCCAGTTTTAGCTTTGCAGTTTAGTTATGTGGATCTATCCTTTTACATGGTATTTACTGAATTCATGAAGTACTGGTAAGAGTAAGATAGTATTTACTGCATTATTATTTTATTTGGAAGTTGAGTATTTAGTTGCTAGTCAGATTCAGTGGCAAGAAAAGTGTGTTACACTCTTGGCATTGTGCAAACAATGTGTGCACAGTACAGTTTTATAGTCTAAAATTTGATTACAAAACATCAAATTGTCACATATAGTCAATGAAGTGAAACCAAGGTCTGCAAAAGTAGTTGAAGTGCTTCTGAGGATTTTCAAATTTGTGCTGTGATTTTTTATTCCTATAGTATAAACTTGGTGAAATATGACTGTCATCATCTGTTGTGTCTGAACACAAGTAGCTTGCAGCTATGTATGCAATATGGATTTTATTGGTTGGCCAGATGCCGCTGGCAGCTTTGACCTCGTGTCATATGCGACGCCTATTGAACTTGCGTTTTTACAATCTCAAATTTCAAATTCTGGTCCTGCTTGTTGCATTTTCTGTAAGGCTCTTTGATACCTTGTTATGATGCTTGCTGTTGTCTTTTTCAATTCCATTTGTTGCATATGTATGTGACTTGAATCTTACCTGTTTTAGAGGTGGAGATGGATTGGCACAAACTTCTTGTTCCATAAAACATTATCTATATGATCGAGTAGTTTACAATCTAATGCCTAGCCTATACATTTGTTGTGCAGAATCCCTGCTGTTGGGTTCCCTGTTTTGGTTCCTGGGCATCATGTGCTTCTTCCACCTGCCCAAGCTGCTCCGCTTGAACATGGAAGCAGTTATGCATCAAGGAATAGGAAAGAACGATCCAAGAAGTGTTCATCTAAGAAGAGCAGGAAATAACATAATTAAATCTCTAAGATTTGGAACTCTGGTTAATAGTAGACGATGTAGAGCCTTGCGATCCAAGATGAAACCTCTCTACGGCTACACCGCCACCCTTAGTATTCTAGTGTGACAACAGCTGAGTCATTTGGATCTTATCTCTTCTGTGATTTTGCATATGCCTCAACTTTCTCATACCCATCTTGAATATCTTTACTAAACCCTTGGTTCCATATTATGAATATCCTACTTGTTCTGTCCGATTGCAACGATAGGTGTGCAATAATAAAATAAATTAATATCTGAAAATAAATAAACGGTTACAAAATCAAAAAGGAGTCAAAGTTGCGTTATTAGTTTCCCTTTGGTACTGAAAACCTTTGTCAACGCTTACTTGACTCTAGAGCAAATCTTCTTGTACCAAATGACTAGTTCCGGCGAACTCATTCTCTCTTTCTATATCACCGGGATTTGAATACTAAAAGAGAGTGAAAATTCAAAAAACATTGCCGGCTAACTCTTCAGGAAGGACTGCTGGAGAAGAATTTGTGTTGTTGTAGTTTTTGTTGATGTCTAAATGAAAAGATTGTCTTACCTTTGAGAAGTATCGCTCAGGCGTCGCCCCGCTTCTAAGTCAGGCAACGCTCATTAATACCCGGAAAAGCCATTTAACCACCCAGACGTCACCTCAACAATGAACCTCAGACGACGCCTCAACTTTAAATAATATTAAATGTACAAATGCATTCCGGCGTCCCCTCAACTTTACGCACCAAATGATTCATCAACCTTAAATGACATTAAATCTAATTAATGGATACTCAGGCGTCACCTCGTTTATGCTTAAATTGAGGCGACACTTGGATCTATCAAGCGTTCCAAGTTATGTTTAGGCTCACCTCAACTTGCATGCTCAAAATTAAAAGTTTGAATAGAAATAAATGCAAAAAGGCGTGTCATGCGACTAAATCTATCCACCATTCGAGTCCCATACGTCGCGTGCGCACCCATTACACCCTGTTTAGAACCCGAATCCGCTCATGATTTGTACCATTTTGCACCGGCGCATAGAGAGAGCCTCATTGATTACTATCTCACCAAGTAGATAGAATGAGTTTATATATAAACTTATATTCTGGTCACTTTTCAAGCATATGTGATACTTGCACATTGCTTGTATTTCTACTCCGCAAGGTTGAATGTTCTATTCAAATGGACTCACATTTCTATTATTCTAGACCCCTCTTTAAACATCAATATCTCATCAATTTAACTTAGATTTTGGCTTATGAATAATCACTTCTATACCTCTCATCTCAAGGTATTTAATTATGATTAAATCAATTAAATTCCCGGTGTACTAGATCCTCAATTTTGGCTCACAAAATGAGATCATATCACCATTTTTTTCACATTAATGACACATTATTCCAACAATCCCCACATGAAGAAAATTGAGAAGTGCAAAAAAATCAACATTCGACTCAATGCGTGATACTTTAGACAATGCATATATGTATAGAATAGGTGGGCAACGCCTTTGAACCTTCCCTTGGGAAGACATGTCTTCTATACTGACTAGATAGTAGATGCGACGTCCTTGAATTATTATAGGATAAATGAAACACATATCTCCCACATATATATCCTAAACAAGGTCAGCTCTCATGGTTGGGTTCATTTTTTACCACGACACCCCTTCCTGGTTCTACAAAAATTCTAAGTTTTTCTGGTTCTATCTTCTTTTCAGATTCTTTCTCGAGTTGTTGAGTTAATTCCTCAATATCTTCAAGTGTTTGATGAGATGAACCAGATTGTTATTCCATCTTATAATGAAATACATTATCAAAAAACGATGCTTTCCCTGATTTCATTATGGAATTCTTTTGTATATTGGAATTTTCTATTCATATGCAAGTAATCCATACACATTACTATTATGCCCATAAACAATGATAATTGATTAATTGATTTTGGATCCTATCCTCATTCTCTAACAATCAGGGCCATTACTTTTGCTTGGTACCCATATGTTTTGTTGGACCTCTGTGAGTTCTTTCAACTCCGATGATGCTCCCCCTTGATCAGCGATCTTCTGTCAGCGTACGAGAATGTTGCTCTATACTTTATTGTCCGTGATCAGCTCAACCGTGACAAATCTTCAAGGGGCTTGTACGTGATCTTTAATGAGACTCCTCTCCAATTGAGCACACTGATCAAGCATCGATCACACTCATACAATCGTGATCTCTCTCAGGCTTCTTACTTATCGCACTCTCGCTCTTCGCTTATTGCCCTTTCTTTGTGCTTGTATATTCTTGTGTGTGCGTCTCTGCTTTTACTCATAGAAATGCTGCCTTTGTATATATTGGCAGCGCACGGTAGAATATAGAAGTTATAGTCCAACTAGGACATATTCAATTTAGGAACACTTCCTAAAAGCTCTTCAACCGATCGGATCTTCTCCAAGATATTTGCAGGTTATTATGCAATAGTGTTGCATCAACTCTTTCCTAAAACCTTTTAAGAAATTTTGTAGATCCTTTTCCGAATCTTCTCCAAGATCTTTTCAGGATGATTTTGTTAGAACAACTATTTCCTAAAATGATTCAGGAAACTTCCTCCGATTAGAAACCTTTGCCCATCTACTGGCTATCTTTAGGTTGACTGACTTTAGGTTGCGTCAACTATTTGCTTTACTGCTTGCTGTATCAACTTTCAGATCAAGTTGCACAGGTTTTGTCAAGGATACCACAATCCTTAACAATGTTTCTAGTATATTTTGATGTTTAACCGAGTCTACAAGTGTCAGTAACAGATGAAAATATTTTGGATGCATTAACATTAAATGTTAAAATACATGGTTATAATTACAAATCAGGAATATAAGCTAAAGCTTTTTGTTATAGCATATAGTTTGAACCTTTATGGACATTATCACGTAGTGTAAAATGATAAATAAACCACCGAATGAAACAATTCTCATAGAGAATAATTTTAGTAAATCTAATATTTGAATCTGAAGAAAAACTAAATGGGAAGAAATTACTTTCCTCGATAACTGGATAATAGAACAAGTTGAACCATCTCTACAAGGTATTAAATCAAACTTAATTAATGTTATATAACCATCCGAATGACCTATATCCCTTCAGTTTGGAGATCCTAGGTAGTCTTCATCATCTATATCAACTAGACCTAATAAGACCATGTCCATGCACTCTTATATTGCGTCCCTAGATTATAGGATAGAACAACATTTTATACCAGCCAAGGCATCTACCTCTCAATTAAGAGAAAAATCAGATTACAATGGACAAGTTGAAAGATTAATCATCGATAATGATTATATTGTCATAGGAATACTGGATAGTGTTCACAACACTAGAGAACCAGATATAACCGAATCTGAAATGAACTTCTAAATTTAATGAATATAGAATCCCAATTTGATTTTACTCTTAGATCCCGTTAGGCAAATTATAAAATGGAATTTAATTAACCCAGATGGGAACCTTTTAGAAATTGGTTCTTCAAAAATTTTAGGGCAAAAGAAAAGAATTACTTTCAAGAAAAATTTTATGGATTTTGTAAAAATCAATTTGGCACCATGATTTTTAGTGACAAATGTTGAACAATTTATCTTCGTTCCGGAAAGAAATTATAAATTAAATAATTGAAGAATACTCAATCAAGTTTATACACCCCAACACTCTTTTCAAATTGAAAAATAAGGAATTTTACAATTTTACAACTTTCAGTAAGTTATTAAAAGATGATACTCTCTCTGTTATGAGTAGACAAGTAAATAAAATCATAGAACAAAATAATTATACGAACATCCACCTAAATATCTTAGGGGAACAACTTATACTGTTGGAAAATAGAATTGGACAAATTAATAACTCTATGAAAAAGATACAACCTGTTGTAATAGAAACCCAACTGTTCAACCACAACCTGAAATACAATCAAAGAACTTAAAGATTTTCGAGAAGAAAAATTTAGGAATCTAAAGTTAGCTTTGGATAAAAAGCTAAGGGATGAATTTATTGAGAACTCTAACTATAAACACGTTTACAAGGATCAAATTAATAAAATAACTAAATGTGCAGATAAGCTTATTTCAAGAAAATATTACTATCCTAGATCGACACCAAAGGATGTCTTAATAGAAGAATCAAATGAAATAATATCTAACAGCTATAGTGAAAATTATATTTATGAATGGAACATAGATGGTTATATGTCAATGTACTCAACTATATGTCAAAACAATAATAATACAAATAAGAACATTACAAAAATGATAACATCGGGATTCACTGGACAACTTATAGGATAGTCGGATAATTATTTAAACCCATAAGAAAAAAAGAAATTATGAACACTGTTTAACAAAAAGGAGAGTTGATGAAAGAAGAACCAGTTTGTGAGTGCATATTTGGCATTAGACAAAACTGTACAACTCAGATGTTCAAGATGTTGTCCAAGCAACCTGTGCAGCATATCTGGAAAATTCTGGCAGTCCGAAAAAATAGGAGATTACAACAAACCAGAAGATAAAGCTGCAGATTGATAAGGAGATTACAACAAACAGGAATCAGGTGCAACAAACAAATCCAAGTCAACATCAAATCTCAACAAAGTATTCAAAGGATATTCAAAGGAATAAACCTCAACAATCTTTGTGGATTTGGTGGCTACAATTCAATATAAATATGAGCATCACACAGCTATGAAGAGTGGCTTCCTGTGAGAGATACCGTGAGCTGAAACCGGAGAGATTGTCAAAGGAATCCAATCTTGATCTATCAACAACAACAAGAAAGTCACTTCGGGAGAAGGGCTGTGACAGTGGGAAGTGACGGGAGGTCTCACATTCAGGGGGAGCCTGAGTGTCGATCACTAGTAGATGAGTAGAGGTTAGAATAGGGAGGGAGTCCGTTGTTCTGTAACGTCCTTGTACTTGATCATAAACTAGTGAATCGGTTCCCACGGGCTTGGGATAAGCCCCCCAGACGTAGGCTGGTTTATAGCCGAACTGGGTCACCATCTTTGTGTCCTTAGCAGTAGCTCTTAATTCTGTCATTTTATTCCGCTGCGTAACTTGTTCAAGGAAGAAGTCCGAACAACAAGTTGGACAAGTTCTCATCATCCTGCACACTGCAATTTCACAGTTTATACCCTGATCATCAATATTATTGAATATTTCATTGGCAGAGATGCAGATAATATTAAAAATACTAGAACTCTTCTGCAAAATCTTAGGTGTAAAACACTTACAGATTTTAGATGATATAAAGATACATTTTAAACCAAGGTAATGGAACTCCTGAGTGTAACAACACTCATTGGATATCAAAACTTATTGATGGTCTTCCTAGGTTATTTGCTAAAAGGATTAGAAAAATCTTAAGACAAAACTATAATTTTATTATATATGAAAATTACTTATGGAAAATTAATTGAAGTCTGCACTTTGGAAGGCTTAGCCCTTTGCAATGAAATTAGGTTAAATCATCAAATAAAATGCCAAAATTTGGCAAAAAAATAAAAATTAAGACAATTCTGTGATCAATTTACAATTGGTAAAATTCCATCTAATAGTAAAAATAGAAAACAACAGAAGGATATAAATATTCTAAAAAGAAAAAAGAAAATAAAAACAAACGAAAAGATTCTCACGAGTGGAATTTACTGCGCGCTGCTGGTGAAGAGTTACAGCAGTTGCTGTAGCACTCTCTGTAACTCTTTTGCGAACTTGTTTCTCTGGCCGAACTTAACAGACACAAGACACTTTGTTTACCCAGTTCGACAACTGCCTACGTCTGGAAAGGACAACTCCTGGTCCTCAAGATTTCACAATATCTATTTGAGACAATGGATTCCAAAATTAAGCCACGCTAGTTTAACCACTACTACTAACCTAGATCCACCTCAGCTCAATCTGATCACACATATTAGCTTGCAGTCTGATCACACAGATTTACTTCATACTACCTACACACTTTTAATAAAGATCAGCTACAGACCTGACCCACATATTTAGCCTATTTTATTACAATGTGAAGTAAACTAAATGCTATAACAATCTCTGCAGCAAAATCGATGTACCTTATGTCAATGACTTCTCTAGCACCCTCTGCTAAGTCGTCAGACTCTCACTGAGTTCTTCCAACTTAGATATTGCTGCCTCTTGATCATTGTCCACCTGTCATTGTCAAGGAGAGTCGCTCAGCTCCTCAACAGGCTGCAACAACACCTGTCCGCAACTGTTCTCCGAAGACGCTGATTGATCGTTCAACGAGCCACGCTCCAGTTGAGTTTGGTGGATCAATGCTCGATTAAACTCAGCGAGTTCTGATATCTCTCTACTCTCAACACAACTCTAACACTCAGTCTTCTACATTGCCTCTCGTTGTGTGTAATCTGTCTTTGATCTATTTTGATCTGCCTCTGCACCGTTCTTATACATTCATCAATGATCAGTTTTTGGAGATCCTAATTGCCTTAGGATTCGTAGAACAGCTCAGCGTCACTTGAACCTTCTCCTAGATTCTGACGTAGTTGTTGAGATTTTTGTTCCTAAATCGGAATTTAAAAACCTTGTCTTTCTTGAATTCTTTCGACCGCATGATGAGGTTTGCTGATCATTTGAGGGCATTTGCAAAGCTCCCTGAGCTTTCGCGACACCTGCAGCACCTCGTCGGACTCTCTCCGTGCAACTTCAAGATGATTGGCCATTCTATTCTATCTTCAAATCATCACGGGTTGCTATAGCAGTTTCTGTCATTTGTCTTTTGCCCAGCTTGCCTCAGCTTTTGTGCTCCACAGAGTGCTATAACACTTTCTTGTGTTTGTCGCTGTACTTTGTTGCTGTTTTGTCAATCTTCAGATTGTGCCCCAGCTACGGTCTTCAGAGAGTGCGGTAGCATCTTCTGTGCTGTTTTGTCAAGAATGTCATACCTCAATAGCAAGAAAAGAGTGGGACAAAAATAAGTCTATGATTTGTAAAAAATGTGGCTAATATAGCCATTGGGCAAAAGACTTGTTGATATAAAAGAAAACTTAATAATCTAGAAACTAGTGTAATATTTAAAGACGTTCTTTCAAAAGTTTTACTAAACTCAAAATAAGTGTTAATAGCTGAATTTTCGGGATACACTTCTCATAATAGCAAAGACAAACATTTACTAATATTGTTGAATATTCACGAAACATGTAAGATTAAACCAAGGACATCATGTGTGACTAGTCCTCTTTATATAAAGGTCTTATTAACCTTGCTTGCACACAAGCTCATGATAAAATAATGCTCTAGCATGTTTGGAGAATACAATTTACATGTTAAATATGGATTTATATTTTCTCTTGTCCAAAAAATGTATCGATTTACTTTTGGATCTCACATGGATGTTGACATATTTTAAATTGAAGACTGAATTTAATTAGAACACTTTGAAATCCATGATTACTTTTGAGATTGATGAATGTTTACTAATTCTGTAAGCGAATATGATTGATTTTGCGTCTCGGCTTCGACGTTCATTGTTGCATGAATGATGAAGTATTTATGTTTAAATACAAATATAGTCATGTTCATGTATAGATATGAAAATAAAATCATTTTCACGTTTCGTGGCGTTGCAATCACGATTTGGTTGTTGATATTGAAAACAAATTCTGATACCACAAGATTTCAAGTCGATCATGGTTCGTAACGGAGAATACTGCTTGGGAATTTTTTTTTGAACGAAGCCGCGGTTTGAAATCACATATTTACCCTTACTATTCTAATGGACTCACCGACTAACAAAACAAGTAAAGTCGCAGGCGTCAACCCCGTCATATCCCTGAAATTACGGTTTGATTTGTTATGTGCACTGTACATTAGTGGTTTATGAGACATAAATTAAAATTTGTTAAAAAATATTTCTAAAAGAGAATCAATCTGTATATTTTTTTTTTGTAAAGAAAAGAAGCTGTTTTGGCTAAAAGAGCTATTGAGATTTTAAAAGTTATAAATTTAAAGAAATTTGAAGTAAAGCATGTGAGAAATGAACCACTTTATATCATGGGAAGAACCGAAGACATCTACCGACTAGCAAGTGAGAAATGAACCAACTCTTATGTTCCTTCGAAAAAAATTTAGAGGTACAGTAGTCTGTAAATAGGATTTTGATTCTACCCAAAAATATTTCGGATCCACCGTGTTTTTTATTTGGCCGGTCTCAATATAACCGGCCATCTGAAAAAATTATTGTGGCCGGTTATATAAAAATCGGCCAGTTAAATTTTCTAATTGGCCGGTCTTAATACAGCCGGCTGACGGCACGTCGTTGTGTGCGCCAAACTTATATTTATAAACTCCTGTTAACACTCAGCAAGCGGTAAGCAGGGTCGAACCCACGAGAGAGCAATCAGCTATAAAGTTCTACTAATTAATTGTCACGATGAAAAGGGGGTTGCAGGAATAACGTCTGTTGTTATCAAATTCAGAGAAAAATCAGTTCAGGGATATGCATTGCAACTGGTAATCATCGATTGTGACGTGCATCAACGAATAAACTACCGTTCCTAATCTAACAATCCCACTAGGGTAATGCCGACTCTACTGTTCTACCTAATCTCAACCGCTAGGTTCTCGAATAGGGTTAATGATTACTCGATCAACAACAACGATTAGGTTACACCGCTAGGCTTAGCTATTAGGGAAGTCAATCCAATATCATGCAGTAGACATCAACTCAGTTTCACCGCTAGGATATGCTAACTTGATAATCAGAGCATGCAATTCAAACGAAGAACATGAATTTACTGAGTTGATTTACGAAACATAAATATCTCAAACCGTACTGTGAAGGTATGTGGCATCATTGACAAACTCCTACAAAGTGAACTAGAGCTTGCTACAGCAAGTATGGAAAGAAAATAGCTGATGAAGAGCATTCCAGAGTGAGCAAACTCAGTAAGTGGCGCTCCAGATGAAGACATTAAGTAGCGCTCCAGATGAAGACATTAAGTGGCTAATGTCTTCACGAGGCGCGCGACTTAATGTTGCCTTGGGGCGCTCGAAAATCTGAAAGAGATCATGAAGACATCAGCTTGTGCAATCTGGGCAGAGTGACTATCTCAGTACTCAAGTGGAGTAAGCAAGTGCAATAGCAACCTCTGGAGCAGAAGTTCAGCAGCAGAAGTATTGCACACCTTCAGACAGCTTGTGCTACAGCAGATGCTGCAGCACAAATGCTGTAGCAGAAATTTAGCTTTCTCGAAGATTGCATTCAAACAACAAATCAGTGGACCGAAGGGCTTTCGGAAAGAGCTGAATATTCAGGAGAATATTTCTGGAGTGTCTCTCAAGAACAAGGGCAGATTTGTTGAAGTGAAGATATGATCTTGTAGAGATCTTGGAGGATCTTCCTTAGAATTGATGGGATTGGTTCCTAATGCATTTAGGAAATTCCAGCAGCAGCAAACAGCTACAACACAAGTGAACAAGGAGTTGTTGCAGCTCAAACAATCAAGCTGGCAGCAGAAGTGAACTAGCAGCAGATGCAGCAGGGGATGCTGCAGCAGGTGCTGGTTCAAGTGCTGGTTCAACTGTCCGAGTAGCAGTTTTGTGCTGGGTGAGTTTTTGAAGGTTTTGAAGGTTTGGCAGCTTTGTGAAAGTGCTTAGAAGAATTTCTAAAATACCGTTGAGCATATTCCAGCAAGGTTTGCTAGTCAGAGAATTAGATTTGCATTGAAGATATTAATCAAATCTAATCTCCTAGATTTTAGGAGATAATTGATCTTGTGGGACTATGGCCTAAACCTGGAAATTGCTTAAAGTGGTGAGGGTATTTAAGCAGAAGGTTTGAGGGCTGTAGAGGGTGATCGAAGCTGAGGGATACACGAGAGTAGACACGAAATTCAGAGTGAGGATTTTTCTGGGTGTGCTACGAGAGTTGTTCTTCGATCAACACACACGGGCAGAGCGTTGAGCGCAGAGCTGAGGTGTGCATTGCATAGGAGAATCAGGTCTGGCAGAGACTGATTCGTGCATTGATCTGGAAGCCAATTCAGAGCTGTGGAGCTTATTGGTTGATCAAAGGCAGCCGCGGAAGAACTGACGGGTGGAAGGCTCGGTGGAGGTTCGTGCGGAAGAACTCACTAGTGACAGGTGGTCACTGAGTGAGGGGGAGTTACTCAGAGTGTGCAGCGCTCTTGGAGTGGTTCGATCGGCTCGGCAGGAGGCCTTGGAGCGACGCGGACAGAGTGCTTCAGCTGGTGTTACAGCTGTTGCTGCAGCAACCCTGCTGAGTAGTGTAGGCTAGAATAGGCTGAGTCTTGTAGAGGATTGTAGCTATTCTAGGCTGACATATTGTAGAGGGTGTGCTGGCACAAATCAGAGCTTGTTCTGATTGTGTTGAGTAGTCCACACGGGGTTAAAGTAGCATAGGTTGCGTGCGTTGTAACCGAGTGTGCTTTGGACCTTTGGTTGAGTGGATTGAGGACTGAGAAGAGTCCTCCCCAGACGTAGGCAGATTGGCCGAACTGGGTGAACAAATCTGTGTCACATTCATTGTCTGCTGTGTCTACATTTAAGTGAACAAGAGTGTGCTGCAGCAACTGCTAGTTCACAAATCTGCATAAGTAGAGACACTTGAAATTTCAATTGGTATCAGAGCGGGAACTCGACACACAGAGTTAAAAAGATCCTACAGTGTCTCTGAAGAAGCCAAGACAATGAAGGAAGGACAGAGCACAAGCAGACCTCCATTGTTGGAAGAAAGCAACTATGGATGTTGGAAGGCGGGAATGAAGGTCTTCCTAAAGATGATGGATGAGAAGACTTGGAGAGCAGTAGTGTCTGGATGGTCACACCCACTGATCATCGACGACAAAGGAGTGGGACTGGAGAAACCAGAGGAGTTATGGACAGCTGAAGAGGAAGCTGCAGCAACCAGTAACTCAAGAGCCTTGAATGCGATATTTGCCGCTGTTGACGCAAATAATTTCAGTCTGATCTCTGACTGCGAAGTTGCCAAGCAAGCATGGGAGATCCTTCAGACGGCGCATGAAAGGATCAAGACTCCTGCTGCAAATTGGAGAGACGAAGATAGTGAAGAAAAATCTGACCAAATTAGCAATGTTGCTTTGATGTTTGAAACTGATTTGAAGAGCACCGTTTCAACAAAGTCAGAAAGTGTTGATTGTGCTGATGAGTCAGACAGTAGTGATGATGAGGAAATCACTGAGGAGTCCATTGCAAGAAACTTTACCCTGTTGCACGAAGAGTGGCTGCAAGTCATGGAGGTCAACAAAGGATTGACGGCTAAAGTTTCAGATCTGCAAGAAAAACAAGAGGAGCTGCTGAAGATGATCACTTCTCTTACGGATCAGGTTGCCCAGCAAGAAGAGAAGTTTGCTGCAGAGAAGGAAGAGCTCAACCTCTACCGGAAGACTACAAAGATGCTTAACAGTGGAACAAGCACTCTTGAAGATATTCTAGCTCGCCAAAGATATGGAGGAGGCTACTCTGGTCTTGGATACACTGGAGAAGAAGGTGCTGAAAGTACTGTATTCATCAAAGCTACGGAGCTAGAAGATGCTGAGATTGTAGTGGAGAAACCGGTCCTGTCCCAGAAACTAGTTCAGAAGAATGTGCATAGAAGGGTGAACAAGAAGCTGCTACAGCAACCGTTGTATCAACAACCTGTAGCAGAAAAGAAACCCAGGTGCAAAAGTCGCAGATGTTATTTCTGTGATCGAGAGGGACACATTCAGAGAAGATGCCCGATCCTGAACAAGTGTTGGAGACCTCAGAAATTGCCTACAGACAGACAATGCCAGATGAAGCCAAGGATCAGGCGTGGCACGCAGGTGACCTCCAGCTCATCAAAGCCGATGGACTGTCACTGTTCAGTTGTGCACGAAAACATCAGATATGTTGGAGGGACAACGAAAATGAGGATCAAGAAGGATGCTGGCACAGAGAGGATGAGACACCGAAACAATGCCGGAAGGAAAGGAAGAGTTGCTGGTCACAACAAAACTCGGAAGGAGCATGTTCGAAAACCAGTACAAGTATGGGTGGAGAAGCAGCCACCTGATATTCCCCCAAAGCCAACCAAAGAAGTACAAGTATGGGTGGAGAAGCAGCCACCTGATATTCCCCCAAAGCCAACCAAAGAAGTACAAGTTGACACATTGGAATGCCCTCTTCTGTGGATGGAGAAGAGGCGTTGGCATACTCGCTAAGTTTAGCTGGTATCCCCCTTTATCATTTGTGACAAAAAGGGGGAGAAGAGGAGAAGGGGAGAAGAAGAGAAGAGGTGCTCTTAGAAATGATGCTCAGGTTTTGTCAAAAATGCCAAGGGGGAGATTGTTAAGGTAATGGCATCCTTGACAAAACAAGCACAAGAAGTTGCTACAACATCCCCTGAAGATTGAAGCTGAAGAAGCTGCAAAAGAAGGAGTTCAAAGATGAGAAGAGGATTGCCTAAAATTAGAAGGGTTCTTGGATTTTGTCAAAATGCCAAGGGGGAGATTGTGAAGGTATGTGGCATCATTGACAAACTCCTACAAAGTGAACTAGAGCTTGCTACAGCAAGTATGGAAAGAAAATAGCTGATGAAGAGCATTCCAGAGTGAGCAAACTCAGTAAGTGGCGCTCCAGATGAAGACATTAAGTAGCGCTCCAGATGAAGACATTAAGTGGCTAATGTCTTCACGAGGCGCGCGACTTAATGTTGCCTTGGGGCGCTCGAAAATCTGAAAGAGATCATGAAGACATCAGCTTGTGCAATCTGGGCAGAGTGACTATCTCAGTACTCAAGTGGAGTAAGCAAGTGCAATAGCAACCTCTGGAGCAGAAGTTCAGCAGCAGAAGTATTGCACACCTTCAGACAGCTTGTGCTACAGCAGATGCTGCAGCACAAATGCTGTAGCAGAAATTTAGCTTTCTCGAAGATTGCATTCAAACAACAAATCAGTGGACCGAAGGGCTTTCGGAAAGAGCTGAATATTCAGGAGAATATTTCTGGAGTGTCTCTCAAGAACAAGGGCAGATTTGTTGAAGTGAAGATATGATCTTGTAGAGATCTTGGAGGATCTTCCTTAGAATTGATGGGATTGGTTCCTAATGCATTTAGGAAATTCCAGCAGCAGCAAACAGCTACAACACAAGTGAACAAGGAGTTGTTGCAGCTCAAACAATCAAGCTGGCAGCAGAAGTGAACTAGCAGCAGATGCAGCAGGGGATGCTGCAGCAGGTGCTGGTTCAAGTGCTGGTTCAACTGTCCGAGTAGCAGTTTTGTGCTGGGTGAGTTTTTCAAGGTTTTGAAGGTTTGGCAGCTTTGTGAAAGTGCTTAGAAGAATTTCTAAAATACCGTTGAGCATATTCCAGCAAGGTTTGCTAGTCAGAGAATTAGATTTGCATTGAAGATATTAATCAAATCTAATCTCCTAGATTTTAGGAGATAATTGATCTTGTGGGACTATGGCCTAAACCTGGAAATTGCTTAAAGTGGTGAGGGTATTTAAGCAGAAGGTTTGAGGGCTGTAGAGGGTGATCGAAGCTGAGGGATACACGAGAGTAGACACGAAATTCAGAGTGAGGATTTTTCTGGGTGTGCTACGAGAGTTGTTCTTCGATCAACACACACGGGCAGAGCGTTGAGCGCAGAGCTGAGGTGTGCATTGCATAGGAGAATCAGGTCTGGCAGAGACTGATTCGTGCATTGATCTGGAAGCCAATTCAGAGCTGTGGAGCTTATTGGTTGATCAAAGGCAGCCGCGGAAGAACTGACGGGTGGAAGGCTCGGTGGAGGTTCGTGCGGAAGAACTCACTAGTGACAGGTGGTCACTGAGTGAGGGGGAGTTACTCAGAGTGTGCAGCGCTCTTGGAGTGGTTCGATCGGCTCGGCAGGAGGCCTTGGAGCGACGCGGACAGAGTGCTTCAGCTGGTGTTACAGCTGTTGCTGCAGCAACCCTGCTGAGTAGTGTAGGCTAGAATAGGCTGAGTCTTGTAGAGGATTGTAGCTATTCTAGGCTGACATATTGTAGAGGGTGTGCTGGCACAAATCAGAGCTTGTTCTGATTGTGTTGAGTAGTCCACACGGGGTTAAAGTAGCATAGGTTGCGTGCGTTGTAACCGAGTGTGCTTTGGACCTTTGGTTGAGTGGATTGAGGACTGAGAAGAGTCCTCCCCAGACGTAGGCAGATTGGCCGAACTGGGTGAACAAATCTGTGTCACATTCATTGTCTGCTGTGTCTACATTTAAGTGAACAAGAGTGTGCTGCAGCAACTGCTAGTTCACAAATCTGCATAAGTAGAGACACTTGAAATTTCACGTACGTTGCAACACAAAATCCTCAAACTGAAATTAAGGGTTTAGCTACTACGAGTCATCTAAAACAATGAAACTGAGTTTAGGAATAATACTGTAGCGGTGAATAGTAATCTGCGTGAACAGTAATTACGATAGTGAATAATAATTCCGGCCGTGAATAGTGATCCGCCTCGAAATCCGCGCGTAGTGGCCGCTTCTCTGAATTCGTGTTCTGGGTTCTCGTGCTGAAGATTCTCTCTAAGAATTGATGCTCAATTGTGTTGTGGCAGGTCTGTATTTATAGGATGGAGAGACTTCTAAATCTTGAAAACTTCTAAATCTGATTTTGGACTGTGGGCCCAATGCTGACGTCATCAATTGCATTCCGCTCCGAATGAAGACATTAGTCGCGCTCCCCATGAAGACATTACATACGCGCTCTAAGAAGACATTAACTCTGCTAAAGTGTGCTTCCGGTGCGGTAGTCACTGCAGTGTCAGAGACTCGCTTTTTTGACCCTATAGACCTTCTAATCTTGTCTGGACGTAAATTAGAGAATTTTAGCCCCTTGAGTTAGCTTTCCAACAAGGTATAACATGTCTCAATCGGATCAGAATCATGCGCTCGGCGAGCCTTCGACTATGGATAGGCAATCTGCCCAGATTTGCTGTATATCCATCCAAATGCCCAATAAGGTTCTAAGCGGTCTTGATACACCTGCGATGCGAAATGTAACTAAACAAGAAGTAATCTTTCACATACAAAATGTAACTAAGAAGTAATCTTTCACATACAAAATGTAACTAAACAATGGGAATAAATAACTGGATGGATCATATAAATACGCTCCATCAAACTACCCCACACTTAAACTTGTTCGTCCCGAACAAGAATAAAGACAAGACTCGCAATACTCAAAGCACTTCTAATATGCCAATGACTAAATACTGAATTTACTTGCGATGTCCTCACTAATCAGTTCATCAACATACGCTCACATTCGTTCTTCAATAAAGATTAGCGGGAAACTACAATTATACATGTTACCTGAGATGTCGAGATGGAATGCCAATGGATGACTGGGAGATAGCCCTCTTTAGACTCCTGACTGCATTCTTCAGCTCGAGGTCATAATCACGCGCACACGCTGAGTTTGCTTTCTCTGGCACGTGAGAAATCCAAGTGATGAGGAACTCAAATTTTTCATTCTTCTTCTTTTGGAAGACGGCTTTTGAACTTTCTTGTTCTGTTTGGTCCGAAGACTTCACTCGACGCGATTACTTTTCTGAATTTTTTTAATTTTGTTTGAATTTTTCTTTTGAGCTTTGCTCTTCAATGTGAATTGCTTGTCCCTTTTTTTTTTCTTTTGAACCGTTCCAATCATCGCATTCGAATAACAGCATATGGAGCGCGTCCCGCTCTTTCTCATCATTATCCTTTCAGCGCGAGTCAAGATAGGCGTTACCCACCCATTTCCGGTTACTAGGACTAGAGATAAGATGGTTTGTTTACCCATCCCACCATTGCATAAACGCTGCAATGATGGAGTGAAAGCCTCGCCCCTCATAACTTGGAATGTCAACCTCCGCAAACTCAACGCACTACGCGACTAATCCCTTGAACCTTCGAATGTTTGCCAAGTCCCTCTAGGACATTTTCTATGAACTCCACATCCTGTAATATCTCAACTCAAAGAAACATATAACATCAAGTCACTAGCATCACAAAATTGTAGAAATCATGTAAAGCGCACACTTCAGAACCTCATGGCATTAAACATCATCTCATAAACTCAGCATCTTCATCATGACACATAATGGCATAAAACTGGCAGCATATAGCCGCACGAAATCAGCAGCATCGCAACACCAAATTTTTTTTTAAAAAAACGTGCTCTAGCCACTACTAATGCAAGCTAACAAAAGTAAACGTGCTGACACATACTAACTCCCCCACCCCACACTTTCGAAACAAACCGTGTCCTCACGGTACAATAAGATCGTTGGGAAGGGTAGTCATGCAAGACTCAAAACAAAAGAAACGAAATAAATAAGAAATGCACAAGAAAACTATCCTAACTCGGCAAGTTAAGCACCCAATGCACACATTAAGTTTCGCGCCCCAAGCATACATTAGCAGCGCTAATATATGAACCTGGAGCGGAAATAATGTTGTCTTGGGGCACCGTATTCACTGAGGTACACTAAAAATTAAAATAAATAAAAAAATCGGGTTGCCTCCCGCAAAGCGCACTTGTTTAAAGTCGTTGGCTCGACGGTACCTCTCATCCTTAAGCATTTACCGGCTCAGCCAATTCGAGCTCCTCGTCGGGTGGTATGACCTCTCCGTGGTAGTGTTTCACCCTTTGGCCATTCACCATAAACTTCTCCCCCGTGCTCGTTTTTTCCAGCTCAAGTGCACCATGAGTGAGCACTCGTATCACCGTGTATGGGCCTGTCCAACGCAAACGCAACTTCCCAGACATTAATTTTAATCTTGAGGAATAAAGTAGTACCTTTTGTCCCTCTTCAAATGAACGACGCAAGATGAATTTGTCATGACACATCTTTGTCCGCGCCTTGTAGTCTGTTTGGCTCTCATAAGCCTCTAGGTGCTGCTCCCCAAGTTTGTTCAGTTGAAGCATCCTCTCCTTGCCTGCAGAAGTTAGTTCGAAATTACATTGTTTAATAGCCCAAAATGCTTTATGTTCTACCTTGACCGGCAGGTGGCACGCCTTGCCATAGACAAGTCTGAATGGAGAGGTCCCGATAGGCGTTTTGTAGGCCGTGCGATACGCCCACAATGCCTCATCTAGTCGCGTGGACCATTCTTTCCTAGATGGCTTAACCATCTTCTCCAAAATCAGCTTTATCTCTCGGTTAGAAATTAGAAATCTCTGCTTGCCCATTAGTCTGTGGATGGTACGCGGTAGAAACTCGGTGATGCACTCCAAAGTGTTTGAAAACGGCAGCCACAGACTTGTTACAAAAGTGAGACCCTTGATCGCTTATTACGGCCTTCGGAACCCCGTACCTACAAAAGATGTTAGTACGCAAGAAATCCACAACTGTTTTGCCATCATCCTTTCGCGTGGCCCGCACTTCTACCCATAATCAACAGCAAGCAAGATGTATTGATACCCATTAGATGAAGGGAAAGGTCCTATAAAGTCGATGCCCCAAATATCAAACACTTCATCAACAATTATCGGCATTTGTGGCATCTCATTCCTAGCAGATATATTTCCTACACGCTGGCATCTATCGCAATGTTTACAATGGTTATACGCATCCTTAAACACATGAGGCCAATAAAAACCACAATCCAGAATTTTCCTAGCGGTCCTACGAGGTCCGAAATGGCCTCCACAAGCATGCTCATGGCAGAAACTAAGCACAGAATGTATATCATCATCCGGGACACATCTCCTAAGTATTTGATCAGCCCCAATCTTCCACAAAAAAGGATCATCCCATATATAAAATCGAGAATCATGCTTGAGTTTCAATCTTTGAGGTCTAGAGAAGGAAGGGGGAAATTTACCTCCTACTAGGTAATTCACTATGTGAGGGTACCATGGCGCTTTGTCCTGCACGGCATAGAGATGATCGTCGAGGAATGTCTCCATGATGGCTATCGACTCCTCCTTTGTGACAATCCTACTCAAGTGGTCGGCCACCGTGTTCTCCATCCCATTTTTGTCTTTTATTTCCACGTCGAACTCCTGGAGTAGTAAGATCCATCTTATCAACCGAGGTTTGGACTCCTTCTTCGACATTAGGTACCTAATCGCTGCATGATCAGAAAATACAATGACTTTAGCACCAAGTAAATAGGGACGAAACTTTTCTAATGCAAACACTACGGCCAGGAGCTCTTTCTCCGTAGTGGAGTAATTCTTTTGCGCCACGTCTAAGGTCCTCGAGGCGTAGTGAATCACCACTGGTTTTTGCTCCTTCCTTTGTCCAAGGACAGCCCCTACGGCATAGCCGCTCGCGTCACACATGATTTCGAAGGGCTGCGTCCAATCGGGTGCTTAGATGATGGGTGCACTAGTCAATGCGTGTGTGAGCTCATCAAACGCCTCCTTGCATTTTTTTGAAAATTCAAAAGGAACATCTTTTTGCAAGAGGTTAGTCAATGGCAGCGCCTTCTTAGAAAAATCTTCAATAAAACGACGATAGAAGCCCGCATGCCCAAGAAAAGACTTAACATCATGCACATTCAGAGGGTAAGGAAGACTAAAAATCAAGTCTATCTTTGCCTTGTCTACCTGAATTTCCTCTTGCGACACTATATGTCGTAGCACCACACCATGTGTGACCATGAAATGACACTTCTCATAATTCAAAACAAGGTTCATCGACACACATCTCTCTAGCATCTTGTTCAAATTCTCTAAATACGCATCAAATGTGTCACCATGTACATTTAAATCATCCATGAACACCTCAATGAAACTACCTAACATGCTAGAAAAAATACTAGTGACCAACCTTTGAAAGGTTCCCGGTCCATTGCATAAACCAAATGACATACGCCTAAATGCAAATGTGCCAAAAGGACATGTAAAGGTAGTTTTCTCTTGATCCTCAGGAGCTATGAAAATCTGATTATTTCCCGAAAAACCATCAAGAAAGCAGAAGAATGGCTTACCTGCCAGCCTATCCAACATCTGATAAATGAAAGGGAGGGGGAAGTGATCCTTACGAGTGACTGCATTTTCTTGCACTGTTATGCCGGTCTTCTTCGGGACCACATGTACTGGACTCACCCATGGGCTATCTGAAATAGGATAAATGATGTTAGCGTCTAATAATTTCTGAATTTCTTTTCTTACCACTTCCATCATTATCGGGTTGAGTCGGCATTGTGGTTCTCTCGACGGTTTAGCTCCCTCTTCCAGCAAGATCCTATGCATGCAAACTGTGGGGCTAATTCCTCTAATGTTGCCGAGTGTCCATCCAATTGCTTGCTGGTTGTTTTTCAAAACCTTGACGAGCCTGTGCTCTTGCTCCAGCTCCAGCCCCTTTTTGATAATCACCGGTAATGTGTCATCCTTTCCCAAGAAGGCGTACTTCAAGTGCCCCGGTAATGGTTTTAGCTCGATGATTGGGGCCTGCACAAAAGAAGACAACAAGGTATTAGTTTTATATAAATTGATCTAATTAGCTTCATACCTTGGTGTCAGCGGGCGTGATACTTCTAATTGTCCGAGGGCTGCCTGCACTAACTCCCTCAGCTCGTATGATTCATCCGGTTCGACAATAGATTTTTCTAGCACAATCTCGAGTCCATCATCTCCACAGGATGGGTTCACTTCACTCACAATGTCATCCACGACATCAATAGCATTTACTGTGTTGTGCTCCGGTGGATGCCTCATTGCTTTGAAGATGTCAAACTCTACTACCTCATCCTCGACTCGCATGGTTAGAATGCCAGTATCGCAATCAATCTTCATCCTCGAGGTCTTTAAAAAGGGGCGTCCTAGCAGTATTGGTGGGCTGTCGGCTAGGTCTCCACCATCCATTTTTAAGACATAAAAGTCTGCCGGAAACACAAGCTCCCCTACCTGCACTAGTACATCTTCGATAATACCCTCAGGTTGCTTACACGATATATCTGCCAACTGAATAGTTAATCCAGGAGGTTTCAAAGGTCCAATACGCAAGCACGAGTAAATAGAATGTGGTAAGACATTGATAGAAGCTCCTAGGTCCAGTATACAATTATTAATGCGAATGTTACCAATCGTGCAAGGAATAGAAAACACACTTGGGTCTCCGCATTTCCTAGGCAATGATCTCTGAGCAACAGTGGCTACATGAGCATTAAGGGTTACCTTTTCCAGCTGTGATGATCGACGACGGTTTGTGCACAATTCCTTGAGAAACTTAGCATAGCGAGGTATTTGTTTGATGGCCTCCAATAAAGGGATGTTGATTTCCACCTTGCTGAACAAGTCCCACACTTCTTGATCTATCTCTGGCCTCTTAGGAGTCTTGACCTGCATAGGAAAAGGCAAAGGAGGGTCAGAAGGGCGAAATTCAAAATCTGAGACAGACTTACCCGCGCCAGGTGAAGACATTAGGGGCGCGCTTGGTGAAGACATTACGCTCTGGCGCGCCTGGCTAATGTTCCCCTAGGGCGTATCCTCTGAGTCCATTTTCTTCGGTGCCTCTTCTGTAACCTGGATCACCTTCCCATGCCTCAGGGTCATTGCGCTCACTTTTCCCTTTGGGTTCTGAATTGTTTGGGAAGGCAGCTTGCCCGTGTCGCCCTTCATCTCATACACCGCAGAAGCTAGCTGCAACATCTGCTTGGTTAGCTCGGCTATTGCTCCATCAGTCTTGGCCTGGTTCCGTTGCATGGTATTCTCCAAGTCCTTGAGCGCCTCTTCCTATGACTTACCAGTGCTCGGGGCTGCTTTGTGGAAATTCTTCCTTGGGTACTAATTATTCTGGTTATTGTACCTCTCCTGTTGTTGGAATGGGGGCCGGTAGGACTGGCCTTGATTCTGATTTTGAGGTTGCCCTTGGTTCTGCGCTGGGGGCTGCTGAAATCCTCCCTCGTTTCTCTAGCTGAAGCCATTTGCTGCCAGCCCACTACCTCTGCTGCGGTGGCCTGTTGTTGAAGTTCTGATAATTGCCTACCGCGTTGACATCCATTACTTTATCTTCTTGAAGTGTAGGGCACTCATCTGTTCTGTGGTTGGCAACGAGGAAAAACTCACAAACCTTCACTGCGCTGGCTTGGCTCACTGATATCCTCTGGATAGTCTCCTTCAGCTCCTTGATCTCCCTCACCAGCTGGCTGTTATTTGGCTCTACTTGAGACACATTCCTTGTTTTCTCATCCCTTCGACTCGTCTCCTCTCGGAACCTTGCGCTCTCTGTGGTCTCGGTGAGCAAATCTTGTACTTGTCCGGGTGTCAGGTTGAGCACGGTGCCACCAGCTGCGGCATCCAAGAGCATCCTCTCAAAAGGTCTCAATCCATCTAGAAGATATTCCACAAGCATCTTCTCCGAAACACCCAAATTGCAACAGCTTTGTTCCAATGCATTGAACCTCTCCATATAGTCATACATCGACTCACTCGATCCTTGCTTGATCATTGATAACTCTCTTCTAACTTGAGTCGCTTTAGCAGGAGGGTAATATTTGTCGAGAAACTTTCTCTGCATTTGATCCAATGTTCTTATACTACCTGAAGGCAAAGAAAGAAACCAAGATTTACTAGGTCAGTTAAACTCAAAGGGAACACTTTTAATTTGAACCTGTCTTCAGAGGCTGCTTATGGTCTCAATGTTTGGCAGATTCCGATGAACTCTTGTAGATGCCTCGTCTCAACTTCTCCAGGTAATCCTCCAAACTTGGGCAGATGGTGCATCACTGCAGTTTTGATCTCGAAGTTGTCCTCTTCCGAGTCAGTGTTGATGCACTATGACTGGTTATGGAATGTGGGGGCTGAAAGCTCCCTCATGGTTGGCTCGTGACGAGGCGGCTGCCTATGTAGTTGCTGAAGTGGTGGCTGCCCGTTCTGATGACGCGCATATGGTTGAGGTGGGGCATAATCATCAAACTCATCCATCCTTCCACCTCTACCATTGTGTCCTCCCTGGAACTCCATCCTCTGACGATTAGCTCTTTGCCTTTGATTGAATACCCGTTCCGGCTCGTCATAGAATGGTGGGATTACCTGTGGGGGCACTTCCGCATTGAATTGGTTAAGGGCATGGTCGCCCTAGACACTCTGGTGGGAACTTCCTGCATGGGACATACTGAAAAAGCAAGAGAAATGCAAAAACAGACAAATACTGGAAAAAAACCAAAGTGCAAAATATGAAAAAAAAACTAAACTAAACAAAGATTCCTTTTTTTTTCCTCTTTTTTCTTTTATCTGCACCACAAAAAGTAAAACAAAGCAAAAACAAGAAAAATAAAGTTCAAACCGTATACTGAATGTTGCTCTCCCCGGCAACGGTGCCAAAATTTGACGGCACGTCGTTGTGTGAGCCAAACTTATATTTATAATCTCCTGCTAACACTCAGCAAGCGGTAAGCAGGGTCGAATCACGAGAGAGCAATCAGCTATAAAGTTCTACTAATTAATTGTCACGATGAAAAGGGGGTTGCAGGAATAACGTTTGTTCAAATTCAGAGAAAAATCAGTTCAGGGATATGCATTGCAACTGGTAATCATCGATTGTGACGTGCATCAACGAGTAAACTATCATTCCTAGTCTAACAATCCCGCTAGGGTAATGCCGACTCTATTGTTCTACCTAATCTCAACCTCTAGGTTCTCGAATAGGGTTAACGATTACTCGATCAACAACACCGATTAGGTTACACCGCTAGGCTTAGCTAATAGGGAAGTCAATCCAATATCATGCAATAGACATCAACTCAGTTTCACCGCTAGGATACGCTAACTTGATAATCAGAGCATGCAATTCAAACGAAGAACATGAATTTACTGAGTTGAGTTACGAAACATAAATATCTCAAACCGTACGTTGCAACATAAAATTCCCAAACTGAAATTAAGGGTTTAGCTACTACGAGTCATCTAAAACAATGAAAATAAACTGAGTTTAAAAATAATACTGTAGCGGTGAATAGTAATCTGTGTGAACAGTAACTCCGATAGTGAATAGTAATTCCGGCCGTGAATAGTGATCCGCCTCGTAATCCGCACGTAGTGGCCGCTTCTCTGAATTCGTCTTCTGGGTTCTTGATGAGCGGACAAATAACCTTATATTTGTCCACATTGTTCCCCTTACTTCTTGTTTGTTCCGCTATTCTATAAAGCCATTTGATGATTTCTTCGTCCATTTCAGGTTAAAAATATGTATCTCACGATATGAAGTGGCCCGAAGAAAATCTGGACGAATTCCGGTCAATGGAGATCAAAAGAAGAAAGAATGAGCAAACTGCAGAAGTGATTCGCCCACCAGCCTGGCCGAATCACTCTCAGCTGCACGAATGATCAGCACTGAACAGACGACTCGAGCGAATCAGAAGTGATTCGCCCATGAGGTGCCCGAATCAATTGAGCTCCATAAGACGTTTGACCGAATCAACACAAGGGTATGACCGAATCAAAAAGTGATTCGGCCAGGATAAGTGATTCGCCCAGACTCAAAACAGCACTGAACAGATGATTCGAGCGAATCACATGAACAGTGACCAAATCATGTAATTCGGACACTTAGGGCACTTTTTGGAAATCTTCAAAATGTATAAATAGAATAAGATGGAAGTGAAGAAAGGGAGCTTCCACATTTTTTGCAACTCTAGGCGATTGGAACTCGGAGAAGATCAAGCTTGTTTGAAGATTGAAGTTTGGATTGAAGATTCTACATCAACCCCTCTCAAGCTTTGTATTTACATTGATATATCACTTAGTTGTCATGTATTTGTGCACACTCATTATGAGTGAGTAGTTGTACTTGTGATTGGGGATTAAATGGATCCCCTAGGATTGGATATGATGTAGAACACTATGTTATTGTATTGAATGAAGTTTGGATTGATTACTTGTGACCTAGCTATGTATTCATTGTATGCACACCAAGTGTTTGACGAAATGCGTAAGTGAGTATGCTTGGGTAAAACCCCTAAGGAAGGAACGAGAGTTGAACTTAGGATGTTTCATAGCTATTGTATGATCATAGATGGAGTGTTTGTGCGTGAGAGCGACATGCACTCTTGACATTAGGCTAAGTTTTAAGCGGATTTGAGTAACCTGCCAATAGACCGAGAGGGTGCGGTTATAGGACTCAATTTCTACATGGTTCAATAGAACGAAAGTTTGAAAACCATGTCATTTGTGTATCCTCTCCATTCTAGGGAAGGAGCGAGAGTTGAACCTAGAGCGGACGATGCATTAGCCTTGCTTTTATCAACCAAATGTAGTTCATGCATGTATTAGTGAGTTATTTCATTTTCCTCATATCTTAGGGGAGAAGTTGAATCCCTAGTCACCCTTTTATTCATTAAGCAAAACCCAAAAATATCATTTATCTTTAGTGCTTACTAGAGATACCTCTATAGGAGGACAAAACTGCCCCCCCCCCCCCCCCCCCCAAAAAAAAACCGTAGACTTACAATAGTATCATTAATTAGTTATCAATTAGTCTAAGCTTTTCTCTTGGGTTCGACCCGAGGTCACTCGTTTATAAATATTGTTTGATATTTGCGTGACTAGAATAGCACTTCATTTTGCTTGCCTAAAACGCCAACGTCAAAATGGCGCCGTTCCCGGGGACTTAGCCATTAGACTAGATTGCTAATTAGTATTACTTTTAGTTAGTTTACTTCACTTTCTATTTTTCTTTTATTTAGTTGTCGTAATTGCTTGCGTGCGTGCTATTCTTGTTTGTCTCTATTTAAGTTCACACTTACAAAAGCTTCTTTGATTGCTTCATAGGTGTTTGAATGCAAATTAGAGCAAGGAGCAAGAGAGTACAAGAACAAGCTTCTACCTCAACTATAAGCCAACCTTCTCATCCCTCCGCTTCACACGAGCTTCACACTCCTCATTTGGATACTCCTTCGCCTACACGAGCCGAACAACCGAGAAATATGGATCCACAAATTCCTAGAAGGCAAGGAAATGCTCCTCTTCCGCAAGAGGAAGAAGAAAGACCGGTTGGGGCATACATCGCCCCAACCATTGGACATTATGGTTCTCCTATTTGGTTGCCGGAGGGAGAAGACCAAGAATTTGAAATCAAATCTGCCCTCCTCCATATGGTGGCCGCACATCAATTTGACAGGTATGGAAACCCAAATGCACATTTGGCCCAATTTACGGAGCTATGCCGGGCATCCAACAAGAGTGGGTATACATGAAGGTTTTTCCGTTCTCACTTTCCGGGAAGTCTAAGGATTGGTTGATGAGTCATGAACCGGATACATTCAACACTTGGGAGGGACTAGCACAAGCCTTTTTAATCCAATACTTCCCTCCCGCAAAGACAAAGAAGATTCGGGATAGAATCAATCAATTTACTCAACGGGACGATGAAACCTTCTATGAGGCTTATGAGCGCTTCAAAGAGCTTCAAAGAGATTGCCCTCATCATGGATTCAACAAGTGGCAATTATTGCAAAGCTTTTACGATGGGATGGACCAAGATGCAAGGAACCATATGGAACATGCAAGTAATGGAGCAATGATGGACTTAACGGCTACCGATGGTTTCAAGATCATCAAAAAGATAGAACGAAATTCGCATCAATGGGGTGGTGAAAGGAACCACTTGAAGAAAAATTTCAAGGAGGAAACCTCTAAGGCCGTAACAAAGGAAGATTTCAACTCCCTAGCAAAGACGGTAAATTCCTTGGCACAATCTATTGGGAACATGAATTTGAACAAGAGAAGAGAGCATCCGCAAGCTTGTAGCATATGCGCTAACCCGTCGCATGACGAAGATTCTTGCACCTCCAAGCATGCGGATGAATTTGAAAATGTTAGCTATCTTGTGAGGAACCAAGAGAGAGCTTATGTGCCACCTCAATCAAGTGGGTATCAACCAAGAAATGCTCCCTACCAACCAAGGAACCCTCCTCAACATGTAAGGTTCCATGAAGACCCAAACTTTCCGAGGAGAGCGCCCATCAACAATGAGCCAAAGCCTATACCTCCGGGATTCCCACCAAGGAAACAAGGGCAAGCTCCTTACCAAAGAAATGAGGAGAGGCCTAGCCAACAGGAACCATCCCTATTATCCATTGTCGCGCAATTGGCCGCAACTCAAGCTCAACAACAAAAGGATAACCAACTCATCCTTCAAAGACTCGACCAATTGCAAGCACATAACAAAATGCTTGAGACCCAAATTGCTCAACAAGCGAGTTCTTCCTCAAAATATCAAGGGAAATTGCCTTCTCAACCGGATGTGAACTCTTCCGAAACTATAAATGCCATCACACTAAAGAGCGGAAGAGTCTTAGAAGAACCCCAAGTGAAGACCAAAATTGCCAACACAACCGTTGAGGTTGATAAAGAAGGGTCTTCATCTCAAGAGAAGGTTGAGAAGAGAGGAAAAGAAAAAGCTCAAGAACCCGCTCCATATGTGCCTCTCATTCCATTTCCGCAAAGATTAAAGAAGAAGGAGGACACACATTTCAAACGCTTTGCGGATATCTTGAGTAAACTCCAAGTGACTCTCCCCTTCACGGAGGTACTAACTCAAATGCCCACTTATGCAAAATTTCTTAAAGATATTATATCGCATAGGAGAGAAATGCATGAAATTGATCACGTAGCTTTGGATGCTAATTGTAGCGCTATTATTCAACATAACATGCCTAGGAAGCTAAATGATCATGGTTCATTCTCTATCCCTATTGCTATTGGCGATTTTTGCATAGATAGCGCATTGTGTGATTTGGGAGCTAGTATTTCTTTGATGCCGTTTTCCTTGTTTCAAAAACTTGACATGGGTGAACTCACTCCGACATCCATAAATCTTAGATTGGCGGATAGATCATCTAGGTTCCCTAAGGGTATTTTAGAGGATGTTCCAATTAGAGTAGGGAAATTTTATGTTCCCGTTGACTTTTATGTGCTTGAAATGGATGAGGATCGTGAAATCCCTATCATACTAGGAAGGCCTTTCTTGAATACGGTAAACGCCGTTATTAATTGTGGAGAAGGAGTTAAAGAACTTAACTTAGGAACCGACAAAATTAAATTTTACTTGAAAAAGGTTTTAAATGCTCCTAGTAGTTCTATGGATTGTCATTTGCTTGAAATAAATGATGCTTGTGATGTTTATGATGCTCATGATGAGTTGACAAATTTTGAGTACAAGTTGCTCACCCAAGATAGTGGTAGTCCATCTTTCGCCTCGTTGATGAATCTTGAGGACGGTAACACTCTCGATGAGGACACCATCGAAGAAGATACACAAAAAGGTAAGGAATTCGGTGAGGGATCGAAACCCCTTCCACCGAATCTAAGGTATGAATTCCTCGGACCAAACAACTCACTACCCGTTATTATCGAAGCATCTCTTGATGAATGTGAGACCTCTAAGCATATGCATGTGTTGCAATTGTATAAGGGTGCTATTGGGCATTCCATTGATGATTTGAAAGGGATTAGCCCCAAGGTTTGCATGCATAGGATAAGACTTGAGGAGAATGTGAAACCTAGCCGCAAATTTCTTAGGCGATTAAATCCTAAGCTAGGTGAGGTTGTGTTAAAGGAAGTCACTAAGTTAAGAGATGCGGGAATAATTTACTCGATCCCCGACTCCGAATGGGTGAGCCCAATTCATGTGGTGCCTAAGAAAGGCGGGCTCACCGTTGTGGAGAATGATAAGAATGAATTGATCCCTACGCGCACGGTCACGGGGTGGAGGATGTGCATAGACTATAGGAAATTAAACAAAGCCACCAAGAAAGATCATTTCCCAATTCCTTATATTGATCAAATGTTAGAAAGATTAGCGGGATATGAATATTTTTGTTTTCTAGATGGTTATAGTGGTTTTTTTTCAAATTCCCATCCACCCCGATGACCAAGAAAAGACAACATTTACTTGCCCCTATGGCACTTTTGCATATAGGAGAATGCCTTTTGGTATTTGTAATGCGCCGGGTACTTTTTAAAGCTGCATGATGTCCATATTTTCCGAATTTCTTAAAAATTCCACGGAAGTGTTTATGGATGATTTTTCGGTGCGTGGATATTCTTTTGATGATTGTCTTACAAATCTTTCACGTGTTTTGGCTAGGTGCATTGAGATGGACTTAGTTCTCAATTGGGAGAAATGCCATTTCATGGTGAAAGAAGGCATAGTTTTGGGACATCGTGTGTCGAAAAGAGGGATCGAAGTCGATAGAGCTAAAATCGACGTGATTGAAAAGTTGCCACCTCCAAGGGATGTTAAAAGAATTAGAAGTTTTCTCGGGCATGTGGGCTTTTATCGAAGGTTCATTAAGGATTTTTCAGAGATAGCAAAGCCCCTCACAAATCTTCTACGCAATGAGGTGGAATTTACTTTTGATGAGCCTTGTCTTGAGGCGTTTGAAGTATTGAAGCAAGCTTTGGTGACCGCACCTATTATTCAACCACCGAATTGGGATTTACCATTCGAAATGATGTGCGATGCAAGTGATAGCGCCATTGGAGCCGTCTTGGGTCAACGATTCGATAAACGCCTCCACGTAATCTATTACATTAGTAAGGCCCTTGACACTACCCAAGGAAACTACTCAACAACGGAGAAAGAAATGCTAGCCATTGTCTATGTCTTTGAAAAATTTAGGCAATACTTGATTGGTTCTAAAACAATAGTCTACACGGATCATGCCGCCATCAAGTATTTGGTTTCTAAGAAGGAAGCAAAGCCTAGACTTATCCGTTGGGTACTCCTATTGCAAGAATTTGATATAGAGATTAAAGACAAGAAAGGAGTCGAGAACGTAGTGGCGGATCACTTATCAAGACTCGAACTAACCAAAGAAGAAGATTCAATAACGATTCTCGTAAATGACACATTCATTGGGGAATACTTGATGAGCATCGAGACCGCGCAAGCTCCATGGTATGCGGACTTCGTGAATTTCCTAGCTTGTGGAATTCTACCAGAGGGAGCAAATTACAATCAAAGTGTTAAGGTAATGGCATCCTTGACAAAACAAGCACAAGAAGTTGCTACAACTTCCCCTGAAGATTGAAGCTGAAGAAGCTGCAAAAGAAGGAGTTCAAAGATGAGAAGAGGATTGCCTAAGATTAGAAGGGTTCTTGGATTTTGTCAAAATGCCAAGGGGGAGATTGTGAAGGTATGTGGCATCATTGACAAACTCCTACAAAGTGAACTAGAGCTTGCTACAACAAGTATGGAAAGAAAACAGCTGATGAAGAGCATTCCAGAGTGAGCAAACTCAGTAAGTGGCGCTCCAGATGAAGACATTAAGTAGCGCTCCAGATGAAGACATTAAGTGGCTAATGTCTTCACGAGGCGCGCGACTTAATGTTGCCTTGGGGCGCTCGAAAATCTGAAAGAGATCATGAAGACATCAGCTTGTGCAATCTGGGCAGAGTGACTATCTCAGTACTCAAGTGGAGTAAGCAAGTGCAATAGCAACCTCTGGAGCAGAAGTTCAGCAGCAGAAGTATTGCACACCTTCAGACAGCTTGTGCTACAGCAGATGCTGCAGCACAAATGCTGTAGCAGAAATTTAGCTTTCTCGAAGATTGCATTCAAACAACAAATCAGTGGACCGAAGGGCTTCCGGAAAGAGCTGAATATTCAGGAGAATATTTCTGGAGTGTCTCTCAAGAACAAGGGCAGATTTGTTGAAGTGAAGATATGATCTTGTAGAGATCTTGGAGGATCTTCCTTAGAATTGATGGGATTGGTTCCTAATGCATTTAGGAAATTCCAGCAGCAGCAAACAGCTACAGCACAAGTGAACAAGGAGTTGTTGCAGCTCAAACAATCAAGCTGGCAGCAGAGGTGAACTAGCAGCAGCTACAGCAGGGGATGCTGCAGCAGGTGCTGGTTCAAGTGCTGGTTCAACTGTCCGAGTAGCAGTTTTGTGCTGGGTGCGATTTGAAGGTATGGCAGCTTTGTGAAAGCTCTTAGAAGAATTTCTAAAATACTAAAGAGCATATTCCAGCAAGGTTTACTTGTCAGAGAAGGAGATTTGCATTGAAGATATTAATCAAATCTAATCTCCTAGATTTTAGGAGATAATTGATCTTGTGGGATTATGGCCTAAACCTGGAAATTGCTTAAAGTGGTGAGGGTATTTAAGCAGAAGGTTTGAGGGCTGTAGGAGGTGATCGAAGCTGAGTGATACACGAGAGTAGACACGAAATTCAGAGTGAGGATTTTTCTGGGTGTGCTACGAGAGTTGTTCTTCGATCAACACACACGGGCAGAGCGTTGAGCGCAGAGCTGAGGTGTGCATTGCAGAAGAGAATCAGGTCTTGCAGAGACTGATTCGTGCATTGATCTGGAAGCCAATTTAGAGCTGTGGAGCTTGTTGGTTGATCAAAGGCAGCCGCGGAAGAACTGACGGGTGGAAGGCTCGGTGGAGGTTCGTGCGGAAGAACTCACTAGTGACAGGTGGTCACTGAGTGAGGGGGAGTTACTCAGAGTGTGCAGCGCTCTTGGAGTGGTTCGATCGGCTCGGCAGGAGGCCTTGGAGCGACGCGGACAGAGTGCTTCAGCTGGTGTTACAGCTGTTGCTGCAGCAACTCTGCTGAGTAGTGTAGGATAGAATAGGCTGAGTTCTTGGAGAGGATTGTAGCTATTCTAGACTGACATATTGTAGAGGGTGTGCTGGCACAAATCAGAGCTTGTTCTGATTGTGTTGAGTAGTCCACACGGGGTTAAAGTAGCATAGGTTGCGTGCGTTGTAACCGAGTGTGCTTTGAACCATTGGTTGAGTGGATTGAGGACTGGAGAAAAGTCCTCCCCAGACGTAGGCAGATTGGCCGAACTGGGTGAACAAATCTGTGTCCTATTCATTGTCTGCTGTGCCCACATTTAAGTGAACAAGAGTGTGCTGCAGCAACTGCTAGTTCACAAATCTGCATAAGTAGAGACACTTGAAATTTCAATTGGTATCAGAGCGGGAACTCGACACACAGAGTTAAAAGGTCCTACAGTGTCTCCGAAGTAGCCAAGACAATGAAGGAAGGACAGAGCACAAGCAGACCTCCATTGTTGGAAGAAAGCAATTATGGATGTTGGAAGGCGGGAATGAAGGTCTTCCTAAAGACGATGGATGAGAAGACTTGGAGAGCAGTAGTGTCTGGATGGTCACACCCACTGATCATCGACGATAAAGGAGTTGCACTGGAGAAACCAGAGGAGACATGGACAGCTGAAGAAAAAGCTGTAGCAACCAGTAACTCAAGAGCCTTGAACGCGATATTTGCCGCTGTTGACGAAAATAATTTCAGGCTGATCTCTGACTGTGAAGTTGCCAAGCAAGCATGGGAGATCCTCCAGTCGGCTCATGAAAGGAACAAAACTCCTGCTACAAATTGGAGAGACGAAGACAGTGAAGAAAAATCCGACCAAATTAGCAATGTTGCTTTGATGTTTGAAACTGATATGGAGAGCATCGTTTCAACAAAGCCAGAAAGTGTTGATTGTGTTGATGAGTCAGACAGTAGTGATGATGAAGAAATCACTGAGGAGTCCATTGCAAGAAACTTTACCCTGTTGCACGAAGAGTGGCTGCAAGTCATGGAGGTCAACAAAGGATTGACGGCTAAAGTTTCAGATCTGCAAGAAAAACAAGAGGAGTTGCTGAATATGATCACTGCTCTTACGGATCAGGTTGCCCAGCAAGAAGAGAAGTTTGCTGCAGAGAAGGAAGAGCTCAACCTCTACCGGAAGACTACAAAGATGCTTAACAGTGGAACAAGCACTCTTGAAGATATTCTAGCATGCCAAAGACATGGAAGAGGCTATTCTGGTCTTGGATACACTGGAGAAGAAGGTGCTGAAAGTACTGTATTCATCAAAGCTACGGAGCTAGAAGATGCCGAGATTGCAGTGGAGAAACCAGTCTTGTCCCAGAAACCAGTTCAGAAAAAGGTGCATAGAAGGGTGAACAAGAAGCTGCTACAGCAACCGTTGTATCAACAACCTGTAGCAGAAAAGAAACCCAGGTGCAAAAGTCGCAGTTGTTATTTCTGTGATCGAGAGGGACACATTCAGAAAAGATGCCCGATCCTGAACAAGTATTGGAGAACTCAGAGACCTCCCACAGATGGACAGCGTCGGATGAAGCCAAGGATTAGACGTTGCACCCTCAGCTCATCAAATCCAATGAAGGAACAACACTGTCCGATTGTGCATAGAAATTGCAGGTGCACTGGAGGGACAATGAGCTGGAGAATGAGGATCGAGAAGGATGCTGACACAGAGAGGATGAGACACCGAAACAATGCCGGAAGGAAAGGAAGAGTTGCTGGTCACAACAAAACTCGGAAGAAGCATGTTCGAAAACCAGTAAAAGTATGGGTGGAGAAGCAGCCACCTGATATTCCCCCAAAGCCAACCAAAGCAGCACATGTTGACACATTGGAATGCCCTCTCCTGTGGATGGAGAAGAGGCGTTGGCATACTCGCTAAGTTTAGCAGGTATCCCCCTTTATCATTTGTGACAAAAAGGGGGAGAAGAGGAGAAGAGGAGAAGGGGAGAAGAGGAGAAGAGGAGAAGGGGAGAAGAAGAGAAGAGGTGCTCTTAGAAATGATGCTCAGGTTTTGTCAAAAATGCCAAGGGGGAGATTGTTAAGGTAATGGCATCCTTGACAAAACAAGCACAAGAAGTTGCTACAACTTCCCCTGAAGATTGAAGCTGAAGAAGCTGCAAAAGAAGGAGTTCAAAGATGAGAAGAGGATTGCCTAAGATTAGAAGGGTTCTTGGATTTTGTCAAAATGCCAAGGGGGAGATTGTGAAGGTATGTGGCATCATTGACAAACTCCTACAAAGTGAACTAGAGCTTGCTACAACAAGTATGGAAAGAAAACAGCTGATGAAGAGCATTCCAGAGTGAGCAAACTCAGTAAGTGGCGCTCCAGATGAAGACATTAAGTAGCGCTCCAGATGAAGACATTAAGTGGCTAATGTCTTCACGAGGCGCGCGACTTAATGTTGCCTTGGGGCGCTCGAAAATCTGAAAGAGATCATGAAGACATCAGCTTGTGCAATCTGGGCAGAGTGACTATCTCAGTACTCAAGTGGAGTAAGCAAGTGCAATAGCAACCTCTGGAGCAGAAGTTCAGCAGCAGAAGTATTGCACACCTTCAGACAGCTTGTGCTACAACAGATGCTGCAGCACAAATGCTGTAGCAGAAATTTAGCTTTCTCGAAGATTGCATTCAAACAACAAATCAGTGGACCGAAGGGCTTCCGGAAAGAGCTGAATATTCAGGAGAATATTTCTGGAGTGTCTCTCAAGAACAAGGGCAGATTTGTTGAAGTGAAGATATGATCTTGTAGAGATCTTGGAGGATCTTCCTTAGAATTGATGGGATTGGTTCCTAATGCATTTAGGAAATTCCAGCAGCAGCAAACAGCTACAGCACAAGTGAACAAGGAGTTGTTGCAGCTCAAACAATCAAGCTGGCAGCAGAGGTGAACTAGCAGCAGCTACAGCAGGGGATGCTGCAGCAGGTGCTGGTTCAAGTGCTGGTTCAACTGTCCGAGTAGCAGTTTTGTGCTGGGTGCGATTTGAAGGTATGGCAGCTTTGTGAAAGCTCTTAGAAGAATTTCTAAAATACTAAAGAGCATATTCCAGCAAGGTTTACTTGTCAGAGAAGGAGATTTGCATTGAAGATATTAATCAAATCTAATCTCCTAGATTTTAGGAGATAATTGATCTTGTGGGATTATGGCCTAAACCTGGAAATTGCTTAAAGTGGTGAGGGTATTTAAGCAGAAGGTTTGAGGGCTGTAGGAGGTGATCGAAGCTGAGTGATACACGAGAGTAGACACGAAATTCAGAGTGAGGATTTTTCTGGGTGTGCTACGAGAGTTGTTCTTCGATCAACACACACGGGCAGAGCGTTGAGCGCAGAGCTGAGGTGTGCATTGCAGAAGAGAATCAGGTCTTGCAGAGACTGATTCGTGCATTGATCTGGAAGCCAATTTAGAGCTGTGGAGCTTGTTGGTTGATCAAAGGCAGCCGCGGAAGAACTGACGGGTGGAAGGCTCGGTGGAGGTTCGTGCGGAAGAACTCACTAGTGACAGGTGGTCACTGAGTGAGGGGGAGTTACTCAGAGTGTGCAGCGCTCTTGGAGTGGTTCGATCGGCTCGGCAGGAGGCCTTGGAGCGACGCGGACAGAGTGCTTCAGCTGGTGTTACAGCTGTTGCTGCAGCAACTCTGCTGAGTAGTGTAGGATAGAATAGGCTGAGTTCTTGGAGAGGATTGTAGCTATTCTAGACTGACATATTGTAGAGGGTGTGCTGGCACAAATCAGAGCTTGTTCTGATTGTGTTGAGTAGTCCACACGGGGTTAAAGTAGCATAGGTTGCGTGCGTTGTAACCGAGTGTGCTTTGAACCATTGGTTGAGTGGATTGAGGACTGGAGAAAAGTCCTCCCCAGACGTAGGCAGATTGGCCGAACTGGGTGAACAAATCTGTGTCCTATTCATTGTCTGCTGTGCCCACATTTAAGTGAACAAGAGTGTGCTGCAGCAACTGCTAGTTCACAAATCTGCATAAGTAGAGACACTTGAAATTTCAATTGGTATCAGAGCGGGAACTCGACACACAGAGTTAAAAGGTCCTACAGTGTCTCCGAAGTAGCCAAGACAATGAAGGAAGGACAGAGCACAAGCAGACCTCCATTGTTGGAAGAAAGCAATTATGGATGTTGGAAGGCGGGAATGAAGGTCTTTCTAAAGACGATGGATGAGAAGACTTGGAGAGCAGTAGTGTCTGGATGGTCACACCCACTGATCATCGACGATAAAGGAGTTGCACTGGAGAAACCAGAGGAGACATGGACAGCTGAAGAAAAAGCTGTAGCAACCAGTAACTCAAGAGCCTTGAACGCGATATTTGCCGCTGTTGACGAAAATAATTTCAGGCTGATCTCTGACTGTGAAGTTGCCAAGCAAGCATGGGAGATCCTCCAGTCGGCTCATGAAAGGAACAAAACTCCTGCTACAAATTGGAGAGACGAAGACAGTGAAGAAAAATCCGACCAAATTAGCAATGTTGCTTTGATGTTTGAAACTGATATGGAGAGCATCGTTTCAACAAAGCCAGAAAGTGTTGATTGTGTTGATGAGTCAGACAGTAGTGATGATGAAGAAATCACTGAGGAGTCCATTGCAAGAAACTTTACCCTGTTGCACGAAGAGTGGCTGCAAGTCATGGAGGTCAACAAAGGATTGACGGCTAAAGTTTCAGATCTGCAAGAAAAACAAGAGGAGTTGCTGAATATGATCACTGCTCTTACGGATCAGGTTGCCCAGCAAGAAGAGAAGTTTGCTGCAGAGAAGGAAGAGCTCAACCTCTACCGGAAGACTACAAAGATGCTTAACAGTGGAACAAGCACTCTTGAAGATATTCTAGCATGCCAAAGACATGGAAGAGGCTATTCTGGTCTTGGATACACTGGAGAAGAAGGTGCTGAAAGTACTGTATTCATCAAAGCTACGGAGCTAGAAGATGCCGAGATTGCAGTGGAGAAACCAGTCTTGTCCCAGAAACCAGTTCAGAAAAAGGTGCATAGAAGGGTGAACAAGAAGCTGCTACAGCAACCGTTGTATCAACAACCTGTAGCAGAAAAGAAACCCAGGTGCAAAAGTCGCAGTTGTTATTTCTGTGATCGAGAGGGACACATTCAGAAAAGATGCCCGATCCTGAACAAGTATTGGAGAACTCAGAGACCTCCCACAGATGGACAGCGTCGGATGAAGCCAAGGATTAGACGTTGCACCCTCAGCTCATCAAATCCAATGAAGGAACAACACTGTCCGATTGTGCATAGAAATTGCAGGTGCACTGGAGGGACAATGAGCTGGAGAATGAGGATCGAGAAGGATGCTGACACAGAGAGGATGAGACACCGAAACAATGCCGGAAGGAAAGGAAGAGTTGCTGGTCACAACAAAACTCGGAAGAAGCATGTTCGAAAACCAGTAAAAGTATGGGTGGAGAAGCAGCCACCTGATATTCCCCCAAAGCCAACCAAAGCAGCACATGTTGACACATTGGAATGCCCTCTCCTGTGGATGGAGAAGAGGCGTTGGCATACTCGCTAAGTTTAGCAGGTATCCCCCTTTATCATTTGTGACAAAAAGGGGGAGAAGAGGAGAAGAGGAGAAGGGGAGAAGAGGAGAAGAGGAGAAGGGGAGAAGAAGAGAAGAGGTGCTCTTAGAAATGATGCTCAGGTTTTGTCAAAAATGCCAAGGGGGAGATTGTTAAGGTAATGGCATCCTTGACAAAACAAGCACAAGAAGTTGCTACAACTTCCCCTGAAGATTGAAGCTGAAGAAGCTGCAAAAGAAGGAGTTCAAAGATGAGAAGAGGATTGCCTAAGATTAGAAGGGTTCTTGGATTTTGTCAAAATGCCAAGGGGGAGATTGTGAAGGTATGTGGCATCATTGACAAACTCCTACAAAGTGAACTAGAGCTTGCTACAACAAGTATGGAAAGAAAACAGCTGATGAAGAGCATTCCAGAGTGAGCAAACTCAGTAAGTGGCGCTCCAGATGAAGACATTAAGTAGCGCTCCAGATGAAGACATTAAGTGGCTAATGTCTTCACGAGGCGCGCGACTTAATGTTGCCTTGGGGCGCTCGAAAATCTGAAAGAGATCATGAAGACATCAGCTTGTGCAATCTGGGCAGAGTGACTATCTCAGTACTCAAGTGGAGTAAGCAAGTGCAATAGCAACCTCTGGAGCAGAAGTTCAGCAGCAGAAGTATTGCACACCTTCAGACAGCTTGTGCTACAACAGATGCTGCAGCACAAATGCTGTAGCAGAAATTTAGCTTTCTCGAAGATTGCATTCAAACAACAAATCAGTGGACCGAAGGGCTTCCGGAAAGAGCTGAATATTCAGGAGAATATTTCTGGAGTGTCTCTCAAGAACAAGGGCAGATTTGTTGAAGTGAAGATATGATCTTGTAGAGATCTTGGAGGATCTTCCTTAGAATTGATGGGATTGGTTCCTAATGCATTTAGGAAATTCCAGCAGCAGCAAACAGCTACAGCACAAGTGAACAAGGAGTTGTTGCAGCTCAAACAATCAAGCTGGCAGCAGAGGTGAACTAGCAGCAGCTACAGCAGGGGATGCTGCAGCAGGTGCTGGTTCAACTGTCCGAGTAGCAGTTTTGTGCTGGGTGCGATTTGAAGGTATGGCAGCTTTGTGAAAGCTCTTAGAAGAATTTCTAAAATACTAAAGAGCATATTCCAGCAAGGTTTACTTGTCAGAGAAGGAGATTTGCATTGAAGATATTAATCAAATCTAATCTCCTAGATTTTAGGAGATAATTGATCTTGTGGGATTATGGCCTAAACCTGGAAATTGCTTAAAGTGGTGAGGGTATTTAAGCAGAAGGTTTGAGGGCTGTAGGAGGTGATCGAAGCTGAGTGATACACGAGAGTAGACACGAAATTCAGAGTGAGGATTTTTCTGGGTGTGCTACGAGAGTTGTTCTTCGATCAACACACACGGGCAGAGCGTTGAGCGCAGAGCTGAGGTGTGCATTGCAGAAGAGAATCAGGTCTTGCAGAGACTGATTCGTGCATTGATCTGGAAGCCAATTTAGAGCTGTGGAGCTTGTTGGTTGATCAAAGGCAGCCGCGGAAGAACTGACGGGTGGAAGGCTCGGTGGAGGTTCGTGCGGAAGAACTCACTAGTGACAGGTGGTCACTGAGTGAGGGGGAGTTACTCAGAGTGTGCAGCGCTCTTGGAGTGGTTCGATCGGCTCGGCAGGAGGCCTTGGAGCGACGCGGACAGAGTGCTTCAGCTGGTGTTACAGCTGTTGCTGCAGCAACTCTGCTGAGTAGTGTAGGATAGAATAGGCTGAGTTCTTGGAGAGGATTGTAGCTATTCTAGACTGACATATTGTAGAGGGTGTGCTGGCACAAATCAGAGCTTGTTCTGATTGTGTTGAGTAGTCCACACGGGGTTAAAGTAGCATAGGTTGCGTGCGTTGTAACCGAGTGTGCTTTGAACCATTGGTTGAGTGGATTGAGGACTGGAGAAAAGTCCTCCCCAGACGTAGGCAGATTGGCCGAACTGGGTGAACAAATCTGTGTCCTATTCATTGTCTGCTGTGCCCACATTTAAGTGAACAAGAGTGTGCTGCAGCAACTGCTAGTTCACAAATCTGCATAAGTAGAGACACTTGAAATTTCAATTGGTATCAGAGCGGGAACTCGACACACAGAGTTAAAAGGTCCTACAGTGTCTCCGAAGTAGCCAAGACAATGAAGGAAGGACAGAGCACAAGCAGACCTCCATTGTTGGAAGAAAGCAATTATGGATGTTGGAAGGCGGGAATGAAGGTCTTCCTAAAGACGATGGATGAGAAGACTTGGAGAGCAGTAGTGTCTGGATGGTCACACCCACTGATCATCGACGATAAAGGAGTTGCACTGGAGAAACCAGAGGAGACATGGACAGCTGAAGAAAAAGCTGTAGCAACCAGTAACTCAAGAGCCTTGAACGCGATATTTGCCGCTGTTGACGAAAATCATTTCAGGCTGATCTCTGACTGTGAAGTTGCCAAGCAAGCATGGGAGATCCTCCAGTCGGCTCATGAAAGGAACAAAACTCCTGCTACAAATTGGAGAGACGAAGACAGTGAAGAAAAATCCGACCAAATTAGCAATGTTGCTTTGATGTTTGAAACTGATATGGAGAGCATCGTTTCAACAAAGCCAGAAAGTGTTGATTGTGTTGATGAGTCAGACAGTAGTGATGATGAAGAAATCACTGAGGAGTCCATTGCAAGAAACTTTACCCTGTTGCACGAAGAGTGGCTGCAAGTCATGGAGGTCAACAAAGGATTGACGGCTAAAGTTTCAGATCTGCAAGAAAAACAAGAGGAGTTGCTGAATATGATCACTGCTCTTACGGATCAGGTTGCCCAGCAAGAAGAGAAGTTTGCTGCAGAGAAGGAAGAGCTCAACCTCTACCGGAAGACTACAAAGATGCTTAACAGTGGAACAAGCACTCTTGAAGATATTCTAGCATGCCAAAGACATGGAAGAGGCTATTCTGGTCTTGGATACACTGGAGAAGAAGGTGCTGAAAGTACTGTATTCATCAAAGCTACGGAGCTAGAAGATGCCGAGATTGCAGTGGAGAAACCAGTCTTGTCCCAGAAACCAGTTCAGAAAAAGGTGCATAGAAGGGTGAACAAGAAGCTGCTACAGCAACCGTTGTATCAACAACCTGTAGCAGAAAAGAAACCCAGGTGCAAAAGTCGCAGTTGTTATTTCTGTGATCGAGAGGGACACATTCAGAAAAGATGCCCGATCCTGAACAAGTATTGGAGAACTCAGAGACCTCCCACAGATGGACAGCGTCGGATGAAGCCAAGGATTAGACGTTGCACCCTCAGCTCATCAAATCCAATGAAGGAACAACACTGTCCGATTGTGCATAGAAATTGCAGGTGCACTGGAGGGACAATGAGCTGGAGAATGAGGATCGAGAAGGATGCTGACACAGAGAGGATGAGACACCGAAACAATGCCGGAAGGAAAGGAAGAGTTGCTGGTCACAACAAAACTCGGAAGAAGCATGTTCGAAAACCAGTAAAAGTATGGGTGGAGAAGCAGCCACCTGATATTCCCCCAAAGCCAACCAAAGCAGCACATGTTGACACATTGGAATGCCCTCTCCTGTGGATGGAGAAGAGGCGTTGGCATACTCGCTAAGTTTAGCAGGTATCCCCCTTTATCATTTGTGACAAAAAGGGGGAGAAGAGGAGAAGAGGAGAAGGGGAGAAGAGGAGAAGAGGAGAAGGGGAGAAGAAGAGAAGAGGTGCTCTTAGAAATGATGCTCAGGTTTTGTCAAAAATGCCAAGGGGGAGATTGTTAAGGTAATGGCATCCTTGACAAAACAAGCACAAGAAGTTGCTACAACTTCCCCTGAAGATTGAAGCTGAAGAAGCTGCAAAAGAAGGAGTTCAAAGATGAGAAGAGGATTGCCTAAGATTAGAAGGGTTCTTGGATTTTGTCAAAATGCCAAGGGGGAGATTGTGAAGGTATGTGGCATCATTGACAAACTCCTACAAAGTGAACTAGAGCTTGCTACAACAAGTATGGAAAGAAAACAGCTGATGAAGAGCATTCCAGAGTGAGCAAACTCAGTAAGTGGCGCTCCAGATGAAGACATTAAGTAGCGCTCCAGATGAAGACATTAAGTGGCTAATGTCTTCACGAGGCGCGCGACTTAATGTTGCCTTGGGGCGCTCGAAAATCTGAAAGAGATCATGAAGACATCAGCTTGTGCAATCTGGGCAGAGTGACTATCTCAGTACTCAAGTGGAGTAAGCAAGTGCAATAGCAACCTCTGGAGCAGAAGTTCAGCAGCAGAAGTATTGCACACCTTCAGACAGCTTGTGCTGCAGCACAAATGCTGTAGCAGAAATTTAGCTTTCTCGAAGATTGCATTCAAACAACAAATCAGTGGACCGAAGGGCTTCCGGAAAGAGCTGAATATTCAGGAGAATATTTCTGGAGTGTCTCTCAAGAACAAGGGCAGATTTGTTGAAGTGAAGATATGATCTTGTAGAGATCTTGGAGGATCTTCCTTAGAATTGATGGGATTGGTTCCTAATGCATTTAGGAAATTCCAGCAGCAGCAAACAGCTACAGCACAAGTGAACAAGGAGTTGTTGCAGCTCAAACAATCAAGCTGGCAGCAGAGGTGAACTAGCAGCAGCTACAGCAGGGGATGCTGCAGCAGGTGCTGGTTCAAGTGCTGGTTCAACTGTCCGAGTAGCAGTTTTGTGCTGGGTGCGATTTGAAGGTATGGCAGCTTTGTGAAAGCTCTTAGAAGAATTTCTAAAATACTAAAGAGCATATTCCAGCAAGGTTTACTTGTCAGAGAAGGAGATTTGCATTGAAGATATTAATCAAATCTAATCTCCTAGATTTTAGGAGATAATTGATCTTGTGGGATTATGGCCTAAACCTGGAAATTGCTTAAAGTGGTGAGGGTATTTAAGCAGAAGGTTTGAGGGCTGTAGGAGGTGATCGAAGCTGAGTGATACACGAGAGTAGACACGAAATTCAGAGTGAGGATTTTTCTGGGTGTGCTACGAGAGTTGTTCTTCGATCAACACACACGGGCAGAGCGTTGAGCGCAGAGCTGAGGTGTGCATTGCAGAAGAGAATCAGGTCTTGCAGAGACTGATTCGTGCATTGATCTGGAAGCCAATTTAGAGCTGTGGAGCTTGTTGGTTGATCAAAGGCAGCCGCGGAAGAACTGACGGGTGGAAGGCTCGGTGGAGGTTCGTGCGGAAGAACTCACTAGTGACAGGTGGTCACTGAGTGAGGGGGAGTTACTCAGAGTGTGCAGCGCTCTTGGAGTGGTTCGATCGGCTCGGCAGGAGGCCTTGGAGCGACGCGGACAGAGTGCTTCAGCTGGTGTTACAGCTGTTGCTGCAGCAACTCTGCTGAGTAGTGTAGGATAGAATAGGCTGAGTTCTTGGAGAGGATTGTAGCTATTCTAGACTGACATATTGTAGAGGGTGTGCTGGCACAAATCAGAGCTTGTTCTGATTGTGTTGAGTAGTCCACACGGGGTTAAAGTAGCATAGGTTGCGTGCGTTGTAACCGAGTGTGCTTTGAACCATTGGTTGAGTGGATTGAGGACTGGAGAAAAGTCCTCCCCAGACGTAGGCAGATTGGCCGAACTGGGTGAACAAATCTGTGTCCTATTCATTGTCTGCTGTGCCCACATTTAAGTGAACAAGAGTGTGCTGCAGCAACTGCTAGTTCACAAATCTGCATAAGTAGAGACACTTGAAATTTCACAAAGGAAGAAATTCCTTCATGATATCAACCGGTACTATTGGGACGAGCCTTATCTATATAGGCTTTGCGCGGATGGACTTTATAGATCATGTGTCGCGGAATGCGACCAACAAGGTATTCTTGAAGGATGTCACTCTTCTCCTTATGGCGGGCACGGCTCAAGTTCCAAAACGGCCGCAAAGGTTCTTCAAAGTGGATTTTACTGGCCGAGTTTGTTCAAAGATGCATATGAGTTCGTGAAAGTTTTGTGATGCATGTCAAAGAACCGGAAATATTTCTAAGAGAGATGAAATGCCTCAAAAGGGTATTCTAGAGGTTGAGATATTCGACGTATAGGGGATCGACTTCATGGGCCCATTCCCATCTTCTTATAGGAATAAGTATATTTTAGTCGCCGTCGACTATGTCTTAAAATGGGTGGAAGCCATTGCCTCACCTTCTTGCGATGCCAAAGTTGTGATGAAGTTATTCAAGAAGGTCATCTTTCCAAGATTTGGAGCCCCTAGGACCGTAATTAGTGATAATGGTACTCATTTCAAAGAACGGCAATTCGAAGCGATACTTCGAAAATATGGAGTTTATCATAAAATTGTGACGCCTTATCACCCTCAAACTAGTGGACAAGTTGAAGGTTCTAATAGGGAGATAAAAGCGATTCTCGAAAAAATAGTGGGGAACTCAAGGAAGGATTGGTCTTCAAAGCTCGAAGAAGCTTTATGGGCATATCGCACCGCTTTCAAGACCCCGATTGGCATGTCACCATATCGCCTAGTCTATGGGAAACCATGCCATCTCCCCGTCGAAATGGAGTACAAGGCCATGTGGGCAATCAAGAAGTTAAATTTTGACTTGAAGACGGCGAGGGAGAAGAGAGTCCTCCAACTCCACGAACTAGATGAGACTAGACTCGACTCTTATGAGAGTTCAAGAATTTATAAGGAGAAAACCACATTGTGGCATGACAAGAAAATTCAGAGGAGGAGTTTCTCAAAGGGCGATAGCGTATTGCTTTTCAACTCTAGACTTAGAATATTATATTCCCGGGAAAGCTGAAATCAAGATGGTCGGGGCCTTTCAAAGTTGAAAAAGTGTATGAAGATGGCCACTTCGAATTGATAAACAAAGATGGTGAAATTTTCAAAGTGAATGGCCATCGAATTAAAGCGTAACATGGAGACGCGCAAAGCTTGGAGCTTGGAGACTTCAAGCTTGATGATTCTACCTAATTCCCAAATTATTGCATGCCACTTGAGAAGGGATCCTCACAAAGGACTTCTCAAGTGTGTTTCTTATGATGAAGGGAATCGGCTACGTCTTAGCCAAGACTTTAAACTAGGCTGGTGAGTATTTGTGCTTTTGCTTCTACTTGTTTGTAGTGTAGAATTATTTTTGACTTTGTGTTGCGCCATGCCAATATCAAGTTAGAGGTTTTAGGGATTTTTGTGGTAGAGTGCACTCAAATTACCCCTTTTAGTTTGATTATTCATGTGTGAAAATATTTGAGTGTGGGGTGTTTGAGTGAGTATTAGATGTCTTTAAGTGATTGAGGAATCTGTTGCATTTGTGTGAAAAATTTTGTGTAGAGTGGCTAACACACACCAGTTGATTCGCCCGAATCAGTTTTCAGGCGTGACCGAATCAGTTGATTCGTGCAACCCGAAAATGTATAATTCGGCACTGAACAAACGATTCGAGCGAATCATTGATGGTCTCCCCGAATCACTTGATTCGGTTAAAGCAGCTAACACGGATCGATTCGGCCAAGACTTCGCTCGAATCAGTTGATTCGTGCAGATGGAAACTATTTAAATCAGCATTGAACAAAAGATTCGCGCGAATCACTGGTGATTCGGGCATCACCCCGAATCAAATTCGTTCGAGGTTTAAGATTTATTCGTTCAAACTCTGCTTTATCGCTCATTCACCACGAGCACTAATTCCTCTACCACAAATCCTAAATCCTCGTCCGTCCGACCATCCCAACCACATCCGCCGCAGTCCGAGCCCTCCCCTTCCGAGCTAACCCTAGATTCGACCCCCATTCAACCCAGCTTCCTCCGAAGTTCTCTTCGCCCGAATCAGACGCAAGTCACCGAGTCGCTCCTCTCCTTCGCCCAGCTTTAGATGGCTAAGACAAATTTGACAGCAGCAGGGAAACCACGACCACCACCTGCCAAAAAGCTCACCGTGGCTAAAAAGGGTAAAGGTGTTGCTAAACCTAAAGCCCCAGCCAAAACCAAACCGAAGCCGAGGCGAGCTGCTGGTGGTATCGTAATCCGCTCCTCTCCTCCGCCCTCTCCAGTCAGTCCATCATCATCATCATCCGAAGATTTCAGACTCGTGGGAGAGTCGTCCCGCACACAAGCCAGGTTGGCAGCTATCCCACATGCTGGAGCAGAAGAGGCAAGGAGACCCCCCCTCTTACTGAAGAAATCCTTGCTTCCGACGCTAAGATGAAAGCTTTGTTGACACAGCACGAGAACTATGAGGTACTAGCTCCCACTTATCCTGATCATGCCGCACTGAGCAAGCTTATGGTTATGGATAAGAACAGTGATTATCTACGTGCCAGTGATATGCATTACATTTTGATGGATGATCCGGGTACTTACCCGAGGCTGGTGAAAGAATTTATGGCATCATTTTCTGTGATGTGGGAAGATGTTGAGGGTGGTCGAAGGTATAATGGCAAGAGGGACCAAAATTTAAGTTCTTGGACCTTCCGTTTAGGCGGACAGACTTTTACCCTGCCCGCACTTGATATCTGCACAGCATTTGGGTGTACTAAGCTTGGTGAGTCCCCGCGATTCAGAACACGCGATCAGTACCATTTCTTGGTAGACCTCGCCGCGAAAGACATATTCTTCACGTCCCCTCAGCTAGCCACAATGATTGGCTCCCTAGTTTGGCGGCTGATTCACCGTATCATCGCGACATCCATTCACAGCCGCAAGGATGGGGGCAGGTACGTTAATACATCGGACTTGGACTTGATGCTCTTCATTTTTCGCGGCAGATCGGTAAACATTGTAAATGCATTGACTGTCCAGTTTGAGTCATATCAGAGATTAGAGTACAAAGGGCGAGCTCTAGGTGGCGGGATATTTATTACGCTTCTCGCGAAGCGGCTGGGTTTTACTTTCGACCACTGCACGGCCTTGCCCAAGAAAATACTCAACCTGGAAAGTCTCCGTAACATGTACATGATAGAGGCTAAGACGCACCATTGGATTATTCGAGCTGATGTGCCACAACACTTGGAGAAGAGAATAGAGAGGAAGCGAAAGGAGCATGGGCTCCCTCATATAGCGACACCACCCAGGCTGGCCAGCGAGCCACCCCTGTCAGCAGCAGCCGATCCTGCCCACACCTCAGCACCTATACCAGATTTCAGACCCTCTCCCACTGCCATTCCTCCAGTCGAGCCTGAGCCCATTGCACACGAGGGCCTGACATTGATGAGCGCACGCTTGGACTCACTTTCAGATTCTCACACGACGCTCATTCGCTCTCATGAGGTATTATCCACCCTTGTCCACGATTTTGTCGCATGGCAAGGAAGTGTCGTGGTGCGTATGGCAGCAAGCATGGGTATTTCAGACCTTCCACCGCCTCCAACACCCTTCTCTCAGCCACCACCTCAGCCGACTGTGCCTACCACAGCTGCGAGCGACTCCATTTCAGCTATGATTGAAGGAAGAGTGGATGGAGGTAATGATGAAAGAGGTACCGGAGTCGGCAGTGGAGATCAAGGGAATGAGGTTTAGGTTGCTATTATATTTTGTCATGACTTGTGATGCTTCTATTGACATGTATTTTGCTTGACTTGTCCATTTGTACTTTGACGCGCTTCGCCGCGATTTTTTGTATGACAAATGGTTGTGGCACTTGAATGTTTCTCTGGTTTGGCAGATTTTTCCTTTAAACACTATTTTGAACTGCTCAGGTAAAGTGATTCGGACACACTGGCCGAATCACCTCTTTTGGCCTTGTCCGAATCAAGTTTGATTCGGGGAAACCACTATCCAAGCTCAAGTGATTCGGACACCCTGGCCGAATCAACCTTTTTTGCCTCGTCCGAATCACCTGATTCGGGCATCCCAATCTTATCCGAACTGAACTGATTCGACCAGGGGTGACCGAATCACATTTTTGCCGTCCCTGAATCACCTGATTCGGGCACTCTTCAGCAACACCTTTTTCGGTTTGGAAATTTCTACCTAGCTATATGTTCTACATTAATTATATCTCGCATAGCTAGCTGTTTAAACATGGGAATTCAAGTGTTGCGCTAACCTTTTTCTTGAGTTTCAGATTTATTGCAACTGCCAAGAGCATCATTCACGGACACGGACGAATGTGCATTAGGCTACCTCCACACGAGAGAAGTTCCTTCGCAACTTTCTCTTTACAATCCTTTGTTCTTTATATTGCTTAGGGACTAAGCAAAATTCTAAGTGTGGCGTGTTTTGCGCTTTTGCTTTTATTTTCTACAACTTGATTCTATGCTACACACTTACTTTTAGCACATTATACTCGCATAATTGCTGTCATCCAAGCTTTAAGTATTGATCACACGAAGTAATATTTGCTAAGCAATTAAGTAGTATCATAAAAAAAATTTTGGGATGAGTTGTGCCTTAAATTCATGAATCGCATCTTTAAGTCGATTGATCTTCTTCGTGATGATTTTATTCACATGATTCGGTGTTTGACTAGCTTAGTTCGATTTATTTTTAAGCTCTTTCCATGCATGAAAAATGAAGTTAAGTTTAGCGAGCACAAAAATATAAACAAAATGTTTTCATACAAAAACCTTGTACTTGCACTTGTTTCTTTTTAGGTGATTTTAGCGTCCCTATTTAGCCTTTGCATTTGCTTAGCTCACACTTCATGTTCCATCATATAACATTTAGGCACATTGTCAAGTTTTAAGTGTGGGGTGTTTCGAAGTGATTGCGAAAGAAAAAAAAAAGAAAAAGAAAGAAGAGGCGCAAGAAAGAAAAAAAAAGAATTATCATATTTTGAAGGTTTTACAATTGCCGAGGGTTAGGAAGGTAATTTCCCCCTCGAAAGCATTTGTATAAACGCAAAAAATAAATAAACACACTTAATTCTTGACTTTGTGCCTTTTCCGCAAGTTCTTTCGCATTTGTGTGAGCAAGGCTTTTGCATTCGGTTTTTAGGAAGCGTCTAAGGTATGACCCTCGTAATTTATTACTTAAGCATCCAGATTTGTATGAGGGAATTCTAAATTGTTCATTGTCAAAACTCCTCTTCTCTTACGGTTTATCACGTATAGTCTAATACTTGAGAACGAGTTTATTGTCTTGACCTTATGGACTTGCCCTTAGCAAGCATATGTGATTGATTCGACAAAAGTTTTGTGCAAGCGACGCTTTTCTTCCTACTTCTTGCATAGGAAAATGAGTGGAAATTTTGAATTTGACGAATGCTAGTTCGACATCGATTCTATGAATATTTATTATCACATTGAAGTGAATGATCCTTAGAGTTTGCGTGAAGTGAATAATTTGCACAACTCTATTACAATTTGAGGTGATAGTGAACTACTTGCTTAGCTAGCTATATTTGGATTTTGAACTCTCATGGAAGATTGCAAGTGGGATTTGTGAGTATTCCTTTTCTGAAAACTCTCACGAGACTTTAACTCGTCCTCTAGGATAACCTAGGGGTTTAAAGGCTTGATGCATTCGCTAAATGCATCCGTGTTTCCTACGATAGTGAGTTAGGAGTAGATTAATTTCCTTTGTTTAGTTTTCTTTAGTTTTGTTACATGAGTAGGAGGTTGATGTGTTTCATGTGTGTAAGATTTGCTGCGTGCTTTGATACTGTCATATATGATCTAGCATCTTACTCTCTGCTTGACTTATGCACACATTTGTTAGGGACGAACAAGACTTAAGTGTGGGGTGTTTTGATGAGCAGACAAATAACCTTATATTTGTCCACATTTTTTACCTTACTTCTTGTTTGTTCCGCTATTCTATAAAGCCATTTGATGATTTCTTCGTCCATTTCAGGTTAAAAATATGTATCTCACGATACGAAGTGGCCCGAAGAAAATCTAGACGAATTCCGATCGATGGAGATCAAAAGAAGAAAGAATGAGCAAACTGCAGAAGTGATTCGGCCGAATCATAAGTGATTCGCCCACCAGCCTGGCCGAATCACTCTCAGCTGCACGAATGATCAGCACTGAACAGATGATTCGAGCGAATCAGAAGTGATTCGCCCATGAGGTGCCCGAATCAGTTGAGCTCCATAAGACGTTTGACCAAATCAACACAAGGGTATGACCGAATCAAAAAGTGATTCGGCCAGGATAAGTGATTCGCCCAGACTCAAAATAGCACTGAATAGATGATTCGAGCGAATCACATGAACAGTGACCGAATCATGTAATTCGGACACTTCGGGCACTTTTTGGAAATCTTCAAAATGTATAAATAGAATGAGATGGAAGTGAAGAAAGGGAGCTTCCACATTTTTCGCAACCCTAGGCGACTGGAACGCGGAGAAGATCAAGCTTGTTTGAAGATTGAAGTTTGGATTGAAGATTCTACATCAACCCCTCTTAAACCCTTTAGCTTTGTATTTACATTGATATTTCACTTAGTTGTCATGTATTTGTGCACACTCATTATGATTGAGTAGTTGTTCTTGTGATTGGGGATTAAATGGATCCCCTAGGATTGGATATGATGTAGAACACTATGTTATTGTATTGAATGAAGTTTGGATTGATTACTTGTGCCCTAGCTATGTATTCATTGTATTCACACCAAGTGTTTGACGAAATGCGTAAGTGAGTATGCTTGGGTAAAACCTCTAAGGAAGGAATGAGAGTTGAACTTAGGATGTTTCATAGCTATTAAATGATCATAGATGGAGTGTTTGTACGTGAGAGCGACATGCACTCTTGACATTAGGCTAAGTTTTAAGCGGATTTGAGTAACCGGCCAATAGACCGAGAGGGTGCGGTTATGGGACTCAATTTCTTCACGGTTCAATAGAACGAGCGTTTGCGAACCATTTCATTTGTGTATTGATAAAGCCATTTATACGCACTATTTAGATCTTAACACTGTGCTTGTTTGCATTATTTTGTGTACAAGATTACTGGTTTCCGGTGTTTTTGTATTCCAGGACAAAACAAGGGCCTAAGTCGGATACACGCTAATAGGCGCGTTTAAGGAGCGCAACACACTGCCTGCGGAGCTAGCAGCGCAAACAGGATAGGAGGTGGCAGATTCAGACTGCGGTGCGCAAACCAACTGCGCGAACCAACGTGCGCAGTGAGCCATGCGCAGGATAGCGATATTTCCAAATCTTGAACACCATATCCCTACAAAATCTCCTAGGATTTGGAAGTTGCCAAGATTGTCACGGGCCAAATCTGAGCATTCCTCGGGCCTCACAAGCAGTATATAAAGAGAGGAAGGCTAGGGTTTGAGAAAGAGACACGAGAGAGAGCCAGAACTGAAAAACACACGAGCTGCCGCCGAGGACCTGCGCCAACCGACTGCGCGAACCGAGACACAGCAACCTGCACGCACCTGCTTGTTACTGTTTCCTTGGACACTTTAGCTTTTATTTACTATTTCTATGATGTTTACCACTAGCATATCTAGCTAAACACTTTGTATCGGTTGGGTATGATTTTATGAAGTATTTCCTTTGAGACTTGTGCTTAATGCATAGTTTGTTTGCTTGTATTAATTCTGTGCACACGGTTGACAGCTAGTTGTATGAGTAGGGGAAGCCTTGAACCGCAATCTTACTCTTACTGCTTGTTGTTATATGTTAAACTAGTTGGTAGCTTGACGGTGACAACTAGGAGTAACGCGCTAGGATAATCAGCTGCTACTGTGACAGGATTCGTAGCTGCTTAGACTAGTTTCAAGAATTAATAGCTCATGGACTTTGATCAGAGCATGCGCACATGTTAGGAAGCCTTGATCGGACACTAACTTCAGTAAAATCGAACTATAGATGTTTAGAGTCGATGATAAGGAATACATTCATAGAGGATTGTCTTTACCGATACTTTTCATAGTCATAGTACTTAATCTCTACTGTCTGCGCACGTCTAGTGCAAAATCTGCTTTCACTATTGTTCATTCACGCACCTGCGCAACCCAATCACTCACAACCAAATTCTCGTAAGTTCTAGGTTACTAGCTGAACTAGTCTGCACGCTCCTTGTGGGATCGACCCTGACTTAGCCGCTGTACTAAGTGGAGAAGAAAGGATTAATTTGACGCGTACAACGACGCGAGGTCAAATTTTGGCGCCGTTGCCGGGGAGCAACACAGATAAGTTTTAACTAGTTTAAGTTTTCTTTTACAGTAGTTAGTTATTTCTATTTGCTATATTTTCCTCGTTGTTTCTGACAGCGCGCAATCAACATCAGCCTGCACAACCTTGAAACAGTTGCACTGTGCAGATTATAGTTGCGCACTGACAGACGCGACAGCTTAGTTGTCTTTTAATTTTTTTTTCTTTGAGATTTAGAACAGGTCATGGAGGATAACACTGTCATTGAAGATAACTTAGGGGAGAGAACCCCGGAGGGACCTAACAATGCAGGAGCAGATAACCGCGCAGTTCGATTCAGAGAAGAAGTGCAGCGCGAAGTTGACGCTCAAGTGGCCGCTGAAGCGAGGTATAATGCGCCACCCGCGCGACAGGTCGCGCGACGCAGAACAGTGCGCGAGATGTCAGCTCCAATCACGGTTAACCAGCCATGGTGCATAGTGCTTCCACCAGACGGTCATTTTGAGCTAAGGAGCTCGCTCATTCATCACATGCCCAAGTTTCACGGGATGAACAACGACAACCCAGTCAAGCATGTGCGAGAATTCCTAGTTATCTGCGAGAACATGAAGGCCGAAGGGGAGAGCGACAAAGGGCTGAAGATGAAGGCATTCCCTTTTTCATTGTGTGATGCGGCCAGGCATTGGCTGATGAGCTTACCAGCAAGATCTATTCACACATGGGAGCAGCTCCAGAAGAAGTTTTTGGACAAATTCTATCCTGCAGCCAAGATCGCGCTACTCAGGAGGGAGTTGGCCGCACCTAAGCAGGGCGCAGGAGAATCACTATCAGAGTATTATGAGCGTTTTAGGGAGCTGGAGGCTAACTGCTACAATCACGACCTGCCCCAGAATGTACTGATAGAGAATTTCCTGAACGGATTGCTACCAATGGAGCTGAGATTATTGAATGCATGCGCAGGCGGCGACATTTGCAACATGTACCTGATCGCGCGTCGTTGTACGCGTCAAATTAATCCTTCCTCTTCCACTAGTACAGCGGTTAAGTAAGGGTCGATCTCCACAGGGAGCAAGCAGTTCAGTTTTAACCAGTGACCTACACTTACGAAGATTGAGGGGTGTGAGTGATTGGGGTTGCGCTATGCGCGAGTAAACAGTCGTAAACGCAGGAATTGCACTAGACGTGCTGATGAGCGGACAAATAACCTTATATTTTTCCACATTTTTCCCTTACTTCTTGTTTGTTCCGCAATTCTATAAAGCCATTTGATGATTTCTTCGTCCATTTCAGGTTAAAATTATATATCTCATGATAGGAAGTGGCTCGAAGAAAAATTAGACGAATTCCGATCGATGGAGATCAAAAGAAGAAAAGCTGAGCAAACTGCAGAAGTGATTCGGCCGAATCACTAGTGATTCGCCCACCAGCCTGACCGAATCACTCTCAGCTGCGCGTATTGACCTGATCCGGGGAAGTCCTGAAGAGTTGACCGAATCACATAAAAGGTGTGACCGAATCAAAGGTGATTCGGCCAAGAGAAGTGATTCGCCTAGTCCGAGACCGCCACTGAACAAATGATTCGGCCGAATCATAGGTGATTCGCCCAGAGGTGCCCGAATCAGTTTAGCTCCACAAGACGTTTGACCGTATCAAAACAAAGACGTTTGACCGAATCAAAAGTGATTCGGCCAGGATAATTGATTCGCCCAAACTCAAGACACCACTGAACAAAAGCTTCGAGCGAATCACATGGACATTGACCGAATCAAGTGATTCGGTCACTTCGGTCACTTTGTGGAAAACTTCAAAGTATAAATAGAAGGAGATAGAAGTAAAGAAAGAGAGCTTGCTTTTTCTCTCAACCCTAGAAAGAAGCTTCCAACTTTTTGCAAACCCTAGGCGACAAAAACTCAAGGAAGACCAAGCTTGATGGAAGATTGAAGCTTGGATTGAAGATTCTACATCATCCACTCCTAAACCCTAGCTTTGTATTTACATTTATGCTTCCCTTAGTTGTCATGTTTTTGTACACACTCATTATGAGTGAGTAGTTACTTTTGTGGTTGGGGATTAAATGGATCCCCAAGGATTGGATATGATGTAGAACACTATTGTTATTGCATTGAATGAAGTTTGGTTTGATCTTATTGTGCCCTAGCTATGTATTCATTGTATGCACACCAAGTGTTTGACGAAATGCTTAAGTGAGTATGCTTGGTTAGAACCCCTAAGGAAGGAGCGAGAGTTGAACTTAGGATGTTTCATAGCTATTGTATGATCATAGATGGAGTGTTTGTGCGTGAGAGCGACATGCATTCTTGACATTAGGCTAAGTTTTGAGCGGATTTGAGTAACCGGCCAATAGACCGAGAGGGTGCGGTTATGGGACTCAAATTCTACACGGTTCAATAGAATGAGAGTTTGAGAACCTTGTCATTTATGTATCCTCTCCATTCTAGGGAAGGAGCGAGAGTTGAACCTAGAGCGGACGATGCATTAGCCTTGCCTTTATCAACCAAATGTAGTTCATGCATGTATTAGTGAGTTATTTCATTTCCTCATATCCTAGGAGAGAAGTTGAATCCCTAGTCACCCTTTTTATTCATTAAGTAGAGCTCAAGAATATCATTTATCTTTAGTGCTTGCTAGAGATACCTCTATAGGAGGACATATTCCCCCCCCCCCCCAAAACCGTAGACTTACGATAGTAGCATTGATTAGTTGTCAATTAGTCTAAGCTTTTCCCTTGGGTTCGATCCGAGGTCACTCGGTTATAAATATTGTTTGATATTTGCGTGACTAGAATAGCATTTCATTTTGCTTGCCTAAAACGCCAACGTCAAAATGGCGCCGTTGCCGGGGAATTAGCCTTTAGATTAGATTGCTAATTAGTATTACTTTTAGTTAGTTTACTTCATTTTTTTCTTTTATTTAGTTGTCGTAATTGCTTGCGTGCGTGCTATTCTTGTTTGTCTCTATTTAAGTTCACACTTATAAAAGCTCTCTTTCATTGCTTCATAGGTGTTTGAATGCAAACTAGAGCAAAGAGCAAGAGAGTACAAGAACAAGCTTCTACCTCAACTACAAGCCATCCTTCTCATCCCTCCGCTTCACCCGAGCTTCACACTCCTCATTTGGATACTCCTTCGCCTACACGAGCCGAACAACCGGGAAATATGGATCCACAAATTCCTAGAAGGCAAGGAAATGCTCCTCTTCCGCAAGAGGAAGAAGAAAGACCGGTTGGGGCATACATCGCCCCAACCATTGGACCTTATGGTTCCCCAATTTGCTTACCGGGGGGAGAAGACCAAGAGTTTGAAATCAAATCCGCCCTCCTCCATATGGTGGCCGCACATCAATTCGACGGATATGGGAACCCAAATGCCCATTTGGCCCAATTTACGGAGCTATGCCGCACATACAAGATGCCGGGCATCCAACAAGAGTGGGTATATATGAAGGTTTTTCCGTTCTCACTTTCCGGGAAATCTAAAGATTGGTTGATGAGTCATGAATCGGATACATTCAATACTTGGGAGGGACTAGCACAAGCCTTTTTAATCCAATATTTCCCTCCCGCCAAGATAAAGAAGATTCGGGATAGAATCAACCAATTTACTCAACGGGACGATGAAACCTTCTATGAGGCTTATGAGCGCTTCAAAGAGCTTCAAAGAGATTGCCCTCATCATGGATTCAACAAGTGGCAATTATTGCAAAGCTTCTACGATGGGATGGACCAAGATGCAAGGAACCATATGGACCATGCGAGTAATGGAGCGATGATGGACTTAATGGCTACCGATGGTTTCAAGATCATCGAAAAGATTGCACGCAATTCGCATCAATGGGGTGGTGAAAGGAACCACTTGAAGAAAAAGAGCAAGGAGGAAACCTCTAAGGCCGTGACAAAGGAAGATTTCAATTCCCTTGCAAAGACGGTAAATTCCTTGGCACAATCTCTTGGGAACATGAACTTGAACAAGAGAAGAGAACATCCGCAAGCTTGTAGCATATGCGCTAACCCGTCGCATGACGAAGATTCTTGCACCGCCAAACATGCGGATGAATTTGAAGATGTTAACTATCTTGTGAGGAACCAAGAGAGAGCTTATGTGCCACCTCAATCAAGTGGGTATCAACCGAGAAATCCTCCCTACCAACCAAGGAACCCTCCTCAACATGTAAGGTTCCATGAAGATCCAAACTTTCCGAGGAGAGCACCCATCAACAATGAGCCAAAGCCTACACCTCCGGGATTCCCACCAAGAAAACAATTACAAGCTCCTTACCAAAGAAACGACGAGAGGCCTAGCCAAGAGGAACCATCCCTATTATCCATTGTCGCGCAATTGGCCGCAACTCAAGCTCAACAACAAAAAGATAACCAACTCATCCTTCAAAGACTCGACCAATTGCAAGCACATAACAAAATGCTTGAGACACAAATTGCTCAACAAGCGAGTTCTTCCTCAAAATATCAAGGGAAATTGCCTTCTCAACCGGATGTGAACTCTTCCGAAACCATAAATGCCATCACCTTAAAGAGCGGAAGAGTCTTAGAAGAGCCCCAAGCGAAGACCAAAGTTGCCAACACAACCGTTGAGGTTGAGAAAGAAGGGTCTTCATCTCAAGAGAAGGTTGAAAAGAGAAGAAAAGAAAAAGCTCAAGAGCCCGCTCCATATGTGCCTCCCATTCCATTTCCACAAAGATTGAAGAAGAAGAAGGAGGACACACATTTCAAGCGCTTTGCGGATATCTTGAGCAAACTCCAAGTGACTCTCCCCTTCACTGAGGTACTAACTCAAATGCCTACTTATGCAAAATTTCTTAAAGATATTATATCGCATAGGAGGGAAATGCATGAAATTGATCACGTAGCTTTGGATGCTAATTGTAGCGCTATTATTTAACATAACATGCCTAGGAAGCTAAATGATCATGGTTCATTCTCTATTCCTATTGCTATTGGTGATTTTTGCATAGATAGTGCATTGTGTGACTTGGGAGCTAGTATTTCTTTGATGCGATTTTCCTTGTTTCAAAAGCTTGACATGGGTGAACTCACTCCTACATCCATAAATCTTAGATTGGCAGATAGATCATCTAGGTTACCTAAGGGTATTTTAGAGGATGTTCCAATTAGAGTAGGGAAATTTTATGTTCCCGTTGACTTTTATGTGCTTGAAATGGATGAGGATCGTGAAATTCCTATCATACTAGGAAGGCCTTTCTTGAATACGGTAAAAGCCGTCATTAATTGTGGAGAGGGAGTTATAGAACTAAACTTGGGAACCGACAAAATTAAATTTTACTTGAAAAAGGTTTTAAATGCTCCTAGTAGTTCTATGGATTGTCATTTGATTGAAATAAATGATGCTTGTGATGTTTTTGATGCTCATGATGAATTGACAAATTTTGAGTACGAGTTGCTCACCCAAGATAGTGGTAGTCCATCTTTCGCCTCGTTGATGAATCTTGAGGACGGTAACACTCTCGATGAGGACACCACTAAAGAAGACCCATGAAAAGGTAAGGAATTCGGTGAGGGGTTGAAACCCCTTCCACCGAATCTAAGGTATGAATTCCTCGGACCAAACAATTCACTACCCGTAATTATCGAAGCATCTCTTGATGAATGTGAGACCTCCAAGCTTATGCATGTGTTGCAATTGTATAAGGGTGCTATTGGGCATTCCATTGATGATTTGAAAGGGATTAGCCCCAAGGTTTGCATGCATAGGATAAGACTTGAGGAGAATGTGAAACCTAGTCGCGAATTTCTTAGGCGATTAAATCCTAAGCTTGGTGAGGTTGTGTTGAAAGAAGTGACTAAGTTGAGAGATGCGGGAATAATTTACTCGATCCCCGACTCCGAATGGGTGAGCCCAATTCATGTGGTGCCTAAGAAAGGCGGGCTCACCGTTGTGGAGAATGATAAAAACGAATTGATCCCTACGCGCACGGTCACGGGGTGGAGGATGTGCATAAACTATAGGAAATTAAACAAAGCCACCAAGAAAGATCATTTCCCAATTCCTTTTATTGATCAAATGCTAGAAAGATTAGCAGGACATGAATATTTTTGCTTTCTAGATGGTTTTAGTGGTTTTTTCCAAATTCCCATCCACCCCGATGACCAAGAAAAGACAACTTTTACTTGCCCTTATGGCACTTTTGCATATAGGAGAATGCCTTTTGGTCTTTGTAATGCGCCGGGTACTTTTCAAAGATGCATGATGTCCATATTTTCCGAATTTCTTGAAAATTCCATGGAAGTTTTTATGGATGATTTTTCGGTGCATGGATATTCTTTTGATGATTGTCTTACAAATCTTTCACGTGTTTTGGCTAGGTGCATTGAGATGGACTTAGTCCTCAATTGGGAGAAATGCCATTTCATGGTGAAAGAAGGCATAGTTTTGGGACATCGTGTTTCAAAGAGAGGGATCGAAGTCGATAGAGCTAAAATCGACGTGATTGAAAAGTTGCCACCTCCAAGGGATATTAAAGGGATTAGAAGTTTTCTCGGGCATGCGGGTTTTTATCGAAGATTTATTAAGGATTTTTCAAAGATAGCAAAGCCCCTCACAAATCTTCTACGCAATGAGGTGGAATTTACTTTTGATGAGCCTTGTCTTGAGGCGTTTGAAGTATTGAAGCAAGCTTTGGTGACCGCACCTATTATTCAAGCACCGAATTGGGATTTACCATTCGAAATGATGTGCGATGCAAGTGATAGCGCCATTGGAGCCGTCTTGGGTAAACGAATCGATAAGCGCCTCCACGTAATCTATTACATTAGTAAGGCCCTTGACACTACCCAAGCAAACTACTCAACGAATCGATGCTAGCCATTGTCTATGCCTTTGAAAAATTTAGGCAATACTTGATTGGTTCTAAAACCATAGTCTACACGGATCATGCCGCCATCAAGTATTTGGTTTCTAAGAAGGAAGCAAAACCTAGACTTATCCGTTGGGTACTCCTATTGCAAGAATTTGATATAGAGATTAAGGACAAGAAAGGAGTAGAGAATGTAGTGGCGGATCACTTGTCAAGACTCGAACTAACCAAAGAAGAAGATTCAATTACGATTCCCGTAAATGACACATTCATTGGGGAATACTTGATGAGCATCGAGACCGCGCAAGCTCCATGGTATGCGGACTTCGTGAATTTCCTAGCTTGTGGAATTCTACCGGAGGGAGCAAATTACAATCAAAGGAAGAAATTCCTTCATGATATCAACCGATACTATTGGGACGAGCCTTATCTATATAAGCTTTGCGCGGATGGAATCTATAGATCATGTGTCGCGGAATGCGACCAACAAGGTGTTCTTGAAGAATGTCACTCTTCTCCTTATGGCGGGCACGGCTCAAGTTCTAAAACGGCCGCAAAGATTCTTCAAAGCGGATTTTATTGGCCGAGTTTGTTCAAAGATGCATATGAGTTCGTGAAGTCTTGTGATGCGTGTCAAAGAACCGGAAATATTTCTAAGAGAGATGAAATGCCTCAAAAGGGTATTCTAGAGGTTGAGATATTCGACGTATGGGGATCGATTACATGGGACCATTCCCATCTTCTTATGGGAATAAGTATATTTTAGTCGCCGTCGACTATGTCTCAAAATGGGTGGAAGCCATTGCCTCACCTTCTTGCGATGCCAAAGTTGTGATTAAGTTATTCAAGAAGGTCATCTTTCCAAGATTTGGAGCCCCTCGGACCGTGATTAGTGATAATGGTACTCATTTCAAAGAAAGGCAACTCGAAGCGATGCTTCGAAAATATGGAGTTTATCACAAAATTGCGACGCCTTATCACCCTCAAACTAGTGGACAAGTTGAAGTTTCTAATAGGGAGATAAAAGCTATTCTCGAAAAAATGGTGGGGAACTCAAGGAAGGATTGGTCTTCAAAGCTAGAAGAAGCTTTATGGGCATATCGCACCGCTTTCAAGACCCCGATTGGCATGTCACCATACCGCTTAGTCTATGGGAAGCCATGCCATCTCCCCGTCGAAATGGAGTACAAGGCCATGTGGGCAATCAAGAAGTTAAATTTTGACTTGAAGACGGCGATGGAAAAGAGAGTCCTCCAACTCCACGAACTAGATGAGATTAGACTCGACTCTTATGAGAGTTCAAGAATTTATAAGGAGAGAACCAAATTGTGGCATGACAAGAAAATTCGGAGGAGGACTTTCTCAAAGGGGGATAGCGTATTGCTCTTCAACTCCAGACTTAGATTATTCCCGGGAAAATTGAAATCAAGATGGTCGGGGCCTTTCAAAGTTGAAAAAGTATATGAAGATGGCCACTTCGAATTGATAAACAAAGAAGGTGAAACTTTCAAAGTAAATGGCCATCGAATTAAAGCCTACCATGGAGAAGTGCAAAGCTTGGAGCTTGGAGACTTCAAACTTGATGATTCTACCTAATTCCCTAATTATTGCATGCCATTTGAGAAGGGATCCTCGCAAAGGACTTCTCAAGTGTGTTTCTTATGAAGAAGGGAATCGGCTACGTCTTACCCAAGACTTTAAACTAGGCTGGTGAGTATTTGTGCTTTTGCTCCTACTTGTTTGTAGTGTAGAATCATGTTTTGACTTTGTGTTGCGCCATGCCTATATGAAGTTAGAGGTTTTAGGGATTTTTGTGGTTGAGTGCACTCAAATTACCCCTTTTGGTTTAATTATTCATGTGTGAAAATATTTGAGTGTGGGGTGTTTTGAGTGAATATTAGATGTCTTAAAGTGGTTGAGGAATGTGGTGCATTTGAGTGAAAAATTTTGTGCAGAGTTGGCTAACTCACACTAGTCGGTTCGCCCGAATCAGTTTTCATGAGTGCCCGAATCAGTTGATTCGCTCACCCGAGGACATGCACTGAGTAAATGATTCGGGCGAATCATGGACGGTCTCCCCGAATCACTTGATTCGGTCAAGCAGCTACCCAGATCGATTCGGCCAAGCCTTCGCCCGAATCAGTTGATTCGCTCACCCGAGGACATACACTGAGTAAACGATTCGGGCGAATCATTGGTGATTCGGGCAGGTCCCCGAATCAAATTCGCTGGAGGTCTGAGATTTATTCGTGCGAATCGACTTTATTCGCTCATTCTCCCCCGAGCCCTAAATTTTTTTCCGCCCGAGCGCTTCCGTCCGACTACCACAGACCCCAAATCACTTCCGTCCGACCTTCCCAACTAAATCCCTCCCCCTCCGAGCTAACCCTAAACCGTTGTTCGCATTCCGTGACACCCATTCAGCCGCAGCTTCTCCGAGTCTTCTTCGCCCGAATCACCCGCAGCCTCCCCGAGTCACCCTTCTCCGAGTCTTCTTCGCCCGAATCACCCGCAGCCTCCCCGAGTCACCCTTCTCCTTCCCCAGCTTCACAATGGCCAGGACTAACTTGACGACTACAGGAAAGCCTCGACCACCGCCTGCCAAGAAGCTGACAGCAGCTCAAAAGGGTAAGGGCATTGCTAAACCTAAACCTAAAGCCAAAGCTCCAGCCAAAACCAAACCGAAGCCAAGGCGAGCTACTAGTGGTATCATAATCCGCACCTCTCCCCCACCGTCTCCAGTCAGTTCATCATCCTCATCTTCATCCTCCTCTTCCGACGATTTCAGACCCGTGGGAGAGTCGTCGCGCTCGCAAGCCAGGCTGGCAGTTATCCCTCATTCCGGAGCAGCAGAGACAAGGAGACCCCGCTATCTTACTGGAGAAATCCTTGCTGCGGATGCCAAGATGCAAGCTTTATTGACGCAGCACGAGAATTATGAGGTATTGGCTCCCATTTATCCTGATCATGCCGCACTGAGCAAGCTTAAAGTTATGGATGAAATCAGTAATTACCTTCGTGCCAGTGATATGCATTATATTTTGATGGATGATCCGGGTACTGACCCGAGGGTGGTGAAGGAATTCATGGCATCATTTTCTGCGACGAAGGAAGATATTGAGGGTAGTCGAAGGCACAATGGCAAGAGGGACCAAACTGTCAGTTCTTGGACCTTCCGATTAGGCGGGCAGACTTTTACCCTGCCCGCGCTTGATATTTGCACAGCTTTTGGGTGCACTGAGCTTGGTGAGTCCCCGCATTTCAGAGAGCGCGAACGGTACCATTTCTGGGTGGACCTCGCCGCGAAGGACATTTTCTTCACCTCCCCTCAGCCAGCCACGATGATTACCTCCCCAGTTTGGCGGCTGATTCACCGTATCATAGCTACATCCATTCACAGCCGCAAGGATGGGGGCAGGTACGTGAATACATCGGACTTGGACTTGATGCTCCTCATTTCTCGCGGCAGATCAGTAAACATTGTAGATGCACTGACGGTTCAGTTTGAGTCATATCAGAGAAAGGAGTACAAAGGGCGCGCTCTAGGTGGCGGGACATTTATTACACTTCTCGCGAAGTGGCTGGGATTCACTTTAGACCGCTGCGCAATCTTGCCAAAGAAAATTCTCAACCTGGAAACTCTCCGAAAGATGCACATGATAGAGCCTAAGACGCTTCGTTGGATTACTCGACCCGATGTGCCACAACACTTGGAGAAGAGGATAGAGAGGAAGCGAAAGGAGCATGGACTCCCTGATATAGAGACACCACCCAGGCAGGCCAGCGAGCCACCCATGCCAGCAGCAGCCGATCCAGCCACCCACACCTCAGCGCCTATGCCGAATTTCAGACCCTCTCCCGCTGCCATTCCTCCAGTCGAGCCTGAGCCCATTCCACGGGAAGGCCTGGCATTGTTGAGCGCACGCTTGGACTCGCTTTCAGATTCTCACACGACGCTCATTCGCTACCATGAGGTATTATCCACCCTTGTCCTCGATTTTGTCGCATGGCAAGGAAATGTCATGGTGCGTATGGCAGCCAGCATGGGTATTTCAGACCTTCCACCGCCTCCAGCTCCTTTCTCTCAGCCACCACCTCAGCCGGCTGTGCCTACCGCAGCTGCGAGTGACTCAGTTTCAGCCATGTTCGAAGGGAGAGTGGATGGAGGCAATGTTGAAGGAGCTCCTGGAGCTGGCAGTGGCAACCAAGGGAATGAAGTTTAGTTTGCTACAATTTTGTGTCATGACTTGTGATGTTTTAATTGACATGTATTCGGCTTGACTTGTCCATTTGTAATTGACGCGCTTCGCCGCGATATTTTTTGTATGACAATTGGTTGTGGCACTTGAATGTTTCTCTGGCAGATTTTCTTTAAAAAACACTGTTTTGAACTGCCCAGGTAAATTGATTCGGGCACCCAGGCCGAATCACCACTTTTGGCCTTGTCCGAATCAAGTGTGATTCGGGCAAACCTCTATCCCAGCTAAAGTGATTCGGACACTTGGCCGAATCAACCATTTTTGCCTTGTCCGAATCACCTGATTCGGCCAACCTCTCTTATCCGAACAAAAGTGATTCGCCCAGGTGTCACCGAATCAATTATTTGCCGTCACCGAATCAAGTGATTCGGGCACTCTTCAGCAGCACTGTTTTGAGTTTGGAAATTTCTGCCTCTTATTTGCCATTGTTCAAAACCTTTCTCAAGCACATTAATGCACAAATTCATGACTTTTGATGCACACAAACATATCTAAGTGAACTCATCATATACATTGTCGCGCATTTGTTTTCTAACCTCATGCCTAGCTATATGTTCTACATTAATTATATCTCGCATAGCTAGCTGTTTTAAACATGGGAATTCAAGTGTTGCGCTGACCTTTTTTGTGAGTTTCAGATTTATTGCAACTGCCAAGAGCATCATACACGGACGGATGTGCATTAGGCTACCTCCACACGAGAGAAGTTCCTTCGCAACTTTCTCTTTACCATCCTTTGTTCTTTATATTGCTTAGGGACTAAGCAGAATTCTAAGTGTGGGGTGTTTTGCGCTTTTGCTTTGATTTTCTACAACTTGATTCTATGCTACACACTCACTTTGAGCACATTACACTCGCATAATTGCTCTCATCCAAGCTTTAAGTATTGATCACACGAAGTAATGTTTGCTAAGCAATTAAGTAGTATCAAAAAAAATTTTGGATTGAGTTGTGCCTTAAATTCATGAATCGCATCTTTTAGTCGATTGATCCTCTTTGTGATGATTTTATTCACATGATTCGATGTTCGGCTAGCTTAGTTCGATTCATTTTTAAGCTCTTTCCATGCATGAAAAATGAAGTTGAGTTTAGCGAGCACAAAATAAAAAATGTTTTCATACAAAAACCTTGTGCTTGCTCTTGGTTGCTTTTAGGTGATTTTAGCGTCCCTATTTAGCCCTTGCATTTGCTTTGCTCACATTTCATGCTCCACCATATAACATTTAGGCACATTGTCAAGACTTAAGTGTGGGGTGTTTCAAAATCATTGCGAAAGAAGAGAAAAAAAAAAAGAAAAAGAAAAAAAGGCACATGAAAGAGAAAGAAAAAAAAAAGAATTATCATATTTTGAAGGTTTTGCATTTGCCGAGGGTTAGGAAGGTAATTTCGCCCTCGAAAGCATTTGTCTAAACGCAAAAAAATAGACACACTTAATTCTTGACTTTGTGCCTTTTCCACAAGCTCTTTCGCATAGGTGTGAGCAAGGTTTTTGCATTGAGTTTTTAGGAAGCGTCTAAGGTATGACCCTCGTAATTTATTACTTAAGCATCCAGACTTGTACGAGGAAATTCTAAATTGATTGTCAAAACTCCTCTTCTCTTGCGGTTTATCACGTATAGCCTAATTTTTGAGAACGAGTTTATTGTCTTGAGCTTATGGACTTGCCCTTAGCAAGCATATGTGATTGATTTGACAAAATTTTTGTGCTAGCAACGCTTATCTTCATACTACTTGCATAGGAAATTGAGCGGAAATTTGAATTTGACGAATGCTAGGTTGACATCGGTTCTATGAACATCTATTATCGCATTGAAGTGAATGATCCTTAGAGTTTGCGTGAAGTGAATAATTTGCACAACTCTATTCCAATTTGAGGTGATAGTGAACTACTTGCTTAGCTAGCTATATTTGGACTTTAAACTCTCATGGATGATTGCAATTGGGATTTGTGAGTATTCCTTTTCTGAAAACTCTCGCTTGACTTATGCACATATTTGTTCGGACGAACAAGTCTTAAGTGTGGGGTATTTTGATGAGCGGACAAATAACCTTATATTTGTCCACATTTTTCCCTTACTTCTTGTTTGTTCCGCAATTCTATAAAGCCATTTGATGATTTCTTCGTCCATTTCAGGTTAAAATTATATATCTCACGATACGAAGTGGCCCGAAGAAAAATTAGACGAATTCCGGTCGATGGAGATCAAAAGAAGAAAAGCTGAGCAAACTGCAGAAGTGATTCGGCCGAATCACTAGTGATTCGCCCACCAGCCTGACCGAATCACTCTCAGCTGCGCGAATTGACCTGATCCGGGGAAGTCCTGAAGAGTTGACCGAATCACATAAAAGGTGTGACCGAATCAAAGGTGATTCGGCCAAGAGAAGTGATTCGCCCAGTCCGAGACCGCCACTGAACAAATGATTCGGCCGAATCATAGGTGATTCGCCCAGAGGTGCCCGAATCAGTTTAGCTCCACAAGACGTTTGACCGTATCAAAACAAAGACGTTTGACCGAATCAAAAGTGATTCGGCCAGGATAATTGATTCGCCCAAACTCAAGACACCACTGAACAAAAGCTTCGAGCGAATCACATGGACATTGACCGAATCAAGTGATTCGGTCACTTTGTGGAAAACTTCAAAGTATAAATAGAAGGAGATAGAAGTAAAGAAAGAGAGCTTGCTTTTTCTCTCAACCCTAGAAAGAAGCTTCCAACTTTTTGCAAACCCTAGGCGACAAAAACTCAAGGAAGACCAAGCTTGATGGAAGATTGAAGCTTGGATTGAAGATTCTACATCATCCTCTCCTAAACCCTAGCTTTGTATTTACATTTATGCTTCCCTTAGTTGTCATGTTTTTGTACACACTCATTATGAGTGAGTAGTTACTTTTGTGGTTGGGGATTAAATGGATCCCCTAGGATTGGATATGATGTAGAACACTATTGTTATTGCATTGAATGAAGTTTGGTTTGATCTTATTGTGCCCCAGCTATGTATTCATTGTATGCACACCTAGTGTTTGACGAAATGCTTAAGTGAGTATGCTTGGTTAGAACCCCTAAGGAAGGAGCGAGAGTTGAACTTAGGATGTTTCATAGCTATTGTATGATCATAGATGGAGTGTTTGTGCGTGAGAGCGACATGCATTCTTGACATTAGGCTAAGTTTTGAGCGGATTTGAGTAACCGGCCAATAGACCGAGAGGGTGCGGTTATGGGACTCAAATTCTACACGGTTCAATAGAATGAGAGTTTGAGAACCTTGTCATTTATGTATCCTCTCCATTCTAGGGAAGGAGCGAGAGTTGAACCTAGAGCGGACGATGCATTAGCCTTGCCTTTATCAACCAAATGTAGTTCATGCATGTATTAGTGAGTTATTTCATTTCCTCATATCCTAGGAGAGAAGTTGAATCCCTAGTCACCCTTTTTATTCATTAAGTAGAGCTCAAGAATATCATTTATCTTTAGTGCTTGCTAGAGATACCTATATAGGAGGACATATTCCGCCCCCCCCCCCCCCCCCCCCAAAAACCGTAGACTTACGATAGTAGCATTGATTAGTTGTCAATAAGTCTAAGCTTTTCCCTTGGGTTCGATCCGAGGTCACTCGGTTATAAATATTGTTTGATATTTGCGTGACTAGAATAGCATTTCATTTTGCTTGCCTAAAACGCCAACGTCACGTGCTCAGGCAGTAGAGATTAAGTACTATGACTATGAGAAGTATCGGCGCAGACAATCCTCTATGAGTGTATTCCTTATCATCGACTCTAAATGTCTATAGCTTGATTTTACTTAAGTTAGTGTCCGGTCAAGGCTTCCTAACATGTGCGCATGTTCCGATCAAAGTTCATGAGCTATTAATTCTTGCACTAGACTAAACAACTACGAATCCGATCAAGGTAGTAATTGCCTATCCTAGCGCGTTACTCCTAGTTGGCACCGTCAGGCTATTCAACTAGTTTAACATACAACAACAAGCAACAAGAGTAAGATTGCGGTTCAAGGCTTCCCCTACTCATGTAACAAGCTGCCAACAATGTGCACAGAATTAATATAAGCAAGCAAGCTATGCATTAAGCGCAAGTCTCAAAGGAAATACTCATAGATTCATGCCCAACCGATACTAAGCGTTTAGCTAGACATGCTAGTGATAAACATCATAGAAACAGTAAATAATAACTAAAGTATCCAAGAGAACAATAGCAAACAGTGCGTGCAGGTTGCAGTCTTGGCTGGCGCAGTCGGCTAGCGCAGATCCTCTCAGCAAGCTCGTGTGTTTTTCAGTTCTGCTGCGCAGTGCCTCCTTGGTGTACGAATTGTGTCGTGATGTTCTCAAACCCTAGACTCCCTCTTCTTTATATACTGCTCAGAGGCTCATCCTTGGCAACTTCCAAATCTGGTGGTGTCAGGATTTGGAAACACCATCATCTACGCACGGCGCACGGCATACTGCTTAGCGCAATTGGTTAGCGCACCGTGGTCGACTCTGCCAATTTCTTCTGTTTGCGCCGCTAGCTCCGCAGGCTGTGTGATGCGCGTCCTAAACGCTGTCTATTAGCGCGTATCCGACTTAGGCCCTCGTTTTGCCCTGCAATACAAAAACACTAGAAACCAGTAATCTTGTACACCAAATATCGCAAACAAGCATAGGGTTATGATCTAAATAATGCGTATAAATAGGCTCTATCAGTACCCGGAGGACGCGTGGCAGCTGATAGAAGACTCTACTGGACAGGTAAGACATCAGCTAACACTTGAGAATAGTCGTGCTCGTTCTATGCATCAGGTAGAAACAAGCACATAGATAAAGGAGATGAAGGCCATGCTGCAGAAGTTGATGGATGCGCAAGGGGCGCAACCAGCTGCGCCAAAGGCATGCGAATTCTGCACGTCCACCGAGCATAAAACTGATGCATGTCTCGCACTTTTCGAGGAGTCAGGAGAGGCGAATGCTCTAGGAGGATGGGATAATAGAGGGCCGCAGAGGCAGAATCAGCCGCGTTTTGGACTAGCCACAAATGGGTTCAGATGGAAGGAGGACAACAATTTTCAGAGGCAGTCCGCGGAGCAGCGTGCACCACAGCAGACGCAACAAGCTGCGCCCTACAATCCACCGCATCGCCGCACTGACGCGCCAGCGCAAAATAACCAGCAGCCGCGGTGATCCTTAGAAGATATCGTGGGCCAGTTAGCAGACACAGTGCGCAAGAATGATGAGAAGTACTACAAGAGGTTCGAGTCCATTGAAAAGCAGCTGTCACAGATAGCTACCACGGTGTATGAGCTGAAAAACAGCGATGGCAACCTGCCTTCGCAAGTGATTCAGAATCCCAAGGGAGGAGTCAACGCAGTGACACTGAGGACTGGGCGCACGGTAGGAACAGAGCAGACCGCAAAGCGCCCGCGCAACCAGTTGCGCAAGCTCCAGAGCCAGCACAGCCGGATGCGCAACCAGCAGCGCAAGCCACAAACCAGCAGGGCAAGGCGCCAGGTACGGCGCAATCGAATGACAAAAGCATAAATCGTACTAACATACCTGCACCTTTTCCTGTACAGGCACCATTGGCTAGAAAAGAGGCGCTTGATAAGGAGCTCTACGAGTTATTCAGTAAGGTGGAAATAAACATTCCCCTTATTGAAGCAGTTCGGCAGATCCCTAGGTATGCCAAGTTCATAAAGGAGCTGTGCACAAACAAGAGGAGGCAAGGCGAGTACGCGCAAGTAATGCTAAACGCGCATGCCTCAGCAATCGTGCAACATAAGGTACCACCTAAATGCCGGGATCCAGGTACGTTCACCATTCCATGCACTTTAGGTAAGACCACAGTAAGTAACTGCATGATTGACCTAGGCGCATCTATAAATGTGCTTCCTTATTCCTTGTATGCGTCATTGCGCCTTGGTCCACTAAAGCCTGCAGGTCTCACCATTCAACTAGCAGATCGGTCGTGCAAACAACTGACGGGCATGATAGAGGACGTCCTCGTCCGAGTAGGAGAGCTGGTGTTCCCAGTAGATTTCTACGTCTTAGAGATGGAGGGTGAGTCGAGCAAAGGAAGTGCGCAGATCCTATTGGGCAGACCATTTCTGATGACAGCACGCACAAAGATAGACGTGTGGAGGGGTACGCTCTCAATGGAAGTTGATGGCGAGGAAATTCACTTTAACATATTTAAAGGGATGCAGCACCCTCATGAGGACGCCACAGTACACGCATTGGACAGCATAGACGACTTGGTTGCTGATGCGCAGTGTGCGAGCGCAACAGAAGGACCTGGGTCGCTGACACAGACAGAGATGGAGGCGCATGAGGATGAGCTGAGCAGTGCGGAACCAGTATCCAGACAGGTACACGATATAGTTAATGTCTGCACTGCTAATAAAATCTTGCCCTCTATTGAACAGGCACCCAAGGTCGAGCTGAAGCAACTCCCCGAGCACCTCAAGTACATATTCTTGGGGAATGAGGACACCCTGCCGGTAATCATAAAGAAAGGATTAGAAGAGGAGCAAGAGGCACGATTACAAGAGGTGTTGTGGAAGAACCAGCGCGCTATAGGATGGACACTTGCTGACCTGCGCGGAGTGAGCCCGGACGTATGCATGCACAGGATTCCATTGGAAGATGGTGCCAAACCATCCAGGGAGCCTCAGCGCAGATTGAATCCGAATATGATGGAGGTGGTACAGAAGGAGATCCTGAAGCTGCTTGACGCAGGAGTCATCTACCCAATCTCGGACAGCAAGTGGGTAAGTCCAATGCACGTTGTACCGAAGAAAGGAGGAATCACAGTAGAGGAGAATGTGCAGGGCGAGCTAGTTCCCAAGCGCATGCAAACTGCATGGCGCATGTGCATCGACTACAGAAAGCTTAACGCAGTCACGCGCAAGGATCATTTTCCGCTGCCCTTCATGGACCAGATGCTAGATCGATTAGCGGGGAAGCCATACTTTTGCTTCCTGGACGGGTACTCAGGGTACAATCAGATACCCATAGTTGCGGAGGATCAAGAAAAAACTACATTTACCTGCCCATTCGGTACGTTTGCGTTTCGGCGCATGTCGTTTAGGCTGTGTAACGCGCCAGATACGTTCCAACGTCTAGTCATGAGCACCTTTTCTGATATGATTGGTACATGCATAGAGGTGTTCATGGATGATTTTACTGTGTACGGAGGTACCTTTGACGCATGCTTAATTAATCTTGATAAGGTCTTAGCGCGCTGCATTTCAAAAAACCTAGTGCTCAATTATGAAAAATGTCATTTTATGGTATCATATGGAGTAGTACTAGGACACATTATCTCGCAGGAGGGGATCAAGGTCGATAAAGCCAAAATAGATCTTATTTCAAATCTGCCTTATTCCACTAACGTGCGCGATGTGAAATCATTTCTTGGGCATGCAGGGTTTTACAGGCGTTTCATAAAAGATTTTTCTAAAATTTGTATACCCCTATCTAACCTCTTGCAAAAGGATGTGTGTTTCGAATTCACTAATGAGTGCAGGGCTGCTTTTGATAAGCTGAAGGAGGCGCTGACGAGTGCGCCAGTGATGCGCGCGCCAGACTGGAGCCTGCCGTTCGAACTGATGTGCGACGCAAGTGACTATGCAGTAGATGCAGTCCTAGGACAGCGCGTAATGTCATCTATTATGCATCGCGCACACTGGACGCTGCATAGAGAAACTACACCACCACGGAAAAGGAACTTCTGGCAATCGTGTTTGCACTGGAGAAGTTCCGCGCATATGTTCTAGGCGCCAGAGTCATCGTCTTCACAGACCACGCAGCAATCCGTTACCTGATGTCCAAGAAAGAGACTAAGTCGCGCCTGATGCGCTGGTTGCTCCTACTTCAGGAGTTCGACTTGGAAATCAAGGATAAGAAGGGAACGGAGAACACAGTCGCTGACCACCTGAGCACGATAGTGAAAGAAGAGGAGCCAGAGCAGATCACGGAGACATTCCCTAACGAGCACCTGATGGCGCTGACAGGTAAGGTACCATGGTATGCGCACATTGCGAATTACCTGGTCACAGGTACGTTTCCCCCTCATTTCACTAAAACCCAATGCATGAGATTAAAGCATGAGTCCAGGTATTACATTTGGGATGATCCGTATATGCTCAGAATAGGACCTGATCAGATTTTGAGGCGATGCGTGCCTGACCATGAAATAAACTCGGTTTTATTGTTTTGTCATGCGCACGCATGTGGAGGACACTTTGGTCCAAGGCGCATTAGCAGAAAGATCCTGGATTGCGGATTTTATTGGCCACACTTGTTTAGTGACTCATATAACCATTGCAGGAATTGTGACAGGTGTCAGCGCACAGGGGGAATATCAGTGCGTAATGAGATGCCGCAGACGCCAATACTAGTGGATGAAGTATTCGATATTTGGGGGATTGACTTCATGGGGCCATTTCCTCCATCTTCCGGATATGAGTATATATTGGTCGCAGTGGACTATGTCTCAAAATCGGTTGAGGCTAAGGCCACCCGAAAGGATGATGGTAAGACGGTCGCTGACTTTTTGAGAACTAACATCTTTTGCAGGTACGGGGTGCCTAAGGCAATCATAAGCGACCAGGGGACGCATTTTTGTAATAGGAGAGTGGCGCAGGTATTCAAGCATTATGGAGTGCGCCACAAGACGTCCACCGCCTACCATCCTCAGACGAATGGCCAGGCCGAGGTTTCCAACCGGAATCAAGCGCATCCTGGAGAAAACTGTGAGACCATCGCGCAAAGACTGGAGCCAGCGCCTTGACGATGCGCTATGGGCATACAGAACTGCACATAAGACAGCGATTGGGACTTCACCGTTTTGGTTGGTTTATGGAAAAGCGTGCCACCTGCCAGTGGAGTTGGAACACAAGGCATACTAGGCATTGCGCGTTTGCAATCTGAACCTAGACGAGGCTGGTAAGGAGCGCGCATTTGAGCTAAGCGAGTTAGAGGAGCTGCGCCTAGATGCATATGAGGGGCTGCGCGACTACAAGGCGCGCACAAAAGCATTTCATGACAAAAACATCCTCAGATGCACCTTTGAGCCAGGAGACCAGGTACTATTGTTCTCCTCGCGCCTAAAGCTAATGCCTGGGAAGCTGCGCAGCAAATGGACAGGACCATACACGGTTACCAAGGTTTTCCCTTACGGAACAATCGAGTTAGAAAACGAGCACAAGCATCGTTTTCAGGTCAATGGGCAGAGAGTCAAAAAGTATTTAGGAGAACCTTGGGATGACACAGCGCGCGAAGTTGACTTGGCAGAGCCAGAAATAGAAGATGCGCATTAAGTTGACTTGTATTAGTGAGTTATTTCATTTTCCTCATATCTTAGGGGAGAAGTTGAATCCCTAGTCACCCTTTTATTCATTAAGCAAAACCCAAAAATATCATTTATCTTTAGTGCTTACTAGAGATACCTCTATAGGAGTACAAACCCCCCCCCCCCCCCCCCCAAAAAAAATATCGTAGACTTACAATAGTATTATTAATTAGTTGTCAATTAGTCAAAGCTTTTCTCTTGGGTTCGACCCGAGGTCACTCGGTTATAAATATTGTTTGATATTTGCGTGACTAGAATAGCACTTCATTTTGCTTGCCTAAAACGCCAACGTCAGTTCTCGTGCTGAAGATTCTCTCTAAGAATTGATGCTCAATTGTGTTGTGGCAGGTTTGTATTTATAGGATGGAGAGACTTCTAAATCTGATTTTGGGCTGTGGGCCCAATGCTGACGTCATCAATTGCATTCCGCTCCGGATGAAGACATTAGTCGCTCTCCCCATGAAGACATTACATACGCGCTCTAAGAAGACATTAACTCTGCTAAAGTGTGCTTCCGGCGCGGTAGTCACTGCAGTGTCAGAGACTCGCTTTTTTGACCCTTTAGACCTCCGAATCTCGTCTGGACGTATATTATAGAATTGTAGCCCCTTGAGTTAGCTTTCCAACAAGGTATAACAAGCCTCAATCGGATCAGAATCATGCGCTCGGTGAACCTTCGACTACGGATAGGTCAATCTGCCCAAATTTGCTATATATCCATCCAAATGCGCAATAAGGTTCTAAGCGGTCTTGATACACCTGCGATGCGAAACACTACCAAGAAGTAATCTTTCACACACAAAATGTAACTAAAAAATGAGAATAAATAACTCGATGGATCGTATAAATATGCTCCATCACCAGCCACATTGAAAACATTCAATGTGACCGGCGTGGCTGGTTATTGAAAACATTAAAGATGGCCGGCCATAACAAGGCCGGCCAACTTGCACCCAGTAGCTTTAGTGTACAGTGAATTAGGGTTTAGGAGGTTGGCTACGTGGAAGAGAAGGTGCAATAAATGAGGCAACTTGCACCGGGTAGTTTTAGTGTAGAGTGAATTAGGGTTTAGGAGGTTCGATGTGTGCAAGAGAAGGTGCATAAATGAGGCAACCTCCCCAGATATATTTCTTAGGCTTTAGTGTAGAGTGAATTAGGGTTTAAGAGGTTGGCTGCGTGCAAGAGAAGGTGCAAAAAATAGGTGGCCGGCCTTGTTATGGCCGGCCATCTTTAATGTTTTCAATGTTTTTAAAAACCAGTCACGCCGGTCGTAATGAATTTTTTTAAAGTAGCCGTTTTTGGTAAGCCCGCCAGTTAGAAAATTCAATTGGCTGGCTTTATCATAATCGGCCACATCGATTTTCTCAGATGGTCGGTCACAGTAAGACCGATCAAGTAAAAAATACGATAGATCTAAAACTTTTTTCAAAAGGACCATAGAATCTAAAATTCGTTTTAAAAAAAAAATGGTAGTTCTAATTTTTTTTCCTGTTCCTCGGGTTATTTTGGTCAACTCAGCGCACATTTGAATTTCAGAACTTCCCATTGGCTGGGCCCTAACGGTTGTATTCATTTCCTTTTGTGCCCTAATTTGCAATTTGGTCCCCTATCATCATCAGAACCAGAGAGAGAAAGAATAGTAGAGATATCGAATAGAAGAGCTAGAAGCACTTGTCGGCGATGGAGGCTTTCGAGAAGCTTGAGAAGGAACCTACGGAAAGGTCTACATGGCCAGAGAAAAGTCTAATGGTAAATTGTGGCCTTGAAGAAAACTCACCTTGCTGAGGACCAGCCAGGAGTCCATCCCACCACTCTCCACGAGTATATTTCTGGCCTGGTTTTCATTGAATTAATGTTCTTGCCTTGCATTCATAAACCAGTAATTGAAACCAATTTATACAATATATTTATATACCTGGACATATGCTAGAGCCCCTTGAAACCTCAGTAGGCGTACCTGAACAATTTGAGTATCATGCTGTACGAATGTTCTGAGATCATGTATCTATAACTTTTGTTTTATTCAATTTTGTTGGAGTTGTATTACAAATGAATTAACACACCTCTTGCGAAATGAATTGCCCTCTAATTGGCATTTTCAAAGATATTATAGATAATATGAGGAATTTCATCTGATTTCTTATCCGACCAAGGGATTCAGGTGGCTCTTGTCAAAGCAGAGAACGTAGCTCTACCTCTATTTCGTTGAATGCCAACTTTATATGGATATGATTCTTAATTTGATGTATCATCCATCACTATATGCTCTTTCCGATGCATCACACAACATTCCATATCAGAAATGTTCACAACGACGCCGTTGTTATGCCTAGATTATGAAGTATATAAAAGCCCTTGTTAGGGTTTTATTGAGACCGGATCGAGATTGGTACAATTCTTCTGCTGCTCCCCGTGCGGCGTATCTATAATGGGTTTGTGGTGATAGGACAATCTTGAGATTTTGATGAATCTAAGGACAGGTTTGTGCTTAATGCTTGTATTTTCATGGGATCTAAGATGTGTTTCTTTATTCCGATATATTCTTTTGGTGAGATTTTTGATTCATTGTGTGGCTATATTTTCATGTTTGGTAATATGATGGCTGAATATGAAAATTTTGGCTGAGGTTTTATTCAAGGAATTGCAGATCATGTCAGTCACAAGTTTTGATTTATATGTTCTGTTAGGTTCCAACTCACAATGATGAAAAGGTATTGCATATGGCATTCCTCCAAAAGGAAATATCATTAAATGCATGATTCTCTTAAAAATGAACAAGTTTGTACTGGTAATTATCTGTCAAAATTTGAAATGACTTGTAGATGGCTCTTGTTGATGAAAGTGGTACCAAAGAAGATAGAATGGCGTTCATAAGTGAACTTCAAAGTTTTTATGCGGAGAGGGATATGGTTTTCAAGGTTCCAAAGTTTTATGGGCAGCCCCTTAATTGTCTCAAGTAAGAAAATTGCATATTTTCCATTTAAAGAATTTGTTGGCCCTCATTTAGTTATTAATGGTGTCTTGCTTGCCAACAGGTTGTGGAAGGTGGTTAATAACTTAGGCGGATATGAACAGGTATCTGCCTCCTAAAGAATACATTTCTCTTCATTACCTCTATCGAGATGTCATTATTGTAATTTAAACAGATACTGGTTAACCGTTTCTGTTTGATTTTTGTAACTTATGAATTTGTGTAAATGTGTTTAGGTTAACATACTAACTCATGTTTTTAATCATTGATTGTTCGTATCGTTTTTGGATGTGGCAGGCAGGCTAATCATCTTGTTTATGGAAATTAGATTCCCCATTACATGGGAGAAATAGTTCCTATATAAATGGAATAATATAGTTTATTTGTAATGATGCCAAAAAAATACATTACTTAGACGAGAATAACTTGGGTTGTTGCCTAAGGCTCACATTGACCATTTTTTGTTGTTGATGTAGAAATATACATTCAGTTAACAGAAAATATTAGAAAATTCTGAACTTTGGATGTCAAAATTGATAGTGCTAGTTTCAAACGTGGACTGCCTTGGTTTAACAAACCCTTTATGCCAGGTTACTAAAAAGATTATAAGAAATTTATACTATTTTGTGGCATGTTGTCTATCGGATTCCTCTTTTTATTATGAGCCACGGTGAAAGTCTTACTGCTTGTTTAGTGAGTATTATATAAGTGTCTTTGAATGTCAGATTGATTTCAGGATGCCTCAGGGACTCCAAATGAACCACCAAACATATTTATTGCCAGTGGTTTATTCAAGTCATTCAAATTGTTTTTCCTTGACGGTGACTGCTTTAATCATGCAAATGTAAATAGAAGTATTATATCAGAGTAGTTTATTTATGCATATTTTCATAGATGTGTTATATCCGCAGCTGACATTATTATCACCTTAGTCTTTTTTACCTGCTATTATGAAACACATTTTTCCCAAAATTAACCATTCAGTTATGAACCATGTTTCTACTTTTTGTGAACATTTAGGTTGAATTATCCAACCTCTGGCGAAAAGTGGGAGACACCTTCAAACCACCAAAGTAAGTTAATTTACCCTACTGAGAGGTTGTTGCATTTAAATGTTGTATAAAGATTGATGTGCATTATTTACTACTTGTAATTAAATAATTCTCCACAGCCCATCCCCTTTAGTTTTTATTACAAAATGTTCCAGTTTCATACATCATTTATTCTTAGTTTCTATTACATTGTGTTTTAATTTCATACAAGTGTTAGGTAGCCCTTTTTGTATTTCTGTAAGTTGAAAAGCTTAAACTTAAGGTATGCCTTGGAGGGGTATTACCTAACTGTATGCCATTTTGCCTATTATCAGGACATGCACAAACATTCGCTGCACATTCCGTAATTTTTATATGAAGGTACAATTTTTTATTATATTTTTTCTTGCAAATGGTTCAGATTGCCTTTAGTTAAAGACCCAAGTAGTGTTACTTGAAATAGTAAATGTTTTAGTACATCTCCTGAATTGCCACAACTCGATCTGTCTATTTATCAGTTATTTATAAATGCACCTGTTGTGAGAAAAATTGGTCTCCATCTATTGCATTACCTGTCACTGCTTTTAAGATCTAGATTAACATAGCTACCGATCCTCTTTTGTAATAAGATATTATGGGAATACGAGAAGCATGTGAGACAAATAGCTGCTCATAAAGGCGTGGAAGTGATCTGTCCTACTCCTGCAAATAGTGATGAGGTCAACTTTATTATAATTGATTTTCAAAGTCTGCTTATTTTTATTACTTACCTTTTATTCTTTTTACTCTCTGAAATTTTTGTAGCATTTGCCAAATTTTGTATAGTATTTTTCTTTGCTTAATACTGCTTATATCAAGATGAATGTTGATAATTTGTGCCCTTGATATTTAGGTTTAATCACCAGTTTTATTTGAAATGTTGGATTTAAACTTAAAAAGTTATTAGAGAAAAGACATAAATTTTGTTTGGCGAAAGGGCACTATTTATAATTCTAAAGTAAAAAAAAATGCACGTTTGAAATTTATCAATGACAAGAATTAACTATCTTTCCATAGGTGGTAAACCTTAAAATCTAAAAATTGTTGGTGTGAATGTTTGATTTAAATGAAGTTGAGAAAAAATGGCGAACTTGATTGTGTTATTGAAATCTTAAAGTCGAAAAAAAAAATGTATAAGCTATGATAAAGAAAACTTTCAAAAGTTCAAAGAACAACTATAACAATGTTTAATGTTGATATCAACAACATCCCAATTCTCAAATTCTCCCAAAAGAAGAGAAGAAAGAGTCATACTAGAAATTAGTGGAAAGGTAGTTGAATTGCATTCAAACTATGGTTTAATTGTAAACTAGTTTCTCGACAAGTAAGTCAATACAACAAACAAATCCTATTTGATTTCGAAAAGGAGCAAAAGATAAATTTCTTGTACATAAGCAAAAACAAATGAATTATATTGTTTAGTCCTTCCATAAGTAATTCATTTGAACTCAATTACACCACGAACTGCATGTTCATTGTAAAGAACTAACCCAAAAAAAGGTTCATTATTTACAAAGTTTGATTTTCACACATTAAATAACAATTATCTCAAAGTGAGTACCACACAACTTATACTTCCTCTCATTTTCAACATGTAATTATTTTCTCAAATATGAATCAATTTTGTAAAAAAAATACAGTCATTACTATCGAATATACTCTTATAATAGAAATGTATTTACTATGCAAATATATCTCTACTATATAAAAAGCAGAAATAAACTTTTTTAATTTCAATAAATTACCTCTAACAGCTTAATTGATTTTAACCATTTACTTTCTAATCGCTTAAAACTAAATTCATTAAAAAAATCTTCATATTCTTTTTATATCCACTATATAATATATATTGTAGTAGCTTGTTGTATCTGATAATTCACAAATAAATTTAGTCACATAATTTAATATTGCTTCTTATATTTTCTTTCTTATACATGTATCCAAATCTTATCAAAGGAAGTAATGATTTACGATTCAAAACAAATATTGAACTATAACGGAACTTGTGAAATAAATTAACATATTCTATGTACAGTTATCAAAACAATAAAATATGTAAATCAATCCAGATTGTTGTAATTACGCTAAAAAAGAAATAACACATGTGATGTTCCACATATCTTAAAGTCCCTCAATTTGTAAACCCCTCTTATTTTCAGCATGGAATCATTTTCTCAAACATGAAGTCTTTTTGAAAAAGATAAAGTTTGACTAGTGTTACTGATATATATACTTTTTTTTATATAGTAAAATTGTTAAAACATAAAGTTCACATAAGGCAGGGAATTGATATTCATTGCCGTCTACACCTATTACAACATTTAGGATTTGAACTAAGCATTCCACCTCTAACTTTGCTCCCTATTTGAAGTTCTTTACATGGACTGATTCTCCTATTTTTCTTTTTTTGTTGTGGAATTGATCTCACTTCTTCAATGCATCTCGTGATGGTTGATATTGGATATGGGCTCCCTCAGTTCTTGTATTTGATCCGCCAAGCCGTCCTTGTCTTTATTAAATCCCTTAGTTCCTCCCTGGATCTTTTTTGTCTTTTAAAGCTCTTTTGTTCGTCTCCTCCCAGATTGTCCAGATTATGGGATACATAATGTTTTCCAGAATCTTTTAAACACTTTCAAGCACTTCCTTATAGACCAACTTTCTAGTAGCTCCTTATATTAGAAATGTATTTAACTATACAAATAAATCTCTACTATATATTAAGTGTGAAGCAAATTGTTATTATAATAGAGTACCTCTAACAGCCTACTGATTTTAACTATTTACTTTCTAATAGCTCTAAACTAAATTCATTAGAAAATTCTTCACATTCCTTGAAGTAATGATTTACAATCAATATACTGGCAAAAAAAAAAAAAAAAAAAACTTAAGTATCTAACTCGATCCAAATTGTTGTAATTATACTCAATAAGAAAAAAAACAAGGCTGGGCTGAAAAAATAAACAAGATGTATGACTTTTGTTATTGTATGAAATTTGATTAAGAAAATCATACCAATTAGATTGAAAAGTTCAAACATCAATGACACAATTAATCATGGAGAAAATAAAAACATGATTACCTCCAATATCGGAAGCATTTGATCAAACTTGGAAAGAATTTTGTAAATTTGAGCACTTCATAAAGTAGAGACGCATTATTTGAAAAAGTAAATGATGGGAAAGGTCAATTATGATAAAATTATAAGTTCAATTGTATGAAAAATAAAAATATTAAAAAATGCCCATTACAGTTTATAATTTAGATGAATACTTATAAGTTGAGAATTGGCATTAGATATACTTGTCATACTTGGGTTTATTAAGACTTTGAAAACAATAAAAAAAGTATTCGAGATGCAAGTTTATAATCATGGTGATTATTTCATGTGAGTTAGGGTGAGCATAGCATCAACACTCTGACATACACAAACTTATTCAATTGACACTAAGTATATTCTTAGTTGTAATGAATGTGAGAAACAAAATGTGACAATATGTACTTATTTGTCTATTAGTGAGAAGCATGATGTTTACTTCTTTTATTTATGCATGCATTTTTTCAGGAGATAAATTTGAATAGATTGGAAAATCGAGATAGAAGTTTAAGGACTGGTATACAGTTATACACCTTTGGTACCTTTGTGGGATAGTGTTTTTTCAAATTTCCCCATGTAATCTTGATGGAGTCAATATTACAGGTTCAAAAAGAAAAAGAGAAAATAGAGTGGAGCAACCTGGTACCGTCGATGAAGTTAAGCAGTTAAGATCATTCTATATTGGTTTTTCATTTTTCCCATGTCACATATCAGGTGGCTTTTCTTTCCTTCGAAAACTATTTACAAAATAACTGTATGTTCTCGCGGTTACTTGCTCTACTTGGTACTTTTAACAGGAAAGAACAAAACAATTTAGAACTATTGGATCAAATTGTAAACCATGTATCAAATTGTCAGTAGAGCAAGTATGACAAGTATATCGAGTTACTGCAAAAACAAATCTGGTCATTTTTTTAATTAAAGTGCTTTAAACCACAGATAGTTAAATGTTTCTGTAACTGTCTCTTAATCATTCAGGAAATGAGCACCATTTTAACAATGTTTTAATTGATTTTTGTTATGCTGACATGATCTTTTTTTTTTCATGTTAAGATTGAAGGTTTCGACTGTCGATGTCGGGCTGAGCTCTGAGTGGGTGAAAATAAATGTGCAGGCTACTGTGAGTACATTGTACCTATCCAGAGAATTTTATTGAAATGCAGCCAGCCATTTATACTTTCTTAATGTATGATATGTCTATATCTCAGAAATTTTCCTTTGAAGTTTACGTGCTGGTTCCAGGACTACAGCCGGAAGAGGTAGAAGTTATATATGGTGCTTACAAATCTTATTATGATTTATTGTGTCACTAGTGTATCAATGTCATGCCTGCATAACATTGAAGATACTTGAAACTGTCAACTGTGCATGAAGGTGTTCATAGGGTTATGTACTCAAGTAGCCGACGTAACAGTAGCCAACTATGAATCGCTTTCTTGTGTCATCCCCCACAGTATGACCACTATATGTGTGTAGTCTGTAGGGTTACCCAAAAGAACTTTATCACCATATGCCTGTTATAGTCATAGAATAATTACCAATACGGCATTTAGAATATGCTTAAACTTTTATATGTTTACAGCTGCGAATTCAAGCAATTCCCAGTGGAAGAATGATAATAACTGCTCAACCACAGGATCCCAGTGATCCTTAGGGTGTCGGGCCTTTCAAAAAGGTAAGCATTTTTTACATTTTATAAAATATGTACACAAAGAAATGTACCTGAATATTTTCCCTACTGTGGTAATTGTTTCTGGGCTTTAGATAGTTCTGCTACCGGGACGAATTGATCCTTCGCGAATGGTGGCTACATTGAGCGTAGTTGGAACGATGCGCATTTCCCTGCCATTTGAGGAATCTAAGGATGAGAAAGAACTGGGTGGCCGTATCCTTCCATCAGCTGATCCTCGCTGAAAGGAAAAGTGTATTGAAGTGAGAAATGTTCTGTCGGCAAGCAGCGGTGGTATTGAATTATTACAGTTTTTTTTCCAGCAACAATACCCAAGGACGACAATCAGCATCATGCTGTCTGTCCTTGTTGTAGGGATCACATGGAAATGAAAACATGGATATGCGTTTTGTTATTTACTCTTGACCCCACTTGAAAAATTCCTGTTTCTTCTTTTCCTTTTTTGTATATGTGATCCTCTGTTATTCCCAGCCTTTTGTTGTTTTGGTTTCTGATTGATTTAAGATCAGGGATGTAAAACTTTGAAACAAGATCAACCTGCCCTCTAAATGATGATGAGAAACTCTCAAGCAAAGCTCCACAGATTTCAGAATGAAAATAAACAACGAACTCAGCAAGAAAGAACCTGGAGCACACCAGATTTTTATCTTGGTTCAGCCAATGTGGCCTATGTCCTGCAATCACTATCTCAAGAATGAAATCAAGTACAAGATGCCCTACAACCTCTTATCAAAGCTCCTCAAAGATCGGCCCCAAAAGCCCTCTAGAACTTGACAAAAGGGTTGTCAATGTTCTAACCTCTTCCCTAGCTTTTCTTTCTTTAGCTTTTCTCTCAGATTGTGTCTAGCTTTTCTAAATCAGAATATGTGACAGCGCGTCGTCGGGCGCCTCAAATTTGTATTTATAACTCCTGTTAACACACTAGCAAGTGGTAAGCAGGGTCGAACCCAAAGAGAGCAAGTAAGATAGAGTTCTAATCAAAGTCACAGAAAAAGGAACAAACTGAGGATATCAATTCAGAGAAAATCAGTTCGGGGAATACAATGCATCTAGTTATCACCGATCGAATACATGCATAAGCTAATGAATTCTGCCTTAGTCCAACATTCCCGCTAAAGATATGTCGACAATCAAATTCTACCTATTCTTAACCGCTAGGTTTTCGAACAAGTGCAATGGTTACTCAATTAACACCACAAAATCGGTTCTACCGCTAGGTTCTCCCCAACAATGCAATCCAATCAAGTATAACACAATTGACATCAATATAGCTCACCGCTAAGCTGCACTAAACTGACAATCAAAGCATTCATTCATTCATACAAGGGCAGCAAATCAATAGCTCGAATCATGTATTCATTGACCTCAAACCAAATGTTGCATTATAAACCCCAAACTGAAAATAGGATTTAGCTACTCATATTATCCATGGAATACAATAAAGATGAGTTCATTACACTACAATAAGTTAGAGAACAAAAACTGAACTAAACAAAATCTGAGTGAATAGTGTTTTCTGGCCGTGAATTGTGTTTTCCGGCAGGAACAGTAATGAACAGTAAGTACTGTAGCGCTGTGAATAGTGAATTCCGGCGAACTTCAATCTTCTGTGAATTCCTTTCTACTGTAGCTCCGCCGTCTGAATAGTGCCGTCCAAGTGAAGTCCTAGTTGAAGTGAGAGGATTCTTTTCCTCTTTTCTCCATCTTTTAAGTTTAGGGTTTTTGGGTTGAACCAGGATGAACCGCATTGAACCACATCTGATTTCTGATTGAACCGGCAGAGTTGACTGCTGCTGTTGACTTTGACTGCTATTGACTACTTGGCCTTGGATGAATGCTTCAAATATGCGATGAAATCCAATGCGATCTTGAACACACCTGCGATACGAAAACACTACAAAAGAGTAATCGATTCACGCAAAATATAATAAAACTATGGGAATAAATAACTCAATGGAGCGTATAAATACGCTCCATCAATATGTCTACTTGATGGGCTTCTAATCCAGGCCTTTTATAGTACAAGGCAATACAAAAGATCCCCTATCAAGATAGTGACAACTATAACTAATTGTTAACTTTGACTAACTAACTTGAAGCCTAAGTTAGCTATACAAATTCAAATATTCAAATTGCCTTGGGTCTTAAGTCATCTTCTAAGCTTGAAATGCACCAGCCTTGAACCTGAACTTGAGTCCCTTTGATCTTGAACTTCAGCCCTTAAACTTCAACATATCTCCTGACTTCAAAATCTCAAAATCAATCTGAATTTGATCTTCAATCATCATTGTACTTGATTGAATTATGCACTGAATTTGAATACAACATTTATTATCTTCCAATTCACCCTTGACTAGTGATTCTTCGAGATCATTCTTCAAGTTCCTCCACCTTGATTAGTTTCAAGCACAGGTTGAACTTCTTCATTGGAATTGTCTTGGTTAGCATATCAACTAGCTGCTCATTAGTTGATATCTTTACCACTTGAACCTCTCCTGGATTTGTAACCTCCCTCACAAAATGCATCTTCACATCAATATGCTTTGATCTCTTATGAAACACTTAATGCTTAGACAAGTGTATAACTCCTTGACTATCACAAGATACCTCAACTCTATTCTGCTCATGCCCTAACTCAGCCACTACACCCTTTAACTAGATAGGTTCTTTTAAAGCCTCAGAGATGGATACATACAGCTTCCTTCATAAACAAGGTCACCGCATGTTGTAAACTAGCCTTCCATCTCATAGCAGTGCCAAAGATAGTGAACACAAAACCAATTTGAGACTTCCGGATGTCAATGCTTCCAACATGGTCTAAATCAACATATCCGTTGATCATACTTGACTCCTCATGTCAATGCTTCCAACATAGTCTAAATCAACATATCATTTGATCATACTTAACTCCTCACTAGCTCCACCATAAAGCAAGCTCTTTCCAACTAATCCCTTCACATGCCTTAACACCCATTTCACTACTAGCCAATGCTCCTTCCCGGAAGCGATAAACCTACTAACTAGATTCGCAACATGAGCTAAGTCAGGTATAGTGCATACCATAACATACATTAAACATCCAACCACACTTGAATAAGGCATTGACTTCATATACTCTACCTCCTCTTGATTCTCTAGACTTTGTTGATCACTCAACTTGAAATGAGGTGCCAAGGGAGTTTAAACTACTTTGGCATACACAAAACCAACCCTCTTGATCGCCTTTGCTAGGTATTCACACTGACTCAGCCATAAAGTCTTCTTGCTTCTGTCCTTATTGCTTATGCCAAGGTCCTTCATCTTAAACCTTATATTGAGCTGATTTAAGTGATCAACTGCCTTCTTATCTGAACAAGCAATCAACCACATACAAGAGCAAGTAAATGCGTATGTCATTTCCTAAGTCTTTCGTGTAGACACACCAATCATAACTTGATCTCTTGAACTTGTGATCCATCATGAACTCATCAAACTTCTTATACCACTATCTAGGTGGTTGTTTCAGACCATACAAGAACTTCTTCAGCAAGCACACCTTGTTCTCCTTGTCTCCAACCTCAAACCCTTCAGGCTGCCTCATGTAAATAGTCTTTTCTAGTTCTCCATTTAGGAATGCAGTCTTCACATCAAGTTGCTCCAAAACCATTTCAAAATGAGCTACCAAAGCCAATATCCAAGTTATGGACCTATGCTTCACCACAGGTGAGTATATCTCAGTAAAGTCAACTCCTTCCTCTTGTGTAAAACCCATGGCTACGAACCTTGCTTTGTATCTTGGCTTCACAACTTCTGGAATCCCTTCTTTCTTCATGAAGATCGATCTGTAGCTCACAAGCTTCTTATTCAGTGGTCCATCAACCAAAATCCAAGTGTTGTTTTTATTAGTGGTCTTATTCTGGGATTCTATGGATCCAGTATTGTATCAATTCCTTTCATGTGATTTAATATAGATTTTATTTCGAATTATACGTATGTGTTTGATCCTACATCGCTTGATGTCACGTTCTATGCGAATTTGTCGTAAGAATAATTAGGTTAAGAATCAATATAACCATAGTTGAGGCAATTAATCGGAATTATATAGGATTGATATCTAATCATAGTAGCTATGTTGGTAGTATTGATTTGGTAGGAGAGTTAACATCACTTTTTTGAAAACACGTTCTTCATGTGTTCCTAATATAATTAGTAGTTACCAATGTTGATTGAATATTAATGGTTAAGAATAATCGAGCGTATGCCTCGCTGGAGGGACTCGAAGTACAAGATGTGTCGTAAAAAGTAACGATCCAGGAGTGTCTAACTTACTTATAGCACACATGGTTTATTCCCGTTCATCATATGATATGAGTACCTATATGTTTTGTTTCATGAATTGAGTCGTGCGCACATGTGAAGTTTGATTATGGAATATTGATTTTATTTGCATAATCTTGTTCTTGCTTCAGAATCAATTAGTTAGGTAATTACAACTTTTTCTTTAATAGAATAGCTAAACGAATACACTATCTTGCATAGTATACACACGCCTTTGCTTCTTGGATCAACCCTTGGACGTACCAAGGTTATAATTTGTGTTTGACTACAATTTAACCCCCACAACATACATTGACAATATAAATGATTAAGAATACGTTTGTCATTAAACATACTGCTGACCAAAATAGCGCTGATGTCGAGGCTTGAGTTTTTAGCTACCATTGAATTTGAGTTTACATTAATTGAGTCTATCCACTATCTTTGAAGTCCTACTTTGAGCGCATTTTTTGATTCTCTTCTTACATGAACTTTCTCCTGACCCTAAAGAGGAGAGGACCCTCCTTAGCATGAGAATGGTCACCAGCAGCTCTGTAGGAAATTCAGCACTGGATATAATGGCGGAGTAAGGAGAAGTCACGGTGCCTGCAAGAGAGCAGCCTTAGTGAGAGCGAGAGCTCCTTGAATATGTGTAAAATTACAGCGCCTTCATTTGCTGAGATTGCTCTAGCAGGTTGCTATAGCAACCCCTTGTACCACTGAGCGGAAATAATCTTGTACAACGATGAAAGAGAGCACACATGAATTTTTTCACCCAGCTCGGCCAACTGCCTACGCCTAGGGAGGAATGCTCTGAAGTCCTTAGTAAATCTACTATCATTCGGTTTCCCTTACACAGACTTGACTCTACGCCTACGCTAGATCAATATATGAAGCCTCACCTGATCAGTACGAATTACTCTCGATCTGAACAGACTCAGATCAGCTGCACTCACCTACTCACTCGAGATAAATAAATAGCTACAGCACTGCTCACAGTTTTAGCCTATTCTTAATACACAGTGATTACCGTAGGTTGCTATAGCACACTCTTGTGTCGTATAGCTTGAGCTGATTTTGTCGGCGTCGCTCCAAGCCTTCTGCTGAGCCGATCGAACTGTTTCGCGAGCGCTGTACACTCCGGAATACTCCCCCCACTCTGTGACCACCTGTCACTAATGGGAGTGAGTCTTCTGCCGTCTATGAGTTCCTCAGACACTCACAACGCTCTATCGACTCGCAGTGATCAGTCAATAAGCTCGCAGCTTTAATTAACCTTCTCCGATCAGGCTCTGATCAGATACTCCACGTCTCAATCAGTCTCTGCTCTACTATGCTATGCGCGCACGCTCTGCACTGAGTGATGATCAATCTCCGCTCTGCTCAATTCTATGTTCTGCCCTCTTTGCTCTTCTCAATTGATTGATTGATTGATACTTTGCTGCTCTGCCGAGCCTTCTATATGTAGCAACGTCCAGGCCCTATCAAAAATAGAATAGGAAGTAGGCTCTTAAAGATAAGGACACTCACCTTTCAAAACATCCTTATCTTGTGGAAGCCATCAATATCTAGATGACTTATTACGGCAGGTGGGTGACTCTGTGAATATTCTAAACTGACTTTAGAAACTTCCGTTATTGTTCTCTACAATTCTGGGCAGCCTGTTCTTCACGCGAAAACTATTGATCAAGATGCTACAACTCTTCTGCTACACGGGAAGCTGTAGTAATCCCTTGTTCACTCTGGAAGGTTTTGTCAATTTGAATGCCAATACTGTAACAATCTACCCCTTGACATTTTTGACAAAACCTGATGACCTCTGATGTTGTGAGTTGTCTGTACTTCTTGTGGAGTCTTCAATCTTGTGGCAGACTCCAAAAAAATTGCCCAGGGCTGGTCTGTTTCTTCAGCCTTTTGGTTGGTCATTTTGGCATATTTCTACAACAGTAAACTATCTAAACTACTCATGTTCCTGTCCTAGGCTAACAAGCTTGATTACTACTTAGATGTTACTATTGCTTGTCACAGTTCTGGTCACACCCGCCCTCCGCCTCAGCCACGCAGGGCCACAAAAAAAAATGTTTACTACCTATTACAAAAAAGTTCAGTTCATCATCTTTTTATTTCTTCTCTCCCTTTTTGTCATAAATGATAATGGGGAGGATCACAAAATATCATCATCAAGGGGAGGGGGCAGCTTCCTCATCTACTGGATACTCCAGGTCCCGCAGCAAGCCTCTGATCTTATTACGTCTTTCAGAAACCTTTTTCACCATTGTTGACAGGAGACTGAGTTCGGACTTCAGGTGGCTGATCATTCTTGCTCTGAGGGCAGCCTGGATAGCTTGAGCAGGGGCCTCTCCCTGCTCTTAGGCTTCTGGTTCTGGTAGAGGGGCAGTGGGCAGGGCATCTTCATGAGCAATGTCTACTATATGCTTCCCCTTCAATAGTTTGTGATCAACCACAAACACCTGAGGATCTTCGAATATCCCTTCAGCAACAATCTTCAACCCAGGATGTTGTGTTATGATCAGCTCATAGATTAATGAGAGAAGCACTATGGACCGGACAGTCTTTGTGCAGCCAGTATGAGCAGCAATCTATGGGAACATTACCATACCAATGTTTACTTTTCTTGATCTCCCAATGGCATACAGAAGATCCCTGAAGGCTTTGCTGACTTTCCCCCTGTAGGAGCTGGGAATCCAGTTCCTTATCCCAATGTTGTATAGTAATGCATACTTGGAGGATAGTTCTAAGGCACTCAAATTATGGGCAGCCCACGTTCTGCACAATCCTTCAGTGAGGGTGCTGGCTAGGACATCGTGACTTATCATGGTCGGGACCCTAGACTCACTACTTATCCCTAAGTATTCATTTATGACTTCTGGATTGACAAACTACTAGCTTGCCTCTCACCCAGCTCCTACCATATTCACCGCTCCTCTCATCATCAAAATTATCCTCTAGGTTCACTAAGAATTCCCTAACCAATTGATCACAATATCTTTTAGGAAGAGTCAAGGTTTTCAGAAGATTTACCTCTTCCAGAAGATTGATGATTCACAATGGTCTTCTTCTCCACAATTGACTAGAAATATGATACTGTCTGATGTCTGAGCCATATCCCTCTGATAGTGATTGCTTCCATGGTCTCTGGTAGTGTTGGAGCAGCATCAGTTTGAACCCTGGATGATTCTTCAATGGAGGTAGCTGAGTCTTCAGAGACTTCTTCTTCTTCACTGCTTGAATCAGGGATGATAATGGGGGATTTGCCTTTGTCGGATTGTGATGGAGGGGCGGTATCCTCTGCTGATGTTCAGGTTCTTCATCTGAACCAGGGGTAGTTACTACAGCTTTGCTTGACTCTTCAATCGCTTGGGGTGTTGCAGCAACTTCTTCTTCTATTCCAGCAGGTTCTTCGTTTGTGGTTTTTAACACTGGTTCTCCACCTCTCACAAGTCTCCTCTTTTTCGTCATTGGTTCTTCTGTTGGTGTAGTCCCTTGCAACGGGGGTTTTGGTGATGGTTGCCAGATAATCAGTTCACGAGATGCTTCCGCTGCCTTCTGTTGAACCTTGGCCTTGTTCCTGTCAGTGGTTTGTCTGGCGGCAGAGAAACTCTTCTTCAAACCTCTGGTACGTACCATTGTTAATTTTGTGAGGGAGAGGGTTGGGATCATTGCAGGTCTTCGGCATGAGACTTGGTGAATGACGTTGCTCGGCAAACTGTGCCCTAGACTCGAATTCCCCCAATTTCTTCAAAAACCACTTGCACGTACTTTGCACTTGTTCCCGCTTCTTTTATCCTTCACATACACCGCACTTGCTCCTCTTGCTACAGTGGGTTGCAATCGCAACTTATGCTTGTGACATTCTATGGCTCGAGTCCTGCATGTCTTCATGAAGTTCTTTTGGTTGTTTCTTCATCCATATTTGGACTGGTCCGTGAATCCATTGTTTCCTAGCTCTGGTGTGTCCAACCATACTTTCTTCCCTTCTGGCAAACTTGGGTGGTCTCGCCTGAGTAGAGCAGGTGTTTTTTGTGATCATCATTCCCCAGTTTGTTGCTCTTTCATCATGTCTGATGACTTCATTCCCAGCTGGACAGTAGTATTTCTTCATTGGTCTTTTTGAGTTGAAGGGCTTACGCTTGTACGATTTGATTCTTGACCTGTCTCGGCGATTTCTGACTATGGTAGATCTCTGAGGACTCCAGTACTTGTTTAGGATCGGGCATTTTCTTTGGATGTGACCCTTCTGATCACAAAAGTGGCATATGCGCCTTTGATCCTGGTCTTCTTCTCTGCTACAGGTGGTTGATACAGAGGTTGATGCAGCATCTTCTTTGAATTTGCAGCGCCCCTGAGTTACTGATAGTGTACAAGCAGTTGCTATAGCAACTCTTTGTTCAGCCGGATCTGGTGCAACAAGAAACAAAATAGTGAACAGCGAATTTATTCATCAAGTTTGGCCAATCTGCCTACGTTTGGGGAGGACTATACTCCAGTCCTTAATCTACTAGTCTCCAAGGTACTCCGTACAATACAGACTCGACTCCTCGACAATCTATGCTACTCGAACTCAACTAGCACACAATCAGAACACCCTCTGATTTGTGTCTCACTCACCTACACAATTGAATTAACTCAGAATAACTACTTCTCTGATCACACAGACTTAATATATTCTAATTAACACAATGTCTCAAGGTTTGCTATAGCACACGCTTGTGCAACTAGCTTGTATAGATTTTGATGCTTCGCTCCAAAGCCTTCCACTGAGCCGCTCGAACTTTTTCGTGAGTACTCCTTACACTGGGATGCTCCCCCTCACTTAGTGACCACCTGTCACTAGCGAGAATAGGTCTTCTGCAGATTGTCTGAGTCTTTCCACTTGACAACTCTCATGCTGCCTTCCTTGATCAACCAACAAACACGCCCTGCTCTAAATTGGTCCTTCTGATCAAGCATTGACCAGACACTGCTAGTATGCAATCAGTCGACACAGAAACCACACTGACCTGCGCTCACGCTCTGCTCACAATGGTGATCTGATCCTTTGCACAACTCCATTGATCTTTGCTTTTCAATCTTAGGTGCTCGGATGCTCTCTCTGTGTTTCTCACTCTATTCGGATGCCTGTCACGCTCTGCCCCAGCCTCCTTCTAAAGGAACTCTTCCCTATCAAAATTAGGAAACCCTCAACAAGATCCTATCTCCTAATTTTTAGGAGATTTGATTTCCTAATCAAATATTCAAGCTTGAGGCACGAAAATCTTTTCCGGGATATTCTGAGAATATTTGGAAGCCTCTCGTTTCACTGCTACTTCATATCTGGGCAGATTTCTCATCGGGTCAAAACTGTTGCTACAGCTCCCTGCTACAGCTCCTACTGTAGCAACTGCTTGTTCACTGGGTTTGAACACTCTGGCAGGTTTTGTCAAATGAATGACATTTGCATTATCACTCTTATTCACTTCTCTGGGTATTTTCTTTTCCAACCTCATGTCAGTTTCTTCCTCTGTAGCTTTGACAAACACTGTTGTCCCTGATTTTTCTTCACCAGTATGTCCAAGACTAGCTTGTCCTTCTCCATATCTTTGGTATGCTAGGATCTCGTCTAGGATATTTGAGCTCGGGTTGAGCATCTTCTCTGTGTTTTGAAGCAGGTTGAGTTCTTCCTTTTTAGTAACAGGTTTTTCTTCTTGCTGAGTGACTTGGTTAGTAAGTGATGATATCCTGCCTAGAAGTTCTCCACGCTCCTTTTATAGTCTTGAAATTTTGTCATTTTAACCCTTAGTGGATTTCGAAGGTTTCTTCGCACCTTTGAAGTATGATTCTGAGTTTTTCTGCCAGGTCTTCTTCATCTTTACTGTCTGACACTTCAATCCCATAGATAAATTCATCCTTCATTGAATCTTCCATATTAGTTTTGAATATAGTGGTTAAGGCAATGTAGTTCTCTTCCTCACTCTCCTCAGAGTCTCCATCACTCCACTTTGCTGCTAGGGAGTTGTTGCTTTTCTTCTCGGAGCTTTTCTTGTTGTTGCTTGGGCAGTCGGCTTCTCGTTGCTCGTACCCTTCTCATCCCCAACACTGCATACATTTTATCCTCTCCTTCTTTTCTTTATCATCTTGATCAGGTTCTTTCTTTTTCTTCTGATCGTTTCCACCTCTCCTGGACTGCCTTTTGAAATTTGAGGATTGACCAGGTTTGGAATCTATCTTCTTCACGAATCTGGTGAAGTTTTTTACCAGCAGGCCGAGTTGATCTTTAATAGAGCCTATTTATACGCACTATTTAGATCTTAACACTGTGCTTGTTTGCATTATTTTGTGTACAAGATTACTGGTTTCCGGTGTTTTTGTATTCCAGGACAAAACAAGGGCCTAAGTCGGATACAAGCTAATAGGCGCGTTTAAGGAGCGCAGCACACAGCCTGCGGAGCTAGCAGCGCAAACAGGATAGGAGGTGGTAAATTCAGACTGCGGTGCGCAAACCAACTGCGGGAACCAACGTGCGCAGTGAGCCATGCGTAGGGTAGCGGTATTTCCAAATCTTGAACACCATATCCCTACAAAATCTCCTAGGATTTGGAAGTTGCCATGATTGTCACGGGCCTCACAAGTAGTATATAAAGAGAGAAAGGCTAGGGTTTGAGATACACACAAGATAGAGATACATGCGAGAAAGAGCAGAACTGAAAAACACACGAGCTGCTACCGAGGACCTGCGCCAACCGACTGCGCGAACCGAGACATAGCAACCTGCACGCACCTGCTTGTTACTGTTTCCTTGGACACTTTAGCTTTTATTTACTATTTCTATGATGTTTACCACTAGCATGTCTAGCTAAACACTTTGTATCGGTTGGGCATGATTCTGTGAAGTATTTCCTTTGAGACTTGTGCTTAATGCATAGTTTGTTTGCTTGTATTAATTCTGTGCACACGGTTGACAGCTAGTTGTATGAGTAGGGGAAGCCTTGAACCGCAATCTTACTCTTACTACTTGTTGTTATATGTTAAACTAGTTGGTAGCTTGACGGTGACAACTAGGAGTAACGCGCTAGGGTAATCAGCTGCTACTGTGACAGGATTCGTAGCTGCTTAGACTAGTTTCAAGAATTAATAGCTCATGGACTTTGATCGGAACATGCGCACTTGTTAGGAAGCCTTGATCGGACACTAACTTCAGTAAAATCGAACTATAGACATTTAGAGTCGATGATAAGGAATACATTCATAGAGGATTGTCTTTACCGATACTTTTCATAGTCATAGTACTTAATCTCTACTGCCTGCGCACGTCTAGTGCAAAATCTACTTTCACTATTGTTCATTCGCGCACCTGCGCAACCCAATCACTCACAACCCAATTCTCGTAAGTTGTAGGTTACTAGCTGAACGAGTCTGCTTGCTCCTTGTGCGATCGACCCTGACTTAGCCGTATACTAAGTGGAGAAGAAAGGATTAATTTGACGTGTACAACGACGTGCGATCAAATTTTGGCGCCGTTGCAGGGGATAGCGCGTGGACAAGAAGCCGCATGTCATCTATTATGCATCGCGCACACTGGACGCTGCGCAGAGGAACTACACCACCACTGAAAAGGAACTTCTGGCAATCGTGTTTGCACTGGAGAAGTTCCGCGCATATGTTCTAGGCGCCAGAGTCATCGTCTACACAGACCACGCAGCAATCCGTTACCTGATGTCCAAGAAAGAGACTAAGCCGCGCCTGATGCGCTGGGTGCTCCTACTTCAGGAGTTCGACTTGGAAATCAAGGATAAGAAGGGAACGGAGAACACAGTCGCTGACCACCTAAGCAGGATAGTGAAAGAAGAGGAGCCAGGGCAGATCACGGAGACATTCCCTGACGAGCACCTGATGGCACTGACAGGTAAGGTATCATGGTATGCGCACATTGCGAATTACCTGGTCACAGAAGGTGAGGTTTGTATCAAACATGGTGGTGCATTGGAGTAGGGTCAGCACAAAAGGGCCGCTGACATGCAGAGGAATGATCACGCACCTGCTGCGGGCGCTGCATAGAGAACCGGAAGTGCCAGCCGTCCCCCTTGATCGTGCCCGTATGCTGCAGCTCCGAGCGGTGACTGCGAGAGAGGACGGGTCCTTAGAATGGTGCTACCAGCTGCAGCCGGCTAGAGCACCGAGGCACAGAGCAGAGAGCAGCGCGCAGCCAGAGGAGGCCGCTGAGGAGAGGGAGATGGAAGAGGCCCCAGAGCCAGTTGCGCCTCCAGTCAGGCGCATGAGGACTCATGCGCAGACTGGAGTGCGCCGGAGGACGAGTGTGCAGCAGGGGGAGCCAGTAACAATAGCCATTGATGATTCTCCCCCGCGTGCACGGGGAAAGCGCCCCAGGACAGAGGCAGAGGAGGCGCTTGAGGAGGTGTCAGAGGAGCAGCGCATGATGTTCAACGTCATGCGCGTGCTAGAGTATTTAGCACCAGAGGGGGCAGACCTGAGCGTAAGTCCACCATCAGGGTGGAAATTTGGAGATTCTATCCCCCCCTCTCCTCAGTCTGCGTAGGCCGCCTCCAGGGTCCCCCAGCGAGCAGCGCAAGCCAGCCAGCCCTCCTGCACAATCACCGGTCCATTCAGCAGTGCGCACCCCAGTAGTAGACCTGGTACAAGGACCCGCAGAACCCCCTGCGCAGCCCTCTGCACAGAGGTCCTCCTCCGAGGGCAATCCCATCAAAGGTTCGAGCTCAGACTCGATATGGGACCCTATCTCGGAGGACGATCTGGTGACCCAGCCCGCAGCGTTTCCGTCGTGCCGCCAGCCTCCAGTTCAGAATATGAGACAGATTCCACAGACGAGGAGGCGCACGGATCCGCGGCTGAGTCCAGCTCCGAGGATGTCTAGGGACGCAGGGAGGGCGCACATTACTCTCGGATGGTTTCTTCTCTTTTTGAAAACTATTGCTCGATGTTATTTTGCTATTTTGTGCTGACTATTTCGTGAACTCCTGACCCTATCTTTTTGCTGCGATGACTATGTTTTTCTTTCTTATGTCCTTTGTTTTATTTGCATGCCTGTGTGCGTTCTCCGTTGCGCTTGAGCATGAGTCGTGGGGACACGTCTCTATTTAAGTGTGTGGGGGGGGGGGGGGGGGGGGTTACATTTACATTTCACGTTTTTTTGAGATTTGTAGTGTAGCTTAGTTTAGTTGAAGGGAATAGTAGCAGTGGTGCGCTTGTGTGTGGGTTGCGCATACTTTTCGACTTGTATTTCCCTATTCATCTTGCATGCGCTGCTATCAACTGTTTAGTATATTTTTTTCGATTTTTCTGCTCCTATTAGTTGGGATATACAGGGGATGTGGAGTTGACAGAAAAGCTCTAGAGAGGCGGTTAGTCGTTTTTGCTTCGAAGATAAGGTATATCGTTGAGAGCGCTAGTGGAGGCCGGTTCTTCGCGACCTTCGGAACAATAGAGCGCGCTCAGCCACGCAGATGCCGAAGGCGAATACCCAAAGCGTGGCAAGGTGGAAAAACAGACCACCTTTCCTCTGGAAGTCAAGCAAGGGAAGGCGTGCGCGGGTGTAAACGCGTGCGCTGACCTGCGCAAATAGATCAAGGAGGGAGAGCGGAGCGTTGTTCCATAGCTGCTATCTGAAGGCCGAGACTGGAACCGTTCTGGGAACATAGGAACCGTAGATAAAGCTGTACAAAAAGAAAAGACACCAACAGATGATATGCGCTAAAGAAACCAGCATGCGCACAACTCCGTACCAGCGTGCGCAAGTTCACAAGAAAATCATCAAGAGAGCTCGAGTTCCCAGGAAGTGCGCGAAAGAATCACGCACCGGAAGAATCTTGCGCAATTAACCATATACCCGTACTCAAAGTAAAGACCGACAACCCGGAGCCTATGAAGAGCTATCTCCCAGCCATCCGAAATCATTTCCATCCCAGCTGAGAGGTAACGAATTTCAGAATTATTATATTAAAACTGTTGAAGGCATGTGCGCGCAGGTGACAGAGCAACGCAGGGTGAACGGTTGTGCAGATCGCGCCTGAGTGCAAGGCTGTGCGCTAGACTCCAGAGAGGTAATTGTATCCGTGCTTGAGTACTTGTTCGGGACGAACAAGGGCAAGTGTGGGGGGTTTGATAGAGCCTATTTATACGCACTATTTAGATCTTAACACTGTGCTTGTTTGCGTTATTTTGTGTACAAGATTACTGGTTTCCGGTGTTTTTGTATTCCAGGACAAAACAAGGACCTAAGTCGGATGCACGCTAATAGACGCGTTTAAGGAGCGCAGCACACAGCCTGCGGAGCTAGCAGCGCAAACAGGATAGGAGTTGGCAGATTCAGACTGCGGTGCGCAAACCAACTGCGCGAACCAACGTGCGCAGTGAGCCATGCGCAGGGTAGCGGTATTTCCAAATCTTGAACACCATATCCCTACAAAACCTCCTAGGATTTGGAAGTTGCCAAGATTGTCTCGGGCCTCACAAGCAGTATATAAAGAGAGGAAGGCTAGGGTTTGACACACAAGATAGAGATACACGCGAGAAAGAGCCAGAACTGAAAAGCACACGAGCTGCCACCGAGGACCTGCGCCAACCGACTGCGCGAACCGAGACAAAGAAACCTGCACGTACCTGCTTGTTACTGTTTCCTTGGACACTTTAGCTTTTATTTACTATTTCTATGATGTTTACTACTAGCATGTCTAGCTAAACACTTTGTATCGGTTGGGCATGATTCTATGAAGTATTTCCTTTGAAACTTGTGCTTAATGCATAGTTTGTTTGCTTGTATTAATTTTGTGCACACGTTTTGACAGCTAGTTGTATGAGTAGGGGAAGCCTTGAACCGCAATCTTACTCTTACTACTTGTTGTTATATGTTAAACTAGTTGGTAGCTTGACGGTGACAACTAGGAGTAACGCGCTAGGGTAATCAGCTGCTACTGTGACAGGATTCGTAGCTGCTTAGACTAGTTTCAAGAATTAATAGCTCATGGACTTTGATCGGAACATGCGCACTTGTTAGGAAGCCTTGATCGGACACTAACTTCAGTAAAATCGAACTATAGACATTTAGGGTTGATGATAAGGAATACATTCATAGAAGATTGTCTTTACTGATACTTTTCATAGTCATAGTACTTAATCTCTACTGCCTGCGCACGTCTAGTGCAAAATCTGCTTTCACTATTGTTCATTCGCGCACCTGCGCAACCCAATCACTCACAACTCAATTCTCGTAAGTTGTAGGTTACTAGCTGAACGAGTCTGCTTGCTCCTTGTGGGATCGACCCTGACTTAGCCGCTATATTAAGTGTAGAAGAAATGATTAATTTGACGCATACAACGACGCGCGATCAATCGTCAGTTGAGGGCTTCTTATCTACTTCCACCTTTAGCCCACACTTTTGCTTTTTGCTGGAGGATCATCTTTGACCAGCTTTATTTCAAAATGTTTGAGGGATCCTATCAGAACACAAACTTGACTCTACTCCTACGCTAGATCAATCTATTAAACCTCACATGATCAGTACGAATTACTCCTTATCCGAACAGAGTCAGATCAGCTGCACTCATCTACTCACTCGAGATAAATAAATAACTACAACACTGCTCACAGTCTTAGCCTATTCTAAATAAACCAGTGATTACCGTGGTTGCTATAGCACACTCCTGTGTAGTATAGCTTGTGCCGATTCTGTCCGCGTCGCTCCAAGCCTTCTGCTGAGCCGATCAAACTATTTCGCAAGCGCTGCACACTCCAGAATACTCCCCCTCACTCTGTGACCAACTGTCACTGATGGGAGTGAGTCTTTTGCCGTCTATGAGTTCCTCAGACACTCACAACGCTCCGTCGACTCGCCGTGATCAGTCAATAAGCACGTAGCTTCAATTGGCCTTCTCTGATCAGGCCCTGATCAGACTCTCCACGTATTAATCAGTTTGTGTTCTGCTCTAGTATGCGCGCACGCTTTGTACTGCGTGACTATCAATCTCCGCTCTACTCAATTTTGCGTTCTTCCCTCTTTGCTCTTCTCAATTGATTGATTGATCGATATTTTGCTGCTCTCTCGAGCCTTCTATATGTAACGACGTCCAGGTCCTATCGAAAACAGAATAGAAAGTAGGTTGTTAAAGATAAGAACACCCATCTTTCAAAACATCTTTATCTTGTGGAAGCCATCAATACTTGTAGCTGACTTATTGCGGCAGGAGGGCGACTCTGGAAATATTCTAAACTGACTTTAGAAAGCTTCCGTTGCTGTTCTCTACAATTCTGGGCAGCCTGTTCTTCACGCGGAAACTATTGATCAAGATGTTACCGCTCTTTTGCTACACGGGAAGCTGTAGCAACCCCTTGTTCACTCTGGAGGGTTTTGTCAATTTGAATGCCATTACTATAACAATGTGGCGTGGGCCAACTTTGACCTGCAATCAACCATCTAGTACCCCAGTGTAAAGGCTACTGTTATCGAAATCAAGCCCTCGTTGATGACACACCCTCTTGATGGAGACCACATAACATATATTTTTTACACTCCATGAAGATAGTCTACTCTCGCCATGATGTTGAACTAGACACTCGTTGTACATATGTATATTTTTGTTGTTTTGTTTATTTTCTCACTTTTTGCATTCACATGTGACATGTACTCGACTACTCAGAGCAGTACCCGTTTCTTGTTCTACTTGATATTACTTACATACTTAGGACAAAACATATTTTCCAGGTACCTAGTCACTAGCATGTAGTTTTAGTATCACATGACACACATAGTTTTATTTCAATATTTGGTTTTTCTTCTAGCCTTGAATGATATAGGATCACGTATAATTGCTCACATGTTATAACCACACATCATTCTCGTGGCTCATGAGTTAAATATTTACTTAACTTTGGTTTAATATTTAATGATGTCTCTTACACCATGACTTTTGCATCAACTGGTTATTTAATAAACTCTTGACACTAAAAGCATGTTTAGAATTCTAAAGACCCAAACTACCAACACTACTAACAATGACATGAACATATAACTTGACTATCCGTGATCTATGTTTTTCATTTATGATCTTTGATAATATATTCACTTCTCACTCACATCATCCTCACCATATGTTTCACTCTCAAGTGTGGAGTCCTTTTGAATTGAGAGGATAGTCAATAGGGCGCAAATTGGCCACAAAAAAAGTATATTTATGAAAAATAAATAGAATAAAAAATAAAATATAAAGAACTTTAGTTGAGAAGGTAGCTCCGCACTAAACATCACACTTAAGACTATCGCCATTATTTTTTTTAAGGAGTTACATGCATTGCATCCTTGTGACAGAATAAATAACTTAGAAGTGATCATTGCACTTAGTCTAATATATGTCAATATTTTGTATAGATGTATTTGGTTCGAGTTCCTCTTTCCTTACGAACACATTCATTGACTTGTGAACTTGGGAATGAACTTAGTGCTAAAAAGCACATAGACTATCCTTCTTGACAGCATATACTGATTAGTCATAAGAGTATTGACTTCGTATTTATCTAAAAGGATGTCTTTAAATTGTTAGATCAATCTATTTTGTGAGTTGTCAGATTTTGAGTATAAGAACGTTATGGGAAGATTTCCTAAGTATGACAATTGAAAATTCTTAGACCTTTTTGATTGAGATCTATCGAGTCATGTGCTTTTATATGAGGTATGAGGTATGAGACATGTTTTATGTGATTTTCAATATTGTGAGTCAAGTCTTTCATGCATCATTTAGCTTAGATCACATTTTGGATTTATGGATAATTCGTTTCCCGAACATCCTTACCAGACAACACTAGTCCACTAGGGCAACCTAGAGGTTTAACAACTTGTTATATATGCTAAATGCAAGTGTGATTCCTATGACAATGAGTTATGATTTCCTTGCTTTAATTTTTTTTCCAATCGTCGAGCATGATTATATGATATGATATCTACTTATTACTCATTCGGGAAAAACGAGTGCTTAGTGTGGAATTGTGATGAGTGGATTTTGTTATACATTTTATACTCTATTCTTAATGATTTCATTTCGTTTCTAAACGACATATGTTTGTTTTATGTCATCTTTTTCACTTTTCAGGATATTTGCACATAAATAGAGAATCCAAAGGTCAAAATGCACAAACGGAACGACAAGAGCAAAGAGGAGCCGAAATGAGCATGCAGGCATCGCCTTACTACCATAGGCAACGCTTCATTCAGTTGAAAAGATTTCAGAAGACGCCTCACTAGTGTAGGCGATGCTCGACTTATCTGAAAGCTCTTTAATCGACACCTCAATCAATCAGGCGACGCCTCCGTTTGTTGAGAAGACTTTGGGCGGAGCCTCAATCATTCATAAAATATCTCAGGTCGTTTAAAAGACTTCGGGAGACGCTTCAATATTTCAAGCAACGCCCAGCTCAAAGTCGAAAGATTTCGGGCATGCCTCAGTATTCTAGACCATGCCCCATCCTTATTTCGGACGACATATCAAATCCAGTATAAAAGGACTCGATTCTAACTCTCATCATTCAATTTTCACTCCCCGAAATCTAGTCCATAAAGTCCATAGAAGAGTAGAGAAGATGGAGCCTAGCTAAGAATGCCCGAGATCACACGGAGCAACGATTTGACGCTCATAAGGAATTTTTTCATGACAAGATTAGTTCTTCCCCTATTTTGACACTATCATCATTTACCTTTATATTTATCGTCAGTCATTGAACAATTTTATTTTATCTCTATACATTGAGTTTGCGCATTACATTCTGTCTTTTAACGTTTTGTTTGCATGCATAGATTTTGTGTTCTCTTCTTTCTAAGTTGAACAGATTATCATTGTTTAATTGTTGACTCCAAATTGTCTAGCCAAATATAGAATCTGACCGGTTGGGATAGAATTAGGAATTGTATATTAATACCCGGAATGTAACATCAACCTTTTGGACAACCTATGTAATTACTTAAGGCACACCCTCGAATACATATAGCTTTGATGGCTATAGAGGTTAAAAAAGTTGTTGATCATTATTCCAATCACAAGGCCCTTTATATCCCTCAAGAATTCAAAATGTTCGGATGAAATTAAAATGGTAGAGTAAGTTTTCAAAGAGAAATTCCCAGATGCCTTGAGGGGAATCTGTAACCCAAGAGCTTAGCCAATTGATTCTCTATTCCTTCGACTTGCATGTGTTCTTGTTGAGTAAAAATTACTAAACGAATAAAACCTCAAGCTGAATTGAGCCAATCTAAGTTAGGAAGATGAACACAATACAGCAGCGGTAGTAGTCCTTAACAAATGTTCGCCTGTCTAAAATAAAAATAATAATGTTAAAGAGGACGGATATGATACCAAGTAATGTTTAAATCCAAATATTTCTTGTAGATTAGATCATAGACGCACCTAATGAGTTAAGACCCTCAGCCACTCTCAAGAGACATAGTTTAATGAAGGCACATGCATAATACCAACTTGCAGGATGCCTCTAGTTAGATAACAGACCCAAAATAAGCATGGCAAGCTTATATGAGGAAAGTTTCACAAAAAGCAATCCTACTTCAGAAATAAAAAAATGTCCGGATCAGGCAATGAACTCAAACTTCTAGAATTACACTGACTCAATATCATTGTTGAGCGTTGCATTCTTGTATCCAATTCTGAACATCCAGATCCAGTGACCAGATACATTTCAAGTAGGATCAAGCCACAAAATTACATGAATATGTATAACCACCACTCGCAGGATATGATCAGTTTGTCTGAGTGCATATTGACTGATTTAATGCCACGTGCATATGGCTGAAAACCAATCCAGTTATGGAAAACAAATTGATCCAGTGTAAAGAAGATGAGAACTATAGCACTTGCATTTATTTGAACTAATCCAAATAGCATTTCATTGAAAATTATACAATAAAACTGCCACAGAAACTACAGAGTTCAACATTTACCAAACAAAAACAAAATACTTATGCTGTTATGTGCAGTTCAACAGATGTTTCCCGGTAAGAAACTCACTGCAAAAATCTGTTGATTCCTCCCAAGCTTTACTGCTCACTTGAACTCTTACTTCCTAGTCCCAAATCAGATCCCTTGTGAATGAAAAAGACCAAGTTGAGTACAAGTACAATGAATTAATAATACAAATTGTGATGCAATACACCCAAGTACAAAGCTAAGTACCTGGGCATTCAACTTTTGTGCTTCAGGATATCGATATGAATTTTTCATTGCAGCAAGATCTGCCTTTTCCTGCAAATTCAACCAACATCAGAAAACCATAATTTCAATAAAAGCACGCCATACAGATCAAGTCAAATATGTGCATACCAATACACTTTCACGCGGAATTGACATCAGGACAGCAAACCTAGTACCTGCTGTTCTTTCCTGAGATCCTGAGATGGTTTTACCCAAAGGTAGTACGCCAAAGTTCCAGCCACAGCCCACGCAGCAAGATTACTCCGCCCACTCAATCCACCCATCGATTTTCCAATCAGCGACTGGCATTTTCCAACCTGCTTCCTCCAATCACTCGCCATTTGATCCAAACTCCTGCCAAATCAACCACCTTCTCCTCTCTGACTCAGTGCAACTCGATTGTTAGGGTTTCATCTCCCCCAAATTAATCGTAGGGCTTTTTTCGACTCGTTCAAGAACCATTATAATAAACAGACAGGGTAAACTCAGCGACTTGGATTACCGAGGCGAACAGAATGACTCGAGAGACGAGTATATTGATGGCCGGGTCAACTCAATGAACCACTTCCGGATTATTATTATTATTATTTGTTTAAAATGTATTTTAAAACTGTGCACAATCATCTTTGTTAAAGGCCATTTGTGTCTTGTTTTGTATAATTAGCACTAAAGTGAAGGCTTGATGCCTAATGGCCTTTTAAAAACTTCTTGTTGTTTTTAAAATGTAATGGATAAAAGATATCAAATACGAAACAAATATAAAAATTATATCAAATACGAAACAAATATAAAAATTATGTCGTTCAAAAGACTTCAAAAATAATGTCATTCATAAAAAATCAATTTACGAGTGCCCTGTTGTAGTCTCTCCAACAAAATTTGCTCTGGTCTGCTCTCTTCTATGCTTCAAAATCCTTTTCAATCCTGCTCTCCCGAAAAAATTTAGGAATGCCTCAGATTTTTTAAAAAATACTTTTTCAAATGTCCTATTTTTCAAAAATATTTCTAAAATATCCCACTTTATAATGAATTCGAACTTGCCAAATCCAGACTGCTGAAAAATGTTTAAATACGGGTTTTAAAAATCGGAATGCTTAGACAATCATGCAGTCCCATTTTGACAAAACTGGACTAGTCCCAAATCAAACGAGTTCCAACCAAACAGTTCACATAATCCGATGTGGCGGTCCGGTCAGTAATTTAGTACGAATCCAATTTTTGCAAAATCGGACTCGAGCAGATTAAAATTCAATGCGAACTGGTACTGATGCTGTCTGGTACCCAAAGCAAAACAGTGGGGTATGCAAACCAGCGTGGCCGCTGCACCGGAGGATGTTGTTAGTGCCGTAGTGGCATGAATTTGTGATGATTTAAGTTGATGCATTAACAGTTGAAAGATCAAGCTTGGGGTTCTTAGGGCATCCGCACCCGTTGAGGAAGTTCTATCTCGTTGAGGAATATCTCGAGAAGCAATTTCTGTTACTATTCATCAAACAGTAATAGCAATCTACATATTTTGTGCATCCATAACTATCTCGAGGAGATATTTCTATTACTATTCACATATTTTTAATAATTTTTAATTTTTATAAATTAATTTTTTTTACAAATATTGATGAATTATTGATCGGATTTCCGATAAGATTTTCTACGAATCATAAGAGGACACGTATATTTAAGGATAAACTTCAAACTTGTATAAAATGAGGTTCATGCATCATTGATTATTCACACATTCGTTCATCTTCTCCTCATCTAGATTTTTGTAGTGTTCTACAATCCGTATTCGGGTAATGGATCCTTTCAATTTTAATGAGAGCTTTCACTTGTTCAACCAAAGAATGAACGAAATGAGTGAGATGGGAAACTCATTTGTTATGGATGCCGTTGCGATTACAACAATGGCTGCTCAAGAGGAGGAAGAAACGCGGCCTCGTCGACAACCAAATCGACAAAGACATAGGCGATCGAGGGGGGACAATCTTTTACAAGACTACTTCATTGAGCGTCCAATTTTTCCTGAAACAGACTTTCGCCGAAGGTATCGTATGAGTAGCTGTCTTTTTAATCGTATAAAGACTATGCTTTGTAACAATGATACGTATTGGCACCAACGAAGTGATGCCGCTGGAGTGCTAGGCCTCCTTCCCGAACAGAAGATGACTGGTGCTATACGGATGCTAGCATACGGGTCATGCACAAATCACTGTGCCGAGATCACACGCATGGGCGAATGTACGACCCTCAAATGTTTGAAGAAGTTCTGTGCTCAAGTAGTTGCGCATTATAAATATCATTATCTACGATCTCCAAATGAAGCAGACTCAACTCGCCTTCTAAGAAGGGCAGAGCAACGAGGATTTCCAGGTATGATTGGAAGCATAGATTGTATGCACTGGGAATTGAAAAACTGTCCAACGGCGTGGCAAGGGGCCTACTCAGGTCATAAGGGTCGTCCAACTATTATTTTAGAGGCTGTTGCGTCGTACGATACTTGGATATGGCATAGTTTCATTGGTGTGCCTGGAGCACAAAATGATGTTAATGTTTTGTATCAGTCAGATATATTTGATTCATATCTCGAAGGAGTCACCCCTCAAGTGATATTCAAAGTGAATTGGAGCACATATGAGCAAAGCTACTATTTGGTTGACGGAATTTATCAAAGGTACTCCTCGTTTGTCAAAACAATTTTTTAACCCGCAAGGTGATGCAGAAAAACTATTTACCAAAGAATCATATCGCAAAGATGTGGAACGAGCATTTGGGATCTTACAATCCCGATGGTCAATAGTGCGCCATGCAGGTATGTGTCACAAAAAAAGTGTTTTGACCACTATTATGCTAGCATGCATCATCATACATAATATGATTGTTGAGGAAGAATTTGACGAGGAAGAATTTAGTGAAGTCGAAGAAGAAGATCCCCTCAATCCAATTAGTGCCTTTACTGTGTACGATGAACCAAGTGATCAAAATGGTAATCGAATCCCTCATGAACCAGTGCAAAGAGCTCAACAATCTCACGCATTTGGCGAACGTCTTATGAACCTTCAATCTGCATATCTTCACGCACAACTTCAAAGTGATTTGGTGAATCACAATTGGTTCATCGAAACTGACGAACAAATATGAGTTCTCATTATGTGTTTCAATTTTATTTTCAAGTGTTGCAATTTTATTTTCCGTTTTTATTTATCGTGTTGGTTTCTTTCTTATGTGTTTCATTTGTAATGTGTGTTGTATTTTAATTTTGTTTTAAGTTCAACTTTTTGAATTTTCGTTCTATTGATTTTTATTATTTGTAAATTAAGTGTTAAATATTATTTGATATTTGTTATGAATTTAAATTGTGTTTTAATTATGTTATTTGTTGTTTTAATTGTGTAAATTTAGATTCATAAAAATAATAAAATTATAATGATTTTTTTAAATGATAACAAAATATATTTTCAATTTTTTTTATATTTTCACTCATTCATCTTCCTCCTCTCTCCTCCATTCATCTTCTCCGTTTCTTCTCTCTCTCCTCGCTCGATCGTTCTCCCAGCCGATCCAGGTGAGATCGTTTTTCAGATCGTTCTATCTCCTCCAGATCTATCTCTCAATTGGTGCATTTCAAATTGACGAGAACGATCTCAAATTGAGATAGAACGTTCTCAAATTTGAGATCGACCTCACACCGGTGCAGATGCCCTTAGCAAAAAAAAATTTGCTTGTTTCCATGTTTGAATTTTGTGCTTTTTGGTGGTGGACTGGTTAAATACTATAAGGCAGGCCGATTTTTGACATGGCTTATGTTGTGTTGGCTCTGCAGAATATCATCCCGGTTTTAAGCTGGGAAACAAGAACATTCACTACTGCAGAACTAACCATCATAATTTTTGCTTCTGTGGCGTTATTCCCTTCGTTGCTCCTGCCATGTACACCGTCCATGTGGGTTGCTGGAATTACTTTTGGTTAGGGCTTTGGGTTTATGCTGATTATGGCAGAGGTGGCTGTGGGTGTCTCACTTCCATTTAATCTGCTTGAGTCCGGTTTTCGTGCTAAATTACTGACTGGACCGTCATTATGCGAACTATTTGGTTGGAACTCGTTTGATTTGGGGACAAAATCGGACTGCATGATTTTCTTGGCATTCTGGTTTTTAAAATCCGGATTTAATCATTTCAGCAATCCAAATTTGGCAAGCCAGGATTTATTAAAAAATAGGTCAGTGAAGAAACGTTTTTGAAAATTAGAACATTTGAAAAATTATTTTTTAAAACTGAAGCATTTCTAAAAAAATTTCCTCTCTCCCTCCCTCCCTCCGGTTCTCGGAAAGAGAAAGAGATAAGTCCTGGTATACTGACTCTACTTCTAAACAATAGCCCCTCCGGCTTGAACAATTTCTCTCTCTAAAATTTCCTCTCCTCTCAAGGTCTGCTAACAAGGCCTGGTTAGCAGCAGGCTGCCGGGTGTTTTTGCTGGGCTTGTGAGGGTCTCCTTGGTGGTGTGGACTTCTCCAATCTCCACGCGTTGCGTTGGTGCAGCTGCGCCAGGCATGACTGGCTGCCCGCAGCTGGCGCTTCTCCGGCTTGCCCACCGCTCCCCCAACCTTTGCATGCCCAGCCTGAAGTTTCCCCTCCTGCCTTCTCCTATCTCCCGAGCCCTCCTCTTTCTATCGTGTAAAACCAACCCAGCTGCAAATCCATCTCCCTCCCACTTGTTCGAACAATATCCATGTTCAGTACAAACAATAAATATGGCAGCGAAAACAAATTAGAAATTAGACATACCTCTGATCATTGATGTTTCTTTGTTGTTGAAAAATAGACCTTAGACTTCTAAAACCCTCCAAATGGAGAGTGGAAATGGTGAACATGATCGCTCTGATAATTCTCTTAAGTGTATCTTCCCATCAAAAACTAACTCAGTTTTTTACGTGAGTGGTTTACAGGTGATTTTCCTTTAAAAGAGGGAAGGATAATGATAATTATCATATGTAGTCCACGATTTAATAATTTAAATAGACCACATAAATATTATTTATATTTTTAATTATTGAAAATATTCTGACATTCTCCCACTTGGTCCATTTAATAAGATATATAATATATGAATCATAGTGACGAATTCCCTTACAGTGGAAATTAATCTTTCATATATCATAATATATTACATTTCTTAAACCACTGCACCTTTAACTTAATGAATAAACCTTATGTTTAGTCTAGGTTCAAACTTAATAATATTTCTCAAAACAATAACTTTATTGCGCAAATAAAGGGAGAAATTATCCAACTCAATGAAAGTCTTTGTAAACACAAATGATGTTCTACATACATGAATCAAGTCCCATTCTAGCTATATGATCCTTGAAATTCTTAATTGACATGCCATTAGTCAAGGGATCAATTATCATCATATTAGTGCTAATGTCTTCGAGATCACTTTCTTTTCTTGAACACGTTCTTTTACAGCCAGGAACCTTATGTTGATGTGCTTACTTCAACTTCGACTTTTATTATTCTTGGCGATAAATACTGCAGCTGAATTATCGTAATACATCTTTATTGGCCGACAAATAGAGTCAAAAACTCTCAGTCCAGATATGAAATTTTTCAACCACACATCTTGTGAGGTCGCCTCAAAACACGAGATCGATTATGCTTCCATCGTTGAAGTGGCTGTCAAAGTCTGCTTCACTCTCCTCCAGGATACGACTCCATTAGCTAGCATGAACACATATCCTGATGTAGATTTTCGTGAATCAATGCAGCCACCGTAATCGGTGTCTGAATAGCGCACCACTTCCAGATTATCAGTCCGTTTGTACATAAGCATAGAGTCTTTGGTACCCTGAAGATACCTCAATACTTTCTTTGCAGCTTTTCAGTGATCAATGCCTGGATACTATGATATCTTCCTAATACTCCAACTGCATATGCAATGCCAGATTTGGTAGAGACTTGAGCATACATAATGCTTCCAACAGCTAAAACATGGGGAACATTTTTCGTTTGTTCCCTTTTAATGTCATTCCTGGGGCACTGGTCAAACTGCACTTGTCACCTTTCACAATGGGTGCGTCGGTGAACAATTTTTCATACCGAATGTTTCTAGAACTTTGTTGATATAGGCTTCTTGAGATAATCTCAAAATGCCTCGAGATCTACCTCTATGGATCTTAATGTCAATGACTGATCGGCTGGATTCCCGACCGATTTTCGCGTGCGTTTATTGATCATTTTCAGTCATTTTTGGAGTATCATGACCATTATGCATTCTCTTCTTCTTGTTTCAGGGCCAATCAGCTCAGGCGCCATGGAGAGTAAAGTTAGAGGCAACTGCATGCAAAAGAGCCGAGGAATATGTCAAATTGCCCCAAGCCCGTACTGACCGTATCGCCCAGAATGACCGTATCCATACGGTCGACACGGTCGTATCGACCGTGTCGAAGTTTCTATTTTTCCCTGAGGTCGAATTGTTTGTAGTGGCCGTGTGACGCGTATCGATCGTATCGACCGTATTTATACGATCGATACGGGCAGCTCAGCTTATTTTCACAGAATTTGAATCGCTGAAAAAGGAAAAAAAAGGAAAAAGAAAAAAGAAGAGGGGATTGAACGGGGGAGGACGAACAAGACTGGGAGGAGGACGAACGAGAGAAGGGAAGAAGGAAGAAAAGAGATGTTTCGATCCTTACGTTACTCTAGTGCGTGGTTCAAATCGTTTGTTTTCATTAGAGAATTTGACTCGTAACTCGCTTTCTATCTATGAAAGCAATGAAAACATTTTCCATGTATCATGAGTAATCTACTCCGTTCCAAGGATTGATGAATCTTGTCTAGTGTGTTCAAAAGTATTGTGATGATGTTCTAAATGAAAGTTTAGGTGGATGATTGATGGATTACGGTTTACTCAAGTATGTTAAGTTATGCATGCTAGATGTTTGAAAGCATGGCAGCATGAAATCCGTTTTAACTTAAGTACGTTATTGAGAGATACATACTTAGGAAAGACGAGAATAAAACCGGCTTTGATCTTATTGACATATGAAAGTAGCGTAAAGAGATAAGTTAGAGGTTAAGCAAGCTTAATCCGAACTCTCTTACTGATCATCATAACGACGGCTTGTGATTAGTGGAGCGAATCAACATATTGAGAGATTGAGATTTGACTTCCGTAATAGATTGATATTCGAAATTGAGCGAAAGCTAGTTTAGAAGATTGATCTACTCATAACCTCTATCGTCCAAATCATTACAGAAAATCAATTCACAAATCGAGATAGCTAAATAGAAACTAGATTTTACATAGTGCATAAGCTTAGTTTGCTCCTTGGACGACCCGAAATACTTCGGTTTACAAATTATTTTTGACCTGCACTGGAACTTCATATTCACTGAATTTGGAGTACAAAAATACGACATGTCAAAATGGCGCCGTTGCCAAGGAGTAACAAGTTAGCTTGCCATTAGATTAAATCTAGCAAATCATTTAGACTACTTCATATTTTAGTACTTTTATTTTCCTTATCCCACTTGTGGTTTCATGGTTGTTTTTGTTTGTGATACATTTCAGGGTTCTCTATTGTTTGGATGCAAACCCGGTCAAGGAGCGGAATCAACAAGAAAAAGAATCCAGATTTGAGTCACTCAACTCCTCCTGTAGCAACTAGTAGCAGGAATAAGCCAAAGAAAACCGTCACGCCTAGGGAGAATAAGACACAAGAAATGCAACAACAAAGGAATAATGCGAATGATCCTCCTCGAGAAGAACTTATCCCAAGGATGTCGAACTTACTTGATCAAGGTCGATATCAGCGACGAGAGGTACAGGGAGAGCCAAGAGCTATGAGGGATTACACATTCCCAACCATGACCACGTTACAATCACCAATTACATACCCAGTAGTGATTGCCAACAATTATGATATCAAACCGGCGCTGCTGGCCTTGGCTTCCAACTCGCCTTTCTCGGGACTTCCAAATGAAAACCCAAGCGCCCACCTGAATTCATTTCTTCAGCTGCTGAATACATTCAGGATCAATGGAGTTTCAAGAGATGCGGTTTGTCTCAGAGTTTTCCCGTTCTCACTAGCGGGAAAAGCAAAGGAATGGTTGTGGAGCCATAATGCCGGAACTTTCAGTACTTGGGATGACTTGGCACAGGCGTTCTTGACTCAGTATTTTTTGCCTGGGAAAACAGCTCAATACAGAACCAACATCAGCAACTTTGGGCAAAAGCAAGGTGAGACATTGTATGAAGCTTGGGAATACTTCAAGGGTCTATTGAGAGATTGCCCACATCATGGTCTGCCCAAGTGGCTTGTCATTCAATCATTTTATAATGGGTTGGACTATGATGTGCGAGCTACTGTTGATCGAGGAGCTAGCGGATCTCTTATGGATCATACACCGGAGGATCGTGAAAGAATTATTAAGAAGATGTCTAGCAATGCTCACAGATGGACAAGTGAGAGAACCAACCCATGAAAGCATTCCAACATTCAGTCAACCTTTGTTGTGGACGCAAATGACGCTATTGGAGCATTGTCAAGGAAGTTTGATACCTTGATCACTACAATTGGAAACTTCAATGCAAATCAGGTCGGTAGTTCTTCGTCAGTAAGAGGGTGTGAGATTTGCGCATCATTAGACCATGATTCAACCTATTTTCCACTCACAATGCCTCTAGAGGATGGAATCAAAAACGAAGATGTTAACTTCATGGGTAGACAAAATGTTGGTGCTTATGGATCAAGCGCGAACCCGCTTATCATCCTAGCAATCAAAACCATCCGAACTTCTCCTACAAAACCCAAGAACCTACCCCTCCTGGATTCCAACCTAGACAGCATCAAAGCAACCAAAGATTTCAACCAAACCAAGGAAATCAAAATTTTGCTCGGAACAATCAGCAGGGGCAAGGGAACTATAATAGAAGCCAAGGACCGGTGCAATACTCGAATAATTATCAAAACCAACCTTCTCAAGGGCATCAAGCACAAGCACCGCCTCAGGCTTCTTCGAGTAGGTCTAATCCCACCATGGAGGCCATCCATGCTCAACTTGTAGCGGGTCAAGAGAAGTTGAATGCAAGAATCGATGAACTTGCCATTCACAACAAACATTTGGAAACACAGATTACACAACAGGCCGCTTCTTCGTCAAGATCACATGGTAAGCTCCCTTCAAACCCGGACATGGGTAATAATGAATCTTATAGCGCGTCACTACAAGAAGTGGTATAGTGATAGACCCCGCTAACGCTAGAACGCGTGCCTCCAAGCCAAGGGTGGTCTTAGATGAGAAATCGGAGAAGGAGAAGGATACAGCTGCTGAACCTAATGTAGAAGAGGTTGAACCCACACTGGTTGAGAGAGATGTAGCTGTCGAGGTACCGGTATATAAGCCTAAAGTGCCATTTCCACATAGGCTAGCTAAGAGCAACAAGGAAGCTCACTTCAAGAGGTTCTCGGATATGCTAAAAAAGCTTCAGGTAACGCTGCCCTTCACGGAGGTAATCTCTCAAGTCCCTACTTACGCAAAATTTTTAAAAGATATCTGATCCGCGCGTCGTTGTGCGCGTCAAATTAATCCTTCCTTCTCCACTTAGTATAGCGGCTAAGTCAGGGTCTATTCCACAGGGAGCAAGCAGACTCGCTCTAACTAGTAACCTACACTTACGAATTTTGGGGTGTGAGTGATTGGTTTGCGCAGGTGCGCAAATAAACAATAGTTAACGCAGGAATTGCACTAGACGTGCGCAGGCAGTAGAGATTAAGTACTATGACTATGAAAAGTATCGGCGCAGACAATCCTCTATGAATGTATTCCTTATCATCGACTCTAAACGTCTATAGTTTGGTTTACTGATGTTAGTGTCCGATCAAGGCTTCCTAACATGTGCGCATGTTCCGATCAAAGTTCATGAGCTATTAATTCTTAAGACTAGTCTAAGCAGCTACGAATCCTGTCACAATAGCAACTGATTATCCTAGCGCGTTACTCCTAGTTGTCACCGTCAAGCTACCAACTAGTTTAACATATAACAAACAAGTAGCAAGAGTAAGATTGCGGTTCAAGGCTTCCCCTACTCATGCAACTAGCTGTCAACCGTGTGCACAGAATTAATACAAGCAAACAAACTATGCATTAAGCACAAGTCTCAAAGGAAATACTCATAGAATCATGCCCAACCGATACAAAGCGTTTAGCTAGACATGCTAGTAGTAAACATCATAGAAATAGTAAATAATAGCTCAAGTATCCAAGAAAACAGTAACAAGCAGGTGCGTGCAGGTTGCAATGTCTCGGCTGGCGCAGTCGGCTAGCGCAGGTCCTCTCAGTAGCTCGTGTGTTTTTCAGTTCTGCCTCTCTCTCGTGTGCTGTGGTCCTCTAAGATCGTCTGATTGTGTTCTTCCAAACCCTAGCCTTCCTCTCTTTATATACTTCTCATGAGGCCCAACGTTGGCAACTTCCAAATCTGATGGTGTGAAGATTTGGAAACACCACTATTCTGCGCATGGCGCACTGCACATATTGGTTAGCGCAATCGGTCTGTGCACCTTAGTCGACTCTGCCACTTCCTATCTGTTTGCGCTGCAAGCTCCGCAGGCTGTGTGTTGCGCTCCTCAAACGCTGCCTGTTAGCGCGTATCCGACTTAGGCCCTCGTTTTGCCCTGGAATACAAAAACACCGGAAACCAGTAATCTTGTACACAAAATAATGCAAACAAGCATAGTGTTAGGACCTAAATAGCGCGTATAAATAGGCTCTATCAAACCCCCCACACTTGCCCGTTGTTCGTCCCGAACAAGCACTCAAGCACGGATACCATTACCTCTCTGGAGTCTAGCGCACAGTCTTGCACTCTGGCGCGTTCTGCACTACTATTCACCTTGCGCTGCTCTACCACCTGCGCGCATCTGCCTTCAACAATTTAATATAATAATTTCGAAATTCGTTACCTCTCAGCTGGGATGAAGATCATTTCGGATGACTGGGAGATAGCTCTTCATAGGCTCCGGGTTGTCAGCTTTCACTTCGAGGACTGGTATATGGCTAATAGCGCAAGCTTCTTCCGGTGCGTGATTCTTCCGCGCAACTCCTGGGAACTCAAGCCTTTTTGATGATTTTCTTGTGAACTTGCGCAAGCTGATACGTATTTGTGCGCATGCTGATTCTTTTGTAGCGCATATCATCTGCTGGTGTCTTTCTTTTTGTACAGCTTTATCTATGGTTCCTATGTTCCCAGAACGGTTCCAATCTCGGCCTCCGGATAGCAGCTATGGAACAACGCTCCGCTCTCCCTCCTTGGTCTATTTGCGCAGGTCAGCGCACGCGTTTACACCCCCGCCCGCCTTCCCTAGCTCGACTTCCAGAGGAAAGGTGGTCTGTTTTCCCACCTCGCCACGCTTTGGGTCTTCGGCATCTGCGTGGCTGAGCGTGCTCTCTTGTTCCGAAGGTCGCGAAGCACCGGCCTCCACTAGCGCTCTCGACCATATACCTCACCTTCGAAGCTCAAACGACTAACCGCCTCTCTAGAGCGTTTCTGTCAACTCCACATCCCCTGTATATCCCAACTAACAGGAGCAGAAAAAACAAAAAAAAATACACTAAAATAGTTGATAGCAGCGCATGCAATATGGATAGCGCAATACAAGCTGAAAAGTGTGTGCAACCCGCACACAAGCGCACCACTACTACTATTTTCTTCAACTAAACTAAGCTACACTACAAAGCTCAAAAAAACGTGAAATGTAAATGTAACGCTCCCCCCCCCCCCACACTTAAACAGATACGTGTCCTCACGACTCATGCTCAAGCGCAACGGAGAGCGCACACATGCGTGCAAGCAAAACAAAGAATATAAGAAAGAAAACATATAGTCATCGCAACAACAATATAGTAAGGGGTCACAAAATATTCAGCGCAATATAGCAACATTGAGCAATAGTTTTCAAAAAGATAAGAAAAGAAACCACCCAAAAGAAATGCGCGCCCTCACTGCAGCCCTAGATGTCCTCGGAGCTGGACTCAGCCATGGATCTGAGCGCTTCCTCCTCTGAAGAATCGGTCTCATACTCTGTACTGGAGGCTGGCGGCACTACAGAAATGGCGGCTAGCTGAGCCACGAGGTCATCCTCTGAGATAGGATCCCATAGTGAATCTGAGCTGGAACTTATGATGGGATCGGCTTCAGGGGACCGCTAAGCAGAAGGCTGTGCAGGGGGTGCTGCAGGTGCTGGTACTGGGTCTACTGCTGGGGTGGGCTCTGCTGCTGGGGTTGGCTCTGCTGTATGGACCGGGGACTGGGCAGGAGGGCTGGCTGGCTGGCGCTGCTCGCTGGGGGATCCTGGGGGCTGCCTACGCAGACTGAGGAGAGGGGGGATAACATCTCCAAATCTCCACCCTGATGGTAGGCTCAAGCTCAAATCTGCCCCCTCGGGCGCTAAATACTCGAGCACGCGCATGACGTTGAACATCATGCGCCGCTCCTCTGGTACCTCCTCAGGCGCCTCCTCTGCCTCTGTCCTGGGGCGCTTTCCTTGTGCACGCGGGGGAGAATCATCAATGGCAATGGTAATTGGCTCCCCCTGTGGTGCACTGGCCCTCCGGCGCGCTCCAGTCTGCGCACAAGTCCTCATGCGCCTGACTGGAGGCGCAACTGGCTCAGGGGCCTCGTCCATCTCCATTTCCTCCGCAGCCTCCTCTGCTCGCGCGCTGCTCTCTGCTCTTTGCCTCGGCGCTCTGGCCGGCTGCAGCTGGTAGCACCACTCCAAGGTACCATCCTCTCTCACGGCTACCGCTCTGAGCTGCAGCATATGGGCACGGTCCAGGGGAACAGCCGGCACTACCGTGTGCTCGGGCACCTCCGGCTCTCCATGCAACGCACGCAGCAGGTGCGTGATTATCCCTCCACAAGTCAGCGGCCCCTTCGTGCTGACCTGACTCCAATGGACCACCATGTCCGAGACAAACAACACCTTCTTCCCATAGTAAAAACCCTTCAAAATGTCCATGTCCAGCAGACTGATCTTCGGCGCACCATTAAAGCGCCCTATGATTGCATAGGCGACCATGCGCCAAAGGTAGAACATCCACAGGTCGCGCAGCTCGCATCCTCGACTGCGCCCCGCGGCAAAAACTGGGCCGGTCGCCATCTCACGCCACGCCTCCTGATTCGTGTGCGTGTCTATATCCGCCTCACGCACCTTGGCGCACCTCAGCGTGCGCTTCAGCCTCTTAGCCGAGCCAATGTACCAGACCCCTCTGTGCCGGTACCTTATCTCCAGATCGGCCGTCTCCAGTGACGCCAAAAACTCACACATATCTTCCTTGTCCGCTGCGCTGTTGATGTCCAACAGCGCCTCCCAGCCCGCCAGCGCGAGCTGCTCCACGATGAGGTCCTCCATCCCGACCTCGCGCAGGAAATCCCTGGTGATGTACGAGGTCCCGTACATCTCCAGCCTCATGAAGGCTTCATACTTGCTGGCGAATGATGCTGGGGTCACTTGATCCTCAGCAGGCTGCATGGTGCGCTAGGGTTCCTCCCGTCAACTAAGGTCAACACTCCACAAATACTCAAAAATCCAAACTCCGACAAACGCCCTGAAATTTTCACCAAATGGTCGCCTACCGTCCGCCTACAAAACCTACTGACCAGAACTCCAAATGGTGCAGGCTAGCTAGGTGCGATTGCAAACCTAGGGCACTCCTCTATCGCACAAAACCCTACTTGAATCAGCTCAAACTTGACGGGAAGGGTTACCTGGTGTATGTGCGACTGTATGCTCCTCAAATCGTGCTGAACGGATGCCTGATCGGTTGTCGGACGGTGAGCGGAGGTTGAGGGCAGAAGCTTCTTGCAACGGTCGAGTGTGAAAAGTGCTGAAATTTTTCTAAGTACTGCCCTTTTATACCCCCCTGACTGGCGCAGCTGCTCTGCGCACTGAATTGCGCACTGCTGCGCGACTAAAAAAAGTACAAGTCCTAAACTAGCTAAAAGATACTAGAAAAACAAACATGTAAAAGTAAAACGTGTCGGGTTACCTCCTGACAAGTGCCTTTGTTTAACGTCGTTGGCTCGACTGTACCTCGTTACATGCGTGAAAGTGTACCAGCGACCTCCCCCACTCTTGCTCCTGAGTGACCCCGGGCTCGTGCGTGTGTTGCGTTCTTCTTGGTCCTGCGCAAAGGATCGGAAGGATGGTCAACATGGTTAAAAGTATGTGATAAATCATAAGTAGCGAAGTTAGGTAAAGAGGAAGAAGAAATATGAGCAATAGTTCCCAGTTCTCCCTCTGGTGCATCTGGTGGCGACTCTGGCGCAGCAATCTGCGCATCTGTCAATTCAACTTCGCGCGCTGTGCCATCCCAAGGTTCTCCTAAATACTTTTTGACTCTCTGCCCATTGACCTGAAAACGATTCCGATGCTCGTTTTCTAACTCGATTGTTCCGTAAGGGAAAACCTTGTTAACCGTGTATGGTCCCGTCCATTTGCTGCGCAGCTTCCCAGGCATGAGCTTTAGGCGCGAGGAGAATAATAGTACCTGGTCTCCTAGCTCAAAGCTGCGTCTGAGGATATTTTTGTCATGAAATGCCTTTGTGCGCGCCTTGTAATCGCGCAGTCCCTCATATGCATCCAGGCGCAGCTCTTCTATTTCGCTTAGCTCAAATGCGCGCTCCTTACCAGCCTCGTCTAGGTTCAAGTTGCAAACACGCAATGCCCAGTATGCTTTGTGCTCCAACTCCACTGGCAGGTGGCACGCTTTTCCATAAACCAACCGAAACGGTGAAGTCCCAATTGGTGTCTTATGTGCAGTTCGGTATGCCCACAGCGCATCGTCAAGGCGTTGGCTCCAGTCTTTGCGCGACGGTCTCACAGTTTTCTCCAGGATGCGCTTGATCTCTCTGTTGGAAACCTCGGCCTGTCCATTCGTCTGAGGGTGGTAAGCGGTGGACGTCTTGTGGCGCACTCCATAATGCTTGAATACCTGCGCCACTATCCTATTGCAAAAATGCATCCCCTGGCACTTATGACTGCCTTAGGCACTCCGTACCTGCAAAATATGTTAGTTCGCAAAAAATCAGCGACCGTCTTACCATCATCCTTCCGGGTGGCCTTGGCCTCAACCCATTTGGAGACATAATCCACCGCGACCAATATATACTCATATCCGGAAGATGGAGGAAATGGTCCCATGAAGTCAATTCCCCAAATGTTGAATACTTCATCCACTAGTATTGGCGTCTGCGGCATCTCATTGCGCGCTGATATGCCCCCAGTGCGCTGGCACCTGTCACAGTTCCTGCAGTGATTATACGAGTCACTAAACAAGTGCGGCCAATGAAATCCGCAATCCAGGATCTTTCTGCTCGTGTGCTTTGGACCAAAGTGTCCTCCACATGCGTGCGCATGACAAAACAGCAAAACCGAGTTAATTTCATGGTCAGGCACGCAGCGCCTCAAAATCTGATTAGGTCCTATTCTAAGCATATACGGATCATCCCAAATGTAATACCTGGACTCATGCTTTAATCTCATGCATTGGGTTTTAGTGAAATGAGGAGAAAACGTACCTGTGACCAGGTAATTTGCAATGTGCGCATACCATGGTACCTTACCTGTCAGCGCCATCAGATGCTCGTCAGGGAATGTCTCCGTGATCTGCCCTGGCTCCTCTGCTTTCACGATCCTACTCAGGTGGTCCGGGACTGTGTTCTCCGTGCCCTTCTTATCTTTGATTTCCAAGTCGAATTCCTGAAGTAGGAGCACCCAGCGCATCAGGCGCGGCTTAGTCTCCTTCTTGGATATTAGGTAACGGATTGCTGCGTGGTCTGTGTAGACAATGACTCTGGCGCCTAGAACATATGCGCGGAACTTCTCCATTGCAAACACGATTGCCAGAACTTCCTTCTCCGTGGTGGTGTAGTTCCTCTGCGCAGCGTCCAGTGTGCGGTATGCATAATAAATGGCGTGCGGCTTCTTGTCCACGCGCTGTCCCAAGACTGCACCTACTGCATAGTCGCTTGCGTCGCACATCAGTTCAAACGGCAGGTTCCAGTCTGGCGCGCGCATCACTGGCGCACTTGTCAGCGCCTCCTCCAGCTTATCAAAAGCGGCCCTGCACTCATCAGTAAATTCGAAACACACATCCTTTTGGAAGAGGTTAGACAGGGGTATACAAATCTTAGAAAAATCTTTTATGAAACGCCTGTAAAACCCAGCATGCCCAAGGAATGATTTCACATCGCGCACGTTAGTGGAATAAGGTAGATTAGCAATAAGATCTATTTTGGCCTTATCTACCTTGATCCCCTCCTGCAAGATAATATGTCCTAGTACTACACCATGCGATACCATGAAATGACATTTTTCATAATTGAGCACTAGGTTTTTTGAAATGCAGCGCGCTAAGTCCTTATCAAGATGAGTTAAGCATGCGTTAAAGGTACCTCCGTATACAGTAAAATCATCCATGAACACTTCTATGCATATACCAATCATATCAGAAAAAATGCTCATGACTAGTTGTTGGAACGTACCTGGCGCGTTACACAGCCCAAATGACATGCGCCGAAACGCAAACGTACCGAATGGGCAGGTAAACGTGGTTTTCTCCTGATCTTTCGCAGCAATGTGTATCTGATTGTACTCTGAGTACCCGTCCAAGAAACAAAAGTAGGGCTTCCCCGCCAATCGATCTAGCATCTGGTCCATGAACGGTAGCGGGAAATGGTCCTTGCGCGTGACTGCGTTAAGCTTTCTGTAGTCGATGCACATGCGCCATCCAGTTTGCATGCGCTTGGGAACTAGCTCGCCCTGCGCATTCTCCTCTACCGTGATTCCTCCTTTCTTCGGCACAACGTGCACTGGACTTACCCATTTACTGTCCGAGATTGGGTAAATGACTCCTGCGTCAAGCAGCTTCAGGATCTCTTTCTGCACCACCTCCATCATATTCGGGTTCAATCTGCGCTGAGGCTCCCTGGATGGGTTGGCACCATCTTCCAATAGAATCCTATGCATGCATACGTCCGGGCTCACTCCGCGCAGGTCAGCAAGTGTCCATCCTATCGCGCGCTGGTTCTTGCGCAGCACCTGCTGTAATCGCGCCTCTTGCTCCTCTTCTAGTCCTTTCTTTATGATTACCGGCAGGGTGTCCTCATTTCCCAAGAATATGTACTTGAGGTGCTCTGGGAGCTGCTTCAGCTCGACCTTGGGTGCCTGTTCAATAGAGGGCAGATTTTATTAGCAGTGCAGACATTAACTATGTCATGTACCTGTCTGGGTACTGGTTCAGCACTGCTCAGCTCATCCTTATGCGCCTCCAGCTCTGCCTGTGCCAGTGTTTCAGGTTCTTCTGTTGCGCTCGCACATTGCGCATCTACAACTAAGTCATCTATGCTGTCCATCGCGTGCACTGTGGCGTCCTCATGAGGGTGCTGCATCCCTTTGAATATGTTAAAATGAATTTCCTCGCCGTCGACCTTCATTGAGAGCGTGCCCCTCCACACGTCTATCTTTGTGCGCGCTGTCATCAGAAATGGTCTGCTCAATAGGATCTGCGCACTGCCTTTGCTCGACTCACCCTCCATTTCTAGGACATAAAAATCTGCTGGGAACACCAGCTCTCTTACTCGGACAAGGACATCCTCTATCATGCCCGTAGGTTGCTAGCACGACCGATCTGCTAGCTGAATGGTGAGACCTGCAGGCTTTAGTGGTCCAAGGCACAATGACGCATACAGGGAGTAGGGAAGTACATTTATAGATGCGCCTAGGTCAATCATGCAATTGCTTACTGTGGTCTTACCTAAAGTGCATGGGATGGTGAACGTACCTGGGTCTCGGCATTTAGGTGGTACCTTATGTTGCACGATTGCTGAGGCCTGCGCATTTAGCATTACCTGTGCGCACTCGCTTTTCCTCCTCTTGTTTGTGCACAGCTCCTTTAAAAACTTGGCATACATAGGGATCTGCCGAACTGCTTCAATAAGGGGAATGTTTATTTCCACGTTACTGAATAACTCGTAGAGCTCCTTATCAAGCGCTTCCTTCCTAGCCGATGGTGCCTGTACAGGAAAAGGTGCAAGTATGTTAGTGCCTTTGTCTTTTGATTGTGCCATACCTGGCGCCTCGTCTTGCTAGCTTGTGGCTTGCGCGTCTGGCTCTGCTGGATCTGGAGCTTGCGGAACAGGTTGCGCGGGCGCCCTTGCGGTCTGCTCTGTTCCAACCGTGCGCCCAGTCCTCAGTGTCACTGCGTTGACTCCTCCCTTGGGATTCTGGATCACTTGCGAAGGCAGGTTGCCATCGCTCTTTTTTAGCTCATACACCGTGGTAGCAATCTGTGATAGCTGCTTCTCAATGGATTCGAACCTCTTGTCATACTTCTCATCATTCTTGCATACTGTGTCTGCTAGCTGCCCCACGATATCTTCTAAGGATCGCCTCGGTTGCTGGTTGTTCTGCGCTGGTGCGTCAGTGGGCGATGCGGTGGATTGTAGGGCGCAGCTTGTTGCGTCTGCTGTGGCGCGCGCTGATCCGTGGACTGCCTCTGGAAATTGTTTTCCTCCTTCCATCTGAACCCATTTGCGGCTAGTCTAAAACGCGGCTGATTCTGCCTCTGTGCCCCTCTATTATCCCATCCTCCAAGAGCATTGACATCTCCTGATTCCTCGAAAAGTGTGGGACATGCGTCGGTTTTATGCCCAGTGGATGTGCAGAACTCGCATGCCTTTGGCGCTGCTGGTTGTCCTCCCTGCGCATGCATCAACTTCTGCAGCATGGCCTTCATTTCCTTTATCTCAGCGCTTGTTTCTACCTGATGCACAAAACGAGCACGACTATTTTCAAGTGTTAGCTGATGTCTTACCTGTCCAGCGGAGTCTTCTATCAGCTGCCACGCGTCCTCTAGGTACATGTTGCACATGTCGCCTCCTACGCATGCATTCAATAATCTCAGCTCCATGGGCAGCAATCCATTCAGGAAATTCTCTATCAGCACATTTTGGGGCAGGCCATGATTTTAGCAGTTGGCCTCCAGCTCCCTGAAACGCTCGTAATACTCTGACAGCGACTCTCCTGCGCCCTGCCTAGGTGCGGCCAGCTCCCTCCTGAGTAGCGCGATCTTGGCTGCGGGATAGAATTTGTCCAAGAACTTCTTCTGCAGCTGCTCCCATGTGTGAATTGATCCTGCTGGTAAGCTCATCAGCCAATGCCTGGCCGTGTCACACAATGAAAATGGGAACGCTTTCATCTTCAGTGCTTCGTTGCTCTCCCCTTCGGCCTTCATGTTCTCGCAAATGACTAGGAATTCTCGCACATGCTTGACTGGGTTCTCGTTGTTCATCCCATGGAACTTGGGCATGTGATGAATAAGCGAGCTCCTTAGCTCAAAATGACCGTCTGGTAGAAGCACTATGCACCATGGCTGGTTAACCGTGATTGGAGCTGAGATCTCGCGCACTGTTCTGCGTCGCGCGGCCTGTCGCGCTGGTGGCGCGTTCTACACTTCAGCGGCCATCCTTGCTTCAACCTCGCGCTGCACTTCCTCTCTGAACCGAATTGCGTGGTTGTCCGCCCTCACATTCTCTAGGGTTCTGTCCCCTAAGTTGTCTCCAACGACACTGTTATCCCCCATGACCTGTTCTAAATCTCAAAGAAAACGAAATTAAAAGACAACTAAGCTGCTGCGTCTGTCAGTGCGGGAATTTGCGCAGCGCAACTGTTTCAAGGTTGCACAGGCTGATGTTGATTGCGCGCTGTCAGAAACAACAACGAGAATAAAGCAAACAGAAATAACTAACTAAAAACTTAAGCTGGTTAAAGCTTATCTGTGTTGCTCCCAGGCAACGGTGCAAAATATGATCCGCGCGTCGTTGTGCGCGTCAAATTAATCCTTCCTTCTCCACTTAGTATAGCGGCTAAGTCAGGGTCGATTCCACAGGGAGCAAGCAGACTCGCTCTAACTAGTAACCTACACTTACGAAATTTGGGGTGTGAGTGATTGGTTTGCGCAGGTGCGCAAATAAACAATAGTTAACGCAGGAATTGCACTAGACGTGCGCAGGCAGTAGAGATTAAGTACTATGACTATGAAAAGTATCGGCGCAGACAATCCTCTATGAATGTATTCCTTATCATCGACTCTAAACGTCTATAGTTTGGTTTACTGATGTTAGTGTTCGATCAAGGCTTCCTAACATGTGCGCATGTTCCGATCAAAGTTCATGAGCTATTAATTCTTAAGACTAGTCTAAGCAGCTACGAATCCTGTCACAGTAGCAACTGATTATTCTAGCGCGTTACTCCTAGTTATCACCGTCAAGCTACCAACTAGTTTAACATATAACAAACAAGTAGCAAGAGTAAGATTGCGGTTCAAGGCTTCCCCTACTCATGCAACTAGCTGTCAACCGTGTGCACAGAATTAATACAAGCAAACAAACTATGCATTAAGCACAAGTCTCAAAGAAAATACTCATAGAATCATGCCCAACCGATACAGAGCGTTTAGCTAGACATGCTAGTAGTAAACATCATAGAAATAGTAAATAATAGCTCAAGTATCCAAGAAAACAGTAACAAGCAGGTGCGTGCAGGTTGCAGTGTCTCGGCTGGCGTAGTCGGCTAGCGCAGGTCCTCTCAGTAGCTCGTGTGTTTTTCAATTCTGCCTCTCTCTCGTGTGCTGTGGTCCTCTAAGATCGTCTGATTGTGTTCTTCCAAACCCTAGCCTTCCTCTCTTTATATACTGCTCATGAGGCCCAACCTTGGCAACTTCCAAATCTGATGGTGTCAAGATTTGGAAACACCACTATTCTGCGCATGGCGCACTGCACATATTGGTTAGCGCAATCGGTCTGCGCACCATAGTCGACTCTGCCACTTCCTATCTGTTTGCGCTGCTAGCTCCGCATGCTGTGTGTTGCGCTCCTCAAACGCTGCCTGTTAGCGCGTATCCGACTTAGGCCCTCGTTTTGCCCTGGAATACAAAAACACCGGAAACCAGTAATCTTGTACACAAAATAATGCAAACAAGCATAGTGTTAGGACCTAAATAGCGCGTATAAATAGGCTCTATCAATATCATTTCTCAAAAGCGTAGGATTGATGAGCATGAAACCGTTGCATTGAATGAGATATGTAGTGCCGTAGTTCAAAATGCATTACCTAAGAAGTTAGGAGATCCGGGTAGTTTTATCCCTATCAACATTGGTAATGTTATCATCGAGCGTGCACTATGTGATCTAGGAGCTAGCATTTCTCTTATGCCTATTTGTGCACTGTTTGCAAAAAGCTAGATCCGGGTAGTTTTATCCCTATCAACATTGGTAATGTTAGCATCGAGCGTGCACTGTTTGCAAAAAGCTAGATCTTGGTGAACTTACTCCTACATCTATTTGTTTGAGATTGGCGGATCGTTCTTCAAGATTTTCTGAAGGAGTTCTTGAAGACGTTCCCATTAGGGTAGAGAATTTCTATATTCCCGTTGACTTTATTGTTTTAGAGATGGAGGAGGATAAGGAGGTACCGATCATTTTAGGTAGATGATCGCGCGTCGTTGTGCGCGTCAAATATAATTCCTTCCTCTCCCACTAGTACAGCGGTTAAGTAAGGGTCGATCTCCACAGGGAGCAAGCAGTGAGTCTTAGCCAGTAACCTACACTTAAGAAAACGGGGGGTTGCGTGAGTGATTGGGGGTTTTGCGCAATGCGCGAGTAACAGTGAATATCGTAACGCGGGGAATTGCACTAGACGTGCGCAAGCAGTAGAGATTAAATGCTATATTTATGAGAAGTATTGGGCAGACAATCCTCTATGAATGCATTCCTTATCATCGACTCTAAACACCTATAGCTTGTGTTTTACTTGGGTTAGTGTCCGGTAAAGGCTTCCTAACACGTGCGCATGTTCCGTTCAAAGTTCATGTGCTATTAATCCTTAGAACTAGACTAAACAGCTGCGAATCCTGTCACAGTAGCAACTGCCTACCCTAACTCGTTACTCCTAATTGTCACGGTAAGTTTGCGGTTCAAGGCTTCCCCTACGCATGCAACTAGTTTAACATGTGACAAGCGAGCTACACCAGTAAGTTTGCGGTTCAAGGCTTCCCCTACTCGTGCAACTAACTGTCTCAATATGCACAGAATTAATACAAGTAAATAAACTATGCATTAAGCTCAAGTCTCAAAGGAATACATCACAGATTCATGCCCGACCAACACTGAGTGTTTAGCTAGACATGCTAGTGGTAAACATCATAAAATAGTAAGTAAAAACTACTGAATCCAAGAAAACGGTAGCAAACAGTGCGTGCAGTGTCTTCTCTCGGCTGGCGCAGTCGGCTGGCGCAAGTCCTCTCAACCGGTCCGTCTGTTTTCAGTCCTGCCGCACAGTGCCTCCTCTGAGGCCGTGGTGCTGCCTCTCCGTCTTTTCTGAAACCCTAGACCTTCTCTCCTTTATATACTGCTCAGGAGGTTCATCTATGGCAACTTCCAAATCTGGTCATGTTAGGTTTTGGCAATGCTGGATTCTGCGCCTGGCGCACTGCATCGGTTGGCGCATACTGGACTTTTGCGCCTGGCGCACAGCATTGGTTGGCGCAATCGGGTAGCGCACCTCTGCTGTCTTTCGCCATTTCTTCTTTTGTTTGCGCCGCTAGCTCCACAGGCTGATCTTTCACTCCTAGAACGCTGCCTGTTAGCGCGTATCCGACTTAAGGACTCGTTCTGACCTGATATACAAAAACATTGGAAACGAGTAGTCTTGCCCATAAAATATTGCAAATAAGCATGGGGTTATGATCTAAATAATGTGTATAACTAGGCTCTATCAAACCCCCCACACTTGCCCCTTGTTCGTCCCGAACAAGTACTGAAACGCGGATACAATTACCTTTTCTGGAGACTAGCGCACAGCCTTGCATTCTGGCGCAAGATGCACAGTTGCTCAACTTGTGCTACTCTATCACCTGCGCACAACTGCACTCAATAGTTCTAATATAATAATCCCGAAATTTCATTACCTCTCAGCCGGGATGAAGATCTTTGGATGACTGGGAGATAGCTCTTCTTAGGCTCCTGGTTGTCAGCTCCCGCTCCGAAGATAGGTATATGGTTTCTTGCGCGAGCTTCTTCCAGTGCGTGATTCGTTCGCACACTTCCTGGGAACCTGAGCCTTTGATGATATCCTTGTGGTCTTGCGCACGCAGGTACTAAGTAGTGCGCATGCTGATTCTTTGTAACGCAAATCATCTGCTTCTGCTGGTATTTTTCTTTTGTACAGCTTCCTTTCCAATTTGTTTCATTCCCAGAACAGTTCCAATCTCAGCCTTCGGATAGCAGCTATGGAACTCGTTCCGCTCTCCCTCCTTGGTCTGTCTGCGCCGGTCGGCGCACGCGTTTGCAACCGCGCCCGCTTTCCTTAGCTCGGCTTCCAGAGAGAAGGTGGTCTGTTTTCCCACCTCGCCACGCTTTGGGTATTTCGCCTTTGGCATCTGCGTGACTGAGCGCGCTCTTTTGTTCCGAAGGTTGCGAAGCACCGGCCTCCACTAGCGCACTCGACCATATACCTCGCCTTCGAAGCATAAGTGACTAACCGCCTCTCTGGAGCATTTCTATCAACTCCACATCCCCTGTATATCCCAACTAACAGGAGCAGAAAAACGAAAAATTATACTAAAACAGTAGATAGCAGTGCACACAATACGGATAGCGCAAAACAAGCTGGTGCGCATGCGCATCCTGCACCTTAGCGCACTACTGCTACTATTCTCTACAACTTAAACTAAGCTACACTAAAATGCTCAAAACGTGAAATGTAAGAGTAACGCTCCCCCCACACTTGAACAGAGGCGTGTCCCCACGACTCAAGCGCAAGCGCATGGAGAGCGCACACATGCAAAATGACAAGTCCTATACTGCCTAAAAGAAACACTAAAAACTAAAAAGAAAAATATGTAAAAATAAAAACCAGTCGGGTTACCTCCCGACAAGTGCCTTTGTTTAACGTCGTTGGCTCGACTGTACCTCGTTACGTTCCAAAACGTGTGTCTGCGACCTCCCCCACTCTTGCTCCTGAGTGTCCCTGCGCCAGTGCGTGTATTGCGTTTTCCTGGGTCCTGCGCAACGGGTGAAAAGGGTAGTCAGTATGTGATAAATCATGCGTAACGAGGATAGATGCAGAGGAAGAAGAGATATAAGCAATAGGTTCCAGTTCTCCCTCTGGTGCATTCGGTGGTGCGTCTGGCGGAGGCTCTGGCGCAATGCTCATGCGCCATTCAGCCTGAATGCGCTTGGGAACTAGCTCGCCCTGCGCATCTGCAACCAAGTCGTCTATGCTGCCCATCGCGTGCACTGTGGCGTCTTCATGAGGGTGCTGCATTCCTTTGAATATGTCGAAGTAGATTTCTTTCCTATCAACCTCCATGGACAGCGTGCCCCTCCACACGTCTATCTTCGTGCGCGCGGTCATCAGAAAAGGTCTGCCCAGGAGGATCTGCGCACCGCTGGCGCTTGACTCACCCTCCATTTCGAGCACATAAAAGTCTGCTGGAAACACCAGCTCTCCTACTCGCACTAGGACATCTTCTATCATGCCTGCAGGTTGTTTGCACGATTGATCTGCTAGCTGAATTGTGAGACCTGCAGGTTTTAGTGGTCCAAGGCGCAATGTCGCATAGAGAGAATATGGTAATAAATTGATTGATGCGCCTAAATCGATCATGCAGTGGCTTACCGTGGTTTTACCTAAGGTGCAAGGGATTGTGAATGTACCTGGATCTCGGCACTTAGGTGGTACCTTTTGTTGCACGATTGCTGCGGCCTGCGCATTTAGCATTACCTGTGCGCATTCGCCCTGCTTGTTTGTGGCTGGCATTTCTGGTTGCACTTCTTGCTCTGGTTGCGCATTCTGATCTGCTGGAACTGGGACCTGCGCATCTGGTTGCGCGGGCGCCTGCGTGGTCTGCTCTGTTCCTACTGTGCGCCCAGTCCTCAGTGTCACTACATTGACTCCTCCTTTAGGGTTCTGAATCACTTGCGAAGGCAGGTTGCCATCGCTCTTTTTTAGCTCATCCACCATGGTTGCGATCTGTGATAACTGCTTTTCGATGGATTCGAACCTCTTGTCATACTTTTCGTCATTCTTGCGCACTGTGTCTGCTAGCTGCCCCATGATATCTTCCAAGGATCGCCTTGGTTGCTGATTGTTCTGCGCTGGTGCGTCTGTGCGGCGATGCGGTGGATTGTAGGGTGCAGCTTGTTGCGTCTGCTGTGGCGCGCGCTGATCAGTGGGCTGCCTCTGGAAATTGTTCTCTTCTCTCCATCTGAATCCATTTGCAGCTAGCCCAAAGCGCGGCTGATTCTGCCTCTGCGGTCCTCTGTTGTCCCATCCTCCAAGGGCATTTACATCTCCAGTTTCTTCAAAAAGTGTTGGGCATTCGTCTGTCTTGTGCTCAGTGGACCTGCAGAATTCACATACCTTTGGCGCGACTGGTTGTGCGCTCTGCGCACTCATCAGCTTCTGTAGCATGGCCTTCATTTCTTTGATCTCAGCGCTTGCCTCTACCTGATGCACAGAACGATTACGACTACTTTCAAGTGTCAATTGATGTCTTACCTGCCCAGCAGAATCTTTTATCAGCTGCCATGCATCCTCCGGGTACATGTTGCAAATGTCCCCTCCTGCGCATGCATTCAGTAGTCGCAGCTCCATGGGCAGCAGTCCATTCAGAAAGTTCTCTATCAGCACATTCTGGGGAAGCCCGTGATTGTAGCAATTGGCTTCTAGCTCCCTGAAACGCTCGTAGTATTCTGACAGAGACTCCCCTGCGCCTTGCCTTGGCGCGGCCAATTCCCTTCTGAGCAGCGCAATCTTCGCTGCTGGATAAAATTTATCTAAGAATTTCTTCTGCAGCTGCTCCCATGTGTGGATTGATCCTGCGGGTAAGCTCATCAGCCAGTGCTTGGCTGTATCGCTCAATGAAAATGGGAACGGCTTCATCTTCAGTGCTTCATCGTTCTCCCCCATGGTCTTCATGTTCTCGCAAATGATTAGGAACTCCCGTACATGCTTGACTGGATTTTCGTTGTTCATTCCGTGAAACTTGGGCATGTGATGGATGAGTGAGCTCCTCAGTTCGAACTGTCCGTCGGGCGGAAGCACTATGCACCATGGCTGGTTAACAGTGAGTGGGGCTGACATTTCGCGCACTGTCCTGCGCCTCGCGACTGGACGAACGGGTGGCGCAAAGTATGGTTCAGCGGCCATCCGTGCGTCGACCTCACGCTGCACTTCCTCTCTGAATAGGGCTGCGCGGTTATGTGCCCTTGCTTCCTCTGGGGTTCTGTCTCCCAGGTTATCTCCAACCACACTGTTATCCTCCATGTCCTGATCCAAACTCAAGAAACGAAATTAAATGGCAACGAAGTTGTTGCGTCTGTCAGTGCGCAACTAGAATCTGCGCAGCGCAACTGTTTCAAGGTTGCGCAGGCTGATGTGATTGTGCACTGTCAGAAACAACAACGAGAAAACAAAACAAAATGAAATAACTAGTTACTAAAATGAGAAATGTAAGCTAGCTAAAACTTAGCTGTGTTGCTCCCCGGCAACGGCGCCAAAATTTGATCGCGCGTCGTTGTGCGCGTCAAATATAATTCCTTCCTCTCCCACTAGTACAGCGGTTAAGTAAGGGTCGATCTCCATAGGGAGCAAGCAGTGAGTCTTAGCCAGTAACCTACACTTAAGAAAACGGGGGGTTGCGTGAGTGATTGGGGGTTTTGCGCAATGCGCGAGTAACAGTGAATATCGTAACGCGGGGAATTGCACTAGACGTGCGCAAGCAGTAGAGATTAAATGCTATATTTATGAGAAGTATTGGGCAGACAATCCTCTATGAATGCATTCCTTATCATCGACTCTAAACACCTATAGCTTGTGTTTTACTTGGGTTAGTGTCCGGTAAAGGCTTCCTAACACGTGCGCATGTTCCGTTCAAAGTTCATGTGCTATTAATCCTTAGAACTAGACTAAACAGCTGCGAATCCTGTCACAGTAGCAACTGCCTACCCTAACTCGTTACTCCTAATTGTCACGGTAAGTTTGCGGTTCAAGGCTTCCCCTACGCATGCAACTAGTTTAACATGTGACAAGCGAGCTACACCAGTAAGTTTGCGGTTCAAGGCTTCCCCTACTCGTGCAACTAACTGTCTCAATATGCACAGAATTAATACAAGTAAATAAACTATGCATTAAGCTCAAGTCTCAAAGGAATACATCACAGATTCATGCCCGACCAACACTGAGTGTTTAGCTAGACATGCTAGTGGTAAACATCATAAAATAGTAAGTAAAAACTACTGAATCCAAGAAAACGGTAGCAAACAGTGCGTGCAGTGTCTTCTCTCGGCTGGCGCAGTCGGCTGGCGCAAGTCCTCTCAACCGGTCCGTGTGTTTTCAGTCCTGCCGCACAGTGCCTCCTCTGAGGCCGTGGTGCTGCCTCTCCGTCTTTTCTGAAACCCTAGACCTTCTCTCCTTTATATACTGCTCAGGAGGTTCATCTATGGCAACTTCCAAATCTGGTCATGTTAGGTTTTGGCAATGCTGGATTCTGCGCCTGGCGCACTGCATCGGTTGGCGCATACTGGACTTTTGCGCCTGGCGCACAGCATTGGTTGGCGCAATCGGGTAGCGCACCTCTGCTGTCTTTCGCCATTTCTTCTTTTGTTTGCGCCGCTAGCTCCACAGGCTGATCTTTCACTCCTAGAACGCTGCCTGTTAGCGCGTATCCGACTTAAGGACTCGTTCTGACCTGATATACAAAAACATTGGAAACGAGTAGTCTTGCCCATAAAATATTGCAAATAAGCATGGGGTTATGATCTAAATAATGTGTATAACTAGGCTCTATCAGTAGACCATTTCTAGCTACTACTGGAGCCGTGATTGATGTTAGACATGGCTCACTTGTGTTGCATATTGGTGATGAGGAGATTGCATTTAGTCTAGAAAAGTCTTGCAAGACACCATGCTCATCATTTGATTGCAATCGTATTAGCTCATATGATTTGATAGATCATTGCGTTTTATCTTCATCTAACCCTTTGAGTTTTGAAGATACTAATGAGCATAGCATGAGGGCTATTGATTTGGGAGAAGGCAGCACGGATGAGGATAAGGGGAGCAAGATCTCGAAGATGGTCCAAAAAGGTAAGGAGTCTTGCAAGGTAGAGCTCAAAGCTCTACCGGCAAGCCTAAGGTATGAATTCCTTGATGAAAATTCAGCGTATCTGGTGATTGTGAATTCTGCTTTGAATGGGGATGAGACTTCTAGGTTGTTGCATGTTCTTAGGAAGTATAAGAAAGCTTTGGGATATTCAATTGATGATCTTACCGGTATAAGTCCTAGTATTTGCATGCATAGAATTCAGTTAGATGATGAGGCTAGATCATCCAAGGAACACCAACGTCGGTTGAATCCCAACATGAGTGAGGTAGTGAAAAACGAGATTATGAAATTGTTGGATACTGGCATTATCTTTTCTATTCCTGATTCAAACTGGGTTAGCCCAATCCATGTTGTCCCGAAGAAGGGAGGATTTACTGTAGTGGCTAATGAACGGAATGAATTGATACCTACACGAACTGTTACTGGTTGGCGTATGTGTATCAATTACCGTAAGTTGAATAAGGCCACAAAGAAAGATCACTTCCCTCTTCCATTTATTGATCAAATGCTAGAGAAATTAGCCAATCATAGCTTCTTCTGTTATCTTGGTGGATACAGTGGGTTATCCAGATACCCATTCTCCCACAAGATCAGGAGAAGACGACGTTTACTTGTCCTTATGGGACTTTCGCTTATAGGCGAATGCTATTTGGACTTTGTAACGCCCCTATAACTTTTCAAAGATGCATGATGGCAATCTTTTCTGATATTATAGAAATGGAGATGGAAGTCTTTATGGATGACTTCTCAGTATACGGGTCCTCTTTTGATCATTGCCTTCTTAACATTTCCCATGTTCTTGAGAGATGTATTGAGACTGATTTAGTGCTTAACTGGGAAAAATGTCATTTTATGGTGCAAAAGGGTATAGTCTTGGGACATCTAGTTTCCAACCGAGGAACAAAAGTAGATCCAACTAAGATAGAGGTCATAGCCAACTTCCGCCTCCTAGGGATGTTAAGGGGATTAGGAGTTTTCTGGGTCATGCTGGGTTTTTTATAGGCGTTTCATTAAGAACTTTTCAAAGATAGCTAGACCCCTCACTAATCTCCTATGCCATGATGTTGATTTCTGAAATTCACAGCGTCTCAATTAGGCAGATTTGTGAACAAGCAGTTGCTGCAGCACACTCTTGTTCACTCGAAAATTGTCTCAGCAAACAATGAACAAGACAGAAATTTGTTCACCCAGTTCGGCCAACTGCCTATGTCTGGGGAGGACTATTCTCCAGTCCTCAATCCACTAATCACGAAGGTCTCCAAGTACACTCGATTACAACTCCACGCAACCTATGCTACTCAACCTTGTGTGGATCACTTGACACAATCAGAACAAGCTCTGACTTGTGTCTGCACACCCTCTACAAATGTCAATCTAGAATAGCTACAGACTTCTCAAGACTCAGCCTATTCTAAACTACACTCACTCAGCAGGGTTGTTGTAGCAACTGCTGTAACACACAGCTGAAGCATAATTGTCCGCGTCGCTCCAAGGCCTTCTGCCGAGCCATTCAAACGATTCCACGAGTGCTGCACACTCTGGAATACTCCCCCTCACTCAGTGACCCCCTGCCACTAGCGAGAACCACCGCTTAGACACTCGACCGAGTCACTCACCCGTCAGTTCTTCCGCGGCTGACCTTGATCAACCAACAAGCACCAAGCTCTGGATTGGCTTCCAGATCAAGCTCGAATCAGACTCTGCAAGTCCTGATTTCCTTCTGCTTCTATCACCACAGCTCTGCGCTCACGCTCTGCTCTCGGGTGATGATCGAAGAATTTGTCCGTCACACACCAAAATTGCTCTCTCTGAATTCTGTGTATGCGCTCGTGTATCCCTCAGCTTCGATCAACCACTCATCTCTGAACACCTCTCGCTTAAATAGCAGCACCAGCTTTAAGCAATGTCCAGGTTTAGGCAATGTCCCAAAAGGAACAATTATCTCCTAAAAACTAGGAGATTAGATTTGATTTTTATCTTCAATGCAAATCTCCTTCTCTGACTAGAAAACCTCACTGGAAAATTCTCCACAGTATTTTAGAAATTCTTCTGATGATCTCCGTAGCGATCCCAGCCCTTCTGGACAAGCCCAGGACGCTGCTTCTTCTTCGTCAGATGATGCAGCCACTTGAACAAGCTCCTGCTATAGCATCCCCTGCTGCTGCTGCTGCTTGTTCACTTGTACTGGTCTGCTTGTTCACTTGTGCTGTAGCAGCTCCTTGTTCACTTGTGCTGGTTTTGTCAAACACTGCCATACAACATTATCAATTTCCATTTTGATGATGCTTGTTTTGAAGCCTACATTAGGCTTAAAGATGCCTTGACCTTTGCCCCTATTATCCAGCCTCCCAATTGGGAACTCCCATTTGAACTTATGTGTGATGCAAGTGGATATGCAGTAGGTGCCGTGTTAGGTCAACGAGTTGATAAGAAGCTACATGCTATTTACTATGCTAGTAAAGTCCTTGACCAAACCCAGGCCAACTACTACCACCACGGAAAAAGAAATGCTTGCCATCGTGTTTGCCTTTGAAAAATTCAGACAATACCTTGTAGGATCGCATACCATAGTCTATACCGATCATGCTGCCATTAAGTACCTCATAGCTAAGAAAGATTCTAAGCCTAGATTGATTAGGTGGGTACTCCAACTCCAAGAATTTGACATTCTCATTAAGGATAAGAAAGGGGTAGAGAACCTAGTAGCCGATCATCTCTCTAGGTTAGAAGAAGATCCCCAGGCCAGGGTTGCTGCAGATGATTCGTTCATAGGAGAGAGCTTAATGGGAGTGGAGCTGCAAGCAGCTCCTTGGTATGCAGATTATATAAATTACTTGGTTTGTGGTCTACTTCCTATTGATCTTAGTCATCACAGGAAAAAGAGGTTTTTGCATGATGTGAAAAAGTATTACTAGGATGAGCCTTACCTTTATAAGCTTTGTGCAGATGGAATTTATCGGACTTGTGTGGCTGAGGAGGACATGATGAGCATTCTTACTCAATGTCATGATTCTCCCTATGGTGGGCATGGTAGTGGAAATAAGACTGTATCGCGAGTTCTCCAATATGGATTTTATTGGCCCTCGTTTTTCAATGATTCCTAAGAGTACGCCAAGAGATGTGATAGTTGCCAAAGGAGTGGTAATATTTCTAAGCACAATGAGATGCCCCAACATCCTATTCAAGAGGTAGAGATTTTTTATATTTGGGGGATAGATTTTATGGGTCCCTTTCCCACCTCCTTTGGAAATTCATATATCGCAGTAGCTGTAGACTACGTGTCTAAGTGGGTAGAAGTGGTAGCCTCTGCTACTTGTGATGCTAAATTTGTTACGAAGCTATTTAGGAAGATTATTTTCCCTAGATTTGGCGTACCACGTACCGTTATTAGTGATGGAGGGTCTCATTTTAAGGAGAAGAATTTTGAGGCTTTGTTAAAGAAGTATGGTTTTTACCATAAGATTGCCACCCCTTATCACCCACAGACCAGCGGGCAAGTGGAAGTTTCGAATAGGGAAATCAAGGTCATTCCCGAGAAAATAGTCAGTCGGTCTAGAAAAGATTGGGCTTCTAAACTAGATGATGCACTTTGGGCATACCGGACTACGTTTAAAACCCCCATTGGAATGTCTCCATATCGACTGATTTTTGGGAAAGCATGTCATCTTCCTGTTGAGTTGCAGCATAAGACTTTTTGGGCAATTACACGATTTAATTTTGATTGGCGTGCTGCAGGAGAGAAGCGGTTGTTACAATTAAACGAATTAGACGAGAGTCGGTTGGATGCTTATGACAACGCGCTCCTTTACAAGGAAAGAACGAAGAGATGGCATGATAGAAAGCTGGTGAGGAAAAGCTTCAAACAAGGAGACCAAGCCCTTTTGTTCAATTCAAGATTGAGACTCTTTCCCGGTAAGTTAAGGACTAGGTGGTCGGGACCTTTTCATGTTCAGAAAGTATTTGATGATGGGCATGTAGAGCTTTTAAATTCGGAAGGGGAATTGTTTAAGGTTAATGGGCATCGAATTAAGTTGTATCATGGGCTAGAAAAGAAGGTAGGCTATGTGAGCTACCATTTGGTTTGATCCTGCGAACCTTTAGTTACGTCTCGCCAAGACTTTAAACTAGGCCTTTTCGAGAAGTAACCCGCTCTGTGAGTTCTTCTTGTTTCTTATTTTTGTTTTTGTTTTTCTTCTTCTTTTTAGTTGCATTCGGAGTCATGTGTTTGGCTCGCATCTTGGTCTTCTTGGATTTAGTTCTGTGTTTGGGTTTAGTTCTTCTTGGTCTCATCTTGGCTTGGCGGGGTCGTAATGCTTATTTTGGCTGTAGTAACCGTATCGGTACGACCAATACGATCGATACGGTAGTGGAATTTTTCTCTGAGGTCGTATTGACCTTGTAGCGAGAGTTGACCGTACCGATCGATCCGGTCGTATCGACCGTATCGATACTGTCCATCGGCTATTTGTTGACCTAAATCTCGATTTCAAATTTTGAAATCGCGATTTCCCCAAATTCTCCAAATCTTCTCCACCCACGCGCGACCACCGATCTGCACTAGAGCCACACTCCCAACGCCTGCTCGGTCCTCACCCAGCCCACACTCCAAGCCGTCGCGACCTTGGCCAGCACCGCTCTAAGCCGCTCGACCGTTCCTCAGATTTTTTGCCAGCTTGCTTCAACCGAGCCGCTCGACCTCTACTCAGTTCTCCAGCTTCGCTCCAGCCAGCCTTTGCCTGCGCGCTCAGCAGCCATTGCTTAGTCCGGGCCACTCCGCACTCAATCACTCCAACACAAGCTCCGCGGCCCTGACCTGGTTCCAGCAGATGCACAATTGACCGCTCGTCCAACCATTCAACCTCAGGCCCTCACTCCCAGCTCGTTTCTCAGTTCCGCAATCAACAATGCCGCCCACAAAGAAGCCCATGATTGGCAGGAAGAAGAACATTGTCCGTCTTCCCGTTCTGTCCCCTCCATTCCCTAAGACATATGATGATGTAAGTATGGCAGTGTTTGACAAAACCAGCACAAGTGAACAAGGAGTTGCTGCAGCTTAAGTAATCAAGCAGGCCAGCAGAAGTGAACTAGCAGCGGCTGCAGCAGGGGATGCTACAGCAGGAGCTTGTTCAACTGGCTGTATCAACCGTCCAAGAAGCAGCAGCAACCTGGGCTCGTCCAGGAGGGCTGGAAACTCTATGGATAGCCTCTGAAGAATTTCTAAAACACTGTGGAGTTTTTTCCAGTGAGGTTTACTAATCAGAGAAGGAGATTTGCATTGAAAATAAATATCAAATCTAATCTCCTAGATTTTAGGAGATAATTGTTCTTGTTGGGACATTGCCTAAACCTGGACATTGCTTAAAGCTGGCGCTACTATTTAAGAGAAAGGGGTTTAGAGCAGAATGGTAGATCGAAGCTGAGGGATACACGAGTGCATACACAGATTTCAGAGAGAGCAATCTTTGGTGTGCGACGGATGAATTCTTCGATCATCACCTGAGAGCAGAGCGTGAGCGTAAAGCTGTGGTGATTGTAGCAGAAGGGAATCAGGACTTGCAGAGTCTGATTCGAGCTTGATCTGGAAGCCAATTCAGAGCTGCAGAGCTTGTTGGTTGATCAAGGGCAGCCGCGAAAGAACTGACGGGTGTGAGGCTCGGTCAAGTGTCGTGCGGCAGTACTCACTAGTGGCAGGTGGTCACTGAGTGAGGGGGAGTATTCCAGAGTGTGCAGCGCTCGTGGAATCGTTCGAACGGCTCGGCAGAAGGCTTTGGAGCGACGCGGACATTTTGTGCTTCAGCTGTGTGTTACAGCAGTTGCTACAGCAACCCTGCTGTGTCAAGTGTAATTTAGAATAGGCTGAGTCTTGAGAAGTCTGTAGCTATTCTAGATTGACATATTGTAGAGGGTGTGGAGGCACAAGTCAGAGCTTGTTCTGATTGTGTTGAGTGATCCACACAAGGTTGAGTAGCATAGGTTGCGTGAGTTGTAACCGAGTGCACTTGGGGACCTTCGTGTTTAGTGGATTGAGGACTGGAGAATAGTCCTCCCCAGACGTAGGCAGTTGGCCGAACTGGGGGAACAAACTTTGTCTTGTTCATTGCTTGCTGAGACGATTTCTTAGTGAACAAGAGTATGCTGCAGCAACTGCTTGTTCACAAATCTGTCGAACTAAGACACTGTGAAATTTCAATTGGTATCAGAGCGGGAGCTCAACACACAGAGTAAAAGATCCTACAGTGTCTCTGAAGAAGCCAAGACAATGAAGGAAGGACAGAGTACAAGCAGACCTCCATTGTTGGAAGAGAGCAACTATGGATATTGGAAAGCTAGAATGAAAGCCTTTCTCAAAGCTATTGATGAGAAGACATGGAGAGCTGTCGTAATCCAGTGGTCTCCCTCAATCATCATGGATGAGCAAGGAGTGACAAGGATAAAACCTGAAGAGCAATGGACTGCTGAAGAAGGTGCTGCAGCAACTGGTAATTCAAAGGCTCTGAATGCAATTTTTGCTGCAGTGGATGCTAACAACTTCAGGTTGATATCAAACTGCGACATGGCAAAACAAGCGTGGGAAATTCTGCAAACTGCACATGAAGGAACTGATAGAGTGAAGCTGTCAAGACTTCAGATCATTGCCACACAGTTTGAGAATATGAGAATGCTGGAAGAGGAGACTGTCACTGAGTTTAATGCCAAACTCTGTGATCTTGCAAATGAAGCCCAAGCCCTTGGTGAACCTATCCCTGAAGAGAAGCTGATCAGGAAGATTCTCAGATCGCTGCCCACAAAATTTGACATGAAAGTGACGGCCATTGAAGAAGCTCAAAATGTCAGATTCATGAGGTTGGAAGAATTGATGGGGTCTCTCAAACAATTTGAGATGAAACTGGCTAAAGAAGACACCACTCCCAAGGACAAGAATGTTGGACTGAAAGCTGAAACAGAAGCCAAGAAGACAGTTCCAGATGATCAGCTGAGTATGCTTGTCAAGAATCTTGGAAAGCTCCTGAAGAACATGGACTCAAGAAATGGGAAAAGCTCCTCCTCACGAAAACAATTCAGAAGAGGTGGTGAAAATAAAAGGAAAGGGAAGGAACCAGCTCAGGATGAAGATGAGAAGAAAGAAATGAAAAGGGGAGTTCAATTCTGGAACTGTGAAGGGTATGGACACATTGAGGCTGACTGCCCAAGCAAGCCCTTCAAAAACTCAGAGAAAAAGAACAGTAAGTCCATGACAGCAAAATGGAGTGACTCTGATGAAAGTGATGAAGAAAACTGTGTTGTGCTAACCAGTGTATCAGATTTCAACGTCAAAGAGCTAAAGAAGGAAGAATTTCACTATGGGATTGAAGTATCCGAGAGTGAAGATGAAGAGGACCCATCTGACAGCCTTGTTGACTATCTGAGAAAGATTCTCGAGCAGTGTGAGGCAGTTCTTCAGACCAATCAAGCATTGACTGACAGAGTCAATCTCTTGGAAGAAGAACGAAGGAAAAGTCTCTTCTCATCCAATAATCAAGTTACCATTCTGAAAAGGGAAGACTCTGGAAGACAGATCTCTGTTGGATCCTCTCCAGCAACAGCCAAGACAGCTGATCCGCAGAATAATATCCTGGATGAAATACTGTCTTACCAAAGACTTGGAAAAGGGAGAACAGGGCTTGGATATAGTGGTGAAGAAAGCTCTAGAGGGACAGTTTTCATTAAAGCCTCGGATGCTGAGATAGATGAAAAGAACAATTCAGATGACTCTTCAAAACCTGCAGAGAAAGATGGAACTAGGCATGTGAACAAGAGGTTGCTGCAGCACTGGGCACATCATTTTTCTACAACAAAGCTAAAGGCTCAGAATAAAAGGGGCTCTTGTACAAGTGTTGGGAATCAGAAGATTACCTCCAATCTGAAGCAGCTGCACAAAACCTCCTCAGTTGAAAAAGGGGGAGCAAAATCCAGAACCAACACATGCTGCATAAAGACTGCGTATCATGTAGCTTGAAGAAAAGCTCCTTGCTGGAAAGAATCGCAGAGGAGGATTGCTAAGACTGCTGCACAACGGCACTGGATCGCTAAAGACAAGGGAAAACCACAGGCCTTACAGGTATGGAAACCCAAACATGACAAACGAAGAGATAGGAGGCTGGAGGGTCAGAAAAGGAAAAACTATTGCGTATCTCAGGTGTGGTTGAAGAAATCTCCATCAGAACCTCTTAAGGATCCTCCGAGCAAAGTTGTTTGTCTAAACTGAGCAGGTGAACTAGCTCGCATGTGCTATAGCAACCTGGCCAAGAATAAGCTTGTTCACATGTTTTGGTTGCTAATGATGGGAGAAGGCACATGTGAGGCACGTGATCTAACAACTTCAAAATGGAAAAGAAAATAACAGGTAAATCATTTTCTAGGGCAAAGACAAGGTGCAAGGTGCTTCCCAAAAATCGCTGCCGATCATCCTCTGAACGCTCCTTAACCCTCTGCAATCTAGCTACAATGGTGAAGACGCGCGGTTTGAAGAAGAATCTGGCAGCAGACCGACAAAACAGGTCTGAAAGAAGGACCAAGTCTCGCAATGAAGCCCCTGCTCAGCGACTGGATGTGGTAGTGTGGGAACCAGCTCCTATCCCTGTGTCGCACAGCGATCCTACCTCACAAGAAGGAACCTCACAGAAAAGGAGGCGCCTGGTACGTGATGGAGAACCTGTATCCAGTTCAACTGTGCTATCTGAAGGGGCTGTGGCTGAGAATGTCTCTGAAGAAGAACATGCTACAGCGGATGCTGTAGCAGGTTCTGCAGAAGAAGGGTGCACAACTCTTGTTATGTCCCCGGGCATTGTGGGTGAAGGGGAGGAAACAGGAGCCGAGTCTCCTGAATAAGAATCTGCTGCAGCACATCCTCCTCCTCCTTCAGACAAAGGAAAAGCTCCTATCCTAATCCCAGTCTCCAGCAGTGAAGCAGAAGAATCAAGTGAAGAAAATGCAGGTGCTTCTGATGAACCGTCTGTGAGAGGACATTCAGTGGCAGACCTATCTGCTCTCAGAGTTGAAGGTATTTGGTTCAGAAACAGGAGTGCGTCTCAATCCTGGAGTGCTGTTGAGAGGAAGCACATTGTGGCCGAAAAGAGACTGGTCCAGGACAAGTACAAATCAGCAGCTATGATCCAGCTTCTCACAGAGGTAAACCTTCTCAAGTCCCTAACCTTTCCATTCAGATTCAACATAGCTCTGGTTAGGGAATTTATTGTGAATATGGAAGAGAAATTTGGAGAAGAAGGAGCGGATGAGTTTGGGAAAAGTTGGGTAAGGGGTAAGACAGTGTTTATTACCCCTGAAAAATTGATGAATTTCTTGGGATCCATGAGAATGCCAGAGCTCCCACTATTGTTCAGCTAGAGATACTGGCTAAAGTTCTGACAGGGGGAGTGTGCCTGTCTTGGGGCGGTCCAAACCTCAGTGCTGCTGAGCTAACCTCCAAGAATGCCTTACTGTATCATCTGGGCATCAGAAACTGGATCCCTAGCTCTCACAGGGGGAAGGTTAGCAGAGACTTTGCTAACCTTCTCTACTCTATTGGGAAGAAGAGGAGAATCAGCCTGGGCAGTGTTATGTTTCCTCAGCTGGCTACTCATGCCGAGAGTGCCTCCTCCAGCAAGCCCATAGTGCTACCCTCTCTTATCTATGGGATAATGGTCTCTCAGCATCCGGAGCTTGGTGAGATTTCTGAAGGCTTATCTGAGGAGCTGCAGGTCTTCACAGTAGACCACAAGTTATTCAAAGGAAAGAATGCAGTGGATATTGCATATGAGGATCCTCTTCTGGTTGGTTCTTCAGCATCAGCTCCTCTGGAGGAATCTCTTCCCCCTGCTGCAACAATTCAATCAGCTCTCCGTGCCAGAATTGTGAGCTATCTCAGGTCTGAGCTGCCCATTCTTGAAGCTGAAGCCAAACGAAGGGATGCCAGGCGTGGCCAGATTAGGAGTCTACTCAGAGACTTGGAGTTCCCGGAGGATGAGGAGCAGGCCCTTTGAGCATCTGTGACAAAAAGGGGGAGAGAAGATTTATATTACTGAACTGCTATTGATGAACTGGTGTTTTTTTTCTGACCCTGCGTGGTCATGCTATGGCTTTGTGTGGCCACTCTCTGAATATTTTTTTCTCTCTTGTTCTCTTGTTGAATTTTTATTCAGAACCTTTTCTGGTTCATGTAAGTTTGCTTCAGTGTTCTAAGGTTTTGTCAAAATGCCAAGGGGGAGATTGATGATGTAAGTATGGCAGTGTTTGACAAAACCAGCACAAGTGAACAAGGAGTTGCTGCAGCTTAAGTAATCAAGCAGGCCAGCAGAAGTGAACTAGCAGCGGCTGCAGCAGGGGATGCTACAGTAGGAGCTTGTTCAACTGGCTATATCAACCGTCCAAGAAGCAGCAGCAACCTGGGCTCGTCCAGAAGGGCTGGAAACTCTATGGATAGCCTCTGAAGAATTTGTAAAACACTGTGGAGTTTTTTCCAGTGAGGTTTACTAATCAGAGAAGGAGATTTGCATTGAAGATAAATATCAAATCTAATCTCCTAGATTTTAGGAGATAATTGTTCTTGTTGGGACATTGCCTAAACCTGGACATTGCTTAAAGCTGGTGCTACTATTTAAGAGAAAGGGGTTTAGAGCAGAATGGTTGATCGAAGCTGAGGGATACACGAGTGCATACACATATTTCAGAGAGAGCAATCTTTGGTGTGCGACGGACGAATTCTTCGATCATCACCCGAGAGCAGAGCGTGAGCGTAAAGCTGTGGTGATTGTAGCAGAAGGGAATCAGAACTTGCAGAGTCTGATTCGAGCTTGATCTGGAAGCCAATTCAGAGATGCGGAGCTTGTTGGTTGATCAAGGGCAGCCGCGAAAGAACTGACGGGTGTGAGGCTCGGTCAAGTGTCGTGCGGCAGTACTCACTAGTGGCAGGTGGTCACTGAGTGAGGGGGAGTATTCCAGAGTGTGCAGCGCTCGTGGAATCGTTCGAACGGCTCGGCAGAAGGCTTTGGAGCGACGCGGACATTTTGTGCTTCAGCTGTGTGTTACAGCAGTTGCTACAGCAACCTTGCTGTGTCAAGTGTAATTTAGAATAGGCTGAGTCTTGAGAAGTCTATAGCTATTCTAGATTGACATATTGTAGAGGGTGTGCAGGCACAAGTCAGAGCTTGTTCTGATTGTGTTGAGTGATCCACACAAGGTTGAGTAGCATAGGTTGCGTGAGTTGTAACTGAGTGCACTTGGGGACCTTCGTGTTTAGTGGATTGAGGACTGGAGAATAGTCCTCCCCAGACGTAGGCAGTTGGCCGAACTGGGTGAACAAACTTTGTCTTGTTCATTGCTTGCTGAGACGATTTCTTAGTGAACAAGAGTATGCTACAGCAACTGCTTGTTCACAAATCTGTCGAACTAAGACACTGTGAAATTTCAACATACAAGTTCACCAATCCAAGGTCCGCGAAGCGGCTTCAGCACATCCTGGACAGAAAGTAAGAAATCGTACCCACCTCCATGCCCGACTCAAAGACAATGCACAGGTTCTCTATCTTTGACTCAGTTAACAACCGGTTGCAACAGTTCGGTCTTGGGATGCTTGTGGGGGCAAAATTCCTGACTCATAAAAATATGGTGTACGAGTTTATTGCTTCCTTTGAAGCTGTGGTCGAAGGGCAGAGAGTGACTGCCTGGAAATTTCAATTGGGGAATGAAGAGCGCCACCTACCAAGAGAGGACCTCCATGACATTTTGCAATTTCCATTGGAGGGGACAATTCCTGCAGTTAATGAAATTGAGAGGATAGAATTTTGGCGAAGGTTATCCGGGCAAGACGCGGTCTTCACTGCTAGCCCACCCTCTTCATGCATTAGGGATCCGGAATGGAAGTACTTGCATCGCATCATCACGACGTCAATCAACCCGTGCATTGAAGGTGGGACGAAAGTGTCTCAGCTACATTTGGACCTCCTCATTGCAATGGACAAGGGTGTGGAGTTTGATGTTATATCCTTCTTGACCTTCCGCCTTGAAGAGTTTCAAAAAAAATGACATGAAAGCCGTTATTGGTGGTGGTGGCTTCATTACTGCGATCGCCGAAGCTTTCAGCTATGACCTTCCACCCCGGGCATGCACCCGTTTTTGGACCTTGCCGCTCTTAGGCAAATGCGGATGGTGCTAGCTAATGGTACATGGTATCATAGGACATATGGCTCTTCTGAAGCGGCTGGTCGTGCTTCAAAGCGCCGACACGAGACTGCGCCACCACCATCAGCGGGTTCAAGAGGATGCCCAGCCCACACATCAAGCTCCGGACTACAGTCCCCAGCTAGATTATCTTATGCGCTCTCAGGAGTGGACGATTAGAGCTATCACCACTTTGCTTCAAGCCGGAGGAGTTCATGATTCTCCACCACCTCCTGCTGCTCCTGGATCCAAGACTTTTGAGCCGTAGGATCCTATGCCATGGACCGGCCCGAGTAATGATGATGCCAGACCTTCCCAGCGCGGCGATTAGTGACTATTCTTTGGGATGCTACTTGTGTTTTTTTTTGATATATTAGTTGATGTCCTTGCTATATTGACTTGACTGCTCCTATAGTTATTTTTGCTATGTTGATTGCACTTGGACATTTACTTGTTGCTATTTTGTGCCCTTATGGAATTCTGAACTGCTAAACTCTCACCATGAGAGTTATTTCATTGTCATAGATATATATGTTTCCTATCTCATTTTAGCGATGAATTTGATGAACTTGATTGTGCTGTATTTGTCCACCTCTCTTCTCACTTTCAGGTAAGGGCCAAACTAGGGAAGTTCCTATGCACCCTTCTCATTTTTAATTTTTGCGCTTAGGGACTAAGCTTTATTTTAAGTGTTGAGTGGGTGGTGCATATTCATTGAGTGGCTGGTGAAAAATATTCATTGATTCCATACTATGCATATTGTTATAAGAGTGTGTTACCTCCTTAAAGCTTGGGATCAACGTGCTTGAGTTTCACGTATCGCATCTAGCCTCTTTCATTATGCTGATTTAGAGCCTAGGGCTGAGTACGTTCTCATGATCGCACCTTCTTGTGAGTCATTATTATTGTTATCCTTTGCCTATCTCGCGTTCTAGGAATTTTTCATTGCTTGCTTTGGACCTTGGTGTAGCTTGAACGTTTTAAAATCATTTCCATAACGCATAAACCTTGCTATTGCTTTTAGGTGACTCTTGTTTACATGCTTAGCTCCTCATTTGTAATTGTTTTTTGCACATCCTCAACCTCTCTTTGGGTTTATTGTCAAGTTCTTAGTGTGTGAATCTGGCTGCAACGCCGAGGGTTAGGAAGAAAAGTTCCCCCTCAAAAGTATTTGAACCATATGAAAAAAAAGAAAAACAAAAGGCCGAGGTTAGGAAGAAAAGTTCCTCCTCGAAAGCTTGAGAAAAAAAGATAAATAAAGGAAGAAAAAAAATTAAGAGCTTGACCTTATGCCCATCCGCCATATTGTCCTTGTGCAAGTCTACAATTTGCTTGTGTGCTAACATGCTATACTAGAGAATGACCCTTGTGTTAGCGCGCAAGCATCAATTGGTTTATGACTGTTTTTGAAAATCAATTTTTTGCCGAACTCCTCTTTCCTTATGAACTATGATGCAAAGTCCAAGGCTTGGATATGAGTTCTGCATCGCTAGCCCGTGGACTAGCCCTAGGTAGCATAGGCGATCGGTCGGCATGTTGTGTATAAATCCTTGTTTCAAATGCTTTGCCTTGAAAATGAATAGATTGCGAGATTTGGTTTTGGTTGGCTCCAGTACTGATTTCCTTGAGTGTGTGTCCTCATGTATTCTTACGCGGCTCGAAACATCTTTGATTGCAATTTGTTTGAAGTGTTAGTGTAAGGTGTGGGGCTAGAGTTTGTGAAGCCCGCGCTTTGGTGGTCATCGCTTTGGCTAGAGTTTCTATTTTTCCTTGAGGTCGAATTGATCGTAGTGGCCGTGTGACGCGTATTGGTCGTATCGACTGTATTGACACGACCGATACGGACAACTCAACTTATTTTCACAAAATTTGAATCGCTGAAAAAGGAAAAAAAAAGGAAAAAGAAAAAAGAAGAGGGGATTGAACGGGGGAGGACGAACAAGATTGGGAGGAGGACGAACGAGAGAAGGGAAGAAGGAAGAAAAGAGGTGTTTCGATCCTTACATTATTCTAGTGCGTGGTTGTAATCGTTTGTTTTCATTAGAGAATTTGACTCGTAACTCGATTTCTATCTATGAAAGCAATGAAAACATTTTCCATGTATCGTGAGTAATCTACTTCGTTCCAAGGGTTGATGAATCTTTTCTAGTACGTTCAAAAGTATTGTGATGATGTTCTAAATGAAAGTTTAGGTGGATGATTGATGGATTACGGTTTACTCAAGTATGCTAAGTTATGCATGCTAGATGTTTGAAAAAATGGCAGCATGAAATCTGTTTTAACTTAAGTACGTTATTGAGTGATACATACTTAGGAAAGACGAGAGTAAAACCGGCTTTGATCTTATTGACATACGAAAGTAGCGTAAAGAGATAAGTTAGAGTTTAGGCAAGCTTAATCCGAACTCTCTTACTGATCATCATAACGACGGCTTGTGATTAGTGGAGGATGTTAGAGCAAATCAACATACTGAGAGATTGAGTCGACTTCCGTAATAGATTGATATTCGAAATTGAGCGAAAGCTAGTTTAGAAGATTGATCTATTCATAACCTCTATAGTCTTCAATCATCCATTCATCTTTGTCACTTTAATAGAAAACACTAGGCAAGTGAAATCAACCTTGGAATCTTCTCGAAATTTGGCAATTTAATCTTAGCTTGCTTGTCTTAGCCCAAATCATTACAAAAAATCAATTCACAAATCGAGATAGCTAAACAAAAACTAGATTTTACATAGTGCATAAGCTTAGTTTGCTCCTTGGACGACCCGAAATACTTCGGTTTACAAATTATTTTTTACCTGCACTGGAACTTCATATTCACTGAATTTGGAGTACAAAAATACGACACGTCATTGACATAAGATGCCTCTCCCATATCCTTCATATCAAAGTTCTTTGAAAGAAACTCAAATAGCAAGCCCAAATCATTGGTTGATAATAATATATCATCCACTTACAAAATAAGGAAACAATGCTTTCTCCCAATGACTTGAAGGTATATGCACTGATCCATTTGGATTTTCTTCAAAACCAAATGAAGTAATCACATTATGGAATTTCATATACCATTGTTGGGAAGCTTGTTTCAAACCATAAATGGATTTTTTAAGCCTGCAAACCAAATGCTCACCGGCTTGAGAGGAAAATCCTTCAGACTGTTTCATATAAACCTCTTCCTCTAAGACACCATTGAGAAATGCTATTTTCACACCCATTTGTTGTAGCCCATAATCAAAGTGAGCTACTAATGCCATGATAATTGGAAGAGAATCTTTCTTTGATATAGGAGAAAAAGTTGATGTGCAGTCGATTCCTTCTCTTTGAATAAATCCTTTGGTAACAAGTCTGGCTTTATGCCTCTCGATGTTGCCTTGTGAGTCTTTCTTTAATTTAAAGACCCACTTACATCCGATGGGTTTTATCCCATCTGGCAACTCGACAAGATCCCAAACTTGATTAGACGCCATTGAGTTCATCTCATCATTCATAACATTCAGCCATAAGCTTGATTCCGAAGAGCTTATAGCTTGTGAAAACAATAAGGGATCATTTTCGGGTCCAACATTATGATCCAAATCTTGCAGATACACTAGATAATCATCAGGAACAGCTGATCGTCTCTTTCTAGTAGATATTCTTAATGGATTTTGCTCATCCTAATGAGGAATATTTTGTTCCTCATGCACATCATGATCTACTTGAATGTCATCAACTTATGAATTCGGTAAAGTTGTTTGTCTTACACCCGTTTAAACTTAAGGGGTGTGAATGACAATCAACCTGTCACTTGAATTATCGGGTGGAACCGGATGGTGATCTTTTCAGCAACAGTGTTCTGAATATGATCACTCCCACTAATTAAGTCATTCTCAAGAAATTTAGCATGAAAGACAGTAGAATCAATAACCCTTGACTTTTCGGCATATCCAATGAAATATCCACTAATAGTCCTTGGATCTAGCTTCTTCTCATGTGGGTTGTACACTCTCACTTCAGAAGGGCATACCCAAACGCGTATATGACGTAAACTAAGTTTCCATCCTTTAAAAAACTCAAATGGCATCTTTGAGACGGCCTTTAAAGGAACCCGATTTAGCAAATACGGTGTTGTCTTAAGAGCTTCAACCCACAAAAAGCAGGAAGTTTCACATTACTGCACATACTTCTCACCATGTTCATTAATGTTCGATTTCTTCTTTCAGCTACACCATTCTGATCTAGAGAACTAGGCGTAGTGTATTGGGCAACAATCCCATGCTCTTGAAGAAATTTCGCAAATAGGCCATGTGCTTGTCCATCCTCAGTGTATCTACCGTAGTACTCTCCACCTCTTTCTGATCTCACAATCTTAATGTGCTTAGCACATTGATTCTCTACTTCAGCCTTAAACAATTTAAAGGCATATAAAGCTTCATCTTTAGAATGAAGTACGTAGAGATACATATATCGTGAATAATCATCAATAAAGGTGATAATACTTGCATTCATATCCGGACAACATGCATCCGTGTGTATGATCTCCAATAGACTAGAACTCCTCTTTGCACCAGTTTTATACTTGTTCGGTCTGTTCTTTAGAGCTAAACTCATACTTAACTTAACTTAACTGAATTTAACTTAACTTAACTTACTTTAACTGAACTTAACTTAACTTAACTTAAGTTAAAAATAATTTACATCGTTTTCACATAAATGCAATTGCACTACAAAGCATACAAGAATTAATTTAGAACTTAATTGAAGAAGGATTATATTTTAATTCGGTTGAGATTCCTTTATTTTTGGTTCAATTGATTGAACAAAGTTGGTGTTCCATTCAATTGAACCATAACCAAAGCTTCTGCCGACACCTTCCCTTCACCATCTGCCGAATCTTCAATTATTGCTGCATTTCACTCCTTCTCTCATCGTCAGTCCTTCTCTCATCGAGTTCCTTCACCATCTTTAAGACCTTCTACCGACATCTAAAACAGCAAAAACAATTCACTCCTTCTCTCATCCACCGCACCTTTACCATTTTTCCAGATCTGTCTTGCACACAATACGGCTCACCTCCGCCTTCATCCCGTCGAATCCCCTTGTCCCTACTCCCCCTCCTCCTCTCGTAATCTCCGATTCCATAAACCACATCGGCTCCTCCGGCGGCTGATCCCCCAACACCTTGACCAAGCCTCCTCTACTATTCTATGTTCTTCCCGAAAGTGTGCCAATCCCTATGTTGTTAACAGCAGATGAGCATCTTTTCGAGTAGTGGGTACCTCGTAGGACCTCGACCTGCCTTTTTGAGTCTTGTGTGTGGGATACAGTGAAGCTCCGATTGGCAAGCATTGTTATGCATTTGCAGCTTGTGTTGTCCGTAACCCAAGGACGCAAATCGTGAAGCTTGTGGTGTCCTAGCTATGGTGTAAATCGTCTTATCCAAGGGCTCGGATGGTGTACCAAGGTAATATTTTGGTAGCTCCAAAGTTAATTTCTCCTTCGACAATTGAACTTGTAATGGGTTGGTAGGTGAACCGGATGTGGAGCTAAGGATCGTTTCTAGATAGATTCCACCTATCATTCCTCACAATTACGGAATTCAGGAAATGGCGCGGTAGATTTAAGATTTCGAGTCACAAGTTTAGTGACTTCCAGCTTCAGTGCGAAGGAGAAATTTGTAGGTAACATTTATCATTTGGGACACCACTTTCACATAAATTTGCAACTTCAGTCCGTATCTAATTTGTTTGTGAATTTCTGGGCAGGATTAATATTTCCCTTGTGGCAGCTAGCACTGAACTACAAACAATTAAGAGGTATTATTCATGTTGATGGTTTTAAGAATTGCACTGATTGCGTTTACATTTGTATTGTCATTTGTTCAAATCCTTGTTCTTGAAATATTATAGTATGTGGATTGTGGAGGAAAGTCGACGACTTTTTAGAATTCTAGTAGAATTGAGAAATGCCGAGAACTTTGGTACGATAGATTGGATGAAGGTGGAAAACATGTACAATTCACAATCATAGTCCCAAAGAAAATTTAAACAGATGATGAATCACTACAACTGTTGCAAAGCAAAATGGTCAGCTTGAACAGATTTAAACAGGTTGACCGTGATTGCTTTCATTGAGGATGGCTTAGCACAGGAAAAGCTTCGCAGTGACATACTTCAAGAATTCATGTCGGTATAAAATGGCATGTTTATAGTATATTGTAACATATTTTGGATTGTTGCTTATGTCAAACGTTTAAGATTCTAAGGTCATTTGTTGTTGCAGAAACACAAGACATATGGTGCCGAGAATTATGTTTGTAAGAACATACTTCCCGATTTGGATCTATGGAACCTGGTGTTTGGTGAAAGAAGTGCCAGCGGTAACAAAAGTATTTCCCAGCCACTGGCCAAGGCACATAGAGGGAAAGCGAAGCGTTTCGATATGGACCTTGATCCAGTTAAAGATGGGTCAGGGGATAGTGATGATGCTCCTTTATCGCATGGAGCAGCCATGTTATCAGATGAGGATGGTTGGCGTCGGTCTCCCCCGAGATCTGGGAGCTCAAAGAAAAGAAAATTTGGAGAGTCGTTGATCGCGCGTCGTTGTGCGCGTCAAATATAATCCTTCCTCTTCCACTAGTACAACGGTTAAGTAAGGGTCGATCTCCACAGGGAGCAAGTAGTTCAGTTTTAGCCAGTGACCTACACTTACAAAGATGGGGGGGTGAACGATTGGGTTGCGCAGTGCGCAAGTAAACAGTTGTAAAACGCAGGGAATTGCACTAGACGTGCGCAGGCAATAGAGATTAAGTACTATGACTATGAGAAGTATCGGTGCAAAACAATCCTCTATGAGTGCATTCCTTATCATTGACTCTAAATGTCTATAGCTTGATTTTACTTAAGTTAGTGTCCGGTCAAGGCTTCCTAACATGTGTGCATGTTCCGATCAAAGTTCATGTGCTATTAATTCTTGCACTAGACCTAAACAACTACGAATCCGATCAAGGTAGTAATTGCCTATCCTAGCGCGTTACTCCTAGTTGGCACCGTCAGGCTATTCAACTAGTTTAACAAACAACAACAAGCGACAAGAGTAAGATTGCGGTTCAAGGCTTCCCCTACTCATGCAACAAGCTGCCAGTAATATGCGCAGAATTAATATAAGCAAGCAAGCTATGCATTAAGCGCAAGTCTCAAAGGAAATACTCATAGATTCATGTCCAACCGATATTAAACGTTTAGCTAGACATGCTAGTAATAAACATCATAGAAACAGTAAATAATAACTAAAGTATCCAAGAGAACAATAGCAAACAGTGCGTGCAGGTTGTAGTCTTGGCGGGCGCAGTCGGCTAGCGCAGTCCTCTCAGCAAGCTCGTGTGTTTTCTAGTCCTGGTGCGCAGTGCCTCCTTGGTGTCCGAACTGTGAATCCTGGTAATCCTCTCTCTGATGATGATGAAACCCTAGCCTCCTTCTCTCCTTTATATACTGCCCAGGGGCTCATCCTTGGCAACTTTCAAATCTGGTCGTGTCAGGATTTGGAAACATCATCATCTGCGCCTGGCGCACGGCATGTGTGTAGCGCAATCGGCCGGCGCACCGTGGTCGATTCTGCCAATTTCTTCTGTTTGTGCCGCTAGCTCCGCAGGCTGTGTGATGCGCGTCCTAAACGCTGCCTGTTAGCGCGTATCCGACTTAGGCCCTTGTTTTGCCCTGAAATACAAAAACACTGGAAACCAGTAATCTTGTACATAAAATAATGCAAACAAGCATAGGGTTATGATCTAAATAATGCGTATAAATAGGCTCTATCAGTCGTCCGTGTCCAAGGGAAAGCAGAAGACAGACTTTGATAAGGCTTTTGAGATTTTGGGAGCACAATCAGACCCGTATGGTCATGAGAACAACCTGCTGGCTGCCATTCATGGTATTGAATAAGTACAGTCACGTGGACGAGCATTTGCTGTGCAATGTGTGAAATATCTTTATCGAGAAAAACTGGATAAGATATTTTTGTGCATGGATAATGACGAAGAAAGATGGGAGCTGCTTAGCGATGTTATGTGACCTGTTTGGTGTTGTTGTGTGACCTGTTTTGTGTTGTTGTGTGAGACTTGGTGATGTGTGACATTTGTTCTTGTTGTTTAACAGTGTTATGTTCATGTTTAGTTTGATAAGTGTACTTAAAATGAAACTTTATATATCTTTCGTATGTGTAGAATGGATGGAGTTCGTCAACAATGTCGGTGGGTGGCGCTTGAAAGGTTAGCAGAATTGGTGGCTGATAAGCCAAAGAGAGATGATTTACGGTCAGGAGGTGAAAATAGTGCCAAATATATGCACAAATTGGTATTTTTGCATCCTCGGCTATGTCATGAACAATTAAGGTTAACAGCAGATATGGTACTTGAATTGGTCAACTTAATGATTGCGAGACAATGTTTAGCAGATAGCAGATAGCAGACACATCAAGGTATTGGAATATGTTGGGATGTGTCTATATATATTGACGAAAGCAGTGTCATAGAGAGATGTTGCCGATACGTTTAAACATTCACCGTCCACGATTCACAAGTATTTTATTCTCGCATTAGATGTGTTAAGGTATGTGGCATCATTGACAAACTCCTACAAGGTGCACAAGAGTCTGCTACAGCAAGCATGTGAAGACAACAGCTGGTGCAGAGCGTTCCAGAGTGAACAAGCAGAGTGCATAAGGCGTTGGCAGTGAAGAAATGACGCAAATAATTTCAGGCTGATCTCTGACTGTGAAATTGCCAAGCAAGCGTGGGAGATCCTCCAGAAGGCTCATGAAAGGAACAAGACTCTTGCTGCAAACTGGAGAGACGAAGACAGTGAAGAAGACTCTGAACAAACGAGCAACGTTGCTCTGATAACTGCAACTAATAGGAAGAACACCGTTTCAACAAAGCCAGAAATTGTTCATGGTGTTGAGGAGTCAGACACTAGTGATGATGAGGAAATCACTGAGGAGTCCATTGCAAGAAACTTTGCAATGTTGCACGAAGAGTGGCTGCAAGTCATCGAGATCAATAAAGGATTGACTGCCAAGGTATCGGGACTCGAAGAAGAATGAGAGGAGCTGCTGAAGACTATCACTTCTCTTACGGATCAGGCTGCCCAGCAAGAAGAGAAGTTTGCTGTAGAGAAGGAAGATCTCAACCTCTACAGGAAAATCGCAAAGATGCTTAACAATGGATCAAGCAATCTTGAAGATATTCCAGCATGCCAAAGATATGGAGGAGGCTACTCTGGTCTTGGATTCACGGGTGAAGAGAAAACTGGGATAATGGTATTTGTCAAAGCTACGGAGCCAGAAGATGCTGGGAATGCCGTGGAGAAACCGGTCCTGTCCCAGAAACCAGTTCAGAAGAAGGTGCCTAGAAGGATGAACAAGAGGCTGCTACAGCCTCTGTGTTAACAACCTGTAGCTAAGAAGAAGGCCAGAAGCGATGGCCGCAGATGCTATTTTTGTGATCAGAAGGTGACGCATTCAGAGGAGATGCCCGATTCTGAACAAGTATTGGAGACCTCAGAGATCGCACACAGACGGACAACGCAAGATGCAACCAAGGATTAGACGTGGCACGTAGGTGACCTTCAGCTCATCAAAGCCGATGGATTGTCACTGTCCAGTTGTGCAAGAAAACATCAGATACGTTGGAGGGAAAACGAACTGAAGAATGAGGATTGCAAAAGACACAGGTGTAGATGGGTGAGACAACGAAACAATGCCGGAAGGAAAGAAAGAGTTGCTGGACACGGAAGCATTGGATACGGAAGCCGGAGCAGGCAGTGATGGAGAAGCAGCCACCAGATAGTCCCCCAAAATCATCAGAAGAGACACATGCTGAGACACCAAGAGTTCCCCTTCTTCAGTGGATGGAGAAGAGGCGTTGGCCTATTCGCTGAGTTTAGCTTGAGGCTCCCCCTATCATTTGTGACAAAAAGAGGGAGAAGATGTGTTCTTCTGTTTGCATTGTGTGGCAGATTTTGCTAGTCGAGGGAGAAGAGGAGCCCCTGCCGAGGATTCTCAGGTTTTGTCAAAAATGCCAAGGGGGAGATAGTTAAGGTAATGGCATCCTTGACAAAACCAGCGCAAGAAGTTGCTACAGCATCCCGCAAATTGAAGCTGGAGCTTCTTCAAAAGACTGACAAAACAACAAAGAGCAAGAAGTTGGTACACCATCAGATGACAGCAGAAGCTATCTGAAGACACCACTTGAGAAGAAGCCAGAAGACAAGCTAGGGATAGCTTGAGTCCTTGGATTGAGATAAATCCTGAAGAAGCTTAGGAAGCTGCTAGAGAAGGAGTGTGAAGACGAGATGAGGATTGCCTAAGATCAGAAGGGTCTTTGGATTTTGTCAAAAATGCCAAAGGGGGAGATTGTTAAGGTATGTGGCATCATGGACTGATGCGCGCGTCGTTGTGCGAGTCAAATTAATCCTTCCTTCTCCACTTAGTATAGCGGCTAAGTCAGGGTCGATTCCACAGGAGCAAGCAGATTAGCTCTAATTAGTTACCTGCACTTACGAAATTTGGGGGTGTGAGTGATTGGTTTGCGCAAGTGCGCGAATAAACAATAGCTAACGCAGGAATTGCACTAGACGTGCGCAGGCAGTAGAGATTAAGTACTATGAGTATGAAAAGTATCGGCGCAGACAATCCTCTATGAATGTATTCCTTATCATCGACTCTAAACGTCTATAGTTCGGTTTACTGATGTTAGTGTCCGATCAAGGCTTCCCAACATGTGCGCATGTTCCGATCAAAGTTCATGAGCTATTAATTCTTAAAACTAGTCTAAGCAGCTACGAATCCTGTCACAGTAGCAACTGATTATCCAAGTGTGTTACTTCTAGTTGTCACCGTCAAGCTATCAACTAGTTTAACATATAACAAACAAGTAACAAGAGCAAGATTGCGGTTCAAGGCTTCCCCTACTCATGCGACTAGCTGTCAACCGTGTGCACAGAATTAATAAGCAAACAAACTATGCATTAAGCACAAGTCTCAAAGGAAATACACATAGAATCACGCCCAACCGATACAAAGCGTCTAGCTAGACATGCTTGTGGTAAACATCATAGAAACAGTAAATAATATCTGAAGTATCCAAGAAAACAGCAACAAGCAGGTGCGTGCAGGTTGCAGTGTCTCGGCTGGCGCAGTCTGCTAGCGCAGGTCCTCTCAGTAGCTCGTGTGTTTTTCTGTTTTGCCTCTCTCTCGTGTGCTGTGGTTCTCTCTTGGTGTTATTGATGCTTTTTCAAACCCTAGCCTTCCTTTCTTTATATACTGCTCATGAGGCCCAACCTTGGCAACTTCCAAATCTGATGGTGTGAAGATTTGGAAACACCACTCTTCTGTGCATGGCGCACGGCACATATTGGTTAGCGCAATCGGTTTGCGCACCGTAGTCAACTCTGCTACTTCCTATTAGTTTGCGCTGCGCGCTGGTGTGTGATGCGCTCCTTAAACGCTGCCTGTTAGCGCGTATCCGACTTAGGCTCTCGTTTTGCCCTGGAATACAAAAACACCGGAAACTAGTAATCTTGTACACAAAATAATGCAAACAAGCATAGTGTTAGGATCTAAATAGTGCGTATAAATAGGCTCTATCAAACCCCCCACACTTGCCCCTTGTTCGTCCCGAACAAGCACTCAAGCATGGATACCATTTCCTCTCTGGAGTCTAGCGCACAGTCTTGCACTCTAGCACGATCTACACCACTATTCACCTTGCGCTGCTCTACCACCTGCGCGCATCTGCTTTCAACAGTTTTAATATAATAATTTCGCAATTCGTTACCTCTCAGCTGGGATGAAGATCATTTCGGATGGCTGGGAGATAGCTCTTCATAGGCTCCAGGTTGTCAGCTTTCACTTCGAGGACGGGTATATGGTTAATAACGCAAGCTTCTTCCGGTGCGTGATTCTTCCGCCCACTTTCTGGGAACTCGAGCCTTTGATGATTTTCTTGTGAACTTTGCGCAAGCTGGTACGTATTTGTGCGCATGCTGATTCTTTTGTAGCGCATATCATCTGCTGGTGTTTTTTTTTTTTCTTTTTGTACAGCTTTATCTACGGTTCTTATGTTCCCATAACGGTTCCAGTCTCGGCCTCCGGATAGCAGCTATGGAACAACGCTCCGCTCTCCCTCCTTGGTCTACTTGCGCAGGTCAGCGCACGCGTTTACACCCGCGCCCGCCTTCCCTCGCTCAACTTCTAGAGGAAAGGTGGTCTATTTTCCCACCTCGCCATGCTTTGGGTATTCGCCTTCGGCATCTGCGTGGCTGAGCGCGCTCTCTTGTTCCGAAGGTCGCGAAGCACGGCCTCCACTAGTGCTCTCGACCATATACCTCACCTTCGAAGCACAAACGACTAACCGCCTCTCTAGAGCTTTTCTGTCAACTCCACATCCCCTGTATATCCCAACTAACAGGAGCAGAAAAAACGAAAAAAATATACTAAAACAGTTGATAGCAGAGCATGCAATATGGATAGCGCAATACAAGCTGAAAAGTGTGCGCAACCCTCACACAAGCGCATCACTGCTACTATTTTCTTCAATTAAACTAAGCTACACTATAAAGCTCAAAAAAACGTGAAATGTAAATGTAACGCTCCCCCCCACACACTTAAACAGAGACGTGTCCCCACGACTCAGGCTCAATCGCAACGGAGAGCGCACACATGCATGCAAGCAAAACAAAGAATATAATAAAGAAAACATAGAGTCAGCGCAGCAACAATATAGTAAGGGGGTCACAAAATATTCAGCATAATATAGCAAAATATAGCAACAGTTTTCAAAAAGATAAGAAAAGAAACCACCCGAAAGAAATGCGCGCCCTCACTGCAGCCCTAGATGTCCTCGGAGCTGGACGCAGCCGCAGATCCGTGCGCCTCCTCCTCTGAAGAATCTGTCTCGTACTCGGTGCTGGAGGCTGGCGGCACTACAGAAATGGCGGCGGGCTGAGCCACGAGGTCGTCCTCTGAGATAAGATCCCATAGTGAATCTGAGCTGGAACTTATGATGGGATCGGCTTCAGGGGACCTCTGAATAGAAGGCTGTGCAGGGGGTGCTGCAGGTGCTGGTACTGGGTCTGCTGCTGGGATGGGCTCTGCTGCTGGAGTTGGCTCTCATGTATGCACCGGGGACTGGGTAGGAGGGCTGGCTGGCGCGGCTCGCTGGGGGATCCTAGGGGTGGCCTACGCAGGCTGAGGAGACGGGGGGATAGAATCTCCAAATCTCCACCCTGATGGTGGGCTCATGCTCAAATCTGCCCCCTCGGGTGCTAAATACTCGAGCATGCGCATGACGTTGAACATCATGCGCTGCTCATCTGATACCTCCTCAGGCGCCTCCTCTGCCTCTGTCCTGGGGCGCTTTCCGTGTGCACGCGGGGGAGAATCCTCAATGGCAATGGTAACTGGCTCCCCTTGCGGTGCACTGGCCCTCCGGTGCGCCCCAGTCTGCGCACGAGTCCTCATGCTCCTGGCTGGAGGCGCAACTGGCTCTGGGGCCTCGTCCATCTCCATTTCCGCCGCAGCCTCCTCTGCTCGCGCGCTGCTCTCTGCTCGTTGCCTCGGCGCTCTGGCCAGCTGTAGCTGGTAGCACCAATCCAAGGTACCATCCTCTCTCACGGCTACCGCTCTTATCTGCAGCATATGGGCGCGGTCCAAGGGAACAGCCGGCACTAATGTGTGCTCGGGCACCTCCAGCTCTCCATGCAACGCTCGAAGCAGGTGCGTGATCATCCCTCCACAAGTCAGCGGCCCCTTCGTGCTGACCCGACTCCAATAGACCACCATGTCCGAGACAAACAGCACCTTCTTCCCATAATAAAATCCCTTCAAAATGTCCATGTCCAGCAGACTAATCTTCGGCGCACCATTAAAGCGCCCTATGATTGCATAGGCGACCATGCGCTAAAGGTAGAACATCCACGGGTCGTGCAGCATTGCTGCTCGACTAAAAAAACTACAAGTCCGAAACTAGCTAAAAGACACTAGAAAAACTAAAAGAAAAACATGTAAAAGTAAAACGTGTCGGGTTACCTCCCGACAAGTGCCTTTTGTGAAGGTATGTGGCATCATTGACAAACTCCTACAAAGTGAACTAGAGCTTGCTACAACAAGTATGGAAAGAAAACAGCTGATGAAGAGCATTCCAGAGTGAGCAAACTCAGTAAGTGGCGCTCCAGATGAAGACATTAAGTAGCGCTCCAGATGAAGACATTAAGTGGCTAATGTCTTCACGAGGCGCGCGACTTAATGTTGCCTTGGGGCGCTCGAAAATCTGAAAGAGATCATGAAGACATCAGCTTGTGCAATCTGGGCAGAGTGACTATCTCAGTACTCAAGTGGAGTAAGCAAGTGCAATAGCAACCTCTGGAGCAGAAGTTCAGCAGCAGAAGTATTGCACACCTTCAGACAGCTTGTGCTACAGCAGATGCTGCAGCACAAATGCTGTAGCAGAAATTTAGCTTTCTCGAAGATTGCATTCAAACAACAAATCAGTGGACCGAAGGGCTTCCGGAAAGAGCTGAATATTCAGGAGAATATTTCTGGAGTGTCTCTCAAGAACAAGGGCAGATTTGTTGAAGTGAAGATATGATCTTGTAGAGATCTTGGAGGATCTTCCTTAGAATTGATGGGATTGGTTCCTAATGCATTTCGGAAATTCCAGCAGCAGCAAACAGCTACAGCACAAGTGAACAAGGAGTTGTTGCAGCTCAAACAATCAAGCTGGCAGCAGAGGTGAACTAGCAGCAGCTACAGCAGGGGATGCTGCAGCAGGTGCTGGTTCAAGTGCTGGTTCAACTGTCCGAGTAGCAGTTTTGTGCTGGGTGCGATTTGAAGGTATGGCAGCTTTGTGAAAGCTCTTAGAAGAATTTCTAAAATACTAAAGAGCATATTCCAGCAAGGTTTACTTGTCAGAGAAGGAGATTTGCATTGAAGATATTAATCAAATCTAATCTCCTAGATTTTAGGAGATAATTGATCTTGTGGGATTATGGCCTAAACCTGGAAATTGCTTAAAGTGGTGAGGGTATTTAAGCAGAAGGTTTGAGGGCTGTAGGAGGTGATCGAAGCTGAGTGATACACGAGAGTAGACACGAAATTCAGAGTGAGGATTTTTCTGGGTGTGCTACGAGAGTTGTTCTTCGATCAACACACACGGGCAGAGCGTTGAGCGCAGAGCTGAGGTGTGCATTGCAGAAGAGAATCAGGTCTTGCAGAGACTGATTCGTGCATTGATATGGAAGCCAATTTAGAGCTGTGGAGCTTGTTGGTTGATCAAAGGCAGCCGCGGAAGAACTGACGGGTGGAAGGCTCGGTGGAGGTTCGTGCGGAAGAACTCACTAGTGACAGGTGGTCACTGAGTGAGGGGGAGTTACTCAGAGTGTGCAGCGCTCTTGGAGTGGTTCGATCGGCTCGGCAGGAGGCCTTGGAGCGACGCGGACAGAGTGCTTCAGCTGGTGTTACAGCTGTTGCTGCAGCAACTCTGCTGAGTAGTGTAGGATAGAATAGGCTGAGTTCTTGGAGAGGATTGTAGCTATTCTAGACTGACATATTGTAGAGGGTGTGCTGGCACAAATCAGAGCTTGTTCTGATTGTGTTGAGTAGTCCACACGGGGTTAAAGTAGCATAGGTTGCGTGCGTTGTAACCGAGTGTGCTTTGAACCATTGGTTGAGTGGATTGAGGACTGGAGAAAAGTCCTCCCCAGACGTAGGCAGATTGGCCGAACTGGGTGAACAAATCTGTGTCCTATTCATTGTCTGCTGTGCCCACATTTAAGTGAACAAGAGTGTGCTGCAGCAACTGCTAGTTCACAAATCTGCATAAGTAGAGACACTTGAAATTTCACCTTTGTTTAACGTCGTTGGCTCGACTGTACCTCGTTACTTGCGTGAAAGTGTACCAGCGACCTCCCCCACTCTTGCTCCTGAGTGACCCTGCGCTCGTGCATGTGTTGTGTTCTTCTTGGTCCTGCGCAAAGGATCGGAGGGGTGGTCAGCAAAGTTAATAGTATGTGATAAATCATGAGTAACGAGGTTAAGTAAAGAGGGAGAAGAAATATGAGCAATAGTTCCCAGTTCTCCCTCTGGCGCGTCTGGTGATGACTCTGGCGCAGCAACCTGCGCATCTGCTATCTCAGGCTCTGCCAATTCAATTTTGCGCGCTGTGCCATCCCAAGGTTCTCCTAAATACTTTTTGACTCTCTGCCCATTGACCTGAAAACGATGCCGGTGCTCGTTTTCTAACTCGATTGTTCCGTAGAAAAAAACCTTGGTAACTGTGTACGGTCGTCCATTTGCTGCGCGGCTTCCCAGGCATGAGCTTTAGGCGTGATGAGAATAATAATACCTGGTCTCCTGGCTCAAAAGTGCGTCTGAGGATATTTTTGTCATGAAATGCCTTCGTGCGCGCCTTGTAATCGCGCAGTCCCTCATATGCATCCAGGCGCAGCTCCTCTAATTCGCTTAGCTCAAATGCGCGCTCCTTTCCGGCCTCGTCTAGGTTAAGGTTGCAAATGCGCAATGCCCAGTATGCTTTGTGCTCTAACTCCACTGGCAGGTGGCACGCTTTTCCGTAAACCAACCGGAACGGTGAGGTCCCAATTGGCGTCTTATGCGCAGTTCGGTATGCCCACAGCGCATCGTCAAGGCGCTGGCTCCAGTCTTTGCGCGACGGTCTCATAGTTTTCTCTAGGATGCGCTTGATCTCTCTGTTGGAAACCTCGGCCTGTCCATTCGTCTGAGGGTGATAAGCAGTGGACGTCTTGTGGCGCACTCCATAATGCTTGAAAACCTGCGCCACTATCCTATTGCAAAAGTGCGTCCCCTGGTCGCTTATGACTGCCTTAGGCACTCCGTACCTGCAAAATATGTTAGTTCTCAAAAAGTCAGCGACCGTCTTACCATCATCCTTCCGGGTAGCCTTGGCCTCAACCCATTTGGAGACATAATCCACCGCGACCAATATATACTCGTATCCGGAAGATGGAGGAAATGGTCCCATGAAGTCAATCCCCCAAATATCGAATACTTCATCCACTAGAATTGGCGTCTGCGGCATCTCATTGCGCGCTGATATGCCTCCTGTGCGCTGGCACCTGTCACAGTTCCTGCAGTAGTTATATGAGTCACTGAACAAGCGCGGCCAATAAAATCCACAGTCCAGGATCTTTCTGCTCGTGCGCTTTGGACCAAAATGTCCTCCACATGCGTGCGCATGACAAAACATCAAAACAGAATTAATTTAATGGTCAGGCACGCAGCGCCTTAAAATCTGATCAGGTCCTATTCTGAGCATATACGGATCATCCCAAATGTAATGCTTGGACTCATGCTTTAATCTCATGCATTGGGTTTTAGTGAAATGAGGAGGAAACGTACCTGTGACCAGGTAATTTGCAATGTGCGCATACCATGGTACCTTACCTGTCAGCGCCATCAGATGCTCGTCAGGTAATGTCTCCATGATCTGCCTTGGCTCCTCTTCTTTCACCATCCTGCTCAAGTGGTCCGCAACTGTGTTCTCCGTGCCCTTTTTATCTTTGATCTCCAAGTCAAATTCCTGAAGTAGGAGCACCCAGCGCATCAGGCGCGGCTTAGTTTCCTTCTTGGACATTAGGTAACGGATTGCTGCGTGGTCTATGTAGATGATGACTCTAGCGCCTAGAACATATGCGCGGAACTTCTCCAGCGCAAACACAATTGCCAGAAGCTCCTTCTCCGTGGTGGTGTAATTCCTCTGCGCAGCGTCCAGTGTGCGCGATGCATAATAAATGGCGTGCGGCTTCTTATCCACTCGCTGCCTCAGGACTGCACCTACTGCATAGTCGCTTGCGTCGCACATCAGTTCAAATGGCAGGTTCCAGTCTGGCGCGCGCATCACTGGCGCACTTGTCAGCGCCTCCTTCAGCTTATCAAACGCGGCCCTGCACTCATCAGTAAATTCGAAACACACATCCTTTTGCAAGAGGTTAGACAGGGGTATACAAATTTTAGAGAAATCTTTTATAAAGTGCCTATAAAACCCAGCATGCCCAAGGAATGATTTCACATCGCGCACGCTAATGGAATAAGGCAGATTGGAAATAAGATCTATCTTGGCCTTATCTACCTTGATCCCTCCTGCGAGATAATATGTCCAAGTACTACACCATGCGATACCATGAAATGACATTTTTCATAATTGAGCACTAGGTTCTTTGAAATGCAGCGCGCTAAGACCTTATCAAGATGAGTTAAGCATGCATCAAAGGTACCTCCGTATACAGTAAAATCATTCATGAACACTTCTATGCATATACCAATCATATCAGAAGAAATGCTCATGACTAGTCGATGGAACGTATCTGGCGCGTTACACAGCCCAAATGACATGCGCCGAAACGCAAACGTACCGAATGGGTAGGTAAATATGGTCTTCTCTTGATCTTCCGCAGCTATGGGTAAATGCTCAGCTCCTCCTCTTGCGCCTCCAACTCTGCCTGTGCCTGTGTTATAGGTTCTTCTGTTGCGCTCGCACATTGCGCATCTACGACCAAGTCATCTAAGCTGTCCATTGCGTGCACTGTGGCGTCTTCATGAGGGTGCTGCATCCCTTTGAATATGTTAAAATGAATTTCCTCGCCATCAACCTCCATAGAGAGCGTGCCCCTCCACACGTCTATCTTTGTGCGCGCGGTCATCAGAAATGGTCTGCCCAGTAGGATCTGCGCACTGCCTGTGCTCGACTCACCCTTCATTTCTAGGACATAGAAGTCTGCTGGGAACACCAGCTCTCCTACTCGGACGAGAAAGTCCTCTATCATGCCCGTAGGTTGCTTGCACGACCGATCTGCTAGCTGAATGGTGAGACATGCAGGCTTAAGTGGTCCAAGGTGCAATGATGCATATAGGGAATAGGGTAGCACATTTATAGATGCGCCTAAGTCAATCATGCAATTGCTTACTGTGGTTTTACCTAAAGTGCACGGGATGGTAAACGTACCTGGGTCTCGGCACTTAGGTGGTACCTTATGTTGCACGATTGCTGAAGCCTGCGCATTTAGCAATACCTTCGCGCATTCGCCTTTCCTCCTCTTGTTTGTGCACAGCTCCTTTAAAAACTTGGCGTACCTAGGAATTTGCCGAACTGCTTCAATAAGGGGAATGTTTATTTCCACCTTACTGAATAACTCGTAGAGCTCCTTATCGAGCGCTTCCCTCCTAGCCGATGGTGCCTGTACAGGGAAAGGTGCAGGTATGTTAGTACGATTTGTGCCCTTGTCTTTTAACTGTGTCATACCTGGCGCTTCGCCCCGCTGGCTTGTGGCTGGCGCTTCTGATTGTGCATCTTGCTCTGGTTGCGCATTCTGCTCTATTGGATCCGAGACTTGCGCAACTGGTTGCGCGGGCGCCTTCGTGGTCTGCTCTGTTCCTATCGTGCGCCCAGTCCTCAGGGTCACTGCGTTGACTCCTCCCTTGGGATTCTGAATCACTTGCGAAGGCAGGTTGCCATCGCTCTTTTTTAGCTCATACACCGTGGTAGCAATCTGTGATAGCTGCTTCTCAATGGACTCGAACCTTTTGTCATACTTCTCATCATTCTTGCGCACTGTGTCTGCTAGCTGCCCCACGATATCTTCTAAAGATCGCCTCGGCTGCTGGTTGTTCTGCGCTGGTGCGTCAGTGCGGCGATGCGGTGGATTGTAGGGCGCAGCTTGTTGCGTCTGCTGTGGCGCGCGCTGATCCGTGGACTGCCTCTGGAAATTGTTTTCCTCCTTCCATCTGAACCCATTTGCGGCTAGTCCAAAACGCGGCTGATTCTGCCTCTGCTGCCCTCTATTATCTCATCCTCCTAAAGCATTGACATCTCCAGATTCCTCAAACAGCGTGGGACATGCATCGGTTTTGTGCTCAGTGGAATTGTAGAATTCGCATGCCTTTGGCGCAACTGGTTGTGCGCCTTGCGCACTCATCAACTTCTGCAGCATGGCCTTCATTTCCTTGATCTCAGCGCTTGTTTCTACCTGATGCACAGAACGAGCACGACTATTTTCAAGTGTTAGCTGATGTCTTACCTGTCCAGCAGAGTCTTCTATCAGCTGCCACGCGTCTTCTGGGTACATGTTGCAAATGTCGCCTCCTGCGCATGCGTTCAATAATCTCAGCTCCATGGGCAGCAATCCATTCAGGAAATTCTCTATCAGCACATTCTGGGGCAGGCCGTGATTGTAGCAGTTGGCCTCTAGCTCCCTGAAACGCTCGTAATACTCTGACAGTGACTCTCCTACGCTCTGCCTAGGTGCGGCCAGCTCCCTCCTGAGTAGCGCGATCTTTGCTGCGGGATAAAACTTGTCCAGGAACTTCTTCTGCAGCTGCTCCCATGTGTGAATTGATCCTGCTGGTAAGTTCATCAGCTAATGCCTGGCCGTGTCACACAGTGAAAATGGGAACGCTTTCATCTTCAGCGCTTCATCGCTCTCCCCTTCGGCCTTCATGTTCTCGCAAATGACTAGGAACTCTCGCACATGCTTGACTGGATTCTCGTTGTTCATCCCATGGAACTTGGGCATGTGATGAATGAGCGAGCTCCTTAGTTCAAAATGACCGTCTGGTGGAAGCACTATGAACCATGGCTGATTAACTGTGAGTGGGGCTGACATCTCGCGCACTGTTCTGCGTCACGCGGCCTGTCGCGCTGGTGGCGCATTGTACACTTCAGCGGCCATCCTTGCTTCAACCTCGCGCTGCACTTCATCTCTGAACAGGGCTGCGCGGTTATGTGCTCTCGCTTCCTCTGGGGTTCTGTCCCCTAAGTTGTCCCCAACGACACTGTTATCCTCCATGACCAGTTCTAAATCTCAAAGAAAATGAAATTAAAAGATAACTAAGCTGTCGTGTCTGTCAGTGCGCAACTAGAATCTGCGCAGCGCAACTGTTTCAAGGTTGCGCAGGCTAATGGTGATTGCGCGCTGTCAGAAACAACAACGAAAATAAAACAAACCCAAATAACTAACTATTATAAAAGAAAACTTAAGCTAATTAAAGCTTATCTGTGTTGCTTCCCCGGCAACGACGCCAAAATTTGATGCACGCGTCGTTATGCGCGTCAAATTAATTCCTTCCTCTTCCACTTAGTACAGCGGTTAAGTCGGGGTCGATTCCACAGGGAGCAAGCAGATTAGCTCTAACTAGTTACCTGCACTTACGAAATTCGGGGTGTGAGTGATTGGTTTGCGCAAGTGCGCGAATAAACAATAGTTAACGCAGGAATTGCACTAGACGTGCGCAGGCAGTAGAGATTAAGTACTATGACTATGAAAAGTATCGACGCAGACAATCTTCTATGAATGTATTCCTTATCATCGACTCTAAACGTCTATAGTTCGGTTTACTGATGTTAGTGTCCGATCAAGGCTTCCCAACATGTGCGCATGGTCCGATCAAAGTTCATGAGCTATTAATTCTTAAAACTAGTCTAACCAGCTACGAATCCTGTCACAGTAGCAACTGATTATCCTAGTGCGTTACTTCTAGCTGTCACCGTCAGGCTATTCAACTAGTTTAACATATAACAAACAAGTAACAAGAGCAAGATTGCGGTTCAAGGCTTCCCCTACTCATGCGACTAGCTGTCAACCGTGTGCACAGAATTAATATAAGCAAACAAACTATGCATTAAGCACAAGTCTCAAAGGAAATACTCATAGAATCATGCCCAACCGATACAAAGCTTTTAGCTAGACATGCTAGTGGTAAACATCATAGAAACAGTAAATAATATCTAAAGTATCCAAGAAAACAGCAACAAGCAGGTGCGTGCAGGTTGCAGTGTCTCGGCTAGCGCAGGTCCTCTCAGTAGCTCGTGTGTTTTTCTGTTTTGCCTCTCTCTCGTATGTTGTGGACCTCTTTTGGTGTTATTGATGCTTTTTCAAACCCTAGTCTTCCTTTCTTTATGTACTGCTCATGAGGCCCAACCTTGGCAACTTCCAAATCTGATGGTGTCAAGATTTGGAAACACCACTCTTCTGCGCATGGCGCACGACATATATTGGTTAGCGCAATCGGTCTGCGCACCGTAGTCAACTCTACTACTTCCTATCTGTTTGCGCTGCTAGCTCCGCAGGCTGTGTGATGCGCTCCTTAAACGCTGCCTATTAGCGCGTATCCGACTTAGGCCCTCGTTTTGCCCTGGAATACAAAAACACTGGAAACCAGTAATCTTGTACACAAAATAATGCAAACAAGCATAGTGTTAGGATCTAAATAGTGCGTATAAATAGGCTCTACCATGGACAAACTCCTACAAGGTGCACAAGAGTTTGCTACAACAAGCATGTGAAGACAACAGCTGGTGTAGAGCTTTCCAAAGTGAACAAGCAGAGTGCACAAGGCGTTGGCAAATTGTCGTGTGAAGAACAAGCTGCTCAGAATTGAATAGAAGAGAAACGAAAGCTTTCTAAATGCAATTTTAAAGATTCCCAGAGTCAATAGCATGCTGATCAACTTGGAGCAGTCCAAAAAACGTACGGAGGGTTGCTGCCAGCATCGCAACAGGTCGGTAGAGTATCGTAAAGATTGAAAGTAAGATAATACAACTACCCGTGTGAAGACAGCAGCTGGTGCAAAACCAGCCAGGAGCTGTAGTAGGGAGTTCTAGCAGCAGAGCAGCAGTTTTGGCACGAAGAATAATCTACCCAGATATGAAGTAGCAATGCAACGGGAGGCTTCTAAATATTCTCAGAATATCCCCAGAGAAGATTGCGTGCCATAAATTGAAGATTTGATTAGGAAATCAAATCTTCTAAAAGTAGGAGATAAGGATCTTATTGAGATCTTTTAGGAACTTCCTAAATTTGATATTGATGGAGCATGTAGTTCCTATTTAAAAAAAGGCTGGGTAGAGCAGCAAAGGGACCATCGATCCAAGACAGAATCCAAGCATAAAAGATAGAGCAATATACCGAGAGATATATTCAGAGTGCTAGAGCGGAGGATCGGATCACCACCGTGAGTAGAGCGTGAGAGCAGAGCTGAGTGGTTTAGTGTAGAGGCTGATCGTAGACTTGTAGAGTCGATTCAGAGCTTGATCGGAAAGGGCCAAATCAGAGCAGGGCTTGCTTGTTGGCTGATCGAGGAAGGCGGCAGGAGAGTTGTCAAGTGGAGGAACTCTAACAATCTGTAGAAGAACTGGTCTCGCTAGTGACGGACAGTCACTAAGTGAGGGGGAGTATTCCAGAGTGTGCAGCGCTCGTGGAAGAGTTCGATCGGCTCAGTGGAAAGCTTTGGAGCGATGCGGACAGAGCCGGCACCAGCTAGTTGCTACAGCGGGTGCTATAGCAAACCTACGGAGACTTCATGTTAATTAGAGTAGGCTGAGTCTGTTGGGACATAAAGTTAGCTATTCTGAATTGATATAAGTGTAGGTGTGTGAGACACAAATCAGATGTTGTTCTGATTGTGTGTGAAAGTTCCTAGTTGAGATCGAGTAGCATAAAGAGTCACGGAGTCGAGTCTGTGTTGTATGAGAATCTCTTGAGAACTAGTGGATTGAGGATTGGAGCAAGGTCCTCCCCAGACGTAGGCAGTTGGCCGAATTGAGTGAACAAATCGCTGTTCATTATTTTATCTTGCTGCAAAGGATATGTCGGTACAAGAGTGTGCTGTGGCAACTGCTTGTACACAATCTGCAAATCAGAGGAGCTGCGAATTTGAAGATTCATTGAAGAATCTCTCATTCTACATAGTTAGACCACATACATCGTTGGATTCAGTACCCCACAAAATTGTTAACAGCAGTCTGTATTCACCATTTTTCAAGGTACGTCACATTTATCGTGGTCTATTGTCGCAACTACTATTATTGGATTATTTATATGGTTACGATTCAGGTATAATACTTGATAATTATTGCAATATTGTACAGGATTGTATTGGTGCTCTTGACGGCACTCATATCGAAGCGGTGTTGGGTGACAGGCAAAATGTTCAATATCGAGGACGTAAGGGACAGGAACATGGAACGTTTTTGCATGCTGTTCTTTGATATGCTCTTTACATACGTCCACGTCGGTTGGGAAGGAAGTGTACACGACCAAACAGTTTGGAGAGACTCATTAACCCAATCGAAATATTGTTTCCCACATCCTCCACCAGGTATATAAATTATCTGATAGTTCTAAAAATACATTGTGTTACGTTGTAAAATCATAATGTTATGTGTATTGCACTTGGACGGGTAAATATTATTTGGTGGACTCCGGTTATCCAAGCACATTGAGGCATTTGGCTCCGTACAAGAACAGGCATGTTCGTTATCATATGCCCGCATTTAGGAATGGTCAGGCACCACATGGAATTTATGAAGAATTCAATTATCGTCATTCATCATTGCGGACGACCATCGAAAGAACATTTGGTGTTCTGAAAAACACCTGAAGAATACTTAGGAAAATGCCTCAAGCTTCAGATGTGCGCCATATAGATATAATGCTAGCTATTTACTCTACATAACTTTATTCGCATGCATAATCTGAGGATACCTATTTTAGAACATGAGTTGGTGCAGGGGACGGCTGATTCTAATCTGTTCAATGTAAATCGAAAAAAACAGATGAATCAGGTGCAAAACTTCATAGCATCCGAAATTATGCTAGCAAATCCTGACAATGCACCTGAAGATATGATGGAAGAAGATGGTGATATGTAATACATTTTGTATGTAAATTATCAAACTTCATTCAATACAATGATAAATCTTTCATTATTGTACTAGTTTGTATATCATTTATTATATATCAGAAATGTTTACTTTACAATTTCTCATAAATCAAACAACATTTCATGGTACATTGTAGTGAGAAACGAAAAGAAGAAACAATCTTATTAAAAGATATTCACATAATTTAACTTAACTTAACTGAATTTAACTTAACTTAACTGAACTTAACTTAACTTAAGTACTAAAAATTTAAGCTCTAAAGAACAGAGCCTTAGTTTGCTTTCCCTTAAGGCAACTAACACAAGTATCAAAATCAGTAAAGTCTAAAGTACTTAATACTCCATCTTTTAATAATCTTTTAACTCGTTCAATGGAGATATGTCCGAATCTCCGGTGCCATAACATAGAGGATTCTTCATACTAAGATGCATAGAGTTATGAGTGATATCATTTTGCAAGTGAAGACGATATAAACCTTCAGACAAAGTACCATAACCAATAACTTCAGAATTTTTGAAAATACTGAAACCAAATCTGAAAATTTAAACGGAAATCAAATTTCTAATGAAATTTGGTACATAAAACGTCTTTTCTAAATCCAAAGTAAAACCACTACTTAAAATTAAACTACATGTCCAAACGGATTCCACACGTGAACACATCTTGCTGTCTAAATAGATTTGATGTTCACTGCCAATTGGCTTCCTTAGGTTTTACATACCCCGTAAGGTATTCGAAACATGGATTGTAGTTCCAGAATCAATCCACCATGTATTGTGATTAACACTAACCATATTGGATTCATAACAAACAAATGCAAGAGAAATACCTTTCTTATCAAGCCAAGTCTTGAACATAGGATCTGTTCTTTTGATCTTAAGTTATTTACTTAAATACTTAACTAAACTTAAGTACTTAACTTAATGCCCAGTGCTTTTGTACTTAAATTTTAAGTAAATAAGTTAAGTTAAGTAAGTATAATTATAATTATTTTTTTATTGGCGGTGTGTTGTTGTGTGGTAATGTTATTATGGTTGTGAACGTTAAGGTAGTGGGGTGGTGGTGGTGTGGTGATGGTGGTGGTGTGGTAATGGGTTAGTAGTGGTGTGGTGGTGGATGTGTTGTTATGGGAGTGGTGGTATTGTATTTTTCTGGTGGTGGGTTGTTGTGGTGGTGGTTATATTGTGGTTGTGTGGTGGAGGTGTTAGTGTTGTTGTGGTGGTTGTTGCGATGTTAAGGTAGTGGGGGTGGTGTGGTGGTGGTAATGGTAGTGGAGTGGTGACCTTGTGGTGGTGGTGGGTTGTTGTGGTGGTGGTAATAGTGATATTGTGTTTGTGATGTTAAGGTAGTGGGGTGGTGGTGGTTGTGGTAATGAATAGTAATTTAAGTACTTGAGTTAAGTAAAATTAAGTAAATAACATAAGATCAAAAGAATAGACCCTAAGTATTTAACTTATTATTCATCATCATAGCAACACCATCATCACAACACCACACCACCACTAACAACACCATCACCTAACTACCTTAACATCACAATCACTATATCACCACCAAAAAAACACCACCACCACCACAACACAACAACAACCCACCACCATAAAAATACCACTCCACCACAACACAACAACAACCCACCACCACCACCCCACTACCTTAATATCATAACCACCACATAACCACATTATCACCACCAGCACAACACTACCACCACCCCCTCAACAACACGTCTACACCACCATCACAAAAACACTACCACCACCACACAACCATAATATCACCACCACCACAACACATTACAACACATCCACACCACCACAACACCACCGCACTACTACCACCCTATTCCCACACCACCACCATCACCATACCACCACAACACATTCAAACCACCACCACTCCATTACCACCACCATCACCATCACCATGACCACCACCACCCCACTACCTTAACATCACAACCACAACACATTCACACCACCACCACCAACAACACCACCACTCCACTACCACCACCACCCCACTACCTTAACATCACAACCACAATATCACCACCACCACCACCACCACTACAACCAACAACCACAACAATCCACCACCACAAAAACTACCACCATTATAATACAACAACCACCACCACAACATAACAACAATCGACCACCACCACCACAACACCACTACCACCACCATTACCATAACTCTACCACCACCACCACCACAAGAAAAATACTACCACCACCACCAGAACACAACGATACCTCACCACCACAAAAACACCACACCATACCACCACAATACAACAACAACCCACCACCATAAGAACACTACCACTACCACACCACCATCACACCACTATCACCTCCATTACCACAACACTTTTAAAACCACAACAACCCATCACCACAAAAACAACACACCACCAATAAAAAAATAACAATTAATGTACTTAACTTAACTTAACTTAAGTAATTAAAATTTAAGTGCAAAAGAACAGGGCCTTAATACAGTCTTTCTTCATGTGTCCCTTCTTTTTTATAGAAATAACACTTTGACTACTTCTTTATGACTTGGTTAACATGAATCATTCCCTTGGCCTTTTCCTTAATGTGATCCTTACTCTTCCTCGAAGAAGCAGCAAGATTCTCCTTTTCACCCTTTTCCATCAATAACCTACCCTCCTCTTGAACACACATGGTCATAAACTCATTAATTGATCATTTTTCCTTAATGTGTGTTATAGGAGATCATAAATTGGGTATATTGTTGAGGAAGAGTGCATAAAATGAAATGCACAAGGAAAGACTCAGACATGGTAACTTCCACAAGCTTAAGTTGGGTCGCAATACCAATGTAAATCATGCTAAAAAATATGAATCTAATGACATAAAAATCGCATGTGGGCTAAAGTTATACTCAAATAAGATTCATACAATAACCAAATAGTGAATCATCAAATCATATTCATTCCTTAATCCCTGTGGGCAAACTAAGAAACATAATCTGATATTCATCCTAATTAATCGTATAAACATAATGAAATATCCTGTGGGTATATCTAATCATATTACATACAATTAATATCTAGTTTCCACATGTGATTTCAAAATAAAATTTAAATAATTAGAGATGCTGTTGTGGCTATTCCCTAACTAATTAAAATTTTAAATCACTCGACATTACTTTAATCTACATACCGGAACTAAATGTACAAGTATCCAATGATACTTACTCATATAACAAGCTTTTTAAAATTATATCATGTCAATTAATACATGTAAACTCTAATCATGCATAAAATTGACATACCAAAAATTAAGCATATTAATCTAAATACATACATAAAAATATAATAAAATATATTTTCCACATATAATCATGCATCCTTCATGCAATAATAAATTCAAATTCAAATTTGAATTTGAATTAAACAAATCTAACCATATCTCAATTTGAACAATTTGTGCAACATGAACCGCACATAATGCATTGAATAATATAAATTTAATTTCATTAAACAGTAAGGATCTTAATAACGAAGTTGACTATTTATATTAACTATTTGTATTCTATTCAATTTTGGCGAACTACTGGGAGAAACCATATTTGAAGACTCTCAACAAACACCTAATTCAGCTAACGGGCATTCACAATCTTCTTCGTATCATGTCAGCTATTTTTTTTATCAATTACTATCTCCGTAGTTTCAATTACAATGAAATCCTAAATTGAACAGTTCAATCAAAAATTATGCTTTCTGAAAACGCCAAACATCAAAACACCATATGACATTATCAGAATAGGCATCATGTTTCAAAAAGCCATAAATAACAAGCCCCAAAGACATTAAATTCTGTACGACATGTTATGCAATTTGAGAAAGCATAATTGATATATTCTACAAGCAAGGCAGAGGACTAACATGCTCTCGATACCAATTGTTGGAACAATATCCATGTTCAATACAAACAATGAACATGGCAATGGAAACGAATTAGAGATTAGACATACCTCTGGCCATTGTTGTCTCTTCGTTGTTCAAAATTTGACCTTAGGCTTCCAAAACCCCCTTGCTCACTTATTGATGGTGTATTCTGAATGGAGAGTGGGAATGGTGAACCTTTCACGATCGCTATGATAATTCTCTTAAGTCTGTCTTCCCATCGAAAAATGAAGCAATTTTTTACGTGAGTGGTTTAGAGGTGGTTTCCTTAAAAAGAAGGAAAGATATTGATAATTATCATATGTAGTCCGCGATTTAATAGTTTAAATGGACTACATAAATAATCTTTATATTTTCAATTATTAAAAATATTTCTACACCACTCTCTTTCCTTTGCTTCAGTCTCAAAGCCCTCTTCCCTTCACTAAAGTTGCCTTCCAAACAAGTGTCGACCAACCCTCAATTTATTTCACGGCCATTAAGATCATGTTCTGAACAAAGTGTCTGAAACATACCCTCATGGAAAAGTTCACTTCGGCACGCCTGACTATCATCGAGATGAGAAGTTTTTTTGGGTTCATAGAACGTGTTTTTACCTCCTTCGCTAGTGGACGCCCGAACCAAAGCTTTAATCCGAATTTTTTTTTTAAACTGCCACGTTTTGACAAATTAGTGCCAATAATGCCACGCTTTTGAACTTACTTCCCAAAATGCTACTTTTTTCACAAACCACTACTAGGAGTAGCGGTTTGACCAAAATAATGTAGTAGAGGTGATGATGCTGTGTGGCAGCCTTGATAAAACCAGCTCACACGAATAAGCTCCTGCTGTAGCATTTCCTGGAGCACGGAGCTGTAGCCGAAGTTCAGCGCCAATTCGGAGTTTGCATTCAACGGACCGTATTGAAGATCAGTGCTCTGCATGGGCTTCTAAATATTCAATGAAGAATATACCAGAGAAGATTTCCAGTGCCCAGGTAAAGATTTGTTTGTGGGAGATTTGATTTTCGAAATCAAATCTAATCTCCTACAAATTAGGAGATTATGTTGTTTTAGGGAACTTCCAAAAAGTGGTAAACTGTGTGAGGCTGGGCGAGTATTTAAAGGAGGCTGAGCAGAGCGTCCAGAGCATTGAAGACAAGAGTGCAAACACCAGAGCGTACACAGAATACTAGAGTGTGGAGCACTCGTGGAGAGGTTCGATCGGCTCAGCAAAAGGCTTGGAGCGACGCGGACAGATTCTGCATCAGCTAGGTGCTACAGCGGGTGGTATAGCAAACCTGCAGAGACTGTGTGTTAATTAGAATAGGCTGAGATTTATCGAGTCAGTAGCTGTTCTAGATTAATACCAGTGTAGGTAGCTGTGACACAAGTCAGAGCCTGTTCTGATTGTGGTCGAAGTCCTAGATAAGATTGTGTGTTGACGTTGTTGTACAAGAGAACCTTGAGCTTAGTGATCGCGCGTCGTTGTGCGCGTCAAATATAATTCCTTCCTCTCCCACTAGTACAGCGGTTAAGTAAGGGTCGATCTCCACAGGGAGCAAGCAGTGAGTCTTAGCCGGTAACCTACACTTAAGAAAACGGGGGGTTGCGTGAGTGATTGGGGTTTTTGCGCGATGCGCGAGTAACAGCAAATATCGTAACGCGGGGAATTGCACTAGACGTGCGCAAGCAGTAGAGATTAAATACTATATTTATGAGAAGTATTGGGCAGACAATCCTCTATGAGTGCATTCCTTATCATCGACTCTAAACGTCTATAGCTTGTGTTTTACTTGGGTTAGTGTCCGGTAAAGGCTTCCTAACACATGCGCATGTTCCGTTCAAAGTTCATGTGCTATTAATCCTTAGAACTAGGTTAAACAGCTGCGAATCCTGTCACAGTAGCAACTGCCTCCCCTAACTCGTTACTCCTAATTGTCACGGTAAGTTTGCGGTTCAAGGCTTCCCCTACGCGTGCAACTAGTTTAACATGTGACAAGCGAGCTACACAGGCAAGTTTGCGGTTCAAGGCTTCCCCTACTCATGCAACTAACTGTCTCAATACGCACAGAATTAATACAAGTAAATAAACTATGCATTAAGCTCAAGTCTCAAAGGAATACATCACAGATTCATGCCCGACCAACACTGAGTGTTTAGCTAGACATGCTAGTGGTAAACATCATAAAATAGTAAGATAACATCTAATGTATCAGAGAAAACGGTAGCAAACAGTGCGTGCAGTGTGTCTTCTCGGCTGGCGCAGTCGGCTGGCGCAAATCCTCTCAACAGGTCCGTGTGTTTTCCAGTCCTGCTGCACAGTGCCTCCTTGCGTCCTCTGGTGCCTCTGGAACAGCAGTCTTTCGAACTCCTTGAAACCCTAGACTTTCTTTCTTCTTATACTGCTCAGGAGGTTCATCTTTTGGCAGCTTCCAAATCTGGTCACTGGGATTTTGCGCTTGGCGCACAGCATTGGTCGGCGCAATCGGGTAGCGCACCTCTGCTGTCTTTCGCCATCTCTTCTTTTGTTTGCGCCGCTAGCTCCACAGGCTGATCTTTCACTCCTAGAACGCTGCCTGTTAGCGCGTATCCGACTTAAGGACTCGTTCTGACCTGATATACAAAAATATTGGAAACGAGTAATCTTGCCCATAAAATATTGTAAATAAGCATGGGGTTATGATCTAAATAACGTGTATAACTAGGCTCTATCAAACCCCCCACACTTGCCCCTTGTTCGTCCCGAACAAGTACTGAAACGCGGATACAATTACCTTTTCTGAAGACTAGCGCACAGCCTTGCATTCTGGCGCAAGATGCACAGTTGCTCAACTTGTGCTGCTCTATCACCTGCGCACAACTGCACTCAATAGTTCTAGTATAATAATTCCGAAAATTCATTACCTCTCAGCCAGGATGAAGATCTTTGGATGACTGGGAGATAGCTCTTCTTAGGCTCCTGGTTGTCAGCTCCCGCTCCGAAGATAGGTATATGGTTTCTTGCGCGAGCTTCTTCCAGTGCGTGATTCGTTCGCACACTTCCTGGGAACCTGAGCCTTTGATGATATCCTTGTGGTCTTGCGCACGCAGGTACTGAGTAGTGCGCATGTTGATTTTTGTAACGCAAATCATCTGCTTCTGCTGGTATTTTTCTTTTGTACAGCTTCTTTTCCAATTTGTTTTTATTCCCAGAACAGTTCCAATCTCAGCCTTCGGATAGCAGCTATGGAACTCGTTCCGCTCTCCCTCCTTGGTCTGTTTGCGCCGGTCAGCGCACGCGTTTACATCCGCGCCCGCCTTCCTTAGCTCGGCTTCCAGAGAGAAGGTGGTCTGTTTTCCCACCTCGCCACGCTTTGGGTATTTCGCCTTTGGCATCTGCGTGACTGAGCGCGCTCTTTTGTTCAGAAGGTTGCGAAGCACCGGCCTCCACTAGCGCACTCGACCATATACCTCCCCTTCGAAGCACGAGCGACTAACCGCCTCTCTGGAGCATTTCTATCAACTCCACATCCCCTGTGTATCCCAACTAACAGGAGCAGAAAAAACGAAAAAAATATGCTAAAACAGTAGATAGCAGAGCACACAATACGGATAGCGCAACACAAGCTGGAGCGCATGCGCATCCTGCACCTTAGCGCACTACTGCTACTAATTCTCTTCAACTTAAACTAAGCTATACTAAAAAATGCTCAAAAACATAAAATGTAAGAGTAACGCCCCCCCCCCCCCCCCCCCCACACTTGAACAGAGACGTGTCCCCACGACTCAAGCTCAAGCGCACGGAGGCGGCGCACATGCAAGCAATGCAACGACAATAAAGAACATAAGAGTAAACACGAATAGTCACACAAAATATAGCAAGGGGTTCACAGAATGTAGGGCTCAAATATTCAGCGCACAAAATAGTCACTAGACGCAGCAATTAATAAAAGACACCACCCTAAAGAAAAATCACTGCGCCTGCCCTTGGCCTTAGAAGTCCTCCGAGCTAGATGCAGCCTCTGAATCCTGCGCCACAACCTCGGAAGAATCTGTCAAGGAGTCGGTGCTGGAGGCTGGTGGTACTACGGTGAGGGGATCAGGCTGCGCTCCGAGGTCGTCCCCGGAAAGTGACTCCCATATGGAATCGGAGTCTACGCTGGGAAAGTTGATGGGGGACTCCGGAACAGAAGGCCGGGCAGGGGAAACTGCTGGTGGTGGTACTGGGTCTGGGTCAGGGGTGGGCTCTGCTACTGGGGCTGCTGGTGCGGGTGTAGGGGTGGGCTCTGCTGGGGGTGCTGGGGCTGGAGCTGGAGAGGGTGCTGGAGAGGGTGCTGGCGCTGGAGCTGGAGGGCTGGCTGGTTGATGCGCTGCTGAGGGACCTGGAGGTGGCCGATGCAGGCTGAGGAGAGGGGGAATCGCGTCTCCAAATTTCCACCCGGATGGTGGACTCATACTTATATCCGCCCCCTCTGGCGCTAAGTATTCGAGCACGCGCATGACGTTGAACAACATGCGCTGCTCGGCAGTGGCTTCCTCGGGCGCCGCCTCAGTCTCAGTCCTTCGGCGCTTGGCAGGGGCGCGCGGGGGAGAGTCCTCTATGGAAATGGTCACTGGCTCCCCCTGTGGTGCACGGGCCCTCTGTTGCGCTCCAGTCTGCGCCCGAGTCCTTGGGCGCCTGACTAGAGGCACCTCTGGTTCTAGGGCCTCCTCCATCTCTTCGTCTGCTGCGGCGGCTGCTGCGGCTGCTGCTGCGCCTGCTGCTGCGCCCTGCGCACTGCTCTCTGCTCTGGCCCGCGGTGGTCTGGCTGGCTGCAGACGGTAGCACCACTCTAGTGTGCCATCGTCCCGAACAGCTACCGCCCTGATTTGCAGCATGTAGGCGCGGTCCAGAGGTATAGGCTGCACCAAGGTGTGCGCTGGCAGCTCGGGCTCCCCATGTAAGGCCCGCAGCAAGTGCGTGATAAGGCCTCCACACGTCAGCGGCCCCCTCATGCTGACTCGGCTCCAATGATGCACCATGTTCAGGATGAACAGCACCTTCCGCTCATAATAAAGCCCCGTCAAAATCTCCATATCCAGGAGGTTGATCTTTGGCGCGCCGTTGAAACGGCCAATGATTGCGTAGGCCACGATGCGCCATAAGTAGAACAGCCACGGGTCGCGCAGCTCTCGGCCCCTGCTGCGCCCCGCGGCGAATGCCGGCCCTGTTGCCATGTCCCGCCAGGCCTCCTGGTTATTGTGCGTGTCCAACTCCTCCTCACGCACCTTGGCGCACCCGAATGCGCGCCTCAGCCTCTTTTCCGAGGCGATGAACCAGACACCCCTGTGTCTATATCTGATCTCCCGGTCCCCTGCCTCCATAGATGCCAGGAACTCACACGTGTCCTTCTGGTCTGATGCGCAGCGGAGGTCCATCAGCGCCTCCCAGCCAGCAGTCGCTAGCCTCTGCGCCACGAGGTCCTCTAACCCTACCTCGCGCAGGAAATCTCGGCAGATGTACGGTGTCCCGTACATGTCCAGGCTGATGAAGGCTGCGTACTTGTTAGCGAAAGCCGCTGGGGTCACCTGGTCTGCGGCGGGTCTCATCTTGCGCTGGGCTCCGGTCAATCGCGGTCAATGCTCCCCAAACCCTAAAAATCGAAACTGCCCAGAATCCTCTGAAACTTGCACCGAACGAGCGCCTACTGGTCGCCTACACAACGCACAAAACAGCACTCCAAGCCGCGCACTCTAGCCTGGTGCGATTTCAAAACCCTAAAAACTGTCTTCTCCGCGCAAACCCTAACAGAAGTGGCTCAAAGCGGGATCGGGGGTTACCTGGGTGCTGTGCGGTCGTGTTGTCCTTGAATCCCTCTAGACGGACGGTTGGTTGAGCGCTGAACGACGGCAGAGGTTTGAGGGCGGGAGCTTGTGTGTAACGGTCGAGTGAAAAAGTGCTGGGAATTTTTCTAAGTCTGCCCTTATATACCCCCTATGGCTGGCGCAACTGACCTGCGCATTGAGAGGCGCACGGTCCTGCGCACTTGTGTGACTAAAAACTACCAAACCCTAAACTAAGCTAAAAACACTCAAAAAACAAAACAAGCAGAATAAAATGTGCCAAAATAAAACGTGTCGGGTTACCTCCCGACAAGTGCCTTTGTTTAACGTCGTTGGCTCGACGGTACCTCGTTACGTGCCAAGAAGTGCGTCTGCAGCCTCCCCCACTCTTGCTCCTGAGTGTCCTTGCGCCAGTGCTTGTGTTACGATCTCAGTGGTCCTGCGCAAAGGATAAAAGGGAAGGTCAGCATGTGATATATTATTCGTAAGGAGGGCAGATGCAGAGGAAGAGGAGATATAGGTGATGGGTGCTAGTTCTCCCTCTGAAGCATCTGGTGGCGCGTCTGGCGCAGCAGCTTGCTCGTCTACTATCTCTGGCTCGGCCAAGTCAATGTTGCGTGTTGTGCCATCCCAAGGTTCGCCCAAGTATCGTTTGACTCTCTGCCCATTAACCTGAAAACGATGCTGGTGCCCATCTTCTAATTCAATTGTGCCGTAGGGGAAAACCTTGGTGACGGTGTATGGTCCCGTCCACTTGCTGCGCAGCTTCCCAGGCATGAGCTTCAGGCGCGATGAAAATAATAATACCTGATCGCCTGGTTCAAATGTGCGCCGGAGGATATGCTTGTCATGAAACGCCTTGGTGCGCGCTTTGTAATCGCGCAGTCCCTCATAGGCGTCCAGGCGCAGCTCTTCTAGTTCGCTCAGCTCAAATGCGCGTTCTTTTCCAGCCTCATCCAAGTTTAAGTTGCAAATACGTAAGGCCCAATATGCCTTGTGCTCGAGCTCCACTGGCAGGTGGCATGCCTTCCCATAGACAAGTCGGAATGGTGAGGTTCCAATGGGCGTCTTGTGTGCAGTGCGGTATGCCCATAGCGCATCATCCAGGCGCTGGCTCCAATCCTTGCGCGACGGCCTCACAGTCTTTTCCAGGATGCGCTTGATCTCTCTGTTAGAAACTTCGGCCTGTCCATTTGTTTGTGGATGGTAAGCGGTGGACGTCTTGTGGCGCACCCCATAGTGCTTGAAAACTTGCGCCACAACCCTGTTGCAGAAGTGCGTCCCCTGGTCGCTGATAACTGCCTTAGGCACTCCGTACCTGCAAAATATGTTAGTTCTGAGAAAATTAGCGACAGTCTTACCATCATCCTTGCGCGTGGCCTTAGCTTCGACCCATTTGGATACGTAATCCACGGCCACTAGTATGTACTCGTAGCCGGCGGATGGGGGAAATGGACCCCTGAAGTCGATTCCCCAAACATCGAACACTTCATCCACCAAAATCGGGGTCTGTGGCATCTCGTTGCGCGCGGAGATTCCTCCAGTGCGCTGGCACCTGTCACACTTCCTGCAGTGGTCATAGGCATCTCTGAATAGGTGCGGCCAGTAGAATCCGCAGTCCAAGATCTTCCTGCTCGTGCGCTTGGGACCGAAATGTCCTCCACAGGCGTGCGCATGACAAAACATCAACACAGAGTGAATCTCATGGTCAGGCACACAACGTCTTAATATCCGATCTGGACCTATTCTAAGCATGTAAGGATCATCCCAAAGGTAATGCTTGGACTCATGTTTCAATCGTATGCACTGAGTTTTACTGAAATGAGGAGGGAACGCACCTGTGACCAGGTAATTTGCGATATGCGCATACCATGGTACCTTACCTGTTAGCGCCATTAGGTGCTCGTCAGGGAACGTCTCCTTGATCTGCCCCGGCTCCTCATCCTTTACGATCCTGCTCAGGTGATCAGCGACGGTATTTTCCGTGCCCTTCTTATCTTTGATCTCTACGTCGAATTCTTGAAGCAGAAGTACCCAGCGCATCAGGCGCGGCTTGGTCTCTTTTTTGGACATGAGGTAGCGGATGGCTGCGTGGTCCGTGTAGATGATGACTCTGGCGCCCAGAACATATGCGCGGAACTTCTCCAGCGCAAATACAATTGCCAGAAGCTCCTTCTCCGTGGTGGTGTAGTTCTTCTGCGCGGAGTCCAGTGTGCGCGATGCATAGTAGATGGCGTGCGGCTTCTTGTCCTCGCGCTGCCCCAAGACTGCTCCCACTGCGTAGTCACTTGCGTCACACATCAGCTCGAATGGCAGGTTCCAGTCTGGTGCGCGCATCACTGGCGCACTGGTCAGCGCTTCTTTCAGCTTATCGAACGCCGCCCTGCACTCATCAGTAAAATCGAAGCACACGTCTTTTTGCAACAAGTTAGACAGGGGTATGCAAATTTTAGAGAAATCCTTAATAAAACGCCTGTAAAACCCAGCATGCCCTAAGAACGATTTCACGTCGCGCACGTTGGTGGCATAAGGCAGATTAGAAATAATGTCTATCTTAGCTTTGTCTACCTTAATACCCTCCTCTGAAATGATATGACCTAGTACTACTCCGTGCGTTACCATGAAATGACATTTTTCGTAATTCAGCACTAAGTTCTTAGAGATGCAGCGCGCTAAGACTTTATCTAGATGTGTTAAGCATGCATCAAAGGTACTCCCATATACAGTGAAATCATCCATGAATACTTCTATGCATATACCAATCATATCCGAGAAAGTGCTCATGACGAGGCGTTGGAACGTACCTGGCGCGTTGCACAGCCCAAAAGACATACGCCGAAACGCAAATGTTCCGAAGGGGCATGTGAACGTGGTCTTCTCTTGATCCTCCGCAGCTATGGGTATCTGGTTGTAACCTGAATAACCGTCCAAAAAACAAAAGTAAGGCTTACCTGCCAAGCGATCCAGCATTTGGTCCATGAAGGGTAGCGGGAAGTGGTCCTTGCGCGTTACAGCGTTCAGCTTCCTGTAGTCGATGCACATGCGCCAGCCAGTCTGTATGCGCTTGGGAACTAGCTCGCCCTGCGCATTTTCCTCCACTGTGATTCCTCCTTTCTTTGGCACGACGTGCACCGGGCTGACCCATTTGCTGTCTGAGATTGGGTAAATGACCCCTGCGTCAAGCAACTTCAGAACTTCCTTTTGCACTACCTCCATCATATTTGGGTTTAACCTGCGCTGAGCCTCCCTGGATGGTTTGGCACCATCTTCCAACAGAATTCGGTGCATGCACACGTCTGGGCTCACTCCGCGCAGATCAGCAAGAGTCCATCCAATAGCGCGCTGGTTCCTGCGCAGCACCTGCTGTAAGCGCGCCTCCTGCTCTTCTTCCAGTCCCTTCTTGATGATTACTGGCAGGGTGTCCTCATCTCCCAAGAAAATGTACTTGAGATGCTCCGGGAGTTGCTTCAGTTCGATCTTGGGTGCCTGTTCAACAGAGGGCAAGATTTTGTTAGCGGTGCAAATATGAACTATATCACGTACCTGTGTGGGTGCTGGTTCAGCACTGCTTAGCTCCTCCTCTTGCTCCTCCAGTTCTGCCTGTGTCAGTAGCTCTGGTCCTATGGTTGCGCTCGCACACTGCGCTTCTGTGACTAAATCGTCAAAGCTGTCCATTGCGTGCACGGCAGCGTCCTCATGTGGGTGCTGCATCCCTTCGAAGATATTGAAATGGATTTCTTCGCCATCTACCTCCATGGAGAGCGTGCCCCTCCACACGTCTATCTTCGTGCGCGCAGTCATCAAAAACGGTCTGCCTAAGAGGATCTGCGCACTGCTGGCGCTTGATTCACCCTCCATTTCGAGCACATAAAAGTCTGCTGGGAACACCAGCTCTCCTACTCGAACTAAGACGTCTTCTATCATGCCTGCAGGTTGTTTGCACGATCTATCTGCTAGCTGAATTGTGAGACCTGCAGGTTTTAGTGGTCCAAGGCGCAAGGTCGCATAGAGAGAATATGGTAATAAATTTATTGATGTGCCTAAATCGATCATGCAGTTGCTTACCGTGGTTTTTCCTAAGGTGCAAGGGATAGTGAATGTACCTGGATCTCGGCACTTAGGTGGTACCTTTTGTTGCACGATTGCTGAGGCCTGCGCATTTAGCATTACCTGTGCGCATTCGCCTGTCCTTCTTTTATTTGTGCACAGCTCTTTTAAAAACTTCGCATACCTGGGAATCTGTCGAATAGCTTCTATGAGAGGTATGTTGATTTCCACCTTGCTGAACAGCTCATATAGTTCCTTGTCCAGTGCTTCTTTTCTCGCCAGTGGTGCCTGCACAGGGAAAGGAGCAGGTATGTTAGTACAATTTTTGTCCTTGTTTGTCGAGTGAGACATACCTGGCGCTTTGCCCTGCTGGTTCGTGGTTGGCGCTTCTGATTGCGCCTCTGGCTCTGGTTGCGCACTCTGAGCTGCTGGATCTGGGACTTGCGCAACTGGTTGCGCGGGCGCCTGCGCGGTCTGCTCTGTGCCCACTGTGCGCCCAGTCCTTAGTGTTACTGCATTAACCCCTCCTTGAGGGTTCTGAATCACTTGCGAAGGCAGGTTGCCATCGCTCTTTTTCAGCTCATACACCGTGGTTGCAATTTGGGATAGATGCTTTTCTATGGATTCGAACCTCTTGTCATACTTTTCGTCATTCTTGCGCACTGTGTCTGCTAGCTGCCCCATGATATCTTCCAAGGATCGCCTCGGTTGCTGATTGTTCTGTGCTGGTGCGTCTGTGCGGCGATGCGGTGGATTATAGGGTGCAGCTTGTTGCGTCTGCTGTGGCGCGCGCTGATCCGTGGGCTGCCTCTGGAAATTGTTCTCTTCTTTCCATCTGAATCCATTTGCAGCAAGCCCAAAGCGCGGCTGATTCTGCCTCTGCGGTCCTCTGTTGTCCCATCCTCCAAGGGCATTTACATCCCCAGTTTCTTCAAAAAGGGTTGGACATTCGTCTGTCTTGTGCTCAGTGGACCTGCAGAATTCACATACCTTTGGCGCAACTGGTTGTGCGCTCTGCGCACTCATCAGCTTCTGTAGCATGGCCTTCATTTCCTTGATCTCAGCGGTTGCCTCTACCTGATGCACAGAACGATTACGACTACTTTCAAGTGTTAATTGATGTCTTACCTGCCCAGCAGAATCTTCTATCAGCTGCCATGCATCCTCCGGGTACATGTTGCAAATATCCCCTCCTGCGCATGCATTCAGTAGTCGCAGCTCCATGGGCAGCAGTCCATTCAGAAAGTTCTCTATCAGCACATTCTGGGGAAGCCCGTGATTGTAGCAGTTGGCTTCTAGCTCCCTGAAACGCTCGTAGTATTCTGACAGAGACTCCCCTGCGCTTTGCCTTGGCGCGGCCAATTCCCTTCTGAGCAGTGCAATCTTCGCTGCTGGATAAAATTTGTCTAAGAATTTCTTCTGCAGCTGCTCCCATGTGTGGATTGATCCTGCGGGTAAGCTCATCAGCCAGTGTTTGGCTGCATCGTTCAATGAAAATGGGAATGCCTTCATCTTCAGTGCTTCATCGTTCTCCCCCATGGTCTTCATGTTCTCGCAAATGATTAGGAACTCCCGCACATGCTTGACTGGATTTTCGTTGTTCATTCCATGAAACTTGGGCATGTGATGGATGAGTGAGCTCCTCAGTTCGAACTGTCCGTCGGGCGGAAGCACTATGCACCATGGCTGGTTAACAGTGAGTGGGGCTGACATTTCGCGCACTGTCCTGCGCCTCGCGACTGGACGAGTGGGTGGCGCAAAGTATGGTTCAGCGGCCATCCGTGCGTCGACCTCACGCTGCACTTCTTCTCTGAATAGGGCTGCGCGGTTATGTGCCCTTGCTTCCTCTGGGGTTCTGTCTCCCAGGTTATCTCCAACCACACTGTTATCCTCCATGTCCTGATCCAAACTCAAGAAACGAAATTAAATGGCAACGAAGTTGTTGCGTCTGTCAGTGCGCAACTAAAATCTGCGCAGCGCAACTGTTTCAAGGTTGCGCAGGCTGATGTGATTGTGCGCTGTCAGAAACAACAACGAGAAAACAAAACAAAATGAAATAACTAAAATAAGAAATGTGAGCTAGCTAAAACTTAGCTGTGTTGCTCCCCGGCAACGGCGCCAAAATTTGATCGCGCGTCGTTGTGCGCGTCAAATATAATTCCTTCCTCTCCCACTAGTACAGCGGTTAAGTAAGGGTCGATCTCCACAGGGAGCAAGCAGTGAGTCTTAGCCGGTAACCTACACTTAAGAAAACGGGGGGTTGCGTGAGTGATTGGGGTTTTTGCGCGATGCGCGAGTAACAGCAAATATCGTAACGCGGGGAATTGCACTAGACGTGCGCAAGCAGTAGAGATTAAATACTATATTTATGAGAAGTATTGGGCAGACAATCCTCTATGAGTGCATTCCTTATCATCGACTCTAAACGTCTATAGCTTGTGTTTTACTTGGGTTAGTGTCCGGTAAAGGCTTCCTAACACATGCGCATGTTCCGTTCAAAGTTCATGTGCTATTAATCCTTAGAACTAGGTTAAACAGCTGCGAATCCTGTCACAGTAGCAACTGCCTCCCCTAACTCGTTACTCCTAATTGTCACGGTAAGTTTGCGGTTCAAGGCTTCCCCTACGCGTGCAACTAGTTTAACATGTGACAAGCGAGCTACACAGGCAAGTTTGCGGTTCAAGGCTTCCCCTACTCATGCAACTAACTGTCTCAATACGCACAGAATTAATACAAGTAAATAAACTATGCATTAAGCTCAAGTCTCAAAGGAATACATCACAGATTCATGCCCGACCAACACTGAGTGTTTAGCTAGACATGCTAGTGGTAAACATCATAAAATAGTAAGATAACATCTAATGTATCAGAGAAAACGGTAGCAAACAGTGCGTGCAGTGTGTCTTCTCGGCTGGCGCAGTCGGCTGGCGCAAATCCTCTCAACAGGTCCGTGTGTTTTCCAGTCCTGCTGCACAGTGCCTCCTTGCGTCCTCTGGTGCCTCTGGAACAGCAGTCTTTCGAACTCCTTGAAACCCTAGACTTTCTTTCTTCTTATACTGCTCAGGAGGTTCATCTTTTGGCAGCTTCCAAATCTGGTCACTGGGATTTTGCGCTTGGCGCACAGCATTGGTCGGCTCGGGTAGCGCACCTCTGCTGTCTTTCGCCATCTCTTCTTTTGTTTGCGCCGCTAGCTCCACAGGCTGATCTTTCACTCCTAGAACGCTGCCTGTTAGCGCGTATCCGACTTAAGGACTCGTTCTGACCTGATATACAAAAATATTGGAAACGAGTAATCTTGCCCATAAAATATTGTAAATAAGCATGGGGTTATGATCTAAATAACGTGTATAACTAGGCTCTATCACTTAGTGAATTAAAAGACTGAGTTCAGTGCTTTCCAGAGGTAGGCACTTGGCCGAACTGGGTGAACAAACCATTGTTCCTTGTTCTATCTTGCTGAATCAGATTTGTGTTTAAGAGTGTGCTGTAGCAACTGCTTGTACACAAATCTCCATCTCAGAGACGCTGCGGAAATTTCAATTGGTATCAGAGCGGGAACTCAACATACAAATTAGAGATCCTGAGCATCTAAGCAAGGTACAATGAATGAAGGACAGAGCACGAGTCGTCCACCATTGTTGAAGGAAAGCAACTATGGATATTGGAAGGGTAGGATGAAGGCATTCCTCAAAACCATAGACGAAAGAACCTGGAGAGCAGTTGTGGCTGAATGGTCTCCTCCCATTACTTTGGACGAAAGGGGTGTTACCCGAGTGAAACCTGAAGTACAGTGTATTGCAGAAGAGGAAGCTACAACAACTGGTAATTCAAAGGCTCTGAATGCAATTTTTGCTGCAGTAGATGCTAACAATTTCAGGTTAATCTCCAACTATGACATTGCAAAACAAGCCTGGGAAATCTTGCAAGTTGCTCATGAAGGAACCGACAAAGTGAGAATGTCCAGACTACAGATCATAGCAACTCAGTTTGAGAATCTGAAGATGCAAGAAGAAGAGATTATTACAAAGTTCAATGCCAAGCCGTGTGACCTATCAAATGAAGCTCATGCACTTGGAGAACCTTTTTCTGAGGAGAAGCTAATTAGGAAAGTTCTCAGATTCTTGCCCACCAGATTTGATATGAAGGTAGCAGCTACCAAAGAAGCTCAGAATGTCAGACATATGAGGCTGGAGGAGTTGATCGGATCCCTTAAACATATTGAAATGAAGCTGGTCAAAGAAGAACCCTCTCCCAAAGACAAGAATGTTGGAATGAAAGCTGAAACAGAAGGAAAGAAGTCTGTACCTGATGATCAACTGAGTCTGCTAGTTAAAAATATCGAGAAGCTCATGAAGAATATGGAAACAAAATCTAGGCGAGGCTCATCCTCTCGAAGGATATTCCAGTGGAGATTCCTAGCTAAAGAAGGAGATTTGATTGTGGGAGATTTGAATCTCAAATCAAATCTAATCTCCTAAAATTAGGAGATATTGATTTTACTAGGGAAATTGCTAAATCCTGATAATGATGGAAGTGGGTGCTCCTATATAAAGAAGACCCTTCAGAGCAATGAAGTCGATCGAAAAAGAGTGCAGAGAGCGAGAACACACACAGAATTCCGAGAGAGTAATTTTGGTGTGCGAACAGAACTTCGATCTTCACCGAGAGTAGATCGTGAGCACAGAGCTGCGATGACTGAAGCAGAGGGTGATCAGGACTTGCGTAGTCTGATCCAAGCTTGATCTGGAAGCCAATTCAGAGCAGAGGGTGCTTGTTGGTTGATCAATGGTTGCCGCAGAAGAATTGACGGGTGAGTGACTCGATCAAATGTCTTGGCGGCAGTGCTCGCTAGTGACAGGAGGTCACTGAGTGAGGGGGAGTATTCCAGAGTGTGCAGCGCTCGTGGAATCATTCGAACGGCTCAGCGGAAGGCTTCGGAGCGACGCGGACAGTTTGTGCATCAGTTGTGTGCTACAGCAGATGCTATAGCAACCCTGCAGAATATGAGTATTGTTTACAATAGGCTGAGTTTCGAGGAGATAGTAGCTATTCTAGATAGATATCAGGAGAGGTTGTAGACACAAGTCAGAGCTTGTTCTGATTGTGTTCGTGGATCCACTTAAGGTTGAGTAGCGTAGGTTGCGTGGAGTTGTAACCATGTGTACTTGGAGACCTTTGAGATTAGTGGATTAAAGACTGAGAATAGTCCTCCCCAGACGTAGGCAATTGGCCAAACTGGGTGAACAAACATTTGTCCTTATTCATTCTTGCTGAAACAGTTTCCGGGTGAACAAGAGTGTGCTGTAGCAACTGCTTGTTCACGAACCTGTTTATCAGTGGTGCTGCGAATTTCAATTGGTATCAGAGCGGGAGCTCGACACACAAAGTAAAAGATCTTACAACGCCTCTGAAGAAGAGAAGGAATAATGAAGAAAGGACAGAGCACGAGCAGACCTCCATTGTTGGAAGAAAGCAACTATGGATATTGGAAGGCTAGAATGAAGGCCTTTCTCAAAGCCATTGATGAGAAGACCTGGAGAGCTATCGTGGTCCAGTGGTCTCCTCTAATTACTATGGATGAACAGGGAGTTACACGGGTAAAACCTGAAGAACAATGGACTGCTGAAGAGGGAGCTGCAGCAACTGGTAATTCAAAGGCTCTTAATGCTATTTTAGTTGCGGTTGATGCTTAACAATTTCAGGTTGATATCAAACTGTGATATTGCCAAGCAAACTTGGGAAATCCTGCAAACTGCCCATGAAGGAACTGATAAAGTAAGGTTCTCAAGATTACAGATTATTGCTATGCAGTTTGAGAATCTGAGAATGCTAGAAGAGGAGACGATCACTGAGTTCAATGCAAAACTATGTGACCTGTCAAATGAAGCCCATGCTCTTGGAGAACCTATCCCTGAAGAGAAGCTGATTAGGAAGGTCCTCAGATTGTTGCCCACAAGATTTGACATGAAAGTGACGGCCATTGAAGAAGCTCAAAATGTCAGACACATGAGGCTGGAAGAATTGGTTGGATCCCTCAAACAATTTGCGATGAAGCTGGTTAAAGAAGAGCCCACTCCTAAGGATAAGAATATAGGACTGAAGGCAGAAATAGAAGTGAAGAAGCCAGCTCCAGATGATCAGCTGAGTATGCTAGTAAAGAACCTTGGGAAACTCCTGAAGAACATGGACTCAAGAACTAGACAAAGCTCATCCCTCACGAAAACAATCCAGAAGAGGTGGAGGAAATAAAAGGAGAGGGAAGGAATCTGCTCTGAATGAAGATGAGAAGAAAGAAATGAGAAAGGGTGTTCACTGCTGGAATTGTGAAGGGTATGGACATATTGAGGCTGACTGTCCGAGCAAACCCCTCAAAAACTCGGAGAAGAAGGATAACAAGTCCCTGACAGCTAAGTGGAGTGACTCTGAGGAAAGTGAAGAAGAAAATTGTATTGTGTTAACCAGTGTGTCTGATTTCAACCACAAAGAGTTAATAAATAATGAATTATATTATGGGGTTGTCATGTCTGAAAGTGAAGACGAAGAGGACTCAACTGTCAGCCTAGTAGATTATCTGGATGAGATATTGAAATAGTGTAAGGAAGCTCTACAAATGAATCTAGCATTGACGGGTGATAGAGCCTAGTTATACACGTTATTTAGATCATAACCCTATGCTTGTTTGCAATATTTTATGAGCAAGATTACTCGTTTCCAATGTTTTTGTATATCAGGTCAGAACGAGTCCTTAAGTCGGATACGCGCTAACAGGCAGCGTTCTAGGAGTGAAAGATCAGCCTGTGGAGCTAGCGGCGTAAACAAAAGAAGAAATGGCGAAAGACAGCAGAGGTGCGCTACCCGATTGCGCCAACCAGTGCGCCAGGCGCAAAGTCCCAGTGACCAGATTTGGAAGTTGCCAAAAGATGAACCTCCTGAGCAGTATATGAAGGAAGAAAGTCTAGGGTTTCAGAGAGTTCGAAAAAAAGACTGCTGTTCCAGAGGCACCAGAGGACGCAAGGAGGCACTGTGCGGCAGAACTGGAAAACACACGGACTTGTTGAGGAGATTTGCGCCAGCCGACTGCGCCAGCCGAGAGAAGACACCGCACGCACTGTTTGCTACCGTTTTCTTGGATTCATTAGTTATTACTTACTATTTTATGATGTTTACCACTAGCATGTCTAGCTAAACACTCAGTGTTGGTCGGGCATGAATCTGTGATGTATTCCTTTGAGACTTGAGCTTAATGCATAGTTTATTTACTTGTATTAATTCTGTGCGTACTGAGACAGTTAGTTGCATGAGTAGGGGAAGCCTTGAACCGCAAACTTACTGGTGTAGCTCGCTTGTCACATGTTAAACTAGTTGCATGCGTAGGGGAAGCCTTGAACCGCAAACTTACCGTGACAGTTAGGAGTAACGAGTTAGGGTAGGCAGTTGCTACTGTGACAGGATTCGCAGCTGTTTAGTCTAGTTCTAAGGATTAATAGCACATGAACTTTGAACGGAACATGCGCACGTGTTAGGAAGCCTTTACCGGACACTAACCCAAGTAAAACATAAACTATAGATGTTTAGAGTCGATGATAAGGAATGCATTCATAGAGGATTGTCTGCCCAATACTTCTCATAAATATAGTATTTAATCTCTACTGCTTGCGCACGTCTAGTGCAATTCCCCGCGTTACGATATTCGCTGTTACTCGCGCGTCGCGCAAAACCCCCAATCGCTCACGCAACCCCCGTTTTCTTAAGTGTAGGTTACTGGCTAAGACTCACTGCTTGCTCCCTGTGGAGATCGACCCTTACTTAACCGCTGTACTAGTGGGAGAGGAAGGAATTATATTTGACGCGCACAACGACGCGCGATCAAATTTTGGCGCCGTTGCCGGGGAGCAACACAGCTAAGTTTTAGCTAGCTTACATTTCTCACTTTAGTAACTAGTTATTTCATTTTGTTTTGTTTTCTCGTTGTTGTTTCTGACAGCGCACAATCACATCAGCCTGCGCAACCTTGAAACAGTTGCGCTGCGCAGATTCTAGTTGCGCACTTACAGACGCGACAACTTCGTTGCCATTTAATTTCGTTTCTTGAGTTTGGATCAGGACATGGAGGATAACAGTGTGGTTGGAGATAACCTGGGAGACAGAACCCCAGAGGAAGCAAGGGCACATAACAGCGCAGCCCTATTCAGAGAGGAAGTACAGCGTGAGGTCGACGCACGGATGGCCGCTGAACCATACTTTGCGCCACCCGTTCGTCCAGTCGCGAGGCGCAGGACAGTGCGCGAAATGTCAGCCCCACTCACTGTTAACCAGCCATGGTGCATAGTGCTTCCGCCCGACGGACAGTTCGAACTGAGGAGCTCACTCATCCATCACATGCCCAAGTTTCACGGAACGAACAACGAAAATCCAGTCAAGCATGTGCGGGAGTTCCTAATCATTTGCGAGAACATGAAGACCTTGGGGGAGAACGATGAAGCACTGAAGATGAAGGCGTTCCCATTTTCATTGAGTGATGCAGCCAAACACTGGCTGATGAGCTTACCCGCAGGATCAATCCACACATGGGAGCAGCTGCAGAAGAAATTCTTAGATAAATTTTATCCAGCAGCGAAGATTGCGCTGCTCAGAAGGGAATTGGCCGCGCCAAGGCAAGGCGCAGGGGAGTCTCTGTCAGAATACTACGAGCGTTTCAGGGAGCTAGAAGCCAATTGCTACAATCACGGGCTTCCCCAGAATGTGCTGATAGAGAACTTTCTGAATGGACTGCTGCCCATGGAGCTGCGACTACTGAATGCATGCGCAGGAGGGGACATTTGCAACATGTACCCGGAGGATGCATGGCAGCTGATAGAAGATTCTGCTGAGCAGGTAAGACATCAATTGACACTTGAAAGTAGTCGTAATCGTTCTGTGCATCAGGTAGAGGCAAGCGCTGAGATCAAAGAAATGAAGGCCATGCTACAGAAGCTGATGAGTGCGCAGAGCGCACAACCAGTTGCGCCAAAGGTATGTGAATTCTGCAGGTCCACTGAGCACAAGACAGACGAATGCCCAACACTTTTTGAAGAAACTGGAGATGTAAATGCCCTTGGAGGATGGGACAACAGAGGACCGCAGAGGCAGAATCAGCCGCGCTTTGGGCTCGCTGCAAATGGATTCAGATGGAAAGAAGAGAACAATTTCCAGAGGCAGCCCACTGATCAGCGCGCGCCACAGCAGACGCAACAAGCTGCACCCTACAATCCACCGCATCGCCGCACAGACGCACCAGCGCAGAACAATCAGCAACCAAGGCGATCCTTGGAAGATATCATGGGGCAGCTAGCAGACACAGTGCACAAGAATGACGAAAAGTATGACAAGAGGTTCGAATCCATAGAAAAGCATCTATCACAAATTGCAACCACGGTGTATGAGCTGAAAAAGAGCGATGGCAACCTGCCTTCACAAGTGATTCAGAACCCTAAAGGAGGAGTTAATGCAGTAACACTGAGGACTGGGCGAACAGTGGGAACAGAGCAGACCGCGCAGGCGCCCGCGCAACTAGTTGCGCAAGTCCCAGATCCAGCAGCTCAGAGTGCGCAACCAGAGCCAGAGGCGCAATCAGAAGCGCCAACCACGAACCAGCAGGGCAAAGCGCCAGGTATGTCTCACTCGACAAACAAGAACAAAAATTGTACTAACATACCTGCTCCTTTCCTTGTGCAGGCACCACTGGCGAGAAAAGAAGCACTGGACAAGGAACTATATGAGCTGTTCAGCAAGGTGGAAATCAACATACCTCTCATAGAAGCTATTCGACAGATTCCCAGGTATGCGAAGTTTTTAAAAGAGCTGTGCACAAATAAAAGGAGGACAGGCGAATGCGCACAGGTAATGCTAAATGCGCAGGCCTCAGCAATCGTGCAACAAAAGGTACCACCTAAGTGCCGAGATCCAGGTACATTCACTATCCCTTGCACCTTAGGTAAAACCACGGTAAGCAACTGCATGATCGATTTAGGCGCATCAATCAATTTATTACCATATTCTCTCTATGCGACCTTGCGCCTTGGACCACTAAAACCTGCAGGTCTCACAATTCAGCTAGCAGATAGATCGTGCAAACAACCTGCAGGCATGATAGAAGATGTCCTAGTTCGAGTAGGAGAGCTGGTGTTCCCAGCAGACTTTTATGTGCTCGAAATGGAGGGTGAATCAAGCGCCAGCAGTGCGCAGATCCTCCTAGGCAGACCGTTTCTGATGACTGCGCGCACGAAGATAGACGTGTGGAGGGGCACGCTCTCCATGGAGGTAGATGGCGAAGAAATCCATTTCAACATCTTCGAAGGGATGCAGCACCCACATGAGGACGCTACCGTGCACGCAATGGACAGCTTTGACGATTTAGTCACAGAAGCGCAGTGTGCAAGCGCAACCATAGGACCAGAGCTACTGACACAGGCAGAGCTGGAGGAGCAAGAGGAGGAGCTAAGAAGTGCTGAACCAGCACCCACACAGGCACTTGATATAGTTCATATTTGCACCGCTAACAAAATCTTGCCCTCTGTTGAACAGGCACCCAAGATCGAACTGAAGCAACTCCCGGAGCACCTCAAGTACATTTTCTTGGGAGAAAAGGACACCCTGCCAGTGATCATCAAGAAGGGATTGGAAAAAGAGCAGGAGGCGCGCTTACAACAGGTGCTGCGCAGGAACCAGCGCGCCATTGGATGGACTCTTGCTGATCTGCGCGGAGTGAGCCCAGACGTGTGCATGCACCGAATTCTGTTGGAAGATGGTGCCAAACCATCCAGGGAGGCTCAGCGCAGGTTAAACCCAAATATGATGGAGGTAGTGCAAAAGGAAGTTCTGAAGTTGCTTGACGCAGGGGTCATTTACCCAATCTCAGACAGCAAATGGGTCAGCCCGGTGCACGTTGTGCCAAAGAAAGGAGGAATCACGGTGGAGGAGAATGCGCAGGGCGAGCTAGTTCCCAAGCGCATACAGACTGGCTGGCGCATGTGCATCGACTACAGAAAGCTGAACGCTGTAACGCGCAAGGACCACTTCCCGCTACCCTTCATGGACCAAATGCTGGATCGCTTGGCAGGTAAGCCTTACTTTTGTTTTTTGGACGGATATTCAGGTTACAATCAGATACCCATAGCTGCGGAGGATCAAGAGAAGACCACGTTCACATGCCCCTTCGGAACATTTGCGTTTCGGCGTATGTCTTTTGGGCTGTGCAACGCGCCAGGTACGTTCCAACGCCTCGTCATGAGCATTTTCTCTGATATGATTGGTATATGCATAGAAGTGTTCATGGATGATTTCACTGTATATGGGAGTACCTTTGATGCATGCTTAACACATCTAGATAAAGTCTTAGCGCGCTGCATCTCTAAGAACTTAGTGCTAAATTACGAAAAATGTCATTTCATGGTAACGCACGGAGTAGTACTGGGTCATATCATTTCAGAGGAGGGTATTAAGGTAGACAAAGCTAAGATAGATATTATTTCTAATCTGCCTTATGCCACCAACGTGCGCGACGTGAAATCGTTCTTAGGGCATGCTGGGTTTTACAGGCGTTTTATTAAGGATTTCTCTAAGATTTGCATACCCCTGTCTAACTTGTTGCAAAAAGACGTGTGCTTCGATTTTACTGATGAGTGCAGGGCGGCGTTCGATAAGCTGAAAGAAGCGCTGACCAGTGCGCCAGTAATGCGCGCACCAGACTGGAACCTGCCATTCGAGCTGATGTGTGACGCAAGTGACTACGCAGTAGGAGCAGTCTTGGGGCAGCGCGAGGACAAGAAGCCGCATGCCATCTACTATGCATCGCGCACACTGGACTCCGCGCAGAAGAACTACACCACAACGGAGAAGGAGCTTCTGGCAATTGTATTTGCGCTGGAGAAGTTCCGAGCATATGTTCTAGGCGCCAGAGTCATCATCTACACGGACCACGCAGCTATCCGCTACCTCATGTCCAAGAAAGAGACCAAGCCGCGCCTGATGCGCTGGGTACTTCTGCTTCAGGAATTCGACTTAGAGATCAAAGATAAGAAGGGCACGGAAAATACCGTCGCTGATCACCTGAGCAGGATCGTAAAGGATGAGGAGCCAGGGCAGATCAAGGAGACATTCCCTGACGAGCATCTGATGGCGCTAACAGGTAAGGTACCATGGTATGCGCATATCGCAAATTACCTGGTCACAGGTGCGTTCCCTCCTCATTTCAATAAAACTCAGTGCATGCGATTGAAACATGAGTCCAAGCATTACCTTTGGGATGATCCTTACATGCTTAGAATAGGTCCAGATCGGATATTAAGACGTTGCGTGCCTGACCATGAGATTAACTCTGTGTTGATGTTTTGTCATGCGCACGCCTGTGGAGGACATTTCGGTCCCAAGCGCACGAGCAGGAAGATCTTGGACTGCGGATTCTACTGGCCGCACCTATTCAGAGATGCCTATGACCACTGCAGGAAGTGTGACAGGTGCCAGCGCACTGGAGGAATCTCCGCGCGCAACGAGATGCCGCAGACCCCGATTTTGGTGGATGAAGTGTTCGATGTTTGGGGAATCGACTTCATGGGTCCATTTCCCCCATCTGCCGGCTACGAGTACATACTGGTGGCCGTGGATTACGTATCCAAATGGGTCGAAGCTAAGGCCACGCGCAAGGATGATGGTAAGACTGTCGCTAATTTTCTCAGAACTAACATATTTTGCAGGTACGGAGTGCCTAAGGCAGTTATCAGCGACCAGGGGACGCACTTCTGCAACAGGGTTGTGGCGCAAGTTTTCAAGCACTATGGGGTGCGCCACAAGACGTCCACCGCTTACCATCCACAGACAAATGGACAGGCCAAAGTTTCTAACAGAGAGATCAAGCGCATCTTGGAAAAGACTGTGAGGCCGTCGCGCAAGGATTGGAGCCAGCGCCTGGATGATGCGCTATGGGCATACCGCACTGCACACAAGACGCCCATTGGAACCTCACCATTCCGGCTGGTCTATGGGAAGGCATGCCACCTGCCAGTGGAGCTCGAGCACAAGGCATATTGGGCCTTACGTATTTGCAACTTGAACTTGGATGAGGCAGGAAAAGAACGCGCATTTGAGCTGAGCGAACTAGAAGAGCTGCGCCTGGACGCCTATGAGGGACTGCGCGATTACAAAGCGCGCACCAAGGCGTTTCATGACAAGCACATCCTCCGGCGCACATTTGAACCAGGCGATCAGGTATTATTATTTTCATCACGCCTGAAGCTCATGCCTGGGAAGCTGCGCAGCAAGTGGACGGGACCATACACCGTCACCAAGGTTTTCCCCTACGGCACAATTGAATTAGAAGATGGGCACCAGCATCGTTTTCAGGTTAACGGGCAGAGAGTCAAACGGTACTTGGGCGAACCTTGGGATGGCGCAGCACGCAACATTGACTTGGCCGAGCCAGAGATAGTGGACGAGCAAGCTGCTGCGCCAGACGCACCACCAGATGCTTCAGAGGGAGAACTAGCACCCATCGCCTATATCTCCTCTTCCTCTGCATCTGCCCTCCTTACGAATAATGTATCACATGCTGACCTTCCCTTTTATCCTTTGCGCAGGACCAATGAGATCGTAACACCAGCACTGGCGCAAGGACACTCAGGAGCAAGAGTGGGGGAGGCTGCAGACGCACTTCTTGGCACGTAACGAGGTACCGTCGAGCCAACGACGTTAAACAAAGGCACTTGTCGGGAGGTAACCCGACACGTTTTATTTTGGCACATTTTATTCTGCTTGTTTTGTTTTTTTTTTTTGAGTGTTTTTAGCTTAGTTTAGGGTTTGGTAGTTTTTTGTAGTCACACAAGTGCGCAGCCTCCGTGCGCTTGAGCTTGAGTCGTGGGGACACGTCTCTGTTCAAGTGTGGGGGGGGGGGGGGGGGGCGTTACTCTTACATTTTATGTTTTGAGCATTTTTAGTATAGCTTAGTTTAAGTTGAAGAGAATTAGTAGCAATAGTGCGCTAAGGTGCAGGATGCGCATGCGCTCCAGCTTGTTTTGCGCTATCCGTATTGCGTGCGCCGTTCTCTACTGTTTTAGCATAATTTTTTTCATTTTTTCTGCTCCTGTTAGTTGGGATATACAGGGGATGTGGAGTTGATAGAAATGCTCCAGAGAGGCGGTTAGTCGCTTGTGTTTCGAAGACGAGGTTTATGGTCGAGTGCGCTAGTGGAGGCCGGTGCTTCGCAACCCTCGGAACAAAAGAGCGCGCTCAGTCACGCAGATGCCAAAGGCGAAATACCCAAAGCGTGGCGAGGTGGGAAAACAAACCACCTTCTCTCTGGAAGCCGAGCTAAGGAAGGCGGGCGCGGATATAAACGCGTGCGCCGACCGGCGCAGACAGACCAAGGAGGGAGAGCGGAACGAGTTCCATAGCTGCTATCCGAAGGCTGAGATTGGAACTGTTCTGGGAATGAAACAAATTGGAAAAGAAGCTGTACAAAAGAAAAATACCAGCAGAAGCAGATGATTTGCGTTATAAAAAAAAATCAGCATGCGCACTACTTAGTACCTGCGTGCGCAAGACCACAAGGATATCATCAAAGGCTCAGGTTCCCAGGAAGTGTGCGAACGAATCACGCACTGGAAGAAGCTCGCGCAAGAAACCATATACCTATCTTCGGAGCGGGAGCTGACAACCAGGAGCCTAAGAAGAGCTATCTCCCAGTCATCCAAAGATCTTCATCCCGGCTGAGAGGTAATGAAATTTCGGGATTATTATATTAAAACTATTGAGTGCAGTTGTGCGCAGGTGATAGAGCAGCACAAGTTGAGCAACTGTGCATTTTGCGCTAGAATGCAAGGCTGTGCGCTAGTCTCCAAAAAAGGTAATTGTATCCGCGTTTCAGTACTTGTTCGGGACGAACAAGGGGCAAGTGTGGGGGGTTTGATAGAGCCTAGTTATACACGTTATTTAGATCATAACCCTATGCTTGTTTGCAATATTTTATGAGCAAGATTACTCGTTTCCAATGTTTTTGTATATCAGGTCAGAACGAGTCCTTAAGTCGGATACGCGCTAACAGGCAGCGTTCTAGGAGTGAAAGATCAGCCTGTGGAGCTAGCGGCGCAAACAAAAGAAGAAATGGCGAAAGACAGCAGAGGTGCGCTACCCGATTGCGCCAACCAGTGCGCCAGGCGCAAAGTCCCAGTGACCAGATTTGGAAGTTGCCAAAAGATGAACCTCCTGAGCAGTATATGAAGGAAGAAAGTCTAGGGTTTCAGAGAGTTCGAAAAAAAGACTGTTGTTCCAGAGGCACCAGAGGACGCAAGGAGGCACTGTGCGGCAGAACTGGAAAACACACGGACTTGTTGAGGAGATTTGCGCCAGCCGACTGCGCCAGCCGAGAGAAGACACCGCACGCACTGTTTGCTACCGTTTTCTTGGATTCATTAGTTATTACTTACTATTTTATGATGTTTACCACTAGCATGTCTAGCTAAACACTCAGTGTTGGTCGGGCATGAATCTGTGATGTATTCCTTTGAGACTTGAGCTTAATGCATAGTTTATTTACTTGTATTAATTCTGTGCGTACTGAGACAGTTAGTTGCATGAGTAGGGGAAGCCTTGAACCGCAAACTTACTGGTGTAGCTCGCTTGTCACATGTTAAACTAGTTGCATGCGTAGGGGAAGCCTTGAACCGCAAACTTACCGTGACAGTTAGGAGTAACGAGTTAGGGTAGGCAGTTGCTACTGTGACAGGATTCGCAGCTGTTTAGTCTAGTTCTAAGGATTAATAGCACATGAACTTTGAACGGAACATGCGCACGTGTTAGGAAGCCTTTACCGGACACTAACCCAAGTAAAACATAAACTATAGATGTTTAGAGTCGATGATAAGGAATGCATTCATAGAGGATTGTCTGCCCAATACTTCTCATAAATATAGTATTTAATCTCTACTGCTTGCGCACGTCTAGTGCAATTCCCCGCGTTACGATATTCGCTGTTACTCGCGCGTCGCGCAAAACCCCCAATCGCTCACGCAACCCCCGTTTTCTTAAGTGTAGGTTACTGGCTAAGACTCACTGCTTGCTCCCTGTGGAGATCGACCCTTACTTAACCGCTGTACTAGTGGGAGAGGAAGGAATTATATTTGACGCGCACAACGACGCGCGATCAACGGGCAGAGTCAAGCTACTGGAAGAAGAGCGAAGAAGATTTCTCCCCCCATCCAACAAACAAGTCACAATACTAAAAAGGGAAGATCAAAGAAGCCAAGACACTGACACTGGTGCCACTTTAGCAACAGCAAAGGCAGCCGAACCCCAGAAAAATATTCTGAATGAAAATCTTTCATATCAAAGACTTGGAAAAGGAAGAGCGGGGCTCGGATACACTGGCGAAGAAAGCTCTAGAGGAACAGTCTTCATACCAGCCTCGGATGCCTTGATCTATGACAATAAAAAATCAACTGGTTGCCCAAAACGTGCAGAGGAAGACGGAACCAGACACTTGAACAAGAGGATGCTACAGCACCCGATGAACCATCCATCTGTAGCAATGCCAGAGCCTCTGAATAAGAGGAGTTCATGCACAAATAATTATGGCCAGAGGAAAAGGAATCAGAAGATACCCCCGATCCTGAAGCGGCAGCAGAGAACCCAAAGAACTTTCATAGCTGGAAAAGGGGAACAAAACCCAGAGGCAACACATGCTGTAATAAATCTCCGTGTCCAGTGGATCTGGGAAATGCTCATTATTGGAAAGAACCACGATGGAGTATTGCAAAGCCTGCTGTACCTGTCCACTGGAAGAAAAAATACAGGAGAAAGCCATAGAAAATACAGATGTGGAGACCCAAATGTGTGAAACGAAAAGACAGGAGACTTGAGGGTTAGAAGAGTGGTAAATCAAGACAAACTCAAGTATGGGTGATGAAACAATCATCAGAGCCTCACGAGGATCCTCCATACAAAGATGTCATCCAGGATATGTAGAAGAACCAGCTCCTGTCTGCTATAGCAACCTGGCCGGTAAAAGCTTGTTCATATGCTTTGGTCGCTAAAGCAAGAAGAAGTCACATGCGCGGCACGTGAACTCAAAGTCTCAAATTAAAAGAGAAAAAGTAGCGGGTAAATCAAATTCTAGGGCAAAATCAGTTGAAGGCGCTTCCCCCACATCGTTGCTGATCAACACTCCCGTGTGCTCTTCTCACTCTATGCAAACCCGCAACCATGGTGAAAACCCGAGGCCTGAAGAAAAACCTGGCAGCAGCATGGCAAGGCAAAACCGAAAGGAGGTCAGTTTCGTAATGAAGCTCCTCCTCAGGGTTTAGACTTGGTGGTCTGGGAGCCCGCAACTCTTTTTGTGTCACACAACACTTCTTCTCCTCAAAGAGGAACCTCGCAGAAAAGGAGACGTCTAGTTCATGACAGGGAGCCTGCTACCAGCGCTGCAGTTGTAGCTGAAGAGGAAGTACTTGAAGAACCCTCAAGAGAAGTACAAGATGCAGAGAATGCTGTGGCGGGCCATACTGTAGAGAGCTGCAGAACACTTGTCACATCCCCAGGCATAGAAGGAGAAGGGGAGGAGATGGAAGCTGAACTACCTGAACAAGAATCTGCTACAGCACATGCTCCTCCACCTTCGGACAAAGGAAAAGCACCAATCATCATTGCTGATACCAGTAGTGGAGAAGAGGAGTCCAGTGAAGAAGAGGAGTCCAGTGAGGATGCTACAGGTAAACCTTCGGAGAGAAGACCTGTGGGTCAGAAGTCCAGCGAAGGAGATGTCACAACAGCAGTCACTGTCGGGGGAATATGGTTCAGAAACAGGAATGCTTATCAATCCTGGAGCTCAGTAGAGAGGAAGCACATTATTCCTGAAAAGAGGCTGGATTTGGAGAAATACAAGTCTTCAGCAATCATCCAAATTCTAACTGAGGTAAATCTTCTGAAATCCATAACCTATCCTTACAGATACAATAGCCGATTAGTTAGGGAGTTTATAGTAAACATGGAAGAGAAGTTTGGACAAGAGGGTGGAGATGAGTATGGGAAAAGCTGGGTCAGGGGTAAGGTGGTACTGGTTACCCCAGAAAGAATAGATGATATCTTTGGGATTGATAGTGATGCAAGAGAGCCCACAAATGTCAAACGAGAGGTGTTGGCCAAGGTTATCACAGGAGGTGTGTGTCAATCCTGGGGAGGCCTCAGTGCATCTGAACTCACCTCTATGTATGCTCTGCTGTACAATCTGGGGATTAGGAACTGGATCCCCAGCTCTCATAGGGGAAAGGTTAGCAAACCCTTTGCTGACCTCTTGCACTCGGTCGGGAAAAGGAGAAGAATCAGCCTGGGGAGTGTGATGTTTCCTCAGATTGCTGCACATGCTGGCAGCTCTTCCGCCAGCAAACCCATTGTTGCAAATATCTTTGGAGATTTTGGAAGAGTAGGTACTCTAATGTACGAGGTTAGCTTGGTAAGAAGGCTGAGAATTGTGATCACACCATCTGTGATCAATAAGTTTGTGGGGATCCATGAGGAGGCCAGCCCACCAGCAGAAGTGAACACAGACACATTGACAGCAATGCTCACTGGTGGCTAATGTAAAAGCTGGGTGTCACATAACTTGGGAGCCCCTGAACAAAATACTCCGTTCTCTATTCGTTTGCTGTGAGAAATTGGATGCCCTACTCACACAGAGGAAAAGTGAGCAGAGCAATGGGCCAGCTGTTATTTAGCATTGGCAGAGGAAGAAAGTCAACCTTGGATAGATTATCTTCCATCAAATCGCCGCTCATGCCAATAATCCGATATCCAACTTGAGCATTGGATTTCCCTCCTTGATATACCAAATCATGATCAGACAACACAAATAGTTGGAAGCTGTCTGATCGCGCGTCGTTGTACGCGTCAAATTAATCCTTCCTTCTCCACTTAGTATAGCGGCTAAGTCAGGGTCGATCCCACAAGGAGCGTGCAGACTCGTCTTAGCTAGCAACCTACAGCTTACGAAATTGGGGTTGTGAGTAATTGGGTTGCGCAGGTGTGCGTATGAACAGTGGTGAAAGCAGAATTGTACGATACGTTCGCAGGCAGTAGATTTTAAGTACTATGACTATGAAGAGTGAAATTCGCAGCGTCTCTTGACAAACAGATTTGTGAACAAGCAGTTGCTGCAGCACACTCTTGTTCACTCAGAAATTGTCTCAGCAAATAGTGAACAAGACAGAGGTTTGTTCTCCCAGTTCGGCCAACTGCCTACGTCTGGGGAGGACTGTTCTCCAGTCCTCAATCCAATAATCATAGAGGTCTCCAAGTACACTCGGTTACAACTCCGCGCAACCTATGCTACTCAACCTTGTGTGGATCACAGGACACAATCAGAACAGGCTCTGACTTGTGTCTGCATACCCTTTACAAATGTCAATCTAGAATAGCTAGTGTCTCCACGAAACTCAGCCTATTCTAAACTACACTCAACTCTGCAGGGTTGCTATAGCACACAGCTGATGCACAATTGTCCGCGTCGCTCCAAGCCCTTCTGCCGAGCAGATCGAACGATTCCACGAGCGCTGCACACTCTGGAATACTCCCCCTTGCTCAGTGACCACCTGCCACTAGCAAGAACTGCCACCTAGAAACTCGACCGAGCCACACACACGTCAGTTCTTCCGCGGTCTTCCTTGATCAACCAACAAGCACCACTGCTCTGAATTGGCTTCCAGTTCAAACTCGGATCAGACTACGCAAGTCCTGATCTCCTTCTGCTTCTGTCACCACAGCTCTGCGCTCACGCTCTGCTTCCGGGTGATGATCGAAGAACTCGTCCGTCGCACACCAAAATTACTCTCTCTAAATTCTGCGTACGCACTCGTGTATCCCTCAGCTTCGATCAACCTCTCTCTCCTCTGACCTCTTCTCCCTTAAAAGCAACGCCAACTTTAATCCAGAACAGGATTTAGCAATGTCCCAAAAAAAACCAATTATCTCCTAATTTTTAGGAGATTAGATTTGATTTGATCTCCAAAAAAAATCTCCTTCTCTAGCTAGGAGTTCCCACTGGAATATTCTTGGCAGCAACATGGAAATTCTTCTGATGCTCTTAGCAGGGCTGCCAGGCCTTCTTGCCTAAGGCCCAGGTTGCTGCTGCACCTCGGACAGATGCTGCAGCCACTTGAACAAGCTCCTGCTGTAGCATCCCCTGCTGAAGCTGCTCCTTGTTCACTTGTGCTGGTTTGGTCAAACATTGCCATACAGTGTCATCAAAGAGTATCGGTACAGACAATCCTCTATGAATGTATCCCTTATCATCGACTCTAAACATCTATAGTGCAGTTCTACTTAAGTTAGTGTCCGGTCAAGGCTTTCTAACGTGCGCGCATGTTCCGATCAAAGTTCATGAGCTATTAATTCCTGAAACAAGTCTAAGCAGCTACGAATCCTATCACAGTAGCAGCTGATTATCCTAGTGTGTTTACTCCTAGTTGTCACCGTCAAGCTATCAACTAGTTTAACATACAATAACTAGCAATTAGAATAAGATTGCGGTTCAAGGCTTCCCTTATTCGCACACTAATTATCACCCATATGCATAGAATTAATATAAGTAGATGGACCAAGCATTAAGCACAAGTCTCAAAGGAAATACTTCATAGAATCATGCCCAACCGATACAAAGTGTTTAGCTAGACATGCTAAAAACAAACATCACAGCAATAATAAATAAAACTAAGGCAGCAAGAGAAAACGTAGCAGGTTGGCGTAATTGCACGTTGCTGTTCTCGGCTGGCGCGAATGGTTCGCACAGATTCTGGCTGAAGTAGCTCGTGTGTTTTGCTGCTGAGTGTCCTTCTCTCTATCCGCTCTCTCTCTCTCTTCAAACCCTAGCTTCCCTCCTCTTATATAGTGGTCTTGAAGCCCAAGGAATGCCTAGATTTGGCCCGAGAGACTTTTAGCAACTTCCCAAATCTAAGAGATCAATATTTAGAAACTCTGCCATTCTGCGCACGCGGATTGCGCTACTTGCTTCCCGTAGTCGGTTTGCGCACTGTAGTCCGAAACAGCTATCTCCTTTTACGCTGCTAGTTCCGCAGGTCGTGCATCGCGCTCTAAAAACGTCCGTTAGCGCACATCTGACTTATGCTCCTGTTTTATCCTGAAACACGAAAATACCGAAAACCAGTAATCTTGTACACAAAATAATGCAAACAAGCACAGTGTTAAGATCTAAATAGCGCATATAAGTAGGCTCTATCAAATCCCTCACACTTGCCCTTGTTCATCCCGAACAAGGACTGAAGCACAGATAATTTTACCTCTCTGAAGTCTAGCGCACAGCCTCATACTCATGCGCGATCCGCACAGCGATTCACCCTACGCGCACAAACCCTTAACAATTCTAGTATAATACTTTCGAAATTTGTTACTTCTCAACCAGGATGCCATTTCATTCGGATGGTTCGGAGATAGCTCTTCATAGGCTCCTGGTTGTCGGCCTCCACTCCGATTTCTGGTACATGGATAATCTCGCAGGTTTCTTCAGGTGCGTGATTCATTCGCGCGCTTCTTGGGAACTCAAGCCTTTCGTCTTTGACGATTTCTACTTTTGGACTAGTGCATGCACTGATATAGAGTTGTGTGTGCACGCCGATTTCTTTTCATTGCGCATATCGTCAACTGATTTCTTATTTTTATACGGCTTCGTCCACTCTTCTGATTTTCCCAGAATGGTTCCAGTCTCGGCCTTCGGATAGCAGCTATGGAACAACGCCCCGCTCTCCCTCCTTGGTCTACTTGCGCAGGTTAGCGCACGCGTTTAAACCCGCGCCCACTTTCCTACACTCGATTTCCAGAGGAAAGGTGGTCTGTTTTCCCACCTTGCCACGCTTTGGGTATTCGCCTTTGGAATCTGCGTGGCTGAGCGTGCTCTATTGTTCCGAAGGTTGCGAAGCACCGGCCTCCACTAGCGCTTTTAGCCATGTACCTTACTCTCGAAGCAAAAACGACTAACCGCCTCTCTAGAGCTTTTTCTTTCAACTCCTCATCCCCTGAATATCCCGACTAAAAAGACAAAAATTTTCCAAAAATATAGTAAATCGGTTAAAGGCAGTGCATGTAGGATGAATAAGGCAAAACAAGTCGAAAGGTCTGCGCAATCCGCACACAAGCGCACAACCACTGCTATTTCCTATACTGCACTAACTAAGCTAAACTACAATGATAAATATGAATGTAAATGTAACGCCCCCCCCCCCCCCCCACACTTAAACAGAGACGTGTCCCCACGACTCAAGCTCAAGCGTAACGGAGAGCGCACATATGCAAGCTACTAAAAAAAAATGAAATGCATCATGAAAATTGAAAACAACGTCAATCCAGCAAATGAAACAAGGTCAGGGGTTCACAAAATATCCACACAAAATAGGAACAGAATATCCAATGATAGTTTTCAAAAACAACAATGACAACCCGAGATGATTTGTGCCTAGCCCCCTGCTACGCTCTAAAGGTCTTCTGAGCTGGAGTCCTGCGTAGACCCTTGTGCCTCCTCGTCCATGGACTCTGTCTCTGTCTCATATTCTGAGCTGGAGGATGGCTGCGCAACTGATACTGCTGCGTGCTGGGTGGCGGGCTCCTCGTCCGATTCAGTCTCCCATATTGAATCTGAACTTAACTCTTTGACGGGAGTGGCCTCAGAGGGCGATCGGATTATCTAGGCAGAAGGTTGCTGAGGGGGCTCTGATGGCATTGGTTGTGGGTCCATGACTGGGGTGCGCACTGAGGATTGGGCTGGTGACTGCGCTGGAGAACTGGCTGGCTCGCGCTGCTCTGAAGGTGACCCTGGAGGTGGCCTGCGCAGACTGAGGAGAGGGGGAATGGGGTCTCCAAATTGCCACCCAGCTGGTGGATTGATGCTTAAATCTGCCCCCTCTGGCGCCAAGTACTCCAGCACGCGCATGACGTTAAACAACATCCGCTGCTCTGCTGGCGCCTCCTCAGAATCCTATCTGCGGTGCTTCGCCGGTGCGCGCGGGGGAGACTCTGATGTAAATGGTGACAACTTCCCTGGCAGTCCACTCGCCCCCACGCGCGCTCCAGTCTGAGCGCGCGTCTTCATGCGCCTAGCTGGCTGCACGACTGGTGCCTCCACATTCTCCATTTCTTCCTCAGCAGCAGCTTCCCCTTGTCGCGCACTACTCTCTGCGGGCGCTCCTCTGATTGCCGCGTGCCTCGGTGCCCTAGCAGCCTGCAGCTGGTAACACCATCCCAATGACCCGTCTTCCTTAGCAGTTACCGCTCGGTACTACAGCATCTGGGCACGGTCAAGAGGAACGGCTGGAACAACTGTTTGCTCAGGCACCTCTGGCTCTCCGTGCAGCCCACGCAGCAAATGCGTAATCACACTTCCACAAGTGAGCGGGCCCTTGGTGCTGAGCCGCTCCCAGTGCACTACCATGTCCGACACGAACCTCACCTTATTCCCATAATACAACCCCTTCAGCATGTCCATATCAAGCAGGCTGACCTTCGGCGCACCGTTATAGCGCCCAATGACTGCGTACGCGACCATGCGCCACAGGTAATACATCCAGGGGTCGCGCAGCTCATGCCCTCGGCTGCGCCCAGCGGCAACCGGTTTGCCCAGAGCCATCTCGCGCCATGCCTCCTGATTGGTGTGCGTATCCACCTCGTGCTCGTGCACCTTGTCACAGCGCAGGGTGCGCTTCAACCTCTTGGCCGATGCAATGTACCACACCCCTCGGTGTCGATACCGGATCTCTAAGTCTTGGATCTGCAGGGACGCCAGGAACTCACAGGTGTCCTCTTTGTCGGCTGCGCTTTCTAAGTCCATCAGCGCTTCCCAGCCGGCCAGCGCGAGCTTCTCCGTGACCAATTAATCCCATGATCACGCGTCGTTGTACGCGTCAAATTAATCCTTCTTTCTCTACTTAGTACAGTGGCTAAGTCAGGGTCGATCCCACAAGGAGCAAGCAGACTCGTTCTAACTAGTAACCTAAAACTTACGAAAATTGGATTGTTAGTGATTGGGTTGCGCATGTGTGCGAATAAACAGTAGTGAAAGCAGAGTTTGCACGAGACGTGCGCAGGCAATAGAAATTAAGTACTATGACTATGAAAAGTATCGGTTCAGACAATCCTCTATGAATGTATTCCTTATCATCGACTCTAAACGTCTATAGTTCGATTTACTTAAGTTAGTGTCCGATCAAGGCTTCCTAACATGTGCGCATGTTCCGATCAAAGTTCATGAGCTATTAATTCTTGAAACTAGTCTAAGCAGCTACGAATCCTGTCATAGCAGCAGCTGATTATCCTAGCGCGTTACTCCTAGTTATCACCGTCAAGCTACCAACTAGTTTAACATATAACAAACAAGTAGTAAGAGTAAGATTGCGGTTCAAGGCTTCCCCTACTCATGCAACTAGCTGTCAACCGTGTGCACAAAATTAATACAAGCATACAAACTATGCATTAAGCACAAGTCTCAAAGGAAATACTCATAAAATCATGCCCAACCGATACAAAGCGTTTAGCTAGACATGCTAGTAGTAAACATCATAGAAATAGTAAATAACAGCTAAAGTATCCATGAAAATAGCTCTGCAGGCTGTGTGTTGCGCTCCTTAAACGCTGCCTATTAGGACTTAGGCCCTTGTTTTGTGCTGGAATACAAAAACACCGAAAACCAGTAATCTTGTACACAAAATGATGCAGACAAGCACAGTGTTAAGATCTAAATAGCGCGTATAAATAGGCTCTATCAGCCCACCTCGCGCAGGAAGTCCCTGCTGATGCACGGTGTGCCATACATGTACAGCCTCCAGAAGGCGTCATACTTCCGTGCGAAAGATGCTAGGGTGTCCTGGTCCTCTGCCGGCCTCATATTTGCAGCGGTCAACTGTAGTCAATGCTCTACTAAGGATCCCAAAATCAGAACTTCAAATCAAACCCTCAAATTCCTACCAGATGGGCGCCTCACTCGTGTCAACAAAACCCAGCAATGAAATCACCAAACGGAGCTAGCTAACTAGGTGCGGTTTTGATCCTAGGGTTACGTCCTCAGCCGGGTTCCTTTACCAAACTCTCACTAAAATGACTGAAACAAGGAATGAGAGGTTACCTAGTGCGCTGGTGTTGTTGTGCTCTTCAAATCTCTCTAGAGAACGCTGGAAACGGTGGGCGGACGGCAAAGATCGGCTGGTAGCAGTGCAAAGCGTTTAACGGTCGAAATTGCAGAATGTCTGGATTTTTCTAAGTATTTGCCATTATATACCCCCTGACCTGCGCATCTGTCCTGCGCACTGACTCGCGCATTGCTATATAACTCAAGAGAAAAAAAAAATGCAAGTGCTGAACTAGCTAAAATGCAAATCCTAAAAAAGTGTAAAAATAAAACGTGGAAAACGTGTCGGGTTACCTCCCGACAAGTGCCTTTGTTTAATGTCGTTGGCTCGACAGTACCTCGTTACTTGCTCAAGTTCATGCTCTGGACCACCCCCACACTTGCTCCTGCGCGCTCTGGTGCGTCTGTGTGTGCTATGTCTTCTTTAGTCCTGCGCAAAGGAACAGATAGGTGGTCAGTGTGGCCAAAATCGTGTGGCACATCATAAGTAACGAGGTTAATCAGTGAGGGAGAAGATATATAATCAGTAGCTCCTAGTTCTCCCTCTGGTGCAGCAGGTTGTATTTATGGCGCAGCAGCTTGCGCATCTTCTATTTCTGGTTCCGCCAAATCAACTTCGCACGTGGCCTCATCCCACGGTTCTCCCAAGTATTTCTTGAGTCTTTGCCCATTAACCTGAAAGCGATGCTTGCGCTCGTTCTCTAACTCGATAGTTCCATACGGGAAAACCTTTGTGACCGTGTAAGGTCCCATCCACTTACTGCGCAGCTTCCCAGGCATCAGTTTTAAGCGCGAGGAGAACAACAACACTCGGTCTCCTGGCTCGAAGGTGCGTCTGAGGATGTACTTATCGTGAAATGCTTTCGTGCGCGCTTTGTAGTCGCGCAACCCCTCATATGCATCCAGGCGCAGCTCCTCTAGCTCGCTTAACTCAAATGCGCGCTCCTTACCAGCCTCATCAAGGTTCAGGTTGCAAGTGCGTATTGCCCAGTATGCCTTGTGCTCCAACTCAACCGGCAGGTGGCACGCCTTTCCATACACCAACCGAAATGGTGAAGTCCCAATCGGTGTCTTGTGCGCAGTCCTGTATGCCCAAAGTGCATCGTCCAGCCGCTGGCTCCAGTCTTTACGCGAAGGTCTCACGGTTTTCTCCAGAATGCGCTTGATCTCTTTATTGGAAACCTAGGCCTGGCCATTCGTTTGAGGATGGTATGCAGTGGACGTCTTGTGGCGCACCCCATAATGCTTTAGTACTTGCGCCACTATTCTGTTGTAGAAATGCATCCCCTGGTCGCTGATTATTGCCTTAGGCACTCCGTACCTGCAGAAAATGTTAGTTCTTAAAAACTCAACGACCGTTTTACCATCATCCTTGCGCGTGGCCTTAGCTTTAACCCACTTCGAGACATAGTCCACCGCAACTAATATGTACTCGTATCCACAATATGGCGGAAACGGCCCCATGAAGTCAATTCCCCACAAATCGAACACTTAGTCTACCAGTATAGGTGTTTGTGGCATCTCATTGCGCGCTGAGATATTTCCTGTGCGCTGGCACCTGTCACAAGCCCTGCAGTGGTTATATGAGTCACGAAACAAGTGCGGCCAATAAAAACAGAGTTAGAGAATGTGTCCTGCTCGTGCGCTTTGGACCAAAGTGTCCTCCGCACGCATGCGCATGACAAAATCTCAAAACAGAGCTCATCTCTTGATCAGGCACACATCGCCTCAAGATCTGATCAGAGCCTATTCTAAGCATGTATGGATCATCCCAAACGTAATATTTAACCTCATGTTTTAACCTCATGCATTGAGTTTTAGTGAAATGAGGGGGAAACGCACCTGTGACCAGGTAATTTGCAATATACGCATACCATGGTACCTTACCGTTCAGCGCCATCAGGTGTTCGTCAGGGAATGTCTCCGTGATCTGCCCTGGCCCCTCTTCCTTCACTATCCTGCTTAGGTGATCAGCAACAGTGTTTTCCATTCCCTTCTTATCCTTGATCTCTAAATCGAACTCTTGGAGCAGCAGCAACCAGCGCATCAGGCACGGCTTAGTCTCTTTCTTGGACATCAGGTAGCGGATAGTAGCGTGGTCAGTGTAGACCGTGACTTTAGTGCCCAGAACATATGCGCGGAACTTCTCCAGTGCAAATACGATTGTCAGACGTTCCTTCTCGGTCGTGGTGTAGTTCCTCTGTGCAGTGTCTAGTGTGCGCGACGCGTAATAGATAGCATGCGGCCTCTTATCCACGCGTTGGCCAAGTACTGCGCCTACAGCGCAGTCAATGGCATCGCACATCAGCTCAAATGGTAGGTTCCAATCTGGTGCGCGCATCACTGGCGCACTGGTCAGCGAATCCTTTAACTTATCAAAAGCATTCCTGCACTCATCAGTCAACTCAAAGCACACATCCTTTTGAAGGAGGTTAGACAATGGGATACATATTTAGAAAAATCTTTAATAAAGCGCCTATAGAACCCTGCATGCCCAAGAAACGACTTAACGTCGTGCACATTAGTGGAATAAGGCAGATTTGAGATAAGATCAATTTTTTCTTTATCGACCTTAATTCCTTCCTGCGAGACGATCTGTCCTCGTACTACTCCATGTGACACCATAAAGTGACATTTTTCATAATTGAGAACTAGGTTCTTGGTAATGCAGCGTGCTAAGACCTTATCAAGATTATCCAAACATGCATCAAATGTCTCACCATGCACAGTGAAGTCATCCATGAATACCTCAATACATAAACCAATCATATCAGAGAAAATGCTCATGACTAAGCGTTGGAACGTACCTGGCGCATTACACAGCCCAAACGACATGCGCCGGAACGCAAAGGTACCGAATGGGCAGGTAAAGGTTGTCTTCTCCTGATCCTCCGCAGTAATAGGGATCTGATTGTACCCTGAGTAACCGTCCAAGAAGCAAAAGTGTGGCTTTCCCGCCAACCGGTCGAGCATCTGGTCCATGAATGGTAGCAGGAAATGATCCTTGCGCGTGACTGCGTTTAGCTTTCTGTAAGCAATGCACATGCGCCATCCAGTCTGTATGCGCTTGGGAACTAGCTCGCCCTGCGCATTCTCCTCTACTGTGATGCCTCCTTTCTTTGGCACAACGTGCACTGGGCTTACCCACTTGCTATCTGAAATCGAGTATATTACACCTGCGTCAAGGAGCTTCAGGATCTCCTTCTGCACTACCTCCATCATGATCGGATTCAGTCTGCGCTGAGGTTCCCTGGATTGTTTGGCATCATTTTCTAGCAGAATTCTGTGCATGCACACATCAGGGCTTACTCCGCGCAGGTCAGCCAATGTCCATTTTATGGCGCGCTGGTTCTTGCATAGCACTTCCTGTAATCGCGCCTCCTGCTCCTCCTCTAATACTTTCTTTATAATGACAGGCAGGGTGTCCTCATTGCCCAGGAAGATGTACTTTAAGTGCTCGGGCAATTGCTTCAGCTCAACCTTGGGTGCCTGTTCAATAGAAGGCAGGATTTTATTAGTAGCGCAAACATTAACCAGATCACATACCTGTCTGGACACTGGTTCTGTGCTGCTCAGCTTATCATCTTGTTCCTCCAACTCTGTCTGTGCCAATGGCGCAGGCTCCCCTGTTGCGCACGCACACTGCGCATGCGCAACCAAGTCGTCCATAGTGTCTAATGCGTGCACTGTGGCGTCCTCATGAGGGTGCTGCATCCCCTTAAAAATGTTAAAGTGAATCTCCTAGCCATCTACCTCCATTGAGTGCGTGCCTTTCCATACATCTATCTTTGTGCGCGCTGTCATCAGAAATGGTCTGCCCAGTAGGATTTGCGCGCTTCCCTTGCTCGGCTCACCCTCCATTTCCAAGACGTAGAAATCTGCTGGGAACACCAGCTCTCCTACTCGGACAAGAACGTCCTCTACCATGCCCGTTGGTTGTTTGCATGACCGATCTGCTAATTGGATGATGAGACCTGCAGGCTTTAGTGGACCAAGGTGCAATGACACATACAAGGAGTAAGGAAGCACATTTATAGATGCACCGAGATCAATCATGCAGTTGCTTACCGTGGTCTTACCTAAGGTGCACGGTATGGTGAACGTACCTGGATCCCGGCATTTAGGTGGTACCTTGTGTTGCACAATTGCCGATGCATGTGCGTTAAGCATTACTTGTGCGCACTCGCCTTTTCTCCTTTTGTTTGTGCACAGCGCTTTCAAGAACTTGGCATATCTAGGAATCTGTCAAACTGCCTCAATCAGGGGAATGTTTATTTCCACCTTACTGAATAATTCGTATAACTCCTTGTCCAGCGCCTCCTTCCTTGCTAAGGGTGCCTGCACAGGAAAAGGTGCAGGTGCATTAGTATGACTGGTACTCTTTTCTCATGATTGTATCATACCTGGCGCCACCCCCTGTTGGTTCGTAGCAGGCGCGGCTAGTTGCGCATCCGGCTGTGCTGGCTCTGGAGGTTGTGCAACTGGTTGCGCGGGCTCCTTCGTGGTCGGAGCTGTCCCGACTGTGCGCCAAGTCCTCAGCGTTACGGAGTTAACTCCTCCCTTAGGATTTTGGATCACTTGCGAAGGCAGGTTGCCATCGCTCTTTTTTAGCTCATAGACCGTGGTAGCAATCTGCGACAACTGCTTCTCAATTGACTCGAACCTCTTGTCATACTTTTCATCGTTCTTGCGCACGGTGTCTGCCAACTGACCCACTATGTCTTCTAAGGAGCGCCGCGGTTGCTGGTTATTCCTTGCTGGTGCGTCATTGCGGCGGTGCGGTGGGTTGTATGCTTGCTGCGTGACCGCGCGTCGTTGTAAGTGTCAAATTAATCCTTTCTTCTCCACTTAGTACAGTGGCTAACTCAGGGTCGATCCCACAAGGAGCGTGCAGACTCGTTCAGCTAGTAACCTACAACTGACGAGAATAGGGTTGTGAGTGATTGGGTTGCGCAGGTGCGCGAATGAACAATAGTGAAAGCAGATTTTGCACTAGACGTGCGCAGACAGTAGAGATTAAGTACTATGACTATGAAAAGTATCGGTTCAGACAATCCTCTATGAATGTATTCCTTATCATTGACTCTAAACGTCTATAGTTCGATTTTACTGAAGTTAGTGTCCGATCAAGGCTTTCTAACTTGTGCGCATGTTCCGATCAAAGTCCATGAGCTATTAATTCTTGAAACTAGTCTAAGCAGCTACGAATCCTGTCACAGTAGCAGCTGATTATCCTAGCGCGTGACTCCTAGTTGTCACCGTCAAGCTACGAACTAGTTTAATATATAACAACAAGTAGTAAGAGTAAGATTGCGGTTCAAGGCTTCCCCTACTCATACAACTAGCTGTCAACCGTGTGCACAGAATTAATACAAGCAAACAAACTATGCATTAAGCACAAGTCTCAAAGGAAATACTTCATAGAATCATGCCCAACCGATACAAAGTGTTTAGCTAGACATGCTAGTGGTAAACATCATAGAAATAGTAAATAAAAGCTAAAGTGTCCAAGGAAATAGTAACAAGCAGGTGCGTGCAGGTTGCTATGTCTCGATTCGCGCAGTCGGTTGGCGCAGGTCCTCGGCGGCAGCTCGTGTGTTTTTCAGTTCTGGCTCTCTCTCTTGTGTCTCCCTCAAACCCTAGCCTTCCTCTCTTTATATACTGCTTGTGAGGCTCGAGGAATGCTCAGATTTGGCCCGTGACAATCTTGGCAACTTCCAAATCCTAGGAGATTTTGTAGGGATATGGTGTTCAAGATTTGGAAATACCGCTATCCTGCGCATGGCTCACCGCGCACGTTGGTTCACATAGTTGGTTTGCGCACCGCAGTCTGAATCTGCCAGCTCCTATCCTGTTTGCGCTGCTAACTCCGCAGGTTGTGTGTTGCGCTCCTTAAACGCGCCTATTAGCGTGTATCCGACTTAGGCCCTTGTTTTGTTCTGGAATCCAAAACACCGGAAACCAGTAATCTTGTACACAAAATAATGCAAACAAGCACAGTGTTAAGATCTAAATAGTGCGTATAAATAGGCTCTATCACTGCGCCTGCTGAGGTGCACGATATTCCGCAGGCTGCCTTTGGGGATTGCTGTCCTCCCTCCATCTGAATCCATTTGCGGCCAGTCCAAAGCGCGGTTGATTCTGCCTCTGCGGTCCTCTATTGTCCCATCCTCCTAGAGCATTGACATCTCCTGATTCCTCGAAAAATGTAGGACATGCGTCGGTTTTGTGCTCAGTGGACGTACAGAACTCGCATACCTTCGGCGCAACTGGTTGCGCGCCTTGCGCACTCATCAGTTTCTGCAGCATGGCTTTCATTTCCTTAATTTCAGCGCTGGAATCCACCTGGTGCATAGCGCGGGCACGACTGTTCTCGAGCGTCAATTGATGCCTTACCTGTCCAGCAGAGTCCTCGATCATCTGCCATACATCCTTCGGGTACATGTTGCATATATCACCACCTGCGCATGCGTTCAGTAGTCTAAGTTCCATCGGTTGTAGCCCGTTCAGGAATTCTCTATCAGCACATGTTGGGGCAGGCCATGATTATAGCAGTTGGCTTCCAGCTCCCTGAAACGCTCATAGTACTCTGATAGTGACTCTCCTACGCCCTGTCTAGGTGCGGCCAATTCCCTCCTGAGTAGCGCAATCTTTGCTGCAGGGTAGAACTTATCCAAGAACTTCTTCTGGAGCTGCTCCCATGTGCGAATAGATCCTTCTGGTAAGCTCATCAGCCAATGCCTGGCTGTATCACACAATGAAAAAGGGAACGCCTTCAGCTTCAGCGCTTTTTCACTCTCCCCGTCGGTCTTTATGTTCTCGCAGATAACTAGGAATTCGCGCACATGCTTGACTGGGTTCTCGTTGTTCATCCCATGGAACTTAGGCATATGATGAAAAAATGAGCTCCGTAGTTCAAAATGCCCATCGGGTGGAAGCACTATGCACCACGATTGGTTGACTGTGATTAGAGCCGACATCCCGCGCACTGTTCTGCGTCGCACGATCTGTTGCGCGGGTTGCGCATTATATACTTCAGCGGCCATCCTAGCTTCAACTTCGCACTGCACTTCCTCTCTGAACCGAGCTGCGCGGTTATCTGCCCTCGCATTGTTAGGTCCCTCTGGGGTTCTGTCCCCTAAGTTATCGCCGATGACACTGTTATTCTCCATGTCCTGTTCTAGACTTCAAGCAAACGGAATTAAAAGAAACTAGGTCGTTGCCCCTGCCTGTGCGCAGGCGGATGTTGATTGCGTACTGGCAGAAACACCAGCGAAAAATAAAAAAGAAATAACTAGTTACTATAAAAGAAAACTTGAACTAGTTAAGACTTATCTGTGTTGCTCCCCGGCAACGGCGCCAAAATTTGATCGCGCGTCGTTGTACGCGTCAAATTAATCCTTCCTTCTCCAGTTAGTATAGCGGCTAAGTTAGGGTCGATCCCACAAGGAGCGTGCAGACTCGTCTTAGCTAGCAACCTAAAACTTACGAAATTGGGGTTGTGAGTAATTGGGTTGCGCAGGTGCACGAATGAACAGTGGTGAAAGCAGAATTGCACGATACGTGCGCAGGCAGTAGATTTTAAGTACTATGACTATGAAGAGTATCGGTGCAGACAATCCTCTATGAATGTATCCCTTATCATCGACTCTAAACATCTATAGTGCAATTCTACTTAAGTTAGTGTCCGGTCAAGGCTTCCTAACGTGCGCGCATGTTCCGATCAAAGTTCATGAGCTATTAATTCCTGAAACTAGTCTAAGCAGCCACGAATCCTATCACAGTAGCAGCTGATTATCCTAGTGTGTTACTCCTAGTTGTCACCGTCAAGCTATCAACTAGTTTAACATACAATAACTAGCAATTAAAATAAGATTGCGGTTCAAGGCTTCCCTTATTCACACAACTAATTATCACCCATATGCATAAAATTAATATAAGTAGATGTACCAAGCATTAAGCACAAGTCTCAAAAGAAATACTTCATAGAATCATGCCCAATCGATACAAAGTGTTTAGCTAGACATGTTAAAAACAAACATCATAGCAATAATAAATAAAACTAAGGCAGCAAGAGAAAATGTAGCAGGTTGGCGTAATTGAGCGTTGCTGTTCTTGGCTGGCGCAAATGGTTCGCGCAGATTCTGGCTGAAGTAGCTCGTGTGTTTTGCTGCTGAGTGTCCTTCTCTCTATCTTCTCTCTCTCTTCAAACCCTAGCTTCCCTCCTCTTATATAGTGGTCTTGAAGCCCAAGGAATGCCTAGATTTGGCCCGAGAGACTTTTAACAATTTCCCAAATCTAGGAGATCAATATTTAGAAACTCTGCCATTCTGCGCACGCTGATTGCGCTACTTGCTTCGCGAAGTCGGTTTGCGCACTGTAGTCCGAAACAGCTATCTCCTTTTGCGCTGCTAGCTCCGCAGGTCGTGCATCGCGCTCTAAAAACGTCCGTTAGCGCACATCTGACTTATGCTCCTATTTTATCCTGAAACACAAAAATACCGAAAACCAGTAATCTTGTACACAAAATAATGCAAACAAGCACAGTGTTAAGATCTAAATAGCGCATATAACTAGGCTCTATCACTGTCTCGGAAGCTTTGTCTGGTGCTCCTCAGTTGTTCCTGAGCTGGATCACAAGGTGCTCAAGGGTAAACACATAGTGGATGTGACAGAAGGAGAACCAGCACTGGCTCAAGCTCAAGAAGATCCATAGGAAACTGAAGCACTCCCTGACTCTTAAGCCCCAGCAGTGGATGCAGCTCTGCGAGCTAGAATGATCAGCCATCTAAAATCTGAGCTTACTTATCTGACGACGGAGGCCAAAAAGAACATGATGCGGAGAAGGCAGATCAGAAGCCTCCTCTGTGAATTGAAGTGATGATGCAGTATGGCAGTCTTTGACAAAGCCAGCACAAGTGAACAAGTGGCTGAACAAGCTGCTGCTATAGCCGAGCTGGTTTAGGAAGCTGTAACATCTGTTCGTCAGCAGCAGCTCGGATCTTCGCGGAAGGAGCTTGGCAGTGCATCTGTAAGCATCAAGGGAGTTCCTAAATACTCAGAGAGAATATTCCAGTGGAGATTCCCAGATGGCAGAGAAGATTTGTTTATAGAAGATTAGATTTGCAAATCAAATCTAATATCCTACAAATTAGGAGATATTGTTAATTGGAGGAAATTGCTAAAACTGTGAATGTTGGAACTAGGGGTTCCTATTTAAAGGAGGCCGGGCAGAGCGTCAAGTGTATCGAAGTGAAGAGAAAAAACGCAAGAGCGTACTCAAAATACCATGAGAGTAGAATTCAAGCTCAAGAGGATCTTCGATCATCACCGAGAGCAGAGCATGAGCGCAGAGCTAAGGTGATTGAAGCAGAGCGTGATCAGGGCTTGCAGAGTTTGATTATAGCTTGATCAGGAAACCAATTCAGAGCTGTGATTGCCTGTCGGTTGATCAAGGGAGGCCGCAGAGGTATTGAAGAGTGGACGAACTCGGTCAAGTGACTGGTCGGCTAAACTCACTAGTGACAGGTGGTCACTGAGTGAGGGGGAGTGCTCCAGAGTGTGCAGAGCTCGTGGAGAGGTTCGATCGGCTCAGCAGAAGGCTTAGAGCGATGCGGACAGTTTTGGTACCAGCTGTGTGCTACAGCAGGTGCTATAGCAACCTGCAGGTAACATTGAATTAATTAGAATAGGCTGAGTCTATGGGATCAGAGTTGTAGCTATTCTGAATTATTTCAAGTCTGTAGGTGTGCAATACACAAGTCAGAGCTTGTTCTGATTGTGTGACTAGTTTAGGTCAGGTAGCATAGGTGTCGTGCGTCGAACCGTGTTGTACTGTGGACCTGAGAAGCTAGTGATTTAAGGATTGGAGTTCAGCCCATCCCAGACATAGGCTGATTGGCCGAACTGGGTGAACAAACCATTGTTCCTTATTCTATCTTGCTGCATTAGATTTGGGTGTTCAAGAGTGTGCTGTAGCAACTACTTGTACACAATCTACAACTTAGAGATGCTGCGAATTTCAATTGGTATCAGAGCCGGAGCTCAACATACAGAGTCAGAGTCAAGATCCTGTGCACCTAGCTGAGAAGAGCAAGATAGTTGATGAGCAGACAAATAACCATATGTTTGTCTATATTTTCACTTTACTTCTTGTTTGTTCCGTTATTTTATAAAGTCATGTGATGTTTTCTTTGTCCATTTCAGGTTGAAAATGCGTACTACATGATATGAAGTGGTCCGAAGAAGTTTTGGGTGAATTCTAGTCAAAAGAGAGCAAAATCAAGCAAAAGGTAGATTTGATTCGTCCAGGCTAGTGTGATTCGTCCAGGTTGATTGACCTTTTCATCATCGAAGCTTACCAAGCGCGCGATTCCTATCCGTTTGAGGCGTTCCATTTGGAAAGCTAATTCAAAGATCTACAACTTTGCAGTTTACGTTAAGACGTGATTTGAAGGTTTAAAGGGTCAAACAAGCGAGTTTCTAACGCTGCAAAAGTGATTCGCCCAAGCAGTGGGCGAATCAAAAGTGATTCGGCCAAGGAGAAGGATTTCATCTAATGGACCAAGGTTTGACAGAATCAAATAAGGGTTGGCCGAATCAAAAAGTGATTCGGCCAAGAGAAAGTGATTCGCCTAGCTCAAAACAGCACTAAGATAGTGATTCGCCTGAATCACCTGCAGAGTGACCTATTCACTTCCGAAAGCTTGCCGAACGCATGATTCTTATCCGATTGGGGCGTGCTATAGCTTGTTGGAAAGATAATGCAAAGGGATACAACTTTGTAGTTTATATAAAGACGTAATTCGAATGTTTAAAGGGTCAAAAAGGCAAGAATCTAGCACTGTAAAGTTGATTCAGGCACTGTGGGTGATTTGGTAATTTCCAGAAACAGTATAAATAGAAGAAGAGGAGAAAATCAAGGTGTGCCTAGGGTTCCTTAGAAAATTTGAAGAAGACATCATCAATTGAAGATTCTAAATCAACCCTTTACTCATTCTCTATTTCCCTACTACTTTACTTTCCTTACTTTTTATTGTTGAACTATTTCATTATGTCTTATTTCAAACTCACCATGAGTGACATATGAGTGAGTAGTCCCATTGTAGTTGGGATCCTTATGGATCCCTTAGGTTTGATTGTAATGCAAGGCTTGTCTTTTTATCTATATGAATGAAGTTTGCTTGAAAATTGTCTTGCTGTTCTTCATATCAATTTTGTGCACACCAAGTGTTTGACGAAATACCTAAGTGAGTACGAATTGTTAGAACACCTAGGGATGGAATGAGAGTTTAACATATGTTGTTTGGAAGATTGAGCATGTTAATTTTAGGTTGCGTTTGTGAGCGAGAGTGACATACGCATTCCACTAGGCTAAGTATTGAGCGACTTTAGTTAACTATCAATAGACCAAGAGGTTGAGATTAGGAGACTTTAGTTCTATGCGATTCAATAGAGCAAGAGTTTGAGAACCGTATTATTTAGGTATTATTCCCATTCTAGAGCAGGAGAGATAGTTGAACTTAGAATGTGTGATACCTTAGCCTAGAACCATCACTCGAATTAACTCATGATTTAGACAAGTTTTGTGTTGCTAATCGCGTGATCTAGGGATGAAATAGGATTCCGACTATGCTTTTTCTATTATTTGCATCTTAGACCATATTTCATTTTGTCTTTAGTATTCACTAGAGATAGTTCGCATAGAAAAACCCCATTTTATTTAGTAGACTTGCATTAGGCATTACTAGCTAGCTTTAGACTAATCTAGGCTTTTCTCTTGGGTTCGACTCGAGGTCACTCGGATATAAATATTGGTTGAACACCGTGATTGGACTAGTATTTATACTACCGCAATAACCATAGCATTTCAACAGTGAAGGAAGGACAAAGCACAAGCCGCCCTCCACTGCTAGAAGAAAGCAATTATGGCTACTGGAAGGCTAGGATGAAGGCTTTATTCAAGTCTATTGATGAGAAAGTGTGGAAAGCAGTGGTGAAAGAGTGGGCCTCTCCCAGAACCATTGATGAAAAAGGAGTCACTCGGAAGAAACCTGAAGAGCAGTGGACTGCAGAAGAGGATGCTGCAGCAACTGGCAATTCAAAAGCCTTAAATGCAATCTTTGCTGCTGTGGATGCCAACAACTTCAGATTAATCTCCAATTGTGACATTACAAAGCAAGCTTGGGAGATCTTGGAAGTTGCTCATGAGGGGACTGACAAAGTGAAGATATCCAGAATGCAGATTGAAATTCGCAGCGTCTCAGTAAGACAGATTTGTGAACAAGCAGTTGCTGCAGCACACTCTTGTTCACTCGGAAATTGTCTCAGCAAAAAATGAACAAGACAGAAGTTTGTTCACCCAGTTCGGCCAACTGCCTACGTCTGGGGAGGACTATTTTCCAGTCCTCAATCCACTAACCACAAAGGTCTCCAAGTACACTCGGTTACAACTCCACGCAACCTATGCTACTCAACCTTGTGTGGATCACTCAACACAATCAGAACAAGCTCTGACTTGTGTCTGCACACCCTCTACAAATGTCAATCTAGAATAGCTACAGTCTTCTCAACACTCAGTCTATTCTAAACTACACTCACTCAGCAGGGTTGCTGCAGCAACTGCTGTAACACACAGCTAATGCACAACTGTCCGCGTCGCTCCAAAGCCTTCTGCCGAGCCGATCGAACGATTCCACGAGCGCTGCACACTCTGGAATACTCCCCATCACTCAGTGACCACCTGCCACTAGCGAGAACCACCGCTTAGACACTCGACCGAGCCACACACCCGTCAGTTCTTCCGCGGCTGCCCTTGATCAACCAACAAGCACCACTGCTCTGAATTGGCTTCCAGATCAAGCTCGAATCAGACTCTGCAAGTCCTGATCACCTTCTGCTTCTGTCACCACAGCTCTGCGCTCACGCTCTGCTCTCGGGTGATGATCGAAGAAATCGTCCGTCGCACACCAAAATTGCTCTCTAAATTCTGTGTATGCACTCGTGTATCCCTCAGCTTCGATAAACCTCTCTGCTCTAAACCCCTTTCTCTTAAATAGCAGCACCAGCTTTAAGCAAGACCAGGTTTAAGCAATGTCCCAAAAAGAACAATTATCTCCTAAAATTTAGGAGATTAGATTTGATTTTGATCTTCAACACAAATCTCCTTCTCTGGCTAGGAAACCCCACTGAAATATTCTCCACAACACTTTAAAAAATTCTTCTGGTGTTATCCGTAGCGCTGCCAGGCCTTCTAGCCAAGCCCAGGTTGCTGCAGGTTCAAGGATAGATGTGGCAGCCACTTGAACAAGCTTCTGGTATAGCATCCCCTGCTGTAGCTGCTCCTTGTTCACTTGTGTTGTAGCTGCTCCTTGTTCACTTGTGCTGGTTTTGTCAAACACTGTCATACTACATCATCAATCTCCCCCTTGGCATTTTGACAAAACCCTAGAACACTTATGCACACTTCCATGAACCAGTAAATACTCTAAATGAAAAAAAATCCAACAAGAGAGTAAGATAGTAAGAGGTGGCTACACTCGGCCGTAGCACGACCACACAGGGTCAACCAAAAAAAATCAGTTCATCTGTAGCAGCATTTTACTCTCCCCCTTTTTGTCACAGATGCTCAAGGGGCCTGCTCCTCATCCGCCGGGAACTCCAGGTCTCTGAGCAGACTTCTGATCTGACCGCGCCTAGCATCCCTCCTTTTGGCTTCGGCTTCAAGAGTGAGCAGCTCAGATCTGAGATGGCTCACAATTCTGGCACGGAGGGCTGATTGAATTGTTGCAGCAGGGGGAAGAGATTCCTCCAGGGGAGCTGAGGCTGAAGCACCAACCAAGAGTGGATCCTCATAGGCTATGTCCACTGCATGTTTCCCTTTGAACAACTTGTGGTCTACTGTGAAGACCTGCAGCTCCTCAGATAAACCTTCAGAAATCTCACCAAGCTCCGGATGCTGTGAGACCATCATCCCATAGATGAGGGAGGGTAGCACGATGGGCTTGCTGGAGGAAGCGCTGCCGGCATGAGTAGCCAGCTGGGGAAACATCACACTGCCCAGGCTAATTTTCCTCCTCTTCCCAATAGAGTAGAGAAGGTTAGCAAAGGCTCTGCTAACCTTCCCTCTATGAGAGCTGGGGATCCAGTTTCTAATGCCCAGATGATATAGCAGGGCATTTTTGGAGGTGAGTTCAGCAGCACTAAGGTTTGGACCACCCCAAGACAGGCACACTCCCCCTGTCAGAACCTTAGCCAGCATCTCTGGGCTGAACATCAGTGGGCGCTCTGGCATTCTCATGGATCTCAAGAAACTCATCGATTTTTTCAGGGGTAATAAGAACTGTCTTACCCCGCACCCAACTCTTTCCAAACTCATCCCCTCCTTCCTCACCAAACTTCTCTTCCATATTCACAAAAAATTCCCTAACCAGAGCTATATTGAATCTGAATGGGTAAGTTAGGGACTTGAGAAGGTTTACCTCAGTGAGAAGCTGGATAATTGCTGCTGATTTGTACTTGTCCAGGTCCAGCCTCTTTTCTGACACAATGTGCTTCCTCTCAACAGCACTCCAAGATTGAGCATTCCTATTTCTGAACCAAATACCTCCCACTGTGATTGCAGTTGTGTCTGCCAATGCAGATCCTCTCTCAGACGGCTCACCAGCAGTACCTTCATCTTCTTCACTTGATTCCTCTTCTTCACTGCTGGAGACCGGAATTAGGATAGGTGCTTTTCCTTTGTCTGAGGGAGGAGGAGGATGTGCTGCAGCAGGTTCTTGTTCAGGGGACTCAGCTTTTATCTCCTCCCCTTCACCTACAATGCCAGGGGACATAACAAGTGTTCTGCACCTTTCTTCTGCAGAACCTGCTACAGCATCCTCTGTAGCTTGTTCTTCTCCCGAGACTTCTTCAGCCACAGCCTCTTCAGTTAGCACAGCTGCACTAGATACAGGTTCCCCGTCACGTACCAAGCGTCTCCTTTTCTGCGAAGTTCCTTCTTGTGGAGGAGGATCGCTGTGCGACACAGGGAGAGGTACTGGTTCCCATACCACCACGTCCAAACGCTGAGCAGGGGCTTCATTGCGCGACTTGGACCTCCTTTCAGACCTGCCTTGTCGGTCTGCTGCCAGATTCTTCTTCAAACCGCGAGTCTTCACCATTGTTGGGGGATTGTAGAAGGTTTGAGGAACGCACAGTGAGGATGATCAGCAACGATTTTGGGAAGCGCCTTCAATTTGACTTTGCCCTAGAAATTGATTTACCCGTTATCTTCTTTTTCAATTTGAAGCTTCTGGATCACGTGCCCCACATGTGCCTTCTCCCAGCTTTAGCAACCAAAACATGTGAACAAGCTTATTCTGACCAGGTTGCTATAGCAGACGCTAGCTAGTTCACCTACTCATTCCGGAAGACAGCTTTGCTCGGCGGATCCTTGAGAGGTTCTGATGGTAATTTCTTCACCCATACCTGGGTTTGTCTAGAATTTCTCCTCTTCCGACCCTCAAGACTCTTATCTCTTCGTTTGTCATGTTTGGGTTTCCACACCTGTATTACCTGTGGTTTTCTCCTGTCTTTAGCAATCCAGTGCCCTGGTGCAGCGATCTTAGCGATCCTCCTCTGCGATTCTTTCCAGCAATCAGCATTTCCCGAAACAACATGATACGGAGTCTCTATGCAGCATGTGTTGGCTCTGGATTTTGTTCTAGAAGGATGATGTGCCAGGTGCTGCAGCATTCTCTTGTTCACATGTCTTGTTCCACTTTTCCCTGCAGGTTTTGGAGAGTCACCTATATTATTCTTTTCATTTATCAAGGCATCCGAGGCTTTAATGAAAACTGTTCCTCTGGAGCTTTCTTCACCAGTATACCCAAGCCCTGTTCTCCCTTTTCCAAGTCTTTGGTAAGACAAAATTTCATCCAAGATATTTTTCTGAGAATCAGCTGTCTTGGCTGTTGCTGGTGATGAACCAATATCAGTGACTTGTCTTCCTGTGTCTTCCCTTTTCAAAATGGTAACTTGACTATTGGATGAGGAGAGAAATTTTCTTCGTCTTCTTCCAGAAGCTTGACTCTATCAGTCAATGCTTGGTTTGTCTGAAGAGCTGCCTCACACTGTTTGAGGATCTTCCCCATATAATCAATAAGACTGCCAGATGAGCCCTCTTCATCTTCACTTTCAGGTACTTCAATCCCATAGTGAAATTCATCCATCTTTAGCTCTTTGAGGTTGAAATCTGACACACTGGTTAGCACAACACAGTTTTCTTCATCACTTTCCTCAGAGTCACTCCATTTTGCTGTCAGGGACTTGCTGTTCTTTTTCTCTGAATTTTTGAAAGGTTTGCTCAGACAGTCAGCCTCAATATGTCCATACCCTTCACAGTTCCAGCATTGGACTCCCTTTTTCATTTCTTTCTTCTCATCTTCATCCTGAAACGGTTCCTTCCCTTTCCTTTTATTTTCACTACCCCTTCTGAATTGTTTTCGCGAGGAAGAGCTTTTCCCAGTTCTTGAGTCCATGTTCTTCAGGAGCTTTCCAAGGTTCTTGACAAGCATACTCAGCTGATCATCTGGAACTGCCTTCTTGGCTTCTGTTTCAGCTTTTAGTCCAACATTCTTGTCCTTAGGAGTGGTGTCTTCTTTAACCAGTTTCATCTCAAATTGTTTGAGAGACCCCATCAACTCTTCCAGCCTCATGAATCTGACATTTTGAGCTTCTTCAATGGCCGTCACTTTCATGTCAAATCTAGTGGGCAGCGATCTGAGTACCTTCCTGATCAGCTTTTCTTCAGGGATGGGTTCACCAAGGGCATGGGCTTCATTTGCAAGATCACAGAGTTTAGCATTAAACTCAGTGACAGTCTCCTCTTCCAGCATTCTCAGATTCTCAAACTGTGTAGCAATGATCTGGAGTCTTGATAGCTTTACTCTATCAGTTCCTTCATGTGCAGTTTGCAGAATTTCCCACGCTTGTTTGGCCATGTCACAGTTTGATATCAGCCTGAAATTGTTAGCATCAACTGCAGCAAAAATCGCATTCAGGGCCTTTGAATTACCAGTTGCTGCAGCTCCCTCTTCAGCAGTCCATTGTTCTTTAGGCTTTATCCGTGTGACTCCCTGTTCATCCATCGTAATTGGGGGAGACCACTGGACCATGATTACTCTCCAGGTCTTCTCATCAATGGCCTTGAGAAAGGCTTTCATCCTAGCCTTCCAATATCCATAGTTGCTTTCTTCCAACAATGGAGGTCTGCTTGTGCTCTGTCCTTCCTTCATTGTTGTGGCTTCTTCAGAGACACTGTAGGATCTTTTACTCTGTGTGTTGAGCTCCCGCTCTGATACAATTGAAATTCGCAGCGTCTTAGTAAGACAGATTTGTGAACAAGCAGTTGCTGCAGCACACTCTTGTTCACTCGGAAATTGTCTCAGCAAACAATGAACAAGACAGAAGTTTGTTCACCCAGTTCGGCCAACTGCCTACGTCTGGGGAGGACTATTTTCCAGTCCTCAATCCACTAACCACAAAGGTCTCCAAGTACACTCGGTTACAACTCCATGCAACCTATGCTACTCAACCTTGTGTGGATCACTCAACACAATCAGAACAAGCTCTGACTTGTGTCTGCACACCCTCTACAAATGTCAATCTAGAATAGCTACAGTCTTCTCAAAACTCAGCCTATTCTAAACTACACTCACTCAGCAGGGTTGCTGCAGCAACTGCTGTAACACACAGCTGATGCACAACTGTCCGCGTCGCTCCAAAGCCTTCTGCCGAGCCGATCAAACGATTCCACGAGCGCTGCACACTCTGGAATACTCCCCCTCACTCAGTGACCACCTGCCACTAGCGAGAACCACCGCTTAGACACTCGACCAAGCCACACACCCGTCAGTTCTTCCGCGGCTGCCCTTGATCAACCAACAAGCACCACTGCTCTGATTTGGCTTCCAGATCAAGCTCGAATCAGACTCTGCAAGTCCTGATCACCTTCTGCTTCTGTCACCACGGCTCTGCGCTCACACTCTGCTCTCGGGTGATGATCGAAGAAATCGTCCATCGCACACCAAAATTGCTCTCTAAATTCTGTGTATGCACTCGTGTATCCCTCAGCTTCGATAAACCTCTCTGCTCTAAACCCCTTTCTCTTAAATAGCAGCACCAGCTTTAAGCAAGACCAGGTTTAAGCAATGTCCCAAAAAGAACAATTATCTCCTAAAATTTAGGAGATTAGATTTGATTTTGATCTTCAACACAAATCTCCTTCTCTGGCTAGGAAACCCCACTGAAATATTCTCCACAGCACTTTAAAAAAAAAATTTGGAGTTATCCGTAGCGCTGCCAGGTCTTCTAGCCAAGCCCAGGTTGCTGCAAATTCAAGGACAGATGTTGCAGCCACTTGAACAAGCTTCTGCTATAGCATCCCCTGCTGTAGCTGCTCCTTGTTCACTTGTGCTGTAGCTGCTCCTTGTTCACTTGTGCTGGTTTTGTCAAACACTGCCATACTACATCATCAATGATTACTTCACAGTTTGAAGGTCCGAAAATGCGGGAGGAGGAAACCATCACAGAATTCAATGCCAAGCTATGTGACCTATCAAATGAAGCTCATGCTCTTGGAGAACCTATCCCTGAAGAAAAGCTAATTAGGAAGGTCCTCAGATCATTGTCATCCAGATTTGACATGAAGGTGACAGCCATTGAAGAAGCTTAGAATGTCAGGTACATGAGGCTGGAAGAATTAATTGGATCTCTCAAGCAGTTTGAGATGAAGCTAGTCAAAGAAGATGCTCCCCTCAAAAGCAAAAATGTTGGATTGAAAGCTGAAACATGAGAGAAGAAGCCCTCAGCTGATGATCAACTAAGTTTACTGGTAAAAAATCTGGGGAAGTTCTTGAAATACATGGAAACAAGGTTTGGTCAGACCTCAACCTCTCGAAGACAATCCAGAAGAGGTGGAGGAAATCAGAGAAAATCTAAAGAACCAGCTGAAGAGGAAAAAGAAAAGAAAGAAAGAAGGAAAGGCATTCAGTGCTGAAACTGTGAAGGATATGGACACAGAGAAGTAGAGTGTCCTAGTAAGCAGATCAAAGGTTTTGACAAGAAAGACAACAATTCACTAACTGCAAAATGGAGTGACTCTGAGGAAAATGATGAAGAAAATTTTATTGTGTTAGCAAGTGTATCCTCTTATGACTCTGAAGAAGCAACAAAGAATGAGTTCAATTATGGGATTGATGTGTCAGATAGCGAAGATGAGGATGACTCCACACACAACATGTTAGGAAGTCTGCGAGACATCCTTCAACAATGTGAGGATGCCCTGAAGGTAAATCAAGCATTAAATGACAGAGTCAATCAACTAGAAGAAGAGCAGGAAGAGCTGCTTGAGAAACTGTCATCACTCAGTAGACCGGTCAACCTACAGAAGAAAGAAGATTCTGCTACCAAAGACACTGATGTTAGCACCCCTCTCACAACTAACCCTCAGAAAAATATAATGGATGAAATCCTTTCTTATCAAAGATTTGGAGGAGGAAGAATGGGCCTGAGATATACAGGTGAGGAAACCACTGGTAGAACAGTCTTTGTTAAGCCTATTGAAACAGAAAATATCGAGGATTGTGAAGAGAAAGGTGAGCTCTGCCAGAAGCTGATGGAGGAAGAATTGACTGTCAACCTTAACCAGGAGGTGCTTCAGCAAGTGATGTATCAACCCTCTGTATCAAATGCAAGTCTTCACAGAAGAAGAAGTAATCCACAGGCCTGTGGAAAAGAAAAATGTACTCAAAGAAAACATTTTAACCTGAAGTATCCTCAGATACGCAGAAGGGTTACCAGAGATGATTTCAGGGAAAGGAAACAATCAGTATCAGATGCCGCTCAGCTCGGCTTATCCTGTAAATCTTCGTCAACGATCAGAACTGCAATGGAGAGTCAGAATAATGGATAAACCAGCACACTGGAATGGAGCAAGCAAAAGAGAGTCATAGGAAACGCAGGTGTGGAGACCTAAATGTGACAAACGAAAAGACAAGAGAGTTGACTGTCAGAAACTGTGGAAACTGCTGCAGCACATCTTCCTCCATCTACTGACAAAGGAAAAGCTCCAATCATCATCCCTGATTCCAGCAGTGAAGAAAAGGAGTCTAGTGAAGAGGATGTTGTAGGTGAACCTTCCGAGAGAAGACCTATTCTGGCTGACACTGTTGCAGTCACTATAGGGGGAGTATGGTTCAGAAACAGGCATGCCTCTCAATCATGGTGCTCTGTGGAGAGGAAGCACATTGTTACAGAGAAGAGACTGAACCTGGACAAATACAAATCTGCAGCTATCATCCAGCTCCTAACTGAGGTAAACCTACTCAAGTCCCTGACTTACCCTTGCAGATTCAATATATCACTAGTTAGGGAATTCATAGTCAACATGGAAGAAAAATTTGGTGAGGAAGAGGGAGATGATTTTGGGAAGAGTTGGGTGCGGGGTAAGAAGGTAAGAATCACCCCTGAGAAGATAGATGAATTTCTAGAAATAGACAGTGATGCCAGAGAGCCTACAAATGTCAAGCAAGAGGTGTTGGCCAAGGTTCTCACAGGAGGAGTGTGCATGTCTTGCGGTGGACCAAATCTCAGTGCTGCGGAACTTACCTCCAAAAATGCCCTGTTGTACAACTTGGGCATTAGGAACTGGATCCCTAGCACTCATAGGGGAAAGGTTAGCAGATCCTTTCCTAACCTCTTACACTCGATTGGGAAAAAGAGAAGAATCGGCTTGGGTAGTGTGATGTTTCCCCAACTTGCTGCTCATGCTGGCAGTGCTTCCCCTAGCAAACCCATTGTGCTGCCATCCCTCATTTATGGAATGATGGTCTCTCAGCATCCAGAGTTAGGAGAGATTATTGAAGGATTGTCCGAAGAGATGTAGGTTTTTACAGTAGATCACAAGCTCTTCAAAGGGAAGCACGCAGTTGACTATGACCAAGAAGACCCGCTTCTGGTTGCCCCTTCTGATCCACTCTCTAATGAGGAAGTTCTTTCCCCTACCCCTACAATTCAAGCAGCTCTCCATGCAAGGATCGTGAACCACCTGAAGACATAGCTATACATGTTGGACACTGAAGCCAAACGAAGGGATGCCAGACGTGCTAAAATCAGAAGCCTGCTCAAGGACTTGGAATATCCGAAGGAGCAAGGGCCTACTCCAGGGACGTTAGCATTTGTGTCAAAAAGGGGGAGAGTAAGTGAAGACCAGATGAATTAACTCTCTAGATGGATTTTTTTTTTGAAGCCCTGCGTGGCTATTGATCGCGCGTCGTTGTGCGCGTCAAATATAATCCTTCCTCTTCCACTCAGTACAGCGGTTAAGTAAGGGTCGATCTCCACAGGGAGCAAGCAGTTCAGTTCTAGCCAGTATCCTACACTTACGAAGATGGGGGTTGCGTGAGTGATTGGGGGTTTTGCGCGATGCGCGAGTAACAGCGAATATCGTAACGCGGGGAATTGCACTAGACGTGCGCAAGCAGTAGAGATTAAATACTATATTTATGAGAAGTATTGGGCAGACAATCCTCTATGAATGCATTCCTTATCATCGACTCTAAACATCTATAGCTTGTGTTTTACTTGGGTTAGTGTCCGGTAAAGGCTTCCTAACACGTGCGCATGTTCCGTTCAAAGTTCATGTGCTATTAATCCTTAGGACTAGACTAAACAGCTGCGAATCCTGTCACAGTAGCAACTGCCTACCCTAACTCGTTACTCCTAATTGTCACGGTAAGTTTGCGGTTCAAGGCTTCCCCTACGCATGCAACTAGTTTAACATGCGACAAGCGAGCTACACAAGTAAGTTTGCGGTTCAAGGCTTCCCCTACTCATGCAACTAACTGTCTTAGTACGCACAGAATTAATACAAGTAAATAAACTATGCATTAAGCTCAAGTCTCAAAGGAATACATCACAGATTCATGCCCGACCAACACTAAGTGTTTAGCTAGACATGCTAGTGGTAAACATCATAAAATAGTAAATAATAACTAATGAATCCAAGAAAACAGTAGCAAACAGTGCGTGCAGTGTCTTCTCTCGGCTGGCGCAGTCGGCTGGCGCAAATCTCCTCAATAAGTCCGTGTGTTTTCCAGTTCTGCCGCACAGTGCCTCCTTCGCGTCCTCTGGTGCCTCTGGAACAACAGTCTTTTCGAACTCTCTGAAACCCTAGACTTCCTCCCTTTATATACTGCTCAGGAGGTTCATCTTTTGGCAACTTCCAAATCTGGTCACTGGGACTTTGCGCCTGGCGCACGGCATTGGTTGGCGCAATCGGGTAGCGCACCTCTGCTGTCTTTCGCCATTTCTTCTTTTGTTTGCGCCGCTAGCTCCGCAGGTGGATTTTTCACTCCTAGAACGCTGCCTGATAGCGCGTATCCGACTCAGGGACTCGTTTTATCCTGTAACACAAAAACACTAGAAACGAGTAATCTTGCTCATAAAATATTGCAAACAAGCATAGGGTTATGATCTAAATAATGTGTATAACTAGGCTCTATCAAACCCCCCACACTTGCCCCTTGTTCGTCACGAACAAGTACTGAAACACGGATACAATTGCCTTTTCTGGAGACTAGCGCACAGTCTCGCACTCTGATGCGAATGCGCAATTGCTCAACTCGTCCTGCTCTATCACCTGCGCACAGCTGCACTCAACAGTTCTAATATAATAATTTTCGAAATTCTTTACCTCTCAGCCGGGATGAAGATTTTTGGATGGCTGGGAGATAGCTCTTCTTAGGCTCCTGGTTGTCAGCTCCCGCTCCGAAAATAGGTATATGGTTTCTTGCGCGAGCTTCTTCCAGTGCGTGATTCGTTCGCACACTTCCTGGGAACCTGAGCCTTCTGATGATTTTCTTATGGTCTTTGCGCATGTTTGATGCTTGTGCGCATGCTGATTCTTTTGTAGTGCGTATCATCTGCTGGTATTTTTCTTTTGAACAGCTTTCTTTTTAATTTCTTACATTCCCAGAGCAGTTCCAGTCTCAGCCTTCGGATAGCAGCTATGGAACTCGCCCCGCTCTCTCACTTTTGGTCTGTCTGCGCCGGTCAGCGCACGCGTTTACATCCGCGCCCGCCTTCCTTAGCTTGATTTCCAGAGAGAAGGTGGTCTGTTTTCCCACCTCGCCACGCTTTGGGTACTTTGCCTTTGGCATCTGCGTGACTGAGCGCGCTCTTTTGTCCCGAAGGCTGCGAAGCACCGGCCTCCACTAACGCTCTCGACCATATACCCTGCCTTCGAAGCAAAAGCGACTAACCGCCTCTCTGGAGCATTTCTGTCAACTCCACATCCCCTGCATATCCCAACTAACAGGAGCGAAAAACGAAAAAAAAAATACTAAAACAGTAGATAGCAGCGCACGCAAAATGGATAGCGCAAAACGAGCTGGAGCGCATGCGCATCCTGCACTCTAGCGCACTACTGCTACTATTCTCTCTGACTTAAACTAAGCGAGACTAAAATGCTAAAAAATATGTGAAAGGTGATGTAATACGCCCCCCCCCCACACTTGAACAGAGACGTGTCCTCACGACTCAAGCGCAAGCGCATGGAGAGCGCACACATGCATGCAATGCAAAAAAAAAAACATAAGAACAAAAACAAATAGTCACACAGCAGAATCAATAGCACGGGGTCACAAAATATGTAGCACAAATATTCAGCACATAATATCTAATAAGACGCAGCAAAATAAAAGACACCACCCTAAAGACCAATGATGCTGCCCCGCGGCCTTAGGAGTCCTCCGAGCTAGACGCAGCTACTGATCCTAGCGCCTCATCCTCTGAAGAATCTGTCACGGAGTCGGTGCTGGAGGCTGGTGGTACTACGGTGAGGGGATCTGGCTGCGCGACGAGGTCGTCCTCGGAAAGTGAATCCCAAATGGAATCGGTGTCTACGCTGGGATAGGCTATGGGGGACTCTGGAACAGAAGGCCGGGCAGGGGAAACTGCTGGTGATGGTATCGGTGCTGGCTCAGGGGTGGGCTCTGCTGCGGGCGCTGGGGCTGGTGCAGGTGCTGAAGAGGGTGCTGCTGAGGGCTGAGCAGGAGGGCTGGCTGGTTGATGCGGCTCACTGGGACCTGGAGGTGGTCGGTGCAGGCTGAGGAGAGGGGGAATCGCGTCTCCAAATTTCCACCCGGATGGTGGACTCATACTTAAATCCGCCCCCTCTGCGCTAAGTATTCTAGCACGCGCATGACGTTGAAAATCATGCGCTGCTCTGCTGATGCGGCTGTGGGCGCCTCCTCCTCGGGCTCAATCCTTGGGCGCTTCCCAGGGGCACGCGGGGGAGAGTCCTCTATGGAAATGGTCACTGGCTCCCTCGATGGTGCCCTCGCCCTGCGCTCCGCGCCAGTCTGCGCGCGGGTCCTTGGGCGCCTGACTAGAGGCACCTCTGGTTCTAGGGCCTCCTCCATCTCTTCATCTGCTGCGGCGGCTGCTGCGGCTGCTGCTGCGCCCTGCGCACTGCTCTCTGCTCTGGCCCGCGGTGGTCTGGCTGGCTGCAGACGGTAGCACCACTCTAGTGTGCCATCGTCCCGAACAGCTACCGCCCTGATTTGCAGCATGTAGGCGCGGTCCAGAGGTATAGGCTGCACCAAGGTGTGCTCTGGCACCTCGGGCTCTCCATGTAAGGCCCGCAGCAAGTGCGTGATAAGGCCTCCACACGTCAGCGGCCCCCTCATGCTGACTCGGCTCCAATGATGCACCATGTTCAGGATGAACAGCACCTTCCGCCCATAATAAAGCCCCTTCAAAATCTCCATATCCAGGAGGCTGATCTTTGGTGCGCCGTTGAAACGGCCAATGACTGTGTAGGCCACGATGCGCCATAAGTAGAACAGCCATGGGTCGCGCAGCTCTCAGCCCCTGCTGCACCCCGCGGCGAATGCTGGCCCTGTTGCCATGTCCCGCCAAGCCTCCTGGTTATTGTGCGTGTCTAACTCCTCCTCACGCGCCTTGGCGCACCCGAATGCGCGCCTCAGCCTCCTTTCCGAGGCTATGAACCAGACACCCCTGTGTCTATATCTGATCTCCCTGTCCCCTGCCTCCAGAGACGCCAGGAACTCACACGTATCTTCCTGGTCTGATGCGCTGCGGAGGTCCATTAGCGCCTCCCAGCCGGCAATCGCTAGCCTCTGCGCCACGAGGTCCTCTAATTCTACCTCGCGCAGGAAATCTCGGCAGATGTACGGTGTCCCGTACATGTCCAGGCTGATGAACGCTGCATACTTGTTAGCGAAAGCCGCTGGGGTCTCCTGGTCTGTGGCGGGTCTCATCTTGCGCTGGGCTCCGGTCAATCGCGGTCAATGCTCCCCAAAACCCTAAAAATCGAAACTGCCCAGAATTCTCTGAAACTTGCACCGAACGAGCGCCTACTGGTCGCCTACTCAACGCACAAAACAGCACTCCAAGCCGCGCACTCTAGCTTGGTGCGATTTCAAAACCCTAAAAACTGTCTCCTCCGCGCAAACCCTAACAGAAGCGGCTCAAAGCGGAATCGGGGGGTTACCTGGGTGCTGTGCGGTCGTGTTGTCCTTGAATCCCTCTAGACGGACGGTGGGTTGGGCGCTGATCGACGGCAGAGGTCTGAAGGCGGGAGCTCGTGTGCAACGGTCGAGTGAAAAGTGCTGGGAATTTTTCTAAGTCTGGCCTTATATACCCCCCTCTGGCTAGCGCAACTGACCTGCGCATTGATAGGCGCACGGTCCTACGCACTTGTGTGACTAAAAAACTACCAAACCCTAAACTAGCTAAAAACACTCAAAAAAACAAAACAAGCAGAATAAAATGTGCCAAAATAAAACGTGTCGGGTTACCTCCCGACAAGTGCCTTTGTTTAACGTCGTTGGCTCGACGGTACCTCGTTACGTGCCAAGAAGTGCGTCTGCAGCCTCCCCCACTCTTGCTCCTGAGTGTTCTTGCGCCAGTGCTTGTGTTACGATCTCATTGGTCCAGCGCAAAGGATAAAAGGGAAGGTCAGCATGTGATACATTATTCGTAATGAGGGTAGATGCAGAGGAAGAGGAGATATAGGCGATGGGTGCTAGTTCTCCCTCTGAAGCATCTGGTGGTGCGTCTGGCGCAGCAGCTTGCGCGTCCACTATCTCTGGCTCGGCCAAGTCAATGTTGCGTGCTGCGCCATCCCAAGGTTCGCCCAAGTACCGTTTGACTCTCTGCCCGTTAACCTGAAAACGATGCTGGTGCCCGTCTTCTAATTCAAGTGTGCCGTAGGGGAAAACCTTGGTGACGGTGTATGGTCCCGTCCACTTGCTGCGCAACTTCCCAAACATGAGCTTCAGGCGTGATGAAAATAATAATACCTGAACGCCTGGTTCAAATGTGCGCCGGAGGATATGCTTGTCATGAAACGCCTTGGTGCGCGCTTTGTAATCGCGTAGTCCCTCATAGGCGTCCAGGCGCAGTTCTTCTAGTTCGCTCAGCTCAAATGCGCGTTCTTTTCCTGCCTCATCCAAGTTCAAGTTGCAAATACGTAAGGCCCAATATGCCTTGTGCTCGAGCTCTACTGGCAGGTGGCATGCCTTCCCATAGACCAGCCGGAATGGTGAGGTTCCAATGGGCGTCTTGTGTGCAGTGCGGTATGCCCATAGCGCATCATCCAGGCGCTGGCCCCAATCCTTGCGCGACGGCCTCACAGTCTTTTCCAAGATGCGCTTGATCTCTCTGTTAGAAACTTCGGCCTGTCCATTTGTCTGCGGATGGTAAGCGGTGGACGTCTTGTGGCGCACCCCATAGTGCTTGAAAACTTGCGCCACAACCCTGTTGCAGAAGTGCGTCCCCTGGTCGCTGATAACTGCCTTAGGCACTCCGTACCTGCAAAATATGTTAGTTCTGAGAAAATCAGCGACAGTCTTACCATCATCCTTGCGCGTGGCCTTGGCTTCGACCCATTTGGATACGTAATCCACGGCCACCAGTATGTACTCGTAGCCGGCAGATGGGGGAAATGGACCCATGAAGTCGATTCCCCAAACATCGAACACTTCATCCACCAAAATCGGGGTCTGCGGCATCTCGTTGCGCGCGGAGATTCCTCCAGTGCGCTGGCACCTGTCACACTTCCTGCAGTGGTTATAGGCATCTCTGAATAGGTGCGGCCAGTAGAATCCGCAGTCCAAGATCTTCCTGCTCGTGCGCTTGGGACCGAAATGTCCTCCACAGGCGTGCGCATGACAAAACATCAACACAGAGTTAATCTCATGGTCAGGCACGCAACGTCTTAATATCCGATCTGGACCTATTCTAAGCATGTAAGGATCATCCCAAAGGTAATGCTTGGACTCATGTTTCAATCGCATGCACTGAGTTTTATTGAAATGAGGAGGGAACGCACCTGTGACCAGGTAATTTGCGATATGCGCATACCATGGTACCTTACCTGTTAGCGCCATCAGATGCTCGTCAGGGAATGTCTCCTTGATCTGCCCTGGCTCCTCATCCTTTACGATCCTGCTCAGGTGATCAGCGACGGTATTTTCCGTGCCCTTCTTATCTTTGATCTCTAAGTCGAATTCCTGAAGCAGAAGTACCCAGCGCATCAGGCGCGGCTTGGTCTCTTTCTTGGACATGAGGTAGCAGATAGCTGCGTGGTCCGTGTAGATGATGACTCTGGTGCCTAGAACATATGCTCGGAACTTCTCCAGCGCAAATACAATTGCCAGAAGCTCCTTCTCCGTGGTGGTGTAGTTCTTCTGCGCGGAGTCCAGTGTGCGCGATGCATAGTAGATGGCATGCGGCTTCTTGTCCTCGCGCTGCCCCAAGACTGCTCCTACTGCGTAGTCACTTGCGTCACACATCAGCTCGAATGGCAGGTTCCAGTCTGGTGCGCGCATCACTGGCGCACTGGTCAGCGCTTCTTTCAGCTTATCGAACGCCGCCCTGCACTCATCAGTAAAATCGAAGCACACGTCTTTTTGCAACAGGTTAGACAGGGGTATGCAAATTTTAGAGAAATCCTTAATAAAACGCCTGTAAAACCCAGCATGCCCTAAGAACGATTTCACGTCGCGCACGTTGGTGGCATAAGGCAGATTAGAAATAATATCTATCTTAGCTTTGTCTACCTTAATACCCTCCTCTGAAATGATATGACCTAGTACTACTCCGTGCGTTACCATGAAATGACATTTTTCGTAATTTAGCACTAAGTTCTTAGAGATGCAGCGCGCTAAGACTTTATCTAGATGTGTTAAGCATGCATCAAAGGTACTCCCATATACAGTGAAATCATCCATGAACACTTCTATGCATATACCAATCATATCAGAGAAAATGCTCATGACGAGGCGTTGGAACGTACCTGGCGCGTTGCACAGCCCAAAAGACATACGCCGAAACGCAAATGTTCCGAAGGGGCATGTGAACGTGGTCTTCTCTTGATCCTCCGCAGCTATGGGTATCTGATTGTAACCTAAATATCCGTCCAAAAAACAAAAGTAAGGCTTACCTGCCAAGCGATCCAGCATCTGGTCCATGAAGGGTAGCGGGAAGTGGTCCTTGCGCGTTACAGCGTTCAGCTTTCTGTAGTCGATGCACATGCGCCAGCCAGTTTGTATGCGCTTGGGAACTAGCTCGCCCTGCGCATTCTCCTCCACCGTGATTCCTCCTTTCTTTGGCACAACGTGCACCGGGCTGACCCATTTGCTGTCTGAGATTGGGTAAATGACCCCTGCGTCAAGCAACTTCAGGACTTCCTTTTGCACTACCTCCATCATATTTGGGTTTAACCTGCGCTGAGCCTCCCTGGATGGTTTGGCACCATCTTCCAACAGAATTCGGTGCATGCACACGTCTGGGCTCACTCCGCGCAGATCAGCAAGAGTCCATCCAATAGCGCGCTGGTTCCTGCGCAGCACCTGTTGTAAGCGCGCCTCCTGCTCTTTTTCCAATCCCTTCTTGATGATCACTGGCAGGGTGTCCTCATCTCCCAAGAAAATGTACTTGAGGTGCTCCGGGAGTTGCTTCAGTTCGATCTTGGGTGCCTGTTCAATAGAGGGCAAGATTTTGTTAGCGGTGCAAATATGAACTATATCAAGTGCCTGTGTGGGTGCTGGTTCAGCACTGCTTAGCTCCTCCTCTTGCTCCTCCAGCTCTGCCTGTGTCAGTAGCTCTGGTCCTATGGTTGCGCTCGCACACTGCGCTTCTGTGACTAAATCGTCAAAGCTGTCCATTGCGTGCACGGTAGCGTCCTCATGTGGGTGCTGCATCCCTTCGAAGATGTTGAAATGGATTTCTTCGCCATCTACCTCCATGGAGAGCGTGCCCCTCCACACGTCTATCTTCGTGCGCGCAGTCATCAGAAACGGTCTGCCTAGGAGGATCTGCGCACCGCTGGCGCTTGATTCACCCTCCATTTCAAGCACATAAAAGTCTGCTGGGAACACCAGCTCTCCTACTCGAACTAGGACATCTTCTATCATGCCTGCAGGTTGTTTGCACGATCTATCTGCTAGCTGAATTGTGAGACCTGCAGGTTTTAGTGGTCCAAGGCGCAAGGTCGCATAGAGAGAATATGGTAATAAATTGATTGATGCGCCTAAATCGATCATGCAGTTGCTTACCGTGGTTTTACCTAAGGTGCAAGGGATAGTGAATGTACCTGGATCTCGGCACTTAGGTGGTACCTTTTGTTGCACGATTGCTGAGGCCTGCGCATTTAGCATTACCTGCGCGCATTCGCCTGTTCTCCTTTTATTTGTGCACAGCTCTTTTAAAAACTTCGCATACCTGGGAATCTGTCGAATAGCTTCTATGAGAGGTATGTTGATTTCCACCTTGCTGAACAGCTCATATAGTTCCTTGTCTAGTGCTTCTTTTCTCGCCAGTGGTGCCTGCACAGGGAAAGGAGCAGGTATGTTAGTACAATTTTTGTCCTTGTTTGTCGAGTGAGACATACCTGGCGCTTTGCCCTGCTGGTTCGTGGTTGGCGCTTCTGATTGCGCCTCTGGCTCTGGTTGCGCACTCTGAGCTGCTGGATCTGGGACTTGCGCAACTGGTTGCGCGGGCGCCTGCGCGGTCTGCTCTGTTCCCACTGTGCGCCCAGTCCTCAGTGTTACTGCATTAACTCCTCCCTTAGGGTTCTGAATCACTTGCGAAGGCAGGTTGCCATCGCTCTTTTTCAGCTCATACACCGTGGTTGCAATTTGTGATAGATGCTTTTCTATGGATTCGAACCTCTTGTCATACTTTTCGTCATTCTTGCGCACTGTGTCTGCTAGCTGCCCCATGATATCTTCCAAGGATCGCCTTGGTTGCTGATTGTTCTGCGCTGGTGCGTCTGTGCGGCGATGCGGTGGATTGTAGGGTGCAGCTTGTTGCGTCTGCTGTGGCGCGCGCTGATCAGTGGGCTGCCTCTGGAAATTGTTCTCTTCTCTCCATCTGAATCCATTTGCAGCAAGCCCAAAGCGCGGCTGATTCTGCCTCTGCGGTCCTCTGTTGTCCCATCCTCCAAGGGCATTTACATCTCCAGTTTCTTCAAAAAGTGTTGGGCATTCGTCTGTCTTGTGCTCAGTGGACCTGCAGAATTCACATACCTTTGGCGCAACTGGTTGTGCGCTCTGCGCACTCATCAGCTTCTGTAGCATGGCCTTCATTTCTTTGATCTCAGCGCTTGCCTCTACCTGATGCACAGAACGATTACGACTACTTTCAAGTGTCAATTGATGTCTTACCTGCCCAGCAGAATCTTCTATCAGCTGCCATGCATCCTCCGGGTACATGTTGCAAATGTCCCCTCCTGCGCATGCATTCAGTAGTCGCAGCTCCATGGGCAGCAGTCCATTCAGAAAGTTCTCTATCAGCACATTCTGGGGAAGCCCGTGATTGTAGCAGTTGGCTTCTAGCTCCCTGAAACGCTCGTAGTATTCTGACAGAGACTCCCCTGCGCCTTGCCTTGGCGCGGCCAATTCCCTTCTGAGCAGCGCAATCTTCGCTGCTGGATAAAATTTATCTAAGAATTTCTTCTGCAGCTGCTCCCATGTGTGGATTGATCCTGCGGGTAAGCTCATCAGCCAGTGTTTGGCTGCATCGCACAATGAAAATGGGAACGCCTTCATCTTCAGCGCTTCATCGTTCTCCCCCAAGGTCTTCATGTTCTCGCAAATGATTAGGAACTCCCGCACATGCTTGACTGGATTTTCGTTGTTCATTCCGTGAAACTTGGGCATGTGATGGATGAGTGAGCTCCTCAGTTCGAACTGTCCGTCGGGCGGAAGCACTATGCACCATGGCTGGTTAACAGTGAGTGGGGCTGACATTTCGCGCACTGTCGTGCGCCTCGCGACTGGACGAACGGGTGGCGCAATGTATGGTTCAGCGGCCATCCGTGCGTCGACCTCACGCTGCACTTCCTCTCTGAATAGGGCTGCGCGGTTATGTGCCCTTGCTTCCTCTGGGGTTCTGTCTCCCAGGTTATCTCCAACCACACTGTTATCCTCCATGTCCTGATCCAAACTCAAGAAACGAAATTAAATGGCAACGAAGTTGTTGCGTCTGTCAGTGCGCAACTAGAATCTGCGCAGCGCAACTGTTTCAAGGTTGCGCAGGCTGATGTGATTGTGCGCTGTCAGAAACAACAACGAGAAAACAAAACAAAATGAAATAACTAGTTACTAAAATGAGAAATGTAGCTAGCTAAAACTTAGCTGTGTTGCTCCCCGGCAACGGCGCCAAAATTTGATCGCGCGTCGTTGTGCGCGTCAAATATAATCCTTCCTCTTCCACTCAGTACAGCGGTTAAGTAAGGGTCGATCTCCACAGGGAGCAAGCAGTTCAGTTCTAGCCAGTATCCTACACTTACGAAGATGGGGGTTGCGTGAGTGATTGGGGGTTTTGCGCGATGCGCGAGTAACAGCGAATATCGTAACGCGGGGAATTGCACTAGACGTGCGCAAGCAGTAGAGATTAAATACTATATTTATGAGAAGTATTGGGCAGACAATCCTCTATGAATGCATTCCTTATCATCGACTCTAAACATCTATAGCTTGTGTTTTACTTGGGTTAGTGTCCGGTAAAGGCTTCCTAACACGTGCGCATGTTCCGTTCAAAGTTCATGTGCTATTAATCCTTAGGACTAGACTAAACAGCTGCGAATCCTGTCACAGTAGCAACTGCCTACCCTAACTCGTTACTCCTAATTGTCACGGTAAGTTTGCGGTTCAAGGCTTCCCCTACGCATGCAACTAGTTTAACATGCGACAAGCGAGCTACACAAGTAAGTTTGCGGTTCAAGGCTTCCCCTACTCATGCAACTAACTGTCTTAGTACGCACAGAATTAATACAAGTAAATAAACTATGCATTAAGCTCAAGTCTCAAAGGAATACATCACAGATTCATGCCCGACCAACACTAAGTGTTTAGCTAGACATGCTAGTGGTAAACATCATAAAATAGTAAATAATAACTAATGAATCCAAGAAAACAGTAGCAAACAGTGCGTGCAGTGTCTTCTCTCGGCTGGCGCAGTCGGCTGGCGCAAATCTCCTCAATAAGTCCGTGTGTTTTCCAGTTCTGCCGCACAGTGCCTCCTTCGCGTCCTCTGGTGCCTCTGGAACAACAGTCTTTTCGAACTCTCTGAAACCCTAGACTTCCTCCCTTTATATACTGCTCAGGAGGTTCATCTTTTGGCAACTTCCAAATCTGGTCACTGGGACTTTGCGCCTGGCGCACGGCATTGGTTGGCGCAATCGGGTAGCGCACCTCTGCTGTCTTTCGCCATTTCTTCTTTTGTTTGCGCCGCTAGCTCCGCAGGCGGATTTTTCACTCCTAGAACGCTGCCTGATAGCGCGTATCCGACTCAGGGACTCGTTTTATCCTGTAACACAAAAACACTAGAAACGAGTAATCTTGCTCATAAAATATTGCAAACAAGCATAGGGTTATGATCTAAATAATGTGTATAACTAGGCTCTATCAGCTATGCTAAGGCCGAGTGTGGCCACAACTTACTTTTACTTTGAAACTGTTATTAAATAGTTTAATATTTGTTTTCGTGGAAGACTTCATCTGTGGCCAAGGGTTTTCTCAAAATGCCAAGGGGGAGATTGATGATGCAGTATGGCAGTCTTTGACAAAACCAGCACAAGTGAACAAGAGGCTGAACAAGCTGCTGCTATAGCCGGAGCTGGTTCAGGAAGTTGTAGCATCTATTCGTTAGCAGCAGCTCGGATCTTTGCGGAAGGAGCTTGGCAGTGCATCCGTAAGCATCAAGGGAGTTCCTAAATACTCAGAAAGAATATTCCAGTGGAGATTCCCATATGGCGGAGAAGATTTTCTTGTAGAAGATTAGATTTGCAAATCAAATCTAATCTTCTACAAATTAGGAGATATTGTTGAATGGAGGAAATTACTAAAACTGTGAATGTTGGAACTGGGGGTTCCTATTTAAAAGAGGCCGGGCAGAGCGTCAAGTGTATCGAAGTGAAGAGAGAAAACACAAGAGCCTACACAGAATACCGTGAGAGTAGAATTCAAGCTCAAAAGGATCTTCGATTGAAGCAGAGCGTGAGCGCAAAGCTGAGGAGATTGAAGCAGAGCGTGATCAGGGCTTGCAGAGTTTGATCATAGCTTGATCAGGAACAATTCAGAGCTGCGATTGCTTGTTGGTTGATCAAGGGAGGCCGCGGAGGTATCGACAAGTGGATGAACTCGGTCAAGTGACTGGTCGGCTAAACTCACTAGTGACAGGTGGTCACTGAGTGAGGGGGAGTGCTCCAGAGTGTGCAGAGCTCGTGGAGAGGTTCGATCGGCTCGGCAGAAGGCTTGGAGCGACGCGGACAGTTTTGGTACCAGCTGTGTGCTACACCAGGTGCTATAGCAACCTGCAGATAACATTGAATTAATTAGAATAGGTTGAGTCTGTGGGATCAGAGTTGTAGCTATTCTGAATTATTTCAAGTCTGTAGGTGTGCAGTACACAAGTCAGAGTTTAGGTTAGGTAGCATAGGTGTCTTGCGTCGAACCGTGTTGTGCTGTGGACCTGAGAAGCTAGTGAATTAAGGGTTGGAGTTCAGCCTTCCCAGACGTAGGCTGATTGGCCGAACTGGGTGAACAAACCATTGATCCTTATTCTATCTTGCTGCATCAGATTTTGGTGTTCAAGAGTGTGCTGTACCAACTGTTTGTACACAATCTGCAACTAAGAGGTGCTGCGAATTTCATGAAGTATCCAGAAGGCAGCAGCTCAGCCCCATGGTTGATAGAAGCCATCGGTATTTTTGCCAAAAAGAGGGAGAAGATTGTTGAAACTTGAACTTGTTACTACTTACTCCTATAACTGATTACGGATGATGTTTAGCTTTGATTTAAAAACTCTAAACTCAATTATAATATTTAGAAGCAGTTGCCTAGCATAGATAGCAAGTTATTATGTCCGGTAGTTATTATTAGTGTTGTCGTAGTTTTGTCAAAGTGACAAGGGGGAGATTGTTGAGGTATGACATCCTTCACAAAACAGCACAAGAATCTATTATAGCATTCCCTGAAGATTTACAACTGGAGCACAGTCTGAAGACTGATAAAACATCAACAAGATACAACAACCAAGCATAAGGATCTGCTACAGCACTCTGTGGATCACAATAGCTGAGGCAAACTGGGCAATGGATAATTGACAGAGTCTGCTATAGCAACTCGTGTTGATTTGAAGCTAGAGCAGAATGGGTGAATGTCTTGAAGATGCACGGAGAGTGTCCAGAGAGGTGTTGGCAGTGTCGCAAGAGCTCAAGAAGTTGTGCAAATGTCATCAAGTCATCAGCACGTGGCCGGAAGAGATGCAGAATGATAAGGTTTCTAAATTCAGAGTTAGGCAACCTTATCTCTACAACTTCGTAAGAATCTAGGAGAAGATTCAGAATATGCTGTGTTGCACTACGAATCCTAAGGCAACTAGGGTTTCCTTCACCGATTATTGATATAACTATAAGAGCAATGTAGCGGCAGAGCATTAGAGAAGACGAAGAAAACCGAAGCAAGAATACACATAATGAGGGTAATAGCAGAAGGCTGACAGAGTTGTGTTCAGCGCAGAATAGATCAGAACTCGCAGAGTTTGATCTAGTATTGATCCACATAACTTAACTGGAGCAAGGGTCGTTGAAGAATCAATCAGTTTCTTAGAAGAACGGTTGCGGACAGGAGGTGTCGGAGGCTGTTGGAGAACTAATTGTCTCTCCTTGATAGTGTCAGGTGGGCATTGATCAAGGGGGAGCGATATCTGAATTGGAAGAATTCAGAGAGAGAGTCTGACGGCTAGGCAGAGGGTGCTAGAGAAGCTGTCAACTGGAGTTACAGCAATTCTGCTACAGAGATTGCTATAGCATACTTTCTCCTATACATGGTAATATGATTGGCTAAGTTTGTACGTCAGGTCTATAGCTATTCGTTACTGGAAGTGTGTAGGCAGTACGAAGCGAGTTTGTGTGATCAGACTCCGAGTTAATTTGTGTGATCATATTGAGCTGAGGTGGAGCTAGGTTAGAAGTAGTGGTTAAACTAGAGCATGGCTTAGTTTTGGAATTCATTGTACTCTAACAGATATAGTGAAACCCTGAGGATCGGAGTATCCTCCCCAGACGTAGACAAATTACCGAAGTGGGTAAACAATTGGTGAATGTCTTTCAGGTTCGATCAGATAAAGCTAATTTCCAGAGTGATAAAGCAGACGTTGTAACTCATCACCAGCAACGCGCAGTGCAAATTTTAAAATAGATGGTGGTGGGGATGGGTGGAGGGTGGTTAATTTGTGATGGGGGGAAGAGAGCGGGGTTGCGGTGATGATGAATAATATAATGAATTAACTACTTAATTTAATTAAAATGATAATAAATATTTTAATAAAAAAATTAATCATAAAGAAAATATCCTAAGCTGCCTTTTTGATACTATAATGAAATTCAAAAACATAGGAGGAAGACATGTGAGAAAATATGAATTATTTGATTGTTTGTTCAAATGATTAGAGATTTTGTGATTTCTGATGAGGAGGATTCATTTGAACGCTCATTAACTGCATTTCACATTCTAATAAAATTTTAAAAAAGTTGGATATGTTTTAATTTAATTAGTAGGGTAAATTTAAAGAAAAGATCTATATTTACGATTATTTATACTTAAAATTAGAATTTTGAAAATGTGATTGATTGTACATCATTTTCAGTTTAGTTCATCATTATAAATTGGTGTTATAATATATATTGGTTTATAAACTTGAGATTAAAATTCATAAAAAAATGAAGAAAAAGTAGGAAAAAGGAAGGAAGGAGCCCCAGGCAAAGAGGAGACGGAGGGACGGGTCCCATCGAGCAGTAAACATTTTCTGTTTGACGACACAAAACTCTCCGCGAAGCCAAATGTCACAACCCCTCTTCTCTCCGCTACTGCTGCTCGCCTTTCCTTCTATCAGCAACTTCTTCTTCTTCTGTGTATGCTAATCTCAGTCCCTATTCAATACGATTCGATCATCAGCATCCCCTCTTTTTTCCCCTCTTTTCTAGGTTTTGCGATCCCCCCACGTCCCTGATTCCAATTGGACGACCAACAGTGAGCAAGATTAGGGCTTGTTATTATCTCCCTCTCTCTGCCTGATGACGAGGGTTTGCGTATACTGGGTTGGTACTTAGGGTTTGCTGACTTCGGCTGGAGGTCTTTTGATTTCTTTTCTAGTTGAATCTTTGGTGGGCTGATATGGCCTATCAAGCTGGTCCGAGCTCCACTTCTGGGGTTCAGTTCTTCAACTCGCCCTTTGGAGACACCACCTACACCAAGGTCTTTGTTGGAGGCCTAGCTTGGGAGACTCAGAGCGAGACTCTGCGGAGGTACTTTGAGCAGTTTGGGGACATACTTGAAGCTGTTGTTATAACTGATAAGAACACTGGACGTTCCAAAGGCTATGGCTTTGTGAGTATTTCAGTTATTGTTTCATTGTCAATCCTAAAGTATGCACTTATCAGGGAAGTTTTCATGATAGTTATTTATTCATAAAATATGGGGTTGTCAGCTTCTAATATTTTCCAGTTTCTGTTTTTAAGTATGTAAATTTGCAATGGTAATGAGTTGATTATGCTACCTTCTAATGACATTTCTGTGTTGGCAATTGGCAAACAGGTAACTTTTCGAGACCCTGAATCTGCTACAAGGGCGTGTATGGATCCAACTCCTGTTATTGATGGTAGACGGGCAAACTGTAATTTGGCTTCGCTTGGAAGACCACAACCTTCTTTGCCCTATGGTAATCTGTTCTTTTTACATAAAATAAAATTTTAGTTGAAATTACTGAACTAGCGTTGCCATTAATTATTCTCGCATAACAGTTGAACATTTCATAGTACCTGTTCCGCATTTTCCATGCAAAACCACAGGATGTCAATCTTAAGTATTTGTTTCTTTTTTGTATTGATTTTTCTTATCTGTTGTTGTCGAATTGGATCCTTCTGGGAATTGAATGGGTGTGCTTTAACTTTTTCTTTTCATAGGACGTCTTAGACCAGCTACCCCATTTATTAGAGGTATACCCGCTGTTCGAGGGTCTTTGCTTCTAGGAACTTTTGGTTACCAGCAACCAGTCCCTTACGGCTACCAGCCTGGATATAGGCATCCACAATATGGGTGAGTTACAATTCCATACAGTATGTTTTACATTATAGATTATGACAAAGCATATGCTGTAAAATTGCTCATGGGTGTTTTTTTTCTTTTTACGGAAAGGGAAAACTATAAATCAACTTTATGGAAATTGCTTATTTAGACGTAATAGACTGCTAGTCGATGGCCATTCCTTGTAAAGTTTCCTGGTATCAGATGAAGACCATTTTATTTAAAATAACCTGGTAAAGTGTACATAAAATATAAGAGTTTTTACTGTAAAATAGATCTTGGTTGATAACCCAGGGTTGGAAAGATTAGTAGCATCCATAATTTCTGTTACACGTACTGCCATTTCATTGATGTGCTTTTTTTCTTTCTTTTTTCATGTTTCCACACAATATGTAAGGCAGCGCACATCTTCCACTACGTTTTAACTTACAGATATTGCACTATACATGTAATGCATTTTACCAGCCCGATTCCGGCAAAGTTTTTTGGCTGATTCTCTTGAAATATGTGTACTCCTGCAGATATGCTACTTATGGTCCTGAGTATATTTACAACCAGGTCAGTGATTCTATGACAAATTAGTGGAAATTGTATGGTATTTGGGTTAGGGTTGTAGAATTGACTCCAGCAAGCATCACTGCTTACTTTTATTGATGTTGACATCTCCCTGGCAGGGTGCTTACAACCATCATGTTGCTCAACAATACTTTCAGATGTATGGAGTGCCAGGGGCTGTAAATACCGGCATTTATCCCTATGGACAGCTGGGCCAGGCAATTCCTGGAGCCCAGGGCTTTACTGGGGTGCAGGGTTATCCAATGCCAGGTCATCAGGGTCTTTCATTTGGTGGATCTAGTGGCAGTGTCATGACTACTCAACCTCTACCATCACCTCAGACTCAATATGCAGCAGGCAAGATTTGTCTTTTACTTGAAAATGTTAACTCTATCACAATCTATGGATATAAAAAGAGCAAAGAGGTTTAGTCTCCTGGAAATATATTTTTATCTAACCTTATTTTTGTAAGTCTCTCTTTTTATCTAGGTGTGGCATCACCTGTTCCAATGCAGCCACATTTTGTGGTTCCTGCTAATTCTCAATTTATGCAAGGTGGAAGTTCAAACCAAAAAACTGGATGAAAACTTGATAAAGGCGAGAGTTGTTGCATATCTTAAGTGTGTAGGTATTTTATTCTTCATAGGGCAGGATCTGATATTTTGTATCTTAACAGGAACCCTTATATTGCAGCAGGACTTAGAACAGCTGTACTGCTACTTCAGTGGCAGGCCCCTTATCTAACCTTGCAAGCAACCAGTTTCGCATTCTAGAGGTACGGTGCCATTTCTCTTCTCGTACAACAAAATATTTCTCTCGTGCGAAGACAAAAAAATAGACAAGTACTTCCCATGCGACACGTGGACTAGAGATGAAAGGCTGGATTTTCATTAAATATGTGTCTAAAAGTGCTGCCTCTGACAAAGGGTCTAACCTTTCTGCCGTATCTCTTTGTTTATGCATCAAGCTTTTAGTAGGCCAGAAACTATGTCAATGTATCTCCCTGCTTTTAATACAGGTGATCCGTCATAGTCATACATGTTTGCCAGAGACATAAGGTGTTCCATGGATGGAGGAAGAAAATGGAAGATGTTAGGAGCTGTTATTTTCGTTTCACTTTGTCACTTGTATATAATTCTCATGCTGCCATTGCATGTAAATAGTAGCCGAACTGATAGTGATGAGGATGGCAGAATCGGTTTCTGGCCTTCCTACAGTTAGGTGTAAACTTGTGTAAAAAGTCGATATAGCTTAGAATCAACATATGATTCTTTCTTAGTGTAGTCAGAATCTCCAGTATTTTATTGGTGTGCATACTATGGGAAATGGGCTAGTTCTGAGTGCAGATTGTGACTAAGTGTACTGAATTTCTAATTTACATTGGAGGCCTGTAGCTTGGATGATTTATAGAGTTTTAACTCAAAAGTATGAGTTGATGCTCTGACAAAAGAAGAATATTGTTTCAGACCTGTGTTTCTAATTCTGCATTCGTCTTGAATGGTCAATTGCTTGATCATCTGCTCAGGCAAGAAAACACCCAGTTGTCATGTCAAAATGCAATTACAAGCAGAAAGGACATGCTATTGCTCAGAATTCCTTGACTATTCTACAACTGATATTTTTGCTTCTGAAAGTTCTTAACATCATTGGACAACATGCTACTCTTAAAATCTTAGCTCTTTGATCTTGCTAAAAAGCGTAGCACTGTGTTCCCATCAAACTGTTAATTACAAATTTGTAGTTGACTCGTAAATAGATAAAATGGCCCAAAAAACATTTTGCCCAAGGTCTATAAATATGTACGACCAAGACGAAAGAAAGTCTTCTGTACCCCATATATAAATTATTGAATTAAATAGTGAAGCAGACGATTGGAGGATAAAAAATTTACGTTTTATCTATTTTATGGACAAAATAAAATATATCAAACTAAAAAAATTTATCATTCTACCAGCAGATCATAAAACACATTTATTGTTTAAGAAGTTGGTACAAAAGAAAAGAGTTTGTGTGATCAAACTGATAATCTTTATTAGAAGTGCGAGTATCAGGTCCATAGCTAATCTTTACTGGAAGTGTGTAGATAGCACGAAGAGAGTTTGTGTGATCAGACTGCTAGCTAGTCTAAGGGGTTAGACTAAGAAAAAGATTTTGACTAGGTGAGAAGTAGTGGTGAAAATCCTTTGTAATTTGAATCATAATAGTGAAGTCTTGAGGATTGGAGAGTGATCCTCTCTAAACGTAAGCAAATTGCCGAACTGGTTGAACAAATTTTATGTGTCTTTCTTATTTGTCAGAAGAATAAATTCTGTAGAAAGATACAGAGAGTGCTACAACAGAAGCTGTAACTCGAGATCAGCAGTGCAGTTTCAATTGGTATCAGAGCCGATCACTCAACATACAGAGTGTGATCCGGGAAGGCGTTGCTATCATCTATGATCACCATGAAAGAAGGACAAAGCACTAGCAGACCGCCATTGCTTGAAGGAGGAAATTATGGCTACAGGAAGGCTCGGATGAAGGCCTTTATCAAAGCTGTTGATGAAAGGGCATGGAGGGCAATCATATCATAATGGTCTCACCTAATGACTGTTGACAGCATAGGACTTGCCCACAAACAACCTGAAAATAAATGGACTTTCAATGAGGTAACTTCAGCATCAAAAAACTTCAAGGCTTTGAATGTTATATTTGTTGATGTGGATGCTAACTATTTCAGGTTGATCTTCAACTGTGACACGGCCAAACAAGCATGCGAGATCCTTGAAACAGCTCATGAGGGAACGGACAAAGTGAAGATTTCCAGAATGCAGATGATCACCTCAAGATTTGAAGGCCTGAAAATGCTGGAAAAAGAGACAATCTCTGAGTTCGATGCCAGATTGTGTGATATATTGAACGAGGCCCATGCTCTTGGAGAACCAATTCAGGAGGAGAATCTGGTAAGAAAGGTTTTAAGATCTCTCACCTCGAAGTTTGATATGAAAGTGACTGCCATTGAAGAAACCCAAGATGTTCAAGAACATGAGCCTAGAGGCACTGTTTGGCTCACTAAAGCAGTTTGAGATGAAAGTTACAGAGAAACCTACACCACTCTCTGGAAAAGACCTTGGACTGAAAGTCGAGACAGAAGAGAAGAAGACGGTTCCAGATGATGTGAGCCAACAACTATCCCTGTTGGTCAAAAAGTTCGGTAAGTTCATGAAGAGAATGGACAAGAAACCTTCCTATGCTGGTCAGTCATCCAGGGGGGGGGGGAACAGAAGAGGAGAAAATTCCCAGAGAAGAAACAAGGATGTTGATCAAAGCACTGAAGAAAGCAAAGACAAACGGAAGGGGATCCAATGCTGGGAGTGCAAAGGATATGGCCACAGACATACTGAATGCCCAACTTATCAGAAAAAGGTGTCTAAGGAAAGGAACAAGAGAATGTTGCAGCAACCTCTTGATCAAACTCCTGCAAGAAAGCCCAGAACAAAGAATGGGAGATGTTATTTCTGTGATCAGATAGGACACTACTAGAGACATTGTCCAATTCTGAATAAGTACTGGAAGCCTCGAAGAACACAGAATACCAGATGAGTCAGAATAGATACAAGAAATCTTCCATTCACCCATGAATGTTGCAGTTCGCAATTGCCACTGAATTGAGAATATAGTGTCACTGTGCAGAAAATTGTGAGAAGTATTGAAGGGACAACAAATCTGAGAAGGAGGCTCAGAAAGAAAAGAATCACTGACCGCTCATCTACAGCCGCAAAAAGGGGCCAAACACCAGGGAAGGACAAATGTCAAAAGCGTTGGGTGGAGGTGAGAAAGAACAACACTATGGAAAATCATCCCCTCACTGTCCCTACTGAAACAGGGTACAAAGAACAGAATCATGAGTTAAAGATTATTTCTCCAAAAAAGACAGCTGAACAGAGTGCTTAAGCACTCCCTGGTGACTCGAAGCTGTAACTTTTAAACGTTGTCTCCAGAGATGGGTGTGCACTCAAGAGACGACACGTGTCCGTTTTTTTTTTAAAATGGAAAAAAAAAAGAAGAAAAAGGAAAGAGGGGGAGATCCAAGTTAACTGTTTTCTGACTTAGAGCTTGCATCTTCCTCGGCGTCGTCAACCTCCAGCTACCTTCGTTCCCCAAATTTCAGCTACAATGGTCCGAACAAGAGGGGGCAAGACGGACAGCAGTAGGGGTGACTCCCGAAAGCGAAAGAGAAGCAGTGTTCCCCTGCGTAAACCCCCAACAACAGAGAAAAGTTATGTGCCTCACACTAGCTAACCGAAGGAGGTTCCTCTGCTAACATGGACCCCAACATCTGACCAATCCGCGGGAGGACCTTCAACAATAGTAAGGGAGGTCAATGTGTCAGCAGAGGGTGGTGAAGCATCCTTAACCACCGACAAGAGTTCCAGCCTGAGTGACCAAGAGAATGCTTCAGCAGATGCTGGATCTAGCTTAGACTCTGAAGAAACCTCACACGAGCGCAGATCCAAGAAGGCCTTGGATAGACAGGTTGCACTGGTTCCCACTCCTCCATCAGAAAATGAGGCGTCAGCTGCCGACAACAGTAGTAGTGAAAAAGAAATAACAGAAGAGGTGGAGCAAGCTCCCTCCAAAAAACCAGTGAGAAAAGGGAGGGAGCCTCTGGTGGTTAGCTCCTCCACTGATGAGGAAACAGAATCAGAAGACTCTGAGTCAGATGACTTCAGGGTTGCACCAGTTCCCTGACCAGAGTCATCCACAACAAGATCTGGGCATTCACCAACCAGACCAAGCAAGTCAGGGGTTGATCAATAAGGCATTTGGTTCAGGAACACGTTTAAATAGGAACTCCTTGCTCCATCAATATCAAATTTAGGAAGCCTTCCCAAAAAGCTCTGCTAGATTCTTGCAAGTTTGTTAAGATTTGATTTTTTAAACTAACTTTAGAAATCTTATCTTTACCTTGAGCTTGCTGAATTGTTTGTTACTGCTGATATTTCCTAAGTCCATTAGGAAACCTTCCAAAACTCCATGCTCCATCAATATCAAATTTAGGAAGATTTCTTAAAGATCTCAATAAGATCTTATCTTCTAATTCGTAGGAGATTATATTTGTTTTGAGAAATAAATCTTTCCACAATCAAATCTTCTCCTGGATACGGGAATCTCCACTGGGAATATTCACTGAGAATATTTAGAAGCTCCTCCAAGATCACAACAAGATCATATTTTGAGAATATTTGGAAGCCTCCTGTTGCACTGCTACATCATATCTAGGCAGATTGTTCTTCGCGCCAATGCTGCTGCCACAGCTCCCTGTTACAGCTCCTGCTGTAGCAACTGCTTGTTCACTGAGCTTGTGCACTCTGGCTGGATTTGCACAAGCTGTTGTCTTCACACGCTTGCTGTAGCAGACTCTTGTGCACTTTGTAGGAGTTTGTCAATGATGCCACATACCTTAACTATCTCCCCCTTGGCATTTTTGACAAAATCCAAAGACCCTTCTGATATTAGGCAGTCCTCATCTCGTCTTCAAACTTCTTCTCAAGCAGCTTTTTCAGCTTCTTCATCTCAATTCAAGGACTCAAGCTATTCCTAGCTTGTCTTCTGGCTTCTTCTCAAGTGGTGTCTTCAGATAGCTTCTGCTATCATCTGATGGTGTACCAACTTCTTGCTCTTTGTTGTTGTCATCTTCTCGCGCTAGTTTTGTCAAGGATGCCATTACCTTAACATCCTGCCTGGAAACTCAGATCAAAGAAGAGGAGATGCTACGCATGTGATCAAGTCGGACATCTTTGGAGAAAGTGTCGTATAGTGGCGAGTACAGGAAGACTCAAAAAGGACCAAGTATCAGACAAGACAGAACAATGAACCGTCCCATCACGTATGAGTACTACCACTCACAGTCGCAGGTAAACTGAGGTTATCGTGTTACTGTGCAAGAAATTTTCAGCAGCATTGGAGGATCAACCAATCAGAGGAAAAGGTACAGAAAGAATCGAAGCACATATCACTCTTCAACAGCTGCAAAAAGACACAAAAAACCTGAGAAGAGCAAGTGTCAAATGCGCTGGGTGGAGGTCAAAAGGAATGTTACTGTGGAAAAACAGCTCCTCAATGCCGCGACTGAACAGGAACGAATGAACAGAATCATGCACAAATGATTATTTTTCTAGAAAAGACAGTTGAAAGAGTGCTGAAGCACTATATGGTGACTTGGAGCTGTAACTTTTTGAACGTTGTGACCTAAAGATGGGCGTGCACTTATGAGTCGACACGAGTTTTTTTTTAGAAGAAAAAGGAAGAAAGGGGGAGATACGAAGTAACTGATTTTCTGACCTAGGGCTTGAAATCTCTCCAGCGTCAAACTTCAGCAACGGTCGACCTTCAACACTTAGTAAACATGGTTCGAACAAGAGATGGTAAGTCAGACAGCAGCAGGAGTGGCACACGGAAGTGGAAGAGAAGTAGTGTGCCCCTGGAAAAAACCCTGCAACTGATAGAAGCTCACCCCCTCTCGCCAGCACATGGGAAGAGGTACCACAACTCACCTGGACCTCAGCAGCTGACCAGCCCGAGATTGGACCGTCAACCACGACGACAGAGGGAAATGTACCTGCTGAAGAAGGAGAGGTTCCTCTAAACCAGGGTCATAGCCAGAGTGACCAAGAGATTGCTGCAGCAGATGATGGGTCTAGCTCAGACTCGTGATTCCATCTCCTCCTTCAGAGGGAGAAGCAGTAGTAGCCAGCAGCAGCAAAGAAGTGTCGGCTGAAGAGGTAGAGCAAGCTCCCTCCAAGGAACCATTGAACAAAGGGAAGGAGCCAATGGTCAAAGTCTCTTCTAGTGATGAAGAGAGTGCTGAATCAGAATTCACAATGTTTGATGATTTCAGAGTTGATCCACTCACCAGACCAAAGACGCCCGAAACACAAGCTGCACCTCCTCCACAGTCTAGCTCTGCCGTGACCAGACATGATCATCAAGGGATATGGTTCAGAAGCAAAAAGGTTGTCAGCACCTAGGAGGTGATTAATCGCAAAATAGTTGTGGATGAGAAATTACTAGAGGTTGGGAGGTTTTGTGTGCCAAAGGTAATCACTCTACTCCGAGAGTCGTAGGTTTGTTTTGTCAAAATGCCAAGGGGGAGATTGAAACGCTGTGGTTGTAGCAGTAGTATAAATACTAGTCCAATCACGGTGTTCAAACAATATTTATAATCCGAATGACCTCGAGTCGAACCCAAGAGAAAAGCCTAGATTAGTCGAAAGCTAGCTAGTAATGCTGATAGAGGCTATTTATACACATTATGTAGATCATAACTCTATGCTTGTTTGCAATATTTTATGAGCAAGATTACTCGTTTCTAGTGTTTTTGTGTTACAGGGTAAAACGAGTCCCTAAGTCGGATACGCGCTAACAAGCAGCGTTCTAGGAGTGAAAGATCCGCCTGCGGAGTTAGCAGCACAAGCAGAAGAGAAGTTGGCAAGAGTCAGCAGAGGTGCGCTAGCCCATGCGCTAGCCGATGCCATGCGCCAGGCGCAGAGTCCAGTACTTCCTAATCCTGACAGGACCAGATTTAGAAGTTGCCAAGGATAGACCTCCAGAACAGTATAAAAGGGAAGAGGTCTAGGGTTTACAATCATCATCGTATCACATCATCAAGGATCCAACACACACATCAGAGCAGCACTCTGAGGTCATCAGCGGCTCACAGAGCAACAAACTGGAAAACACACGGACCTGTTGAGAGGACTTGCGCCAGCCGACTGCGCCAGCCGAGAGACATTCTGCACGCACTGTTTGCTACTTGTTTCTCAGACACATTAGTCATTATTTACTATTCTATGATGTTTATCACTAGCATGTCTAGCTAAACGCTTAAGTGTTGGTCGGGCATGAATCTATGATGCACTTTCTTTGAGACTTCAGCTTAATGCGTAGTTTACTTACTTGTATTAATCCTGTGCATACGGAGACAGCCAGTTGCATGAGTAGGGGAAGCCTTGAACCGCAATCTTACTTGTGTTGCTTGCTTGTCATATGTTAAACTAGTTGATAGCTTTACGGTGACAACTAGGAGTGACGAGCTAGGGTAAGCAGTTGCTACTGTGACAGGATTCGCAGCTGTTTTAGTCTATGTTCTAAGGATTAATAGCACATGAACTTTGAACGGAACATGCGCACGTGTTAGAAAGCCTTGACCGGACACTAACCCAAGTAAACCAAAACTATAGACGTTTAGAGTCGATAATAAGAGATGCACTCATAGAGGATTGTCTGCCCAATACTTCTCATAGTCATAGTATCTAATCTCTACTGCCTGCGCACGTCTAGTGCATTTCTCTGCGTTTCACAACTGTTACTCGCGCACTGCGCAAACCAATCACTCACCCCCCAATCTTCGTAAGTGTAGGACACTAGCTAGAACTGAACTACTTGCTCCCTGTGGAGATCGACCCTTACTTAACCGCTATACTGAGTGGAAGAGGAAGGATTATATTTGACGCGCACAACGACGCGCGATCAAATTTTGGCGCCGTTGCCGGGGAGCAACACAGCTAAGTTTTAGTTAGTTTACATTTTTTCCTTTTTATTAACTAGTTATTTCAGTTTGTTTTGTTTTCGTTGTTGTTTCTGACAGCGCGCAATCACCATTAGCCTGCGCAACCTTGAAACAATTGCGCTGCGCAGATTCTAGTTGCGCACTGACAGACGCAGCAACAGTAGTTATCTTTTAATTTCATTTTCTTTGAGATTCAGAACAAATCATGGAGGACGACAGTGTCGTAGGCGACAACCTAGGGGACAGGACCCCAGAGGAAGCAAGGGCGCATAACCGCGCAGCCCGGTTCAGAGAAGAAGTGCAGCGCGAAGTTGAAGCAAGGATGGCCGCTGAACTATATAATGCGCCACCCGCACGACAAGCTGCGCGACGCAGAACAGTGCGCGAGATGTCAGCCCCCATCACTGTCAACCAGCCATGGTGCATCGTGCTTCCACCAGACGGACACTTTGAACTAAGGAGCTCGCTCATCCATCACATGCCCAAGTTTCACGGGACGAACAATGAAAATCCAGTCAAGCATGTGCGAGAATTCCTGGTCATTTGCGAAAACATGAAGACCGAAGGGGAAAGCGATGAAGCGCTGAAAATGAAGGCATTCCCATTTTCACTAAATGATACAGCCAGACATTGGTTGATGAATTTACCCGCAGGATCCATTCACACATGGGAGCAGCTGCAGAAGAAATTTCTAGATAAATTCTATCTAGCAGCAAAGATTGCGCTGCTCAGAAGGGAACTGGCCGCGCCAAGGCAGAGCGCAGGGGAGTCTCTGTAAGAATATTACGAGCGTTTCAGGGAGCTGGAGGCCAACTGTTACAATCACGGCCTGCCCCAGAATGTGCTGATAAAGAACTTTCTGAATGGACTGCTGCCCATGGAGCTGCGACTACTGAATGCATGCGCAGGAGGGGACATTTGCAACATGTACCCAGAGGATGCGTGGCAGCTGATAGAGGACTCTGCTGGGCAGGTAAGACATCAACTAATGCTTGAAAATAGTCGTACTCGTACTGTGCATCAGGTAGAAGCAAGCGCTGAGATCAAGGAAATGAAAGCCATGCTGCAGAAATTGATGAGTGCGCAAAGCGCACAACCAGTTGCGCCAAAGGTATGTGAGTTTTGCAGGTCCACCGAGCACAAAACCGACGAATGTTCCACACTATTTGAAGAAACTGGAGATGTCAATGCTCTTGGAGGATGGGACAACAGAGGACCGCAGAGGCAGAATCAGCCGCGCTTTGGGCTTGCCGCAAATGGATTCAGATGGAAAGAGGAGAACAATTTCCAGAGGCAACCCGCAGATCAGCGCGCGCCACAGCAGACACAACCAGCTGCGCCCTACAATCCACCACATGGCCGCAATGACGCACCAGCGCATAACAACCAGCAACCGAGGCGATCTTTAGAAGATATCGTGGGGCAGCTAGCAGACACAGTGCGCAAAAATGACGATAAATATGACAAACGGTTCGAATCCATCGAAAAGCAGCTATCACAGATCGCAACCACAGTATATGAGCTAAAGAAGAGCGATGGCAACCTGCCTTCGCAAGTGATTCAGAACCCTAAAGGAGGAGTCAATGCGGTGACACTGAGGACTGGGCGCACAGTAGGAACAGAGCAGACCGCGCAGGCGCCCGCACAACCCGTTGCGCAATTCCCGGATCCAGCAGATCAGAATGCGTAACCAGAGCAAGACGCGCAACCAGAAGCGCCAGCCACAAACCAGCAGGGCAACACGCCAGGTATGTCTCAGTCAAGAAACAAGGACAAAAATTGTACTAACATACCTGCACCTTTCCCTGTGCAGGCACCATTGGCTAGAAAGGAAGCGCTGGACAAGGAGCTTTATGAGTTATTCAGCAAGGTGGAAATCAATATTCCCCTCATTGAAGCTATTCGGCAGATTCCCAGGTATGCAAAGTTTTTAAAAGAGCTGTGCACAAACAAAAGGAGGAAGGGCGAATGCGCACAGGTAATGCTAAATGCGCAGGCCTCAGCGATCGTGCAACAAAAGGTACCACCTAAGTGCCGAGATCCAGGTACATTTACTATTCCATGCACGCTAGGTAAGACCACAATGAGTAATTGCATGATCGATTTAGGCGCATCCATCAATTTGCTACCTTTTTCCCTATATACGACGTTGCGCCTTGGACCACTTAAGCCTGCAGGTCTCACCATTCAGCTAGCAGATAGATCGTGCAAACAACCTGCAGGCATGATAGAAGATGTCCTAGTTCGAGTAGGAGAGCTGGTCTTCCCAGCAGATTTTTATGTGCTGGAAATGGAGGGCGAATCAAGCACCAGCAGTGCGCAGATCCTACTAGGCAGACCGTTTCTAATGACTGCGCGCACGAAGATAGACGTGTGGAGAGGCACGCTCTCCATGGAAGTGGATGGCGAAGAAATCCATTTCAACATATTCAAGGGGATGCAGCATCCACATGAGGACTCTACAGTGCACGAAATGGACAGCATTGATGATCTAGTCACAGAAGCGCAATGTGCGAGCGCAACCGTAGGACCAGAGCTACTGACACAGGTAGAACTGAAGGAGCAAGAGGAGGATCTGAGCAGTGCTGAACCAGCACCCACACAGGTACGCGATATAGTTCGTATTTGCACCGCTAACAAAATCTTGCCCTCTATTGAACAGGCACCCAAGGTTGAGCTGAAGCAACTCCCAGAGCACCTCAAATACATTTTCTTGGGAGATGAGGACACCCTGCCAGTGATCATTAAGAATGGATTGGAAGAAGAGCAGGAAGTGCGCCTACAGCAGGTGCTGCGCAAGAACCAGCGCGCCATAGGATGGACACTTGCAGATCTGCGCGGAGTGAGCCCAGACGTATGCATGCATTGGATTCTACTGGAAGATGGTGCCAAACCATCCAGGGAGGCTCAGCGCAGGTTTAATCCAAACATGATGGAGGTAGTGCAAAAGGAAGTCCTGAAATTGCTTGGCGCAGGGGTCATTTACCCAATCTCGGACAGCAAATGGGTCAGTCCGGTGCATGTTGTGCCAAAGAAAGGAGGAATCACAGTGGAAGAAAATGCGCAGGGCGAGCTAGTTCCCAAGCGCATACAAACTGGCTGGCGCATGTGCATCGACTACAGGAAGCTCAACGCAGTAACGCGCAAGGACCACTTCCCGCTACCCTTCATGGACCAGATGCTGGATCGCTTAGCAGGTAAGCCTTATTTTTGTTTCTTGGACGGATATTCAGGGTACAACCAGATACCCATAGCTGCGGAAGATCAGGAGAAGACCACATTCACATGCTCGTTCGGTACGTTTGCATTTCGACGCATGTCTTTTGGGCTGTGCAACGCGCCAGGTACGTTCCAACGCCTTGTCATGAGCATTTTCTCGGATATGATTGGTATATGCATTGAAGTGTTCATGGATGATTTTACCGTATATGGAAGTACCTTTGATGCATGCTTAACACATCTAGATAAAGTCTTAGCGCGCTGCATCTCTAAGAACTTAGTGCTAAATTACGAAAAATGTCATTTCATGGTAACGCACGGAGTAGTACTAGGTCATATCATTTCAGAGGAGGGGATAAAGGTAGACAAAGCTAAGATAGATCTTATTTCTAATCTACCTTATGCCACCAACGTGCGCGACGTGAAATTATTCTTAGGGCATGCTGGGTTCTACAGGCGTTTTATCAAAGATTTCTCCAAAATTTGTATACCCCTGTCTAACCTTTTGCAAAAAGATGTGTGCTTCGACTTTACTGATGAGTGCAGAGCTGCGTTCGATAAGCTGAAAGAAGCGCTGACCAGTGCGCCAGTAATGCGCGCACCAGACTGGAACCTGCCATTTGAGCTGATGTGCGACGCAAGTGATTATGCAGTAGGTGCAGTCTTGGGGCAGCGCGTAGACAAGAAGCCGCATGCCATTTACTATGCATCGCGCACACTGGACTCTGCGCAAAGGAACTACACCACCACGGAGAAGGAGCTTCTGGCAATTGTATTTGCGCTGGAGAAGTTCCGAGCATATGTTCTAGGCTCAAGAGTCATCATCTACACTGACCACGCAGCTATCCGCTACCTCATGTCCAAGAAGGAAACCAAGCCGCGCCTGATGCGCTGGGTGCTCTTACTGCAGGAATTTGACTTGGAGATCAAAGACAAGAAGGGCACGGAGAATACAGTTGCTGATCACCTGAGCAGGATCGTAAAGGAGGAGGAACCAGAGCAGATCACGGAAACATTCCCTGACGAGCACCTGATGGCGCTGACAGGTAAGGTACCATGGTATGCGCACATCGCAAATTACCTGGTCACAGGTACGTTTCCTCCACATTTCAATAAAACTCAATGCATGCGCTTAAAACATGAGTCCAAGCATTACCTTTGGGATGATCCTTACATGCTTAGAATAGGACCAGATCAGATATTGAGGCGTTGCGTGCCTGACCACGAAATTAATTCTGTTTTGATGTTTTGTCATGCGCACGCATGCGGAGGACACTTCGGTCCCAAGCGCACAAGCAGAAAGGTCCTGGACTGCGGATTCTATTGGCCGCACCTGTTTAGAGACGCCTATAATCACTGCAGGAATTGTGACAGGTGCCAGCGCACAGGAGGAATATCCGCGCGCAATGAGATGCCGCAGACCCCGATTCTGGTGGATGAAGTGTTCGATGTTTGGGGAATCGATTTCATGGGGCCATTTCCCCCATCTGCAGGTTACGAGTACATATTGGTGGCAGTAGACTATGTCTCCAAATGGGTTGAAGCTAAGGCTACGCGAAAGGATGATGGTAAGACTGTCGCTGATTTTCTCAAAACTAACATATTTTGCAGGTACGGAGTGCCTAAGGCAGTAATCAGCGACCAGGGGACACACTTTTGCAACAGGGTCGTGACGCAAGTTTTCAAGCACTATGGGGTGCGCCACAAGACGTCCACCGCTTACCATCCGCAGACGAATGGACAGGCCGAAGTTTCTAACAGGGAGATCAAGCGCATCTTGGAAAAAACTGTGAGACCATCGCGAAAAGATTGGAGTCAGCGCCTTGATGATGCGCTATGGGCATACCGCACTGCGTATAAGACGCCCATTGGGACCTCACCATTTCGGCTGGTCTATGGGAAGGCATGCCACCTGCCAGTAGAGCTCGAGCACAAGGCATATTGGGCCTTACGCATTTGCAACCTGAACTTAGATGAGGCAGGAAGGGAGCGCGCACTTGAGCTGAACGAACTAGAAGAGCTGCGCATGGACGCCTATGAGGGACTGCGCGATTACAAGGAGCGCACCAAGGCATTTCATGACAAGCATATCCTCAGACGCACTTTTGAACCAGGAGACTAGGTACTACTATTTTCATCACGCCTGAAGCTTATGCCTGGAAAGCTGCGCAGCAAATGGACGGGACCATACACGGTCACCAAGGTTTTCCCCTACGGAACAATCGAGTTAGAAGACGGGCACCGGCATCGTTTTCAGGTTAATGGGCAGAGAGTCAAACGGTACTTAGGAGAACCTTGGGATAACACAGCGCGCGACATTGAGCTAGCAGAACCAGAGATAATCGATGCGCCAGCTAACGCGCCAGAGGCACCACCAGATGCACCAGAGGGAGAACTGAAGATCATAGCTCACATTTCTTCTCCCTCTACATCTACCCTCGTTACGCATAATTTATCACATGCTGACTTCCCATCTTACCTTTTGCGCAGGACCAATGAGATCGCAACACACACACTGGCGCAGGAAAACTCAGGAGCAAGAGTGGGGGAGGTTGCAGACACACGTGTTGGCACGTAACGAGGTACAGTCGAGCCAACGACGTTAAACAAAGGCACTTGTCGGGAGGTAACCCGACACGTTTTTATTTTCGCATATTTTATTGTTCTGCTGGTTTTGTTTTTTTTTTTGAGTTTTTTAGCTAGTTTAGGATTTGGTAGTTTTTTTAGTCACGCAGTAGTGCGCGGGACTGTGCGCCTACCAATGCGCAGGTCAGATGCGCTAGCCAGGGGGTATATAAGGCAGGACTTAGAAAAAAATCCAACACTTTTTCACTCGACCGTTGCACACGAGCTCCCGCCTTCAGACCTCTGCCCGTCGATCAGCGCCCAACCCAGCGTCCGTTTAGAGTGATTCGAGGACCACACAGCCGCACTACACCCAGGTACCCTCTCCCCCCGATTTGAGCAGCTTCCATTAGGGTTTGCGCGGAGGAGAAGTTTTCTAGGGTTTTGAAATCGCACCGGGGTAGAGTGCGCCAATTGGAGTATTGTTTAGAGCGTTGTGTAGGCGAGCAGTAGGCGCTCCTTCGGTGAGAGTTTCAGGGATTTCTGTGCAGTTTGGATTTTTGAAGTTTTTGAGGGTGTTGACCACGGTTGACCGCAGCCCTAGCGCATCATGAGACCCGCCACAGACCAGGAGACCCCAGCTGCGTTCGCCAGCAAGTATGCGGCGTTTATAAGCCTGGAGATGTACAGGACCCCGTACATCAGCAGAGACTTTCTGCTTGTGTGCGCTCTCCGTGCGCTTGCGCTTGAGTCGTGGGGACACGTCTCTGTTCAAGTATGGGGGGGGGGGCGTTACATTCACTTTTCACGTTTTTTGAGCATTTTTAGTATAGCTTAGTTTAAGTTAAAGAGAATAGTAGCAGTAGTGCGCTAGAGTGCAGGATGCGCATGCGCTCCAGCTAGTTCTGCGCTATCCTTATTGCGTGCGCTGCTATCTACTTTTTAGTATAATTTTTTCGTTTTTTTTGCCCCTGTTAGTTGGGATATGCAGGGGATGTGGAGTTGACAGAAATGCTCCAGAGAGGCGGTTAGTCGCTTTTGCTTCGAAGGCAAGGTATATGGTCGAGAGCGTTGGTGGAGGCCGGTGCTTCGCAGCCTTCGGGACAAAAGAGCGCGCTCAGTCACGCAGATGCCAAAGGCAAAATACCCAAAGCGTGGCGAGGTGGGAAAACAGACCACCTTCTCTCTGGAAATCAAGCTAAGGAAGGCAGGCGCGGATGTAAACGCGTGCGCTGACCTGCGCAGACAGACCAAAAGAGAGAGAGCGGGGCGAGTTCCATAAGCTGCTATCCGAAGGCTGAGACTAGAACTGCTCTGGGAATGTAAGAAATTAAAAAAGAAAGCTGTACAAAAGAAAAAATACCAGCAGATGATACGCACTACAAAAGAATCAGCATGCGCACAAGCATCAAACATGCGCAAAGACCATAAGGAAATCATCAGAAAGCTCAGGTTCCCAGGAAGTGCGCGGACGAATCACGCACTGGAAGAAACTGCGTTATCCACCATATACCTATCTTCGGAGTAGGAGCTGGCAGCCTGAAGCCTAAGCAGAGCTATCTCCCAGCCATCCAAAAATCTTCATCCCGGCTGAGAGGTAATGAATTTCGAAATTATTATATTAGAACTGTTGAGTGCAGTTGTGCGCAGGTGATAGAGCAGTGCGAGTTGAGCAATTGCGCATTCACATCAGAGTGCAAGACTGTGCGCTAGACTCCAGAAGAGGTAATTGTATCCGCGCTTCAGTGCTTGTTCGGGACGAACAAGGGGCAAGTGTGGGGGGTTTGATAGAGGCTATTTATACACATTATTTAGATCATAACTCTATGCTTGTTTGCAATATTTTATGAGCAAGATTACTCGTTTCTAGTGTTTTTGTGTTACAGGGTAAAACGAGTCCCTAAGTCGGATACGCGCTAACAGGCAGCGTTCTAGGAGTGAAAGATCCGCCTGCGGAGTTAGCAGCACAAGCAGAAGAGAAGTTGGCAAGAGTCAGCAGAGGTGCGCTAGCCCATGCGCTAGCCGATGCCATGCGCCAGGCGCAGAGTCCAGTACTTCCTAATCCTGACAGGACCAGATTTAGAAGTTGCCAAGGATAGACCTCCAGAACAGTATAAAAGGGAAGAGGTCTAGGGTTTACAATCATCATCGTATCACATCATCAAGGATCCAACACACACATCAGAGCAGCACTCTGAGGTCATCAGCGGCTCACAGAGCAACAAACTGGAAAACACACGGACCTGTTGAGAGGACTTGCGCCAGCCGACTGCGCCAGCCGAGAGACATTCTGCACGCACTGTTTGCTACTTGTTTCTCAGACACATTAGTCATTATTTACTATTCTATGATGTTTATCACTAGCATGTCTAGCTAAACGCTTAAGTGTTGGTCGGGCATGAATCTATGATGCACTTTCTTTGAGACTTCAGCTTAATGCGTAGTTTACTTACTTGTATTAATCCTGTGCATACGGAGACAGCCAGTTGCATGAGTAGGGGAAGCCTTGAACCGCAATCTTACTTGTGTTGCTTGCTTGTCATATGTTAAACTAGTTGATAGCTTTACGGTGACAACTAGGAGTGACGAGCTAGGGTAAGCAGTTGCTACTGTGACAGGATTCGCAGCTGTTTTAGTCTATGTTCTAAGGATTAATAGCACATGAACTTTGAACGGAACATGCGCACGTGTTAGAAAGTCTTGACCGGACACTAACCCAAGTAAACCAAAACTATAGACATTTAGAGTCGATGATAAGAGATGCACTCATAGAGGATTGTCTGCCCAATACTTCTCATAGTCATAGTATCTAATCTCTACTGCCTGCGCACGTCTAGTGCATTTCTCTGCGTTTCACAACTGTTACTCGCGCACTGCGCAAACCAATCACTCACCCCCCAATCTTCGTAAGTGTAGGACACTAGCTAGAACTGAACTACTTGCTCCCTGTGGAGATCGACCCTTACTTAACCGCTGTACTGAGTGGAAGAGGAAGGATTATATTTGACGCGCACAACGACGCGCGATCAAATGCCTAATGCAAGTCTACTAAATGAAAAATGGGGGGTTTTTCCTCTAAGCGAGGTATCTCTAGTGAATACTAAAGATAAGATGAAATATGGTCTAAGGAAAAATAATAGAGAAAGCGTAGTCAGAATCCTACTTCACCCCTAGGTCATACGATTAGCAACACAAAACTTGTCTAAATCACGAGTAAATTCGAGTGATGATTCTAGGCTAAGGTATCACACATTCTAAATTCAACTCTCGCTCCTTTTTTAGAATGGGAATGATACCTAAATAGTACGATTTTCAAACTCTCACTCTATTGAACCGCGTAGAACTAAAGTCTCCTAATCTCAACCTCTCAGTCTATTGATAGTTAATTAAAGTCGCTCAATACTTAGCCTAGTGGAATGCGTATGTCACTCTCGCGCATACACGCAACCTAAAATAATCATGCTTGATCTTTTAAACAACCTAAGTTCAACTCTTATTCCATCCCTAGGTGTTCTACCAATTCATACTCATTCATGTGTTTCGTCAAACACTTGGTGTGCACAAAATTGATATGAAGAGAAAGCATGAGAATTTTCAACCAAACTTCACTCATATAGATAAAAAGACAAGTCTTGCATTACAATCAAACCTAAGGGTTCCATAAGAATCCCTACTACTAAACAACTACTCACTCATGTGTCACTCATGGTGAGTTTGAAACAAAACATAATGAAATAGTTTAACAAGGGAAAGTAAAGAAGTAGAGAAGTAGGGTATGAGTAAGGGTTGATGTAGAATCTTCAATTGATGATGTCTTCTTCCAATTCTCCAAGTTCTTCAATTAGGGTTTCGTCCTACGAGAGGAACCCTAGGCGCCGGAGGCACCCCAAGACTCTCTTCTAATTTTTCCCATCTTTGACCTATTTATACTCACCCGCCGTGCCCGAATCATTTGATTCGGGCAAAGCTTAATGAACTGATTCGGACAGAGTGTCCGAATCACTTCTGAAGCGTTAGAATCTTGCTTATTGGACCCTTTAAACCTTCGAATCACGTCTTGATGTAAACTACAAGTTGTAGCTCTTTGAATTAGCTTTCCAACAAGATATGGCACGCCTCAAACGGATAAGAATAGCGCGCTCAGCAAGCCTTCGAATATGAACAGGTCAATCTGCCCAGATTTGATCTTCTGGCGAACTCTCCCCGAATCAAATGATTCGGGCAGGCCTTGAGTTGATTCGGCCAAATCAATACCTCAGTGCTGTTTCATGGCTGGCCGAATCACTTTGTCCTGGCCGAATCACTTTTAATTCGGTCAAACCTTCAATTGATTCGGTCAAACCCTTGTAGAGCCAAACTGATCCGGGCGAATCGCTTTTGTAGTGTTAGAATCTCTCCTTTTTTACCCTCTAAAAATTAGAGTTACGTTTTTATGTAAACTACAAAATTGTAGCCCTTTAAATTAGCTTTCCAACAAGCTATAGCACGCCTCGATCGGATAAGCATCACGTTCTAGGAAAGCATTTGAAGAGGAACAGGTCATTCTGACCCTCTAAAAATTAGAATTACGTCTTGATGTACAAAGTTGTAGCCCTTTGAATTAGCTTTCCAACAAGCTATAGCACGCCTCGATCGGATAAGCATCACGTGCTAGGAAAGCATTTGAAGAGGAACAGGTCATTCTGCCAAGGGTGGCCGACTCACTTTTGTCTTTTGCCCAATTTTGCTCGTTTTTGCTCTCGATCGATCGGAATTCAATCAGATTTTCTTCGGACCACTTCATATCATGTAGTACACATTTTCACTCTGAAATGGACAAAGAAAACATCAAATGACTTTATAAAATAACGGAACAAACAAGAAGTAAAGTGAAAATACGGACAACTATAAAGTCATTTATCCGTTTATCAGAGATTATTGAGGTATGGCATACCTTGACAAAACTGCACGAAGATTATGCTTCAGCAATCCCTGAAGATTTGAAGCTGGAGCACAATCTGAAGAATGAGTGAGATACAGTAACCAAGCAACAGAGTCTGTTTCAGCACTCCTTGATGACCCAGAGCTATAACAAAATATCCGATCGTCTTGATGGTGCACGAAGAAGCTCTAGCAAGTTGCGGCAGGCATTGCAGTAGTTCGGGGTGTCGTGCAAATGTCATCTAGTGTCTAGCAAACGACAGCACAAGGATGGAAAAAGATAAAGATCCGAGAGTTCAAATTAGGCAACGGAATCTTCAGCAACCTTGCTAGAATCTAAGAGAAGATTCTGATAATGATGACAATGAGGTTTTCGTCCTTGGTGATCTGAAGAGCTTCAAAAGGAAGACAGGATGCAGCTTCTAAGGGACACGAAACAAAGAGAGCCGAGATAGAGAACGCACATTGAAAGAGATATATCTTTAACACACGAATTAGAGAAGGCAGAGTTCGTGGTGTGGTGTGCAGAGAAGAGTTGTTACCCAATATTGACAGTGTGTCATAGATTGAGTGGGAGCAGAGACTGAGTTTGCAGAACTCAGAGTGTTCGACTATTTAGCATAGAAGCTAGAATAGTTGTAGACAGAAGATACAACAACTCTAATAGAGAGTGTACTGAAGCAGTCCATGTACCACACATTGTAATAGAATAGGCTAGGTCTGTGAGTCAGGTCCATAGCTATTTGTTACTGGAAGTGTGTAGGTAGCGCGAAGAAAGTATGTGATAATGCAAATGGCTTTCAATTGACAAAACCTGCCAGAGTGTACAAGCCCAGTGAACAAGCAGGTGCTACAGCAGAGAGCTGTAGCAGCAGAACTATAGTGATTGGCCCGAAGAGAGTTCTGCCAAGAGATGAAGTAGCAGTGCATCGAGAGGCTTCTAAATTTTTCTAAGAATATCTCCAGTGAAGATTCCGTAGCACAAGCATGAAGATTTGTTTGGGAAATCAAATCTCCTAAAGATTAGGAGATAGGATCTTGTTGAGATCTTTGAGGGCTTCCTAATTTGGACGGCGGCAGAGTTTCTTTAGAAGGAGGTAGGCGTGCAGAGCAGCCTTGATCAGGCTAGAGGGAATCCAAGCATCTGAGATTGCAGAGAAAAAATCAGAGAGTCGTGTGGAGGATTGGATCACCACCGTGAGCAGTGCTGAGTGGTTAAGTGCAGAGGCTGATCGAAGACTTGTAGAGTCTGATCAGAGCTTGATCGGAGAAGGCCAATTCAGAGCAGGACTTGCTTGTTGGCTGATCAAGGAAGGCGTAGGAGAGTTGGCGATTGGAGGAACTCGGACAATCTGCAGAAGGCCTGTTCTAGTGACAGGCGGTCATTGAGTGAGGGCGAGCATCACAGTGTCAGGAGCACTCAAGACAGAGTTCAAGCGGCTCAACGGAAGGCTTTGGAGCGAAGCAGACAAAACCTGTACAAGCTAGTTGCACAAGGATGTGCTATAGCAAACCTACTGAGACATTATGTTATTTAGAATAGGCTGAGTCTGTGTGATCACAGAAGTAGCTATTCTGAATTAACTCGAGTGTGTAGGTGAGTGAGACACAAATCAGAGAGTGCTCTAATTGTGTGCAAAGTGCTAGTTGAGGTCAGGTAGCATAAATTGTCGAGGAGTCGAGTCTGTGTTATACGGAGTACCTTGGAGACTAGTCGATTGAGGACTGGAGTATAGTCCTCCCCAGACGTAGGCAGATTGGCCAAACTAGGTGAACAAATCTCTGTTCACTGTTTTATTTCTTGTGGCACCAGATACGACTGAACAATGAGTTGCTATAGCAACTGCTTATACACTATCAGTAACTCAGAGGCGCTGCAAATTTCAGTATGTGTGATCAGACTGCTAGCTAGTCTAGGGAGTTAGATGGAGCGGAAGATTTCGACTAGGGGAGAAGTAGAGGTGTTGAGTTCTTTGTACTTCAGATAGTGATCCTCCCCAGACGTAGGCAAGTTGTCGAACTAGGTGAACAAACTGATTGTGTCTTTCTTATTCTTCAGTATAATAATTTCTGCAGGAAGAGACAGAGAGTGCTACAGCAGAAGCTGTATCTTCAGAGGTTGTGGCTCGTGATCAGCAGCCCAGGCAAATTTCATATTCGATGAAGACAAGTTGGACAGAGGATTAGAGACACAATTAGAGGAAAATCAGAGAGAAATGAGAGACGAAAGTTAGAGCAGCTGAAAAATGCGCGGCGATGAACAGTGAACGTCATTTTTCGTATTTTCTGAACTCAGTATTTTTCATTATTATTAGATGGATTGTAGTAGCTAAACTCTAACTCAGTTTGGGGATTTGTATTGCAACGTATGGTTTGAGATCTTATGTTTCATAATTTGATTTAGTGAATTACTGTTCTTCCTATGAATTGCATGCCTTGATCATCAAGTTAGCATAACCTAGCAGTGAAACTGAATTGATATCTATTGTGTGATACTCGGATTGACTGCCCTATTAGAGAAGCCTAGCGGTAGACTTAATTTGGCATTGTTAGTCAAGTAATTGTTAACCTATTCGAGAACTTAGCGGTTAAGAGTAGGTAGACCATTGGAGTCGACATTAACATAGCAGAATTGTTAGACTATAATAGTAGTTTTACTAGTTGATGCATGTTCGATCGATGACTACCAGTTGCAATGCATATCCCTGAACTGATTTCTGCTGGATTCGATAAACAACATTCTTCTTGAAGACAAACCCCCCATTAACTATTAGTAAAACTTTATAACTAATTGCTCTCTTTGGGTTCGACCCTACTTACCGTTTGCTAGTGTAGTAGGTCTTTACAAATATAAATTTGGCGCACATAACGACGTGCCGTCATTAAGGCACATTTACGATGGTGTTTTTTTGTCGTATTTCTATCGTACATCCTTGTAAATATTGTTGGATTGCCCGTTGTTCATCGCAAATTTTATGCGACGATTCTTTATACAACTGTAGTTTTTCGACAGTTTAGGCGTCAAAAAACTATCGAATAGTTTAGCTATTCGACGGTTTACTGACGCTTATGCGACGAAACTTGACCGCAGCATATTAATTCTGAATTTATAGTTTTTTCATATATAAAAGCTCATTTCATATATTGTTGTGTGTTAACAACTATGAAATAGTGAAATCATACAACCTATACAATTATGAAATAGTGGAAAATAATTAAAATGTGAGATGAGTAAACACAACATTATATATAACCAATTAAATAATTCATTTTATAAACATGAAACGAAATCAAATAAGCACTAGACAAACAATGACCAACAACAAATAAACGATAACTGAGGTGTCTAAAAGCTTTACATTTTTTTGTCAAAATTAATATTAAAAACTGAGGTGTCTATTTCAACTTTATAACACAACCCCCGTCTCTTTTCCAAGGATCATTAAAGTCGGTTGCTTCATATATTCTTTTAAAGGTAATGTTGAATAGACGGACTCTTTTAATAGTTGTAACTTCAATGCGATTTTTGATCTCTTGGAAAGATTAAATGAGGAACATCATAAAGTCTTTAGACAATGCTTCAAAAATGCCAAGTATACACAATTCGAAAGTAAATTACAAATATTCCGGGAAACAAAGTTAGAGCCAAGATTTACGGGGAAGTAAGAAAGTCTAAATTTTGCATCCTTGTTGAAGCTCTTGATGTGGCAAATAAGAAGAAAATGGCTATCATCTTCCGGTTTGTAGATTGTAATGGATTGATTTGAGAATGATCTTTTAAAGTGATTAGTGTAGTTGGCACTTGCTCTCGAACTTTGGAAGATGCTTCTAAAATCCTTGAAATATTTGCAAAAAAACAAGTTAACCCACTATTGACAATAGCCGTTTTTCTTAAATTTAAGTGACAAATATTTCAACAAATACACGTTTGGAACAAGATGATTATATGTATCTAAATCTATCACAACCAATAGTAATCCTTTGTGTTTTCCATACAAATGTGTCTCATTAATACAAAGAATCAGTTGACAATGCATGAAAGGTTGTATTGCGAGTGCAACGCCATGATATTATGGTACACGCTTATTTTGTTACCTTCAATACCAACACAATTTTAGGATTATATAATTGTAATATGTTCATAAAGGTTTGTAATTGAAAGTTAGACTATTTTCAATCTCCATAGAAACCCCTAAAATTTAAACTCTTTACCTTGCCTTTACATATATATACCGTATTTTACACATAAGTTGTTTAACGACTCTCAATAAAATCTTCAACTTATCTTGAATTATGTTACTGATTATCAAAGCAATAATCTTTTTATTGAATGATCATTGTCTTCAGGAATAACACCAATCTCACAAAAATCTGCGTCCGCATATCAAGTTAATTCCCACATAGAAACCTTCTTTTACATCACGGCTCTAACGTACCATGTACTTTTACTGATTACATCGAGACAATTTAATAAGCCTATATGTTTCCAAATTCTATGTGCAGTATTCAATCATATTATATATTGAATATCTCTATAAAGCGTGTATTTCAAACTTCCTTGTATCCCAACAATTTCCCCTTACGAAGTGTGTTAGAAAGAAATAGGTTGTTGTTTGTAAGATACTCTTCAACATTCATAATATTTATACATTCATATGCATCATTGAACGCTGTCGAAATTGTGGTAGTAAAAATTCTAGTCTAATCACGGTATTCAAACAATATTTATAATCTGAGTGACTTCATTCATAATAAAATTCTAACCTAAGAGATCCATAAGGACCCCAACCAAATGGGACTACTCACTCATAAGTCACTCATGGTGAGTTTGAAACAAGACATGATAAAATTATTCAACAAGGAAAAGTAAAGAAAGTAAAGTAGGGAAGTAGGGAATGAGTAAAGGGATGTTGTGGAATCTTCAATTGTTGATGTCTTCTCCTAATTCTTGTCAATGCTCCAAGTCTTCGATTTAGGGTTTTGTCCCAAGAAAGGAACCCTAGGACCCCAAGGCACACCTTGATTTTTCTCCTCTTCTTCTATTTATACTGTTTCTGAAAATTACCAAATCACCCGCAGTTCCCGAATCAACTTTGCAGTGCTAGATTCTTGTCTTTTTGGCCCTTTAAACATTCGACTTACGTCTTGATGTAAATTATACCCATTGAATTATCTTTCCAACAAGCTATAGCACGCCCAAATCGGATAAGAAGCATGCGCTCGGCAAGCCTTCGAAGGTGAATAGGTAACTCTGCAGGTGATTCGAGCGAATCATTATTTCAGTGCTGTTTCGGGCTGGCCGAATCACTTTCTCTTGCCCGAATCACTTTTTGATTCGGTCAACCCTTATATGATTCAGTCAAACCTTGGTCCACGAGACCAAATCCTTCTTCTTGGCCGAATCACTTTTCATTCGCCCACTGCTAAGGCGAATCACTTCTGCAGCGTTAGCAACTTGCTTGTTTGACCCTTTAAACCTTCAAATCACGTCTTGACGTAAGCTACACAATTGTAGCCCTTTCAATTATCTTTCCAACAAGCTATGAAACGCTTCAAACGGATAAGAATCGTGAGCTCGGCAAGCCTTCGATGATGAACAGGTCAGTCTGCCTAGATTTGATCTACAAGCGAATTCTCCCCGAATCAAGTGATTCGTGCAGTCCCATAATTTGATTCGGCCGAATCATAGTGTCAGTGTTGTAGTCTTCTTGGGCGAATAAATTTTCTTTGGCCGAATCAAAAGTGATTCGGCCTAGCCTGAATTCTTCTTTGGGCGAATCAACTTTGTAGCGCTAGAATCTCGCCTATTTTGACCATTTAAACCTTCTAATTACGTCTTGATAAACTACGAAGTTGTAGCTTTTTGAGTTAGCTTTCCAACAAGATATGGCACGCCTCAATCGGATACGAATCGTGTGCTCGGCGAGCCTTCGAAGATGAATAGGTCAATCAGCCTGGACGAATCAAACTAGTCTGGGCGAATCAAATCTGCCTTTTGCTTGATTTTGCTTTCTTTTGCTCTCGATCGACTAGAATTCACCCGAAACTTCATATCATGTAGTACGCATTTTCAACCTGAAATGGACAAAGAAAACATCAAATGACTTTAAAAAAATAACGGAACTAACAAGAAGTAAAGTGAAAATACGGACAAACATAAGGTTATTTGTCCGCTCATCAAAACACCCCACACTTAAATCTTGTTCGTCCCGGACAAGTATATGCACAAGTCAAGCGGAGAGTAAGATGCTAAATCATATATGACAATATCAAAGCATGTGGCAAAACTTGTGCACATAAAACACATCCAACTCCTACTCATGTAACATGTCCAAAAAAATAACTAAACAAACAAAATTAATCTACTCCTAACTCACTGTCGTAGGAATCACGGATGCATTTAGCGTATACATCAAGCCTTTAAACTCCTAGGCTATCCTAGTGGACGAGTTATAGTCTCGTGAGAATTTTCAGAATAGGAATACTCATATATCCTACTCGCAATCATCCATAAGAGTTCAAAATCCAAATATAGTTTGCTAAGCAAGTAGTTCTTTATCAGCCCCTTATAATAATAGAGTTGTGCAAATCATTCACTTCACGCAAGCTCTAAGGATCATTCACTTCATTGCGACGACAAATATTCATAGAATCGATATCAAGACTAGCATTCGTCAAATTCAAATTATCGCTCAATTTCCAATGCAAGTAGTATGAAGAAAAGCGTCGCTTACACAAAAAAAAATTCGAGTCAGTCACACATGCTTGCTAAGGACAAGTCCATAAGCTCATGACAACAAACTCATTCCCAAGTTTTATACTATACGTCATAATCCGTAAGAGAAGAGAAGTTTCGACATTGAATATTTTAAAATTCACTCGTACAAATCTTGATAATTAAGTAATAAATTACGAGGGTCATACCTTAGACGCTTCCTAATAGCGAAATGCAAATGCCTTACTCACATACATGCGAAAGAATTTGCGGAATAGGCACAAAGTCAAGAATTAAATGTGTTTAATATTTTTCTTGCGTTTATAGAAATGCTTTCAAGGGAGAACTTACATTCCTTACCCTCGGCATTTGTAAAATTTTTCATTGACCCAAAAAATAAATAAATAATATTTTTGTCTTTATACAAAAGCTTTCAAACGGGAACTTACCTTCCTAACCCTCGACATTTGTAAAACTTAAAAATATATATTTTTTTCTTTCTTACGCCTTTTTCACAAACACTTTACTTGACAAAGTGCCTAAGTGAGATATAATGGAGCTTGAAGTGTGAGCTAAAAACAAATGCAAAGGCAAAATACGAATGCTAAAGTCACCTAAAAGCAAACAATAGCAAGTACAAGGTTTTTGTATGAAAACTGTTTTTATTTTGTTTTTGTGCTCGCTAAACTTAACTTCATTTTTCATGCACGGAAAGAGCTTAAAAATAAATCAAACTAAGTTAGTCAAACCACCGAGTCATATGAATAAAATTATCACAAAGAATGTCAATCGACTTAAAGATACAATTCATGAATTCAAAGCACAACTCATCCTAAAAAAAAAATTTAAATGATACCACTTAATTGCTTAGCAAACATTACTTTGTGTGATCAATACTTAAAGCTAGAATGAAAGAAATCATATGAGTATAATGCGCGCAAAGTAAATATGTAGCATAGAATCATGTTGTTAAGAAAATAAAAGCGAAAGCGCAAAACACCCCACACTTAAAAAAATTTCCTTAGTCCCTATGCAATATAAATTAAAAGAAGTAAAGAGAGTGTCGAAGGAACTTCGCTCGTGTGGAGGAAGGCATGGCACAACACAAATTCCACAACGATTCTATACTACAATCAAGTAAAAACAAAAGCATAAGTACTCACAAGCCTAGTTTAACGTCTTGGCTAAGACGTAGCTGATTTCTTTCTTCATAAGAAACACACTTCAGAAGTCCTTTGCGGGGATCCCTTCTCAAATGGCATGCATCAATACCGTGGGAATTCAACCGGTCTCTCTTCTTCCTCTTGCGGAAGAGCGCCATTTCCTTCCCTCCTCGAGTTTGGTTGATCCATAATTTCTGTTGGTGGTTGATCAACGCAAATTTGAGGAGAAGGAGTATCAAAATCTGGCAATTTCTACTCTGGCGTTGATGTGGAGGCTTATTCTTGTGCCTTTTTCGTGCGTGCTTTGGTTTGCATTCAAACACCTACCAAGCAATCGAAGAAAGCGTCAATAAGTGTGAACTTAAAACAAAGTAAGCAAGAATAACACGCAAACACGCAATCGCAATCAACAAAAAAAAAATGAAAAAAATGAAGTAAACTAACTTAAACAATACTAAAAAGCAAACTTGTCTAATGACTAATCCTCGGCAACGACGCCATTTTGAAACTTTGTGGTTGTTGCGAGTGACCTCATTCATGACTTCTGAAGTGACCTCATTCATATAGATAAAAAAATAAGTTTTGAGTTGCAATCTAACCTAAGGGATCCATAGGGATCCCAACGACAATGGGACTATTCACTCATAGTGAATTTGAAACAAGACATGATAAAATTATTCAACAAGAAAAAGTAAAGAAAGTAAAGTAGGGAAGTAGGGAAGTAGGGAATGAGTAAAGGGATGTTGTGGAATCTTCAATTGTTGATGTCTTCTCCTAATTCTCATCAATGCTCCAAGTCTTCGATTTAGGGTTTTGTCCCGAGAGAGGAACCTAGGCACCCCAAGGCACACCTTGATTTTTCTCCTCTTCTTCTATTTATACTAATTCTGGAAATTACCAAATCACCCGCAGTCCCCGAATCAACTTTCTAGTGCTAGATTCTTACCTTTTTGACCCTTTAAACATTCGACTTATGTCTTGATATAAACTAAAACGTTGTAGCCCCTTGAATTATCTTTCCAATAAGCTATAGCACGCCCAAATCGAATAAGAATCATGCGCTCAGCAAGTCTTCGAAGGTGAACAAATCACTCTGCAGGTGATTCGGGCGAATCACTATCTCAATGTTGTTTCGGGCTGGCCGAATCACTTTCTCTTGGCCGAATCACTTTTTGATTCGATCAACCCTTATTTGATTCGTTCAAACCTTGGTCCATGAGATGAAATCCTTCTCCTTGGCCGAATCACTTTTGATTCGCCAACTGCTTGGGCGAATCACTTCTGCAGCGTTAGAAACTCGCTTGTTTGACCCTTTAAACCTTCGAATCACGTCTTGGCATAAACTAAAAAGTTGTAGCCCTTTGAATAATATTTTCAACAAGCTATGGAACGTCTCAAATGGTTTAGAATCGCTCCTCGGAAAGCCTTCGATGATGAACAGGCCAGTCTGCCCAGATTTGATCTATAAGCGAATTCTCCCTGAATCAAGTGATTCGTGCAGCCCCATAATTTGATTCGGCCGAATCATAATGTCAGTGCTGTAATCTTCTTGGGCGAATCACTTTTCTTTGGTCGAATCAAAAGTGATTCGGCCTAGCCTGAATTTCTCTTTGGGCGAATCAACTTTGCAGCGCTAGAATGTCGTATGTTTTGACCCTTTAAACCTTCAAATTACATCTTGATGTAAACCGTGAAGTTGTAGCCCTTTGAGTTAGCTTTCCAACAAGATATGGCAAGCCTCAATCGGATAAGAATCGTGTGCCCGGCGAGCCTTCGAAGATGAATAGGTCAATCAGCCTGGACGAATCCAACTAGCCTGGGCGAATCAAATCTGCCTTTTGCTGATTTTGCTCTCGATCGACTAGAATTCACCCGAAACTTCTTCGGACCACTTCATATCATGCAGTACGCATTTTCAACCTGAAATGGACAAAGAAAACATCAAATGACTTTAAAAAATAACGGAACAAACAAGAAGTAAAGTGAAAATACGGACAAACATAAGATTATTTGTCCGCTTATCAATCATTAAATGAAGAAAAATCCCATAGAGTATTGGTATGTCGCATGAACTCAACCACCGGCTCGATAGGAGTTGATGTATTTCATTATCTGATAACACTATCACTAACTTCAAAATGTAATTGATTATCCAAATATTTCTTATCTATTTCAGTAAGCTTTCAAGTACACCTAGAATGTACTCGTCGGGAATGGAACATCAAACGTAACTAATAGTGACATAACCATTTGGTAAAGTTTTTACGTTTTTTATTGAAATTACACGTGCTTTACCATTATCAACCTTAACTACGAATTGATCCCAATAAATTAAATGACATAAAAACAAATGATTCCACTTAAAAAAAATATGTTGCATTCTTGCAGTGATAGAACTTTTCGCTAATTTCTTCCTTGCTTGTAGTACTCATCGAGTCGACTTGTTCGCCGAATCGACGTCTTTGCTTTACGTTGCTGTTCTGGGTATGATTGTCATTTGATCCTTTCAAACTCAGAACTTGTTTTTGACCTCAGTAGAAGAATCTAACTAAACACTCTTGGTTGAACACCATAGAAAATCAAAAACCTTTAAATAATGTGACATGGTCATGGTCTACTGTTGAGAAATATGCACTTGGGAATTTGTCCCACATCGGCTGAGAAATGAAAGAATTGCTAGTATATATTGGATTACAAAACCGTGACTCTTGAGGTTAAGCTTTTGAGTCACATGGGGATGTGGTCCGGTATATCTAGCAAATTCACATGGTATCAGAGCCGCAGGCACACGACCTGGGCCGAGTACGCGATTGTGGGACGCGCCTCTGAGAGCGCCAAGTGCATGACGAGACGCCCATTTGACGGCAGCGTGGGTTTACCATAGGTGGGAGTCGCGTGTTGCGCACCTACGCTGACCAGTTGTGTAGGTAAAGACCCGTGTAAAGGGCAGTCGCGTTTAGCGCACCTACTAATTGCCGCTACGATGAGTTAGCGAGCTTTCGGGGACACGTCCAACTTCCCAAGTGAGGGGGAGTGTTGAGAAATATGCACTTGGGAATTTGTCCCACATCGGCTGAGAAATGAAAGAATTGCTAGTATATATTGGATTACAAAACCGTAACTCTTGAGCTTAAGCTTTTGAGTCACATGGGGATGTGGTCCGGTATATCTAGCAAATTCACATCTACATATGAAAAAAAGATTTCCAAGCACAATTGCAAATGAAACTAGAATCCGCTTTATTTTGATTCCAATCTCAGTTTTATGTCATGACTTTAAATACACTTAGTTCTTGAATTAGCCAAATCAAGCAAACATAAAACTGAACACCTTTACAAGATTCGGACCACTATATGATCCTACTCCTTGGAGCCTCTCGCCAGGGAGACTCACCCCAAGATCTACTAATTAACCAATTCAAGTTCTGGTACAATGTTCAATATGAGCAAGCAAGCTATGAACACAGGAATGTGCTAACTATCACATACACTACTGAGTCAACTAAACAGGAGCACTGAAACTCTCTCCAGCAGCATGCCGATGACAACTTAATCGGCCAGCCTTCATAGACAGTGCACAGGTCACACTAGCTTCCTCAATCCTTTAATCACACCAAGGAATGAACTCATAGCTCTGAGAATTGATATCAAGATCGTCAAGTCTTGTTTCGTGCCCTAAGCCCCAAATCTGGAAATCAGTTTAAGTTGTTGTCTTTGTTGAAACGACTTCGTTTCCTTTTATATTAGAACTTCGCGCCTCAATGAAACGGCCTCGTTTCATCTGTTGCACGCTTCCTTAATCTTAGCCTATTCTAAGCTATACTAATCTGCCCACAAAGATCTAAACCACAATAAAACAAATCTCTAGATAACTCATATATCTCTAAAGGGTACAAATTTAGATTATAGGATTTAACAACAACTTATAATAAGCTCAAGTATAAGGAGATTGGAGAGTGTCCAATGCTCAAAAGGATCAATGACCCGAATCTGAGATTTCTTCTACCGCTTTTTATATTTCCAATGGTTAAGCTAATGTAGCTCAGAACTCTAGCTTTTAACCAATTCAGATTAGTTCTTGTTCAACTCAAAGACTAATAAATCTATCAACTGAAAGTAAGAACACACAGAATTTTACAAGGTTTAGAAGATTTATACTCTTCCTACTCCTTCGAGCCTCCAGAGAAATGCTCAGCCCCGAACAGTTCACTATGATGCCAAAGAAGGTTCCAAGTATAACAACTTAGTTATCAACCAAGAACAACAAGAAATCGCAGCACAAGAAAATGTCCAAGCACCACAGAACAACAACAAGCACAAGAGAAACTCCCTGAATAGCAGCGGAGCTCCCAAAGCTTTGCTGGACGGATCTCAACGCGGACGCACGCCTTCTCTGCGTGCCCACCACCGAACAGCACTGCGACGAACTCAACGAAAACACGCCACGCAATCAAAGCCTTCCAAACGGCGATGCTCAATCAACACGGAATCGAATTTCGAAAAATTTTCAAACTTGCCATTAAGGAAAAAGTTGTTTCCAAAAATTGCCACACTTTTCAAGTTACTTCCCAAAATGCCATCTTTTTCACAAACCGCTACTCCCAGTAGCGATTTGTTGATTTTTATAAATTAAAATGATGACTGGGCGATGAGTTGGCGGTGATGTGTATTTAAAACAACAAACCGCTACTCCCAGTAGCGGTTTGTGAAAAAGATGGCATTTTGGGAAGTAATTTGAAAAGTGTGGCAATTTTGGAAGTAAGTTATGGGTAAATGGCAAGTTTGAAAATTTTTCTCGAATTTCTTGCTCAAGAAGTTTTCCCCAAAATAACTCAGCCTTTTAATATTTTGTTACGACCAAAAGGCTGAACATTGAAAAAACGATTGCGTTTTGGCCAGCTTTTCAAAAAACTGGTTCCTTTTGTTCTCTTAGCGTCAAACCTGCACAACAAATATTTCTATACTTTGCACAAACTACCAGATAGATTAAATCATATCTCTTAAACCAAACATCCAAAAAAAACATGAAATTTCATATACATGCTCTAGACTTACTATTCTAACATCTGACCAAGTTTCATGAATTTCAAAATTGGTTTGGTTAGGTTTCAGTGCTTAGACGAACAATACAAATGAGAGCTATATAATCATCACCGATTGATACGAGTTTCAATCTTGATGTATCTCTTTACCCTAAAAATATTCTCGAAGCATGTCATGAATACTGAATTTTCAATGGTTAGTCGGTAAACAAAATTTATTATTTAAATCTTGAATATCATTTTTGTCCTTGAACTTTCCTATGAAAGGATAGGCCAAACATTGTAGTTTGTATTGAGAAATTATATTGAATAAATTTCTTCTTTAATTCCTAACCATAACTTTAATGGGTTAATTTGTATTTCCTTCATATTTTCTGAGTCTAACGGAGTATTATTTAATATTGCATATGTAAAGGAGGGGATTAATTATAGATGAAATGGCGCCATCTTTGCACCAGAAATGGGCGATCAGACACAATGCCAAAAGAAGCTCCTTCCATACCAAGATCACATATAGTGTCCTTCTTGCAAAACTGACATCATCCTTGCTAAAACCTTGCCAAGCAGAGGCCCAAAAACTACCAGACTGATCTTGGACTTTAGTTAGAGAATGATCACAGTATGACTAGTTTTAGACAAACAAAGTGATGCTAGCTTCTAGCAAAGGAGTCTTTTCAAGATCTATCCAATACAATCCAGATACTGCCGTTCCAATTAGCTCTGTTTACTATTAAATTCAGGGCAAAAGATACACAGCTCTTTTTCTCACAAATCATATCTCACTGTCCACTTCCCACTTGAATCACCATTGAGTGACCAGTTGTTTTCTCTGATCTGGAAGTATGATACCTAATGTCCAATAAAATATCAGGAGCGTTAGCATCAAGATACAAGATGATAAGAAAATAGCCAACCTATGCAAGCAATGGCATGCTCAAGATATTTTTGTTAGAAAGTGTTGTCTACGTACTACTAGCTACTCATTTATTAGCAACACAAAGAGAGATCGATAAACTTCGGGAAACTCAAGATTCAGCCTTATCAATAGCAAAGTAAGGTTACAAAAGATATTAGCAACCAGTCGGGCGGAAACGATCCTAGAGGATTACACAGTTTTGTATTTTGTATTTATTAATTATAAATATTTACATAAATACTTTCCTAAAAAGTAATTAGATGATAGATATATCCTTAGTTATTAAAAAAAAACGTCAAAATTTTGCTAAAAACATTTTTAAAATATACTCTAGCAAATCCTTAATTCTCTTAAACATTTTTAAAAATAATTTACCAATAATAATTTTTTTTTCAATCATCACCTTGTGGAATAAAATGTATAGTTGGTAAGAATAAAAGACTTCTACATTAAACGCAATTCATTTGTGGTGATCAGTCAAAACTAGAGTCGGTTAAATGGAAAAAAAATCAAATTTGATCACTAAACATTCTTCATCAGAACATACAAGAAAACAATGAAAATGAAATAGACAATAAAGCTGAATGAATGTTAATAAACAACACAAAGAAGGTAAAACTACCTTGTCAAATAATTCATAACCAAGCTTGAACCTAACATCTTGCCCATCACGAAAATTTAGTATGCTCCAAGTGAATTCAGCAGCTCTCCTAGCTTTCCTCTAAAATGCATTTACACAAGAAAGTTAGAAGATGCAAATCAGTATACCGAAACTTAAACATCCTTTTCAAATTGTATAGCATAAGCATGTCAGAATAACAACCTCATGAAATTCCCTATCAACATCATATCGTCCCTTGATGTTAAATCTAACTAATCCGTTAGTTGTCAAAGGAAATTCTTTCTTTCCTCGCACACTGTATGAAAGTTTGTCATCTTTGTTGTACAGCAATCCTACTCCAAGGCTGCCTGATAACTGGCAGAGATTATCAAACACAACAATGTATAAGAAAAGAATGTTGAAAGACACTAGATCAGAAAACAAAAAAACACATGTAACAATGAAAACTTACATTTGGATAAAAGTGTCTTAGAACTGCACTGAATTGAGATGGACCTCCGAGTCCTGTATCTAGCTCCCCATTAACCTGGCATTGAAAACGATAATATATCAATCACCAAGGGGGACCAGATCACCTCTCGGTTGTTTACAAATCTTGAGGATACCAGTGACAATTGTTGCAAAGTTCTGATCATGAAATGTCATCAGATATTAATCTTGTTAACAGAATGAACTCCCATATGTCACTACATGATAACTACACAACTCTGTATACTGGCAGTAAATGGTTGATTGGACGAGTGTCAATCTGTTAAATACGATAAACTACTTAACCTGGAGACTTCCGGAAGGGCATACCACTATGCACTACCAGTTAAGATGTCAGACCATACTTAAGAAGCAGTCTACTGACAATCACCACCAACGTACTTAAGAATGAATAAAAGAAAACCTATGTAAGGGAAACCAAAAGGTTCATAACCTTATAATTATTACGCATGCGAGGAACCAAGAAATACAGACCAAATGACAGTATGACACTAATCCAAATCCATGATGGAAACACTACCAAATCCGCAAAGCCTAACCAAACAATTCCACCCTGATTAATTCAAACTGAAGCAAGAATTAGGGAAGACGTACTTGCAAATGTGTTTTGGAGTCGATAGGGAACTTCTCCTTGGCGTGAATCCTCAGAGCTTTCGAATCATCACCGTAACGCAGAGACGTCTCCATTTCTCACCAATTTTTTTTTTCAAGAAACCTAACAGAAGGAAAACAGCGAAGATAAAATCGAAAACCTTAGAGCAACTGCAGAGAAACTGGCTTGTGCTGGTTGTTGAAGCTACTGTACTCTATCTATCGTTGAAGCTTACTCCCAATTCTCGACATTATCATCTGCGGTTGAGCTACCGTCCCATCCACGTGATTATAAATCGGAACCAATGGGAATATGACACGTGGGTAAGAAGCATTCTGCTAGTATTAGATTCTTCAAAAATTAATCCCTTTCCTCAAATTGATTTTCAATTTGCCCCATTTCCTAATTTTTTTTAAGCTTTTCCTTAAAGGCGCGGTGAAATTTTGTGATTTTTATCGAATGGATAATCCACTCATAACTTATATAACCCTAGAAGTGCGGATTAAGATTGTAATTTAAGTTGACTTAGAAATGAGTGTTCTTGCGAATATGAATTGAGTGTATGCTCATATGTGGCCAACAACACACAATTAAGAACGAACTAAATATACAAGATATATGAATAGACAATTATATGAATGTGAATAGACGCTCAGGGCATCTGCACCGGTTGAAGATCGTGAAATTCACAGCGTCTCAGTTAGGCAGATTTGTGAACAAGCAGTTGCTGCAGCACACTCTTGTTCCCTCGGAAATTGTCTCAGCAAACAATGAACAAGACAGAAATTTGTTCACCCAGTTCGGCCAACAGCCTACGTCTGGGGAGGACTATTCTTCAGTCCTCAATCCACTCAACACGAAGGTCTCCAAGTACACTCGGTTACAACTCCACGCAACCTATGCTACTTAACCTTGTGTGGATCACTTGACACAATCAGAACAGGCTCTGACTTGTGTCTGCACACCCTCTACAAATGTCAATCTAGAATAGCTACAGACTTCTCAAGACTCAGCCTATTCTAAACTACACTCACTCAGCAGGGTTGCTGTAGCAACTGCTGTAACACACAGCTGAAGCACAATTTTTCCGCGTCGCTCCAAAGCCTTCTGCCGAGCCGTTCGAACGATTCCACGAGCGCTGCACACTCTGGAATACTCCCCCTCACTCAATGACCACCTGCCACTAGCGAGAACCACCGCTTAGACACTTGACCGAGCCACACACCCGTCAGTTCTTCCGCGGCTGTCCTTGATCAACCAACAAGCACCACTGCTCTGAATTGGCTTCCAGATCAAGCTCGAATCAGACTATGCAAGTCCTGATCACCTTCTGCTTCTGTCACCACAGCTCTGCGCTCACGCTCTGCTCTCAGGTGGTGATCGAAGAAAACGTCCGTCGCACACCAAAATTGCTCTCTCTGGATTCTGTGTATGCACTCGTGTATCCCTCAGCTTCGATCCATCGTTCTGCTCTAAACCCCTTTCTCTTAAATAGTAGCACAAGCTTTAAGCAAGACCAGGTTTAAGCAATGTCCCAAAAAGAACAATTATCTCCTAAAATCTAGGAGATTAGATTTGATTTTTATCTTCAATGCAAATCTCCTTCTCTGACTAGGAAACCTCACTGGAAAATACTCCACAACATTTTAGAAATTCTTCTGATGTTATCCGTAGAGTTTCCAGCCTTCTAGACAATCCCAGGACGCTGCTGCTTCTCGGACAAGTGATGCAGCCACTTGAACAAGCTCCTGCTATAGCATCCCCTGCTGCAGCTGCTGCTAGTTCACTTGTGCTGGTATGCTTGTTCACTTGTGCTGTAGCAGCTCCTTGTTCACTTGTGCTGGTTTTGTCAAACACTGCCATACTACATTATCAGATCGCTTTCAATTTGATAACGTTCTCGTCAGTTTCAAACGCACCGGTTGAGAGGAAGATTCACAGGAGGTAGAATGTGCTCGGAGACGATCTCGTCTGGATCTCCGTGGAGATCGATCGAGGAGAGAGAATATCAATGGAGGAGAGAGAATAAAACGTGCAAATCACGTGACAGGCCTAACAGATTGATCCAACAGGCTGATTTTTAACGGTTCGAAGATCTGGTCCGTTAGATCATATCCAAATTTGATCTAACTGTTCAAATTTATTTCCAACGGGATTTAAGCCAAAAAATATGAAAAATATTTTTTTATCTAAAAAAACCACTACAAATCTACTACTCTTATTAATCTAAATTCACACAAAGTATTTAATACTTCACTCTTCTCTCATATTTCAATTCACATATTTCATTTCTTCTCTCACATTTTTAATATGTTGGGCAATTGGCCTATGCCCGAAGATGTGCAATTGCGCATTTCATATTGTCATCAATCGATCGATCCAATTACCGACAATAGACAAAGAACCGACAAGTTGTGGGAAAATGTTCATGCCGATTTTGAATCAAATTGGTTATGCGTGACGATGAGGTAATTACTACTGATTCAAGATATCAAACCGCCATTATTTCTCGAAACCCTAAACCGAATTTATCTTATTGGATGTCATGCATTGCATATGCAAGAAGAAATCAGGAATCCGACGGTAATACGCAAGATGAGGTAAATTATTTAATTAGCTTATTCAACATAATTATGTTAATTATAATTTTATTAAATCTAATTTATTTTATCGTTCGAATGGCATTGCTTGCAATGGTGCACCACCTTCATAAGTCGGTGGAGGAATTGTTTCCGTAGATGCAAATGTTGGATGTGACTTAACTTGTTCCCAACATTCAAAATGTATGAATGTCTTTTTCTTTTTTGTGGCATACCTAGTTTGCGCTTTTCGTACCTCATATTATGCGACGTTATGAGAAAGATGAAGATGATGTCAACAACGACAATGAAAATGATTCGTACTTTTTAGACTATTACCGTCCTCAACATGATTGAAATTTCACAGCGTCTCACTTAGGCAGATTTGTGAACTAGCAGTTGCTGCAGCATACTCTTGTTCACAAGAAATAATCTCAGCAAGCAATGAACAAAGGCACAGGTTTGTTCACCCAGTTCGGCCAAACTGCCTACGTCTAGGGAGGACTATTCTCCAGTCCTCAATCCACTCAACCAAAGGTTCCAAGCACACTCGGTTACAACACACGCAACCTATGCTACTTTAACCCCGTGTTGATCACACAACACAATCAGAACAAGCTCTGATTTGTGTCAGCACACCCTCTACAATATGTCAGTCTAGAATAACTACAATCCTCTCAAAGAACTTAGCCTATTCTATACTACACTACTCAGCAGGGTTGCTGCAGCAACAGCTGTAACACACAGCTGAAGCACAATGTCCGCGTCGCTCCAAGGCCTCCTGTCGAGCCGATCGAACCACTCCAAGAGCGATGCACACTCTGAGTAACTCCCCCTCACTCAGTGACCACCTGCCACTAGTGAGTTCTTCCGCACGAACCTCCACCGAGCCTTCCACCCGTCAGTTCTTCCGCGGCTGCCTTTGATCAACCAACAAGCTCCACAGCTCTGAATTGGCTTCCAGATCAATGCACAAATCAGTCTCTACAAGACCTGATTCTCTTCTGCAATGCTCACCACAGCTCTGCGCTCAACGCTCTGCCCGTGTGTGTTTGATCGAAGAACAACGTCCGTAGCACCCAGAAAATCCTCTCTCTGAAAACTGTGTCTACTCTCGTGTATCACTCAGCTTCGATCCCCCTCTTCAGCCCTAACACCTTCTGCTTAAATACCCACACCACTTTAAGCAATTTCCAGGTTTAGACAATTGACCCACAAGATCAATTATCTCCTAAAATCTAGGAGATTAGATTTGATTAATATCTTCAATGCAAATCTCCTTCTCTGACCAGTAAACCTTGCTGGAAAATGCTCAACAGCATTTTAGAAATTCTTCTAAGAGCAAGAACACAGCTGCCATACCTTCAAAACGCACCCAGCACAAAATTTCTATTCGGACAGTTGATACAGCACTTGAACCAGCACCTGCTGCAGCATCCCCTGCTGTAGCTGCTGCTAGTTCACTTCTGCTGCCAGCTTGATTGTTTGAGCTGCAAAAACTCCTTGTTCACTTGTGCTGTAGCTGTTTGCTGCTGCTGGAATTTCCTAAATGCATTAGGAAACAATCCCATCAATTCTGAGGAAGATCCTCCAATTTATAGAGGTTTTGATTTTCCAATCAAATCTTCATTCAACAAATCTGCCCTTGTTCTTGAGAGACACTCCAGAAATATTCTCCTGAATATTCAGCTCTTTCCGAAAGCCCTTCGGTCCACTGATTTGTTGATTGAATGCAATCTTCGAGAAAGCTTTGAATTTGTGCTACCACATTTTAGCTCCAGCATCTACTACTGAACTTCTGCTCCAGAGATTGCTGTAGCACTTGCTTACTCCACTTTAGCTCCAGAGATAGTCACTCTGCCCAGATTGCACAAGCTGATGTCTTCATGCTCTCTTTCAGAATTTCGATCTCCCCAAGGCAACATTAGGTCGCGCGCCTCGTGAAGACATTAGCCACTTAATGTCTTCATCTGGAGCGCCACTTAATGTCTTCAGCTGGAGCGCCACTTACTGAGTTTGCTCACTCTGGAATTCTCTTCATCAGCTGTTTTCTTTCCATACTTGCTGTAGCAGGCTCTAGTTCACTTTGTAGGAGTTTGTCAATGATGTCACATACCTTCACAATCTCCCCCTTGGCATTTTGACATAATCCAAGAACCCTTCTAATCTTAGGCAATCCTCTTCTCATCTTTGAACTCCTTCTTTTGCAGCTTCTTCAGCTTCAATCTTCAGGGGATGTTGTAGCAACTTCTTGTGCTTGTTTTGTCAAGGATGCCATTACCTTAACACTCTCCCCCTTGGCATTTTTGACAAAACCTGAGCATCATTTCTAAGAGCACCTCTTCTCTTCTTCTCCCCTTCTCCTCTTCTCCCCCTTTTTGTCACAAATGATAGAGGGGGATACCAGCTAAATTCAGCGAGTATGCCAACGCCTCTTCTCCATCCACAGGAGAGGGCATTCCAATGTGTCAACATGTGCTTTTTTGGTTGGTTTTGGGGGAAAATCAGGTGGCTGCTTCTCCACCCATACTTTTACTGGTTTTCGAACATGCTTCTTCCGAGTTTTGTTGTGACCAGCAACTCTTTCTTTCCTTCCGGCATTGTTTCGGTGTCTCATCCTCTCTGTGCCAACATTCTTCTTGATCCTCATTTTCGTTGTCCCTCCAACATATCTGATGTTTTCGTGCACAACTGGACAATGACAGTCCATCGGCTTTGATGAGTTGGAGGTCACTCGCCTGCCACGCCTGATCCTTGGCTTCATCTGGCGTTGTCCGTCTGTAGGCGATTTCTGAGGTCTCCAATACTTGTTCAGGATCGGGCATCTTTTCTGAATGTGTCCCTCTCGATCACAGAAATAACAACTGCGACTTTTGCACCTGGATTTCTTTTCTGCTACAGGTTGTTGATACAACGGTTCCTGTAGCAGCTTCTTGTTCACCCTTCTATGCACCTTTTTCTGAACTGGTTTCTGGGACAAGACCGGTTTTTCTACGGCAATCTCAGCATCTTCTCGCTCCGTAGCTTTGATGAATACAGTTGTTTCAGCACCTTCTTCTCCAGTGTATCCAAGACCTGAGTAGCCACCTCCATACCTTTGGCGTGCTAGAATATCTTCAAGAGTGCTTGTTCCACTGTTAAGCATCTTTGTAGTCTTCCGGTAGAGGTTGAGCTCTTCCTTCTCTGCAGCAAACTTCTCTTCTTGCTGGGCAACCTGATCCGTAAGAGAAGTGATCATCTTCAGCAGTTCCTCTTGTTTTTCTTGCAGATCTGAAACTTTAGCCGTCAATCCTTTGTTGACCTCCATGACTTGCAGCCAATCTTCGTGCAACAGGGTAAAGTTTCTTGCAATGGACTCCTCAGTGATTTCCTCATCATCACTATTGTCTGACTCATCAGCACAATCAACACTTTCTGGCTTTGTTGAAACGGTGCTCTTCATATCAGTTTCAAACATCAAAGCAACATTGCTAATTTGGTCAGATTTTTCTTCACTGTCTTCGTCTCTCCAATTTGCAGCAGGAGTTTTGTTCCTTTCATGAGCCGACTGGAGGATCTCCCATGCTTGCTTGGCAACTTCACAGTCAGAGATCAGCCTGAAATTATTTGCGTCAACAGCGGCAAATATTGCGTTCAAGGCTCTTGAGTTACTGGTTGCTACAGCTTCTTCTTCAGCTGTCCATGTCTCCTCTGGTTTCTCCAGTGCAACTCCTTTGTCGTCGATGATCAGTGGGTGTGACCATCCAGACACTACTGCTCTCCACGTCTCCTCATCCATCGTCTTTAGAAAGACCTTCATTCCCGCCTTCCAACATCCATAATTGCTCTCTTCCAATAATGGAGGTCTGCTTGTGCTCTGTCCTTCCTTCATTGTCTTGGCTTCTTCAGAGACACTGTAGGATCTTTAACTCTGTGTGTCGAGCTCCCGCTCTGATACCAATTGAAATTTCACAGCGTCTCACTTAGGCAGATTTGTGAACTAGCAGTTGCTGCAGCACACTCTTGTTCACAAGAAATAATCTCAGCAAGCAATGAACAAAGGTACAGGTTTGTTCACCCAGTTCGGCCAAACTGCCTACGTCTGGGGAGGACTATTCTCCAGTCCTCAATCCACTCAACCAAAGGTTCCAAGCACACTCGGTTACAACACACGCAATCTATGCTACTTTAACCCCGTGTTGATCACACAACACAATCAGAACAAGCTCTGATTTGTGTCAGCACACCCTCTACAATATGTCAGTCTAGAATAGCTACAATCCTCTCAAAGAACTTAGCCTATTCTATACTACACTACTCAGCAGGGTTGCTGCAGCAACAACTGTAACACACAGCTGAAGCACAATGTCCGCGTCGCTCCAAGGCCTCCTGCCGAGCCGATCGAACCACTCCAAGAGCGCTGCACACTCTGAGTAACTCCCCCTCACTCAGTGACCACCTGCCACTAGTGAGTTCTTCCGCACGAACCTCCACCGAGCCTTCCACCCGTCAGTTCTTCCGCGGCTGCCTTTGATCAACCAACAAGCTCCACAGCTCTGAATTGGCTTCCAGATCAATGCACAAATCAGTCTCTACAAGACCTGATTCTCTTCTGCAATGCTCACCACAGCTCTGCGCTCAACGCTCTGCCCGTGTGTGTTTGATCGAAGAACAACGTCCGTAGCACCCAGAAAATCCTCTCTCTGAAAACTGTGTCTACTCTCGTGTATCACTCAGCTTCGATCCCCCTCTTCAGCCCTAACACCTTCTGCTTAAATACCCACACCACTTTAAGCAATTTCCAGGTTTAGGCAATTGACCCACAAGATAAATTATCTCCTAAAATCTAGGAGATTAGATTTGATTAATATCTTCAATGCAAATCTCCTTCTCTGACCAGTAAACCTTGCTGGAAAATGCTCAACAGCATTTTAGAAATTCTTCTAAGAGCAAGAACACAGCTGCCATACCTTCAAAACGCACCCAGCACAACTTCTATTCGGACAGTTGATACAGCACTTGAACCAGCACCTGCTGCAGCATCCCCTGCTGTAGCTGCTGCTAGTTCACTTCTGCTGCCAGCTTGATTGTTTGAGCTGCAACAACTCCTTGTTCACTTGTGCTGTAGCTGTTTGCTGCTGCTGGAATTTCCTAAATGCATTAGGAAACAATCCCATCAATTCTGAGGAAGATCCTCCAATTTATAGAGGTTTTGATTTTCCAATCAAATCTTCATTCAACAAATCTGCCCTTGTTCTTGAGAGACACTCCAGAAATATTCTCCTGAATATTCAGCTCTTTCCGAAAGCCCTTCGGTCCACTGATTTGTTGATTGAATGCAATCTTCGAGAAAGCTTTGAATTTGTGCTACCACATTTTAGCTCCAGCATCTACTACTGAACTTCTGCTCCAGAGATTGCTGTAGCACTTGCTTACTCCACTTTAGCTCCAGAGATAGTCACTCTGCCCAGATTGCACAAGCTGATGTCTTCATGCTCTCTTTCAGAATTTCGATCTCCCCAAGGCAACATTAGGTCGCGCGCCTCGTGAAGACATTAGCCACTTAATGTCTTCATCTGGAGCGCCACTTAATGTCTTCAGCTGGAGCGCCACTTACTGAGTTTGCTCACTCTGGAATGCTCTTCATCAGCTGTTTTCTTTCCATACTTGCTGTAGCAGGCTCTAGTTCACTTTGTAGGAGTTTGTCAATGATGCCAGATACCTTTACAATGATGATTAAATTATGAACTTTATTTGATATTTATTTTAATGTAATGTCATTTTAATTTTAATTCGACGTTCGAATAACTAAGTTGTCCTTAATTGATGTACTTAATTTATAAGACGTTCACCAAATGCTTGAGATTGTGGAAAATTAATTTATCAAAATTAAAAATTATAAAAAAATGTGAATAGTAACATAAATAACTCCTCGAGATAGTTATGTGTTCATAAAATGTGTAGATTGCTATTACTGTTTGTTGAATAGTAACATGAATTGCTTTTTGAGAAATTCCTCAACAAGATAGAACTTGCTCAACGGGTGTGAATGCTCTAATAACTCTAAACTGAAGATTGGTCGACAACATTGAGTTTGAAGAGATGAAATGCATGATGTGCTCTATTTTGTGCCTTGGTAAAGAAGTCGACCAACTGAAGCTCCGAAGGAACATACTAAAGTGCAATAATCTAATCATGTACCTGAGATCGAACATAAAAGGCATTCACATCAATATGCTTGGTGAGCTTATACTTCACCAGGTCTCGAACAATATTGATAGCCCCACTATTATTTAACAAAAGGGGAGAAGGTACGGAAATCGAAATACCAAAATCCTCAAGCAATCATCGAAGCCATGTAACCTCACTGTCAATAAAGTCATAGCACGTTGTTCAGCCACAACACTCGAATGAGAGTCCTCACTTTGCTTCTTAGTCTTCCGAGCAATGAGAGAACCACATAGAAACACATAATAATAAAACACAGATCGATGATCAGAAAGATCGTTGTCCCAGGTTAGGACATAGTAAGCCTGAAGCTAAAGGGAGCTAGATCAAGGAAATAAAAGGCGACGAGTAATAGTTCCACGAAGATTTTGTAGAACATGGAGAAGGTGAATATATTAGAGCTCTGTGGGAGAAGAGACCAACTGAATCAGGATATGCATGATAAGAGATATTGAGATGAGAGACATCTAAATATACGAGGCTACCAACCAGATGACGATAGCGAGTATAATCCTCAAGAGGTTCACCATCAGTGGGGAGAAGGTGAACATAAAGTTCCATCAGAGTGTCAGGAGTACACTGATTTGCAAGATAAGCACGACCAAGAAGATCCCAAAATACTTTTCTTGACATAGAAAGAAATCCTTAGAAGTAGAAGAAACCTTAATCTTAAGAAAATAATGAAGAGAAGCCATCTCAGACATGACAAACTGAGTACTGAGCTTTTCCTTCACAAATGCGATATAGTCAGAGTCATCACTAGTAATGATCATATCATCAACGTATAGGAGGATCGTCCGGCCATGAGATGATGAATGGATAAAGAGAGCGGGATCATGTTCACTTATAGAGAAGCCACCTCCAGTGATAATAGAAGAGAAGGGCTTGCTTAAGGCCGTACAAAGAGCGACGAGATGACACACCATACCCTCTGGAACAGAATATATGGGTGGTGGTCGCATATAGACTTCATCACCCAACTCATCATTAAGAAATTTTTTCTTAACATTGAGCTAAGAAATGGACCACACACGAACAAAGGCTACAACAAGGAGCGTGCGAACAATGGTCATGTGGGCGACGGGAGCAAAGGTCTCTTCATAATCACGCCCATGTTCCCGCTGAAAGCCATGTGCCATAAGAAGCGCCTTGTAGCACTCAAGAAAATCATCAGAGTGGGTCTTAAATCTTATATACTCATTTATGTACGATAGGGCAAATACAAGGAGGAAGAGGGACACTATCCCTAAGTGCAAGTACGCTCCAGAGGACCAATCTCATTCACCATCGCATGCTGCCATTTATGATGAACAATGGCCTCATGATAGGAGGTTGATTTGGCGAGAGCAGCAATAGCAATACTAAAATGCACAGGAGGTCGAATAGACAGACGTTTACGAATAACATACCGGAAGAGGGCACCTCAGAGGATGGGTCATCACGAGAAGACAGAGAAATAAGAGACGGAGGGACAGCAAGAGGAGAATGATCAACCTGTTGACGATGACTATAATGAAGAGTATAAGAAGAAATAAGGTGAGAGGAAACAACGTCAGTAGGAATAAGGAGAAGGAAAAACTGGTAAGGGAGAACGAAATAGTGGAGACGATAGAGGTGGTATGAGGGTTATGCTAATGGGAGTGGAAGGGAAAGCGAAGAAGAAAAGAGGTTTGACAAGCGATGCGGAGTCAAACTCGCAGAAGCTCAAGGGTAGTGAAATTTGACCGTGCTACTGATTGCGAATTACAGCTTCTACTGTAGCATTTGCTGTATCTTTCTGTGGAATTTATTCTTCTGGCCGAATAAGAAATACACAAATAATTTGTTTACCCAATTCAGCAATTTGCCTACGTCTGAGAAGGATCACACTCCGATCCTCAAGATTTCACTATCCGGTTTAAAGTACAAAAGACTCTAACCTCTACTTCTCACCTAGATGAGATCTCTATTCACAATCTAGATTCGCTTCGTGCTACTTACGCACTTCCAGTAAAAAATAACTACAAACCTGACTCACAGACTTAGCCTATTCTATTATAATGTGTAGTAGACAAAACTCTATAGCACACTCTACAACAGAGTTGTCGTAACTTTGGTTGTCAACTATTCTAGCACATTCTGCCAAACAGTCGAACTCAACCTGAGTTCTTCAAACTTAGCTCATTGCTCCCCCTCGATCAATGACCGTCTGTCACTATCGGATAGCAATGATTCGTTCTTCACAACTTCAGACAGCACCTGTCTGCAACTGTTCTCCGGAGCACTGATTGACCCTTCAACGAGTTGCTCTCCAGTTGAATTCTGTGGATCAATGCTAAATCAAACTCCACGAATTTTGATCTCCTCTGCGCACTACATAACTATGTAACTCGGTGTGTATTCTCTGCTTCCGTTCTCTTGCTTGATCGATCCGCCTCTTTTAAGCTACCTCTACACTCCTTTATATAGGAATCATCAATCAGCTTTTGGAATCCGTGTTGCCTTCAAATTCCCTAGCAGCATAACACCTGTATTTTGGATTCTTACGGAGTTGTTTGAGATTCGATTTCCTAAATCCGAATTTAGAAACCTTATCTTTCATAAAAGCTTTCGTCCGCGTGATGACGTTTGCTGACCTCTTGATGACGTTTGTGGTGCACCCTAAACTTCCACGACGCATGGAGCACCTCACCAAAGTCTCTCAGTGCGGCTTCAAGTTAATATGTCACTCTGTTCTAGCTTCAAATCAACACGGTTTGTTGTAGCAGATTCTATCCTCTGTCCGTTGCTCAGTTTGCCTCAGCTTTTATGGTCCATAGAGTGCTACAGCAGATTCTGGTTCTTTGTCGCTGAATTGTGTTGTTGTTTTGTCAGTCTTCAGATTGTGTTACAGCTCCAAATCTTCAGGGATTGCTGTAGCAGAATTTTGTGTTGTTTTGTCAAGGGATGTCATATCTCAATAGTTAGAAAGGACGAGACTCATTAAAAGTAACATTCCTAGAAATCTGAATCAGTCACCAATCGGATCCCAACAATGATGCCCCTTTAGCACTATAGCCCAGAAAGACACCGTGCTGATGCTGACTTCTCTGATCTCTGGTCTTTGGTTTCTTCCGGCAAGGGCGGCTTGCTAAGGTTTTTCTCGATGAAGTTCTTTTTATTTATACCTTTGATTTTGGGTCGGGCTGACCGTTTTTGACCGAATCAATTTTGATTCGTGGAGGCTCAACAAGTGATTCAACCAGGGTTGGTTGAATTAGAGTCTCCATGTGTTCCGGGGCTGCACAAATGAAATTTGATTTCTTGGTTGAAACTTCTTCTCGCTATCAAGTCTTTGCTCCCTTGCATTCTCGAGTGATTGAATGAGGTCTAGAATGCTCCAAATATGCGATAAAGCTCAAAAGCGGTCTCGATACACTTGCGATGTGAAACACTACAAATAAGTAATCTACCACACGAAAAATGCAACTAAACAATGAGAATAAACAACTCGATGGATCGTATAAATACGCTCCATCATGATGCTTGCGCTCGGGCATCCCATTCTGAGCATTGGCACCACCCATACAAGAAAACTGAGAGCGAGTGACTTGCTCAGCGAGAAAATGCCTAAGATGGCGAGACAAATATTCTCCCGCTAAATCATCACGCATAACACAAATGGGAAAGTCAAACTGAGTACGAATCAGGGTGATAAAATCTTTATAGATGAATAAGACATCACTACGAGATGAAGTAAATTAAGATGTAGTGTTGAGGATATGGCATCCTTGACAAAACTACTCAAGAGACTGCTGAAGCACTCCCTGAAGATTGGTGGCTGGAGCACAATCTGAAGACTGACAAACAACAACAACAACAAAGAATCAGAATCAGCTTCAGCGATCCCTGAAGATTTGAATTTGAGACACTTTTTGAAGAATGGGCGAGAGACAGCTATAAAGAGACAGAGTCTGCTTCAGCACTCTGTTATGATCCAGAGCTAGAGCAGAATGCCCGATCAACCTGGCGTTGCACGGTGAGGCTCCGGCATGATTCGGTTGGCATCGGGGAAGCTCAGAGATTTATGGAGACGTCATCGAAAGCTCAACAAACACCAACACGTGGTCAAAGAAGATAAAGATTCAAGAATCCAAATTTGGCAACAAAATCTTCAATAAACTTGCTAGAATGTAGGAGAATATTCTGATAATGATCCTTGGCGTTTTTGGTGTGCTGGAGCGCTTGAAAAAGAAGGCAGGGACGCAACACAGTACATACGATCAGAGAGCAAACAATGAGAGCACAGAGCGAAAACAGAAAGATCAACCACGGTATCAGGGTTTATACATTAAGTTGAAGACTGGTGTTGTGTGCAGAAGGAATCAAAACTCGTGGAGTTTGATTTAGAATTAGTCCGGAGTTCAACTGGAGCGCTGCTCGTTGAAGGGTCAATCGGAGCTCGGTGATCAGCCGTGAACAAGCAGTGTTGCGGGCTGCGGAGCATTGATCGAGGCTACCCAGTAGTGACAAAGTGTGTCATTAATTGAGGGGGAGCAGAGACTGATTTTGCACAACTCAGGGTGTCCGACTACTTGCCGGGAGAGCTTGGAGTGTCGTCGACTAAAGATACAACAACTCTGGTGAAGAGTGTGTTGAAGCATTCTGTGAGCTACATATTGTAATAGAATAAGCTGTCTAAGAGTCATGGTTGTAGATTTATTACTGAGAGTGTGTAGGTTGCACGAAGAGGGTCTATGGGATCAGACTGCTAGCTAATCTAGGAGATTAAACTGAGCATTAGATTTCAGCTAGGTGAGAAGTAAAGGTGTGAGTTCTTGTACTTCGAACTGAGATAGTGAAATCTTGAGGATCGGAGCATCCTCCCAGACTTAGGCAAGTTGCCGAACTGGGTGTACAAACATTGTGTTTTTCTTATCTTGGCAGTAGAGTAATTCCGCAGAAAGATACGGAGAGTGCTGAAGCAGAAGCTATACCTCCGCATCAGCAATGCAGCAGAGTTTCATGTAGCAAGAATAATCATATATAAATATGATATTGTATCGATGACCCTCTTTTGAGACAAATGGAGCTGGCCCCCATACATCGGAACGAATAAGATCAAAAGGGCGCTAAGAAACAGACTCACTAGAAGAATAGGGAAGGTGAAGCTGTTTACCTAGCTTACAACTTTGACAGTGTAACGGTGCATCATCAGACTCCTAATAAACCACGACGAACTAAAGAGGAAAGACGTGAACCACATATATAACCTAACTGATGAGCCCATTGAGTAAACGACGTGGTAGAAGAGACGACAGAGGCGGAAGCTTAACGACTAGCAGCAAAAGAGGAAGGAAGATGAAGTCAATCAAGTTTCTAGAGACGCTGCAAAATCTGCCCCTAAGGGCCATTACCTACCAAAGTCCCCCGTGTGACCTTCCTGAACAATATAAAAGTTAGAATCAAGGATAATACGATAACCATGATCAGTGAGTTGACCAACAGAAATAAGTTGCATAGTAAGTTTAAGAACAAAAGAGGTCGTAGGAACATGGAAAGAGTAAGTCAAGAGAGTGACCGGCAACAGAAAGGGTAATACCATCTAGGGTCTCAAAAATTATAGGATAAGTCAAAGGGCAAATAGAACTAAGACATGTTGAGTAGAAGTCATAAGGAAAGAAACACCTTAGTTTAAAATGTAGGAGGGAGATACCTGAAGAAGAAAATGGGGTGGGAGCAGTTCTCACATTGCTTGAACGCTGAGCGGCAAAACCATCAGAACCCGATGGTGCATAGGCAGTCATGCGGCGTAGTAATGTGATCAGTTTCTGAGTCTCAGAGCTTATAGGGTTCCCTGAGGAGCAACTATTACGACGAGGAGCAGTAACTCGGTGCTTCTTATAACAGGTTTGCACCAGATGTCTAGGCTTTTGGCACTATGTGGATCGACTGTGAGTCACCTAGATTCGTCATTGGTGGCTGTCTAAAGCGGAAGACCGCAGGACGGCCGCACCACTCTTTAGCAGTGAAGCTGATGAGAGGAGGAGCTTCTGTTCCACTGTTGAAGCTGTCGGGGGACCAACTTAAAGTGAAGAGATTCATCGAGCCAGCTGTCGCGGACGGACGCCGGAGAAACTAAGTTTTTGAACCGAAATGAAAAGGGTTAGTAACATAAGCGTCTGATTCCATGTGTGAGAATATGAATTGAGCACAAAGATAAGAACGTACTAAATATACAATAGACACGAATAGACAATAATATGAATACGAATGTGAATAGACTCTACCAAGTAGCACTGTAAAAAATGTTAATTTGTATGTGTAAAAATGTTGAAGAAAGTTCTTTTATCGACTTCAAGCATAGTCTTAAATTGGGTGGAAAGGGCGGTGTGAAATGGCGCCTTGAGCTATAAGAGCTCTTTGGAACCGCACTCTAAAAAAACATTCGTAAATAATTCGAGAAATGTGATAGAATGTTTAAAGAAAGGGAATAAATCAGGATTCTTGTTTAGGTTAGGGTTCTCAATCTAGGGGACTTTAATGATGGAAGAAGTTGGTTGACCTAACTACAACAGTTTGTTTTCTGAAAAGTGTGAAGAATTTGGTATTTGTTTGATGAATAGTACACTGTCGTAAGATTATGATGAAGCATTGAGTTGAATTCATTAAATTTGTTCATTGTTGTGTTTGTCAAATCAATTTACGAACAAAAATAATAAATTTAGTTTTAGATGAGTGTTGAGTTGGAACTGAAAGCCCTAATGTCTTCTACTTTATTGACTAGTGATTAGAAGGCAACGCACATTTTCATAATCAACAATCCCTTCACAAGGCTCATTATGGACTCTCAGCTTTTGAGGAAGCGTTCATATCAAGAGTCACCAACAATGGCCTGTCTAGAGTAGGTCTGGAAAGTTGTTGCTCCTTTTAACATCAGATTCCATTTCAGCAAGTTCATAATCCGACTTAGCACCTGCATGTGATGGGGAGTTATCTGGCGACCCAACTGGACTCCCGCCCAAAGTCTGTGTAGGAGGCTTGGCTGGCTTCCCGTCAGTCTTCTTCTTCTGCGCATTCATGTGCCATTTCTTGAGTGCCTTGTTTGTGTGCTCATCAAAGATAGACTTCTTCATGGTTGACCCCATCTGCATTTTCACCATCAGGATACCAAAGAGTAAGTAAAATAGTACAGCAGGGCCTGAGGAATAGTCAAAACTCAAAACTGAAGACCGCACAAGGCTGCTCTTGTGCCATGTTTGTTATTAAGGATGGAAACTGGCAATACCTGAGTAACAAGCGCATATAGTGGAAGCGTAATGTAGCTGCATATAAACTGGACTGCAACCCTGCTCATGAAAGATTTATCTATTTAAGTTTTGGAGGCTATCAATGTCAATACTGGTCAAATGAAAGCATATTACATGATAGATTCATAATACTTATTTTTTCGTCCGACATAAATCCTTTATAACAAAACCTACAAGATGGTTTCCACTTTTGTCTGACATGGTGAAGTATGTCTACAGTGACAAGACTTGAAAGTTCATATTTCAATCTGGTAATACTTGAGTTGAATTGACTCACCCAAGAATGACTCTTATTATGAGAAGAGTGAAGTTATCATTAAAGCAAGATCTCAGCCCAAACTCGTACTGCAACGAGCAAATGAGACTGTAAAAAAATTAGCATGTAGGAAGAAATGAACATGGACCCATACAGGGACATGCTTACCCATATCCAGAAGAAATATGTGAGCTCAAAGGCATTCTGAAAAAGTTACCAAAATAGTAAAAAGTCAGCAACTCTGGATACTTCAAAAATAGTCGGAATGACAAGTCACTTACTAATATGCAGCTCAAGAAATACCTGAAACAAAGTGAAATGAATCAGATATAGAATCATCTGAGGCCAACTAAACCAAAAATGTCTGTCAGAGACTTCAACAAGTGGGATGCCTTCAACCACAGCATGCCTTTCTGTAATTTCAACAGCCATCTGTGTTATTACGGCTTGAAGCTTTGCCCCCACTGATAACGTCACCTACGATAAACCAATCCATGGACTAATTAGGTTTCTACCAGGAGTTCAACTGCATAATAATTGGCTTAGGGTGAAGGAATATCTTACGATAAGAGGTATAACAGACACCCAGAACATAGATTGCCAGCCTGAAAATTGTATGAATGAATCAATTAGTGTCCAAATGCAACAGCCAATCATCGTCATTAATCTAGCGTTTAACTGAATTGTTTGAATACTAACCATGAACGTTCAAAAGCAGAAACATCACAACTGAGGCCCATAATAATGGACTGCGCGCAGTCAGCATAAGCACAAATATCAGACATGTAAATGGGTACAAAATGGATTTATTTATTCAAAACCATTTAGCATAAAGCAATTAAGAGGATCAATGACATTTATGTACCTAATGCCGACAACAACTTTGAAGTCATCTTCAAGTGACCTTTTGATGTACTTTTGGAAGTCAAACTTAGTTCCAGGTGCTAGATGAACCTGCATGGATAAAAAAATTGAAATGTTAATAAAACTTTCTGAATACTGCGAGCTTCAACTAACAAGAAACTCACAGTGATAAACCCGTGGCGCATTGTCAAGTAGTCAGCTCTACGGACTGACCTAACAAATTGTCGGACGAAGCATACCTGCAAAATTCAAAATTTTTAACAACGGAACCACAATGTACAATCAGAATCAGTTTGAACTAAATAAGCAGCATTGAAGGTCTTTGTTATTTCACATTATAAATTGCATTTGTATTTATGTTATGAAAGTAAAAAAGATGACACCTCCCGATAAGGCCACTGCACATTATCATGATGAAAAACGCAAGGATGACGAGTCTAAATACCAAATAAAAGAGAAATGCATTCTTTGTCCAAGAACTTGTGTGGTCCCGAACAAATGAAGTTTCATGGGTGAGTCTAAATCTAGTAGGACCTGCATGTTAAGCACACACTGATGAGCTCCAAATCACACATGACATGGATGGAGAGTGAAGTAGTCAGTTGAGACCAAGCCAAACAAAATTCGTGGAATGTAATTGTACAGTACCATTATCAGCTTCTTGGGCCATTATCTCTCGTTCCCACTCCTTAAATCCACGGATCTGTTTAAAACATATTTGTCACAGGAAAGCCACTGGTTTGTTCAAACAATTTGCCAACAATTGATATCCATGTAATGCATACGCTTCAAAATGGATCAAACATCTAGGTTGATACTTGTAGAGCAATCACAAATTGGATCTTTAACATATAAGTGTGTACAGTGGCAAAAATATTCCCTATAAAAAGTTGGCTTAATGGTGTCTTGGTGCTTCTACTTAAAAGTCCAGAAACTGATTTCTGGGGATAATGCATAACTATACTCTTACTGGAGAAACAGACGAAAAGGACGCAGCAAATCAAAAAAAACTCACCTTTAATCTTCCAAGCAACATAGTTATCGCACTGTAGATGACATGAAACACTGCTAAGAAGAATATAAAGATATGCAACTGATGTAATCCGTTCAGAGAGATAAGGGGCACATGATCCTATTAAATGGAATTTAATTAGTATGAGAAATTTGAAATTTGCATCTACAAAGTTTCTTTACAATTGAACTTCACGGAAACTAACGTTATCGCATACGAAGTTGAAAATGGTATTTTTGGAGTAAACAGTAACAGTAAATTTAAAGACAAACCGGAAACAATCACAAGAACTTTCAAGCCAGTAGTCTTTATTCGAGTTGCACATAACAGTTATGGTTGGATGAGAATGAGATTGCTTAACTTCTGACTTTGATGTACTTTCATCATTTCTTTAAAGGAAAGATTGATAACTCATAGTGGTATTGCAATAGGATTTATCAAGGCCTATAATAACCATACTCATTAGTTACGAGTGTAACCAACCAAAAATTGTAATATCCGATGTGCCACACAGACTCTTCGACTCTCGCCTTTCAAGTTAAAATAATATTGAAAAACTAAAACGATGTTTTGTTACAGAGGTGAAAGTTTGGTCACAACATTAATTTTGCTTTCAGTACTACCACTTGAAATATGTTTGCAACAGAAATATCTAAGTGTCTGTTAAAGTATTTGAGATGTTAATTACGCCAGATGATTTCCGCCATTGCCTTAGACTCATTTTTCTACCTACTTCATACATGTCTAATAGGTTTCTGATGGTCCAACACACTTTCTAGAAAATGCAACTACAAACTGTAACTAATGTGAACAAATACGACTTCACACCAATTATGAGAGAGATTTCAGAAAGGCCACCAACAGACTACCACGAGAAGCAAAGGAAGACCTACAAGCAGCAACACTAATAGGCTGATTCCAATGAAGATAAGAGATAATAATAATGCTGGTCGGATTAAACAGTGATGCTCATCGACAAATGCAATCAGAACACTCTGAACTGCAACATTCCATTTTTATGATGGGAATAAACAAATTTACTTACTTTAGCACAGCCTTTTATTGCATGAGCTGCCAACATTCTGTGATGATTCCATAGAAGTCGGCGGTGATGAGAGTCCTCACTTTCAGCCTCAGACTTTGACTCTTCTCCATGGTGAGTAGAATGTACTGGGGGGCACGGAAGCATTGTATCTGCAAGCTCTACAGGTATACAAACATTGCTGATTGAGGTCTGTGTGAATGTCAAAATTAGGGAAATAAATCCCAGAACCATAAGCTCTGCGAAAAGAAAACATACAGATCAGGATCCAATAATTTGCAAAATGATAGCCGTTATAAAATCAAGATATCATGTTGACTACTAGGAATATAAAAACTGACAAAGCACCATTTTATCTACAACTGTGGGTTGGTTCCAACACAATGGTCACAGTTAATTAATGTGTACAACGATATATTTTAACCTTTACCTGCTTTCACTTTCTCAAGAGCCTCATACAGAGCTTTTTTGCTTCCTTTTTGAAAATACTGTAAAGAGCAGCAACAGGAAGATCGATCAGATAAACACGAATGCGCATGATTTGTGTTTTTAGTGCTTGTAAATGCGAAAACAAATGAGACTTAATGAAAAACACATCATGAGAATGCACAAAACACAACATCAATGACAATAAAAGTCCTACAGCAGGAACAGTGAAACATAATTTGCAGTTGATATCACATATAGTTTGCGCACCACTGCAATCATTCTTTTCCACCATAACTAATATTATGCATAACCACAAGCTAAACCAAAATGACATAACCACCTCTCTTAATTAGAATAATAGTAATACTATAATGTAGACTACGAACCCAAACTAAATCAACTTTGCAATCAAGAAAGCCATGCTAACCCAATGAATATATTGGTGTCAGTTTCAAGAATTTTGTATCTATAATGATCAAGCAATGTCATACACCTAAAATTAGCTGCACCAGTAGGGTTACCTCTCCAAATCGATGAAGAATTTTTTCCAACAAAATGGATATCAAAATGATAACGGCCACCACCGATGCAACTGCCCATGTAGGCGTCTGATCAAGTTCCCTCGCATTTGGATTCCCTCCTCCAGCCATTTCACTACCCTATCCCAACTTCAAGCCACATGGGATAACATCACAAACACATAATTAACCTAAGATCATCCACAATTCTCCAGACAATTACTACAAAATTCAATAGCAACAAGATCCATGAATCTCTAGGTATCAAACTCAACCCTTATATCAATTCTCTTTCTTCTGGGTGTTTCTTTTGTTTCTCTACAAAAAAAAATTGATGGTTCAACATGGCAGCAGAAACTAGTGAACGGGATAGATCGGACGAAGAGCGACAAATGACCCGACAGAATGAGTGCTAATTCCAAACATGCCATTGCGAAAACCTGTCGCTGAGAGAGTTAGTAGGGATTCGGTCAAGTGTGACAAACCATGACCACAAAGCAACAATTTACAAATCTAAAAATGTAAGCCTCCCCAAAATCGTACATGCAGCACAATTTGTCTTCTATACCTTCCAACCAGTAATCATTGATCGTCAAACATATCGAAACGAAAAAAAGAAGGAAAAAGCATTTCATCAAAGATCAAAAAAGAGCGCCGTTGCCGGGGATCGAACCCGGGTCACCCGCGTGACAGGCGGGAATACTTACCACTATACTACAACGACTTGATGTTGATTGTAATGTTAATATTATCCCAAAACAGTCGATGAGTCCATCTTTCTCTTTTCAAAGCCGTTGGTGAATTTCGTGGTGTCTCATATTTCAACATTTCCCTTGATTTGCGCATTGGGAAAGAGATCTGGCAGCAACAATGTCCAACTCCGTCGCGTTCTACTGATAAACTAGTCCATTTGATAGCTCTTTGGATTCGGTAAGTGTTTAGAGAAATTTATCCGAATTGTGTTTTACGCTAAAAAGCAGACACTCGTGTTGTTTTATGAAACATGTTTAGTTCGACTCCTCTAAACTTTTCTTGTCATTTATTCTATAGAGATTGTTACATCAGGTTGGTTGATTCATCTTTTGAATTATATATATATATATATATATTGTGCGCATCAGCTGGAACTTATTTTTTGTGAGGTTGGAGACTTAGACTATCTACAATGCAAAAAAAATTCAACACCCTACTTTATCACTTTTTAATACTCCACGTCATCTTTTCTATCTTCCACCTAATCATTCAACACACATTCAACTTACACCCTCTACAATGATCTTGTTTAATAAAATTCAACACCCTATCCCACAACTTTTATTTATCTTCTTTTATTTTCTTCATAATTTAATTTTTGTAATTACAATTCAATAAATTTATCATTTTGTATTCCAAAAAAAAATTAATAGTAAAATAAATTGCATATATTATTTTTTTATTTTTAATGTTTTTATTTCATCAATTTTAAATTTTATATCATTGCATCTTGCAAGAAATAAAGACGAGAAATATAGATAGACATTATTAAAATAAATACACACCCATAGCTTGAGATGAATATGACATCATTGATCCATAATATGGACTATAATTTGGAGTAGATGAAAACATGATGAAATTTGGTGCAAATCCATAGTTTAGAGTGTTTTGAGTTTGTTGTTGGCTGGATTGTTGATTTTGAAACTGATAATTGTGGAGATTTGGGTAGACAAAGGAATTATTGTTGGGATCCATTTCGCTAAAAAGAAGGGTTTAAAATGGAGAAGAAAGAGGTTTTTTTTTTCGGTGGCCAAATCAAATGAAGCGAGTATGTATTTATAGAGCATAAAAAAATATGAATTTTGGTATAAAAATTAAAATATAAAAAAATCAGTCAACCAACAAACAAGACGTATATTGGTATATCACACATTGTCCCCACCACATCTTCATTCAACATGTTTAATTAATTCAACACCGAATAATCCAAATCATATTCAACACCATATTCAACTACATCATTAAACCTATTCAACTACTTAATCTCATATTCAACTACCCCATTCTAAATAACCTCAATTCAATACCAAAAAATCCTCATATTCAACACACTATTCAACTACCTCATTAAACCTATTCAACTACTTAATCCTCAATTCAACAACCCCATTGTACATAGTCTTAGTTTAAAAATTCCCTTGTTTTGTAGGGTGGCGGCGATTACTTTGCCTTGCTTTCCTCTCATGTCCTCTTTTTTGAAGTCATCTGATCAATGTCTTTGACGTTTGGCCCCCATCAATCTGTTCCTCAAAGTAAACCGAGCTGGAAGTATCCATCTTTCTAGCTCTAAAAGGTCTTTGACCATTCGAGCTGCTTATGGGTAATTACAGTTTGAGGGGAGATATTAGATAATCTTTATTAGGGCTAGTTTAGTCTTTTCCTGTTATATGTTTTCCTATAAATACGTATGTTATGCCTCATGTATCAGTATCGTTTGCATCAATAAAATCCTAGCCCCCTTTTGTTCTTGTTCGATTTCTTCATGGTATCAGGGCCACTATCGATTAGTGGGCGCTTGGATAGTTCGTCGGCTTCAGATTTCTAGTGGTTCGGCCCCTTCGATTGTTCTTTTGGTTTCTAGGGTTGCTGCTGCTTCTTTGCATATTCGTTATGGCTACCGGGAATGATGATTCGCTACAAGCTATCAGCGTTCAGTTGAATGGACAAAATTATTCGTATTGGAGTTATGTCATGAAGAATTTTTTGATTGGCAAAAAATTATGGGGCTTCATTACTGGAGAACAGAGAAAGCCGGCCAATACAGATCAGGATCAATTGTCGGCTTGGCAGGTTAACAATTCGAAGATTATTACTTGGATTAATAATTCTGTTAAGCAGTCGATTGGTGTTCACTTTGCGAAGTTTGACACGGCTAAAGAGATTTGGGATTACTTGGAGAGATTGTATACACAATCAAATTTTGCAAAGCAGTATCAGTTAGAGAATGATATTCGAGCTCTGCAACAAGGCTCTATGACAATTCAGGAATTTTATTCGGCTATGAATAACCTTTGGGATCAACTTGCAATGACCGAATCTGCAGAATTGCGAGGTTTTGCTGCTTACATTGCTCGAAGGGAGGAGCAGCGACTTGTTCAATTTTTGATGGCTCTCCGTGATGAATTTGAGGGTATACGTGGTGCTATTTTGCATCGGAATCCTCTTCCGAGTGTTGATTCGGTAGTGAATGAGCTCCAAGCAGAAGAGACGCGCTTGAAAACTCGTGTTGAGAAATCTCTTCCTGATAATTCTATTTTTGCGGTTCGGAAGCCTGATGATAAGAAGAATGGGCCTAGAGTTGCTAAAGGCGAATGTAGCTACTGCAAGAAGAAGGGTCATTGGAAGGCTCAGTGTCCATTACTGTTATCGAAATCCCAGCAAGGTAGTCAGCCTAGACAATCTATCTCTCCTTCCACTGCAGCTTTTGCCTCACAGAGTGATGCTGGAACTTCTCTCAGTCCTGACTTGGCCAATTTAACAGAGCAGCTTCATAAATTCATTGCCTCACAGTCTCATGTCATGGTTGCCTCTCCTCAGTCAGGTTTGCACTCTAGCAACAAGTCAGGTATATCTTATCATTCCTGGATACTAGATTCTAGTGCTTCGCGTCATATGTCACATGATTCAAATTCTTTTGTGTCCATTACATCTGCTCCTTCAGAATTAATTTTGACTGCTGATGGCACTCCTATGCCAGTCACAGGAGTCGGCTCTATTTGTACTCCCTCCATGTCCTTTCCTGATGTCTATCATGTTCCTAGTCTTACGCTGAATCTTGCATCTGTTGGTCAGTTATGTGACTCTGGCTTACTTGTTTCTTTCTCTCGTTCGTTTTGTTATGTGCAGGATCCTCTTTCCAAGAAGCTGATTGGGACAGGCCGTAGGCAGGGGGGGACTTTATGTGTTAGATCAGTTGAAAGTACCTGAGGTTGCAGCATCTGGTGTCGATTTATCTTCTTTTCGTCTTAGTCCTTCTTCGTCTAGTTTTTACTTATGGCATTCACGCTTAGGACATGTTTCTGGATCTCGTTTGAAGTATTTGGCTTCAACGGGAGCGTTGGGTAAATTAGATATTCACAATATTTCTGATTGTTGTGGATGCAAGTTAGCTAAATTTTCTGCCTTGCCTTTTAATAAGAGTTCGTCTGTTTCACTTTCTCTATTTGATTTGATACACTCTGACGTTTGGGGTCCTTCTCCTGTTCCCACCAAAGGTGGATCTCGATATTATGTGTCCTTCATTGATGACTATACTCAGTTTTTGCTGGATATATCTCATGAAACAACGTTCTGATTTTTTTCAAATCTATCAAAAGTTCCGTGCTCTAATCAAAACTCAGCATAATGCAGTCATTAAGTGTTTTCGTTGTGATTTAGGAGGGGAATACACATCTAGTCGATTTCTTGATACTCTTGCTTCTGATGGCACTATTCGTCAAACCTCGTGCACTGACACTCCCGAACAGAATGGGATAGCCGAGAGAAAACACAGACACATTGTTGAAACAGCATGTTCTCTTCTCTTGTCTGCTTTTGTTCCAAGTTCTTTTTGGGGCGAAGCTGTTCTTACCGCTGTCCATTCTGTAAATAGAATTCCTTCGTCTGTCACTTCTGGTGTGTCTCCTTTTGAGAAACTTTATGGTCATACTCCTTATTATTCTTCCTCGAGAGTATTTGGTTGTACCTGCTTTGTTCTTCGCCCTCACGTCGAACGTAGCAAACTCACAGCTCGTTCTACACTATGTGTCTTTGTTGGTTATGGTGATGGTCAGAAAGGTTATCGTTGTTATGATCCGGTTAGCCATAAACTTTATGTCTCTCGTCATGTTGTCTTTCTTGAACACATTCCGTACTTCTCTATTCCGCCTGAAACTCCTAGTACACAGATTTCTGATGTTATTCTTATTGACCCATTTGACTCTGTCAATGTTGACGCTTCTGACATTGTAGATGCTCAGCCTCAGGATACTGATGCTCCTGATGTTCCACCTGTTCCTACAGCCACTCAGGATGACGCTTCTGTGATTGAGGATCCTCTTCCTCCGTCCTCTCGATATCCTTCGCGTAACCGTAAGTCCACTCAGTTACCTGATTATGTATACTCTACATATTCGGCTTCGTTTGCTTCTTTTTCGACCTCTGTTCACCAGATATCTGAGCCCTCTTCCTATAAGGAGGCGGTTCATGACCCTTGTTGGCAGCAGGCAATGAATGAAGAACTCTCTGCATTTGCCAAAACAGATACTTGGGATATTGTTCCTCTTCCGGCTGGTAAGCGTGCTATTGGTTCTCGTTGGGTCTATAAGATCAAAACCAAATCTGATGGAAGCATTGAGCGGTACAAGGCTCGTTTAGTTGCTAAAGGCTTTGCCCAACAGTATGGTATGGATTATGAGGAAACTTTTGCACCTGTTTCCAAACATGTTACGATTCGCACTCTTATTGCAGTTGCATCAGTGAAGCAGTGGTCTATTTCTCAGTTGGATGTTAAGAATGCCTTTTTGAATGGTGATTTGAAGGAGGAGGTTTATATGACTCCTCCCCCTGGTGTTCCTCATAGTTCTGGAAAAGTTTGCAGATTGAAGAGAGCTTTGTATGGACTGAAACAAGCTCCACGTGCCTGGTTTGAAAAGTTTTTGATTGTGATTTCGTCTCTTGGATTTCATTCTAGTGACCATGATTCAGCCCTCTTTATCAAGTCTACTCCATCTGGTCGTACATTACTTTCGTTATATGTGGATGATATGATTATTACAGGTGATGACACTGATGGAATTGCGGAACTGAAACAACATTTAGCTCGTGAGTTTGAGATGAAAGATTTGGGACCTTTGCGTTACTTTTTGGGTATTGAAGTAGATTACTCTCCACGAGGTTATTTTCTCTCGCAGTCTAAGTATATTGGTGATATTCTCGATCAGGCTCGCCTTTCTGATACTCGCACTGCTGATACTCCAATCGAGACTAATGCTCGATATAATAAGTCCACTGATGGAGTTCCTTTGTCGGATGCTTCTTTGTACCGTACTCTGGTTGGGAGCTTAGTATATCTTACTATTACCAGACCGGATATTGCTTATGCAGTGCACATTGTTAGTCAGTTCGTTTCGGCCCCTACCATTGTACATTGGGCAGCTGTGCTTCGTATTCTTCGTTATCTTTGTAAGACACAGTTTCAGAGTTTGTTATTTTCTTCGACGTCTTCCATGGAGTTGCGAGCTTACTCTGATGCTGATTGGGCTAGTGATCCTTCTGATCGAAAGTCTGTGACTGGATATTGTCTTTTCCTTGGTGATTCTCTTATTTCGTGGAGAAGTAAAAAGCAAACAGTTGTGTCTCGATCTTCTACAGAGGCGGAATATCGTGCCATGGCATCTACTACTACAGAAATTGTATGGTTGCGTTGGTTACTTGCTGATATGGGTATTGCTCTTTCTGATCCTACTCCGATATATTGCGACAACGCTAGTGCGATTCAGATTACTCGAAATTCAGTGTACCATGAGCGCACAAAGCACATTGAGATTGATTGTCACCTCACTCGCCACCATTATCAGAATGGAACTATTACATTGCCGTTTGTCACTTCCGCTTTGCAGATTGCTGATTTGTTTACCAAGGCGCACTCCGCTTCACGTTTTCGTTTCTTAGTCGGCCAACTTTCGATGCTTTCTGTTAATGCATCTTGAGTTTGAGGGGAGATATTAGATAATCTTTATTAGGGCTAGTTTAGTCTTTTGCTGTTATATGTTTTCCTATAAATACGTATGTTATGCCTCATGTATCAGTATCGTTTGCATCAATAAAACCCTAGCCCCCCTTTTGTTCTTGTTCGATTTCTTCAATTACTTCATAGATTGTATCCCTTGCACTATGTGTTCGAGAAAATAATGCATTTGGATAAAAAAATATTTTTTCTTAGAGGCTTAGTTACTTTGATCCTCTCTGCACTTGATGTTGGATCAAAATCATGCAGCGGAAACGAATTACAGGAATCAAACTCATACCAGAATAATTAAGCATACATGATTACTATAAAATAAAACGTACATGATCCCATTCCTGAATATGGAACGAAAGCAACCTGCAATGCAATGGCCTGGGTTGGTGCTTCCAATCTAACCATATGTCTCTTTGGTCAGTTTCTTTGAGAGTAAGAAACTGGAGAACGATATGATAGACGAGAAGATATAATTGAAATCTTCTACACGAGAAGATATAATTGAGATAAACATGGATTCCGTCATTCAAAGAATACTATAATTATGTCTAGGTGTCTACACAATATATTCAACGACTAAAATTATACCTGATAAACTTCTAAAATGAGCTTATCATAATGATAGCACATATAATTATCTAAAAATTATATGTTCGGTCTCAACTAGATTAATTATAATAATCTAACAATCTCTCACTGAACCGCATGTGTAACCAAACAAATATATAAACAAAAGTGTGCACAAAATTGATATCATTCCAGAACAGGTGTATCAAAACTATCCGGTCCATTAACTATGCAAACATGGGATCAAGGCGGCCTTCATAATCATCATCGTTACTTGACTGTGCTTGTCACGTATGCCAACATAGCTAAATGACATGGATTCATCGTGGTGTGTAGCATGGAAATTACATGAGATGCGATCTGCACATGCCTATTTCCAACTGCTCTCCTCAAAGGTGAGATCAACAGAATCATACAGAGTGTACCTTGTAAACATAATTTCTGCAGAACATAATCCAAAGTGTGTAGATAGAAAAATCTGTACATCTCATAGAGCGTCAATACAAAAATACAAACTCCCACTAATCATGAATATCCTAAAATAAGATTTCACCCATGTGAACAGCATGTTCATGAAAGACCTTGGGTGTTAATGCTTTCGTAAGCGGATCCGCTATCATGGAGTTTGTCCCAATATGCTATATAGATATATGTCTACTCTATATCTTTTCTTTCACAACCAGAAACTTGATATCAACATGCTTGGATTTCGTAGTGCTACTGTTGTTGTTGGCATACATCACTGCTGATTTATTGTCACAGTATAACTTCAGTGGTCTTTCAATATCACTCAAAATGCACAGTCCAGTAACAAAGTTTGCAGCCATACGCCATGATTTGATGCCTCAAAACAATCTACAAAGTATGCCGCCATAGTCGATGGAGCAACGAACGTCTATTTGGCAGACCTCCAGGAAATGGCTCCCCCAGCTAACAGATAGATATAGCTTGACGTGGATCGTCTACTATCTTGGCATTCAGTAAAATCAGAGTCAGAGTACCCAATGATCTCAACATGATCTGATTTCTTATACGTGAGCCTATATTCTTTTGTTCCCTGGAAATACCTCATAACCCGTTTGACTGCTCTCCAATGATCCACTCCCAGTTTACTCAGATATCTTCCCAACATGCCAACAATGTATGCGATATCAGGACGCATACACACCTGAGCATACGTACAGCCAAAACATACGGAAATTGCTACATCTCCTGAATTTCCAGAGTATTCTTAGAGCACTGATCGAGACTAAACTTATCTTTTTAGCGACAGGGGTGTCCAACGGTCTACAGTTCTGCATGTCGAATCTTACGAGACCTTTCTCAATATAATTCCTCTGTGATAATCCTAAGATACCCTTCGAACGGTCTCTGAGTATCTGGATTCCAAAAACAAAGGATGCATTACCAAGGTCTTTCATCTCAAAATTCATTGATAGAAATTCCTAAGTGTCGTGCAAAGTCTTCAGATCATTAGTAGCCAGCAGTATGGCATCGACATATAAAACCAAGAAAATATGCCTACTCCCACTGAACTTGTGGTACACACACTCATCCATCGGATTTGCCTCAAAGCCATATGAGCCAACAATCTGATGAAACTTAAAGTCCTACTGACGAGAAGCTTGCTTGAGCCCATAGATGGATTTCCTCAACTTCCAAACCATATTCTTTGCATCCTCAGATACAAAGTGTTCTGGATGTACCATGTGAATTGTTTCGTCAATGTCACCATTGAGAAACGTTGTTCTAACATCTATCTGATGCAGTTCAAGATCAAAGTGTGCAACCAGTGCCAGGATTGTCCTAAAAGAGTTCTTCGAAGAAACAAGGGAGAAGGTTTCTTTAAAGTCAATCCTGATGATGCAGTATGGCAGTGTTTGACAAAACCAGCACATGTGGACAAGATACTGCTATAGCAGGAGTCCAGCAGCATACGTGAACAAGACCAGTGAATAAGGAGCCGTTATAGCAGGAGGGGATACAGCAGGAGCTTGTTCAGAAGAGCTGTAGCGTTTGTCCGTGCAGCAGCAGCCTTGTTTGGAAAGAGGGCTTGGCAGTCCTTCTAAGAGCATCAGAGGAGTTTCTAAGTAACTGCAGAGAATATTCCAGTGGAGATTCCTATCTGAAGAAGGAGATTTGATTGTGGGAGATTTGAATCTCAAATCAAATTTAATCTCCTAAAAATTAGGAGATATTGATATTACTAGGGAAATTGCTAAATCCTGATAATGATGCAAGTGGGTGCTCTTATATAAAGAAGACCCTTCAGAGTAAGGAAGTTGATCGAAGAAGAGTGTAGAGAGCGAGAACACACACAGAATTCCGAGAGAGTATTTTTGGTGTGCAAACGAGATCTTCGATTATCACCGAGAGCAGAGCGTGAGCGCAGAGTTGTGGTGACAGAAGCAGAAGGTGATCAGGACTTGCGTAGTCTGATCCAAGCTTAATCTGGAAGCCAATGCAGAGCAGAGTGTGCTTGTTGGTTGATCAAGGGCAGCCGCAAAGAACTGACGAGTAAGTGACTCGGTCGAGTGTCTGGGCGGCAGTGCTCGCTAGTGATAGGAGGTCACTGAGTGAGGGGGAGTATTCTAGAGTGTGCAGCACTCGTGGAATCGTTCGAACGGCTCTGCAGAAGGCTTCGGAGCGACGCGGACAATTTGTGCATCAGCTGTGTGCTACAGCAGATGCTATAGCAACCCTGCAGTATATAAGTTTTCAGTAGAATAGGCTAAGTTCGAGATAACTGTAACTATTCTAGATTGATATTAGTAGAGGGTGTGCAGACACAAGTCAGAGCCTGTTCTGATTGTGTTCGAGGATCCACCTAAGGTTGAGTAGCATAGGTTGCGTGGAGTTGTAACCGTGTGTACTTGGAGAGCTTTGAGATTAGTGGATTGAGGACTGAGAATAGTCCTCCCCAGACGTAGGCAATTGGCCGAACTGGGTGAAGAAACATCTGTCCTTGTTCATTCTTGCTGAAGCAGTTTACTGGTGAACAAGAGTGTGCTGTAGCAACTGCTTGTTCGCAAATCTGTTTTCAGAGGCGCTGCGAATTTCAATTGGTATCAGAGCGGGAGCTCGACACACAGAGTAAAAGATCCTACATCGCCTCTGAGGAAGTCAAGTAACAATGAAGGAAGGACAGAGCACGAGCAGACCTCCATTGTTGGAAGAAAGCAACTATGGATATTGGAAGGCTAGGATGAAGGCCTTTATCAAAGCAATTAATGAGATGACCTGGAGAGCAATCGTGGTCCAGTGATCTCCTCCAATTACTATGGATGAATAGGGAGTTACACGGGTAAAACTTGAAGAACAATGGACTGCTGAAGAGGGAGCTGCAGCAATTGGTAATTCAAAGGCTCTGAATGCTATTTTTGCTGCAGTTGATGCTAACAAGTTCAGGTTGATATCAAACTGTGATATGGCCAAGCAAGCTTGGAAAATTCCGCAAACTGCCAATGAAGGAACTAATAAAGTAAAGTTGTCAAGATTAGAGATTATTGCTACGCAGTTTGAGAATCTGAGAATGCTAGAAGAGGAGACGATCACTGAGTTCAATGCAAAACTTTGTGACCTGTCAAATGAAGCCCATGCTCTTGGAGAACCTATCCCTGAAGAGAAGCTGATTAGGAAGGTCCTCAGATCGTTGCCCACAAGATTTGACATGAAAGTGACGGCCATTGAAGAAGCTCAAAATGTCAGACACATGAGGCTGGAAGAATTGGTTGGATCCCTCAAACAATTTGAGATGAAGCTGGTTAAAGAAGAGCCCACCCCTAAGGATAAGAATATAGGACTGAAGGCAGAAACAGAAGTGAAGAAGCCAGCTCCAGATGATCAGATGAATATGCTTGTAAAAAACCTTGGGAAACTCCTAAAGAACATGAACTCAAGAACTGGGCAAAGCTCATTGATCGCGCGTCGTTGTACGCGTGAAATTAATCCTTCCTTCTCCACTTAGTACAGCGGCTAAGTCAGGATCGATCCCACAAGGAGCAAGCAGACTCGTTCTAACTAGTAACCTACAACTTAACGAAAATTGGGTTGTGAGTGGTTGGATTGCGCAGGTGCGCGAATAAACAGTAGTGAAAGCAGAATTTGCACCAGACGTGCGCAGGTAGTAGAGATTAAGTACTATGACTATGAAAAGTATCGGTGCAGACAATCCTATATGAATGTATTCCTTATCATCGACTCTAAACGTCTATAGTTCGATTTACTGAAGTTAGTGTCCGATCAAGGCTTCCTAACATGTGCGCATGTTCCGGTCAAAGTTCATGAGCTAGTAATTCTTAAAACTAGTCTAAGCAGCTACGAACCTTGTCACAGTAGCAGCTGATTATCCTAGCGCGTTACTCCTAGTTGTCACCGTCAAGCTACCAACTAGTTTAACATACAACAAACAAGTAGTAAGAGTAAGATTGCGGTTCAAGGCTTCCCCTACTCATGCAACTAGCTGTCAACCGTGTGCACAGAATTAATACAAGCAAACAAACTATGCATTAAGCACAAGTCTCAAAGGAAATACTCATAGAATCATGTCCAACCGATACAAAGCGTTTAGCTAGACATGCTAGTAGTAAACATCATAGAAATAGTAAATAAAAGCTAAAGTATCCAAGGAAATAGTAACAAGCAGGTGCGTGCAGGTTGCTGTGTCTCGGCTCGCGCAGTCGGCTAGCGCAGGTCCTCACAGCAGCTCGTGTTTTTTTTCCGTTCTGGCTCTCTCTCCTCCTTCGTTGTGTGTCTCTGTGTGTCTCTTCAAACCCTAGCCTTTCTCTCTTTATATACTGCTCACGAGGACAATCTTGGCAACTTTCAAATCCTATGGTGTTCAAGATTTGGAAACACCAACATCCTGCGCATGGCTCACTGCGCACGCTGGTTAGCGCAGTCGGTTTGCGCACCGCAGTCTGAATCTATCCTGTTTGCGCTGCTAGCTCCGCAGGCTGTGTGTTGCGCTCCTTAAACGCGCCTATTAGCACGTATCCGACTTAGGCCCTTGCTTTGTCCTGGAATACAAAAACACCGGAAACCAGTAATCTTGTACACAAAATGATGCAAACAAGCACAGTGTTAAGATCTAAATAGCGCGTATAAATAAGCTCTATCACTCATCCTCACGAAAACAATTTAGAAGAGGTGGAGAAAGTAAAGGAGAGGGAAGGAACCTGCTCAGAATGAAGATTAGAAGAAAGAAATGAGAAAGGGTGTTCAATGCTGGAATTGTGAAGGGTATGGACATATTGAGGCTGACTGTCCGAGCAAACCCCTCAAAAACTCGGAGAAGAGGATAACAAGTCCCTGACAGCTAAGTGGAGTAACTCTGAGGAAAGTGAAGAAGAAAATTGTGTTGTGTTAACCAGTGTGTCAGATTTCAACCACAAAGAGTTAATAAAGAATGAATGATACTATGGGGTTGTCGTGTCTGAAAGTGAAGACGAGGAGGACTCAACTGTCAGCCTGATTGACTATCTGGGAGAGATACTTAAACGAGGAAGCTCTGCAAACGAATCAAGCTTTGACTGACAGAGTCAAGCTACTGGAAGAAGAACGAGGACAATTTCTCTCCTCATCTAACAGACAAGTCACCATACTAAAAAGGGAAGACCTAGGAAGCCAAGCCACCGACATTGGTGTCTCTCTAGCAACAACAAAGGCAGCCGAACCTCAGAAAAATATCCTGGATGAAATTCTTTCATATCAAAGACTTGGAAAAGGAAGAACGGGACTCGGATACACTGGTGAAGAAAGCTCTAGAGGAACAGTTTTTATAAAAGCCTCCGATGCCATGATATATGACAATAAAAAATCAGATGTTTGCCCAAAACCTGCAAAGGAAGACGGAACCAGACACTTGAACAAGAGGATGCTACAACACCCTCTTCTCATCATCTATCTGCAGCAAAGCTAGAGCCTCAGAATAAAAGGAGTTCATGCACAAATAATTATGGTCAGAAGAAAGGGAATTAGAAGATACCCCGAACCTGAAGCGGCAGCAGAGAACCCAAAGAACTTTCATAGCTAAAAAAAGGGGAACAAAACCCAGGGCCAACACATGCTGTATAAAATCTCCTTGCCCAGTAGATCCGAGAAATGCTCATTACTGGAAAGAACCCCGATGGAGTATTGCAAAGACTGCTGTACCAGCCCACTGGAATGAAAAAAACAGGAGAAAGCCACAGAAGATACAGGTGTGGAGACCCAAATGTGAGAAACGAAAAGACAGGAGTCTTGAGGGTCAGAAGAGGGGGAAATCAAGACTAACCCAAGTATGGGTGAAGAAACAATCATCAGAGCCTCACGAGAATCCTACCTACAAAGCAGTCATCCGGAATGAGTAGGAGAACCAGCTCCTGTCTGCTATAGCAACCTGGCCGATAAAAGCTTGTTCAAATGCCTTAGTCGCTAAAAGAAGGAAGAGGTCACATGCGTGGCACGTGAGACCAAAATCTTAAATAAAAGGGAAAAAACAGCGGATAAATCAAATCCTAGGGCAAAATCAGTTGAAGTCGCTTCCCAAATCGTTGCTGTTCAACTCTCCCGTGCGCTCCTCTCCCCTCTGCAAACCCGCAACCATGGTGAAAACCCGAGGCCTGAAGAAAAACCTAGCATCTGTTGGCCAAGGCCGTACCGAGAAGAAGCGCAAATCTCAAAGTGAGGCTTCCTCTCAGAGAATGGACCAAGTAGTCTGGGAGGCAGCGCCCCTCCCAGTATCTCAAGAGGTTCCTCCTCCTTAAGAAGAACCTTCACGGAAAAGGAGAAGTCAGGTCCGTGACAGGAAGGCTACGACCAGTGCGGCAACAGAGACAGAAGAGGCCAGCTGTGAAAGGACCTCGAAGGAAGAATAAGCTGTAGGGGGAGCTGCAGCTAGTCTGGGTGCTGATGAGCACGACAGAGCCCTCACCTCATCCCCTGGCATAGTAGGTGTGGGTGAGGAGGTTGGTGCGGAAGGTCCTGAACAAGAAGCTATTACAGCACCTCTCCTCCAAACAGTTGACAAGGGAAAAGCACCAGTCGTCATTGATGACTCAAGCAGCGAAGAATCGGAGGAAACTGGTGAAGAGGATGCTGTTGGTGAACCTTCAGAGAGAAGACCAGTTCTGACAAACACAGGCACAGTCACAATAGGAGGAGTGTGGTTCAGGAACGTAGAGGCATCTCAATCATGGAGCAGTGCAGAGAGGAAGCACATTGTTCCAGAGAAGAAGCTGGATTTGGAGAAATACAAGTCTTCAGCAATCATCCAAATCCTAACTGAGGTAAACCTTCTGAAATCCCTAACCTATCTGATGATGCTAGTATGGCAGTGTTTGACAAAACCAGCATAAGTGAACAAAAAGTTGCTGCAGCTCAAGTATTTAAGCAGGCCAGCAGAAGTGAACTAGCAGCAACTGCAGCAGGGGATGCTGCAGCAGGTGCTAGTTCAACTGGTTGTTTCAACCGTCCAAGTAGCAGCAGCAACCTGGGCGTGTCCAGAAGGGCTGGAAACCCTATGCAGAGCATCTGAAGAATTTCTAAATTGCTGAAGAGTTCTTTCCAGCTTGGTTCACTAGTCAGACAAGGAGATTTGCATTGAAGATAAATATCAAATCTAATCTCCTAGATTTTAGGAGATAATTGATCTTGTTGGGACATTACCTAAACCTGGGCATTGCTTAAAGTGGTGCTGCTATTTAAGCTGAAGGTGTTCAGAGCAGAGAGGTTGATCGAAGCAGAGGGATACACGAGTGCATACACAGATTTCAGAGTGAGGATCTTTGGTGTGCGACGGACAAAATCTTCGATCATCACCCGTGAGCAGAGCGTTGACTACAGAGCTGTGGTGAGTGTTGCAGAAGGGAATCAGGACTTGCAGAGTCTGATTCGTGCTTGATCTGGAAGCCAATTCAGAGCTGTGGAGCTTGTTGGTTGATCAAGGGCAGCCGCGGAAGAACTGACGGGTGGAAGGCTCGGTCGAGTGTCGTGCGGCAGTACTCGCTAGTGGCAGGAGGTCACTGAGTGAGGGGGAGTATTCCAGAGTGTGCAGCGCTCGTGGAATCGTTCGATCGGCTCGGCAGAAGGCCTTGGAGCGACGCGGATATATTGTGCTTCAGCTGTTTGTTACAGCTGTTGCTGCAGCAACCCTGCTGAGTAGTGTAGTTTAGAATAGGCTGAGTTCTTTGAGCAGACTGTAGCTATTCTAGATTGACATATTGTAGAGGGTGTGCAGACACAAGTCAGAGCTTGTTCTGATTGTGTCGAGTGATCCACAAGGGGTTGAGTAGCATAGGTTGCGTGAGTTGTAACCGAGTGTACTTGGAACCTTTGGTTGAGTGGATTGAGGACTGGAGAATAGTCCTCCCCAGACGTAGGCAGATTGGCCGAACTGGGTGAACAAACCTGTGCCTTGTTCATTGTTTACTGAGACAATTTCCGAGTGAACAAGAGTGTGCTGCAGCAACTGCTTGTTCACAAAATCTGCCTAATTGAGACGCTGTGAAATTTCACTATCCTTACAGATACAATAGCCGGTTTGTTAGGGAGTTTATAGTAAACATGGAAGAGAAGTTTGGAGAAGAGGAGGGAGATGATTATGGAAAAAGTTGGGTCAGGGGTAAGGTGGTACTGATTACCCCAGAAAAAATAGATGAATTCCTTGGAATAGATAGTGATGCCAGAGAGCCCACAATTGTCAAACGAGAGGTGTTGGCCAGGGTTCTCACAGGGGGAGTGTGCCAGTTTTGGGAGGGACCAAACCTCAGTGCATCGGAACTCACCTCTATGTATGCTCTATTGTACAATCTGGGGATTAGGAATTGGATCCCAAGCTCTCACATGGGAAAGGTTAGCAAACCCTTTGCTGACCTCTTATACTCGGTTGGGAAAAAGAGAAGAATTAGCCTGGGGAATGTGATGTTTCCTCAGATTGCTGCACATACTGGCAGCTCTTCCTCCAGCAAACCCATTGTCCTGCCCTGCATTATCTATGGTTTGATGGTCGCTCAGCATCTAGAGCTAGGAGAGATCTCTAAAGTGATGTCCGAGGAGCTACAGGTGTTTACGTTGATCACAAGTTGTTCAAGGGCAAACATGCAGTTGACATAGCTCAAGAGGATTCTCTTCTGACTGTCTCGACTGATCCTATTCCTCTCAGAGAAACTCTGCCTACTGCCTCCTCCATTGATGCCACCCTCCGAGCCAGAATTGTGAGTCTCCTAAAGTCCGAACTAATGAGCTTGGAGGTTGAAGCCAAACGAAGGGATATCAGACGTGCTCAACTCAGAAGTGTACTTAAAGACTTGGAGTATCCGGAGGATGGAGCACAGGCCCCTTGAGCATCTGTGCCAAAAAGGGGGAGAGCAAGAAGCTAACCAGAGCCACTGATGAACACTGAATTCTTTTTGGCCCTGCGTGGCTTAGCTAAAGCCGAATGTGGCCATCACTTACTCTTACTCTAAAACGTTTTTGTTTAAGTAGTTATATTTGCCTGTTCGTGGAAGTGTGCATCTGTGGCCTAGGCTTTTATCAAAATGCCAAGGGGGAGATGATGATGCAGTATGGCAGTGTTTGACAAAACCAGCACACGTGAACAAGATGCTGCTATAGTAGGAGTCCAGCAGCATACGTGAACAAGACCAGTGAACAAGGAGCAGCTATAGCAGGAGGAGGCTACAATAGGAGCTTGTTCAGAAGAGCTGTAGCGTCTGTCCGTGCAACAGCAGCCTGGTTTGGAAAGAGGGCTTGGCAGTCCTTCTAAGAGAATCAGAGGAGTTTCTAAGTTGCTGCAGAGAATATTCTAGTGGAGATTCCTATCTAAAGAAGGAGATTTGATTATGGGAGATTTGAATCTCAAATCAAATCTAATCTACTAAAATTAGGAGATATTGATATTACTAGGGAAATTGCTAAATCCTGATAATGATGCAAGTGGGTGCTTCTATATAAAGAAGACCCTTCAGAGCAAGGAAGTTGATCGAAGAAGAGTGCAGAGAGCGAGAACACACACAGAATTTCGAGAGAGTATTTTTGGTGTGCAAACGAGATCTTTGATTATCATCGAGAGCAGAGCGTGAGCGCAGAGCTGTGGTGACAGAAGCAGAAGGTGATCAGGACTTGCGTAGTCTGATCCAAGCTTGATCTGAAAGCCAATTCAGAGCAGAGTGTGCTTGTTGGTTGATCAAGGGCAGCCGCGGAAGAACTGACGAGTAAGTGACTCGGTCGAGTGTCTGGGCGGCAGTGCTCGCTAGTGACAGGAGGTCACTTAGTGAGGGGGAGTATTCTAGAGTGTGCAGCGCTCGTGGAATCGTTCGAACGGCTCAGCGGAAGGCTTCGAAGCGACGCGGACAATTTGTGCATCAGCTGTGTGCTACAACAGATGCTATAGCAACCTTGCAGTATTTGAGTTTTCAGTAGATTAGGCTAAGTTCGAGATAACTATAGATATTCTAGATTGATATCAGTAGAGGGTGTGCAGACACAAGTCAGAGCCTGTTCTGATTCTGTTCGAGGATCCACCTAAGGTTGAGTAGCATAGGTTGCGTGGAGTTGTAACCGTGTGTACTTGGAGACCTTTGAGATTAGTGGATTGAGGACTGAGAATAGTCCTCCCTAGACGTAGGCAATTGGCCGAACTGGGTGAACAAACATCTGTCCTTGTTCATTCTTGCTGAAGCAGTTTACTGGTGAACAAGAGTATGATGTAGCAACTGCTTGTTCACAAATCTGTTTATCAGAGGCGCTGCGAATTTCAAATCCCTTCCTTCTGAGTAAAGCCTGTTGTAGCTAACCTTGAAATGACTGAACTGTGCAGGAAGAGATATCAGAATCAAATGCACAAGCAAATCATTAGATAATTCAAGCTTCAGTGCCTTGAGTTTAAAAGTAATATGTGACATCTCCATGATGTACTCCCGAACATTTCCTTTGCCATTGTACTTCATTGAAATCAAGCTGGTTAAAAGCGTGCTTGTTTCAGCCTTATCATTTTTCATAAAACGCTGCTCAATCTCGGCAAGTAACTCTTGCAGTAAGGACATCATCAGTCATTGCACCTCTAAAGGTCTCTGGAATGCCTCGCTTCATGATCAATAGACTTATTCTATTTGAACGGCCCCACTTTCTGAATAAATGAAATCGCCATCAGTACTCTTTTCAGTGAGATCATCCGGTTTAGGCATACCAAGAACTAAGTCCAGATCCTTGCAGTCAAGCGTAGTCATCATATTCTCCTTCCAATCCTTGAAGTTGGTCCCATTCAACTTCGGAGTGTTGTTTATGTTGGTAATTGCGGAAGACATTGACATGTAGGCTGATTTAGAGAATAAAAGAATCCGAATAAGTTTAGGCTCACAAAATATATACATATAAATGTATATACCACATTTATTTTAAAGAAGAATTTGACATTCAAAGATACCGCTACAACATTAATAGCAAGTCTTAGGACAGTGGTATTAACTGTGAGTGAATATCTTATTGTAGTGATAAAAACATTGACGGAAGATGTGTCAAATAATAAACCATCTTAGGATGTATTTATTATTCACACCAAGATGCAAAAGAAACGTCACATGTTTATCACCACAGATATGTATGCAACCATATTGAATATTAATTTACCTTAGAGCTAATTAGATATTCATATAAACTACACACATCCATCCTAACAAACCAAATAAGTCAATCTATGCGGATAAGCCACTTAGGTGTACTTGTCTTTCCGTTTCAATTAACATATTTTATAGTGTTAGCCCAAAATTGAATGTCAATCTTTCAGTTAAATATTTAATAATATTGGTTCTTAAAATTATGGTTAAAGAATTGAACCATAGAACAAATCAGAGAACTGATTGAACCAATAATAAAATTCTAAACCAAAATCAGGATTGAACCAATTCAAAATTAAACTAAACTAAAAATTGGACGGAACCAGAATAGGACCGAACTGGAAATTGGACCAAACTCAAAATTGGACCGAATCGGTCCAATTTCAATTCTGTCGGTCCAATGGTCAAACCAATTAGGGTTTGCACCGTCTTCCATCTTCCTCTTCTTGCTTCGTAGCTGCTCCCTCTTTCTTCATCGAGTTGGCGAGCTCGAGGAGGCGACAAGAACAATGAACGAGGAAGGAGTCAAGCAAAGCGAGCGAGCTATAGCGTCGATCAACACAAGCGACACAAGGAAGAACTTGCAGAACCAACGCAAAGAAATTGCAGCAGCGACGCAAGGCGGGATGGTGCTTGAAGCGAGCGCACCCGGATCGGGCTGGGGAAGCGGCCGGACAAGCGCAAGGCCGAGATGAGAGAGAGCGTGGCATGGCAGCATCGATCCGATTCGGCGCAAGTCCAGGCAAGTGCAACTCCAAGCGCTGATCCAAAGCAAAGCAACTACGGCTGGAGTCGGCCGAGTGCACGTCGATCCAAGGCTGGGGGGCGTAGGGTTGAGAACGAGTTCACCTAATGAACTTGGTCAACCCATAAACAATAAGGCAGTGTGGGGTTTCACTAAGTCAACTCGGCGAGTTGACTCAGAAACCCAGTGAACCTAAAAACCTAGATGTAGAAACAGTGATCAAACATAGATTAAAATCAATTTGATTTTCATTTTTACAGTATAAATCTGATATGAATTGTTTAATAATCTGAACCAAAATTAACTATGAACTGTTCAGTTTTAATAACAACAAAAATCAGGTTCGTATTATGCTCAATTAACTGCATATGGGAGGCGACTGATACTACTCGTTGGATCAAAATCATGCAGCGGAAACGAATTACAAAATCAATCTCATACCATATAAATTAAGCATACATGATTACTGCAAAATAAAACGTACCTGATACCATTCCTGAATATGGAACGAAAGCAACCTGCAGTATAAAGGCCTGGGTTGGTGCTTCCAATCTAACCGTATGTCTCTTGGGTCAGTTTCTTTGAGAGTAAGAAACTGGAGAACGATATGATAGACCGATGACCATAACCCATATTTATATCTTCTACACGAGAAGATATAATCGAGATAATCATGGATTCCGTCTCTCAAAGAATACTATAATTATGTGTAGGTGTCTACACAATATATTCAACGACTAAAATTATACCCGATAACTTCCAAAATGATTAAATTACGTTATTCAAGCTTATCACAATAATAACATATACAATTATCTAAAGTACACATTCGGTCCCAACTAAACTAATCATAATAATCTAACACTTGATTTTCATAGTCCTGATGGAAGGCCAAGAAGTTCAAGCATTTTTGTTGGTGGCTTTATTTTGGGAGGCATCATCGTAGGCGGACTTGGCTGCATATTTGCACCAAAGGTGATGCCATTATGTGTATGCAGCTGTTTTCTGAGAAGGAGATTTCTTCTTCCGATGATACATTTCAACATGTATTTTAAGACCAAGTGCAACAAACCATAGTGAAACTCTGCCTGTATTAATTAATGTACAAGGTGGCTTTTGCGTGTATGACATTATAGATGATGATCGTACTTAGTTCCTATCCTACGGTAGATTAGCCGAGCATTAGTTGGAGCTGACCACAAGGATTTGATGAGGAAACTACCGAGTTTCATATATGATGAAGAGAAAGGTTTAGAGGTGAGCTACTCTATGAGAAGTTGAAACATATTAAACTCCACATTTTCTTGGTATATGCAGGCCGTTAAGATTATGACATCCTTGATAAAACAAAACAACCGTAAGAAGTTGCTATAACATTCTACAAATGTGAAGCTGGAACATGTTCTGAAGACTGACAAAATAAATCGCAAGAAGATGCTATAGCATCCCGTTGCAACAGAAGCTGGAACAAGTTGTCTGAAGTGAATCACTAGAAGTTGTTATAGCATACCATGAAGTCTCAAAGCTAGAGCAACGTAGTTGATAAACATGGAGCAGCACGGAGAGCGTCCGAAGGGTTGCTGCCGGCGTCGCAACAAGTCAGGGAGTCTCCCAGTCAATCACAGTGGATCAAAAGTCTTCATCAAGTGATCGGAAGAGATTGAAGAAGATAAGGTTCTAAATTGGTTTTAGGAAATCAAAACTCAACAACTTGCAAAAATCTAGAAGAGGTTCCAATATGCAAAGTTGGTTGGAAAGATTTGCGAATCCTAAGGGAATTAGGATTCCTATGTTTGTTCAGTGTTTCGGCCATATATGGGAGTGCAACACACAACCACAGAGAGATACACATAAGCAAAGAGCGGGAGCTAAAGGCTAGAGCGCAGAGTTGTGGGTGCATGAGTTGAGAGAAGATCACGACTAGAGGAGTTTGATCTAAGAATTGGAGCGAAGTCTCGTTGAATGATCAAGTACTTGTTTTGGAGCATAGTCGCAAAGAGGAGCTGTCAAGGACTATTGGAGATCAAAGCAGAGTTCTTAGATATTGACAAGAGGTCATTGATCAAGGGGAAGCATCGCCAGAGTCAGGAGAACTCGTGGAAGATGAGAGTGTGCTGTGAACTCAGATGAAGTGGAAGCTTGGGCTTAAGAAAAATCCGATCTTCTTAACTGCTGAACTTGGCTAGGATATCTGAGCTGAGCATATATGTTATTCAACAACTCACTTTCCAACCATTTTGAGCTCTCATTTATAACTGTCTCTTTTGAGTTATAAGAATGAATATATTTTCTATAGCTGATAACCAGAAATTCGCTGGCATGCGACGGAGAAGGGTTATGTGCCAAATCCTATTATAACGTATTTTCTATCAACTTGTGTGTTTCATTTTACCTTGCAGTGAGTTTTATGTTTCAATCACAAGCATAAAAGCATTAATTTAATCTAAAGCAACTCACGTGGACCATAGATATGCATTGTGAGCAGAGAGTTGGCCAAACAGCCCAACGAAAACTGTGGCAGCCTGAAGTCTAGTCTCAGTACGAACACGGTCTTGCTATGGCTAGCTTCTTTTGAGTGTAGGAGCTATCTATCTATCAGGTAATTATTTGTAATTTGAAAGCTTCTCGCCGAGTGCTAATACTTAAAACAACAAAGATTTTAGTTTGAACGTGTCCATGATCAAGGATAAAGTTCGATTTTGTCTCACATAAGAGATGAGAACAAAAAAATATTATTGTGGTGTAAAAGGCTAAATTCAACCCCAAAAAAAGGTACATATTTTAACTAAGTATTTGAGTGCTTACTTTGGCACGAACATGTAGAGCCCGGCCTATGATTCACCCTCATGCACACTGAGCTTCTTTCAGTGTAGAGATCCCTCTCTATGGCTTGTCAAAACAGCTTCGTTCTCCCGAGCAGCTGCTCGTCCACTCAGCGTCCTCCCGAATCGCTGGCTTCCTCCCTGATAGCTGGAAAGATCTGTTTTGCAACAGGTTTTGTTAAGCGTGTTGCTGCACAAGTCTTTCTGGTCCTCGTGCTTGAGTGATAACTTAGCTCCAATCTCCAATGATGTGCACTCAATCACTTGATCTCTCCCTCTCTTGTATATTGCTATAATGCAAGAGAGCTGCTTGAATAATTTTTCAGATTATCACTTCAACTCCGTTCCACTTCTTTTAAAGCTCTCGCTAATCTCCTAGAAGATATTAACCAAATATTCAATTAGAATATTTGTTGATCTTATCTCGTTGACATCCCAAGCGATTGCGTATCAAAGATGTTGTTGAGGATATTCTGTGTAGCCGAGACTTCAGCGGTCTTGCAGATATGCTTCATACCTCTTGTTCTCGGAATCTGCAGATTCTATCTTGTTGTCATCCCAAGCGATTGGTATCAAAGATGTCGTTGAGGATATTCTGTGTAGCCGAGACTTCAGCAATCTTGCGGATACGCTTCACACCTCTTGATTCTTGAAATCTCTTGATTCTCGAAATCAGCACATTCTTGATTCTCAGAATCTGCGGATATACTCCTTCAGTTCACTACCAGCACGAATTTCAGCACTTGCTCTAACATCTTACGTAGCATCCCCTGACTTCAATTTTGCAGTTTTAATATTTAACTATTCTATACATATTTCTAACTTACTTGAACAACTCTTTGCACAAAAACATACCATACATAATATTTAAATAATTATTAATAAATAAAGAATATAAAAAAATATGAAACCGATTAATTTTATATGATGGAGTCTCCTTTTATTTACATCCTTCCTACCATTAGCAATTGGGCCAAGGCCCGCCTAGTCAGCATTTTCGGGCAGTAAACTAAGTAAGCTAAGATTTGGGGAAAAACCCTAATCACACCTAATGGGATTGTCCTTATATTGCACTCCTTTTCATGTTGTCTTAATTGTCGAGTCTTAGCTCACTTCAAGCTCAGCTGTTTTGTGAGAAATTGTGTCTTTTATTATGTCGTGGTTTGTTTTCAATCTTGCGGTCCTCCCTTCATAAATTTTTATAAAAATGCCACTTTTTCAAATGTTAGTTTCTAAAATGTTATGATTCCATTTTCTTACTAAATCGCTACTAGAGTAGCGGTTTGTGGGTATTTTTAAGTTTAAACACTGATTGGGCGATGACTTAGAGCTGACCTATACAAAAATTGACAAACCGCTACTACGTGTAGCGCTTTATAGTGGTTTGTGAAATTCGATTTCATTTCACATCAAACCAAAAAGTTACGAGTAGCGATGTGAATTAGTCGAACCGCTACTCGTATGGTTAATTTCTTATCGACCGACCTCACACGAATTTCCATCACATGTAAGTCTTTAATTGGTTTACAAGTTACAAATACTAACATGTGCTTCTCATATTTTTCTTCGTAAATAATTATTGTTCACTCTTTCAGCTTCTTACTTTAGTTCGTTCTCAGCGAGTAGCAGCTGAAATATTTACAGATGATGTTCAGAATAATCAAAGACGTTGGCTCACTATTTATTCCACGCGTGTTATGCTGATCTAGCCGATCTTGAAGAGGAGAGCGCTTTAGGAGTTAATCCGGATCTTGTCCAATTTTATAATGGTACTCGCATCATCCACTCATTCATTGAAGTTTTTAATTTTAGAATTAACTTCTTTTTCACATTCATACAGATGATGTTGATCCTTCTCAAGAAGCTATGCCGGTACCTGAAGATGCAAATATTTATGAACAAGGCCCTTCATAAATTACTCAAGTACATAGTCAGGGTTGAACAGAGACTTCACAGGAGCAACATGCCTAAAAAACCAGTTAGAAGATCTATAAGTCCAGTTATTCGATAGACTTCAGTCTTCAAACTTCATTGCATGTTCAAACTATTATGTATCTTAGTTATTCGGATTATTTGTGTAATTTGAATCGAACACCCAACTAACTTTCTTGGATGACAAAGTGCATTTTTAGCGGAGTTTAGAGTCAAATAGAGTGTATAAGCGGAGAAAAAAATTAGGTCAAACTGATACGGAAAATTAATTCACATCAAACTGCTACTTGTAGTTTTTCGGTTTGATTTGAAATGGATCTGAGTTCCACAAACTGCTACTCGAAAAGACTTGATGATATACAATGATCCTCCTGTCACACTAGCTGATTTGTGCACCATTGCACTGCCTGGCATGATTTTAAGGCTGTCTGACTGCAAGAGAAGAAGAAGAATTCCATACCAGTCGGTATATGTGAATCCACAATGATCATTTCAATACAAAAGCTGAACTAGTGTTCTTTCTCTCTGCTCATACAATCAAATTTATAATGTTCACAACAACAATAGTAATGAAAACCAATATTGGCCACTCTCCCTCCCCAAACACAACTATACAGAGGTGTCAATTATGTATACAGCAATCACCTGAGCTCTCACATGCCCCAACTCCATCAGCCGCCCTCGTTTAGATCACCCAGTTTGCCACCATGTGCAGCTTTAGTTCCTCTTTGGGAAGATGCCTGAAAAGCTAGGTATCCTGTCAACGTGTTTCAGGGCTCGCTCTGCGATCTGTCTAGTCTGAGTGTCACCGTGCTGGAAGGCATCAACCAGCTCTGTAATTATATTGGGTTCTTCTGCAACTTCAATGGCAATGTCCTCCGCCCTCAAAAATCTTTCAACTGCCCAAACAGCCTTCCTTCGCAAGTTCCGCCTCTCAAGCAACACATTCAGTATGGGCTTAATTGCCTCCTCATGGATGAACACTACGACAGCTTTTCCAGTATCAACATCATCCTTTAGCAAAGTGCATAATGCAGCCAGCGATGCCTCCACCACCTTCTCATTTGGGTGATCTAGAAGTGCTACAAGCCTCTCAATAGCCTGCCCATCTAAGAGACAAAACGTTTCTTTTAAAGAGCATGTGCCGCGATGAATCTGACATTGTCCACTTATGACAGCCTGTTTGCTAAAGCAGGGAAAGATAGCGCCGCAAAATCCAGGAGCTGGCAGCTCCGGTAACTCAGTCAGTTTAATGGTTTCATGCGACATATTCTCTAAGGCCCTAGCAGAAACCAATTGTATATTGTCTAGTCCATTGGACTGTAACAGTTCAGTGAACAACCCAGCAACATTATTTTCACGGCAGATATAGATTGCATCAGGCTCTTCAGACAAGATAAATGTAACTCTTGCAAGAACCCGAACAAGCCCTTCCAGATATGGGGTCACAAAGCGATTGCCTCTGGTCTCACCCTGCCTGATCCTGAAAATTCGCGAAATGACACGTTGAAAGGCACCTTCATCTAACAACTGCCTTGTAAGGCCCAAATCTCTTTCTGGAAGATCAGCCAAAAGACCAACAGCCGCTGCTTGTTCTTCAGTGACTCCGATATCCTCTGTTATAACTTTAACAAGGCTGCTTAGCTGGCCCAACGTGCCTCGCAGGCAGTCGGCCAGTTCTTGACCCATGTACGGCGAGATATTCTGAAGAAGCTTCACAGAAGCTAGACATAATTCCTTTTGTGGAGCATCAATAAACTGGACCAGACTTGTCATTGCACCTGAACTACTAATTGCAGAAACTATACTCTTTGTAGTGGAAGCCGAATTGGTAAGACCTTCAAGAACCTGGAGAAGCTTGCATTCAATCGCTGGACCAGTGTTACTAATCAGTTGTAATAAGTTGTGAACAACTTCTTCAGACACCAAAGTCTGATGACCAGGTCCAACTGGTATCTTATTGAAGTCATGGCCGAAATTCACAATATTGGCTAGAATAGTCGCGGCAACCTCCTTCAAGTGCATGGGAAGCTGATTGGGACCAACAGTGAAGAGGTCTTTGACAAGAGGGGGTAAAATTCCAGCCTCTATTAATAACCTTGCACTTGTTTCATATGATGAAATCTGGTTTAAGGATTTTAGTGCAGCTTCTCTCGACTTCATATTACCACTATTCAAGATGTTAATCAATGATAAGCCAACAGTCCTAGCAACCAAAACTTTTACTTCATTGCTAATAACCAACTCTCCAAGATATGCAGTCATGGACAACTTGGTTTCAGGGGAGCCTGCAATTTCCACCAACGTGATACAAACAAAGTTACTAACACTTAGCTGAAGAAAAGCGAGTTCTTACAATATTCAGCTTTTTATCACCATCCATACATGAAAACCTAGTTTGGCATTGATGATCTACATTTTGTTATAAATAATAATCCAAATCACTGAAAAATCCCTTATCCAGCCACAAGAGCATGGCATAAAAAAGTGTACCAGAGCCAGTGAGAGTATCGAATTTCTGTGTATAAATGTAACAAAATGGTTGTGCAGCCAATTTATGAACAGTCACCAAATGCTGGGATGCAAAAAACTAATGTATGTTCAGAAATATCGCTTCCATGTGCCAGCTTCCCAGGATTCTAAAGTAACCCATAAACTAGCCACTTTGTCTCCTATCAAATTTGAGTTGGGAATTCGAAGTTTTCAAATATAATAGGCTACTTACCTTCAAGGATTAATGTCAGAAGAGGCTGTAGTCTGCCACATTCTGCCATTTGTCTTACATTACTCTCACACTTCTCTAAGTTCTCCAGTGTCTTGTCAGCCATCTCACAAGTTAATACATTCTCCGACTGACTGCTTGTCATTCCAACCAAGATCAGAACCGCTCCATTGACTGAGCCAATTTTTTCACACAAGACTACAGACTTGGAAAGTTCATACAACAAGGAGACAGCTTCAGCTCTTTCCCTGGAAAGCTCATGCCACAAATGCTTAACAATTGTGCGAACAGTGTCTCCCTGAGCCAATATTTCCTTTAAAAATATAAATAAAATAAGTTAGATTAATAAAATGCATCACTACACTGATGTCTGAGATAGTGTGCATTTATATTAGTTTGCTGTATCTCAATTACCTTGTTTTCATCGTCATCTTCAGCTATGATACGGAGGGTCTCGAGAGCTTTACAGCGGACTGTAAGGCTGCTACTTTTCAATTGGTCAACAATCTTTGGTATCAGCTCTGCATTGCGCACCACAGACCTATTAGATTGGTTTTTTAGACAAAATCGCTGAACGTATTTGAGAACCTGGATAACATCCGTCTCTGAACTGCTCATAGATAGGGTACCACGAGCAATCTCTAGTTGAATAGCCTCATTTCTTGCAGTCCATTGCTCAATAGTACTTCGCAAAGCTAAGCTAGGATTCAACTCCATGCTCTTCAATTCTTTTAGAGTCAAAGGGCATACTAGCTTCTTTCCACTCTCCCTACATTCCCTGAACCACCTTTCAATTGCCTCGCGTTCAAAAGTTTGCCCGGTTTCCAAGGTAACAGGATCACGCATAACTTGCTTTGTCAGAGGGCAAAGAAAAGTATCATAGATGGGCTCCAAATGACGTCTTTCGAATAAATGGCTGTCGTCGGACTGGCTGCTGCCATCAAAACTTCCATCCCAGCTTCCGGCCATCAAGTTCAAGGCAGCTAATGCAATGATTGTCCTACAATTATAGGGCAAAAATCATGCCTGTAGAACTATGATCATCTCATTTTACTAAAACAACCCATCACTGGAGCGCAAGAGGTGTGAGGGAATAACATCACAAAACACCCTAATTCTTAACCATTTCAAGCCAGTTCATGGAGCCCATGATGAATATTCTAGATCTTTTTGCGAGAACAATCGCTTTAGTGCAGCATTTGTAAAAGCTTATGAACCCAACTTTGGAATCCACTTGTGGAAGGAAACCAAATTTGCAATGTGAGAAATCATTTCAAGAAAAATCCACCAAAGTTTGGAAAATACAAAACCCAATAGACTGAGTAAGTTGCTTTTGAACATCAACAAACACTGGCAATTCAGATGCATAGTTAAGTAGCTGCAAAATTCAAATTACATTAGCTAACTTTCATCCACTGAAGCATCAGAATACTCATCTTCCCAAAATGACACAAACCCTCCATCACCATCTACATCAATCCCATCTTCATGGATCAATTTTTATTAATCAACGAGATAAATATAACATAAACGGAAAACAACAAACAATCAAATAGTACCTTAAATAGATCGTTCTTCCCCCATCAACATCCACAAAGGAATAATAATCAATGAAACCCAAAATTCACAAGCATTTGGGACAGAATCCCGCACCAATCACTCCACCATCCCAGTCCACCAAAATTAGGGCTCATAACTTGTCCCCCACCTACTAAAAAATGCATAAGGCAAACTGAGATGTATGAGGAAAGGAGCGATAAAAGTGGAAGACGGCGAAGAAAACAAACAGAAGAGAGGTAAGATCTTGGAGAAAATATTGACTGGAAAAGTATATGTAAAGAAAGACTCGGGCAGAGAGAAGATGAAGAAGAGTCAAATTGCGTGTTTGGGGAACGAGTGAGTGTGGGGAAGAAACCAGTGGAGCCCACATCAGTGCCGACCCCACCCACACAACTTACAAACGATCCAGCAGAATACATATGTAAGTTTATAGCTTAGCAAAATTTTGATGGTAGGTAATGGTAACAGCGCAGCACAGCTCATCAGTTGCTTAGTTCAGGAGCAGGGCTGTAGATGTCTTTTGATGAGGCCGTGATCCATGGCTGTTATGCAGCCGCTGGCCGTCATCTTCAGATAATTTTAACAAGTAAAAGACGTGATACATTAATGAGCAAATGGCTGTTGAATTTTTTGTGAGCTTCAAATTGTATGTCACATTTTATTATGTTATGTTTTCAATTGTTTGGAATCCTCTTAAAACTTTTTTAAGAGTCATGTCTTAAGCTACAAATAGAATTGAATCTCAATTTGAAACAAAATGCATATTTCTAAAAAATTGATAATTGTATAAAATAATGTCAATGAAAGGTGTGCCACCCTAACAATTGACAAAAACCACTAAAGCAACAAAAGCTATTCGAAAATTTGTGTTAAATGTGTGAAGTAAATGATGGTTTGTGAGAAAAATAAAATAATCATAGACATATATATTTTGGAATAAGAAGTATATGATTGATTATTCATAGTCAAAATTGAGACGATGCCTCCGCTTTATTAGGACACTTGACTGCTATAGACTAGGTGCCTATAAAAAAATAAGTTTTTATCTTCAGTTGACACAACGAGAATATCTAAAACAAAACGAAGACCAGCAATCCTCTCTCGGAGTGATAAAGTTGTCTTTACATGATTTTGAGTTTTTTGGAATCCCTCTTCCGTATGAGTTCAAGTTCACTGATAATGAAAGATACAAGTCAGTTCGAGGGAACAAGTTTTTTTGATGCAAGGATAGTTTTTCACAGAGTTGTTGTATCTTAGGAAGCAGTTAATCAAGAATCACAACAGGTGAGGGAAGCCAATTACGCTTTAAGGAAATCGTCGAATAAGCATGAGCTATTCATTACTCATGTTCGCTTATACTACTAGTTTATAAAATTTACGTTTATTACTTTATAATCCATTGTGTTTTAATCTATTTACATCTCCCAACCAAAATAACTAACGGAAGCATCCAAATGCAAGCACCACTCGGGGCGAGGATGTATGGGAAGAAGTAAATGTTGATTTTGAAACGTCGATTGTAGACATAACTCACACGATGAATCAAATTAAAGCATTGAAAGGAAGACGAATGAAGGTCAAGAAATCACTTTAAATGTTGTTTCAAGCAGTTGATGAGGCTTGAAAAAATAGCGAACATGGCATCTCCCTTGGAAGTATGGGACAGGTTTGAAAAAATGAGTCGTTTAAGGAAGCGTTGATAGCTCTATCAAAGACAGAAATGAATTCAATATTCTAAACTATTTTTGACACACTACTCGGAATCATTTAGCATTCTAAAATAATATTCAATACTATAATCTTCAATCACGCAAGCTATTTATAAATATTTTTGCTTTAAGATTGTTGATGGAATATGTATAAATCAAGAGGGAGATATGTAAAGACATTTTGCAATAATCAAATTAACTAAGTTAACAATAAACATCTAATATATACAAAATCATTTAACATAACAATCAAAGTAATAAAATTAACATTTTTAATAATCAATACAAAAGTAAAAAAATTAGTAAATACTGAATCATAATTACCCAAGGACTAACGTAGTTGACACGCTTCGTTATACATGCCAAATTAATATATCTTACTCAATACTAGTATAGTGGTAAGTATGAGGTTGTTGATCCCATGAGGAGCTAATTCTAGTGAAGTTACTGTAAAAGAAAACAAAATTATCATAGATTTATCTGTATTATTGAAACAAGAAACAAGACAAAAAAGTTTCCAATTATTGCAAGTATCGGCTCAGAATAATTCCTTGAGATTTTTGTTTATCATAGACACTAAATATGCAGTTTCATATATCTCTTGTTATACCCAGACAAAGGTTATATACCTTGTTCCCCTAGATATACATATTTCGAAAAAAAAGGCAAAATTTAGCTTGCTTTTATTACTTATCTTTATGATAAATTTTCCAACAAGTGTTAACTATAGATATAGAATAGCATAGAAAAAAATTGTATTCACATAACCACTTAATCTAGCAATTCAACACCATAAAAATAAGTGTAGAGCACTAGTGCCAGATAAAAGAAATAGGCATTGAGAACAAGTCTGAAAACATAACACCATTAAGAACAAGTCTCAAAACATATAACACAAGTTTTTTGTTCCAACCAGAAAATTTTTTCAAACTGCCCTAAGGGCAAAGTTAGCTTTCAAATTTGCCCTATCTAAAAATAAAATTTCAGATCTGCCCTATTTTTTAGAAAGTTAGCAGACTCTTGTACATGCAGATCTTGTGCAACAAGATAAAACAATGACCAAGAAGATGATCACCCAGTTCGGCCAAGTGCCTACCTCTGGGAAAGACTGAAGCTCAGTCTTTTAATCCACTATGCTCAAGGTCTGTTGTACCACACGGTTCGACTCCACGCAACCTATGTTACTCAACCTTAGCTAGTACCTCGATCATAATCAGAACAAGCTCTCACTTGTGTCTCAACCACCTGCACTTGTATCAATTCAGAATAGCTACTGACCCGTACTCAGCCTATTCTAGTTAACACAGAGTCTCCGTAGGGTTGCTATAGCACCTGCTGCAACACACAGCTGGTGCAGGTATTGTCAGAGCAGCTCCAAAGCCTTCTCGCCGAGCAGTGACAATTCTTCCACGAGCGCTGCACACTCTGGAATGCTATCCTCACCTAGTGACCTCCTGTCACTAGGGAAAATAGGTTTCCTACGAATTGACCGAGTTCCTCCACTTGTCAATTTCTCCGCGGCCTATCTTGATCAACCAACAAGCAATCGCTGCTCTGAATTGTCTTTCCAGATCGAGCACTGATCAGACTCTGCAAGTCTCGATCACACTCAGCTTCAATCACCTCAGCTCTGCGCTCACGCTCTGCTCTTGGTGATGATCGAAGCTCTGCTCGCACACAATCTCCCTCCGTTGATACTCTGTGTATGCTTTCTGTATTTGCACTCTCTGCTTCGATGATCTGAACCTCTGCCTAGCTTCCTTTAAATAGGAACAGCCATTTCCATCAGCATTAACTTTAGGAAATTTCTCCAGCCAGCAATATCTCATAATTTGTAGGAGATTAGATTAGATTTGAAAATCAAATCTTCCAAAGCCAAATCTTCACCATGGAAACGAAATCTTCACTGGGATATTCTTTCTGAATATTTTAGAAGCTCCTTGTTGAACTGTCAACCGCTTTCTCCAAAGAGCCGAACTTCAGCTGCAGAACAGTTGCTACAGCTACCTGAGACAGCTCCCGAGATAGCAGCAGCTTGTTCACTGGTTTTGTTCATGGGAGCTGTTTTTGTCAAATAAATGTCATTCTTCATCATCAAGGTCTATAGCTATTTGTTACTCGAAGTGTGTAGGTAGTACGAAATGAGTTTGTGGGATAAGACTGCGAGCTAATTTGTGTTATCAGAGGGAGCTGAGGTGGATCTAGGTTAGTAGTAGTGGTTAAATTAGCGTGGCTTAGTTTTGGAATCCATTGTACTCTAACAGATATAGTGAAACCTTGAGGACCAAGAGTTGTCCTTCCCAGACGTTGGCAGTTGCCGAACTGGGTAAACAAAGTGCCTCGTGTTTGTCAATTTCGGCCTGAAAAACAAGTTCTGCAAAAGTGATACAGAGAGTGCTACAGCAACCGCTGTAACTCTTCACCAGCAGCGCGCACTAAATTTCATGTCCTAAATCTGATAAGTCCTAGTTTGACTAGGACTTCTATAATCTACCCAAGTGTGCCATATATATAGATATGGGCAGTGTATTCAAAGAACATCGGAAAAAGATCGAGCACACATAAGAATATACAAGCACGAAGAAAGGGCGATAAGTATAGAGCGAAGAGCGAGTGTCCTATTACTGAAAAGCAGAGAGAGATCATGACTAGTTGAGTCTGATTGAATCTTGATCCAAAGGGCTTGTACTTTGATAGTCTGTGATCAGCTCAACGAGATTCTTTTCCAGTTGATCAAGATTCAACTGGAAAAGAATCTTGATCAAGTACAAGCCCTTTGAAGAATCGTCACGGTTGAGCTGATCACAGACTATCAAAGTGCAGAGTAATGTTCCCTTTCGCTGACAGGAGGTTGCTTATCAAGGGGGAGCATTACCGGGGTTAAGTGAACTCGAAGATGTTAGACTAAGCATCTGGAAGAGCTTGAAGAGTATGAGACCGATGCTAAGGAAGAGCAGCTTGGAACATGTCATTCATTGGGTGAAACTGCCATTCATTATGTTAAGGTAATGACATCCTTGACAAACAAATTAACCGCAAGAAGTTGCTACAGCATTCCGTGATAATAGTAGCTGGAGCAAGTTTCTGAAGTTGACAAAACAAACCACAAGAAAATGCTACAGCAACCCGTTATAACAAAAGCTGGAGCAAGTTTTTGAAGCTGACAAAAAGTCCGCAAGAAGATGCTATAGTAACCAGTTGCAACAAAAGTTAGAGAAAGTGTCTGAAGTTGTCAACCGCTAGAAGTTGCTATAGCATACCTTGGAGACTCAGAGCTAGAGCAAAGTAGCCGTTCAACATGGAGCAGCACAGAGTGCGTCCGGAGGGTTGCTCAATGTGTTGCAACAAGTTAGGGAGTCTCCCAGTCCATCACAGTTGATCAGAAGTCTTCATCAAGCGATCCGAATCGATTGAAGAAGATAAGATTCCAAATTAGTTTTAGGAAATCAATTCTCAACAACTTGCAAGAATCAATTCTCAATTCTAAAAGTTGGTTGGGAAGATCTGCGAATCCTAAGGAAATTAGGATTCCTATGTTTGTTCAGTGTTGCAGCTATATGGGAGTGCAACACACACACACACACACAAAAACACACACAACCACAGAGAGACTCTCATAAGGAAAGAGCGGGTGTTAAAGGCTAGAGCGCAGAGTTGTGGGTGCATGAGCTGAAAGAAGATCACGACTAGAGGATGTTAATATAATGGCATTCAAATTGGCAAAATCTGCCAGAGTGAACAAGTAGAGTGCACAAGTTCTACAGCTTCCTCTGTAGCAGAAGAGCTGTAGCATCATGAGCAGCAGATTTCATGCGAAGAACAAACTGCCCAGGATTTAAGAGAAGAGAGACGAAAGCTTTCTAAATTCAGTTTAGAATATTCCCAGAGCCGCCTATTTGCCGCAACAAGTCAGCTACAAGATAATGATGTTGGCTATAAGATATTTTGGAAAGTGGGTGTCGTTATCTCTATCGGCCGATACTTCCTATTCTATTTTCGATGGGGCCTGGAGGTTGCTATTAAAAGAAGGCTCGGCATAGCAGCAGAGGCATCGATCAATCAAAGAATACATCTTGTCAATCTATTGAGTAGAGAAAAGAGTGCAGAACGGAGAATTGAGCAGAGTGGAGATTGATCATCACTCAGTGCAAAGCGTGCATACATAACAGAGTGGAGAAGAGACTGGTCGAGACGTGGAGAGTCTGATCAGTGACTGGTCAGAGAAGGTCAATTGAAGTAGTGTGCTTATTGATTGATCACGGCGAGTCGAGGAGCATCGAGAGTGTCTTAGGAACTCGTTGACGGCAAAAGACTCACTCCCATTAGTGACAGGTGGTCACAGAGCAAGCGCGAGTATTCCGGAGTGTGCAGCGCTCACGAAATGGTTTGATTGGCTCAGCTTGGAGCAACGTGGATAGAATCGTTACAAGAGTGTGCTATAGCAACCTACGGTAATTGCTGTCTTAATTTGAATAGGCTAGGTCTGTGAGCAGATTAGCTATTGTATCAAGTCGAGTGAGTAGTAAGTAGTACAGGTTGGTCTAAGGTGTTTAGATCGGGCCTTGATTCATTGTAGCTAGGTTAGACGTAGAGATTGTTCGAGTGTAGGCTGAACTGAATCTTAGTACTTTAAACCGAGGCTAGTGAACTGTTGAGGACTTCTGAGAAGTCCTCCCCAGACGTAGGAAGTTGGCCGAATTGGGTGACAAAATTCGTGTGTGCTCTCTTTCATTCATTATACAAGCTTATTTCCGCACAGTGGTACAAGAGACTGTTATAACAATCTGCTAGAGCAACCTGCCAGTACATTCTGAGCAAACTGTCAGGATCAACAAGTAGTAATGAACAAAAAAGTAAACAAAAGGACACAAGAATTTGTTACCTAGTTTGTCACAGAAGGTGACTACGTCTAGGGGCACTACCAAGCCAGAAATGTTTCACTATTTTTTGATGAGGTATGATTACAATAGGATGAACATGTTTTTATAGGGAAATATGTGCAAATCCTAATCTCATTGGGCTCAGGCTTGACCAAACATTAGTCTCTATACTCAACAATCTCCCACCTAGAGACTAATTTCAACAGTAATCATCTTAACCCTAAACCTAAACCCTAATAGAAAAAAGAGTGGATCTGCAGGGTCCCAAATGAATTGGCTTATTCGAAAAAAACCTTGTTCTTTGTAAGATCTATCTCGTGTCTGGTACTGCATGGTTCCACCCTGCAAGAACTCTGAATCATTCTCTTATCCCATAAATACTGGTAGTGTCAGACCTTCAACTCAAGTAACTAGGCCAGTTGAAGCCATGCGTAGCTTCAACTTTTCTAAGGTCACATTCTTACAACATGTCAGCAGGATTCTTGCTTCCATCAATCTTCATCAGCTGCAAGATTTTTCTATCTAGAAGATGACGTATGTAGTGATATAAAAACTCTGTGTTTAGCCCTTGAATGAAACGCAAGATTTTTAGCCAAGTGGATGGCACTCTGACTATCACCATAGAGAATACTATTCTCCTGTCTTTTTCCCAATTCACTGCAATATACTCACCCTCATCTGTAGACAAATCAATAATCTTCTGCAACTTCTAAGCCCAAGAGACAGCAGTACCGCCCATGCAAATACATAACCGGTTGTACTTCTTCTCGTGTCCAGATCACTCGAAGCTAAACCAGCATTGACATATCCTGCTAACTCAATCTTCTTGCCTCCAAAACACAAGGCATGATCAGTGGTCCCCTTTAAGTATCTCAGGATCCATTTTACAGCTTCCCAATGTTTTCTGCCCGGATTTCCCATGAACCGACTCACTACTCCCACCGCATGTGCAATGTCTGGCCTAGTACACACAATTGCATACATCAAACTACCAATTTCTGAAGAATATGGAGTCTTCTGCATGTGATCACATTCTGTCTGATCTTTAGGTGAATCCTACTAGATAATGAGAACTGACTACCCAATGGAACTTTAGTTGGTCTCGCATCTTGCATGCTAAACCTCTCTAACACCTTTTTGACATACTCTGCCTGGGAAAGAAGTAACTTTATGTTTTCTATCACGCTCAATTCTCATACCCGTTATTTGTTTCGCGTCTCCAAGATCTTTCATGGCAAATCTCTTTGAAAACTGTTTGTTCAACTTGTTCAATTCCAGAGCACTAGTTCCTGCTATCAACATGTCATCAACATATAACAACAAAATAATATAGCCGTTGTCAAGCTTCTTGAAGTAACAATAGTGGTCAGCTTCACTTCTCACGAACTCAATTTCCTGCATGAATCCATCAAACTTTTTATACCACTGTCTAGTCAAACCGTACAAGCTCTTCTTCAACTTGCAGACTAGTGTTCTGCTACCCTCTGACACATAGCCTTCTAGTTGCTTCATATAGATTTCCTCCTCCAAATCTGGAGAAATGTTGTTTTTACGTCCAACTGTTGTAACTCAAGATTTTCCACAGCAACCATACTCAACACAAGACGTATAGTAGTCATCTTAACAACAGGAGTGAAAACATCAGTATAATCGATACTGTATTTCTGCTGAAATGCTTTCACAACCAGCCTTCCCTTGTAGCATTTACTTCCATCTGCCTCTTCTTTGCTTCTGTAAACCCATTTGTTATGGAATGCCTTCTTGCCCTTTGGAAGCTCAACTAACTCCCAAGTCTCATTTGCCATTAACGACTCCATCTCATCATCCATTGCAAGTCTCCACTTGCTCGCATGTTCACCATGAGATGCCTCTGCATAACACTCTGGCTCACCACAATCAGTCAACAACAAATAATAATTAGACGGTGAATACCTAACAGGTGGAACAATGTCTCTGCTAGATCTCCGCCACTATGGTTCTAGTGTGTGTGGTTGTTCCTCTTCTTCAACCTTGTGATCATTTGAAGTTGCCACGCTCCCACCCGAGTTAGAAATATCCAACTCCACTACCTTAGTGTCTGAGCTGCCTGATTCTGATGCACTTCTCAAATCCTTATATAGTACCTGCTCATTGAACACAACATCTCGACTACGAATAATCTTCATGTTTTTATCATCCCAAAAATGATATCCGAAGTCATCACCACCATATTCAATGAATACACATTTGGCAAACTTTGCATCTAATTTTCTTCGCTCAACATCAACTATATGAACATATGCAACACATCCAAAACTACGCAGAAAATATAGATTGAGTTCCTTACCACTCCAAGCTTCTTGTGGAATCCCATTATCCAACACACTTGATGGCCCTCGGTTAATCAGAAATGTTGCAGTGTTAATTTCTTCCACCCAAAATATTTTTGGAAGTCCACATTTTAGCCTCATACTTCTAACAAATTTATTTATAGTCCTATTCATATGCTCTGCCACACCATTCTGCTGAGGATCTCCTTTCAACGTCTTTTCCATACGAACCCCATTCACAGCACACTATTCTTTGAACTCATGCAGTTCATACTCTTCACCATTTTCAGACCTTAGACACTTCACCTTGAGACCCGCCTCAGTCTCTACAAGGGCTTTCCACTTCTTAAAAGTAACAAACGCTTCAGATTTATGTTTCAGAAAATAAACTCACACCTCTTTTGTGGCGTCATCAATAAAGAGCAAGCAGAAATCTGTATGTAAACCGGTAAAAGTGTTGAAACCGATTGTCAGAACTTAGACACTTCACCTTGAGACCCATACCTTCCTCTCCACCAAGTGATGAAACCGGTGTTGGCTCCCATAAATCTGTATGTACCAGCTCAAGCTTTTGCTTCCTCAAAGCTCTACCACTTTGAGAATCTGACTCTCTTCTGCTTCCCAAATATACAGTCTTCACAACTCCGACTTCAACGATTTAAGTCCAGGTAGTCGACCCCTTGAGCAAAGCACTTTCATGCCTTTTTCACTCATATGACTTAAGGCGACAATGCCACAAATCTGCATCACATTTCATTCTTGCAATAACGATGCTCTCTTGGACGCTAGTAGTCAACGTCCCTTCATTATTCCCTCGAGCTATAATCATGGCCCCTTTGGTTATCTTCCAACTATTGCAACCAAATGTCACAACATAACCTTCATCGTCAAGTTGGCCAACCGATAAAAGATTTCTCTTTAAGCCCGGGATGTGTCTAACACTATGTAATTCGAGTAGTGAACCGTTCGGTGCTTTTATCACGACATCATCTGCAAGATACACCTTCCCGAAATCTTCAGACTCGTAACGTTGCATGAAATCAGCACTAATACATGAATGAAACGATGCTCCAGAGTGTAACACCCAAGAATCCAATGGACTGCTCACACTCAAAATCAATGCTTCTGCAACATCTTTAGTAGTCACATTAGCAGACGGTGCATTGCAATCTCTTCTATAATGGCTAAACTCATTAAACTGTCAACACTGATCTTACTCTTGTCCCTGATTGATTTGTCTCTCCCTTTGGACTTCGACCTGCCATGTTGTACTCTCGATTTGGACATTGTTCTACCCTTGCGTCCAGTGTTCAAAGCTGACCCAGAACTAGAACTTGATTCCTCTCTGTGAACTTCTTCACTGACAATCAAGTCTCTAACTTCATCTAGCTTTAACTTTTCCTTTCCTGATGAAGCACTAACGGCAGTAACTATCCCGTTCCAACTATCAGGCAATGACGACAACAAAATCAACGTCTGTATCTCATCATCAAAGTCAATATTCACTGAACTCAACTGTGCAATAATCATATTGAACTCACTGAGATGCTTCGTGATGGGGCGTATTATACGATCCATCGAGTTGTTTATTCTCATTGTTTAATTACATTTTGCGTGTGTAAGATTACTTCTTTGTAGTGTTTCGCGTCGCAGGTGTATCAAGACTACTTTTGAGATTTATGGCATTTTTAGAGAATCGATGCAGAGATTGACGTTGAAGGAAGTTAAGTGCATCTCAGTGAGAACCGCGCTGGAAGAAAACTTTAGTGTGCCTTAATGTCTTCTTCGGGCGGGCTGCTAATGTCTTCTTCCGGAGCGGATAGCATTTGATGACGTCAGCATTGGGCCCGGGCCCAAGATCAAATTTAGTCTTCATGATTTAGTCTGCATGATTCACCTATAAATACAGACCTGCTGTTCCGAAAAGAATAACAATTTTTAGCGAGAGAGGAGAAGCGACGGCAGCAGCAAGGCCTGGAAATTGAGGCTGAGATACTATTCATCGCCGGAGTTACTATTCATCGTCGAGTTACTGTTCACAGTTTTAGTGTTATTTCTAAACTCAATTTATTTTCATTATTTCTTTAGATGGATCCTAGTATTTAAACCTTAACTTCAGTTTGGAGATTTTGTAATTCGATGAGTGATTTACCGTTCTTCGTTTGAATTGCATGCTCTGATTATCAAGTTAGCATAGCCTAGCGGTGAAACCGAGTTGATATCTATTGCATGATATTGGATTGACTTCCCTATTAGCTAAGCCTAGCGGTATAACCTAATCGGTGTTGTTAATCGAGTAATCGTTAAACCTATTCGAGAACTTAGTGGTTGAGAGTAGGTAGAACACTAGAGCCGACATTACCCTAGCAAGATTGTTAGACTAGGAACAGTAGTTTACCAGTTGATGCATGTTCCAATCGATGATTACCCATTGCAATGCATATTCCTGAATTGACTTTTTACTCACTTTGACAACAAAAAACATTCTTCCTACAATCTCCTTTTAGTGTGACAATTATTCGTAGAACTTTATCACTGATTGCTCTCTCATGAGTTCGACCCTGCTTACTGCTTGCTAAGTGTTAACAGGAGATTATAAATATAAATTTGGCGCACACAACGACGTGCCGTCACTTCGCCATCATCTATTTTCAGTCATTCGTAGATTGAAAACCTCAGAACAAATGAACCTTGTTCACTGCAGATGGCTTTCATACAATCTCGATAGCGTGTCAACTATCTCCTTCGTGGACTTTGGCTTCACTATATGGTGTGCAACCTCTCTGGACAATGACAAACGAACCGTGCTCATCGCCTTTCTATTCAGCAATTTCCACTCTTCATCCTTCATATCCTTCGGGTTTTCCCCCACCGTCGGTAGAAACAAATGCTTACCGTAAAGGTAATCTTCGATCTGCATCTTCCAGAAACCAAAATCCGATCCATCAAACTTTTCAACGGGGTGTTTTTCATCCATTATCGCTGCTATAACCAGGCTCTGATACCAGTTGTCAGGATCAACAAGCAGGATTGAACGGAAAAGTAAACAAAAAGACACAAGCATTTGTTACCCAGTTCATCATAGAAGGTGACTACGTCTAGGGACATTACCAAGCCAGGGATGTGTTTCAGTAATTTTTGATGAGGTATGATTACAATAGGATGAACATGAATATATAGGAAAACATGTGCAAACCCTAATCTCAATTGAGCTTGACCAAACAATTGTCTCTATACTCAATACAAACAAAGACGCTGCAATTTCAATTGGTGATGAGCGGACAAATAACCTTATGTTTGTCCATATTTTCACTTTACTTCTTGTTTGTTCCGTTATTTTATAAAGACATTTGATGTTTTCTTTGTCCGTTTCAGATTGAAAATGCGTACTACATGATATGAAGTGGTCCGAAGAAGTTTTGGGTGAATTCTAGTCGATAGAGAGCAAAATCATTCGCCCAGGCTAGTTTGATTCGTCCAGGCTGATTGACTTATTCATCTTCAAAGGCTTGCCGAGCACACGATTCATATCCGATTGAGGCATGCCATATCTAGTTGGAAAGCTAAATCAAAGGGCTACAACTTCATAGTTTACATTAAGACGTAATTCGAAGGTTTAGAGGGTCAAAACAGGCGAGATTCTCGCACTGCAAAGTTGATTCGCAAAGAGGAAATCAGGCTAGGCCTAATCACTTTTGATTCGGCCAAAGAAAAGTGATTTGCCCAAGAAGAAATTGGTTCGCCCAGCTTCATTACAGCACTGACCTTATGATTCGGCAGAATTAAATTATGGGGCTGCACGAATCACTTGATTCGGGGAGAATTCGCTGGTAGATCAAATCTGGACAGACTGACCTGTTCATCTAAGAAGGCTTGCCGAGGGCATGATTCTTATCCGATTATAGCGTGTCATAGCTTTTTAGAAAGCTAATTCAAATATCTACAACTTCCTAGTTTACGTCAAGATGTTATTCGAAGGTATAAAGGGTCAAACAAGCGAGTTTCTAACGCTGCAGAAGTGATCCGCCCAAGCAGTGGGTGAATCAAAAGTGATTTGGCCAAGGAGAAGGATTTCATCTCACGGACCAAGGTTTTACCAAATCAAATAAAGGGTTGACCGAATTAGAAAGTGATTCGGCCAGCCCGAAACAGCTCTGAGTGTTTGATTTGGACACTTTGTCCGAATCAACTCATTAAGCCTTGCCCGAATCACTTTTGATTCGGGCACGGCGGGTAAGTATAAATAGAAAAGAGTTGGGAAAAGTTTGAGAGAGCCTTGGGGTGCCTCCGGCGCCTAGGGTTCCTCTCTTAGGACAAAACCCTAATTGGAGAACTTGGAGAATTGTCAAGGATTTGGACAAGACATCAACAATTGAAGATTCCACAACATCCCTTTACTCATTCCCTATTTCCCTACTACTTCACTACTTTACTTTCCTTGTTATTCAATTTCAATATGTCTTGTTTAAAACTCACCATGAGTGACACATGAGTGAGTAGTCTTTTAGTAGTTGGGGCTCTTATGGATTCCTTAGGTTTGATTGTAATGCAAGACTTGTCTTTTTATCTATATGAATGAAGTTTGGTTGAAAATTCTCATGCTTTCTCTTCATATCAATTTTGTGCACACCAAGTATTTGACGAAACGCATGAATGAGTACGAATTGGTAGACCACCTAGGGATGGAATGAGAGTTGAACCTAGGTTGTTTAGAAGATTGAGCATGTTAATTTTAGGTTATGTTTGTGTGCGACAGTGACATACGCATTCCACTAGGCTAAGTGTGAAGGTATGTGGCATCATTGAAAAACTCCTACAAAGTGAACTAGAGCTTGCTACAGCAAGTATGGAAAGAGAACAGCTGATGAAGAGCATTCCAGAGTGAGCAAACTCAGTAAGTGGCGCTCCAGATGAAGACATTAAGTAGCGCTCCAGATGAAGACATTAAGTGGCTAATGTCTTCACGAGGCGCGCGACTTAATGTTGCCTTGGGGCGCTCGAAAATCTGAAAGAGATCATGAAGACATCAGCTTGTGCAATCTGGGCAGAGTGACTATCTCAGTACTCAAGTGGAGTAAGCAAGTGCAATAGCAACCTCTGGAGTAGAAGTTCAGCAGCAGAAGTATTGCACACCTTCAGACAGCTTGTGCTACAGCAGATGCTGCAGCACAAATGCTGTAGCAGAAATTTAGCTTTCTCGGAGATTGCATTCAAACAACAAATCAGTGGACCGAAAGGCTTCCGGAAAGAGCTGAATATTCAGGAGAATATTTCTGGAGTGTCTCTCAAGAACAAGGGCAGATTTGTTGAAGTGAAGATATGATCTTGTAGAGATCTTGGAGGATCTTCCTTAGAATTGATGGGATTGGTTCCTAATGCAGTTAGGAAATTCCAGCAGCAGCAAACAGCTACAGCACAAGTGAACAAGGAGTTGTTGCAGCTCAAACAATCAAGCTGGCAGCAGAGGTGAACTAGCAGCAGATGCAGCAGGGGATGCTGCAGCAGGTGCTGGTTCAAGAGCTAGTTCAACTGTCCGAGTAGCAGTTTTGTGCTGGGTGCATTTTGAAGGTATAGCAGCTTTGTGAAAGTGCTTAGAAGAATTTCTAAAATACCGTTGAGCATATTCCAGCAAGGTTTGCTAGTCAGAGAAGGAGATTTGCATTGAAGATATTAATCAAATCTAATCTCCTAGATTTTAGGAGATAATTGATCTTGTGGGTCAATGGCCTAAACCTGGAAATTGCTTAAAGTGGTGAGGGTATTTAAGCAGAAGGTTTGAGGGCTGAAGAGGGTGATCGAAGCTGAGGGATACACGAGAGTAGACACAGATTTCAGAGTGAGGATTCTTTGGTGTGCTACGGACGTTGTTCTTCGATCAACACACACGGGCAAAGCGTTGAGCGCAGAGCTGTGGTGCGTATTGCAGAAGAGAATCAGGTCTTGCAGAGACTGATTCGTGCTTTGATCTGGAAGCCAATTTAGAGCTGTGGAGCTTGTTGGTTGATCAAAGGCAGCCGCGAGAGAACTGACGGGTGGAAGGCTCGGTCGAGGTTCGTGCGGAAGAACTCACTAGTGGCAGGTGGTCACTGAGTGAGGGGGAGTTACTCAGAGTGTGCAGCGCTCTTGGAGTGGTTCGATCGGCTCGGCAGAAGGCCTTGGAGCGACGCGGACAGTGTGCTTCAGCTGTGTGTTACAGCTGTTGCTGCAACAACCCTGCTGAGTAGTGTAGGATAGAATAGGCTGAGTTCTTGGAGAGAATTGTAGCTATTCTAGACTGACATATTGTAGAGGGTGTGCTGGCACAAATCAGAGCTTGTTCTGATTGTGTTGAGTAGTCCACACGGGGTTAAAGTAGCATAGGTTGCGTGTGTTGTAACCGAGTGTGCTTTGAACCATTGGTTGAGTGGATTGAGGACTGGAGAATAGTCCTCCCCAGACGTAGGCAGATTGGCCGAACTGGGTGAACAAACTTGTGCATTGTTTGTTGCTTGCTGAGATTAATTCTTGTGAACAAGAGTGTGCTGCAGCAACTGCTTGTTCACAAATCTGCCGAATTGAGACACTGTGAAATTTCAATTGGTATCAGAGCGGGAACTCGACACACAGAGTTAAAAAGGTCCTACAGTGTCTCTGAAGAAGCAAAGACAATGAAGGAAGGACAGAGCACAAGCAGACCTCCATTATTGGAAGAGAGCAATTATGGATGTTGGAAGGCGGGAATGAAGGTCTTCCTAAAGATGATGGATGAGAAGACTTGGAGAGCAGTAGTGTCTGGATGGTCACTCCCACTGATCATCGACGACAAAGGAGTGGCGCTGGAGAAACCAGAGGAGTTATGGACAGCTGAAGAGGAAGCTGCAGCAACCAGTAACTCAAGAGCCTTGAACGCGATATTTGCCGCTGTTGACGCAAATAATTTCAGGCTGATCTCTGACTGCGAAGTTGCCAAGCAAGCATGGGAGATCCTTCAGACGGCGCATGAAAGGATCAAGACTCCTGCTGCAAATTGGAGAGACGAAGATAGTGATGAAATATCTGACCAAATTAGCAATGTTGCTTTGATGATTGAAACTGATATGAAGAGCACCGTTTCAACAAAGCCAGAAAGTGTTGATTGTGCTGATGAGTCAGACAGTAGTGATGATGAGGAAATCACTGAGGAGTCCATTGCAAGAAACTTTACCCTGTTGCACGAAGAGTGGCGGCAAGTCATGGAGGTCAACAAAGGATTGACGGCTAAAGTTTCAGATCTGCAAGAAAAACAAGAGGAGCTGCTGAAGATGATCACTTCTCTTACGGATCAGGTTGCCCAGCAAGAAGAGAAGTTTGCTGCAGAGAAGGAAGAGCTCAACCTCTACCGGAAGACTACAAAGATGCTTAACAATGGAACAAGCACTCTTGAAGATATTCTAGCACGCCAAAGGTATGGAGGTGGCTACTCTGGTCTTGGATACACTGGAGAAGAAGGTGCTGAAAGTACTGTATTCATCAAAGCTACGGAGCTAGAAGATGCTGAGATTGCAGTGGAGAAAACGGTCCTGTCCCAGAAACCAGTTCAGAAAAAGGTGCATAGAAGGGTGAACAAGAAGCTGCTACAGCAACCATTGTATCAACAACCTGTAGCAGAAAAGAAACCCAGGTGCAAAAGTCACAGATGTTATTTCTGTGATCGAGAGGGACACATTCAGAGAAGATGCCCGATCCTGAACAAGTGTTGGAGACCTCAGAAATTGCCTACAGACAGACAATGCCAGATGAAGCCAAGGATCAGGCGTGGCACGCAGGTGACCTCCAGCTCATCAAAGCCGATGGACTGTCACTGTTCAGTTGTGCACGAAAACATCAGATATGTTGGAGGGACAACGAAAATGAGGATCAAGAAGGATGTTGGCACAGAGAGGATGAGACACCGAAACAATGCCGGAAGGAAAGGAAGAGTTGCTGGTCACAACAAATCTCGGAAGGAGCATGTTCGAAAACCAGTACAAGTATGGGTGGAGAAGCAGCCACCTGATATTCCCCCAAAGCCAACCAAAGAAGTACAAGTTGACACATTGGAATGCCCTCTTCTGTGGATGGAGAAGAGGCGTTGGCATACTCGCTGAGTTTAGCTGGTATCCCCCTCTATCATTTGTGACAAAAAGGGGGAGAAGAGGAGAAGAGGAGAAGGGGAGAAAAAGAGAAGAGGTGCTCTTATAAATGATGCTCAGGTTTTGTCAAAAATGCCAAGGGGGAGAGTGTTAAGGTAATGGCATCCTTGACAAAACAAGCGCAAGAAGTTGCTACAACATCCCTTGAAGATTGAAGCTGAAGAAGCTGCAAAAGAAGGAGTTCAAAGATGAGAAGAGGATTGCCTAAGATTAGAAGGGTTTTTGGATTTTGTCAAAATGCCAAGGGGGAGATTGTGAAGGTATGTGGCATCATTGAAAAACTCCTACAAAGTGAACTAGAGCTTGCTACAGCAAGTATGGAAAGAGAACAGCTGATGAAGAGCATTCCAGAGTGAGCAAACTCAGTAAGTGGCGCTCCAGATGAAGACATTAAGTAGCGCTCCAGATGAAGACATTAAGTGGCTAATGTCTTCACGAGGCGCGCGACTTAATGTTGCCTTGGGGCGCTCGAAAATCTGAAAGAGATCATGAAGACATCAGCTTGTGCAATCTGGGCAGAGTGACTATCTCAGTACTCAAGTGGAGTAAGCAAGTGCAATAGCAACCTCTGGAGTAGAAGTTCAGCAGCAGAAGTATTGCACACCTTCAGACAGCTTGTGCTACAGCAGATGCTGCAGCACAAATGCTGTAGCAGAAATTTAGCTTTCTCGGAGATTGCATTCAAACAACAAATCAGTGGACCGAAAGGCTTCCGGAAAGAGCTGAATATTCAGGAGAATATTTCTGGAGTGTCTCTCAAGAACAAGGGCAGATTTGTTGAAGTGAAGATATGATCTTGTAGAGATCTTGGAGGATCTTCCTTAGAATTGATGGGATTGGTTCCTAATGCAGTTAGGAAATTCCAGCAGCAGCAAACAGCTACAGCACAAGTGAACAAGGAGTTGTTGCAGCTCAAACAATCAAGCTGGCAGCAGAGGTGAACTAGCAGCAGATGCAGCAGGGGATGCTGCAGCAGGTGCTGGTTCAAGAGCTAGTTCAACTGTCCGAGTAGCAGTTTTGTGCTGGGTGCATTTTGAAGGTATAGCAGCTTTGTGAAAGTGCTTAGAAGAATTTCTAAAATACCGTTGAGCATATTCCAGCAAGGTTTGCTAGTCAGAGAAGGAGATTTGCATTGAAGATATTAATCAAATCTAATCTCCTAGATTTTAGGAGATAATTGATCTTGTGGGTCAATGGCCTAAACCTGGAAATTGCTTAAAGTGGTGAGGGTATTTAAGCAGAAGGTTTGAGGGCTGAAGAGGGTGATCGAAGCTGAGGGATACACGAGAGTAGACACAGATTTCAGAGTGAGGATTCTTTGGTGTGCTACGGACGTTGTTCTTCGATCAACACACACGGGCAAAGCGTTGAGCGCAGAGCTGTGGTGCGTATTGCAGAAGAGAATCAGGTCTTGCAGAGACTGATTCGTGCTTTGATCTGGAAGCCAATTTAGAGCTGTGGAGCTTGTTGGTTGATCAAAGGCAGCCGCGAGAGAACTGACGGGTGGAAGGCTCGGTCGAGGTTCGTGCGGAAGAACTCACTAGTGGCAGGTGGTCACTGAGTGAGGGGGAGTTACTCAGAGTGTGCAGCGCTCTTGGAGTGGTTCGATCGGCTCGGCAGAAGGCCTTGGAGCGACGCGGACAGTGTGCTTCAGCTGTGTGTTACAGCTGTTGCTGCAACAACCCTGCTGAGTAGTGTAGGATAGAATAGGCTGAGTTCTTGGAGAGAATTGTAGCTATTCTAGACTGACATATTGTAGAGGGTGTGCTGGCACAAATCAGAGCTTGTTCTGATTGTGTTGAGTAGTCCACACGGGGTTAAAGTAGCATAGGTTGCGTGTGTTGTAACCGAGTGTGCTTTGAACCATTGGTTGAGTGGATTGAGGACTGGAGAATAGTCCTCCCCAGACGTAGGCAGATTGGCCGAACTGGGTGAACAAACTTGTGCATTGTTTGTTGCTTGCTGAGATTAATTCTTGTGAACAAGAGTGTGCTGCAGCAACTGCTTGTTCACAAATCTGCCGAATTGAGACACTGTGAAATTTCAATTGGTATCAGAGCGGGAACTCGACACACAGAGTTAAAAAGGTCCTACAGTGTCTCTGAAGAAGCAAAGACAATGAAGGAAGGACAGAGCACAAGCAGACCTCCATTATTGGAAGAGAGCAATTATGGATGTTGGAAGGCGGGAATGAAGGTCTTCCTAAAGATGATGGATGAGAAGACTTGGAGAGCAGTAGTGTCTGGATGGTCACTCCCACTGATCATCGACGACAAAGGAGTGGCGCTGGAGAAACCAGAGGAGTTATGGACAGCTGAAGAGGAAGCTGCAGCAACCAGTAACTCAAGAGCCTTGAACGCGATATTTGCCGCTGTTGACGCAAATAATTTCAGGCTGATCTCTGACTGCGAAGTTGCCAAGCAAGCATGGGAGATCCTTCAGACGGCGCATGAAAGGATCAAGACTCCTGCTGCAAATTGGAGAGACGAAGATAGTGATGAAATATCTGACCAAATTAGCAATGTTGCTTTGATGATTGAAACTGATATGAAGAGCACCGTTTCAACAAAGCCAGAAAGTGTTGATTGTGCTGATGAGTCAGACAGTAGTGATGATGAGGAAATCACTGAGGAGTCCATTGCAAGAAACTTTACCCTGTTGCACGAAGAGTGGCGGCAAGTCATGGAGGTCAACAAAGGATTGACGGCTAAAGTTTCAGATCTGCAAGAAAAACAAGAGGAGCTGCTGAAGATGATCACTTCTCTTACGGATCAGGTTGCCCAGCAAGAAGAGAAGTTTGCTGCAGAGAAGGAAGAGCTCAACCTCTACCGGAAGACTACAAAGATGCTTAACAATGGAACAAGCACTCTTGAAGATATTCTAGCACGCCAAAGGTATGGAGGTGGCTACTCTGGTCTTGGATACACTGGAGAAGAAGGTGCTGAAAGTACTGTATTCATCAAAGCTACGGAGCTAGAAGATGCTGAGATTGCAGTGGAGAAAACGGTCCTGTCCCAGAAACCAGTTCAGAAAAAGGTGCATAGAAGGGTGAACAAGAAGCTGCTACAGCAACCATTGTATCAACAACCTGTAGCAGAAAAGAAACCCAGGTGCAAAAGTCACAGATGTTATTTCTGTGATCGAGAGGGACACATTCAGAGAAGATGCCCGATCCTGAACAAGTGTTGGAGACCTCAGAAATTGCCTACAGACAGACAATGCCAGATGAAGCCAAGGATCAGGCGTGGCACGCAGGTGACCTCCAGCTCATCAAAGCCGATGGACTGTCACTGTTCAGTTGTGCACGAAAACATCAGATATGTTGGAGGGACAACGAAAATGAGGATCAAGAAGGATGTTGGCACAGAGAGGATGAGACACCGAAACAATGCCGGAAGGAAAGGAAGAGTTGCTGGTCACAACAAATCTCGGAAGGAGCATGTTCGAAAACCAGTACAAGTATGGGTGGAGAAGCAGCCACCTGATATTCCCCCAAAGCCAACCAAAGAAGTACAAGTTGACACATTGGAATGCCCTCTTCTGTGGATGGAGAAGAGGCGTTGGCATACTCGCTGAGTTTAGCTGGTATCCCCCTCTATCATTTGTGACAAAAAGGGGGAGAAGAGGAGAAGAGGAGAAGGGGAGAAAAAGAGAAGAGGTGCTCTTATAAATGATGCTCAGGTTTTGTCAAAAATGCCAAGGGGGAGAGTGTTAAGGTAATGGCATCCTTGACAAAACAAGCGCAAGAAGTTGCTACAACATCCCTTGAAGATTGAAGCTGAAGAAGCTGCAAAAGAAGGAGTTCAAAGATGAGAAGAGGATTGCCTAAGATTAGAAGGGTTTTTGGATTTTGTCAAAATGCCAAGGGGGAGATTGTGAAGGTATGTGGCATCATTGAAAAACTCCTACAAAGTGAACTAGAGCTTGCTACAGCAAGTATGGAAAGAGAACAGCTGATGAAGAGCATTCCAGAGTGAGCAAACTCAGTAAGTGGCGCTCCAGATGAAGACATTAAGTAGCGCTCCAGATGAAGACATTAAGTGGCTAATGTCTTCACGAGGCGCGCGACTTAATGTTGCCTTGGGGCGCTCGAAAATCTGAAAGAGATCATGAAGACATCAGCTTGTGCAATCTGGGCAGAGTGACTATCTCAGTACTCAAGTGGAGTAAGCAAGTGCAATAGCAACCTCTGGAGTAGAAGTTCAGCAGCAGAAGTATTGCACACCTTCAGACAGCTTGTGCTACAGCAGATGCTGCAGCACAAATGCTGTAGCAGAAATTTAGCTTTCTCGGAGATTGCATTCAAACAACAAATCAGTGGACCGAAAGGCTTCCGGAAAGAGCTGAATATTCAGGAGAATATTTCTGGAGTGTCTCTCAAGAACAAGGGCAGATTTGTTGAAGTGAAGATATGATCTTGTAGAGATCTTGGAGGATCTTCCTTAGAATTGATGGGATTGGTTCCTAATGCAGTTAGGAAATTCCAGCAGCAGCAAACAGCTACAGCACAAGTGAACAAGGAGTTGTTGCAGCTCAAACAATCAAGCTGGCAGCAGAGGTGAACTAGCAGCAGATGCAGCAGGGGATGCTGCAGCAGGTGCTGGTTCAAGAGCTAGTTCAACTGTCCGAGTAGCAGTTTTGTGCTGGGTGCATTTTGAAGGTATAGCAGCTTTGTGAAAGTGCTTAGAAGAATTTCTAAAATACCGTTGAGCATATTCCAGCAAGGTTTGCTAGTCAGAGAAGGAGATTTGCATTGAAGATATTAATCAAATCTAATCTCCTAGATTTTAGGAGATAATTGATCTTGTGGGTCAATGGCCTAAACCTGGAAATTGCTTAAAGTGGTGAGGGTATTTAAGCAGAAGGTTTGAGGGCTGAAGAGGGTGATCGAAGCTGAGGGATACACGAGAGTAGACACAGATTTCAGAGTGAGGATTCTTTGGTGTGCTACGGACGTTGTTCTTCGATCAACACACACGGGCAAAGCGTTGAGCGCAGAGCTGTGGTGCGTATTGCAGAAGAGAATCAGGTCTTGCAGAGACTGATTCGTGCTTTGATCTGGAAGCCAATTTAGAGCTGTGGAGCTTGTTGGTTGATCAAAGGCAGCCGCGAGAGAACTGACGGGTGGAAGGCTCGGTCGAGGTTCGTGCGGAAGAACTCACTAGTGGCAGGTGGTCACTGAGTGAGGGGGAGTTACTCAGAGTGTGCAGCGCTCTTGGAGTGGTTCGATCGGCTCGGCAGAAGGCCTTGGAGCGACGCGGACAGTGTGCTTCAGCTGTGTGTTACAGCTGTTGCTGCAACAACCCTGCTGAGTAGTGTAGGATAGAATAGGCTGAGTTCTTGGAGAGAATTGTAGCTATTCTAGACTGACATATTGTAGAGGGTGTGCTGGCACAAATCAGAGCTTGTTCTGATTGTGTTGAGTAGTCCACACGGGGTTAAAGTAGCATAGGTTGCGTGTGTTGTAACCGAGTGTGCTTTGAACCATTGGTTGAGTGGATTGAGGACTGGAGAATAGTCCTCCCCAGACGTAGGCAGATTGGCCGAACTGGGTGAACAAACTTGTGCATTGTTTGTTGCTTGCTGAGATTAATTCTTGTGAACAAGAGTGTGCTGCAGCAACTGCTTGTTCACAAATCTGCCGAATTGAGACACTGTGAAATTTCACTAAGTATTGAGCGACTTTAGTTAACTATCAATAGACCGAGAGGTTGAGATTAGGAGACTTTTGTTCTACGCGGTTCAATAGAGCGAGAGTTTGAGAACCGTACTATTTAGGTATTATTCACATTCTAGAGTGTTAGATCCAGATAGCTCATGGATCGTGAATGGCATATTCTTTGACAAAAACAAGGCAATGTTCTTGGCTGAGACAGGAGGTGAGACAGCACCTATTCGAACAGATATCAATCAAGATCTTATTACGAAGATCAAGATCTGCAGATGAAGAATATACTACAGTGATTACGAAGATATTCGCCTCCACAATTTGCGCCTAGAATCTCAGATTATGTGCAATCAAGAGATTAGATCTTCACCAGATTTTATGCCTAGAAGATCATTTGATCATCCTCACCAGATTTTATGCTTAGAAGATCATTTGATCCAATCTATATATGAGAGGCAAGGAAGCAAGATGAATTCATCAGAAAAAGAATAGAGCACATCAGAAAAAGAATTCCGGTGATCACTACCAGAAGCAGGCCTGAAATCGATAGAGCAAAAGAGCAATCGCCGTGTGCTGCAGAACAGAGTTGAACAGACACTGTTCAGGTCTGATATTCTCGGGAAGAGAATTACCGGTTTGCGGGAAGAGAAGAGGTGGATCTCCATCTGAGGGAGTCAGACGCACTCACAACAAGTCAGTTGCATAATGGTAACGGTCGGGGATTAGTTACTTAAAGAACTATTGTAATTGATCTTATATTTGTGAAGTGATTCTCACTTGGGGTTCAAGAGCACCCCCCCCCCCCCCCCCCCGAGTAGGCTTGGTGAGCCGAACATGGTAAACATATGCTGTGTCGTTTACTATTCTGCATACTGTTTCTTTCTCGAACTAACTATCACTGAAACGAAATCTGCTAAAGCTTTTGAAACAGTTAACAAGCGATCTTGAACAGCTGGAGTCGAACAAACATATAACTTTCATAGAGAAGGAGCGAGAGTTGAATTTAGAATGTGTGATACCTTAGCCTAGAACCATCACTCGAATTTACTCACGATTTAGAGAAGTTTTGTATTGCTGATCGTATGACCTAGGGGTCAAGTAGGATTCCGACTATGTTTTCTCTCTTCATAAATTTGAACTTGTCTTTAGTATTCACTAGAGATACCTCACTTAGAGGAAAAATCCTCTTTTTATTTAGTAGACTCTCATTTAGTATTCATCACTAGCTAGCTTTAGATTAATCTAGACTTTTCTCTTGGGTTCGACTCGAGGTCACTCGGATTATAAATATTGTTTGAATACCAAGATTGGACTAGTATTTATACTACCACAATAACCACAGCGTTCAATTGGTATCAGAGCAGGAACTCGACACACAAAGTGAAGAAGAGAGCATTGCTGAGAAGATAAAGCAAAGATGAAAGAAGGTCAAAGCACAAGTCGCCCGCCCCTGTTGGTAGAAATCAAATACGGGTACTGGAAGGTAAGGATGAAGGCTTTTTTAAGGCTATTGATGAGAAGACCTAGAGAGCAGTTGTTTCTGAATGGTCATCATCTGACAATTAATGAAAAACTAGTTGCCCGAAAACCTCCAGAATGCAGATGATCACATCTCAGTTCGAGAACTTGAGGATTCTGGAAGATGACATACAATCACTGAGTTCAATGCCAAGCTCTGTGATCTGTCAAAATAGGCACATGCCCTCGGAGAGCCTATACCAGAAGAGAAGCTGATCAGGAAGGTGCTCAGGTCACTGCCTCCCAGATTTGACATGAAGGTGACAGCCATCGAAGAAGCTCAGAACGTCAAGAATATGAGGTTTGAAGAGCTGATAGGATCCCTCAAGCAATTTGAGATGAAGCTGATCAAAGATGATCCTCCAGGAAAAAGTAAAAGTGTGGGGCTAAAGACTGAGCAGAAAAGAAGCCCTCAATTGAAGATCAACTCGGCCTGCTGGTAAAAAACTTCAGCAGATTCCTGAAGAAGATGGATTCCAAACCTGGTCAATCTAGGCAACCCAGAATAGGTGGGAACGACCAGAGGAAAGAGAAAGAACCTGCTCAAGATGATGAAGAGAAGAAGGAGAGGAGGAAAGGTATGCAGTGTTGGGGATGCAAAAGATATGGGTACCGAGAAGCCGACTATCCAAGCAACCAGAAGAAGATCACTGAGAAGAAAAGCTACAACTCTCTAGTAGTAAAGTGGAGTGATGGAGATGCTGAGGAGAGTGAGGAAGAGAACTACATTGTCTTGACAACTGTATCCAAAACTGACTCTGAAGAATCAATGAAGGATGAATTTACTTATGGGATTGAAGTGTCAGACAGTGAAGATGAAGAAGTCACTAAAGAAAACATTTACTTCAGAGGTGCGAAGAAACCTTCGAAATCAACAAAGGATTAACTGACATAATTTCAAGTCTGGAAGCCATCAGACTCCTCCTAGCCATTTCCTGTCATCTCAAGTTCAAGCTGTACCAGATGGATGTCAAGAGCACATTCTTGAATGGCGTACTGACAGAAGAGGTATATGTCGTCCAACCAAAAGGTTTTGAAGACCCCCACCAACCAGAGCATGTTTACAGATTAAAGAAGGTCCTATAGGTTAAAACAGGCTCCCAGAGCATGGTATGAAAGGCTAACCATCTTCCTGGAGGAGCACGACTATGAAAGAGGTGGAACTGACAAGACACTCTTCGTGAAAAGAACTAGGTCAGACCTTGTCATTGATTAGATATATGTAGATGACATTGTGTTTGGTTCCAATTCATAGCAGAAGCAAGTTCATGGACCATATGAAGAATGAATTCAAAATGAGCATGGTCAAAGAGCTAACATACTTCCTTGGTCTATAAGTATCCCAAAAAGATGATGGCATCTTTGTCTCTCAGAGAAAGTATAGCAAGAGCCTGGTGAAGAAGATCCAGCTGGACAAAGCTAGTCACAAGAGAACACCAGCAGCTACGCACCTCGAAGTAACCAAGGATAAAGCGAAAGCAGAAGTAGATCAATCAACTTACCGAAGCATGATTGGGAGCCGTCAATATCTCACGGCCAGCCGACCTGATATTTCCTACTTAGTAGGAGTCTGTGCAAGATACCAAGCTTGCCCAAAGAAAAGCCATCTGGAGCTTATCAAGCGAATCTTCAGTTATGTGTTGGAGGTACGGTGAACTATGGCTTATGGTATACTAAGGACACGAGTGCAGATCTGGTAGGATACAGCGATGCAGATTGGGAAAGATGCACAGAAGACAGGAAGAGCACTTTTGGAAGCTGCTTCATTCTTGGAAACAACTTGGTGTCCTGGTTCAGCAAGAAGCAAAAAAGCGACTCCATGTCCATTGCAGAGGCATAGTACAATGCAGCAGGGAGTTGCTATGCGCAGATGGTCTGGATGAAGCAAATACTGGTAAAATATGGGATGAAGCAAAGTGTCATGCCCCTCTAATGTGACAACATGAGTGCCATCAGCATTTCCAAGAATCCAGTGCAACACTCACGAACCAAGCACATTGACATTTGGCATCACTTCATCAGAGACCTTGTGGAGTAGAAGATCATCGTTCTTGAGCATGTTGTGACAAATAAGCAGCTAGTAGACATCTTCACAAAGGCACTGGATGGAGCTAGATTTGAAGCACTGAGATTCGCACTCGGTCTCTGTGTTTTAACCTTCTAGTCCTCTCAAGAACCCCCCCAATCATTTATAACAAAAAGGGAAAGACTCGGTGGAGACAAGGGATAGTGCCAGCCACCATGGAAGATTTAACACAGGCGCTCACGGCATCAGTGGACATCAGGTTTTGTCAAAGATGTCAATGGGAAAATTGTTAATGTAATGGCATTCAAATTGACAAAACTTACTAGAGTAAACAAGCAGAGTGCACAAGGGGGTTGCTACAGCTTCCTCTGTAGCAGAAGAGTTGTAGCATCCTGGGCAGCAGATTCCACGTGAAGAACAAACTACCCAGAATTGAAGAGAATAGCGACGAAAGCTTTGTAAATTTAGTTTAGAATATTCTCAGAGCCGCCTACCTGCCGCAACAAGTCAGCTACAAGATAATGTTGTCGGTTACAATATAATGTCATTTTGGAAGGTGGGTCTCCTTATCTCTAGCAGCCGATACTTCTTATTCTATTTTAGATGAGGCCTGGAGGTTTCTATTTAAAAGAAAGTTTGGCAGAGCAGCAGAGGCATCGATAAATCAAAGAATATATCTCTTCAATCAATTGAGTAGAGAAAAGAGTGCAGAACGAAGAATTGAGCAGAGTGGAGATTGATCATCACTCTTTACAGAGCGTGCGCTCATAGTAGAGTGGAGAAGAGACTGATCGAGTCATGGAGAGTCTGATAAGTGCCTGATCAGAGAAGGTCAGTTGAATCTGTGTGCTTATTTATTGATCACGGCGAGTCGAGGGAGCATCGAGAGTGTCTGAGGAACTCGTCGAAGGCAGAAGACTCATTCCCATCAGTGTCAGGTGGTCAAAGAGCAAGGGGGAGTATTCCAAAGTGTGCATGCTCGCGGAACAGTTCGATCGGCTCAGCAGAAGGCTTGGAGCGACGCTGACATAATTGGCTAAGAGTGTGCTATACCTCGGTAATTACTATCTTAATTTTAATAGGCTAGGTCTGTGAGCAGATTAGCTATTGTATTAAGTTGAGTGAGTAGTAGGTAGTACAGGCTGGTTTAAGGTATCTAGATTGTGCCCTTATTCATTAGAGCTAGGTTAGACGTAGAGATTGTTAGAGCGTAGGCTGAACTGAATCTTAGTAATTGATTCCGAGGCTAGTCAATCTTTGAGGACTCCTGAGAAGTCCTCCCTAGACGAAGGCAGTTGGCCAAACTGGGTGACCAAATTTGTGTGTGCGCTCTTTTTCATTCACTGTACAAGATTATTCTGCACAGTGGTACAGAGGTTGCTACATGCTAGAGCAACCTTCCCGTACACTCTCAGCAAACGAAGATGTTACAATTTCAGAGGAGCCTTATCTAAGCTTGATCTAAGAACTTCAACTGGAGTGTAGTCTCGTTGAAAGATCAAGTAGAGAGGAGCTGTCGCGGACTGTCGGATATCAAAGCAGAGTTCCCAGATATTGACAAGAGGTCATTGATCAAGGGGGAGTATAGCCAGAGTCCGAAGAACTCGTAAAAGTCCGACTGCTCAGCAGGGAGTGCTTAGAGAGTCGGGGATAGAAGTTACAGCAATTTGACTAAATAAGTTTGATGAGGCGTATGTATATGCCCATGAATGATAGCTATCTTGTGCATTTATACACATTTATGATGCTGTGTTGTTGTGATTTATTATTGTAGGTGTATTTGAGGAGCTAAGCCGAATCCGAGCGAAAATGGGCAGAAAAGAGCAGAACTTCAAAATGCCATAACTTTCTCATACAGAATTTGGTTGATGCAAATTCAGTGCCGTCGCAAAGAGGAAAGAAGCACTTACAACTTTTATGAAGAAACGGAGCTCATACGATAAAAGAATCAGGAGATGGAACTGTAGGCATTAAAAATTTATTAAAAATGCTTAAAACTAGTTTAAAATGATTATTTTGAATTAATATAATTTTTTAATTCAATTTAGTTATTTTAAATGAAGTATGGGCCGGACCCGACAAATTTTTTGGGTCATAAGTGACTAATGGACCAAAACTTACTAAAAGCCCACAAAGGAGGCACGGTATTCAAGCCCAGTAAATTCTCTATAAATAGAGAGTTCATGATTCATTTGAGAGATTTAGAAACCCTAGATAAGAAGACTTCTCTGAGGAAAGCAACATTGCAAACAACAAGTACGCAAATTGTACCGTTTGCTGAACTTTCTTCAAAAAGTGTCAAGCATCAAGTGAGACCAAGTCATCACGACCCTTGCTTACGCAACTCAAATCAGAACTGTTACGTAGTAGAATCAGAGGGATTCTAGAGATTGTACACAAACTTTCTGAAGAGCAATAAAATTATTTGTTCTGTTATTTTGTTCTTTGCAAAATAATTCGTCTACAAATTTTTGGTGAACCCGACGTGAAACATCTCTACCTCTCTTCTCTACATCGTAACCAAATAAGTCAACTGCTACAATGTCTGCTCAACCAACAAGTCCACGCACTCCAGGTCAGACTTACGCTGCAGCTCTCCTCAAAAACTCTCCTCCTGCAAACATGCAACATGTTGGTGTCTGCACCAGAGGCATGGCAAGAAAGATTGCTGTCAACGCAGCTGCTACCAGCTTACGTGCTGCAAATGTTCCAACACTTGAGCGTATGTACACTGCTGCCTCTATTGCTGCTGCAGCTAAAGCGATAATTGCCTCTCACTCTCCACATCAAAAGAAGAGGGAAGGCGATAAAGCTAGCACTACATCTTCACCAAACATGAAGGTGGTTGTGCAAAAGAATGCTGAAGTCTGCAAACTTGATGTGGCTACTGTCATGACAATCGAAGCTAAATCGGTAGAGGAACAAATGGCTGAAATGAAGGAGATGCTCCAACAAGTCTTGAAAGACAATGAAGAAAAGAACCGAAAAATAGCAGAACTTCAAAAAGAGGTGAATGGACTGATTGAAAAGGAGAAATCCAAAGAAGTCGAACCGGATGTCGTATTGGATAACAGTAATGCCGGCAAGATTGTGGTGGACGACACTGTTAAGAACGAAGGTGTCATTTTCAATGAGAAACAACTACAAACGTTGATAACGAATGTAGTGAAGTGTCAAATGGGCGGAGAATCTTCCGGTAGTTCGCGCTATAGCAAACCGTATACCAGAAGGATTGATGCGTTGCGGATGCCACTTGGTTATCAACCTCCTAAGTTCCAACAATTTGATGGGAAGGGTAACCCAAAACAGCATATAGCTCATTTCATAGAAACTTGCAGCAATGCTGGTACAGAAGGAGACTTGTTGGTGAAACAATTTGTCCGTTCTCTAAAGAGTCTTGCCTTTGATTGGTATACTGATTTATAGGCAGGATCCATTAATAGCTGGGATCATATGGAAGATGAATTCTTAAATCGTTTCTACAGTACCAGACGGGTCGTCAGCATGAGTGAGCTGACGAACACTAAGCAGTGGGAAGATGAACCTGTGGTAAACTATATCAACCGTTGGCGCGGGTTGAGTCTTGAATGCAAAGATCGCTTAAGTGAAACTTCCGCTGTGGAGATGTGTATAGATGGGATGAGTTGGGAGCTTCTGTACATTCTTAAAGGCATCAAACCCAGAAGTTTCCAAGAGCTAGTTACACAAGCCCATGACATGGAAATTACAGTGAAAGGACACGGAAAGAGTCGTGCATCCTATTCTAAGCCACCTGTCGAAAAGAAGGAATTTAAGAAGATGGACAAGACTGTGAAAAGCACTTCTAAAGAGGCCATGGCTATCAACAGTAGCAACGCTCCAATAAAGATATCAGGAAAACCTAAAGAAGATAAGAAGAGATTTGCTACAAATGACCTTAGGCGCGACAAGCCGACACTAAAAGAGTTGCAGGCTAAGAAATACCCCTTTCCTGATTCGGACTTGTCAGGAATGCTAGATGATCTGCTAGCGAATAATGTGATCCAGTTGCCTGAACCAAAGCGGCCTGATGAAGCAAACCAAACTAATAATCCCAAGTATTGCCGTTATCACAGATTGGTAAGTCACGATATCGAAAATTGCATAACACTGAAAGAGTTGATAATGAGGCTAGCTAAGGAAGGGAAAATACTGCTGGATGTCGATGAAGCTATGGAAACAAATCATACAGCAGTGACTACATGCAAAAAGCCTCTTCAGGAATCACAGTTTTGGTAGAAAAGCAACATTCAATTTGGAAGCTTCAAACCAACAGAAGTATGGATTCAAAGGCAGCCAATGTTGTCAGAATCAGAAAAGAAGGTTTGTGATAATGCACCGCAAAATGTGCAAAGCACAAACAAGGATGACGATGGATGGACCGTTGTAATGCGAAAAAAATCAAAAAGGCAGGTAAACATTCTGTCGCAACCTGATCTCCGTAAAAGAAAGCAGAATACCAGAAAGAGGTTGTATCACCAAAAAGGAAAGAAGAAACCAAAGAAAGTAGTAAGGCAAGATATCTTACCGACGGATCTTCTGAAGCAAAATCCACCAATCCCTATTACTTTGAAAGATTTCTTTCCAGAAGGTTACTTAGAGAAAGTTATCGTCAACACTATTTCTATGACAACCGATGGAGGTGACAAGGAAAATGAAGTACGGGAGAGTCAGACTCCAACCACCATGATACCACCACAACCTAACCTCGGTGAACAAATCCTCCAACTACCTGACAAGACACAACAACAGGTGGATACAAGCCAAAACTCCAAAGGATGTGAGGATAAGGTCAAAGACGGAGAGGAATCAGTGGAGAATTTGATCAAATGCATTTCATGTCATAATGCTTTGACATTCTCTGATGAAGATCTTTTCCTTGGGTCTAAACCCCATAACAGACCTTTATACGTATCTGGTTACATCAAAAAACAAAGGATAAGCAGAATCCTTGTAGATGGAGGCTCTGGTGTAAATCTTATGCCAAAAGCAACAATGAATGAATTGGGAATCACAACTGATGAACTCTCGAATAGTCGCATGGTGATTCATGGCTTCAACCTGAATGGCGAACGCGCGATTGGTATGATCCGTCTGAACCTCACTATGGACGAACTATCTTCGAATACTTTGTTTCATGTCATAGAATCAAGAACATCATTCAAATTGTTACTCGGTAGCCCATGGATGCATGAAAACGGAATTGTTGCTTCAACCTTGCACCAGTGTTTGAAGTACTATCGCGGAGGTGTGAGAAAAATAAATGGAGATGTCAAACCATTCACTAAAGCCGATTCATTCTATGCAGACGCCAAATTCTTTGAAGAAGAGGGAACTTCAAGTGAGTTGTTACCCTATATTATCTCTTCGACCGGAAAAGGGAATAAAAAGAAGGAGAGCGTCTTCAAACCTAATACGTCTACAGTCGACACACAGCTAAAAGTGGTACAAACAGATCAACCAGAGACAACCCGAAAGCTAGATCCCTCAACAGTTGTTAACAAACAAGATTTAATGCCCAAGACTACACCTCCAATCTTGCGTTATATTCCGCAATCTCGACGTAAGAAAGGAGAGAGTCCTTTCGCGGAATGCCAAAGTTCTACAACCAAGCTCGGGGAGGATAAAAAAATTAACAAGAATGTGAAGCAGGAGTGGGTGGAAAAAGTTGTGATCCCTTTACCTAGCTCAGTAAATCCTCCGCCGACAGGATGTGTTTTTTCATCTAATGAATCATTGGAAAGAGAGCAAGAGTTGGAAGGTAGATTTGATTCCAACGCATACAAGTTAATGGAGAAGTCCGGGTACGATTTCAAAAATCCGTCTCCACTTGGAAACATGATCAAACCTCATACTTACACAATCGGTCAAATACAAGGAACAACTCCTAAACAAGCCGGTCTGGGGTACGAACTTCCACCGCCCGTGAAGATTTCTGCTCGTCGCGGGAAAGGCACAACTTCAGCTCTGTACATTACGACAGAAGAAATTGAGGAGAACGAGGAAACTAACTTGCGACCACAGGCAAGTTCTGTCTTTGATAGAATAAGGCCACCTGTCACCAGAGCACGACCTTCTATTTTTGACAGAATGAATACACCAGATCGCAGAAGAAGTCGACAAGACACTCTCATAAGAAATCGCTCTTCCGTTTTCAACAGATTAGGTGAGTAGAGTACATGAACCAATAGCGACCCATCTGATGCTCTTCATGATCACGAGCGGAAAATTTTTAAACGATTACGTAGCTCCACAAGTTTGGTATTCAACCGCTTGAGAACGCCATAAGAATGGGCCGAAAAACAAGATAGTGATAAAGGTGAAGTAGTAACAATCTATCACATTACAGTTGAAGAAGTAGATGATGACAATAAGGAAATAGAGGCTGATCAAGCTCCGAACACACTTGAAGATGGGGGGTAGTCCACAGTAGATGACCTGAAAGAGTTAGATCTTGGAACTTCAGAAGATCCACGACCCATCTACGTGAGTGCCTTACTTACTGAGCAGGAAGAACACGAATATCACGCGCTATTAACTGAGTATAAAGATGTGTTTGCTTGGAACTACACAGAGATGCCGGGGCTTAATCCGAATGTAGTAGTCCATCGGCTAGCGATTAAGAAGGGCACTAATTCTAAGAAACAATCTCAACGACTATTCAGGCCAGAGTTAGTTCCTGAAATTGAAAAGGAAGTCAACAAACTCATTGATGCTGGTTTTATTCATGAAGTTAAATATCCAACATGGATTGCAAACATTGTCCCTGTCAGAAAGAAGAACGGACAATTGCGTGTATGTGTTGACTTTCGAGATCTCAATGAAGCATGTCCAAAAGATGATTTCCCATTACCTGTCACGGAACTCATGATTGATGCCACAACCGGACATGAAGCACTTTCTTTCATGGATTGTACGGCAGGATACAACCAAATACACATGGCGCCTGAAGATCAAGAAGCAACTGCTTTCCGCACTCCAAAAGGGATCTTTTGCTATAAAGTTATGCTTGTTGGATTAAAAAATGCTGGTGCCACATATCAACGTGCAATGCAAAGAATGTTCGAAGATATGATGCACAAGACGATAGAGTGTTACGTTGATGATGTGGTCGTTAAATCAAAAGAAAGGAAAAATCACATTGGGGACCTTCGTTTAGTGTTCGAAAGACTCCAAAAATATCAACTAAAGATGAATCCACTTAAATGTGCATTTGGCGTAACTTCCGGAAAATTCTTAGGATTTGTGGTTACACACAGAGGCATTGAAATGGACCAAACAAAAATCAAAGCCATCCAAGAAATGCCCGCACCAAAAAATTTGAAAGAACTGCGCGGCTTGCAAGGGCGTCTTGCTTACATCTGAAGGTTCATCTCTAACCTCGCAGGACGTTGTCAACCCTTTAGTCACTTAATGAAAAAGGATGCTCCATTTCATTGGGATGATAAGAGTCGCAAGGCTTTTGATAGCATAAAGAAGTACTTGTCTTCTGCACCAGTACTAGGGGCACCAATTCCGGGAAAACCTCTAATTTTTTATATCGCTGCACAAGAACGATCGTTGGGCGCAATGTGTGCTCAAGAGAATACCGAGCGTAAAGAAACGGCTTTGTATTATTTGAGTCGAACTCTAATCGGAGCTGAGCTGAATTATTCCCCCATTGAAAAGATATGTCTTGCGCTAGTATTTGCTGTTCAAAAGTTGAGACACTACATGCAAGCACATACCGTACACGTGGTTCTAGGGCTGACCCAATTAAATACATACTTTCGAAGCCTATCCTCTCCGGTCGATTGGCAAAATGGGCAATGCTCCTCAAGCAGCATGATTTAATATTTGTTCCTCAAAAAGCAACCAAAGGCCAAGCAATAGCAGATTTCTTTGCCGATCATCCTGTTCCAGCTGAATGGGAGCTCTCCGTTGACCTTCCTGGTGAAGGAGTGTTCTACATTGATATTCTACCACCATGGAAAATGTATTTTGATGGGGCTGCGAGACGTGATGGACCAGGAGCAGGAGCAGGAGTTGTTTTTATATCTCCAGGAAATCATCTTCTCCCATGCTCATTTACACTGACTCAGTTGTGTTCAAATAATGCGGCGGAATATCAAGCTCTCCTATTGGGACTCCAAATGGCACGTGAGATAGGCATCAAAGACATGGATATCTATGGGGACTCACAACTCGTGATTAATCAAATTCTCAACGACTACGACGTAAAAAACGAAGACTTAATCCCTTTTCACAAAAATGCGACCCGGATGCTTAACATGTTCAATCAACTTAGGACATGTTCAGAGGAGTGCCAATAAGTTGGCCGACGCGCTTGCAAATCTTGCAGCCAACTTGGCACTGGGGGCAGAAGAGACCATGTCCATTCCAGTTTGCAATCATTGGGTCGTACCACCATTCGAAGAGTGCGACGATTTAGAGACGACTAATATGGTCTGTACTTATGAAGTAAACAAAGACGATTGGCGCCAACCTATTATTAACTTCTTGGATAATCAGATATTGCCCGATGATCCAAAACACAAGATAGAGATACGTAGATCCGCTCCCAAGTTTATACATTACAAAGAAACGCTCTACAGGCGGTTTTTTCTTGGACAATGGCTAAGGTGCCTAGGAGAAGAAGAGGCGACGGAGGCTATGCAAGAAGCCCGCGCTGGAGTCTGCGGCGCTCATCAATCAGGTCCAAAACTTTATGATCGCATAAAAAGAATGGGATACTATTGGCCTAGCATGGTGCAAGATTGCATGGACTTTGCGAAGAAATGTGATGCATGTCAATTTAATGCGAACTTCATACACCAGCCACCAGAGCCATTACACCCTACAATTTCATCATGGCCATTCGAAGCATGGGGACTTGATGTGGTAGGACCAATTACTCCAAAAGCCTCTAATGGACATGCATACATCCTTGCTGCTACATACTACTTCTCTAAATGGGCAGAAGCAATTACACTACGCGAAGTTAAGAAAGAAAATGTCGCTGACTTTATCCGGACACAAATCATCTACCGGTATGGCGTGCCACAACGAATCATAACAGACAATGGAAAACCTTTCTTCAACAAGTTAGTGACAAGTTTATGCGAAAAGTTCACATTTAAACAGTACAAATCATCAATGTCTAACGCGCCCGCGAATGGTTTGGCTGAAGCTTTTAACAAGACATTGTGCAACCTGTTGAGAAAAGTAGTGACAAAGTCAAAACGTGATTGGCACGAAAAAATTGGTGAAGCGCTATGGGCATACCGAACAACGTACAAGACACCTACTCAAGCAATCCCGTATGCTTTGGTGTACGGAGTAGAAGCTGTGTTGCCCTTGGAGCTTCAAATTCCATCCATGCGCATCGTTATTCAAGAAGGACTGACCTGTGATGAAAATGACCAGCTACGGTTAGCAGAGTTGGAAGCTCTTGACGAAAAAAGACTACAAGCACAACAAAGTTTACAATGTTATCAAGCAAGACTCTCACGCGCGTTTAACAAAAAAGTGCGTTCTCGCTCTTTTCAAGTAGGTGACTTAGTTTTGGCAGTCAGAAGACCAATCATCACCTCGCACAAGACAGGAAGTAAATTCAAGTCAAAATGGGATGGTCCATATGTAGTGAAAGAAGTCTACACAAACGGTGCCTACAAGATTGTAGATCAAGATGGATTGTGTAATGGCCCGATCAACGGAAAGTTTTTGAAGCGGTACTAAGCCTGAATCTACACAAAAAAAAAAAAATTGTAACTTCTAAGCAAGAGTATAAACTGCGTAATAAGGAACTACGTTGGCTTGATCTTGCAAAATGTAATGCAAGTACGTAGGCAGCTTGGAAATGAAACAAGTACAGCCACAACAAAAAAAAAAAATTATAACTCCTGGCCCGCAAGAGTTTAAACTGTGAACGGCTAAAATAAAATTTAAAAAATTTTAAAATTTTTTTTTTCGAATGAAGTCACAAATAAAAGCATATGTGGAATTTAACGTATCGCGACATCGAGACTCTCTCTCCTCTCTTCGAGCATGTCCTCCATCCTTTTCAGACTGGCAATCTCCTCCTGAGAAGTACTCTGCACAAAAATCAAATTCTCTAACTTCAGCTGAAGTGACTCGACTTCTGATTTGGCCGCTGAAATTACTTCAAGCTGCTGACGATGTTGCTCTCTTAAATTTATTTCTCTAGCCTCTAAAGCAGCTTTCTCCTGGGCTATTATAGACATCTCCACCTCTTGACTATCTCCAACCCGTAACACTTCCTCAAGAGTCATTTTAGCTGATTCGAGGTTCACCGTAACATTAGAGACGTCGCTCGTGGGCTGTTTATCACGAGTATCTTCAGTAGCGACCTGCTTCACCATAAGAAATGCTTCAACATCTCTTGAGTATCCGTCAACCACGGCCTGAACGTCAAAAGGATCACCATCCAACTTTCGAATGCTCTCATAAACATTAACAAAACCTACTACGACATTCTGAACTTTTTCAAAACTGACCGTCTTCAAGAGTTGGAGCAAACGTCTCTTCATGATTAACACGGCCTCATCTGTAATATTACTGCTCATACGAGCAGGTTGAAATGTAGAAAAGGAGGATGTAGGGCGAGCATCCATCCGTCCACTAATACGGGAAGAGCCGTCACGAGGGCTAGAAGCATGTAAATTTCTTGCCAAATGTTCACCAGTGGAAGATGACGAATCAGAAACCTGCGGAACCTGTTGTGGTTTCGGTGGAGGAGGCTTTCCTTTCCCATGAAATGTTTTTTGTACGGCTCCAAGTAGAGGTTCATTAATAAGGTTTGGAACTTCTGTTGCTAAATCAAGACCCTCCTAAAAAAATGTATCTATATATATATTAGAATCAAACAGGAGTCACTGAAATAGAAATTATTAAAATAAATGGGGAAAGTGAAATACCAAGGCAGCACACGTAGCAGGGGCATCGGAGGCAGTGCGCAAACTGTCAAGCATAGTAGGCATCACAAGTGTTTTCTTCTTTTTCCTTCCGCGACGATGCTTGAAGTTAGTCTCACTAGCGTCATCACTGCAAAGCTCATCGACAGTTCGTTTGTTAGCCGGAAGTACATGTGTTTCCATCACTTGTGTCACAAGAGGAGCTGGGGTTCCAATATCCACAGTGTGGATCACTCACACCTTCTCGGATGGTAGCTTTATCCTTTTTCGTGCACTCAACACCCGACAGAAGGAGCTGGACTTCCCTTCTTAAATCACTCACATTCGCTCTGCTCCACCATTCTTTGAACTCATTGGTAGTCAAGGCTTCCCAACTCGACGAATAACCCGGTACAATCACTTCACTATGACTACCCTCAAATAAAAGCATTCTAAGATAAAACAGAGCCACAGAGTATCGTGCAGTACCCTCTATATCACGCTTGAACACACCCCGAACTGTCTGAAAATAACCAAACTGCCTGCTAAAGCGAGTCGGACTGTAGGGTTCCAAGACAAAGGAATTGCCGCGACGTAGAGAAAGGAAAGTCGTGCGAAGTGAGATGACCTAACTCATTCTATTGATGTCGAGTGCATTATTGTCAAGAATAGACTCACGTTTATTGTTTGAAAACTTGAGGCTCAAAGCTTTGAAGGAATGACCCTCATGGATCAACTCACGAGCAGCAATAGCACTCGTATAACTCCTAGCACATTGGTGACTGATAGAGCCTATTTATACGCATTATTTAGATCATAACCCTATGCTTGTTTGCATTATTTTGTGTACAAGATTACTGGTTTCCAATGTTTTTGTATTTCAGGGCAAAACAAGGGCCTAAGTCGGATACGCGCTAACAGGCAGTGTTTAGGACGCACATCACACAGCCTGCGGAGCTAGCGGCGCAAACAGAAGAAATGGCGAGACACAGCAGAGTTGCGCCGACCAATGCGCTAAGCAGTACGCCGTGCGCCAGGCGCAGAGTCCAGTACTTCCTAATCCTGACATGACTAGATTTGGAAGTTGCCAAGGATGGACCCCAGAGCAGTATATAAAGAAGAGAAGGAGGCTAGGGTTTCAGTAAGCAATAATCATCAGAGAGAGGCAACACCCCACATCAGAGGGCCACGAGAGAGCGGCACTCTGGAAAACACACGGACTTGTTGAGAGGACTTGCGCCAGCCGACTGCGCCAGCCGAAAGACATACTGCACGCATTGTTTGCTACTTGTTTCTCAGATACATTAGACCTTATTTTACTATTCTATGATGTTTATCACTAGCATGTCTAGCTAAACGCTTAGTGTTGGTTGGGCATGAGTCTATGATGTATTTCCTTTGAGACTTGAGCGTAATGCATAGTTTGCTTGCTTGTATTAACTCTGTGCATACGGAGACAGCTAGTTGCATGAGTAGGGGAAGCCTTGAACCGTAATCTTACTCTTGTTGCTTGCTCGTCATATGTTAAACTAGTTGATAGCTTTACGGTGACAACTAGGAGTAACGAGCTAGGGTGATCAGTTGCTACCTTGAACGGATTCGTAGCTGTTTTAGTCTAGTTCTAGGGATTAATAGCACATGAACTTTGAACGGAACATGCGCACGTGTTAGGAAGCCTTGACCGGACACTAACCCAAGTGAAATCAAGCTATAGACATATTAGAGTCAATGATAAGGAATGCACTCATAGAGGATTGTCTACCAAATACTTCTCATAGTCATAGTACTTAATCTCTACTGCCTGCGCACGTCTGGTGCATCTTCCTGCGTTACATTAGCTACTGTTTACTTGCGCATCGCGCAACCCCAAGCAATCACTCACCCCCCCAATCTTCGTAAGTGTAGGATACTGGCTAAAACTGAACTACTTGCTCCCTGTGGAGATCGACCCTTACTTAACCGCTGTACTAGTGGAAGAGGAAGGATTATATTTGACGCGCACAACGACGCGCGATCAGTGACCTCCGTAAAGAACCATTAAGGGACCCGGGGGAGGGTGATTAGATTTAAAGTGAGTGCCAAAATACTGAGCCAACCACCCGTACAAGTATTGAGCCGGAAAAAAGGAGTTAGACAAAGCAGGTTTCGGGGCAACCATCATTGCATTCAGACCATGATAGATGTTAGCTAGTACCGGTGCTGCTAAACTAAAACGGGCACCGCTTGCCATCTGAGTAGCCACCTCAAACGTACCTGGCCTAATTAACTTATCCACGTGATGAGGTAGCACGAATACACATAACCAACATGATATGAAGGCTGCCAGATAGGTCGTCTTTCTCTCTTCTTCGTCAATGATGCCGAGTACAGAAAATATCTCTAATTCCTCGGGAGCTCAAGAAGAAGATATAGCAGGAACTTCCCCACTAGGATTAAACGTATGTTTCGGACGAGCCTCTGATTCACGAACTCGTTTCTTGAGCGGCTTTTCATAATGAAGCTTCTGCTTACACCAAATATTTATCCATTGGGTGGCACGAACTTTATTTTTAACTTCAGGTTGATCGTCGAGACGACAATACGCGCTAAACAAGTGCCAACATGCCCGAGAGATCAGCCTCTTGCCATCTGGTCCGCGTGCTTCCATAGCACTATAACTGGGAACTGCTTCGTCATAGATATGACCTATCACGGGCAACCCGCCGAGCTTAAAAAGATCCCAAAGAGAAATTAACCACTCGCCTGTTTGGGTATGTAGAGTATTAGTTTCCGGACACCAACTCTCACAAAAAGTACGTAAAATGTTGTTATCATGGTCATACAAATATAGAGAAGCGTAAACGGCAGCTAAAATGCGGCAAGTATCCAGCTCAGAGGCATAACGAGCAATGACATCTTCTACCCATTCCCAGTATAACGGTATGTAAGAGAATGCACCAGGGATCTTCAGATAACTACTACCCCACTTTGAGGAGTTATAAACGATTCTACGTCCAAGCATAGGAAATTGATGGTCTATAGGATCATCTTCTTTTGAAAGACTCCTAAGGACATATGTGTCCTCCTCACCCCTTTTGATAGTGTGGCGTACTGTCATCCTCGCATGAAACCTTCGGGTCATCTCAGTTAAATCCAGCGGAGTCTCTGGACGTAGCATTGATCTGCGTACAGGAAACTTATGTCTAGTCTTAGATGTTCTACCTGTAGGGGTATTGATCCGCGCGTCGTTGTGCTCCTCTTCCACTTAGTACAGTGGTTAAGTAAGGGTCGATCTCCACAGGGAGCAAGTAGTTCAGTCTTTAACCTGTTGTCTATACTTATAAAAAGGGGGGGGTTATATGAGAGATTGGGGGTGCGCGATGCGCAAGTAGGCAGTAGCTAGCGTAACGCAGGAATTTGCACTAGACGTGCGCAAGCAGTAGAGATTAAATACTATGACTATGAGAAGTATTGGGCAGACAATCCTCTATGAGTGCATTCCTTATCATCAACTCTAAACGTCTATAGTTTTCGGTTTACTTGGGTTAGTGTCCGGTCAAGGCTTTCTAACACGTGCGCATGTTCCGTTCAAAGTTCATGTGCTATTAATCCTTAGAACATAGACTAAAACAGCTGCGAATCCATTCAAAGTAGCAATTGATTACCCTAGCCCGTTACTCCTAGTTGTCACCGTAAAGCTATCAACTAGTTTAACATATGACAAGCAAGCAACACAAGTAAGATTGCGGTTCAAGGCTTCCCCTACTCATGCAACTAGCTGTCTCCGTATGCACAGAATTAATACAAGTAAGTAAACTATGCATTAAGCTCAAGTCTCAGAGGAAATACATCATAGATTCATGCCCGACCAACACTAAGAGTTTAGCTAGACATGCTAGTGATAAACATCATAGAATAGTAAAATAATAACTGAGAAACAAGTAGCAAACAGCACGTGCAGTATGTCTCTCGGCTGGCGCAGTCGGCTGGCTCAAGTCCTCTCAACAAGTCCGTGTGTTTTCCAGATTGTTGCGCAGTGCCTCCTTGGTGTGCCTCTGATGAACTCAGAGTGCTGACTCTGATTCAGTATGCATATGTGTGTCTCAAACCCTAGACCTCTTCCCCTTTATATACTGCTCAAGAGGCTCTTCTTGGCAACTTCCAAATCTGGTCACTGGACTCCGCGCCTGGCGCACGGCATCGACTAGCGCATCGGCTAGCGCACCGCTACTGACTTTCGCCATCTTCTCTCCTGTTTGTGCTGCTAGCTCCGCAGGCAGATTTTTCACTCCTAGAATGCTGCCTGTTAGCGCGTATCCGACTCAAGGACTCGTTTTGCCCTGTAATACAAAAACACTAGAAACGAGTAATCTTGCTCATAAAATAGTGCAAACAAGCATAGGGTTATGATCTAAATAATGCGTACAAATAGCCTCTATCAGGTATCCATGACGCAAAGATACCAATTTCCATCTTCCGGAAAGTCTTTAAAGTACACCATCGTTTGCACCTGAGAAAACAAATAATATAACATATAAGAAGGCACATGCATACCCACTATAAAAAAAAAAAAAAAAAAAAAGAGTGTGATTGTCATAATCTTGGCATCATCAGGTTTGGACAACAATCTCCACTCAGACTACTATTGGGATTACCGCCGCTGTAAAAGCAACTGGGTTCCGAACCGTCCAAGTATGGATATCATCGGACGATAACCAACACTGAAACTATTGTTGGGATTACCGCCGCTGTAACAGCAGCTGGGTTCCCAACCGTCCCAGTATGATTATCATCAGACGATAACCAACACTGAGACTACTGTTGGGATTACCGACGCTGTAAAAGCAACTGGGTTCCGAACCCTCCAAGTATGGTTATCATCGAAAGATAACCAACACTGAAACTACTATTGGGATTACCGCCGCTATAACAGCAGTTGGGTTCCCAACCGTCCCAGTGTGATTGTCATTGCTTCAAGATCACCTTCCTGCCCAACACAAACAAAAGCAAAGCATACCGATACAAACATAATATTTATCATAAAGGTGATCACACAAACAATTAAAGAGCTAAATGAGCTACTGAACGATGATGTCAACCAATTCCAAGCTGCAACCAGAAGGAAATATTAATGAGAGAATAACCTGCGCAAGTCAGAGCAAATAATAGAGCTAAGTATATGCCTCTGATATTAATTTTTAAGGAGACTTGACCAACAACATCAGGTATGACGAAATTGACAAATCAAGAGGCTTGTCACACAAACCTGTTAAACGGTAACAGTGAGTGTTTCTAGATTGCAATAAAGACTCTCGCAACGATGAAACTTGATTCCTGACTGCATATTTTTTTTAAAAAAAAATTCAGCTGCGCTTAAGGGGTATTAAGAAGCTCTTTACAATTCAGTTTTTAAGAATCCACAAAAGAGAATATAGATGGAGCCGAACTTGCAACCCTGATGGCTTCACTTGGGGAGCTCAAAATTAACTCACCCAAAAAAGCGGCATCATTAAAAGATAAGCTGGCAGCAGTCAGTCCACTTCTTGAAGATTTAAGAGCTGAGCGGGATGAAAGAAAGAAGCAATTCACTTATATAAAGGAACAACTGGAGAAAATAAGTGAAGAAATTTCAGGGTACAACAATTTAAGCAGTAATCTGACCTCTACTGTTTGTCTTGAAGAAGATGATTTATCACTGCGCAAACTCACTGACTACCAGAATCATCTGCGGGCACTTCAAAAGGAGAAGGCGGACCGTGTTACGAAAATCCTGGAATATGTAAATGAGGTGCATTCTTTATGTGTTGCGCTTGGAATGGATTTCGGAAAGACAGTAAGTAAAGTGCATCCAAGTTTGCATGCGAATAGCTTAGAACAGTCCACAAACATTGGGAACAACGTGCTGGAAGGTCTAGAGCAAGCAATCTACAAGTTAAAATTAGAAAGAAAAGCTCGATATATGAAGGTCAAAAACTTGGCGTCCATGCTGACTGAACTGTGGAATTTGATGGACTCACCTTACGGAGAGAAGAGATCAAATTTTCAGACATAACTTTTGTTGCTGGATCATTAGAGACAGAAATCACTGAACCTGGTCTTTTAACACCGGAGATAATCGAGCAGGCATCTGAAGAAGTGGAAAGGCTTAAAACACTGAAAGCTAGTCGAATGAAGCAGCTGGTAATGAACAAAAGGTCAGAGTTGGAGGAGATATGCAGAGTAAATCACATAGAACCTGACACCAGCACAACTATTGAAAAAGTTGGTGCTTTGATAGATGCTGGCTTAATGGATCCATCGGAACTTCTTTCAAGTATTGAATCACAAATTGTTAAAGCAGAAACAGAAGCTGTTTTTCTCCAATACCAACAAACATTGGATAAAGTATCTATTCTGGAAAGTAAACTTAACATGGCATTAGAGGATGCCAAAAGCTTTGATCAAAAGAGAAGCACAAGGAGAAGAAGAAATAAGAGCACTGAAGGTTGCACTTGCAAAGCTGATGGCAGAGAGAGATGCTGGTCTTCAGCGATATAAGCAGTGCTTGGATACAATTTCTCAACTAGAGATCAAAATCTTTCTGATTCAACAGGATGCCAAAGAACAAGTTGGACCACTACCAAATTCTCAAACACCCAATTAACCACTAAAACATGTTAATTCAGTACCAATCAAACCTCAACTGAGCTCAAACAAACACAAGGAATGAATTTAAGAAACAAAAATTCAATGCAGCAAAAGAGTCAGATGAATTCAAGCAACCCAATCACAACAAGTTGAAAACTTTACCGATCAAAACTCGTCTGCTCGTGCGCTCGTGTTCTTTGCTTCAATGGCAAGTGTTGTCTCAGTCCTCTGTGATAGAATTTCAAAGGCCAAGGCTGGCAATTCCCAGATCGAATTTCAACTTGGGAACCCTAGCGCAAGCCCAACTATTTATATGAGTTAAGGTTTTCCTAATTTGGCTGAAATATTCAAAATTGAAAAAAAAAATAACCAAATCAGGAGATACCAAAATCTGTGATCAAAAAATAAAAACGGATTGACAAAGAAATAAGGAAATCAGAAACAAGGTATCATTTGTCAAATCGGATAACGAGATGATGACTTAAAAGAAACAAGTGTTGTTACAACAAGTTTGGCAACTCTCAATTCAAATAATTTCAGGTCAACCGCCAAATCGGTTAACGACAGGCTGACTCGACAAAAAAAAAAAAAAGAATGATGTGGGCGATCCCGTAACTAGCGAATGCTCATACAAATTCAAGTCAACCGCCAAGTTGGATAACGACAGGTGACTTAAAGGACAAACCATACGACAAGTTGGATAATAACAGGTTGACTCAAATGAAGTCGAGTATTCATACGACAAGTTCGATGCTCGCTGACTTCCAAATCAACCCATAATGACTCAGAACCACACCACGTGAAAGCACTCATTCAAATGGTGCGCGTGACTTGGTCCTGTGGGGGGCAATTTGTAGGCATTAAAAATTTATTAAAATGCTTAAAACTAGTTTAAAATGATTATTTTGAATTAATATAATTTTTTAATTTAATTTAGTTATTTTAAATGAAGTATGGGCCGGACCCGACAAATTTTCTGGGTCATAAGTGACTAATGGACCAAAACTTACTAAAAGCCCACAAAGGAGGCCCGGTATTCAAACCCAGTAAATTCTTTATAAATGGAGAGTTCATGATTCATTTGAGAGATCCAGAAACCCTAGATAAGAAGACTTCTTTGAGGAAAGCAACATTGCAAACAACAAGTACGCAAATTGTACCGTTTGCTGAACTTTCTTCAAGAAGTGTCAAGCATCAAGTGAGACCAAGTCATCGTGACCCTTGCTTACGCAACTCAAATCAGAACTGTTACGTAGTAGAATCAGAGGGATTCTAGAGATTGTACACATAAACTTTTTGAAGAGCAATAAAATTATTTGTTCTGTTATTTTGTGCTTTGCAAAATAATTCGTGTACAGGAGCTTTGATCAGCAGCTGTGTCTGAGGCCCAGCCCATTTGCAGATTTCTAATTTTATTCCCAATCAAATTAGGAAACCTGGGGGTGACTTACCGCTGAAGAAATTAGAAAGTTTTATTCTCCTATAAATAGCAAAGCTACTCTAGAGTTTTTAGGCATCTTTTGATTAAAAAAACACACTCTGGCCGTCATTCAAGTTTCAAGCAATTACTTTACCGAAGAAGCGAGATTTTGGAGTAACGCTGTAGCGCACGCAACGGAACGTCATCAGAATTTTTGTATCACTTCTCATTACATTTACATTCAAATTCATGATTTATTCCCAAGCTATGAGTAGCTAATTCTATTGTGTATTAGCTAAGGCATGAATTGCAATATGTGACTTGAGACCCTCGTTATATTCAGTGTTTTGCAAAATTATTCTTATGCGCTGATTTCTTATGATGATGAATTGCATGTCTAAATGATTACTAGTGTAGATTCTTAGCCGTGTATTTGATTTTCTATCATTACTTGTTTGATACCTAGCGGAGATAACAAGTTTAGAACTATAGGATTAATAGCACTAAGACTAGTCATCTTAGGATAACTCGCTTGACTCATTACATGGTTCTAGCGAACTAGGGTTTTAATATATGCTAGCACTGAATTAAAACTAGCCATGAAGCATGTGGATGTATCCTTAGTGGGAACTCTTGGGTTATAGAATACGTTGGATTGGTTGATGATACGAGTACATTACAAGGATTGTCTTAGCAGATACATGTTTCTCTCATTGAACTCTTAGTCGTCGTTTCTGCATTTTTGCGATTGTTGAATTTTCTTTTATTGAGACTCTGAATTTTGTGACACAAACCCCCCAAGTTCCTAATTACTATTAGTGAGTGTACTCTTGACAGAGTTCTAAAGGATCGACCCTACTTGCCACTACACTAGTGCTTGTAGGAAACAAATAACAAATTTGGCGCTTACAACGATCGCGTGCAAAGTTGCTACGACATCTTATTGTTACACATCTGTGAACTGTAGCTATCTATCTATTACTAGAGTGTGTAGACTGTGTGAGCAAGTCTGTGTAGCTAATCTGTTTGATCAGATTGAGCAAAGATTTCGACTAGGTTAGAAGTAGAGGTTAAACTAGCGTTGGCTGAGTTTTGGAATCCTTTGTACTTGAACCGAGTTAGTAATATCTTGTGGACCAAGTGAAGTCCTCCTCGGACGTAGGCAGATGTCGAACTGGGTAATCGAAGCTTGTGCCTTCATCAGGTTCGGACGAAGCAAAGAAATTCTGCAAAGTGACCTAGAGGTTGCTACTGCAACCTGTTTTAACCTGTCACCAGCAGCGAGCATAATTTCACATTATTTTTAGGAATTCAGAAGGTGCATTTTTTAATCCAAATGGGATAACATTCCATTCTTATTGTCCTATTGGAACATTAGAAGTTGAAATTCGCAGTGTCTCAGTTCGACAGATTTGTGAACAAGCAGTTGCTGCAGCACACTCTTGTTCACTCGGAAATTGTCTCAGCAAACAATGAAAAAGACAGAAGTTTGTTCACCCAGTTTGGCCAATTGCCTACGTCTGGGGAGGACTATTCTCCAGTCCTCAATCCACTCAAAACAAAGGTCTCCAAGTACACTCGGTTACAACTCACGCAACCTATGCTACTCAACCTTGTGTGGATCACTCAACACAATCAGAACAAGCTCTGACTTGTGTCAGCACACCCTCTACAATATGTCAATCTAGAATAGCTACAGTCTTCTCAAAAACTCAGCCTATTCTAAACTACACACACTCAGCAGGGTTGCTGTAGCAACTGCTGTAACACACAGCTGAAGCACAATTTGTCCGCGTCGCTCCAAAGCCTTCTGCCGAGCCGTTCGAACGATTCCACGAGCGTTGCACACTCTGGAATACTCCCCCTCACTCAGTGACCACCTGCCACTAGCGAGAACCACCGCTTAGACACTCGACCGAGCCACACACCCGTCAGTTCTTCCGCGGCTGCCCTTGATCAACCAACAAGCACCAAGCTCTGAATTGGCTTCTAGATCAAGCTCGAATCAGACTCTGCAAGTTCTGATTCTCTTCTGCTTCTATCACCGCAGCTCTGCGCTCACGCTCTGCTCTCGGGTGATGATCGAAGAATTCGTCCGCCACACACCAAAATTGCTCTCTGTAAATTCTGTGTATGCACTCGTGTATCCCTCAGCTTCGATCAATCATTCTGCTCTAAACCCGTTCTTCTAAAATAGCAGCACCAGCTTTAAGCAATGTCCAGGTTTAGGCAATGTCCCAAAAAGAACAATTATCTCCTAAAATCTAGGAGATTAGATTTGATATTTGTCTACAATGCAAATCTCCTTCTCTGACTAGTAAACCTTCTGGAAAATACTCCACAGCTTTTTAGAAAATCTTCAGATGCTCTCTGTAGAGTTTCCAGCCCTTCAAGGCAAGCTCAGGTAGCTGCTGCTTCTCGGACAGATGAAACAGCCAGTTGAACAAGCTCCTGCTATAGCATCCCCTGCTGCAGCTGCTGCTAGTTCACTTCTGCTGGCCTGCTTGTTTACTTGTGCTGTAGCAACTCCTTGTTCACTTGTGCTGGTTTTGTCAAACACTGCCATACTACATTATCAATCTCCCCCTTGGCATTTTGACAAAACCTTAGAGAGTTTGTTTCCAGAATAAAAATTCTTAACCTCTTCTTCTTCTCCTTATCGTCTCCTCTCCCTTTTTGGAACAAATGACAAGGGGGCGGTCTCCTAGCCGTCCTATGGAGGTAAAACACAGAGCCCCAGAGAGGCTCGCAGGTCTTCGAACCGGGCTGCATCCAGAGCATTTGTGAAGATATCAGCAAGTTGTTTGGCAGACACCACATGCTGTAGCGCAATGATATTCTTTTCAACTAGATCACGGATGAAGTGATGACGAATGTCTGATCGCGCGTCGTTGTGCTCGTCAAATATAATTCCTTCCTCTCCCACTAGTACAGCGGTTAAGTAAGGGTCGATCTCCACAGGGAGCAAGCAGTGAGTCTTAGCCAGTAACCTACACTTAAGAAAACGGGGGTTGCGTGAGTGATTGGGGGTTTTGCGCGATGCGCGAGTAACAGTGAATATCGTAACGCGGGGAATTGCACTAGACGTGCGCAAGCAGTAGAGATTAAATACTATATTTATGAGAAGTATTGGGCAGACAATCCTCTATGAATGCATTCCTTATCATCGACTCTAGACATCTATAGCTTGTGTTTTACTTGGGTTAGTGTCCGGTAAAGGCTTCCTAACACGTGCGCATGTTCCGTTCAAAGTTCATGTGCTATTAATCCTTAGAACTAGACTAAACAGCTGCGAATCCTGTCACAGTAGCAACTGCCTACCCTAACTCGTTACTCCTAATTGTCACGGTAAGTTTGCGGTTCAAGGCTTCCCCTACGCATGCAACTAGTTTAACATGCGACAAGCGAGCTACACAAGTAAGTTTGCGGTTCAAGGCTTCCCCTACTCATGCAACTAACTGTCTCAGTACGCACAGAATTAATACAAGTAAATAAACTATGCATTAAGCTCAAGTCTCAAAGGAATACATCACAGATTCATGCCCGACCAACACTAAGTGTTTAGCTAGACATGCTAGTGGTAAACATCATAAAATAGTAAGTAATAACTAATGAATCCAAGAAAACGGTAGCAAACAATGCGTGCAGTGTCTTCTCTCGGCTGGCGCAGTCGGCTGGCGCAAATCCTCTCAGCAGGTCCGTGTGTTTTCCAGTCCTGCCGCGCAGTGCCTCCTTCGCGTCCTCTGGTGCCTCTGGAACAACAGTCTTTTTCGAACTCCCTGAAACCCTAGACTTCCTCTCTTCATATACTGCTCAGGAGGTTCATCTTTTGGCAACTTCCAAATCTGGTCACTGGGACTTTGCGCCTGGCGCACGGCATTGGTTGGCGCAATCGGGTAGCGCACCTCTGCTGTCTTTCGCCATTTCTTCTTTTGTTTGCGCCGCTAGCTCCACAGGCTGATCTTTCACTCCTAGAACGCTGCCTGTTAGCGCGTATCCGACTTAAGGACTCGTTCTGACCTGATATACAAAAAATATTGGAAACGAGTAATCTTGCTCATAAAATATTGCAAACAAGCATAGGGTTATGATCTAAATAATGTGTATAACTAGGCTCTATCAAACCCCCCACACTTGCCCCTTGTTCGTCCCGAACAAGTACTGAAACGCGGATACAATTACCTTTTCTGGAGACTAGCGCACAGCCTTGCATTCTAGCGCAAAATGCACAGTTGCTCAACTTGTGCTGCTCTATCACCTGCGCACAACTGCACTCAATAGTTCTAATATAATAATCCCGAAATTTCATTACCTCTCAGCCGGGATGAAGATCCTTGGATGACTGGGAGATAGCTCTTCTTAGGCTCCTGGTTGTCAGCTCCCGCTCCGAAGATAGGTATATGGTTTCTTGCGCGAGCTTCTTCCAGTGCGTGATTCGTTCGCACACTTCCTGGGAACCTGAGCCTTTGATGATATCCTTGTGGTCTTGCGCACGCAGGTACTAAGTAGTGCGCATGCTGATTTTTTGTAACGCAAATCATCTGCTTCTGCTGGTATTTTTCTTTTGTACAGCTTCCTTTCCAATTTGTTTCATTCCCAGAACAGTTCCAATCTCAGCCTTCGGATAGCAGCTATGGAACTCGTTCCGCTCTCCCTCCTTGGTCTGTCTGCGCCGGTCGGCGCACGCGTTTACATCCGCGCCCGCCTTCCTTAGCTCGGCTTCCAGAGAGAAGGTGGTCTGTTTTCCCACCTCGCCACGCTTGGGTATTTCGCCATTGGCATCTGCGTGACTGAGCGCGCTCTTTTGTTCCGAAGGTTGCGAAGCACCGGCCTCCACTAGCGCACTCGACCATATACCTCGCCTTCGAAGCACAAGCGCCTAACCGCCTCTCTGGAGCATTTCTATCAACTCCACATCCCCTGTATATCCCAACTAACAGGAGCAGAAAAAACGAAAAAATTATACTAAAACAGTAGATAGCAGTGCACACAATACGGATAGCGCAAAACAAGCTGGTGCGCATGCGCATCCTGCACCTTAGCGCACTACTGCTACTAATTCTCTTCAACTTAAACTAAGCTATACTAAAAATGCTCAAAACATGAAATGTAAGAGTAACGCCCCCCCCCCCCCCCCCCCACACTTGAACAGAGACGTGTCCCCACGACTCAAGCTCAAGCGCACGGAGGCTGCGCACATGCATGCAATGCAACGAAAATAAAGAACATACGAGTGAACACAAATAGTCACACAAAATATAGCAAGGGGGTCACAGAATGTAGGGCACAAATTTTCAGCACACATAATAGTCAACTAGACGCAGCAAAACAAAAGACACCACCCTAAAGAAAATCACTGTGCCTGCCCACGGCCTTAGAGGTCCTCCGAGCTAGACGCAGCTGACCTGCGCATTGATAGGCGCACGGTCCTGCGCACTTGTGTGACTAAAAAAAACTACCAAACCCTAAACTAGCTAAAAACACTCAAAAAAAACAAAACAAGCAGAATAAAATGTGCCAAAATAAAACGTGTCGGGTTACCTCCCGACAAGTGCCTTTGTTTAACGTCGTTGGCTCGACGGTACCTCGTTACGTGCCAAGAAGTGCGTCTGCAGCCTCCCCCACTCTTGCTCCTGAGTGTCCTTGCGCCAGTGCTTGTGTTACGATCTCATTGGTCCTGCGCAAAGGATAAAAGGGAAGGTCAGCATGTGATACATTATTCGTAAAGAGGGTAGATGCAGAGGAAGAGGAGATATAGGCGATGGGTGCCAGTTCTCCCTCTGAAGCATCTGGTGGTGCGTCTGGCGCAGCAGCTTGCGCGTCCACTATCTCTGGCTCGGCCAAGTCAATGTTGCGTGCTGCGCCATCCCAAGGTTCGCCCAAGTACCGTTTGACTCTCTGCCCGTTAACCTGAAAACGATGCTGGTGCCCGTCTTCTAATTCAAGTGTGCCGTAGGGGAAAACCTTGGTGACGGTGTATGGTCCCGTCCACTTGCTGCGCAACTTCCCAGGCATGAGCTTCAGGCGTGATGAAAATAATAATACCTGAACGCCTGGTTCAAATGTGCGCCGGAGGATATGCTTGTCATGAAACGCCTTGGTGCGCGCTTTGTAATCGCGCAGTCCCTCATATGCGTCCAGGCGCAGTTCTTCTAGTTCGCTCAGCTCAAATGCGCGTTCTTTTCCTGCCTCATCCAAGTTCAAGTTGCAAATACGTAATGCCCAATATGCCTTGTGCTCGAGCTCTACTGGCAGGTGGCATGCCTTCCCATAGACCAGCCGGAATGGTGAGGTTCCAATGGGCGTCTTGTATGCAGTGCGGTATGCCCATAGCGCATCATCCAGGCGCTGGCTCCAATCCTTGCGCGACGGCCTCACAGTCTTTTCCAAAATGCGCTTGATCTCTCTGTTAGAAACTTCGGCCTGTCCATTTGTCTGCGGATGGTAAGCGGTGGACGTCTTGTGGCGCACCCCATAGTGCTTGAAAACTTGCGCCACAACCCTGTTGCAGAAGTGCGTCCCCTGGTCGCTGATAACTGCCTTAGGCACTCCGTACCTGCAAAATATGTTAGTTCTGAGAAAATCAGCGACAGTCTTACCATCATCCTTGCGCGTGGCCTTAGCTTCGACCCATTTGGATACGTAATCCACGGCCACCAGTATGTACTCGTAGCCGGCAGATGGGGGAAATGGACCCATGAAGTCGATTCCCCAAACATCGAACACTTCATCCACCAAAATCGGGGTCTGCGGCATCTCGTTGCGCGCGGAGATTCCTCCAGTGCGCTGGCACTTGTCACATTTCCTGCAGTGGTCATAGGCATCTCTGAATAGGTGCGGCCAGTAGAATCCGCAGTCCAAGATCTTCCTGCTCGTGCGCTTGGGACCGAAATGTCCTCCACAGGCGTGCGCATGACAAAACATCAACATAGAGTTAATCTCATGGTCAGGCACGCAACGTCTTAATATCCGATCTGGACCTATTCTAAGCATGTAAGGATCATCCCAAAGGTAATGCTTGGACTCATGTTTCAATCGCATGCACTGAGTTTTATTGAAATGGGGAGGGAACGCACCTGTGACCAGGTAATTTGCGATATGCGCATACCATGGTACCTTACCTGTTAGCGCCATCAGATGCTCGTCAGGGAATGTCTCCTTGATCTGCCCTGGCTCCTCATCCTTTACGATCCTGCTCAGGTGATGAGCGACGGTATTGTCCGTGCCCTTCTTATCTTTGATCTCTAAGTCGAATTCCTGAAGCAGAAGTACCCAGCGCATCAGGCGCGGCTTGGTCTCTTTCTTGGACATGAGGTAGCGGATAGCTGCGTGGTCCGTGTAGATGATGACTCTGGCGCCTAGAACATATGCTCGGAACTTCTCCAGCGCAAATACAATTGCCAGAAGCTCCTTCTCCGTGGTGGTGTAGTTCTTCTGCGCGGAGTCCAGTGTGCGCGATGCATAGTAGATGGCATGCGGCTTCTTGTCCTCGCGCTGCCCCAAGACTGCTCCTACTGCGTAGTCACTTGCGTCACACATCAGCTCGAATGGCAGGTTCCAGTCTGGTGCGCGCATCACTGGCGCACTGGTCAGCGCTTCTTTCAGCTTATCGAACGCCGCCCTGCACTCATCAGTAAAATCGAAGCACACGTCTTTTTGCAACAGGTTAGACAGGGGTATGCAAAATTTAGAGAAATCCTTAATAAAGAGCTTGTAAAACCCAGCATGCCCTAAGAATGATTTCACGTCGCGCACGTTGGTGGCATAAGGTAGATTAGAAATAATATCTATCTTAGCTTTGTCTACCTTAATAACCTCCTCTGAAATGATATGACCTAGTACTACTCCGTGCGTTACCATGAAGTGACATTTTTCGTAATTTAGCACTAAGTTCTTAGAGATGCAGCGCGCTAAGACTTTATCGAGATGTGTTAAGCATGCATCAAAGGTACTCCCATATACAGTGAAATCATCCATGAACACTTCTATGCATATACCAATCATATCAGAGAAAATGCTCATGACGAGGCGTTGGAACGTACCTGGCGCGTTGCACAGCCCAAAAGACATACGCCGAAACGCAAATGTTCCGAAGGGGCATGTGAACGTGGTCTTCTCTTGATCCTCCGCAGTTATGGGTATCTGATTGTAACCTGAATATCCGTCCAAAAAACAAAAGTAAGGCTTACCTGCCAAGCGATCCAGCATCTGGTCCATGAAGGGTAGCGGGAAGTGGTCCTTGCGCGTTACAGCGTTCAGCTTTCTGTAGTCGATGCACATGCGCCAGCCAGTTTGTATGCGCTTGGGAACTAGCTCGCCCTGCGCATTCTCCTCCACCGTGATTCCTCCTTTCTTTGGCACAACGTGCACCGGGCTGACCCATTTGCTGTCTGAGATTGGGTAAATGACCCCTGCGTCAAGCAACTTCAGGACTTCCTTTTGCACTACCTCCATCATATTTGGGTTTAACCTGCGCTGAGCCTCCCTGGATGGTTTGGCACCATCTTCCAACAGAATTCGGTGCATGCACACGTCTGGGCTCACTCCGCGCAGATCAGCAAGAGTCCATCCAATAGCGCGCTGGTTCCTGCGCAGCACCTGTTGTAAGCGCGCCTCCTGCTCTTTTTCCAATCCCTTCTTGATGATCACTGGCAGGGTGTCCTCATCTCCCAAGAAAATGTACTTGAGGTGCTCCGGGAGTTGCTTCAGTTCGATCTTGGGTGCCTGTTCAATGGAGGGCAAGATTTTGTTAGTGGTGCAAATATGAACTATATCAAGTGCTTGTGTGGGTGCTGGTTCAGCACTGCTTAGCTCCTCCTCATGCTCCTCCAGCTCTGCCTTTGTCAGTAGCTCCGGTCCTATGGTGGCGCTCGCACACTGTGCGTCTGTGACTAAATCGTCAAAGCTGTCCATTGCGTGCACGGTAGCGTCCTCATGTGGGTGTTGCATCCCTTCGAAGATGTTGAAATGGATTTCTTCCCCATCTACCTCCATGGAGAGCGTGCCCCTCCACACGTCTATCTTCGTGCGCGCAGTCATCAGAAACGGTCTGCCTAGGAGGATCTGCGCACCGCTGGCGCTTGATTCACCCTCCATTTCGAGCACATAAAAGTCTGCTGGGAACACCAGCTCTCCTACTCGAACTAGGACATCTTCTATCATGTCTGCAGGTTGTTTGCACGATCTATCTGCTAGCTGAATTGTGAGACCTGCAGGTTTTAGTGGTCCAAGGAGCAAGGTCGCATAGAGAGAATATGGTAATAAATTGATTGATGCGCCGAAATCGATCATGCAATTGCTTACCGTGGTTTTTCCTAAGGTGCAAGGGATAGTGAATGTACCTGGATCTCGGCACTTAGGTGGTACCTTTTGTTGCACGATTGCTGAGGCCTGCGCATTTAGCATTACCTGTGCGCATTCGCCTGTCCTCCTTTTATTTGTGCACAGCTCTTTTAAAAACTTCGCATACCTGGGAATCTGTCGAATAGCTTCTATGAGAGGTATGTTGATTTCCACCTTGCTGAACAGCTCATATAGTTCCTTGTCCAGTGCTTCTTTTCTTGCCAGTGGTGCCTGCACAGGGAAAGGAGCAGGTATGTTAGTACAATTTTTGTCCTGGTTTGTCGAGTGAGACATACCTGGCGCTTTGCCCTGCTGGTTCGTGGTTGGCGCTTCTGATTGCGCCTCTGGCTCTGGTTGCGCACTCTGAGCTGCTGGATCTGGGACTTGCGCAACTGGTTGCGCGGGCGCCTGCGCGGTCTGCTCTGTTCCCACTGTGCGCCCAGTCCTCAGTGTTACTGCATTAACTCCTCCTTTAGGGTTCTGAATCACTTGCGAAGGCAGGTTGCCATCGCTCTTTTTCAGCTCATACACCGTGGTTGCAATTTGTGATAGATGCTTTTCTATGGATTCGAACCTCTTGTCATACTTTTCGTCATTCTTGCGCACTGTGTCTGCTAGCTGCCCCATGATATCTTCCAACGATCGCCTTGGTTGCTGATTGTTCTGCGCTGGTGCGTCTGTGCGGCGATGCGGTGGATTGTAGGGTGCAGCTTGTTGCGTCTGCTGTGGCGCGCGCTGATCAGTGGGCTGCCTCTGGAAATTGTTCTCTTCTCTCCATCTGAATCCATTTGCAGCAAGCCCAAAGCGCGGCTGATTCTGCCTCTGCGGTCCTCTGTTGTCCCACCCTCCAAGGGCATTTACATCTCCAGTTTCTTCAAAAAGTGTTGGGCATTCGTCTGTCTTGTGCTCAGTGGACCTGCAGAATTCACATACCTTTGGCGCAACTGGTTGTGCGCTCTGCGCACTCATCAGCTTCTGTAGCATGGCCTTCATTTCTTTGATCTCAGCGCTTGCCTCTACCTGATGCACAGAACGATTACGACTACTTTCAAGTGTCAATTGATGTCTTACCTGCCCAGCAGAATCTTCTATCAGCTGCCATGCATCCTCCGGGTACATGTTGCAAATGTCCCCTCCTGCGCATGCATTCAGTAGTCGCAGCTCCATGGGCAGCAGTCCATTCAGAAAGTTCTCTATCAGCACATTCTGGGGAAGCCCGTGATTGTAGCAGTTGGCTTCTAGCTCCCTGAAACGCTCGTAGTATTCTGACAGAGACTCCCCTGCGCCTTGCCTTGGCGCGGCCAATTCCCTTCTGAGCAGCGCAATCTTCGCTGCTGGATAAAATTTATCTAAGAATTTCTTCTGCAGCTGCTCCCATGTGTGGATTGATCCTGCGGGTAGGCTCATCAGCCAGTGTTTGGCTGCATCGCTCAATGAAAATGGGAACGCCTTCATCTTCAGCGCTTCATCGTTCTCCCCCAAGGTCTTCATGTTCTCGCAAATGATTAGGAACTCCCGCACATGCTTGACTGGATTTTCGTTGTTCATTCCGTGAAACTTGGGCATGTGATGGATGAGTGAGCTCCTCAGTTCGAACTGTCCGTCGGGCGGAAGCACTATGCACCATGGCTGGTTAATAGTGAGTGGGGCTGACATTTCGCGCACTGTCCTGCGCCTCGTGACTAGACGAACGGGTGGCGCAAAGTATGGTTCAGCGGCCATCCGTGCGTCGACCTCACGCTGCACTTCCTCTCTGAATAGGGCTGCGCGGTTATGTGCCCTTGCTTCCTCTGGGGTTCTGTCTCCCAGGTTATCTCCAACCACACTGTTATCCTCCATGTCCTGATCCAAACTCAAGAAACGAAATTAAATGGCAACGAAGTTGTTGCGTCTGTCAGTGCGCAACTAGAATCTGCGCAGCGCAACTGTTTCAAGGTTGCGCAGGCTGATGTGATTGTGCGCTGTCAGAAACAACAACGAGAAAACAAAACAAAATGAAATAACTAGTTACTAAAATGAGAAATGTAAGCTAGCTAAAACTTAGCTGTGTTGCTCCCCGGCAACGGCGCCAAAATTTGATCGCGCGTCGTTGTGCGCGTCAAATATAATTCCTTCCTCTCCCACTAGTACAGTGGTTAAGTAAGGGTCGATCTCCACAGGGAGCAAGCAGTGAGTCTTAGCCAGTAACCTACACTTAAGAAAACGGGGGTTGCGTGAGTGATTGGGGGTTTTGCGCGATGCGCGAGTAACAGTGAATATCGTAACGCGGGGAATTGCACTAGACGTGCGCAAGCAGTAGAGATTAAATACTATATTTATGAGAAGTATTGGGCAGACAATCCTCTATGAATGCATTCCTTATCATCGACTCTAAACATCTATAGCTTGTGTTTTACTTAGGTTAGTGTCCGGTAAAGGCTTCCTAACACGTGCGCATGTTCCGTTCAAAGTTCATGTGCTATTAATCCTTAGAACTAGACTAAACAGCTGCGAATCCTGTCACAGTAGCAACTGCCTACCCTAACTCGTTACTCCTAATTGTCACGGTAAGTTTGCGGTTCAAGGCTTCCCCTACGCATGCAACTAGTTTAACATGCGACAAGCGAGCTACTCAAGTAAGTTTGCGGTTCAAGGCTTCCCCTACTCATGCAACTAACTGTCTCAGTACGCACAGAATTAATACAAGTAAATAAACTATGCATTAAGCTCAAGTCTCAAAGGAATACATCACAGATTCATGCCCGACCAACACTAAGTGTTTAGCTAGACATGCTAGTGGTAAACATCATAAAATAGTAAATAATAACTAATGAATCCAAGAAAACGGTAGCAAACAGTGCGTGCAGTGTCTTCTCTCGGCTGGCGCAGTCGGCTGGCGCAAATCCTCTCAGCAGGTCCGTGTGTTTTCCAGTCCTGCCGCGCAGTGCCTCCTTCGCGTCCTCTGGTGCCTCTGGAACAACAGTCTTTTTCGAACTCCCTGAAACCCTAGACTTCCTCTCTTCATATACTGCTTAGGAGGTTCATCTTTTGGCAACTTCCAAATCTGGTCACTGGGACTTTGCGCCTGGCGCACGGCATTGGTTGGCGCAATCGGGTAGCGCACCTCTGCTGTCTTTCGCCATTTCTTCTTTTGTTTGCGCCGCTAGCTCCACAGGCTGATCTTTCACTCCTAGAACGCTGCCTGTTAGCGCGTATCCGACTTAAGGACTCGTTCTGACCTGATATACAAAAAACATTGGAAACGAGTAATCTTGCTCATAAAATATTGCAAACAAGCATAGGGTTATGATCTAAATAATGTGTATAACTAGGCTCTATCAATGTCAATGTGCTTCGTTCTGCTGTGCTGAACCGGATTCTTAGATATGCTGATGGCACTCATATTGTCGCAGTAGAGGGTCATTTCATCTTGAGCAATCCCATACTCACTCAGCATTTGCTTCATCCACAACATTTGTGCACAGTAGCTCCCAGCAGCAATGTATTCAGCCTCGGCAGTGGATAGAGAAATGCTGTTCTGTTTCCTGCTGAACCAAGAGACCAGGTTATTTCCTAGGAAGAAGCACCCTCCCGAAGTGCTCTTCATGTCCTCCGAGCATCCTGCCCAGTCTGCATCACTGTATCCTACCAGATTAGCATTTGTGTTCTTAGTATACCATAAGCCATAGTCCACAGTTCCTCCAACATACCGAATGATGCGCTTGACCAACTGCAGGTGGCTATCTTTCGGACAAGCTTGAAATCTGGCACAGACTCCTACTGCAAATGAAATGTCAGGGCGGCTGGTAGTCAGGTATAGCAAGCTCCCAATCATACTTCTGTAGATAGTCTAACTCACTTCCATACCGTGCTCATCTTTAATGGCTTTAACATGAGTGGCAGCAGGAGTTCGTTTGTGACTGGCCTTATCTAGCTGGAATTTCTGCACAAGGTTCTTGCTGTATTTGCTTTGAGCAATAAAGATGCCATCTTCTTTCTGAGTAATCTCCAGACCAAGGAAGTATGACAGTTCTCCTACCATGCTCATTTGAAATTCTTGTTGCATGTGATTCACAAACTGCTTCACCAGGTGCTGAGACTTTGATCCAAAAACTATATCATCCACATATATTTGAGCAATGATCACATCTGACTGAGTTCTTTTGACAAATAGAGTTTTGTCAGCTCCCCCTCGTTTGTAGCCATGTTTTTCTAAGAACACTGTCAACCTCTCATACCATGCCCGAGGAGCCTGTTTCAGTCCGTATAAGGCTTTCTTCAATTTATATACATGCTCTGGGTGATAAGGATCTTCAAAACCTTTTGGCTGAGAGACATAGACTTCTTCAGAGAGGTCTCCATTCAGGAACGCACTTTTAACATCCATTTGATATAGTTTGAACCCCATGAAACACGACATTGCTAAAAGAAGTCTGATGGCCTCCAGGCGAGCCACTGGAGCAAATGTTTCTTCAAAGTCTAGACCCTCAATCTGAGAATATCCCTGGGCAACTAGTCTGGCTTTATTTCTTGTAATGTTGCCTTTTTCATCAGTTTTGTTTTTGAACACCCACTTTGTGCCTATAATATTTACTCCATTTGGTCTGTCTACCAGATCCCAAACATCATGTCTTTCAAACTCTGCCAATTCTTCCTGCATCGCCATTATCCAGAATTCATCAACCATGGCTTCCTTGAAATCCTTGGGTTCAATGCTGGACATAAAACATGTATTGAGATAAGCATGGCTTCTGGTTCTTCTTCTTTCTGACGGGTCTCCAATAACATTTGTCAAGGGATGATTCTTCTGAATCTTCTTCGGAGGCTGCCTTGAGGGAGGATTGGAAATCTTAGAGTTCACATCTTCAGACAAGCTTTCTAATTGTACATCTGGGTTTTCTGCTTCAGCACTTGCTGTAGCATCTTCTGGAGCAACAGCTTGTTCACTTCTGTTCTGTCTGACAGACACCTCCTCAAGATCAGAGTCTTCATCATCAGTGACAGTATCAGAGGGAGGGATTTCTTCAGCATCGTTGACAACAATATTTATGGATTCCATTACTGTATGTGTCCGCTGGTTGTAGACTCGATAAGCTCTGTTGTTTGTTGAGTAGCCCAGAAATAGACCAGGATCACTTTTTGGGTCTAGTTTCTGCCTATACTCCCGATCTCTTAGAATAAAACAGTCACTTCCAAAGACGTGAAAGTATTTAACTGTGGGCTTCTTTTGATTCCAGAGCTCATAGCAGGTCTGGTTGGTTCCTCTCCGTAAGGTGACTCTATTGATGATGTAACATGCGGTATTCATGGCCTCTGCCCAGAATTTCAGGGGAACCCTCTTAGCATGGATCATGACTCTGGCCATTTCTTGGATTGTTCGATTCTTTCGTTCCACTACACCATTCTGCTGAGGGGTAATGGGAGAGGAGTACTGATGTGAGATACCCCTTTGTCGACAGAAATCACCCATATCTTTGTTTTCAAATTCCCTGCCATGATCACTGCAAATGCTGCTGATTCTGAGGTTTTTCTCTTGCTCTAGACGAGACACCAGTGACACAATGACTCTCACAGTATCTGATTTTTCTCTGATAAAATCTATCCAGGTGAATCTGGAGTAGTCATCAACACATACAAATGCATACCTTTTCCTGCCCAGACTCTCGACTTCCATTGGTCCCATCAGATCCATGTGAATCAACTGTAGAGGCCTGGTGGTACCAATATCTTTGACTCTTGGATGCGAAGCCTTCTTTTGTTTCCCAATCTGACTGTCACCACATATAGAGTCTGTCTCCCCTTTTGGCAGCGGTATTCCTCTGACTAGACCTTCTGTAGCAATTCTCTTCAGAGTTCTCAGGTTAACATGCCCCATCCTTCTGTGCCATAGAGTCATTTCCTCGGCCTTTGTCAGCATACATTTCTAAATCGGTGAGTTTGAACTCACATTGAGAAGATAACAGTTGCTCTTTGATCTGGCTCCTTCCATTATACATTTTCCAGATTTGTCGAGGACTTTGCATGAGTCTTTCGTAAATTTTACCTGTTTAGTCCCATCACACAGCTGACTAATGCTTATGAGATTTGCCTTTAGCCCTTCCACTAGAAGAACATTGCTCAGGCTCGGCATTCCTTCAACTGCCAAAGTTCCCCTTCCCAGAACTCTTCCTTTCAGGCCGCTACCAAACTTCACACGTTGTTCCAAACAGGGTGTAATGTTTTTCAAGAAGGATCTTTCTCCTGTCATATGTCCTGAACAACCACTGTCAAAGTACCAGCTTATCTTGTCCGAGGTGCTAGCTGTGCTGACAAGAGCGAGGAGCTGAGTCTGCGCATGATTCTGTCTGATAGGTTTCCTGGCTGAAGCTACTCCGGCATGAGCTGAGGAACAGTTTCTTTTTATGTGACCTTTGCGACCGCAGCTATAACATTTTTTATACTTTGAAGCTCTCTTGTTACGGTGATACAGAGGTTGCTGTAGCAAGTCCTGGTTCAATCTTCCTTGTGTTTTTCTGCCTCTTCTGACAGATCTGTATCTGGCCAAGTTGCATTCATCTTCACTCAGCTCTTTCTCGTCTTCACTTCCACTGGCAGAGAGAGCCCTCTTTTTCATCGGTTTGCTAGTGCAGTTGATTTGTCGATGACCGTAGCCTGCACAGTTCCAGCATTGGACTCCCTTCTTCATTTCTTTCTTTTCGTCTTCATTCTGAGCCGGTTCCTTCCCTTTTCTGTTACTTTCACGGCCCCTTCTGAATTGTTTTCGCGAGGAAGAGCTTTTCCCGGTTCTGGATTCCATGTTCTTCAGAAGCTTTCCAAGGTTCTTAACAAGCATACTCAGCTGATCTTCTGGAACTGGCTTCTTGGATTCTGCTTCAGCTTTTAGACCAACATCCTTGTCCTTAGCAGTGATGTTTTCTTTAACCAGCTTCATCTCAAATTGTTTGAGAGACCCCATCAACTCTTCAAGCCTCATAAATCTGACATTTTGAGCTTCTTCAATGGCTGTCACCTTCATGTCAAATCTTGTGGGCAGCGGTCTGAGAACCTTTCTGATCAGCTTTTCTTCTGGGATGGGTTCACCAAGAGCATGGGCTTCATTTACAAGATCACAGAGTTTAGCATTAAACTCAGTCACAGTCTCCTCTTCCAGCATTCTCAGATTCTCAAACTGTGTAGCAATGATCTGGAGTCTTGACAGCTTCACTCTATCAGTTCCTTCATGTGCAGTTTGCAGAATTTCCCACGCTTGTTTGGCCATGTCACAATTCGATATCAACCTGAAATTGTTAGCATCAACTGCAGCAAAAATTGCATTCAAGGCCTTTGAATTACCAGTTGCTGCAGCTCCCTCTTCAGCAGTCCATTTTTCTTCAGGCTTTATCCGTGTGACTCCCTGTTCATCCATGGTAATTGGGGGAGACCACTGGACCATTATTGCTCTCCAGGTCTTCTCATCAATGGCCTTGAGAAAGGCTTTCATCCTAGCCTTCCAATATCCATAGTTGCTTTCTTCCAACAATAGGGGTCTGCTTGTACTCTGTCCTTCCTTCATTGTCGTGGCTTCTTCAGAGGCACTGTAGGATCTTTTTACTCTGGTGTTGAGCTCCCGCTCTGATACCAATTGAAATTCGTAGTGTCTCAGTTCGACAGATTTGTGAACAAGCAGTTGCTGCAGCACACTCTTGTTCACTCGGAAATTATCTCAGCAAACAATAAACAAGACAGAAGTTTGTTCACCCAGTTCGGCCAATTGACAACGTCTGGGGAGGACTATTCTTCAGTCTTCAATCCACTCAAAACAAAGGTCTCCAAGTACACTCGGTTACAACTCACGCAACCTATGCTACTCAACCTTGTGTGGATCACTCAACACAATCAGAACAACCTCTGACTTGTGTCAGCACACCCTCTACAATATGTAAATCTAGAATAGCTACAGTCTTCTCAAAAACTCAGCCTATTCTAAACTACACACACTCAGCAGGGTTGCTGTAGCAACTGCTGTAACACACAGCTGAAGCACAATTTGTCCGCGTCGCTCCAAAGCCTTCTGCCGAGCCGTTCGAACGATTCCACGAGCGCTGCACACTCTGGAATACTCCCCCTCACTCAGTGACCACCTGCCACTAGCGAGAACCACCGCTTAGACACTCGACCGAGCCACACACCCGTCAGTTCTTCCGCGGCTGCCCTTGATCAACCAACAAGCACCAAGCTCTGAATTGGCTTCCAAATCAAGCTCGAATCAGACTCTGCAAGTCCTGATTCCCTTATGCTTCTATCACTGCAGCTCTGCGCTCACGCTCTGCTCTCGGGTGATGATCGAAGAATTCGTCCGCCACACACCAAAATTGCTCTCTATAAATTCTGTGTATGCACTCGTGTATCCCTCAGCTTCGATCAATCATTCTGCTCTAAACCCGTTCTTCTAAAATAGCAGCACCAGCTTTAAGCAATGTCCAGGTTTAGGCAATGTCCCAAAAAGAACAATTATCTCATAAAATCTAGGAGATTAGATTTGATATTTGTCTACAATGCAAATCTCATTCTCTGACTAGTAAACATTACTGGAAAATACTCCACAGCTTTTTAGAAAATCTTCAGATGCTCTCTGATCGCGCATCGTTGTGCGCGTCAAATATAATCCTTCCCCTTCCACTCAGTACAGCGGTTAAGTAAGGGTCGATCTCCACAGGGAGCAAGTAGTTCAGTTTTAGTCAGTGACCTACACTTACGAAGATTGGGGGTGAGTGATTGGTTTGCGCGATGCGCGAGTAACAGTTGTGAAACGCAGAGAAATGCACTAGACGTGCGCAGGCAGTAGAGATTAGATACTATGACTATGAGAAGTATTGGGCAGACAATCCTCTATGAGTGCATTCCTTATCACGGACTCTAATATGTCTATAGCTTAATTTCACTTGGGTTAGTGTCCGGTCAAGGCTTCCTAACACGTGCGCATGTTCCGTTCAAAGTTCATGTGCTATTAATCCTTAGAACATAGACTAAAACAGCTGCGAATCCTGTCACAGTAGCAACTGATCACCCTAGCTCGTTACTCCTAGTTGTCACCATAAAGCTATCAACTAGTTTAACATATGACAAGCAAGCAACACAAGTAAGATTGCGGTTCAAGGCTTCCCCTACTCATGCAACTGGCTATCTCCGTATGCACAGGATTAATACAAGTAAGTAAACTACGCATTAAGCTCAAGTCTCAAAGAAAGTGCATCATAGATTCATGCCCGACCAACACTTAAGCGTTTAGCTAGACATGCTAGTGATAAACATCATAGAATAGTAAATAATGACTAATGTGTCTGAGAAACAAGTAGCAAACAGTGCGTGCAGAATGTCTCTCGGCTGGCGCAGTCGGCTAGCGCAAATCCTCTCAACAAGTCCGTGTGTTTTCCAGTTTGTTGCTTTGTGTGCCGCTGATGAACTCAGAGTGCTGCTCCCTCTGATGTGTGATGTCCAATGATGGATGTTCGTCTTTTAAACCCTAGACCTCTTCCCCTTTATATACTGCTCGGGAGGTCCATCCTTGGCAACTTCTAAATCTGGTCATGTCAGGATTAGGCAGTACTGGACTCTGCGCCTGGCGCACGGCAGCGGCTAGCGCATGGGCTAGCGCACCTCTGCTGACTCTCGCCAACTTCTCTCCTGTTTGTGCTGCTAGCTCCGCAGGCGGATCTTTCACTCCTAGAACGCTGCCTGTTAGCGCGTATCCGACTCAAGGACTCGTTTTGCCCTGTAACACAAAAACACTAGAAACGAGTAATCTTGCTCATAAAATATTGCAAACAAGCAAAGGGTTATGATCTAAATAATGCGTATAAATAGCCTCTATCACTCTTCGTAGAGTTTTCAGCCCTTCAAGGCAAGCTCAGGTAGCTGCTGCTTCTCGGACAGATGAAATAGCCAGTTGACCAAGCTCCTGCTATAGCATCCCCTGCTGCAGCTGCTGCTAGTTCACTTCTGCTGGCCTGCTTGTTTACTTGTGCTGTAGCAACTCCTTGTTCACTTGTGCTGGTTTTATCAAACACTGTCATACTACATTATCAGAAGTAGTTTTATATTTATTGGGTTTATTAATCTGAATTTGTCAATATCCCGATTTCTAGTCAAATTTTGAGAATATAATTGAGTCATGTAGTCTATCTAATAAATATTGTTTATTTGGATTAGGTTTATATAATCCATTTTAAAACCTTATTTAGAGGTTTCTAGTTGATCACCAATCTTGGGACGGCTCTTTTTTGCTCACTATGTTTATTAACAGAGAAAGCCGTGCAAGACCAGTGAGATTTGGAGGGACTTATTAAAACTTTTTGTAATAGAAATTCAATTTCTGTTTTACCTAACTCTAACTATTCAGAGTTCATTTGACAAGGTCTGGCCTTAGTTGGGATTTTATCTTCACCAAAGCCTTCCTCAATGGAAAGGAAGACAATATGCTTTTTTCTATCCAAATAGCATTAAAATGTTCATTACATATTTCTATCAAAAATTGTTTAGAAAATAAGGATTTTGAAGTTTTTGTTCTATGGTAATGATAATTAATTCTTGTCTGAAGAAATATATTTGGTTTTCTTTTACAGAAATCTCATCATAAACTTCATTTAACATTTTTGTTAACGGTTTGCTAGTAAAACTTAAGAAAATAGAGTTTCCTTCAATAGTTCTTATAATCCCTTCTCTGTCAGCCTTTTGTAAACGATATATATTTTTTTAAGAAAGGTGTTCCAAGTATAACTTGATTAGTTATATCTTTAGCTAGAAAAAAATTGGTGTGTATACATGTTTTGTTTATACAGACATTTGCTTTAGGGAAAAAATAATTTGGAGATTAATGCCTCCCACGTAGGATAACTTATGGGTTGTTTTATAAAAATACATAGTGGGTATGAGACCTTCTTGAATTACTTTTAGGTCTGCTCCACTGTCAACAAGAGCAATGAATTCTTTTGTATAACAGTCAACTCTAAGAAGAGTAATCTTTATATGTCATTTCTAGGCAATCATTATTTCTAAGGTAGAGAGGAAATGAGTATTATCATCCTCTTCCTCTAGGATAACAATTCTTTTCTCCGATTCTTTTCCTATTCTGGAAGTTTGATAATCAAGGTTCTTGTTTTCAGATTTTAAAGCTTGGATTTTTTTTTTAAGATTATTAATTTCCACAATAATGTCATTAGTAAAGGTAGGATTTTCCTCTATCATTTTTTGATTAATTCTTCTGGAAACTTCAAACATCCTATAAGGCTCTGTGATGGAGGTTTTACTATCCAATTTATTAGAAGTACTTTGGGTATCACCTTTTTGATCAATTATTTTTATCTTAAGTCTGGATTTGTAATTATCTTAAGAATATATAAGAAATTATGATGGTTTTCATGTTTATTTTTTAATCTTGGAATCGTGAGCGAAATTTATAAAATTCATTTTCTTCATTATCGTATTTTTGTTTGGACGAGTTTCTCTTGGAATGCGAGGCTCACATTATGACTCTTAGCTTCTTATTAAAGATTCGTTATATATGATATTAAATCTTTACTAGTGTCCGAAGAGTAATCTGATTCATATAATTCAAATTCCTCATTTGAATTTAGTAGTATTTTTGAAAGAATGTCTTTCATTTTATCATCAATTTTCAAGATTATTTATCTTCTTTATGATCCAATAGTTTTTGGAATAGTAATCAAGTTTGTCACTGAAATTGCAGCGCCTTCGTTTGTTGAGAGCGGACTAGCAGGTTGCTCTAGCAGCGCCTTCTCAGGAGTCCTCAACGATTCAGTAGCCTCGATTTCTAGTAAAACGATTCAATTCAGCCTACGCTCGAACAATCTCTACTTCAACCAAGCTATAATGAATCAGGGCCCGATCTAAACACCTTAGACCAGCCTGCACTGCCTACTACTTACTCGACTTAATACAATAGTTAATCTGCTCACAGACCTAGCCTATTCATATTAAGGCAGCAATTACCGTAGGTTGCTATAGCACACTCTTGTGCCATATAGCTAGTGCCAATTCTATCGCGTCGCTCCAAGCCTTTCGCTAAGCAGATCGAACTGTTTTGCGAGCACTGCACACTCCGAAATACTCCCCCTTCCTCTGTGACCACCTGTCACTGATGGGAGTGAGTCTTCTGCTGTCGAAGAGTTTCTCAAATACTCTTGATGCTCCCTCGACTCGCCGTGATAAGTCAATAAGCACACAGCTTCAATTGACCTTCTCTGATCAGGCACTGATCAGACCCTGCAAGTCTCGATTAGTCTTTGCTTCACAGTCACTCCTGCTCTACGCGCATGCTCTGCTCAATGAGTGATGGATTCAATATCTCCGCTCTGCACTTGGATGGATAGATTCTGGATTGGATCTCTCTGCTCTCCACCGAGGCTTACTTATACATACCGAGCTCCGCACTTCCAAAAACATTATTATCTTCAAGTTGGTTTTCCCTCCTACTTTGTCGGATACTTGATAAGGACACTTACCTTCCAAAAGCATCATTATCTTCAAGTTGGTTTATTGAAGATGATCACCTTCCAAAATCATCATTATCTTCAAGCTGGTTTGTTGAAGAAGATCATCTTCCAAAAGCGTCATTATCTTCAAGCTGGTTTGTTGAAGACGATCTTAATCCATGGAATTTTCTAATCTGCATTAGGATACTTCCCTTGCTCCTTTCTTCAATTCTGGGCAACTGTAGATCACGCGGTAATTCTACTCTCGAGATGCTCCAGCTCTTCTGCTGTGAAATTTCACAGCGTCTCACTTAGGCAGATTTGTGAACTAGCAGTTGCTGCAGCACACTCTTGTTCACAAGAAATAATCTCAGCAAGCAATGAACAAGGCACAGGTTTGTTCACCCAGTTCGGCCAAACTGCCTACGTCTGGGGAGGACTATTCTCCAGTCCTCAATCCACTCAATCAAAGGTTCCAAGCACACTCGGTTACAACGCACGCAACCTATGCTACTTTAACCCCGTGTGGATCACACAACACAATCAGAACAAGCTCTGATTTGTGTCAGCACACCCTCTACAATATGTCAGTCTAGAATAGCTACAATCCACTCAAAGAACTTAGCCTATTCTATACTACACTACTCAGCAGGGTTGCTGCAGCAACAGCTGTAACACACAGCTGAGGCACAATGTCCGCGTCGCTCCAAGGCCTCCTGCCGAGCCGATCGAACCGCTCCAAGAGCGCTGCACACTCTGAGTAACTCCCCCTCACTCAGTGACCACCTGCCACTAGTGAGTTCTTCCGCACGAACCTCCACCGAGCCTTCCACCCGTCAGTTCTTCCGCGGCTGCCTTTGATCAACCAACAAGCTCCACAGCTCTGAATTGGCTTCCAGATCAATGCACAAATCAGTCTCTGCAAGACCTGATTCTCTTCTGCAATGCTCACCACAGCTGTGAGCTCAACGCTCTGCCCGTGTGTGTTTGATCGAAGAACAACGTCCGTAGCACCCAGAAAATCCTCTCTCTGAAATTTGTGTCTACTCTCGTGTATCGCTCAGCTTCGATCACACTCTTCAGCCCTCAAACCTTCTGCTTAAATACCCACACCACTTTAAGCAATTTCCAGGTTTAGGCACTTGACCCTCAAGATCAATTATCTCCTAAAATCTAGGAGATTAGATTTGATTAATATCTTCAATGCAAATCTCCTTCTCTGACCAGTAAACCTTGCTGGAAAATACTCCATAGCATTTTAGAAATTCTTCTAAGAGCAAGAACACAACTGACATACCTTCAGAACGCACTCAGCACAAAACTGCTACTTGGACAGTTGATACAGCACTTGAACCAGCACCTGCTGCAGCATCCCCTGCTGTAGCTGCTGCTAGTTCACTTCTGCTGCCAGCTTGATTGTTTGAGCTGCAACAACTCCTTGTTCACTTGTGCTGTAGCTGTTTGCTGCTGCTGGAATTTCCTAAATGCATTAGGAAACAATCCCATCAATTCTAAGGAAGATCCTCCAATTTATAGAGGTTTTGATTTTCCAATCAAATCTTCATTCAACAAATCTGCCCTTGTTCTTGAGAGACACTCCAGAAATATTCTCCTGAATATTCAGCTCTTTCCGAAAGCCCTTCGGTCCACTGATTTGTTGATTGAATGCAATCTTCGAGAAAGCTTTGAATTTGTGCTACCACATTTTAACTCCAGCATCTACTACTGAACTTCTGCTCCAGAGATTGCTGTAGCACTTACTTACTCCACTTTAGCTCCAGAGATAGTCACTTTGCCCAGATTGCACAAGCTGATGTCTTCATGCTCTCTTTCAGAATTTCGAGCTCCCCAAGGCAACATTAGGTCGCGCGCCTCGTGAAGACATTAGCCACTTAATGTCTTCATCTGGAGCGCCACTTAATGTCTTCAGCTGGAGCGCCACTTACTGAGTTTGCTCACTCTGGAATGCTCTTCATCAGCTGTTTTCTTTCCATACTTGCTGTAGCAGGCTCTAATTCACTTTGTAGGACTTTGTCAATGATGCCACATACCTTCACATGCTGCACAAGCTGCTATAGAAACCCCTTGTGCACTCCAGCCTTTTCACTCTAGAGGATTTAGTCAATTAAATGCCATTCCTTAACAGTCACATTTTCGATTATTATTAATTTGCATTTTTCCCATTTTTGGTTATGCTTTTCATCAGTTCGGGATATTATGTCTTTGATTTTTTTTTTTTTTTTGTAATTTTGTTTCTTTTTTCAATAAGGTAATGAGTGTCTTTTTAGACTTTTCTAGTTACATTAGAAGAAAACCATTTTGTCAATTGCAAATCGACAACATAATTGACCTAGTTATTATTTTTCTATTATGTTTTGACATTTCATTTGTTGTGTTTAGGATATGGCATTCTTGACAAAACTGCTCAAGAGAATGCTGAAGCTCTCCCTGAAGATCAGTGGCTGGAGCACAATCTGAAGACTGACAAAATAAAAACAATAAAGATCCAGAGTATGCCTCAGCAGTCCCTGAATATCTGAAGCTGAGACACTATTTGAATAATGGGCAAGAGACAGGTATGAAGAGACATAATCTGCTTCAGCACTCTGTGATGATCCAGAGCCAGAGAAGAATTTCGGCATTGCACGGTTCCAGCTGTCATCCGAAGTGTTCCAGCTGTCATCAGGAGAGATCAGTGAGGTATGTAAATGTCATCAAGAGCTCAGAAGTCGCCAGCACGTGCTCAAAAAGATAAAGACCCAAGAATCCAAATTTGGTAACGAAATCTTCAACAAACTTGCTAGAATCTAGGAGAAGATTCTGATAATAATCCTTTGTGTTTTTGGTGTGCTGGTGCGCTTGAAAACGAAGGCATAGATGCAACACGCGACACAATCACAAAGCGCAGGAGAAGAACACACTGAGAGATTAACTCACGGTAGCAGGGTTTTATACACTGAATTAAAGGCTTGTGTTGCGCAATGGAATCAAAACTCATGGAGTATGATTCTGAACTGGTTCTGAGTTCAACTAGAGCACTGCTCATTGGTGGAACCGTCAAGAGCTCGGTGATCAGCCGCGGATTGGCAGAGACTCGGGCTGAGGAGCAGTGATTGAGGGTACTCAATATTGGCAGAGTGTGTCATTGATTGAGGGGGAGCGGAGGCTGAGTTTGAAAAACGAGGGTCCAACTACTAGGCAAAGCCATTGATGAAACGGCTTGGAGGGCTGTCATATCAGAATGGTATTCCTCAATGACCGTTGACAGTTCAGAAGTAACCCATAAGTAGACTGAAAATAAGTGGATTGACAATGAGGTAGCCTCAGCATCAGGAAATTCTAAGACTTGAATGCTATATTTGCTGCTGTGGATTCTAACAATTTCAGGTTGATTTCCGACTGTCACACAGCCAAACAAGCTTGGGAGATACTTAAAACTTCTCATGAGGGGACAAACAAGGTAAAGATCTCTAGACTCCAGATGATTACCTCTAGATTTTAAAGTTTGAAGATGCAGGAAGAAGAGACCATCGCTGAGTTTAATGCCAGACTCTGCGACATATCAAACGAGGCTCATGCACTCGGGGAGCTAACACATGAAGAAAAATTGGTAAGGAAGGTACTCATATCACTTACTTCAAAATTCGATATGAAAGTCACAGCCATCGAGGAAGCACAAGATGTGAAGATGAAGGCGTTGATCGGGTCACTGAAGCAGTTCGAGATGAAAGTTACAGAGACAGCTTCACCACTCTCTGGGAAAGACCTTGGGCTGAAAGCATAAACAAAAGAGAAAGAGGTTGTCCCAGATGATGTCAACTAACAGCTATCTCTTCTGGCCAAAAATCTTGGAAAGTTCATGAAAAGAATGGACCAGAAACCTTCATATTCAGGTCAGTCATCCAGGGGGAGAAACCCAAGAGGAGAGAATTCTCAGAGAAAGAACAAAGATGCTGACAAAGACAATGATGAAGAAAAAGACAAACCAAAGGGAATTCAGTGCTGGGAGTTTGAGAGATATGGACACAGACAGGGTGAATGCCCAACTTATCAGAAGAAGAACGATAGGTCTCTGATCGCGCGTCATTGTACGCGTCAAATTAATCCTTCCTTCTCCACTTAGTACAGCGGCTAAGTCAGGGTCGATCCCACAAGGAGCGTGCAGACTCGTCTTAGCTAGCGACCTACAACTTACGAAATTAAGGTTGTGAGTGATTGGGTTGCGCAGGTGCGCGAATGAACAGTAGTGAAAGCAGAATTGCACGATACGTGCGTAGGCAGTAGATATTAAATACTATGACTATGAAAAGTATCGGTACAGACAATCCTCTATGAATGTATCCCTTATCATCGACTCTAAACATCTATAGTGCAGTTCTACTTAAGTTAGTGTCCGATCAAGGCTTCCTAACGTGCGCGCATGTTCCGATCAAAGTCCATGAGCTATGAATTCCTGAAACTAGTCTAAGCAGCTACGAATCCTATCACAGTAGCAGCTGATTATCCTAGTGCGTTACTCCTAGTTGTCACCGTCAAGTTATCAACTAGTTTAACATATAATAACGAGCAGTTAGAATAAGATTGCAGTTCAAGGCTTCTCTTATTCGCACAACTAAGTATCACCCATATGCATAGAATTAATATAAGTAGACGAACCAAGCATTAAGCACAAGTCTCAAAGGAAATTGATGATGCAAGTGTGGCAGTAGTTGACAAAACCAGCTTAAGTGAACTAGGAGTTGCTGCAGCTCAAACAATCAAGCAGGCCAGCTGAAGGGAACTAGCAGCAGCTGCAGCAGGGGATGCTGCAGCAGGTGCTAGTTCAACTGGCTGTTTCAACTGTCCAAAAAGCAGCAACAATCTGGGCGTGTCTAGAAGGGCTGGGATTGCTATGGAGTTCATCAGAAGAATTTCTAAAATGCTATGGAGTATTTTCCAGCAAGGTTTACTTGTCAGAGAAGGAGATTTGCATTGGAGTTTATAATCAAATCTAATCTCCTAGATTTTAGGAGATAATTGATCTTGTGGGTCAATTGCCTAAACCTGGGAATTGCTTAAAGTGGAGCTGCTATTTAAGCAGAAGGTGTTCAGGGCTGAAGAGGTTGATCGAAGCTGAGGGACACACGAGTGCATACACAGAATTCACGGAGAGCAATTTGTTGTGTGCAACGGGAGTTTACTTCGATCATCACCCAAGAGCAGAGCATTGAGTGCAGAGCTGAGGTGAGTGTTGCAGAAGAGAATCAGGACTTGCAGAGTCTGATTCGTACTTGATCTGGAAGCCAATTCAGAGCTGGGGAGCTTGTTGGTTGATCAAGGGCAGCCGCGGAAGAACTGACGGGTGGAAGGCTCGGTCGAGAGTCGTGCGGCAGTACTCACTAGTGGCAGGTGGTCACTGAGTGAGGGGGAGTTGTCCAGAGTGTGCAGCGCTCTTGGAGAGGTTCGATCGGCTCGGCAGAAGGCCTTGGAGCGACGCGGACATTGTGCTTCAGCTGTGTGTTACAGCTGTTGCTGCAGCAACCCTGCTGAGTAGGTGTAGTTTAGAATAAGCTGAGTACGAATTTCAATTGGTATCAGAGCGGGAGCTCGACACACAGAGTTAAAGATCCTACAGTGTCTCTGAAGAAGCAAAGACAATGAAGGAAGGACAGAGCACAAGCAGACCTCCATTATTGGAAGAGAGCAATTATGGATATAGGAAAGCTAGAATGAAAGCCTTTCTCAGGGCTATTGACGAGAAGACATGGAGAGCTGTTGTGGTTCAGTGGTCTCCCCCAATCACCATGGATGAGCAAGGAGTGACAAGAATTAAACCTGAAGAGCAATGGACTGCTGAAGAAGATGCTGCAGCAACTGGTAATTCAAAGGCTTTGAATGCAATTTTTGCTGCGGTTGATGCTAACAATTTCTGGTTGATCTCAAACTGTGACATGGCCAAGCAAGCATGGGAGATTCTGCAAACTGCGCATGAAGGAACTGACAGAGTGAAGCTGTCAAGACTCCAGATAATCGCCACACAATTTGAGAATCTGAGAATGCTGGATGAAGGAACAGTCACTGAGTTTAATGCTAAACTCTGTGATCTTGCAAATGAAGCTCATGCCCTTGGTGAACCCATTCCTGAAGAAAAGCTTATCAGAAAGGTTCTCAGATCATTGCCCACAAAATTTGACATGAAAGTGACAGCCATTGAAGAAGCTCAAAATGTCAGATTCATGAAGTTGGAAGAGCTGATGGGGTCTCTCAAACAATTTGAGATGAAGCTGGTTAAAGGAGACACCACTCCTAAGGATAAGGATGTTGGATTGAAAGCTGAAACAGAAACCAAGCAGTCAGTTTCAGAGAATCAGCTGAGTATGATTGTCAAGAACCTTGGAAAACTTCTGAAAAAAATGGACTCAAGAACTGGACAAAGCTCATCCTCACGAAAATTCAGAAGAGGTGGAGAAAATAAGAGAAAAGGGAAAGAATCTGCTCAGAATGAAGATGAGAGGAAAGAGATGAAAAAGGGTGTTCAATGCTGGAATTGTGAAGGGTATGGACACATTGAGGCTGACTGTCCAAGCAAACCTCTCAAGAGCTCAGAGAAAAAGAACAGTAAGTCCTTGACAGCAAAATGGAGTGACTCTGAGGAAAGTGATGAAGAAAAATGTGTTGTGCTGACCAGTATATCTGATTTCAATCTCAAGGAGATAAAGAAGGATAAAATCCACTATGGGATTGTTGTATCTGAAAGTGAAGATGAGGGTGACTCATCTGCCAGTGAAGATGAGGAGGACTTATCTGGCAGTCTTGTTGACTATCTGGAGAAGATACTCAAACAGTGTGAAGCAGTCCTTCAGACAAATCAAGCATTGACTGACAGAGTCGATCTCCTGGAAGAAGAACGAAGGAAATGTCCTCTCTCCTTCAACAGTCAAGTTACCATTCTGAAAAGGGAAGACACTGGAAGACAGGTTACAGATATTGGTGATTCATCAGCAACAGCCAAGACAGATATTTCCCAGAAAAATATCTTGGATGAGATCCTGTCTTTCCAAAGATTTGGTAAAGGAAGAATGGGACTGGGGTATACTGGTGACGAAAGCTCGAGAGGGACGGTTTTTGTTAAAGCCTCGAGTGCTGTGAAAGATGAAATGAGAAATTCAGCAGACTCCCTAAATACTGCAGACAAAGATGGAACCAGACATGTGAACAAGGGGATGCTGCAGCACCGGGCACATTATTTTTCTAAAACAAAGCAAAAGGTTCAGATTAAACGGAGTTCTAGAACAAGTATTGGGAATCAGAAGATCAACTCAAATCTGAAGCAGCAGCACAGAATCTGCTCAGAAGAAAAAGAGGGAGCAAAATCCAGAATCAGCACACGCTGCATAAAGACTCCGTTTCATGCTGCTTCACAAAAAACTCTTTGCTTGAAAGAATCACAGAGGAGGCTTGCTAAGACGGTTGCACAAGGGCACTGGATTGCTAAAAACAAGGGTAAATCACAGGTGTTACAGATATGGAAACCCAAACATGACAAACGAAGAGATGGAAGGCTGGAAGACCAAAAGAGGAAAAACTCTGGTTTATCTCAAGTGTGGGTGAAGAAAGTTCCACCAGAATCTCTTAAGGATCCTCCGAGCAAAGCTGCAGTCTGAACTAAATTAGTGAACCAGCTCACATGTGCTATAGCAACCGAGTCTTGAATCAAACTTGTTCACATGTTTTGGTCGCTAATAATGGGAGAAGGCACATGGGAGGCACGTGTTCTAACAACTTCAAAATGGAAAAGAAAATAACGGGTAAATATTTTCTAGGGCAAAGACAAAGGTGCAAAGGGATTTCCAAAATCACTGCCGATCATCCTCTGTGCGCTCCTCAAACCTTCTACATCTCTGCAGCTATGGTGAAGACTCGTGGTTTGAAGAAGAATCTGGCAGCAGACCGACAAGGGAGGTCTGAAAGAAGGACCAAGTCTCGCAATGAAGTCCCTGCTCAGCGCCTGGATGTGGTGGTGTGGGAACCAGCACCCCTTCCTGTGTCACACAGCGAGCCCTCAACTCATGAAGAAACACCCCATAAGAGGCGGCGGTTGGTACGTGACGGAGAACCTGTCTCCAGTACTGCTGTGCTGCCAGAGGAGGCTGTGGCTGAAGTTGTCTCTGGAGAAGAACAAGCAGCAGAGTCTGCTGTGGCAGCCTCTGCAGAAGAAGAGTACAGATCACTTGTCTTGTCCCCAGGCATTATGGGTGAAGGGGTGGAAACAGGGGCTGAGTCTCCTGAACAAGAACCTGCTGCAGCACATCCTCTTCCTCCTTCAAACAAGGGAAAAGCCCCTATCTTGATCCCAGTCTCCAGCAGTGAAGGATCATCCAGTGAAGAAGAAGAAGAAGGTTCTCCTGGTGGACCTTTTGAAAGAGGACCTCCAGTGGCAGACTTGTCAGCTCTCACAGTAGGAGGTACATGGTTCAGGAACAGGAGTGCTTCCCAATTCTGGAATGCTGTCGAAAGGAAACACATTGTGCATGAGAAGAGACTGGTCCAAGACAAGTACAGATCAGCTGCTATGATTCAGCTTCTGACAGAGGTAAATCTTCTCAAGTCCCTAACCTTTCCTCACCGATTCAATATTATCCTGGTTAGAGAGTTTATTGTGAATATGGAGGAGAAATTTGGAGAGGAAGGAGCCGATGAGTATGGGAAAAGCTGGGTACGGGGTAAGTCAGTAGTTATTACCCCTGAAATTATTGATGCATTTCTTGGAATTTCTGAGAATGCAAGAGCTCCCACTGATGTTAAGCCAGAATTTGTGGCGAAGATTCTGACAGGGGGAGTGTGCCTGTCTTGGGGTGGTCCTAACCTCAGTGCTGCTGAGCTAACCTCCAAGTATGCTCTGCTGTATCATCTTGGCATAAGAAACTGGATCCCTAGTTCTCAAAGACTTTGCTAACCTTCTCTACTCTATTGGAAAGAAGAGGAAGATCAGCCTGGGCAGTGTTATGTTTCCTCAGGTGGCTACTCATGCTGGGAGTGCCTCCTCCAGCAAGCCTATTGTGCTACCCTCTCTCATCTATGGGATCATGGTCTCTCAGCACCCAGAGTTTGGTGAGATTTCTGAAGGCTTATCTGAGGAGCTGCAGGTCTTCACAGTAGATCACAAGCTATTCAAGGGAAAACATGCAGTGGATATTGCCTATGAGGATCTTCTCATGGTTGGTTCTTAAGCTCCAGCTCCCCTGGAGGAATCTCTTCCCCCTACTGCAACAATTCAGTCTGCTCTCCGGGCTAGAATTGTGAGCCATCTCAGATCAGAGCTGGCCATCCTTGAAGCAGAAGCTAAGCGAAGGGATGCTAGGCGTGGACAGATCAGAAGCCTCCTCCGAGACCTGGAGTTTCCTGCAGATGAGGAGCAGGCCCCTTGAGCATCTATGACAAAAAAGGGGAGAGAAGATGATTTTTTTTCTGAACTGCTACTGATGAACTCTTTTTTTACTGACCCTGCGAGGTCATGCTATGGCCATCTATGGCCTCACATCCCTTTACTCTCTATGATTTTATTTAGAGTTTTTTTTTGGTTCATGGAAGAGTGCATATGTCCTAAGGTTTTGTCAAAATGCCAAGGGGGAGATTGATGATGCAAGTGTGGCAGTAGTTGACAAAACCAGCTTAAGTGAACTAGGAGTTGCTGCAGCTCAAACAATCAAGCAGGCCAGCTGAAGGGAACTAGCAGCAGCTGCAGCAGGGGATGCTGCAGCAGGTGCTAGTTCAATTGGCTGTTTCAACTGTCCAAAAAGCAGCAGCAATCTGGGCGTGTCTAGAAGGGCTGGGATTGCAATGGAGTTCATCAGAAGAATTTCTAAAATGCTATGGAGTATTTTCCAGCAAGGTTTACTTGTCAGAGAAGGAGATTTGCATTGGAGTTTATAATCAAATCTAATCTCCTAGATTTTAGGAGATAATTGATCTTGTGGGTCAATTGCCTAAACCTGGGAATTGCTTAAAGTGGAGCTGCTATTTAAGCAGAAGGTGTTCAGGGCTGAAGAGGTTGATCGAAGCTGAGGGACACACGAGTGCATACACAGAATTCACGGAGAGCAATTTGTTGTGTGCAACGGGAGTTTACTTCGATCATCACCCAAGAGCAGAGCATTGAGTGCAGAGCTGAGGTGAGTGTTGCAGAAGAGAATCAGGACTTGCAGAGTCTGATCCGTACTTGATCTGGAAGCCAATTCAGAGCTGGGGAGCTTGTTGGTTGATCAAGGGCAGCCGCGGAAGAACTGACGGGTGGAAGGCTCGGTCGAGTGTCGTGCGGCAGTACTCACTAGTGGCAGGTGGTCACTGAGTGAGGGGGAGTTGTCCAGAGTGTGCAGCGCTCTTGGAGAGGTTCGATCGGCTCGGCAGAAAACCTTGGAGCGACGCGGACATTGTGCTTCAGCTGTGTGTTACAGCTATTGCTGCAGCAACCCTGCTGAGTAGGTGTAGTTTAGAATAGGCTGAGTTCTTTGAGAGGATTGTAGCTATTCTAGATTGACATATTGTAGAGGGTGTGCAGACACAAATCAGAGCTTGTTCTGATTGTGTTGAGTGGTCCACACGAGGTTGAGTAGCATAGGTTGCGTGAGTTGTAACCGTGTGTACTTGGAACCTTTGGTTGAGTGGATTGAGGACTGGAGAATAGTCCTCCCCAGACGTAGGCAGATTGGCCGAACTGGGTGAACAAACCTGTGCCTTGTTCATTGCTTGCTGTGACAATATTTAAGTGAATAAGAGTGTGCTGCAGCAACTGCTTGTTCACAAAATCTGTCGAACTAAGACACTACGAATTTCAGAAATACTTTATAGAATCATACCCTACCGATACAAAGTGTTTAGCTAGACATGCTAGAAACAAACATCATAAAGTAGCAGGTCGGCGCAATTGCAGATTGCTGTTTTCGGCTGGCGCAGGTGGTTCGCGCAGAATCTGGGCTAGAGTAGCTCGTGTGTTTTTGCTGCTGTGTGTTCTTCTCTCTATATGTCCTCTCTCTCTCCAAACCCTAGCTTCCTTCCTCTTATATACTGGTCTTGAACCCAAGGAATGCTTAGATTTGGCCCGAGAGAATTTTAGCTACTTCCCAAATCTAGGAGATCAATATTTAGAAACTCTGCTATCCTGCACACGCTGATTGCGCTACTTGCTTCGCGCGGTCGGTTTGCGCACTGTAGTCCGAATCAGTTATCTCCTTTTGCGTTGCTAGCTCCGCAGGTCGTGCATGCGCTCTAAAAATGCCCGTTAGCGCACATCTGACTTATGCTCCTGTTTTATCCTGAAATACAAAAATATCGAAAACCAGTAATCTTGTACATAAAATAACGCAAACAAGCACAGTGTTAAGATCTAAATAGCGCATATAACTAGGCTCTATCAAATCCCCCACACTTGCCCTTGTTCGTCCCGAACAAGTACTGAAGCACAGATACAATTACCTCTTTGAAGTCTAGCACACAGCCTTATACTCATGCGCGATTTGCACAGCGGTTCACCCTGTGTTGCTCTATCACCTACGCGCACAAACCTTTAACAATTCTAGTAAAATAATTTCGAAATTTGTTACCTCTCAGCCAGGATGCAACTTAATTCAGATGATTCGGAGGTAGCTCTCCATAGGCTCCTGGTCGTCGGTCCCTACTCCGATTTCTGGTACATGGATAATCGCGCAAGCTTCTTCAGGTGCGTGATTCATTTGCGCGCTTTTTGGGAACTCAAGCCTTTCGTCCTTGACGATTTTTCTTCACTTTTGGACTTGCGCATGCGCTAATACAGAGTTGTGTGCGCATGCTGGTTTCTTTTCCTTGCGTATCTCGTCAACTGGTTTTTCCTTTTATACGGCTTCGTCCAATTTTCTTATGTTCCCAGAACGGTTCCAGTCTCGGCCTTCGGATAGCAGCTATGGAACAACGCCCCGCTCTTCCTCCTTGGTCTACTTGCGCAGGTCAGCGCACGCGTTTACACCCGCGCCCACTTTCCTACACTCGAATTCCAGAGGAAAGGTGGTCTGTTTTCCCACCTCGCCACGCTTTGGGTATTCGCCTTTGGCATCTGCGTGGCTAAGCGCGCTCTATTGTTCCGAAGGTGCGAAGCACCAGCCTCCACTAGCGCTTTTAGCCATGTACCTTAATTCGAAGAAGAAACTACTAACCGCCTCTCTAGAGCTTTTTCTGTCAACTCCACATCCCCTGTATATCCCAACTAAAAAGACAAAAATCAAAAAAAAAAAATACTAAAACAGTTAATGGCAGTGCATGTAGGATGAATAAGGCAAAACAAGTCGAAAGGTGTGCGCAATCCGCACACAAGCGCACAACCGCTACTATTTCCTATAACTACACTAACTAAGCTAAACTACAATGATAAATATGAAATGTAAATGTAACGCCCCCCCCCCCCCCCCCCCACACTTAAACAGAGACGTGTCCCCACGACTCAAGTTCAAGCGCAACGGAGAGCGCACTCATGCAAGCGACTAGGACAACTAAAAACTAAACTTAAAATGCATTATGAAAATGAAAAACAAAGTCAATGCAACAAAAGAAACACTCAGGAGTTCACAAAATGGCCAACACAAAATAGGAACAGAATATCCAGTGATAGTTTTCAAAAGCAACAAAGACAACCCGAAATGATTTGTGCCTAGCCCTCTGTGCAGCCCTAAAGATCCTCTGAACTGGAGTCCTGCGCAGACCCTTGTGCCTCCTCTTCCATGGACTCTGTCTCTGTCTCATACTCAGATGGTTGCGCAACTGAAACTGCGGCGGGCTGGTTTGCAGGCTCCTCCTCCGAGTCAGTCTCCCATATCGAATCTGAACTTAACTCTTTGATGGGGTCACCTCAGAGGGCGATCTGATCATCTGGGCAGAGGGTTGTGGAGGGGGTTCTGACGGCATGTGCAATGGGTCTATGATTGGGGTGCGCATTGAGGATTGGGCCGGTGACTGCGCGGGAGAACTGGCTGGCTCGCGCTGCTCTAAGGGTGACCCTGGAGGTGGCCTGCGCAGACTGAGAAGAGGGGGAATGGGATCTCCAAATTTCCACCCAGCTGGTGGACTGATGCTTAAATCGGCCCCCTCGGGTGCCAAGTACTCCAGCACGCGCATGACGTTAAACATCATGCGCTGCTTTGCTGGCGCCTCCTCAGAATCCTGTCTGCGCCGCTTCGCCTGCGCGCGCGGGGGAGAATCTCAGATGTCAATGGTCACAACTTCCCCTGGAGGCCCACTCGCCCGCGCATGCGCTCTTGTCTGTGCATGCGTCCTCATGCGCCTAGCTGGCTGCACGACTAGCGCCTCCACATTCTCCATTTCCTCCTCACCAGCAGCTTCCTCTTGCGGCGCACTACTCTCTGCGGGCGCTCCTCTGATTGCTGCGTGCCTCGGTGCCCTAGCAGCCTGCAGCCGGTAACACCACTCCAGTTGCCCATCTTCCTTAGCAGTTACCGCTCGGTACTGCAGCATCTGGGCACGGTCAAGAGGGACGGCTGGAACAACTGTGTGCTCGGGCACCTCTGGCTCTCCGTGCAGCCCACATAGCAAATGCGTGATCACACCTCCGCAAGTGAGGGGGCCCTTGGTGCTGAGCCACTCCCAGTGCACCACCATGTTCGACACAAACCGCACCTTCTTCCCGTAATACAACCCCTTGAGCACGTCCATGTCAAGCAGGCTGACCTTCGGCGCACTGTTGTAGCGCCCGATGACTGCGTACGCGACCATGCGCCACAGATAGTACATCCAAGGATCGCGCAGCTCACGTCCTCTACTGCGCCCAGCGGCAAATGGTTTGCCCGACGCCATCTCGCGTCATGCCTTCTGGTTAGTGTGCGTATCCACGTCCTGCTTGCGCACCTTGTCACAGCGCAGGGTGCGCTTCAGCCTTTTGGCCTAGGCAATGTACCACACCCCTCGGTGTCGGTAACGGATCTCTAAGTCAGCGATCTGCAGGGACGCCAGGAACTCACAAGTGTCCTCCTTGTCGGCTGTGCTATCCATATCCATCAGCGCTTCCCAGCCGGCCTGCGCGAGCTTCTCCGTGACCAAGTCCTCTAAGCCCACCTCGCGCAGGAAGTCCCTGCTGATGCACAGGGTGCCATACATGTTCAGCCTCCAGAAGGCGTCATACTTCCTTGTGAAAGATGCCGGGGTGTCCTGATTTTCTGCTGGCCTTATGTTTGCAACGATCAACTCAAGAATCTAGCGGTCAATTGTGGTCAACGCTCTACTAAGGATCCCAAAATCAGAACTTCGAATCAAACCCCCAAATCTCTACCAGATGGGCGCCTTACTCTTGTCAACAAAATCCAGCAATGAAAACACCAAACGAAGCTGGCTAACTAGGTGCGATTTTGATTCTAGGGTTATGTCCTCAGTCGGCTGCTTTCACCAAACCCTCACTAAAGTGACTGAAATAAGGAATGAGAGGTTACCTAGTGCGCTAGTGATGTTGTGCTCTTCAAATCTCACTAAAGAAAGTCGAAATCGGTGGGCGGACGGCAAAGATCGGCTGGCAGCAGTGCAGAGAGCTCTTAACGATTGAAATTGTAGAATGTCTGGAATTTTCTAAGTATTTGCCCTTATATACCCCCTGACCTGCGCATCTGTCCTGCGCACTGACCCGGGCATTGCTACGTGACTCAAAAAAAATGCAAGTACTAAACTAGCTAAAAATGCAAATCCAAAAAAAACGGGTAAAGAATAAAACGTGGAAAACGTGTCGGGTTACCTCCCGACAAGTGCCTTTGTTTAACGTCGTTGGCTCGACAGTACCTCATTACTTGCTCAGGTTTGCGCTCGTGACCACCCCCACACTTGCTCCTGCGCGCTCTTGTGCATCTGTGTGTGCTATGTTTTCCTCAATCCTGCGCAAAGGAACAGATCGGTGGTCAGTGTGGCCAAAATTATGTGGCACATCATAAGTAACGAGGTTAATCAGTGAGGGAGAAGATATATAATTAGTAGCTCCTAGTTCTTCCTCCGGTGCATCAGGTTGTATCTCTGGCGTAGCAGCCTGCGCATCCTCTATTTCTGGTTCCGCCAAATCAACTTCGCGCGTGGCCTCATCCCACTGTTCTCCCAAGTATTTCTTGACTCTTTGCCCATTAACCTGAAAGCAATGTTTGCGCTCATTCTCTAACTCGATAGTTCCATACGGGAAAACCTTTGTGACTGTGTAAGGTCCCGTCCACTTGCTGCGCAGCTTTCCGGGCATCAGCTTTAAGCACGAGGAGAACAACAACACCCGGTCTCCTGGCTCGAAGGTGCGTCTGAGGATGTACTTATCGTGAAATGCTTTCGTGCGCGCTTTGTAGTCGCGCAGCCCCTCATATGCATCCAGACGTAGCTCCGCTAGCTCGCTTAATTCAAATGCGCGCTCCTTACCAGCCTCATCGAGGTTCAGATTGCAAGTGCGTAATGCCCAGTATGCCTTGTGTTCCAACTCAACCGGTAGGTGGCACGCCTTTCCATACACCAACCGAAATGGTGAAGTCCCAATCAGTGTCTTGTGCGCAGTCCTGTATGCCCAAAGTGCATCGTCCAGCCGCTGGCTCCAGTCTTTGCGCGAAGGTCTCACGGTTTTCTCCAGAATGCGCTTAATCTCTCTGTCGGAAACCTCGGCCTGGCTATTCGTTTGAGGATGGTATGCAGTGGACGTCTTGTGGCGCACTCCATAATGCTTTAGTACTTGCGCCACTATTCTGTTGCAGAAGTGCGTCCCCTGGTCGCTGATTATTGCCTTAGGCACTCCGTACCTGCAGAAAATGTTAGTCCTTAAAAACTCAACAACCGTTTTACCATCATCCTTGCGCGTGGCCTTGGCTTCGACCCACTTCGAGACATAGTCCACCACAACTAGTATGTACTTGTATCCACAAGATGGAGGAAACGACCCCATGATGTCAATTCCCCACAAATCGAACACTTCGTCTACCAGTATTGGAGTTTGTGGCATCTCATTGCGCGCTGATATATTTCCTGTGCGCTGACACCTGTCACAAGCCCTGCAGTGGTTGTATGAATCACGAAACAAGTGCGGCCAATAAAAACCGCAATCTAGGATTTTCCTGCTCGTGCGCTTTGGACCAAAGTGTCCTCCGCACGCATGCGCATGACAAAATCTCAAAACAGAGCTCATCTCATGATCAGGCACACATCGCCTCAAGATCTGATCAGGGCCTATTCTAAGCATGTACCGATCATCCCAAACGTAATATGTAGACTCATGTCTTAACGTCATGCATTGAGCTTTAGTGAAATGAGGGGGAAACGCACCTGTGACCAGGTAATTTGCAATATGCCCATACCATGGTATCTTACCGTTCAGCGCCGCCAGGTGCTCGTCAGGGAATGTCTCCGTGATCTGTCCTGGCTCCTCTTCCTTCACTATCCGGCTTAGGTGATCCGCAACAGTGTTTTATGTTCCCTTCTCATCCTTGATCTCTAAATCGAACTCTTGGAGCAACAGCAACCAGCGCATCAAACGCGGCTTAGTCTCTTTCTTGGACATCAGGTAACGGATAGCAGCGTGGTCAGTGTAGACAATGACTTTAGCGCCCAGAACATATGCGCGGAACTTCTCCAGCGCAAATACGATTGCCAGAAGTTCCTTCTCGGTTGTGGTGTAGTTCCTCTGCGCAGTGTCCAGTGTGCGCGACGCATAGTAGAAAGCGTGCGGCCTCTTATCCACGCGCTGGCCCAGTATTGCGCCTACAGCGTAGTCACTAGCATCGCACATCAGCTCAAAGGGTAAGTTCCAGTCTAGTGAATCACTCGCGCACTGGTTAGCGCATCCTTTAACTTATCAAAAGCATTCCTGCACTCATCAGTGAACTCAAAGCACACATCCTTTTAAAGGAGGTTAGACAATGGAATACATATTTTAGAAAAATCTTTTATAAAGCGCCTGTAGAACCCTGCATGCCCAAGAAACGACTTAACGTCGCGCACATTAGTGGAATAAGGCAGATTGGAGATAAGATCAATTTTTGCTTTATCAACCTTAATTCCTTCCTGTGAGACGATATGTTCTAGTACTACTCCATGTGATACCATAAAGTGACATTTTTCATAATTGAGAACTAGGTTCTTGGTAATGCAGCGCGCTAAGACCCTATCAAGATTATCCAAACATGCATCAAAAGTCTCACCATGCACAGTGAAGTCATCCATGAATACCTCTATACATAACCCAATCATATTAGAGAAAATGCTCATGACTAAGCGTTGGAACGTACCTGGCGCATTACACAGCCCAAACGACATGCGCCGGAACGCAAAGGTACCGAATGGGCAGGTAAAGGTTGTCTTCTCATGATCCTCCGCAGCAATAGGGATCTGATTGTACCCTGAGTAACCGTCCAGGAAGCAAAAGTGTGGCGTGAATGGTAGCGGGAAATGAATGGTAGCGGGAAATGATCTTTGCGCGTGACTGCGTTTAGCTTCCTGTAGTCAATGCACATGCGCCATCCAGTTTGTATGCGCTTGGCAACTAGCTCGTCCTGCGCATTTTCCTCTACTGTGATGCCTCCTTTCTTGGGGACAACGTGCATTGGACTTACCCACTTACTGTCTGAGATCGGGTATATTACCCCTGCGTCAAGCAGCTTCAAGATCTCCTTTTGCACTACCTCCATCATAATCGGATTCAATCTGCGCTGAGGTTCCCTGGATGGTTTGGCATCATTTTCCAGCAGAATTCTGTGCATACACACATCAGGGCTTACTTCGCGCAAGTCACCTAATGTCCATCCTATAGCGCGCTGGTTCTTGCACAACACCTCCTGTAATCGCGCCTCCTGCTCCTCCTCTAGTCCTTTCTTTATAATGACAGGCAGGGTGTCCTCATTGCCCAGGAAGATGTACTTTAAGTGCTCGGGCAATTACTTCAGCTCAACTTTGGGAGCCTGTTCAATAGAAGGTAGGATTTTATTAGTAGCGCAAACATTAACTAGATCACATACCTTTCTGGACACTGGTTCTGTGCTGCTCAGCTCATCATCATGTGCCTCCATCTCTGTCTGTGCCAGTGGCGCAGGCTCCCTTGTTGCGCATGCGCAACCAAGTCGTCCTTACTATCTAACGCGTGCATTGTGGCGTCCTCATGAGGATGCTGCATCCCCTTAAAAATGTTAAAGTGAATCTCCTCGCCATCTACCTCCATTGAGAGCGTGCCTTTCCACACGTCTATCTTTGTGCGCGCTGTCATCAGAAATGATTTGCCCAGTAGGATTTGTGCGCTTCCCTTGCTCGGCTCACCCTCCATCTCCAAGACGTAAAAATCTGCTGGGAACACCAGCTCTCCCACTCGGACGAGAACGTCCTCTATCATGCCCGTCGATTGTTTGCACGACCGATCTGCTAATTGGATGGTGAGACCTGCAGGCTTTAGTGGACCAAGGTGCAATGACACATACAAGGAGTAAGGAAGCACATTTATAGATGCACCGAGATCAATCATTCAGTTGCTTACCGTGGTCTTACCTAAGGTGCACGGTATGGTGAACGTACCTGGATCCCGGCATTTAGATGGTACCTTGTGTTGCACAATTGCTGATGCATGCGCGTTAAGCATTACTTGTGCGCACTCGCCTTTCCTCCTCTAGTTTGTGCACAGCTCCTTCAAGAACTTGGCATATCTGGGAATCTGCCGAACTGCCTCAATCAGGGGAATGTTTATTTCCACCTTACTGAATAATTCATATAACTCCTTGTCTACCGCCTCCTTCCTTGCTAAAGGTGCCTGCACAGGAAAAGGTACAGGTGCGTTAGTATGATTGGTACTCTTTTCTTCTGATTGTATCATACCTGGCGCCACCCCCTGTTGGTTTGTAGCGGGCGCGGCTGGTTGCGCATCCGGCTGTGCTGGCTCTGGAGGTTGCGCAACTAGCTGCGCGGGCACCTTCGCGGTCGGGGCTGTCCCAACTATGCGCCCAGTCCTCAGTGTTACGGCGTTAACTCCTCCCTTAGGGTTTTGAATCACTTGCGAAGGTAGGTTGCCATCGCTCTTTTTCAGCTCATAAACCGTGGTAGCAATCTGCGACAACTGCTCCTCAATTGACTCCAACCTCTTGTCATACTTTTCATCATTCTTGCGCACAGTGTCTGCTAATTGACCCACTATGTCTTCTAAGGAGCGCCGCGGTTGCTGGTTATTCTATGCTGGTGCGTCATTGCGGCGGTGCGGTGGGTTGTATGCTTGCTGCGCCTGCTGTGGTGTGCGATATTCCACTAGCTGCCTTTGGAGATTGCTGTCTTCCCTCCATCTGAATCCATTTGCGGCCAGTCCAAAGCGCGGCTGATTCTGCCTCTGCGGTCCTCTATTGTCCCATCCTCCTAGAGCATTGACATCTCCTGATTCCTCAAAAAGTGTGGGACATGCGTCGGTTTTGTGCTCAGTGGACGTACAGAACTCGCATGCCTTCGGCGCAACTGGCTGCGTGCCTTGCGCACTCATCAGCTTCTGTAGCATGGCTTTCATTTCCTTTATTTCAGCACTGGAATCCACCTGATGCACAGCGCGCGCACGACTGTTCTCGAGCGTCAATTGATGCCTTACCTGTCCCGCAGAGTCCTCGATCATCTGCCATACATCCTCCGGGTACATGTTGCATATGTCACCACCTGCGCATGCATTCAACAATCTAAGTTCCATCGATTGTAGCCCGTTCAGAAAATTCTCTATCAGCACATTTTGGGGCAGGCCATGATTATAGCAGTTGGCTTCCAGCTCCCTGAAACGCTCATAATACTCTGATAGTGACTCTCCTACGCCCTGCCTAGGTGCGGCCAACTCCCTCCTGAGTAGCGCGATCTTTGCTGCGGGTAGAACTTATCCAAGAACTTCTTCTGGAGCTGCTCTCATGTGCGAATAGATCCTGCTGGTAAGCTCATCAGCCAATGCCTGGCTGTATCACACAATGGAAAAGGGAACGCCTTCAGCTTCAGCGCTTCTTCACTCTCCCCATCGGTCTTCATGTTCTCGCGGATAACTAGGAATTCACGCACATGCTTTACTGGGTTCTCATTGTTCATCCCATGAAACTTAGGCATATGATGAATGAATGAGCTCCGTAGTTCAAAATGCCCATCGGGTGCAAGTACTATGCACCAAGGTTGGTTGGCTGTGATTGCAGCCGACATCTCGCGCACTGTTCTGCATCGCACGATCTGCTGCGCGGGTTGCGCATTATACACTACTTCAGCGGCCATCCGAGCTTCAACTTCGCGCTGCACTTCCTCTCTGAACCGAGCTGCGCGGTTATCTGTCCTTGCATTGTTAGGTCCCTCTGGGGTTCTGTCCCCTAAGTTATCGCCGATGACACTATTATTCTCCATGCCCTGTTCTAAACTTAAAGAAAACAGAATTAAAAGACCACTATGATGATGCTGTATGGCAGTGTTTGACAAAATCAGCTCAAGTGAACAAGGAGCAGCTACAGCAAGGGATGCTATAGCAGGAGCTTGTTCAAGTCGCTGCAACATCTGTTCAAGAAGCAGCAGCAACCTGGGCTTGGCTAGAAGGCCTGGCAGCTCTGCGGAGAACACTAGAAGAATTTTTTAAAGTGCTGCGGAGAATATTCCAGTGGGGAATTCCTAGCTAGAGAAGGAGATTTGTGTTGGAGATCAAAATCAAATCTAATCTCCTAAAAATTAGGAGATAATTGTTCCTTTTGGGACATTGCTAAATTCTGGTCTTGCTTAAAGCTGGTGCTGCTATTTAAGAGAGAGGAGTTCAGAGCAGAAAGGCTGATCGAAGCTGAGGGATACAAGAGTGCGTGCGCAGAATTCAGAGAGAGGAATTTTCGTGTGCGACGGACGAGTTCTTCGATCAACACCCGAAGGCAGAGCGTGAGTGTAGAGCTGTGGTGACAGAAGCAGAAGGAGATCAGGACTTGCGTAGTCTGATCCGAGCTTGATCTGGAAGCCAAATCAGAGCAGTGGTGCTTGTTGATTGATCAAGGGTAGCTGCGGAAGAACTGACGGGTGTGTGGCTCGGTCGAGTGTCTAAGCGGCAGTTCTCGCTAGTGGCAGGATGTCACTGAGTGAGGGGGAGCATTCCAGAGTGTGCAGCGCTCGTGGAATCGTTTGATCGGCTCGGCAGAAGGCTTTGGAGCGACGCGGACAATTGTGCATCAGCTGTGTGCTACAGCAGTTGCTACAGCAACCCTGCAGAGTTGAGTGTAGTTTAGAATAGGCTGAGTTTCGGGGAGACAGTAGCTATTCTAGATTGACATTTGTAAAGGGTGTGCAGACACGAGTCAGAGCCTGTTCTGATTGTGTCGAGTGATCAACACAAGGTTGAGTAGCATAGGTTGTGTGGTGTTGTAACCGAGCGTACTTGGAGACCTCTGTGATTAGTGGATTGAGGACTGGAGAATAGTCCTCCCCAGACGTAGGCAGTTGGCCGAACTGGGTGAACAAACTTCTGTCTTGTTCATTGTTTGCTGAACAATTTCCGAGTGAAAGAGTGTGCTGCAGCAACTACTTGTTCACAAATCTGACTGACAGAGACGCTGCGAATTTCACACTAGGTTGTTGCCCCTGTCGGTGCGCAACTATGATCTGCGCAGCGCAACTGTTTCAAGGTTGCGCAAGCTGATGCTGATTGCGTACTGGCAGAAACACCAACGAAAAATAAAAAGAAATAACTAACTACTGTAAAAGAAAACTTGAACTAGTTAAAACTTATCTGTGTTGCTCCCCGGCAACGGCGCCAAAATTTGATCGCGCGTCGTTGTACGCGTCAAATTAATCCTTCCTTCTCCACTTAGTACAGCGGCTAAGTCAGGGTCGATCCCACTAGGAGCGTGTAGACTCGGTCTTAGCTAGCGACCTACAACTTACGAAATTGGGGTTGTGAGTGATTGGGTTGCACAGGTGCGCGAATGAACAGTAGTGAAAGCAAAATTGCACGATACGTGCGCAGGCAAAACATATTAAGTACTATGACTATGAAAAGTATCGGTACAGACAATCCTCTATGAATGTATCCCTTATCATCGACTCTAAACATCTATAGTGCAGTTCTACTTAAGTTAGTGTCCGATCAAGGCTTCCTAACGTGCGTGCATGTTTCGATCAAAGTCCATGAGCTATTAATTTCTGAAACTAGTCTAAGTAGCTACGAATCCTATCACAGTAGCAGCTGATTATCCTAGTACGTTACTCCTAGTTGTCACCGTCAAGTTATCAACTAGTTTAACATATAATAACGAGCAGTTAGAATAAGATTGCGGTTCAAGGCTTCTCTTATTCGCACAATTAATTATCACCCATATGCATAGAATTAATATAAGTAGACGAACCAAGCATTAAGCACAAGTCTCAAAGGAAATACTTCATAGAATCATGCCCTACCAATACAAAGTGTTTAGCTAGACGTGCTAGAAAGAAACATCATAGAAATAATAATTAAAACTAAGGCAGCAAGAGAAAAGTAGCAGGTCGGCGCAATTGCAGATTGCTCTTTTCGGCTGGCGCAGGTGGTTCGCGCAGAATCTGGGCTGGAGTAGCTCTTGTGTTTTTGCTGCTGTGTGTTCTTCTCTCTATATGTCCTCTCTCTCTCTCCAAACCCTAGCTTCCCTCCTCTTATATACTGGTCTTGAAGCCCAAGGAATGCTTAGATTTGGCCCGAGAGAATTTTAGCTACTTCCCAAATCTAGGAGATCAATATTTAGAAACTCTGCTATCCTGCGCACGCTGATTGCGCTACTTGCTTCGCGCACTCGATTTGCGCACTGTAGTCCGAATCAGTTATCTCCTTTTGCGTTGCTAGCTCCGCAAGTCGTGCATTGCGCTCTAAAAATGCCCGTTAGCGCACATCTGACTTATGCTCCTGTTTTATCCTGAAATACAAATATACCAAAAACCAGTAATCTTGTACATAAAATAAAGCAAACAAGCACAGTGTTAAGATCTAAATAGCGCATATAACTAGGCTCTATCAGTCTCTCACAGCAAACTGGAGTGATGATGACAGTGAAGAGGAAACCAACTGCAAAGGAAATCTTGCTTTAACTACTGTATTCCGCAATGATGATTCAGATTCAATGAGTTTGATTATGGGATTGTTGAATCTGAAAGCGATGATGATGAGGAATATTCAGAAGAAAGTGTGGCTGAGAAATTCAGACTAATACAAGAAAAATGCCAGGAGGTAATTGAACCCAACAGAAAACTACTGGCAAAGGTGTCTGAACTGGAAGATGAAAGAAACAACCTCCAGAATACCATTACCTCTCTGTCCAAGAAGCAATCAGATGATGCTGATATAGTTGATGAGGGATGTGAACAAAGAATCACTCCCAAGGCACACAGAGGAGAATCGTCCATTATATATGAGATTTTATCTTACCAAAGGTATGGAGAAGGGACTGAAGGTCTCGGATACACCGGTGAGGAAGGAACTGTGAAATTTCACAATGTCTCAATTCAGCAGATTTGTGAACAAGCAGTTGCTGCAGCACACTCTTGTTCACTAGAATTAATCTCAGCAAGCAACAAACAATGCACAAGTTTGTTCACCCAGTTCGGCCAATCTGCCTACGTCTGGGGAGGACTATTCTCCAGTCCTCAATCCACTCAACCGAAGGTTCCAAGTACACTAGGTTACAACGCACGCAACCTATGCTACTTAACCTCTTGTTGACCACTCAGCACAATCAGAACAAGCTCTGATTTGTGCCAGCACACCCTCTACAATATGTCAGTCTAGAATAGCTACAATCCTCTCCAAGAACTCAGCCTATTCTATCCTACACTACTCAGCAGGGTTGCTGCAGCAACAGCTGTAACACACAACTGAAGCACACTGTCCGCGTCGCTCCAAGGCCTTCTGCCGAGCCGATCGAACCACTCCAAGAGCGCTGCACACTCTGAGTAACTCCCCCTCACTCAGTGACCACCTGTCACTAGTGAGTTCTTCCGCACGAACCTCCACCGAGCCTTCCACTCGTCAGTTCTTCCGCGGCTGCCTTTGATCAACCAACAAGCTCCACAGCTCTGAATTGGCTTCCAGATCAATGCACAAATCAGTCTCTGCAAGACCTGATTCTCTTCTGCAATGCACACCACAGCTCTGCGCTCAACGCTCTGCCCGTGTGTGTTTGATCGAAGAACAACGTCCGTAGGCACCCAGAAAATCCTCTCTCTGAAATCTGTGTCTACTCTCGTGTATCCTTCAGCTTCGATCACCCTCTTCAGCCCTCAAACCTTCTGCTTAAGTAGTCACACCACTTTAAGCAATTTCCAGGTTTAGGCAATTGACCCACAAGATCAATTATCTCCTAAAATCTAGGAGATTAGATTTGATTAATATCTTCAATGCAAATCTCCTTCTCTGACTAGTAAACCTTGCTGGAATATGCTCAACGGTATTTTAGAAATTCTTCTAAGCACTTTCACAAAGCTGCCATACCTTCAAAACGCACCCAGCACAAAACTGCTACTCGGACAGTTGAACCAGCACTTGAACCAGCACCTGCTGCAGCATCCCCTGCTGTAGCTGCTGCTAGTTCACTTCTGCTGCCAGCTTGATTGTTTGAGCTGCGACAACTCCTTGTTCACTTGTGCTGTAGCTGTTTGCTGCTGCTGGAATTTCCTAAATGCATTAGGAAGCAATCCCATCAATTCTAAGGAAGATCCTCCGATTTATAGAGGTTTTGATTTTCCAATCAAATCTTCATTCAACAAATCTGCCCTTGTTCTTGAGAGACACTCCAGAAATATTCTCCTGAATATTCAGCTCTTTCCGAAAGCCCTTCGGTCCACTGATTTGTTGATTGAATGCAATCTTCGAGAAAGCTTTGAATTTGTGCTACCACATTTTAGCTCCAGCATCTACTACTGAACTTCTGCTCCAGAGATTGCTGTAGCACTTGCTTACTCCACTTTAGCTCCAGAGATAGTCACTCTGCCCAGATTGCACAAGCTGATGTCTTCATGCTCTCTTTCAGAATTTCGAGCTCCCCAAGGCAACATTAGGTCGCGCGCCTCGTGAAGACATTAGCCACTTAATGTCTTCATCTGGAGCGCCACTTAATGTCTTCAGCTGGAGCGCCACTTACTGAGTTTGCTCACTCTGAAATGCTCTTCATCAGCTGTTTTCTTTCCATACTTGCTGTAGCAGGCTCTAGTTCACTTTGTAGGAGTTTGTCAATGATGCCACATACCTTCACAAACTGGTATAACAACATTTGTTAAAGCCTTAGTGATTGTCAAAGTGCAAGTGTTCAGAAGGGGTCTATCTCAGTTAATTCAAAAAGAGCACCATAAAAGAAGTCCAAGAGAGTGCTGAAGCATTCTCTAGATCAGTCACATGTTCGGATACCAAGATCAAACCAGTGGAGATGGGACACGTGCAATCAAACTAGACATCTTATGAGGAAGTGCCCAACACTAGCGGCGTACAGGGTGACTCAAAGAAGATCGAATGACCAACAAGTCAGAGCGAGGGATTCTTCGAGCACATATGCAAACCACTAGACACAGAAGTAGGTAAACCTTGGGTAACATGTTATTATGCAGGATACTTGCAGGAATGATGAAAAGACCTTCTCTCAGAAAAGGAAACATAGAAAGAAATGAAGCAATCATCATTCTTCCACTGCCATTCAAAACTGGAGAAAATCCGAGGAGAACAAATGGCAAGTGCGCCGAGTGGATGCAAAAAGGAATAAGGTTTAAAAGTGTTGGGTTGTAAAATAGCCAGCTGATATCCCCATTTAAGCAGGAACTGAGGAAATGAAGATCACAGCAGAAGTCAGCTTATCTCCAGAATGACAGATGAACATAGTGCTGAAGCACTCTCTGGTGATTTGAAGCCTTTTTTAGCGTTGAAGAAAATGGCCACTCAGGCAGCAATACCTGTTCGAATTTTTTAAAATAAAAGAAAAGGGGCTGAGAAAGGGAAAACCAGAAGTTTTCGTTTGTAAAACTAGGGCAAGCGTTCTCTCCGACATCTTCAACGATTAGTTGTTCCTACCTTCAACGAATCATCTGAAATGGAGAAAACAAGGGTCGCCAAGGTTTACAAACGTAGAGGTGAGCCCAGCAAAAGAAAGAGGAATGACGTTCCTGTGAGTGATTCGCCACCAGCAAAAAGAAGCTCCTCGTTTTGGATCAATGAACCCACAGACATTCCGCGGCTGACCTGGATCCCGACTAATGATCAAGGTGGGACTGGCCCGTCCCCCTCCGCAAACATTGTGCCTTCCGATGTGGATAAGGCTCAGAGGTCCGCAAACATTGTTTCACTCTTATACCGACGGATCTTTTGCAGCAAGATAAAATAATGAACAGCGATTTGTTCACCCAGTTCGGCCAAGTACCTACCTCTGGGAAAGACTGAACCTCATTCTTTCAATTCACTAGTCTCAAGGTTTGTTGTACAACACAGTTTGACTCCACGCAATCTATGCTACTCAACCTTAGCTAGTCGATCACACACAAGTCAGAGCGTACACACAATCAGAACACGCTCTGACTTGTGTTTCACACACACCTACTCACTTGAACCAATTCAAAATAGCTCTATTTCTGATCCCACAGACTCAGCCTATTCTAATTAGTACAACGTGACCGTAGGTTTGCTATAGCACCCGCTGTAGCAACTTGCTGGTGCAGGTTCTGTCCGCATCGCTCCAAACCTTTCCGCCGAGCCGATCGAACTCTTCCATGAGCGCTGCACACTCTGGAATGCTCCCCCTCACAAAGTGACCGTCTGTCACTAGCGAGACCTGGCCTTCTGCAGATTGTCCGAGTTCCTCCACTCGACAATTCTCCTGCCGCCTTCTTTGATCAGCCAACAAGCAAGCCCTGCTCTGAATTGACCTTCTCCAATTAAGCTCTGATCAAGTCTTCGATCAGCCTCTGCTATAACCACTCAACTCTGCGCTCACGCTCTGCCCTTGGTGGTGATCCAATCTCTACGCTCTAGCACTCTGAATATATCTCTCGGTATATTGCTCTGCTCTTTGATTGTTGAATGGATGGATGGATGGATGGCTTTGCTGCTCTGCTCAGCCTTTTTTAAATAGGAACTCCATGCTCTATCAATATCAAATTTAGGAAGTTCCTAAAAGATCTCAACAAGATCCTTATCTCCTACTTTTTGGGAGATTTGAAGTTCCTAAAAGATCTCAACAAGATCCTTATCTCCTATTTTTTTGAAAGATTTGATTTCCCAACCAAATCTTCAAGTTGTGGCACGGAATCTTCGCTGGGGATATTCTGAGAATATTTGGAAGCCTCCCGTTACACTGCTACATCATATCTAGGCAGATTCCTCTTCGGTCAAAAACTGCTGTCAAGCTGCTACAGCTCCTGCTGTAGCAACTGCTTGTACACTAAGCTTGTTCACTCTGGCTGGTTTTGCACCAGCCGGTGTCTTCACACGGACAGCTATATCATCTTGCTTTCAATCTTCATGATACTCTACCGACCTATTACGATGCTGGCAGCAACCCTCCGTACGTTCTTTGGACTGCTCCAAGTTGATCGGCATGCTATTGACTCTGGGAATCTTCTCAATTGCATTTAAAAAGCTTCTGTTTCTCTTCTCTTCAATTCTGGACAGCTTGTTCTTCACACAAAAAATTGCTATTTAGGATGCTACAGCTCTCTGCTACATAGGTTGCTGTAGCAACGCCTTGTGCACTCTGCTTGTTCACTCTGAAACGCTCTGCACTAGCTGCTGTCTTACATGCTTGTTGTAGCAGACTCTTGTGCACCTTGTAGTAGTTTGTCAATGATGCCACATACCTCAACAATCTCACCCTTGGCATGTTTGACAAAATCCAAAGACCCTTCTGATCTTAGGCAATCCTCATCTCGTCTTCAAACTCCTTCTTTAGCAGCTTCTTCAGGATTTATCTCAATTCAAGGACTCAAGCTATCCCTAGCTTGTCTTCTGGTTTCTTATCAAGTGGTGTCTTCAGATAACTTCTGCTGTCATCGGATGGTGTAGCAACTTCTTGCTCTTTGTTGTTTTGTCAGCCTTTTGAAAGAAGCTCCAGCTTCAATCTTTATGGGATGCTGTAGCAACTTCTTGCGCTAGTTTTGTCAAGGATGCCATTACATTAACAAATTTTGTGGACCAAAACTTGATCAAACTCAGCGAGTTCTGATCTCTTTTGCGCACCTCACATCACTTTCAGCCCTCTGCTTTAAACTCTAGTTGTGAGTATTCTCTTCTTCGGTTTCTTCATTCGATCTTACTTAAAGGGACTGCCTCTGACTTGCTCTTATAGCTTCGTGGGTCGCCAGCGTTGGAAACCTTGTTGCCTTAGAATTCGTAGAGTAGCACATCATTATCTGAATCTCTTCCTAGATTCTTGCAAAGTTGTTGAAGATTCTGTTTCCTAAATCGGACTTTAGGATCCTTATCTTTTAAATTTTTCCTTCAATCGTGTACTGACATCCGCAGGACACTTAATGACGTTTACGGCGCATCCTGAACTTCCACGACTCATGTAGCACCTTGCCGAGGACACTCCGTGAATCTTCAAAATACTTGCCCAGTCTGTTCAAGCTTCAAATCAACATGAGTTGCTATAGTAGAATCTGTCTTTTGCCTTTTGCCCAGTTTGCCTCAGCTTTTGTGGTCCACGGAGTGCGGTAGCAGATCCTTGTGCTTGGTTGTTGTATCTCGTCAGTTCTTCAGATTGTGTTCCAACTTCAAATCTTTAGGGATTGCTGAAGCAGAATCTAGTGACGTTTTGTCAAGGGATGTCATACATCAACATTATTGATTTGTCTTTCACAAACATTATTTATGATCAGGGTTTTTAATTAACTTATCTCTGAGTTTTTTATCCTAAATGTTAATTTTTATATTCTTAAATCTTATGTCTTGAAAATCTTCTAGTTCTTTCATTAATTTTTGTCTAAATCATGTTATTTCATGAGGCGATTGAATTGTTGGAAGAGCAGTTTCGACTTCTTAAGTTCTTGAGGGGTCATCTATTGTGATTTGTTGTGTTTTGTTAATTGTATTTATTATCTATTCAAATTTATCGTGTAATAGAGCAATTTGTTCTCCTAAAATATTTAGGTGAAGATTTGCATAATTATTTTGTTTTATGATTTTATTCATGTTATTAATAATGCATCATCATCAAGTATTTTGTCAAACGATAATATTTAAAATTTCTTTCATTCTTTTCAAATTGTAAAGGTTGTTGAGGTGAATATATTAGCTTTAGATTTTTTCCATTATCTAATTTATGTGTTCGCTCTAGAGCTGAGATATACTATTCTACATGTGTAGACATAAACCAAAGAAGAAAATATATTATTCTATTTTATTTTGATACAAAATCTATATAATTCTTCTGAAAATTCTTTCTTTTCTTCTAACGTGAAGTTTTTATAAGACCATTTTCTGAAAATCATTTTTGACTCGGTTATTTCCGGTTCTTTAAAATTATTTTTTATTCCTCTGACAATATAATCATCAATTATAAGTTTTTCAATTTTTTCATTATAATCTATTTTCTCTTATCTGAGAAGTTGAGGCTCTCGATGATTTTTACCCTATAATATGTAGTAGAGATATCAGAATGAATTGATGAAGACTTGTGAAGTCTAGATGACATGAATGATAAGGATTTCCTACAATTTTCAAATTGTAGTATCACCTGTTCTTCATGTGTTTGCATCACAACAATCAGATTGTTTTTAATAGTTGGCGGATAAAGTTCAACTTGCTCAATGATCCAATTTTCTGAGAAATAAATTTCTTCCACTTAATCTTCTTCTCGGCATAATGTTTGACTTGCTAAAGTTATTTTCTACTTGAATAATTTCATTTAAAGATTTGTGAACCATTGAGGATTCAAGGTGAATTATGGTTTATAATATATGTGATAATAGATAGCACTTACTTTTATTTTTGATTTGTATTTATAATCAGGTGTTTTAACATTTAATGTTAAAGCGTCTAATATATTAACATCAGAAAGGGATAGTTGCAAAGTTGGGTAAACATCAAAATAGACTGATCCATGTGTGAGGCTAGATTCAATTATTTTCCAATTTAAATTTCTTCCATCACGTAGAGTTGTTATGGAGCTTTCGGATAACCCTTCCAGTGTTAAGGGTTTAAAGGTGATGCGGTAATGGCATCCATGACAAAATTGCGCAAGAAGTTGCTACAGCATTCCGCGGAGATTGAAGCTGGAGCTTCTCCCAAAGACTGACAAAACAGCGACAAGAGCAAGTAATTGGTAAAACATCCCGTGCCAACAGAAGAAGCCTGAAGACAAGCTAGGGATAGCTTCAGATCAGCAGAGTCCTTGTATTGAGATGAATCCTAAGGAAGCTGCCAGAGAAATAGTCTGAAAACGAGAAGGGTCCTTGGATTTTGTCAAAAATGTCAAGGGGGATATTGTTAAGAAGCCGAAGCAAGCTATCTGAAGACAATCACCAGAAGATGTTATAGCATACCATGAAGACTTGGAGCAGCCAGCAACATGCCGATCAACTTGGAGCTGCCTAGCGATCGTACAGAGGGTTGCTGCCGGCGTCGCAACAAGTCAGCAAAGCATCATGAAGATTGCAAAACTTTCCTGTGAAAACAACAGCTGGTGCAAAATCTGCCGAGTGAAAAAGCAGAATGAACAAGGGGTTGCTACAGCAACCTGTGTAGCAGAGAGCTGTATCATCCTAAACAGCAGTTTTCCGCGTCAAGAACAAGCTGCCCGAAATTGAAGAGAAGAGCAACGAAAGCTTTCTAAAGTAAGTTTAGAATATTCTCATAGTCTATTGTTTGCTCCAATAAAATCAGCCGAGAGGAGATTGATCTTTGGAAGGAGAGCGTCCTACAAAGTAGTAGAAGATCTAAAGCAACATGTGGAGACAGCTGCTGGAGCATAGTGAAGCGCCGACAAGGCAAACAAGCCAGTTGCACAAGCAGATGCGCATATTGGGAAGACAGGAGCTAGAGCATACTATTGGCCAACACCCGCTCGAGTTGAGAAATTGTAGATTCGAAGAATCAACACGTGGGATTGTTTCCAAATGTTTTTTAAGAATTTTCAGCAGCAACAAATAACTCAGCAAGCTCAAGGTAAAGATAAGATTTCTAAAATTGGTTTTAGGAAATCAAATCTCAACAAACTTGCAAGAATCTAAAAGAGATTTTTGGAAGGCTTCCTAAATAGTTTGCAAGAATCTAGAAGAGATTTTTGGAAGGCTTCCTAAATTTGATATTAATGGAGACGGAGTTCCTATTTAAGTAAGTCTTGGCAGAAGAGCAGAGTATCCATCCGAGCATCCAAGATATCGAGCAAACGAGGAATACTCAGAGAGAATTTCATAGTGCCGAGCAAATAATTGGATCACCACCGAAAGTAGAGCGTAGCGCCGAATCGTGTGGTTGAAGCAGAGATTAATCGAAGACTTGCAGAGTCTGATCAGGGTGTGGTCGGAGAAGGTCGATTAAAGCAATGGGCTTATCGATTGAGAGTGAAGGGAGTGTCGAGTGAGTGGGTGGAACTCATCAACGGCAGAAAACTCAGTCCCGTCAGTGACGGGTGGTCACATAGTGATGGGGGAGTATTTCGGAGTGCGCAGCGCTCGCGGAACAGTTTGACCGGCTCAGCGGAGTAGTTTGGAGCGATGCGGACAGAACCAGCACAAGGGCGTGCTATAGCATCCTACGGTGACATTGTCTTAATTAGAATAAGCCGGTCTGTGTGATCAGAGTTGTAGCTATTCTAAATTAATTCAAGTGTGTAGGTGTGTGACACTTATCTGAGGTTGTTCAGAGTAAGTGAGGAATCTACTAGTTGGGGTTGGGTAGCATAGATTGTAACAGATTCGAAGTCTGTGTTGTACGGAGAACCTTGGAGATTATAAGTGGATTAAGGTCTGGAGTATAGTCATCCCCAGAGGTAGGCACATTGGCACAAGAGGTTGCTATAGCAACTACTTGTACACCCTCAGTAATCGGAGGTGCTGCAATTTCAATTAATATCAGAGCGGAAACTCGACACACTGAGTAAAGATCCTGAGCGCATTGTTGAGCAGTCAAAGTTAAGATGAAAAAAATGTCAGAGCACAAGACAACCACAACTGTTGGAAGGGCAAAAGAAAATTTGTTGCTGGGAATGCAAAGGCTACTGACACAGAAAGACAGAATGCCCCAACAATCAAAAAAAGAGCAACGTATCGCTGATCCCAGGGATAGATGTTCACAACAAGGATTCAATAATGTCATACCGTGACTATGATGATGAAGAGTCTGACAGTAGTGACAAAGAAGAGCTCGCCAAGGAGAATCTGGCAAAGAACTTCGCTCTTCTACATCAAAAGTGCCTCGAAGTCATCGAGATCAACAAAGGATTGACTGCCAAGGTATCGGGCCTGGAAGATGAATGAGAGAAGCTGCTGAAGATGATCACTTCTCTTACGGATCAGGCTACCCAGCAAAAAGAGAAGTTTGCTGCAGAGAAGGAAGAGCTCAACCTCCACAGGAAGACCGCAAAGATGCTTAACCGTGGCTCAAGCATCCTCGAAGATAACCTAGCATGCCAAAGATATGGAGGAGGCTACTCAGATCTTGGTGAAATTCGCAGCGTCTCTTGACAGACAGATTTGTAAACAAGCAGTTCCTGCAGCACACTCTTGTTCACTCGGAAATTGTCTCAGCAAACAATGAACAAGACAGAAGTTTGTTCACCCAGTTCACCCAGTTCGGCCAACTGCCTACGTCTGGGGAGGACTGTTCTCCAGTCCTCAATCCACTAATCACAAAGGTCTCCAAGTACACTCAGTTACAACTCCACGCAACCTATGCTCTCAACCTTGTGTGGATCACTTGACACAATCAGAACAGGCTCTGACTTGTGTCTGCACACCCTCTACAAATGTCAATCTAGAATAGCTACTGTTTCCTCGAAACTCAGCCTATTCTAAACTACACTCAACTCTGCAGGGTTGCTGTAGCAACTGCTGTAGCACACAGCTGATGCACAATTGTCCGCGTCGCTCCAAAGCCTTCTGCCGAGCCGATCGAACGATTCCACGAGCGCTGCACACTCTGGTATATTCCCCCTCACTTAGTGACCTCCTGTCACTAGCGAGCACTGCCGTCCAGACACTCGACCGAGACACTCACCCGTCAGTTATTCTACAGCTTCCCTTGATCAACCAACAAGCACTCTCTGCTCTGAATTGGCTTCCAGATCAAGCTTGGATCAGACTACACAAGTCCTGATCACCTTCTGCTTCTGTCGCCACAGCTCTGCGCTCACGCTCTGCTCTCTGTGAAGATCGAAGTTCTCTTCGCACACCAAAAATACTCTCTCGGAATTCTGTGTGTGTTCTCGCTCTCTGCCCTCTTCTTCGATCAACCTTTCTGCTCTGACCTATTCTCACTTAAATAGCAGCGCCAGCTTCAATCATGAACAGAATTTAGCAATGTCCCAAAAAGAACAATTATCTCCTAATTTTTAGGAGATTAGATTTGTTTTTGATCTCCAACACAAATCTCCTTCTCTAGCTAGGAATTCCCCACTGGAATATTCTCCGCAGCACTTTAGAAATTCTTCTGATGCTCTCAATAGGGCTGCCAGGCCTTCTAGCCAAGCCCAGGCTGCTGCTGCTACTCGGACAGATGTTGCAGCAACTTGAACAAGCTCCTGCTATAGCATCCCCTGCTGTAGCTGCTCCTTATTCACTTGTGCTGGTTTTGTCAAACACTGCCATACTGCATCATCACTTGGATACACTGGAGAAGAAGGTGCTGAAAGAAACTGTATTTGTCAAAGCTACGGAGCCAGAAGATGTTGGGAATGGCGTGGAGAAACTGGTCCTGTCCTAGAAACTAGTTCAGAAGAAGGGGCCTAGAAGGGTGAACAAGAGGTTGCTACAGCAACCGCTGTATAAACCACCTGTAGTAGAAAAGAAAACCAAGAGCCAACGTAGCAGATACTATTTTTATGATCAGGATGGTCACATCCAGAGAAGATGCTCGATCCATTGTAGACCTCGGAGATCAACCACTACTAGATTCCGCCTGGAGAAGCCAAAGATCAAACGTGACAAACAAGTTCCTTCAGCTCGGCAAGGCCGATGAAGGACAGTCACTATCCAGTGTTGTGCCAAAAAATCAGATACATTGGGAGGATAATGAACCGGAGAATGGGGATTGCAAAGGACACTGGCATAGATCGGGTGAGACAACGCAACAATGCCGGAAGGAAAGAAAGAGTTGCTGGACACAATAGAGCTCGGAAGCAGTGGGTTCGAAAACCAGTCAGGTATGGGTGGAGAAGCAGCCACCAGATATTCCCCTAAAGTCATCGGAAGAGGCACATGTTGAGACACTAGGAAACCCTCTCCTGTGGATGGAGAAGAGGCATTGGCCTACTCACTGAGTTTAGCTTGAATCCCCCATCATTTGTGACAAAAAGAGGGAGAATATATGTTCAACTATTTGAATTAGGTGGCAGGTTTTGCCAGTCGACCTCCAAGGGAGAAGAGGAGCCCCTACTGATGATACTGAGGTTTTGTCAAAAATTCCAAGGGGGAGATTGATACGGTAATCGTATCCTTGACAAAACAGCGCAAGAAGTTGCTACAACATTCCGTGGAGATTGAAGCTGGAGCTTCTCCTAAAGACTGACAAAACAGCAACAAGAGCAAGTAGTTGGTAAAACATCCTGTGGCAACAGAAGAAGCCTGAAGACGAGCTAGGGATAGCTTGAGATCAGCAAAGTCCTTGTATTGAGATGAATCCTAAGGAAGCTGCCGGAGAAAGAGTCTGAAAACGAGAAGGGTCCTTGGTGTTAAAAATGCCAAGGGGGTGATTGTTAAGAAGCTGAAGCAAGCTATCTGAAGACAACCACCAGAAGATGTTATAGCATACCATGAAGACTTAAAGCAGCCAGCAGCAAGCCGATCAACTTGGAGTAGCCCAGCGATCGTACGGAGGGCTGCTGCCGGCGTCGCAACAAGTCAGCAAAGCATGATGAAGATTGCAAAACTTTCCCATGTAAAAACAACAGCTGGTGCAAAATCTGCCGAGTGAACAAGGGGTTGCTATAGCAACTTGTGTAGCAGAGAGCTGTATCATCCTAAACAGCATTTTTCTGCGTGAAGAACAAGCTGACCATAATTGAAGAGAAGAGCAACGGAAGCTTTCTAAAGTCAGTTTAGAATATTCTCAGAGTCGATTGTTTGCTCCAACAAAATCAGCCGAGAGGATATTGATCTTTAGAAGGAGAGTGTCCTACAAAGTAGTAGAAGATCTACAACAACATGTGGAGACAGCTACTGGAGCATAGTGAAGCGCCGACAAGGCAAACAAGCCAGTTGCACAAGTAGATGCGCATATTGGGAAGACAGGAACTGGAGCATACTATCGGCCAACACCCGCGCGAGTTGAGAAATTGCAGATTCGAAGAATCAACACCTGGGATTGTTTCAAAATTGATTTAGGAAATTTCAGTAGCAACAAACAACTCAGCAAGCTCAAGGTAAAGATAAGATTTCTAAAATTGGTTTTAAGAAAGCAAATCTCAGCAAACTTGCAAGAATCTAGGAGAGATTTTTGGAAGGCTTCCTAAATTTGATATCGATGGAGACGGAGTTCCTATTTAAATAAGTCTTGGCAGAAGAGTAGAGTATCCATCAAAGCATCCAAGATATCGAGCAAATGCAGAACACTCAGAGAGAAATTCAGGGTGCCGAACAAAGAACTGGATCACCATCGAGAGCAGAGCGTGAGCGCAGAGTCGTGTGGTTGAAGCATAGATTGATCGAAGACTTGCAGAGTCTGATCAAGGTGTGGTCGGTGAAGGTCGATTGAAGCAATGGGCTTATCGGCTGATCACAGCGAGTCGAGTGAGTGTCGAGTGAGTGGGTGGAACTCATCGACTACAGAAAACTTAGTCCCGTCAGTGACAGGTGGTAACGGAGTGAGGGGAATATTCCAGAGTGCGCAACGCTCGCGGGACAGTTTGATTGGCTCAGCGGAGTAGCTTTGAGCGACGCGGACAGAACCAGCACAAGGGCGTGTTATAGCATCCTACGGTGACATTGTCTTAATTAGAATAGGCTGAGTCTGTATGACCAGATGTGTAGCTATTCTGAATTAATTCAAGTGTGTAGGTGTGTGACACTTTTCTGAGGCTGTTCAGATTAAGTGAGGAATCTACTGGTTGGGGTCGGGTAGCATAAATTGTCGTGGAGTCGAGTATGTGTTGTACGGTGAACCTTGGAGATTAGTGGATTGAGGACTGGAGTATAGTCCTCCCCAGAGAGAGGCACAGTGGCCGAACTGAGGAAGAAATTTGGTGTTTACCGTTTTTAATCACGGTACAAGCTCATCAGGCACAAGAAGTTGTTATAACAACTACTTGTACACCCTCAGCAATCGGAGGTGCTGCAATTTGTCCTAGACAGTTTAATCGAGGGTCAGAGTAAGGGCATATTCCGGTAGAAAATGGGGTCGGGGACAGAACAGAGGAAGGAAGGAGCAGAGACAGAAATATGCGTGCTTAAAACAAAGAAGAATAAGCCGTTGCCTAATGCGGTTTCTCTCTTAAATTGCTTTTGGAAAGGACTTGTTCTTTTTCATTAGATTAGATTGAGGAAGCCCATGCGCTTGGCAATTTGTCCTAGAAGTCGTTTTTGCCAGTTACGGCTAAAAATGGTACACAACAAGTTTCAAACCATTTTTGTTCGAAAGTGATTTACACATAAATCCTAAATAAATCCAAAAAAACATGTGATATTGTTGAAACCTACTTGGAAAGCGACTTTTCGAAAGAAAAATAGGCGCCGACCAACCTACAAAATTGATTGAATATACACCCTATTAGGGGACTTCACAGGCTCTATCTGCAAGTGACTTCTGAACACAGTTTTATATAACAACTGCGTTTGAGAAGAAAACAATTTTCAGGCTCAAAGCGACAAAGGATAACTACATTTTTCATCGCATCAAATTATAATACAACAAGTACATGAAACAAATACTTCTCAACTAGAGACCCGAATGGGAAGCAAGATTCTCCTTCTACGTGGCTAAACAAAAGACGAGAAGACAAGGCCAACTTCATTCAAACTCCTTTCATCTACATAAAAACTCTATTACATAAACAGAGACTCGTACAAATGTCTCTCCCAAAATACACATTCTTAAACAGGGGCATGTATGATTGGAAGATATCAAAGTCACTTTTTTCAGTATTGCCTTCTCTAAATTAAATCAGATGGATGATCCACCAACCATTGCAGCACCCCCCCGGGTCTTTACTCGTCATCTTCATCCTGTAAACAATCACACGCACAGCATACTCAAATAAGCTGACCTGGTATTGGTTTAATGATAGAACACGGAATTAGCATATGCAGGCAAACACACCTCTCCGCTACCCTCTTCATCGTTGTCATGTTCGTTGTCATTAACCTCGGACTCGGACTTCTCAGAATCTTCATCCTTGGTACCCTCAGCCTAGTTTCATAACCAAAAACATGATACTGTCAACTAAATTTATGGGATCAATGTAAAATAGGTTTTGGAGAAACAGTTAATACGAACAGATATTAATAATAATTACCTGCTTCTTGTTGTAAGCCTTCATGTCTTTCTCATAATCAGCTTTCCTTTTATCAGCCTTGGCTACAAAAGGAGCTTTCTCCTGTAAAAAAAACCAGTAATTTAACATTAAATCACTCAACATCTTGTTGTGATGGCAATTGTATACTTAAAATTTGTGTTCCATTTATGAGCTCCTAATCACCCACCGCATCACTCAGCGACTTCCATTTCGCTCCGCCAGCTTTGCCAACCTTTGAATCATAACTATCAGATAGAAACGAGAAACCGGTAATGGCTATATAGGAAAAAGATTGAGAGTGATCAAGCATCACATACAACAGATACAGATTTGTTGTTGGGGTGCTTCTCCTTGTACGTCTGCCTAAACTCCTCCCTATAATTCAGAAACAGGAACAAATCCAACAGCTTAAAAAAAAAAAATACCCGACTGGAATTAGAAACAGCAACAAAAATCAGGTAAAGCGCACATGAAGACAAAAAAGGCGCTAGCGGGCCTCTTCGGCATGTTTGGATCCTTGACCGCCTTCTCCTTCTTCGCCGGCTTCTTCGCGCCTTTCGCCGTTCCACCTTTCTTCACAGAAAGCCTAAAAACATATACATCAACAAAAACGCCATGATCTAGCATCTGACTTCGAGAAAAGCTTCAAAAGCAAGGCGCTCACTTGTTGTCAGATTTGGACTTCGAGTTAGCTCCCTTCATGGCGAAACCTGCAGATATCAGAGTGTCGATCAGCAAAAAAGCGAAATCCACAACAGCAACATGGAGACGACAATCTAGGCGCTCACTGTGGTTGGATTCCGGGGTTGATACGAAACGAGAGGAGGCAGAGAGATGAAGGGAAGCGCAGATATTAAGCTGAGAGAGAGTTTTGGGAGAATGAAATTGAAATGCGAAGACTGAGAATGTGCATTTGCATTCCACGTCATCGATCTGTGTGATTCGCGGTGATTGGTTGTTGATTTTCAAATTGTGTGCTTTCACTTGTGCTTCTTATTATCAATCAGAGAGAGAGGCTATGTGAATATTTCAAATCCCACCATTCAGAACTGCAGCACGGCAGGCCCAGTTGATTGTGCTATCTTATATTTAACTACCCTTTATAATGATTATTCTTTCTTGCCTGCTACCTAAATTTTATTTGGTTAAATTTTAGGAACAATGCTAATTAAACACCTTATGCCATGCCACTAAACTCGAATACACTTAATTTTAATTTATATCCTTTGATCATACAAAAGCTATTTGATGGTGTTGTTTTCTATTGCGATCAAGCTAATCTTTTAAACTCCTTAAATAAACGGGCATAGTAGAAGCAAGGAAGAGTTCGGTTCGTTTAGTTAGGCGACGACTTATTTATTAGCTTATAACCAGTGGCGGATCCAGAGACTCGACCGAGGGGGGGCAAAAAATAAAATTGTACGGATTTATTTATATTTATTAATTTTTAATTAATTTTTAATAATTTTTAATTAAAAAATATTAAAAAATATTTTTTTTTTGAAAAATCCAGGGGGGGCACGTGCCCCCCCATGCCCCCCCTGGATCCGCCACTGCTTATAACTAAGCTTGATAAAATCTCACTTACGGCTCGTGTAAAATTTATTAGTATCGATATGAATAAATTTTAGTTAGAAAAATTAAATTACCACGTAATTTTTCATCCTTTAATAGCACCAAGATGGTCGCTTTCTTGAGCACTGACAAATAAATAGAAAACTAATTTATTTGAATGTTTGGAAATTTAAGAATATACATATAGGTTAGGTAAAATAACGGGCGAACATATAATGTTTGGAAATTTAAGGATATACATATATGTTTGGAAAAATAACTGGAGAACATATAAATTAACTTCTAGAACAAAATAATTACACTAATATGTATTTGAACATTATAGGAGAACAAATTGCTTCGCTACAGGATAGATTAGATAAGATTTATGATATTTTACATCAGAAGCCAACCATTCACAATTTCAATATAGAAATTTCTGAAGTCACTAGTACCCAGGTAGGAATACCAGCCTCTAGTAAGGTTACAGCCTCGCCTAGTATTCAGCCGCCACCTGAAATAACAGGATTCAAATTAAGACCGATGAAGGAGTTAGAAGATTTACTAACTTCTAGATAATAAACTTAGGGATGAACTTATTGAAAATCGTGATCATAGACAGGTTTATAACAATCAAATCAATAGACTTCGTAAGTGGACAGATAAACCTATTACCGGTAAATACTATTATCCTAGACCAACACCGGTTGATGTTTTACTTTAATGAGATTATATCTAGTAGTTATAGTGGAAGCCATATCTATGAATGGAACATAGATGATTTTGCTCACCAGCAAATTTATAAAACTATTCATAGAATGCTCATATACTCTACTATATGCAGGAATAATGGTAATACTGATAAAAATATTGCAAACATGATTATATCAGGTTTCACAGGGTAATTAAAAGGTTGGTGAGATAATTATTTAACCCAAAAGGATAGAATATTGCAAACATGATTATATCAGGTTTATAATTTGAATCCTGTTATTTCAGGTGGCGGCTGAATACTAGGCGAGGCTGTAACCTTACTAGAGGCTGGTACCTGGGTACTAGCGACACCAGAAATTCCTATATTGGAATTGTGAATGGTTGGCTTCTGATGTAAAATATCATGCAATTTGTTCTCCTATAATGTTCAAATACAGATTAGTGTAATTATTTTGTTCTATAAGTTTATTTATATGTTCTCCAATTATTTTTAAGGTTTCATCTTCTAATAAATTAGTGAAGGCTACAAAATTATAACTCCTATCATGCTTCTCAATCTGAAATTGTGTCTAAGGTGGGTAAACCTGGGTAATAGTTTTTCTGTAGATAATTTATAATTTCTATCAAGTACTGAAACATAAGGTTATATATAAGTAGTTATAAACCATGGAACAAAATACATAATTTCATTCTTTTCAGCACACTCCGCATAGAATTTATCACTAAGTTCCTTTAATTCTGAGGGCTTAAGATTTTTATACAACCAAGTCTTATAGGGAATCCAATAATCTGATTCAAACTCTTCAGATATTATTTTCCTATAGAAAGATCCTGGTCTAAAATCTAATTTATACTTCATTTAAATAGAAAAATCCATTTCTGACTCAGTTATTTCTGGTCCTAATCCTCTAGCAATGTTGTCTATCTATTATTATTCGATCTATTTTATTTTGTTCTCTTATTTGACAAGTAGAGGCTTTAGAGGACTCTATAGCGATATCAAACTGAGAAATATAAGAATGGACAGATTTAGTACTAGAATATTTAGGGTAATCAATTGTGTTATTATCACGATTATTATCAAACTTTCGATTTATAATCCCTTCCTTATCTTGGATAACTTCCATTAAGTTATATTGAGGAATATCATGAGGAGAGGCAGATTGATCTAAAGTCCACTGTTTTGGAAACTCAATTTCTTCCCACTTAATTTTTCTTGTCGTAGCTATATTTGACTTAACAAAATTAGTTTCAATTATAATTGTTTCATTTAGAGGTTTACCAACTCTTCTACACATTGGGTTAAGGGTATATAAAGGTTTATAATAAATTCTATAGCATATAACCATAACTTCAGATCCTGATTTATAATTATAACCATGAGTTTAAGCATTTAATGTTAGAGAGTCTAAAATATTAGAATCCGTAAAAGACAACTGCAGATTAGGGTATACATCAAAATATACCGGGCCATGAGCTAAACTGGTTTGAATAATTCCTATAAGGGATTGTTTCCTATTAAGGCTTCTTCCATCTCTAAGGACTGCAATAAAGCTCTCGGGTAATACTTCAAGGGCAAGGGGTTTAAAGGCAATTTGCACTAATCCAATATGGATAAACTTATACTCTTTCCGATATGACAGAATATTTATTTCATCCAACAGCTTTACTGTTAACTCCTGGGCATTCAAGAGAACAGTTTCTTCTGTAGTTTTTACTACTTGTTTTAAATCAATTTTCTCAAATGTTCCCAACTTATAAATCAAGCTAGGCTCAACCTTTGGAATTGTCCATTTGTTCAATTCATCCAGATTCTGGGGAAGGTCATATTCTTCCTTCATGCTATTTTTAACAATATGTTTTCCGTGAAGTAAATTCATTTTTATCAACTGGCATGTGAAAACTCCAAACTTCAAACCATAATCCACTATCATACTGCTTCCTTATTGGCTCGAATACCATTTGACGGCACGGGCAGTTCTCTCATCCACTCATCCAAGCTACTAGGCTGTCTAATCCTATGGCAGAATTGTCCTACTGAGAAACTCTCAAATAGAAGCACGCTCAAAACAAATATGGGGGCGACTACAGTGTCAGCAATTACCTTGGTCCATTAGACTGTCACTAAAACTCCAACCTCGGCACAAGCGGCCAACAAACAGCGGAGAATCCAGTCCTAAATTCATCTTATGTCTAGGCCTGTCCTAAAACCAATTCACCCAAAATTCTAAACATGCATCCTTCTAATAAATTCTCAGAATAACAAATCATACCCAATACTAAACAACAAAGTATCATGAATCACGAGCTACCAACACCTTACAGGATCATAACAACAAGAAAAACAACATAATAGCTTCATAAAATTTTCTAGACTTATATGTCCTACTTGAGAATGATTCTTCCTCAAGGTATTTGGATATAATCCTCCAAGGGTCATCAAGCCATAAATATTCTTTTTCTTCTAAGAGAATTATGATTTTCTGGGTATTATTCAAAAGGAAACCAGCATTGCTATATTCAGCTTCATCATTTGCCACTATATTGGCAAAGCTGGGGCCTATATGCTCCTGAGACGATATAACCGAAGAGGGAGATCCTTCCCGTTGTTGCTTTTTATAAGCTAGAAACTCTTGATATTCTTTGTCATGAGACAAATCAGCAGCTATAAGCTTTTGTTTTCCATGCTGAGCCATGATATTATCTGGCTGTCTACCACGGCCTCTACCTCCTCTATAGGAGGAAGAATATCTACTTCCTCTATAAGAGGAAGGAACATCTTGCCAGGACACTTCTGCAGAGACAAAAGAACTCATGTTAGTCTTGTATAAATTCTCGAGTTAAAAAATCTGGAAGACAATTATCTTCTCCCTTCTTATAAATGATTTCAAAATCAAAAGGGGCTAAATGGGCCTGCCATCGAGGAAACATCTGCTTCAAAACATCATGTTTGAAATCTTTTTGAAACATAAACTTTGCAGCTCTGCAATCAGTCTTAACCACAAATTTTTGGTTATACAAATCATTCTGAAATTTCAGAATACATTTAATCAAAGAAAGTATTTCTTTTGCAATATTAGCATAATTCTGTTGTGCACTATTCCATTTTCTAAAATGAAACCTAACAAGATATTCTTGTTTAGTAGCAGGATCTATCTGCTTTAAAATTCCTCCATAACCTATATCAGAAGCATCAGTCTCAATAATTTTAGTCCAATTAGAATTGGCAAGCATTAAACAGGGTAAAAATTTAACTTTTTCTTTAATTTTTCTCACTGCATTAGTATGAACATCAGTCTAGGCTTTAAGATTCTTCTTAAACCTATCATATAAGGCAACATCTTCTGCTAAATTCTTATAATATGCTGAAATATAATTCGAACTTCCAAGAAATCTTTGTAACTGAGTTTTATCAGTCATAACATCAGGAAATTTGCTCGCAAACTCAATGCAACGATTAATAGGAATAATTTTCTCTTTATCAATCTTCTGACCTAAAAATCTGACAACAGTTTGAAATAAAGACATTTTAGGCTTAGATATTACTAAACCATTTTTTATGACAATTTGTTTAAATATTCTCATGTGTTTAAAGTGCAACTCCAAGGTCTTAGAATAAACTAGGATATCATCAAATAAACAATTATAAAATCACTAAATGGATTAAAAATATCATTCATTATCTTCTGAAATTCAGAAGAGGCATTCTTCAAACCAAATGACATAACATTCCATTCATACTGTCCAAATGGTACATTAGCAAAACCATCTATGTTCCATTCATAGATATGGCTTCCACTATAACAATTAGTAATCTCATTACTTTCTTCAAGTAAAACATCAGCAGGTGTTGGTCTAGGGTAATAGTATTTACCGGTAATATGTTTATCTACCCACTTATGAAGTCTATTGATTTGGTCGTTATAAACCTGTCTATGATCACGATTTTCAATAAGTTCATCCCTAAGTTTATTATCTACAATACTCAGTTTAAGAGTTTTAAAGTGTTTAGTTAGTAAATTTTCTAATTCCTTCATCGGTCTTAATTTGAATCCTGTTATTTCAGGTGGCGGCTGAATACTAAGCCAAGTTATAACCTTACTAGAGGCTGGTATTCCTATCTGTGTACTAGCGACTCCAGAAATTCCTATATTGGAATTGTGAATGGTTGGCTTCTGATGTAAAATATCACTTATCTACTCTATCCTGTAGCGAAGCAATTTGTTCTCCTATAATGTTCAAATACAGATTAGTGTAATTATTTTGTTCTATAAGTTTATTTATATGTTCTCCAGTTATTTTTAAGGTTTCATCTTATAATAAATTAGTGAAGGCTAGGAAATTATAAATCCTATTATGCTTCTCAATCTGAAATTGTGTCTAAGGTGGGTAAACCTGGGTAATAGTTTTTCATGTATATAATATATAATTTCTTTTAAGTAATGAAACATAAGGTTCTATATAAGTTATAAATCATGGAACAAAATACATAATTTCATTCTTTCAGCACACTCCGCATAGAATTTATCACTAAATTCCTTTAATTCCAAGGGCTTAAGGTTGCTATACAACCAAGTCTTATAGGGAATCCAATAATCTGATTCAAATTCTTCAGATATTATCTTCTTATAGAAAGAACCTGGTCTAAATCTAATCTATACTCCATTTAAATAGAAAAATCTATTTCTGACTCAGTTATTTCTGGTCATAATCCTCTAGCAATATTATGTCTATCTATTATTATTCGACCTATTTTATTTTGTTCTCTTATTTGAGAAGTGGAGGCTCTAGAGAACTCTATAGGGATATCAAACGGAGAAATATAAGAATGAACAGATTTAGTTCTAGAATATTTAGGGTAATCAATTGTGTTATTATCACGATTATTATCAAATTTTAGATTTATAATCCCTTCCTTATCTGGATAACTTCCATTAAGTTATATTAAGGAATATCCTGAGAAGAGGCAGATTGATCTAAAGTCCACTGTTTTGGAAACTCAATTTCTTCCCACTTAATTTTTCTTGTCGTAGCTATATTGGACTTTAGCAAAATTAGTTTCAATTATAATTGTTTCATTTAGAGGTTTATCAACTCTTCTACACATTGGATTAAGGGTATATAAGGGTTTATAATAAATTCTATAGCGTATAGCCATAACTTCAGATCCTGGTTTATAATTATTACCACGAGTTTTAACATTTAATGTTAGAGAGTCTAAAATATTAGAATCCGTAAGAGACAACTGCAGATTAGGGTATACATCAAAATATACCGGGCCATGAGCTAAACTGGTTTGAATAATTCCTATAAGGGATTGTTTCCAATTAAGGTTTCTTCCATCTCTAAGGGTTGCAATAAAGCTCTCGGGTAATCCTTCAAGGATAAGGGGTTTAAAGGCAATTTGCACTAATCCAATATGGATAAACTTATACTCTTTCCGATATGACAGAATATCCATTTCATCCAACAGCTTTACTGTTAACTCCTGGGCATTCAAGGGAATAGTTTCTTCTGTAGTTTTTACTACTTCTTTTAAACCAATTTTCTCAAATGTTCCCAATTTATAAATCAGGCTAGGCTCAACCTTTAGAATTGTCCATTTGTTCAATTCATCCAGATTCTAGGGAAGGTAATATTCTTCCTTCATGCTGTTTTTAACAATATGTTTTCCATGAAGTAAATTCATTTTTATCAACTGGCATGTGAAAACTCCAAACTTCAAACCATAATACTCTATCATACTGCTTCCCTGTTGGCTCTGATACCATTCGATGGCACAGGCAGTTCGCTCATCCACTCATCCAAGCTACTGGGCTGTCTAATCCTAGGGCAGAACTATCCCACTGAGAATCTCTCAAATAGAAGCACGCTCAAAACAAATATGGGGGCGACTACAGTGTCAGCAATTACCTTGGTCCATTAGACTGTCACTAAAATCATAAGACTCCTAAAGGAACTGAGACCAACCCGCACGAAAACACCCTAACAGCCAACCTCGGCACAAGCGGGCAACAAACATCGGAGAATCCAGTTCTAAATTCATCTTGTGTCTAGGGCTGTCCTAAAACCAATTAACCCAAAATTCTAAACATGCATCCTTCTAATGAATTCTCAGAGTAACAAATCATACCCAATACTAAACTACAAAGTATTATGGATCACGAGCTACCAGGACCTTATAGGATCATAACATCAAGAAAAACAACGTAATAGCTTCTTATGATTATCAATTCAAAGTCTTCACACACCACAGATTTCTAGCCTATAAGGCTAGCCATGCAAAAACACACAGAGATTAAAAACAGAAATAAATAAACTTACAGGTTCTCTGATGATTCTTCAAAATAGAAAACCAAATATTATTCAGGGTCCAAACTATTATACAGATGTAGAGAGAGTAAAAGAGTTCGTGAGAGAGTGCCCAAAAGCTCCCCTCAGCAGACACACTACTAACTTATATACTGACCATTGGTCGACTTAGCTTCCCGATCGACTACATTTTTCAAAAATTACGGCTGGGACTTATCATTATCCCTCTATGGAAGATAAGCACTTGTCGCTTTCTTGACATCATCTTCAAGAAATCTATCCAGAATGACATGGTGAATATCCTCGAAAAAGGAATCAAGCTCTTCCTTGTTACCACTTGTCTGGGATTCTTGATCATTTCCCAGTTTCACTATTCTCATAGATTCATTAGATTTGTGGTCTTCAACATTGAAGATGTTTCTTTTCAAAGACGATAGATAAGCATCAATGATTTCCTCTTTAGAGAGGTCCGGGGCTTTAGCCGTAGCTTTCAGACAAAGACTATTATAAGCTTTCTCTTTCTTGGCCTTGTCATTATCACACTGTGCTATCTCCACAAGGCTTCTTTGTCTCTGGATTAGTTCTTGCCATTTTATCAGAATTTTGTATAAGCAATCCTTTTGAGACAGGGCAAACAGTCCGCTGAATAACTGAGGATTGGTTCCCATTTCCATATCCATGGGATTGAGAATTCCATAAAAAATAAGAGAGAATATAATTCTATAGGGCAGAATCCTGCATTGGCTTCCCTATTAAGAAGATCTTTTGCCTGTGGAGAATATTTCTCCCATAGCGTATTGCTCTAGATAGTCTTTAGGAAGAATTTCTTCCTTGGTGCCATAAAATTGCCACCATTGAACGAACCAGAAAGGTATTGCTGTCTTGGACACCGCACAAATCTTGATAAACCAAGAGTGCTTATGGTTCGGATTGTCATATAACAAGGCATTATCAAATGCATCAATATAGTCCCAGTAGTTATCTAATTGGAGCCTTACCAGGTCCAAAAGAGAATTCTTTGGTCTTCTAAGGTGAGAATCCCCAATCATTGAGAGATATAACTCTCTTAATCACAATTTTGCTGAAATTATAAATTTCAGACTGGGCTGTAGTAAAATGACGAATCTCACAGCCATTATTAGCAAGAATAGCTTCATAAAATTTTCTGGACTTATATGTCCTGCTTGGGAATGATTCTTCCTCAAGGTATTTGGATATAATCCTCCAAGGGTCATCAAGCCATAAATAATTTTTTCTTCTAGGAGAATTATGATTCTCTGGGTATTACTCAAAAGGAAACCAGCATTGCTAGATTCAACTTCATCATTTGCCACTATATTGGCAAAGCTGGGGCCTATATGCTCCTGAGACGATATAACCGAAGAGGAAGATCCTTCTTGTTGTTGCTTTTTATAAGCTAGAAACTCTTGATATTCTTTGTCATGAGACAAATCAGCAGCTATAAGCTTCTGTATTCCATGCTGAGTTAGGATATTATCTGGCTGTCTACCACGGCCTCTACCTCCTCTATAAGAGCAAGAATATCTACTTTCTCTATAAGAGGAAGGGACATCCTGCCAAGACATTCCTGCAGAGACAAAAGAACTCATGTTAGTCTTGTATAAATTCTCGAGTTAAAAAATCTGGAAGACAATTATCTTCTCCCTTCTTATAAATGATTTTAAAATCAAAAGGGGCTAAATGGGCCTGCCATCGAGCAAACATCTACTTCGAAACATCATGTTTGAAATCTTTTTGAAACATAAACTTCGCAGCTCTGCAATCAGTCTTAACCACAAATTTTTGGTTATACAAATCTTCCTGAAATTTCAGAATACATATAACCAAAGAAAGTATTTCTTTTGCAATAGTAGCATAATTCTGTTGCGCACTATTCCATTTTCCAAAATGAAATCTAACAAGATATTCTTGTTTAGTAGCAGGATCTATCTGCTTTAAAATTCCTCCATAACCTATATCAGAAGCATCAATCTCAACACTTGAAGTTATAGAGCTTGGACGACAGCAGATTGTTGATCAGCCTCCAAGTGGGAGATTGTTGAGTAGTGGAGTCTGATCAACATGCAGTTTGGACCGAAGTTTTGGGCTTGGCCCAAAACCGTAGATAATTAGGGTTTAGGGTTTCACATTACTATATATGTGATGTAAACTCAGCACTGTAGAGTATCTCCGAAAAATAGAAATACAATACCTCTCTAGTTCGGCCGTGGACATGGCTTGATCACACTGATCAAGTGAACCACGTAAATCCTTATGTTCTTTTTATCTTCGCATTGATCTTAATACCTAACATGGTATAACAACCTTTGCATCGATTTGCCTAATGAACATGACTGAAGAGATGAATTTGTAGCACAAGAGGATGGGCCACTTGAATTTTAGAACCCTGTAAAAGATTTTTGTTGAGCACTTGGTTCGAGGAATTCTAGAGATCAAAGGAGATTTAAATGTGGTTTGTGGAGAATGCCAAATTGGGAAAACAGAAGAAGGTCACTCACCCAAAATTTACGGAAATAAACACATCCAGACCACTTCAGTTATTAAACATGGACCTGCTGGGAACAATGGAAGTGAAAAGCTATGGAAGAAATAGGTATGCATTCGTTGGTGTTGATGACTACACTCGTTTCTCTTGGATCAACTTCATGAGGGAGAAGTCAGAAACTGTTAAAATAGTAGTTGCTTTAGCAACCCTACTGGAACAAGAGAAGGGTCTGCGAGTGGCAGCTATAAGTAGTTACCAAGGAAAGGAGTTTGAGAATGATGCACTAGATGAGTTTTTCAACAACCATGATATCACCCATCAGTTCTCATCCCCTATTACATCATAATAGAATGGAGTGGTCGAGTGTAAGAATAGGACGATACATGAGATGGCTCGAGTAATGATTCATGCTAAGAAGGTTCCTCTGAGATTTTGGGTCGGGGCCATGAATATAGCATGTTATATCATCAACCGAGTGTCCATCAAGATATGTACTAACAAGACCTACTACAAGGTCCGGAGAGAAAAGAAGCCGACTGTGAAATATTTCCATATCTTTGAAAGCAAATGTTACATCCTAAGGGATCGTGAGCATCAAAAGAAGTTTGATCCACAAAGTGATATTGAAATCTTCCTTGGCCACTCAACAAACAGTCGCGCTTACATACTGTACAACAAACGCACAGGAACAATGATTGAATCTATCAATGTAACAATAAAGGATGTGGAGGAAAGTCCACATGATCATAACGATGAAGAAGATGCTGCAGCTCGAGATCATGAGCAGTCTAGAATGTAAGATCAAATTATAGTTGATCAAGACAATGCTCTAGAGGATGATCAGTCAGAAGGAGAAGCTGAACTATCAGGTTACTGAAGCTGTAGCTGAAAAACCCCCTACTATATATATCTTTGCACTGCAGCCCTCAACCAGATGGAGTCAACATCATTGGAACCAAATGAATCTTCAAGAACAAGTCTAATAAAAAGGGAATTATCACCATGTACAAAGCTCGACTGATTGCTCATTACACTCAGATTGAAGGTGTCGACTTTGATGAGATGTTTGCTTCAGTAGCTACATTGGAGGCTATTAGACTACTTCTGGCATGTCATTTAAAGTTCAAGTTATATCTTATAGATGTCAAGAGTGCCTTCCTAAATGGAATATTATTTGAAGAAGTATATGTGGCGCAACCCATGCCCCACTTGGAAGTGATTCGGTTCAGTTCAATTGAGACCGGACTAGTTAGGTCCAATTTTGCACTAGATCGGTTTGATCTAAATTGGTCCGGTTCAGTTGGTTGTTGTCCAATTGGTTTTAGTTTGGTTCAATAGGATTGATTCAATCTAATTTTATTTAATTGAGATTGATTAAATCCGAGGGACAATTTGAATATTCCATCGATGCGGTGAAATTTTGATTTATGAAAGATTGATTTAAGACATATTTGTTAAAAGTTATGAATCAATCTGGCTTGATAAATCAATCTGGTTCAATTATATGAATCAATGCGTTGAAAATTTGGAGTATAAAAGATTGATTTATGACGGATATATTCTAGTTTAATAAATCAATCTAGTTCAATTTGTTGAATCGATGCGGTGAAATGTCGATTTAGTTGAAGATTAATTAAGACGAATATATTCCGGCTTAGATGATTCAATCTGGTTCAATTTGAGGATTGAGTTAATAAGGATTTATTTCGGCTTGATAAATCAGTCTGATTCAATTTTTATATTGATACAATACGGTGAAATCCAGTCTTGATTTGATAAGGATTTATTTCGGCTTGATAAATCATTCTTGTTTAATTTAAATATTGAACAATGTAGCGAAACTCAGTCTGATCAATGCTATGTTATCAAGCGATTTAATGCGATGTTATTCCGGCTTGATAAATTAGTCTGATCTAATTTGATGTTGGTTCAATTCGATTTTATCTGATTGATTAAATTAGGTCCGGTTATGGTTTAATTTAGAACAGTTCAATTGTTTATGGTTCAATTTTCTTGCTTCAGATTATCGTTTGGTTTTATTTAAATTTTTGGAACCATTACATTTGTGAGTCAACATTGTCTGCAATTTTAGATGCAAAATTTGACGTTCATTTTTTGGCGATATGTCAATTGAAACAGAAATACACGTAAGTGGCGTATTTGTTTAGATTGACGTATTTAGTACGGAGTGTGTAGTTTACATGGATATAAGGTAAATTAATATTTAGTGCGACTGTGTACACATCAGTGGGTGTAAACATGTGACGATTCTTTAGTATTTTTGTATGAATGATAAATACATTCTAAAATGGTTTATTATTTAACATATCTTTATCATTAATGTTTGATCACTACGACAAGATATTCACTTACAATTAATATCACTATACTAAGACTTGCTATTATTGATATAGCCGTTATTTTGGAATGTCATAAATCTGCTTTTAAATTTTTTGTTTGAGCATGTTATTTTTGTTTAATTGTTTCTCTATCAAGTATGCTATTTGCCAACATTATGGTGCTTTGTAGCACAATTATCAATTCAAATTGCATATTTTATTGTCTTATAAGAAAATTCATATTTGTTGGATGAGATCTCATAATTATTGAGGATAATGAGTTTGGGGGAGAGTTATGGTTGAGACATTATCGTTGAAGAGAATATCAATTCTCTTAATTTTGATGTGGTTGATTAACTTTCATGCATGATTAATGATATATCACTTAAGCAACCACAAGATAATGTCATTTTCTCTCTAATTGTACTTCCGAAAATTTCAATTGATATAATTTGCATATACCAAAGTTCAGTGAGAGTGAGAAATGATTTTCTTACATAATGAAACTTATGGTAGACACATCGATAATGGAGACATGCATTGTTTTATTTGGTATGCATATATATGTATTCAGAAGTTGCATTCATAATCAACATGTTGTGTAGATATTTAAGGAATTCATAATTGAATTTAAAATTTGAGAACATATAAAGAAAACATGCTTAAATATTGGATGTCAAATCTGCATGAGATCATTTATGTTACTGAGTCCAACATGGTGCCTAACAGTGTTGTGATAAATCTATTTTGGTTATGTCAGTATTGGCTAGTATATTATAAGGCATCAATTATGGAATATGGTTAGCATAAATCATCACTGTGATACTTCTGGTTTATGTTATGAAAGATCAATGCAGTATCTTGAGTGACATTGATTATATCATATTCAGTTAACGACTAGAAATAGTCAACGTGAAAGACCACTGGTACGGGATTTCTAATTGTGATAAAAGATACAAAGTGGACTGATACTCATAGAGCATATTGTGACAAAATTCGTTGTGAATTCAGTTATTAAGGCAATATCACTCAAGTCTTTCATGAGCATGTATTTCATATAGGTGTTACCTCATATGAGGATATTCCGATTTAGTGGAAGTTAGCATTATGTATTGCTCTATCTTGCGAATAGATTTTATCCATACATTTGGATTTGTTCTACAGAATTAATGTTTACACGATACACTTTGCATGATTTTGTTGATCTCACTTTTGAGGAGACCAATTGGAAATAAGCATGTGCAGATCACATTTCATGTAATTTCCATGATATATTCTACGATGAATCCATATCATTTAGCTGTGTTGGCATACGTGACAAGCACGGTTGCATAACGATGATGATTACAAAGGCCGCCTTGATCCTATGTCTGCATAGTTAAATCACCAGATAATTTTTGATATATCTTTACGGCATATAGAAATTTTGTGCACACTTTTGTTTATATATTTATTTGACTACACATGAGGTCCAGTGGGAGATTGTTAGATTGTTTTGATTAATATAATTGAGACTGAACATGTAATTTAAGTTATTATATGTGTTATCATTGTGATAAACTTAAATAATGTGATCTAATCTTTTTGGAAGCTTATCAGGTATAATTGTAGTCGTGGGATATATTGTATGGATAACAAGAGATAACTATGTTATTCTGTGAGAGACATAATCTTATATTTTGTCATGTACGAGATATAAACATGGATTATGGTCCTAGTCTACCTTCTCCAATATCCTTACTCTCAAATGAACTGATTATTGAGATATACGGCAAGATTGGAAGCACCGATCCAACGTTTTGCTTTACAGGCTCTTCAGGTTTGCATCCATTCTTTAATGGATTAAGGTACGTCTAGTTTACAATTTTACATTATGTTTAATTCACTGATATGAATATTAACGATCCTGATTAATTCCTTTCCGCTCCATAGCTTGTTTTATTATAACAAGTAACATCAGGGAATTTCATTACCGGAAGGATGAGTTACTGGAGAGAAACCCTTTGCACTAGCTCCGCGAGCATGGACAGCCGAGGAGGTTACTAAACATTATGAAACAGCAAAATCAAACACTACATTGTGAATTAAATAAAAAAAGTGGTCAGCTGACAATTTCCTCCCATTCAATCATCCTGCTCACAAAATCAGTTTATAATTTGTGTTTTGAATACCACCGAGATGGTTATTTGTTCCTAGATTTGGATTTGTGACTTCATTGAAAGGGCTACGGAATTTGTTCACTTCTGCTCATAAGCTGTAGCAGTGAACTGGCTTTTCTTTGCGCTCTGCTTGTTCCGCTTCTTGTCAGCTCCACTAGGTACTCATACACCCCCAACTGCAGAGCTGTCAGCATAGAAGAGGAACTGTTTGTACACAACTCTAGCAGGACTGATGTGGCACATTCCTTGTTTTTCGGAGTTCCTTCTTTGATGAAATCTACTAGTTTGCCGATGAAGCACATTTGAGCTATCTGTTGCCGCCCTGATGGATGTGCTGCTACTAGCAGTAGCACAGAGAGAGCTTCGTCAATTAGTCCCAAGTATTTGTCGTCCACTAGGTTCAGCAGAGGCTTAATCATCCCTGCCTCAATGGCTCTACCCTTGTTTACAGGGTTGAGGGACAGGTTGAAGAGCGCCGTCAATGCGTCTTTTTTGCCTCTGGCTGTGCCGTTTTGGAGCAGCTCCACTAGTGGTGGTATGCCATCCATGGCTCCTATTTTTGCTCTGTTTTCATCAAGCATGGATAAGCTGAATAGAGTTGCAGCTGAGTTCTCTTTGGCACCAACAGTTCCAGTTTTCAAGACTTCAATTATGGCTGGAATGGCATCTTCATTTGTTATTAACCTCTTGTTCCCTTCATCTATTGACAAGTTTAGGAGAGCCGTTACTGCATGCTCTCTGATGTTGGAATCAGGATAGGACAACAGCTGCACCAGTGGAGGAATGCCTCCTAAATTGGCAATCATAACTCTGTTTTCAGGATTCTCCTTGGATAGAAACCGGATCTTCTTTGCCGCTTTTCTTTGAACTTTCAAGTGATTCGATGATAGGTCCTGAACTAAAAACATCATCTCCTTTTGTTGTTCAGTGATGGGCCCATCAGGGTCTGGTGGAACCGCTTTTTTAGGAAGTTGGACATCATTCTTCGCACACCATTCCATTATCTCAGTCTTAAGGGCCGAGTTCGGAGCTAAGTCTGTGTGGGCCAAAGATTGCCCAGTCTTTAGGCACGTTGTGTTGTTTGAGTCTAACCATTTTTGTATGCTCTCTCTATCATATGTCTGTTTTTTTTTTTTTTTTATGTGAACATGAAAAGAGACAGTTTGGTTAGTAAAGACACTGATAGCTGAGATTATAAACTGTAAGGCGCTAATGGAACACACATGACACTAATACCTGTCCCGTTGCTACTATCACAGGATCCATCATCATTTCTGAAGATATTGGACATAAAAATTCGTGAGGTACTACCACTGACGGTGGCTCTTCCGTAGCTTTGGGTATAACCGGATCTTCAAGGACATTGGTTTCTTCAACAACCCCTGCAATTTGTTTGAATTTTTTCAGAACACCTAAAATTTTTTGTGTACTCTCTGCACTTTGACCTCCTCTTTCTTTTATAAGTTTCCTTATGGCTATGGTTTCTGCCTTGAGGTCATCAGGCGTACGTAACTCGAGTCTCGTAGCTAGTCTTTCCAATATGGCATTATCTGCATTCCTGTCATCTTTATCAGAAAACACCACCATTATATCCATTGCAAATTCTATATCTTGTGTATCTGTTTGCCGCTTTGCCCTCCTGAGTTGCTTACACGTCAAATGTGCCTGAAAGTCATTCCCCAGTAAAGATAGGCTTATGTGCAAGCATTACACATTTCACAAACAAGAGTTGTTCAATATTAAGCGGATATTGATATTCCAAATATTTGGTCACTCTTACCTAATCATAAATGCACCCATCAATACTTCACATTACCAATATAAATATGTTTCACAGAAAGCACAGTGAATTGTTCAATATAAAAGGTTATTCATCCACCACCCACTATGAAAGAATTATATATGAGGATTTCTCTACTTGTTTCCTCAACCAGTTGCACCAGCCAATTCAATTATACTTAAAAAAGGTTAACCAAGTATAGTTTCACATGGCAGTAAACTACAGCCAAAGCATACATCCAAGCACATAGTCAAATCACTAGTATACTACTATTTCAGTATTTAAGCACATACCTGTTCTTTCATTTCATCAGAGACGGCGAGCACCTCATGAGGCAAACTCTCCAACGCATTGCTTATCTTTTCGTAAGTACTAATAAATCTCACATGGATAACTTCACTGTCATTTGCCTGAACATAAAAATTCAATCAATTGAAATGAAACAACAATTTGCAGCTAAATTCATAACATTTCATTTCAAACCCTAACCAGATAAATCTTGCTTCCTTCATTGCAAGTTCTAAGTAGTCTCTTCGCCAAGCATAATGACTTCTTCAAATTCAGCAAAAACAACAAGCCTTCATCCGGCAGAGGCGTCCCCAGTTCAGCAATCTCCTCCAGAAGCGGCACTATAAGCTTCAACCGTCGAACAAGCCCAAAGCACTCCTTGCTCTGCGTCTTCCTGTAACCGTTCAGCGAAGAAAGGTAATCAATCGTACTTATCAACTCCCCAACCAGATCCCCCGGTTCCCCTTGCGAGCTCTCCGATTCGGCCGCGATCTCGCGATCATCATCATCCGCGATCTCTTCGCTTATCTCATCCTGGCAGCCCTCCTCCGCTTCGCCATCCATCATGCAGTGAAGCAAACACGTATAAAAACGGAGATCAGACAGGCTGTGAAATTAACCACCGGCGAAAAATCTCAGGGTTTCGAATTGGGTGGAGAAACTGTCGACGGGGGCGAATTGGGTGGTGACGATGGAGAAGTGAGGACGAGGGAAACCCTAACCCTAAGTTCCATGGAAATATTGTGAGGTGATGCTTCTTCGTCAACTTTCTGGTTCTTCAGCTCTTCGCGGGTTGCCTTGCGCCATTTCACATTTTTTTATATGAGATTTTCGCGGATTTTTTTTTTTTTTTTCCTTTTTCGCGTTCTTATAAACTTAATTATAAATAAACTTTCATGAATTGACGATTTCATTTTTTATGATATATCACTGAATCTCAACAACATTAGACATGTGATTCTTTAAACTAGAAATATACAACATGTCACGAGTGATTACGATTTGATTATAATAAACAAGTCATGCCCTATGTAATTAGCTTAAAAGCACTCATGTAGCCTAACGTGGCTACAACCGCGAACCATGCTGCCAGGCTGAGATTCATTAGCTCGAAAGGTTTATTTACTTCTTTCATCCACGCCCATCATATCAAAACACTACGTCAAAATAGAGGATCCTGTGTGACTAATCCATCGTCCCATATACCCAATCAGATATGCTCAGCGGCATATATCATGCGCGACTGATGCAAATCTGATAAGTCGCTTAAGTATTCGTCTTAAGCGACCAATACTGAGACAACCACTCTACCCATATGTGACAATGATTATATAGTTGCAAAGTTTATGTAGCATTAACTCTTTGATACTACACAAATGTCTGCCGAATAATTACACGTTTGGAATAATTCATACTATATAAGTTTGTTGCGTAAGACGTTAAGCTCTATTTTGTATGTCGCGTAAGTTGACAGATGAATATGTACTGATGGCTTAAGGAGACATAAATATGAACATAAACTAGTCGCATTTCTATAATAATTTCAAAAGAAAATGTGGTACCTTTAATACAATAAAAGGTATCAACAAACAAAGGTTAAGTACATCCAAAGTACCAATAATAAAGTTTCAAGTATGAACAAGCAAAATTTTTATCATCAAAAGAGATTCATTAGATTTCCTGGATGTAGATAATCTGCCTACACCAAACTCGCACTATCGAAGAGATTGCATTCTATCTGATGACTCGCCACCCTGCACCAGCCCTTCTAACGCTCTTATCCATTCTTCAAAATGACGGATGCATCGGTGACATTTTCCTTTGCCTCCTGCACCTCTTCATTCATTGAATTTTGCTTATGTGAATTTTGAGCCACCTCTGGGGCGTGGAGGCTTTCTTATGCATCTTCCAACACCGGATATCCGGGTGCCTTTTTTGAGCCAGCCACCTCATTAATGATCTAAATTCGAATTTGAATTGAAATAGGATCTTCCAAAACACTTAGATCTTGAGAAGCCTATTCTTCAAGCACTCTGGAAACTCTTTTCTTCATTTTTGTTTCTTACGAAAATTCATAATTCTATCATACCAATAGTGTATAGTGCAATATATACATATATATGTAATGAATAGATTTAAATTGAACCATTAGATCATATAAGAACAATCCCTACTGAAATCTTATCAAGTATAAAATAAAAATCCAAACTTAAAATCCAACCAAACAAATCGATAGTGCGCTTGCGAGGACCTTTTCTTTTAGCATATAGACTGCTTAGTCTCGACTGTCGTAGGAGGGTTGGCAACTAGTGCTGCTGGTGACTTGTATCAGCAGGTTGCTATAGCAATCTCTGGGTCACTTTGCGGATTTATCTAATCTTCACCCGAACCTGAAAGACACAATTAATTTGTTCACCTAGTTCGGCAACTGCCTACGTCTGAGGAGGACTTCTCTCCAGTCCTCGAGATTCTACTATCACGGTTAAAGTACAAAGAGTTCCAAAACTCAGCCTACACTAGTTTACCCTCTACTTCTCACATAGCCGAAATCTCAGCTCAGTCTGATCACACACAGACTAGCTTCTGCCGTCTACACACTTCTAGTAATAGATAGCTACAAACATGATGACTACTCAGACCCTATGCTATTACATTGTGCAGCAATATGCTATAGCAACTTACAGGTCAAGCTCTCTGCTGTTGTGTCGGACTTCCAAGAGTACTCCAGACTCTGAAAACGCTCCCCCTCGATTAAGGACCTTTTGTCAATATCAGGGAGCTGGGTTTTGATCTTCAATAGATAGCGTCTGCTCCTCTCCGCACTCTACTTCAAAGCTTGTACTTGATCTATTAACGAGCCAGCGCTCCAGTTGAATTTTCCTAATTAAGCGTAGATCAGACTACCCTAGTCCTGATCTCTTCTCAGTCACACACTCACAACTCAGGCTCTACATTCTAGCCTTCCGCTCTCAGCTTCTGCGTCTATCTCTCTCTCTCGGTGTGTGTGTGTGTTGTTGATGTACTGCCCTATCTTATTGTTGAGGATATGACATCCTTGACAAAACTGCTCAAGAGACTGCTGAAGCACTCCCCGAAGATTGGTGGCTAGGGCACAATCTGAAGATTGACAAAACAACAACAAAGAACGAGAGTCCGCTTCAACAATCCCTGAAGATTTGAAGCCGAGACACTATCTTAAGAATGGGCGAGAGACAGCGCTGAAGAGACAGAGTCTGCTTCAGCACTCCGTGATGTTTCAGAGCTAAAGCAGAATCTTAGCGTTGCACGGTAAGGCTCGGAATGATCCGGCTGGCATCGGGGAAGCTCGGAGAGGTATGTAGACATCATCAAGAGCTCAGCAAATGACAACACGTGGTCAAAGAAGTTGAAGATCCGAGAGTTCAAATTTGGCAACGGAATCTTCAACAAACTTGCTAGAATCTAGGAGAAGATTCTGATAATGATCCTTGGCATTTTTGGTGTGTTGGTGCGCTTGAAAAGGGAGGCAGGGATGCCGCACAAAACATACACGATCAGAGAGCATGGTAGGAATAACAGAGAGATCAACCACTGTAGCAAGGTTTATGCATTGAGTTGAAGACTGGTGTGGTGTGCAGAAGGAATCAGAATTCGTGGAGTTTGATTCAAGATTGGTCCGAATTTCAACTGGAGCGCTGCTCGTTGAAGGGACAATAGGAGCTCGGTGATCAGCAGCGAACAGGCATTATCGCGGGATGCAGAGCATTAATTGAAGCTACCCAGTAGTGACAGAGTGTGTCATTGATTGAGGGGGAGCAGAGACTAAGTTTGTAGGACTTAGAGTGTCTGACTTATTAGCGGGAAAGCTAGGAGAGTCGTTGACTGAAGATAGAGCAACTCTAGTGAAGAGTGTGCTTAAGCATTTCGTATACCACACATTGTAATAGAATAAGCTAGGTATGTGAGTCAAGTTCGTAGCTATTGGTTACTGGGAGTGTGTAAGTAGCACGAAGGGAGTCTGTGTGATCAGAGTGCTAGTTAGTCTAAGAGATTAGACTAAGCGTTAGATTTCGGCTATGTGAGAAGTAGAGGAGCGAGTCCTTTGTACTTCGAACTGAGATAGTGGAATCTTGAGGATCGGTGTATCCTTCTTAGACGTAGGCAAGTTGCCGAACTGAGTGAACAAACACAATATCTTTTTTATTCTGGCAATAGAGTAATTTCGCAGAATGATACTGAGAGTGCTTAAGCAGAAGCATAACTCCGCATTTGCAACGTAGCAGAATTTCAGTTTGTATTAGAGTCATTCGCTCAACATAAAGAGTGTGATCTGGGAAAGTGTTGTTGTTACGTATGGCCACTATGAAAGAAGGACAAAGCACCAACCGACCTCCATTGCTCGAGGGAGTTAGTTATGGCTACTGGAAGGCTCGAATGAAGGCTTTCATCAAAGCCATTAATGAAAGGGCTGTCATATCAGAATGGTCCCCTCAATGATTGTCGACAGCGCTGGAGTTACCCACAAGCACCTAAAAATAAGTGGACTGCCAATGAGGTAGCCTTAACATCAGGAAATTCTAAAGCTTTGAATGCTATATTTGCTGCTGTGGATGCTAACAATTTTAGGTTGATCTTCAACTGTGACACGGCCAAACAAGCATGGGAGATTCTTGAAACTGCTCATGAGGGAACTGAAAAGGTGAAGGTCTCCAAAATGCAAATGATCACATCAAGATTTGAAAGCTTAAAGATGCTGAAGGATGAGACCAACTCTGAGTTTAATGCCAGACTGTGTGACATATCAAACAAGGCCCATGCACTTGGAGAACAGATTCAGGAGAAGAAGCTGGTAAGAAAAGTTCTTAGATCTCTGACCTCGAAATTTGATATGAAGGTAACCGCCATCGAGGAAGCCCAAGATGTGAAGAATATGAGGCTGGAGGTGCTGATCGGTTCACTGAGGCAGTTCGAGATGAAAGTTACAGAGACTGCTCCACCACTCTCTGGGAAAGACCTTGGGCTGAAAGCTGAGACAAAAGAGAAAGAGGCTGTCCCAGATGATGTCAACCAACAATTGTCTCTGAAGAATGTACCAGAAACCTTCATACTCAGGTCAGTCATCCAGGGGGAGAAACCGAAGAGGAGAAAATTCTCAGAGAAAAGGATGCTGACAAAGACAATGATGAAGGAAAAGACAAATAGAAAGGAATACAATGCTATGAGTGCGAGGGTTATGGACACAGACAGACTAAATGTCCTAGTTACTAGATGAAGAACAACAAGTCTCTCAAAGCAAACTGGAGTGATGAAGACAGTGAAGAGGAGACTGATCACAAAGGAAATCTAGCCTTGATTACTGTATAGCGTAATGTTGATTCAGATCAAATAAAGACAGAATTGGTTTATGGGATTGTTGAATCTGACAACAGTGATGATGAAGAATACTCAGTAGAAACTATAGCTGATCAGTTCAAATTGATACAAGAAAAGTGTCAGGAAGTTATTGAAGCCAACAAAGAACTATTTTCAAAGGTTTCGTAACTGGAAGATGAACGAGATAACCTTCAAAGTATCATTACCTCTCTATCCAAGAAACAATTAGATGATGCTAAGACAGGTGGTGAGGCATGTAAATAGAGAATCACACCTGAAGCAAACAGAGGAGAGTCATCCATTCTGGATGAGATTCTAACTTACCAAAGGTATGAAGGTGGAACTGAAGGTCTTGGATACATTAGCGATGAAGGAACAGGTATAACTACCTTTGTCAAAGCTATAGTGATTGATCAAAGTGCAAGTGTTCAGAAAGGTTCAGCCACAGTTGATTTAGAGAGAGTTCCAGAAAAGAAGTTCAAGAGAGTGTTGAAGCATTCTCTAGACCAGTCAAATGCTCGGAAACACAGATCAAAACAGAAGAGTTGCTATGCTTGTGATCAAACTGGACATCTTCAGAGAAAGTGTCCAACACTGACAGTGTACAGGGAGACTCGAAGAAGATCAAATGACCGACGAGTCAGGACAAGGAACCTCCGAGCATGTATGAATAATACAGTACACAGATGCAGGTAAACCGAGATTATCGTGTTACTGTGCAGGAAACTTGCAGGAGTGCTGAAGAAGCATTCACTCAGAGAAGGAGGCATAGAAAGAAACGAAGCAAATTTCACTCTTCAACAGCCGCGAAAATTAAAAGTACATCTATGAAGAACAAGTGTCAAATGCGCTGGGTGGAGGTGAAAAGGGACAAGTGTCAAAAGCGCTGGGTTGAGAAAGAGTCAGCAAATATCCCCACTGAAGCGGGAACTAAGGAAGGAAGCATACAACAAAAGTTATTTTGGTTCTAGAAAAGACAGCTGAACAGAGTGCTGAAGCACTCTCTGGTGACTCGGAGCTGTAATTTTTTGAACATTGTCTCCAAAAAAGAATGGCCACTCAGGAGACGATAAGTGTCCGGTTGTTTTAAAAAAATGAATGAAGAAAGCTCAGGATAAATAGGTGGCTGCCGTTCCTTCCTCCATCTAAAGCAGAACAAGTTACCGCCAGTAGTGGAGAGGCAGTGGCCAAGGAGGTGAAGCAGCATCTCCCTAAGGAACCCAGGAGCAAAGGGAAAGAGCCAGTGGTGGTGAGCTCATCAAGTGATGAAGAGACTGTTGAAGCAGAATCTATAGATTCTGATGATATCAGAATAGCTCCCACACCTCGATCAGTGCCTTCCACCCGAAAAGCTGCACCCTCTCCAACAATACCAGCTGTGACAGGATGTGATCAACAAGGAGTGTGGTTCGTATCTAAGAAGGCTGCCGAGTCCTGGGAGGTGATCAATCACAAGACGATTGTGTCTGAAAAGTTATTGGAGATTAGCCAGTTCCGAGTACCAGAGGTGATATCTCTTCTAAGAGAGGTAAATCTGCTACACTCCCTGACTTTTGTTAAACGTTTCAACTTGTATTTGGTTAAGGAGTTCTTAGCCAATATTTATAGAGATTTTGGAGTTGTAGACAGCCTACTGTATGGGGCTAGTTTTGTCAGACAATTGAGGGTTGTGATTACCCCGACTGTGATAAATAAATTTTTAGGCATTGATGAGAATGTAAGCCCACCGGCAGAGGTTAGTGCTGATAAACTAGTTGTTGTGCTTACTGGGGGTTTGTGCAAAAGCTAGGGCTCGTACAATTTAGGAGCGGCTAATTTAACTACAAAGTATGCAATTCTTTATGCTCTTGCAATGAGGAACTGGATGCCCAGCTCTCACAAGGGAAAGGTGAGTCGTGCAATGGGGCTGTTGTTATTCAGTGCTGGGGAAAGAAGAAGGGTAAATCTGGGGCAGATCATTTTTGATCAAATTGCTAGACATGCTGACAAGCCGAGGTCCAATCTGTGTGTTACATTTCCTTTACTTTTTATGAGTTAATGATCGGCCAGCATACGGAGTTGGGAGCAGCACGTGAGGGTTTGCAAGTGCTCCGCATATGTTCACACTGGACCACAAGGTCTTTAAGGGTCGACACATTGTGGATATTGAAGAAGGTGAGCCTGACATGGAGCCAGCTCGAGAAATACCAAAGATTGCTGAAGCAATTTTTGATGCTCCAGCCCCTGTAGTGGATACATCTCTAAGGACCAGAATGATTAGTCTGCTGAAATCCGAGCATGCTCATATGACTGAATTGATTAAGAAGAGCTCAATACAAAGATTCCAGATTGGCAGTCTCCTACATGGCTCGGAGTATCCCATTGCAGCAGCTCCGGCCCTACTGAGCCATGAGCCAAAGTGAAGCCCTCAGCATTTGTGCCAAAAAGAGGGAGACGGTTGTAATAAGCCTTAGACATCTACTTTTTGACCTGAAATGCTTACTTGAACTGCTTTTAGAACTATTAGATCACTTGATGTTTAGTATTCATTGAGGTACTCTAAACTCAAGGGTAATAGTTAGAAAAATTATCTAGCGTAGCTCTAGTTTTTACCAGAGTATCTGGATCAGTAGTTTAGCTGTAGTTGTGTTTTAGTTTTGTCAAAATGCCAAGCAGGAGATTGTTGAGGATATGACATCCTTGACAAAACTGCTCAGGAGAAATGCTGAAGCACTCCTTGAAGATTGGTGGCTAAGGCACAATCTGGAGACTGATAAAACAACAACAACAAAGAACCAGAATCCCTGAAGATTTGAAGCTGTAACACTATCTTAAGAATGGGCGAGAGATAATGCTGAAGAGGTAGAGTCTGCTTCAGCACTCCATGATGTTTTAGAGCTAGAGTAGAATCCTGGCGTTGCATGGTGAGGCTTCGGCATGATCCGGCTGGCATCGGGGAAGCTCAGAGAGGTATGCAGACGTCATTAAGAGCTCGTCAAATGCTAGCACGTGGTCAAAGAAGATAAAGATCCAAGAGTCCAAATTTGGCAACAGAATCTTCATCAAACTTGCTAGAATCTAGGAGAATATTCTAATAATGATCCTTGGCGTTTTTGGTGTGTTGGTGCTCTTGAAAAGGAAGGCGGGGATGCAGCACAAAACACACACGATCAAAGAGCACACACAGAGAGCATGGAGCGAACACACAGAGATCAACCACAGTAGTAGAGTTTATGCATTGAGTTGAAGACTGGTGTGGTGTGCAGAAGGAATCAGAACTCGTGGAGTTTGATTCAAGATTGGTCCAGAGTTCAACTGGAGTGCTGCTCGTTGAAGGGACAATCGGAGCTCGGTGATCAGCTGCGAACAGGCATTGTCGCTTGCTGCAGAGCATTGATCGAGCTACCCAGTAGTGATAGAATGTGTCATTGATTGAGGGGGAGCAGAGACTGAGTTTGCAGAACTCAGGGTGTCCGACTTATTGGTGGGAGAGCTAGGAGAGTCGCTGACTAAAGATAGAGCAACTCTGGTGAAGAGTATTCTTAAGCATTCCGTGTACCACACATTGTAATACAATAAGCTAGGTCTGTGAGTCAGGTTCGTAACTATTTGTTACTGGGAGTGTGTAGTTAGCACGAAGAGAATCTGTGTGATTAGCTTGCTCCTGCTTCTGTTGTAGGCGGGTTGCTATAGCATCTTCTCGTTGTTGATGTTTGTTTTGTCAATATTAGTGCCATGCTCTAGCTTCTAACTCCAGGAGGAAGTTGTAGCATCTTCTAGCCTTCTTTGAATTGTTTTGTCAATGATGTCATTACCTTAACAATTTCCCCTTGGCATTTTTGACAAAACTACTACAACAAGCACTCTTTGTATCTTCTGTTTGTGGTCGCAACTCTCCACTTTTGTGCGGTAGCTTCTTCTCCCCCTTTTTATCACAAACGACAAGGTGGCTCAAGCTGTTGATTCTGGAACCACACACAACCATAAAGCTGATCGTAAGGTCTCAAAATGGGCTCCATTCAGGGGATTTGTTAGAATATCTGCAGCCCTATGATCTTCTTTTCCACCAATTCTCTGATGTAGTGATGTCGTATGTTAATATGTTTGGTCCGATAATGCTGGACATGATTATTGAAAATACTGATGGCACTCATGTTGTCACAGTAGAGTGTTATAGCATCATGTGGAACACCATACTCGCCCAACATCTGCTTCATTCATATCAACTAAGCACAGCAGCTTCGGGCTGCTATGTACTCCGCTTCAGCATTGGATAGGGATATGTTGTTTTGTTTATTGCAGAACCATGAAACAAGATTGTTGCCGAGAAAGAAGCATCCCCCCAATCTGCATTGCAATAGCCAACAAGCTCTGCAATGGTATCCTTGGTGTACCATAACCCATAATTCGTTGTTCTTCCTATGTATCTGATGATTCTCTTTACCAGTTGAAGGTGACTTTCCTTTGGGCAGGCCTGGTATCTTGCACATACTCCCACAACGTAGGATATGTCTGGTCGAATGGCTATAAGATACAACCGACTTCCAATCATGCTTCGGTACAGAGTTTGATTAACCATGGCTTCTGCATCATCTGAAATTGTGCAACGTTGTAGATGCAGAGTTATAGCTTCTGCTAAAGCACTCTCTGTATCTTTCTGCGGAATTACTCTACTGACAGAATAAGAAAGCCACAATGTTTGTTCACCCAGTTCGGCAACTTGCCTATGTCTGGGGAGGATACACCGATCCTTAAGATTCCATTATTTTAGTTCGAAGTAAAAAGGACTCACACCTCTACTTCTCACCTAGCTGAAATCTAATGCTCAGTCTAATCTCCTATACTAGCTAGCAGTTTGATCACACAGACTCTTTTCGCGCTACCTACACACTTCCAGTAACAAATAGCTAAGAACATGACTCACAGACCTAGCCTATTCTATTACAATGTGTGGTACACGGAATGCTTCAGCACATTCTTCACCAGAGTTGCTGTGTCTTCAGCCAACAACTATTCTAGCTCTCCCAACAAACAGTCGGACACTCTGAGTACTTCAAACTCAGTCTCTGCTCCCCCTCAATCGATGACTCACTCTGTCACTCTTGAGTAGCCTCGATCAATGCTCCGCAGCCCGCAACATTGTCTGTCCGCGGCTGATCACCGAGCTGCGATTGTTCCTTCAAAGAGCGGCGCTCTAGTTGAAATTCAGATCAATCCTGAATCAAACTCCATGAGTTCTGATTCCTTCTGCACACAACGCCAGCCTTCAACTCAATATATAAGCCTTGCTACCGTGGTTGATCTCTGTGCATTCGCTCTTTGCTATTCCGTGTTGCTCTCTGATCGTCTATCTTTTGTGCTGCTTTTTTCCTTCCTTTTCAGGCACACCAAAAATGCTAAGGATCATTATCAGAATCTTCTCCTAGATTCTAGCAAGTTTGTTGGAGATTCCGTTGGCAAATTTGGACTCTTGGACCTTTATTTTCTTTGACCACGTGCTGGTATTTACTGAGCTCTTGGCGACGTCTGCATAAATCTCCGAGCTCCTCCGATGCCAGACGGATCACTCCGGAGCCTCACTATGCAACACCAGGTTGATCGGGCATTCTACTCTATCTCTTCATAGCTGTCTCTCGCCCATTCTTTAGATGGTGTCTCAGGTTCAAATCTTCAGGGATTGCTGAAGCAGACTCTGAATCTTTCTTGTTGTTGTTTTATCAGTCTTCAGATTGTGCTGTAGCCATCAATCTTCAGGGAGTGTTTCAGCAGTCTCTTGAGTAGTTTTGTCAAGGATGCCATATCCTCAACACCTACTTTTGTGTAAGTGGCTGCACCTGTTCTCTTGTGGCTTACTTTGTCCATGTCAAAATTTTCACCAGATTCTTCCCATACTTGCTTTGAAAAATAAATATCCCATCTTGCTTCTGAGTGAGTTGAAGACCAAGGAAATATGATAGTTATCCGACCATGCTCATCTTGAATTACTTTTACATATGAGCTACGAATTGTTGTAGCATCTGCTGGGAGCTTGTCCCAAAGACAATATCATCCACATATATCTGGGCTATGACAAAATCTGATCTGGTTCTCCTGATAAAGAGTGTCTTGTCCACCCCTCCTCTGTCATAACCTCGATCCATCAGGTAAATTGTCAATTGCTTGTACCAAGCTCTTGGGGCTTGCTTTAACCCATATAAGGCCTTCTTTAATCTGTATACATGATCAAGATTTTCGGATCCTCAAATCCTTTGGGTTGGGCAACATACACTTCCTCAGATAGAATTCCATTCAAGAAGGCACTCTTGACATCCATTTGGAATAGTTTGAAATCAGATGGTAGGAAAGTGCTAAGAGTAATCTGATGGCTTCCAGTTTAGCCACTGGAGCAAAGTTTTCATTGAAATCGACACCTTCGATCTGAGTGCAGCCTTGCGCCACCAATCTAGCCTTGTTTCTTGTGATATTCCCCCTTTCACCAGATTTGTTCTTATAGATCCACTTGGTTCCGATGATGTTCACTCCTGCAGGTCGAGTCACCAAGTCTCAAACATCGTTTCTTACGAACTTTCTCGGTTCTTCTTGCAATTGCAACAATCCAGAACTCATCTCCTAGTGCTTCTTTGATGTTCTTTGGTTTAATGCTGGACAAAAAGCATGAGTTGTTCAACATATCACATAGGAGGATGTGGTAGGTACCTCGAGTTCGTCTCCCTTCAGTTTTATCGCCAATGACATTTTTCAATGGATGGTTTCGTTGGATTCTATTTGGTGGAGGACGATGATAGAGCCTAGTTATACACATTATTTAGATCATAACCCTATGCTTGTTTGCAATATTTTATGGGCAAGATTACTCGTTTCCAATGTTTTTTGTATATCAGGTCAGAACGAGTCCTTAAGTCGGATACGCGCTAACAGGCAGCGTTCTAGGAGTGAAAAATCAGCCTGTGGAGCTAGCGGCGCAAACAAAAGAAGAAATGGCGAAAGACAGCAGAGGTGCGCTACCCGATTGCGCCAACCAATGCCGTGCGCCAGGCGCAAAGTCCCAGTGACCAGATTTGGAAGTTGCCAAAAGATGAACCTCCTGAGCAGTATATAAAGGGAGAAAGTCTAGGGTTTCAAGGAGTTCAAAAAAAGACTATTGTTCCAGAGGCACCAGAGGACGCAAGGAGGCACTGCGCGGCAGAACTGGAAAACACACGGACCTGTTGAGGAGATTTGCGCCAGCCGACTGCGCCAGCCGAGAGAAGACACTGCACGCACTGTTTGCTACCGTTTTCTTGGATTCATTAGTTATTATTTACTATTTTATGATGTTTACCACTAGCATGTCTAGCTAAACACTTAGTGTTGGTCGGGCATGAATCTGTGATGTATCCCTTTGAGACTTGAGCTTAATGCATAGTTTATTTACTTGTATTAATTCTGTGCGTACTGAGACAGTTAGTTGCATGAGTAGGGGAAGCCTTGAACCGCAAACTTACTTGTGTAGCTCGCTTGTCGCATGTTAAACTAGTTGCATGCGTAGGGGAAGCCTTGAACCGCAAACTTACCGTGACAATTAGGAGTAACGAGTTAGGGTAGGCAGTTGCTACTGTGACAGGATTCGCAGCTGTTTAGTCTAGTTCTAAGGATTAATAGCACATGAACTTTGAACGGAACATGCGCACGTGTTAGGAAGCCTTTACCGGACACTAACCCAAGTAAAACACAAGCTATAGATGTTTAGAGTCGATGATAAGAAATGCATTCATAGAGGATTGTCTGCCCAATACTTCTCATAAACATAGTATTTAATCTCTACTGCTTGCGCACGTCTAGTGCAATTCCCCGCGTTACGATATTCGCTGTTACTCGCGCATCGCGCAAAAGCCCCAATCACTCACGCAACCCCCGTTTTCTTAAGTGTAGGTTACTGGCTAAGACTCACTGCTTGCTCCCTGTGGAGATCGACCCTTACTTAACCGCTGTACTAGTGGGAGAGGAAGGAATTATATTTGACGCGCACAACGACGCGCGATCAAATTTTGGCGCCGTTGCCGGGGAGCAACACAGCTAAGTTTTAGCTAGCTTACATTTCTCATTTTAGTAACTAGTTATTTCATTTTATTTTGTTTTCTCGTTGTTGTTTCTGACAGCGCACAATCACATCAGCCTGCGCAACCTTGAAACAGTTGCGCTGCGCAGATTCTAGTTGCGCACTTACAGACGCAACAACTTCGTTGCCATTTAATTTCGTTTCTTGAGTTTGGATCAGGACATGGAGGATCACAGTGTGGTTGGAGATAACCTGGGAGACAGAACCCCAGAGGAAGCAAGGGCACATAACCGCGCAGCCCTATTCAGAGAGGAAGTGCAGCGTGAGGTCGACGCACGGATGGCCGCTGAACCATACATTGCGCCACCCGTTCGTCCAGTCGCAAGGCGCAGGACAGTGCGCGAAATGTCAGCCCCACTCACTGTTAACCAGCCATGGTGCATAGTGCTTCCGCCCGACGGACAGTTCGAACTAAGGAGCTCACTCATCCATCACATGCCCAAGTTTCACGGAATGAACAACGAAAATCCAGTCAAGCATGTGCAGGAGTTCCTAATCATTTGCGAGAACATGAAGACCTTGGGGGAGAACGATGAAGCGCTGAAGATGAAGGCGTTCCCATTTTCATTGAGCGATGCAGCCAAACACTGGCTGATGAGCCTACCCGCAGGATCAATCCACACATGGGAGCAGCTGCAGAAGAAATTCTTAGATAAATTTTATCCAGCAGCGAAGATTGCGCTGCTCAGAAGGGAATTGCCCGCGCCAAGGCAAGGCGCAGGGGAGTCTCTGTCAGAATACTACGAGCGTTTCAGGGAGCTAGAAGCCAACTGCTACAATCACGAGCTTCCCCAGAATGTGCTGATAGAGAACTTTCTGAATGGACTGCTGCCCATGGAGCTGCGACTACTGAATGTATGCGCAGGAGGGGACATTTGCAACATGTACCCGGAGGATGCATGGCAGCTGATAGAAGATTCTGCTGGGCAGGTAAGACATCAATTGACACTTGAAAGTAGTCGTAATCGTTCTGTGCATCAGGTAGAGGCAAGCGCTGAGATCAAAGAAATGAAGGCCATGCTACAGAAGCTGATGAGTGCGCAGAGGGCACAACCAGTTGCGCCAAAGGTATGTGAATTCTGCAGGTCCACTGAGCACAAGACAGACGAATGCCCAACACTTTTTGAAGAAACTGGAGACGTAAATGCCCTTGGAGGATGGGACAACAGAGGACCGCAGAGGCAGAATCAGCCGCGCTTTGGGCTCGCTGCAAATGGATTCAGATGGAGAGAAGAGAACAATTTCCAGAGGCAGCCCACTGATCAGCGCGCGCCACAGCAGACGCAACAAGCTGCACCCTACAATCCACCGCATCGCCGCACAGACGCACCAGCGCAGAACAATCAGCAATCAAGGCGATCGTTGGAAGATATCATGGGACAGCTAGCAGACACAATGCGCAAAAATGACGAAAAGTATGACAAGAGGTTCGAATCCATAGAAAAGCATCTATCACAAATTGCAACCACGGTGTATGAGCTGAAAAAGAGCGATGGCAACCTGCCTTCGCAAGTGATTCAGAACCCTAAGGGAGGAGTTAATGCAGTAACACTGAGGACTGGGCGCACAGTGGGAACAGAGCAGACCGCGCAGGCGCCCGCGCAACCAGTTGCGCAAGTCCCAGATCCAGCAGCTCAGAGTGCGCAACCAGAGCTAGAGGAGCAATCAGAAGCGCCAACCACGAACCAGCAGGGCAAAGCGCCAGGTATGTCTCACTCGACAAACAAGGACAAAAATTGTACTAACATACCTGCTCCTTTCCCTGTGCAGGCACCACTGGCGAGAAAAGAAGCACTGGACAAGGAACTATATGAGCTGTTCAGCAAGGTGGAAATCAACATACCTCTCATAGAAGCTATTCGACAGATTCCCAGGTATGCGAAGTTTTTAAAAGAGCTGTGCACAAATAAAAGAAGGACAGGCGAATGCGCACATGTAATGCTAAATGCGCAGGCCTCAGCCATCGTGCAACAAAAGGTACCACCTAAGTGTCGAGATCCAGGTACATTCACTATCCCTTGCACCTTAGGTAAAACCACGGTAAGCAATTGCATGATCGATTTAGGCGCATCAATCAATTTATTACCATATTCTCTCTATGCGACCTTGCGCCTTGGACCACTAAAACCTGCAGGTCTCACAATTCAGCTAGCAGATAGATCGTGCAAACAACCTGCAGGCATGATAGAAGATGTCCTAGTTCGAGTAGGAGAGCTGGTGTTCCCAGCAGACTTTTATGTGCTCGAAATGGAGGGTGAATCAAGCGCCAGCGGTGCGCAGATCCTCCTAGGCAGACCGTTTCTGATGACGGCGCGCACGAAGATAGACGTGTGGAGGGGCACGCTCTCCATGGAGGTAGATGGCGAAGAAATCCATTTCAACATCTTCGAAGGGATGCAGCACCCACATGAGGACTCTACCGTGCACGCAATGGACAGCTTTGACGATTTAGTCACAGAAGCGCAGTGTGCGAGCGCAACCATAGGACCAGAGCTACTGACACAGGCAGAGCTGGAGGAGCAAGAGGAGGAGCTAAGCAGTGCTGAACCAGCACCCACACAGGCACTTGATATAGTTCATATTTGCACCGCTAACAAAATCTTGCCCTCTATTGAACAGGCACCCAAGATCGAACTGAAGCAACTCCCGGAGCACCTCAAGTACATTTTCTTGGGAGATGAGGACACCCTGCCAGTGATCATCAAGAAGGGATTGGAAAAAGAGCAGGAGGCGCGCTTACAACAGGTGCTGCGCAGGAACCAGCGCGCTATTGGATGGACTCTTGCTGATCTGCGCGGAGTGAGCCCAGACGTGTGCATGCACCGAATTCTGTTGGAAGATGGTGCCAAACCATCCAGGGAGGCTCAGCGCAGGTTAAACCCAAATATGATGGAGGTAGTGCAAAAGGAAGTCCTGAAGTTGCTTGACGCAGGGGTCATTTACCCAATCTCAGACAGCAAATGGGTCAGCCCGGTGCACGTTGTGCCAAAGAAAGGAGGAATCACGGTGGAGGAGAATGCGCAGGGCGAGCTAGTTCCCAAGCGCATACAAACTGGCTGGCGCATGTGCATCGACTACAGAAAGCTAAACGCTGTAACGCGCAAGGACCACTTCCCGCTACCCTTCATGGACCAGATGCTGGAATCGCTTGGCAGGTAAGCCTTACTTTTGTTTTTTGGACGGATATTCAGGTTACAATCAGATACCCATAGCTGCGGAGGATCAAGAGAAGACCACGTTCACATGCCCCTTCGGAACATTTGCGTTTCGGCGTATGTCTTTTGGGCTGTGCAACGCGCCAGGTACGTTCCAACGCCTCGTCATGAGCATTTTCTCTGATATGATTGGTATATGCATAGAAGTGTTCATGGATGATTTCACTGTATATGGGAGTACCTTTGATGCATGCTTAACACATCTAGATAAAGTCTTAGCGCGCTGCATCTCTAAGAACTTAGTGCTAAATTACGAAAAATGTCATTTCATGGTAACGCACGGAGTAGTACTAGGTCATATCATTTCAGAGGAGGGTATTAAGGTAGACAAAGCTAAGATAGATATTATTTCTAATCTGCCTTATGCCACCAACGTGCGCGACGTGAAATCGTTCTTAGGGCATGCTGGGTTTTACAGGCGTTTTATTAAGGATTTCTCTAAAATTTGCATACCCCTGTCTAACCTGTTGCAAAAAGACGTGTGCTTCGATTTTACTGATGAGTGCAGGGCGGCGTTCGATAAGCTGAAAGAAGCGCTGACCAGTGCGCCAGTGATGCGCGCACCAGACTGGAACCTGCCATTCGAGCTGATGTGTGACGCAAGTGACTACGCAGTAGGAGCAGTCTTAGGGCAGCGCGAGGACAAGAAGCCGAATGCCATCTACTATGCATCGCGCACACTGGACTCCGCGCAGAAGAACTACACCACCACGGAGAAGGAGCTTCTGGCAATTGTATTTGCGCTGGAGAAGTTCCGAGCATATGTTCTAGGCGCCAGAGTCATCATCTACACGGACCACGCAGCCATCCGCTACCTCATGTCCAAGAAAGAGACCAAGCCGCGCCTGATGCGCTGGGTACTTCTGCTTCAGGAATTCGACTTAGAGATCAAAGATAAGAAGGGCACGGAAAATACCGTCGCTGATCACCTGAGCAGGATCGTAAAGGATGAGGAGCCAGGGCGGATCAAGGAGACATTCCCTGACGAGCATCTGATGGCGCTAACAGGTAAGGTACCATGGTATGCGCATATCGCAAATTACCTGGTCACAGGTGCGTTCCCTCCTCATTTCAATAAAACTCAGTGCATGCGATTGAAACATGAGTCCAAGCATTACCTTTGGGATGATCCTTACATGCTTAGAATAGGTCCAGATCGGATATTAAGACGTTGCGTGCCTGACCATGAGATTAACTCTGTGTTGATGTTTTGTCATGCGCACGCCTGTGGAGGACATTTCGGTCCCAAGCGCACGAGCAGGAAGATCTTGGACTGCGGATTCTACTGGCAGCACCTATTCAGAGATGCCTATGACCACTGCAGGAAGTGTGACAGGTGCCAGCGCACTGGAGGAATCTCCGCGCGCAACGAGATGCCGCAGACCCCGATTTTGGTGGATGAAGTGTTCGATGTTTGGGGAATCGACTTCATGGGTCCATTTCCCCCATCTGCCGGCTACGAGTACATACTCGTGGCCGTGGATTACGTATCCAAATGGGTCGAAGCTAAGGCCACGCGCAAGGATGATGGTAAGACTGTCGCTGATTTTCTCAGAACTAACATATTTTGCAGGTACGGAGTGCCTAAGGCAGTTATCAGCGACCAGGGGACGCACTTCTGCAACAGGGTTGTGGCGTAAGTTTTCAAGCACTATGGGGTGCGCCACAAGACGTCCACCGCTTACCATCCGCAGACAAATGGACAGGCCGAAGTTTCTAACAGAGAGATCAAGCGCATCTTGGAAAAGACTGTGAGGCCGTCGCGCAAGGATTGGAGCCAGCGCCTGGATGATGCGCTATGGACATACCGCACTGCACACAAGACGCCCATTGGAACCTCACCATTCCGGCTGGTCTATGGGAAGGCATGCCACCTGCCAGTGGAGCTCGAGCACAAGGCATATTGGGCCTTACGTATTTGCAACTTGAACTTGGATGAGGCAGGAAAAGAACGCGCATTTGAGCTGAGCGAACTAGAAGAACTGCGCCTGGACGCCTATGAGGGACTGCGCGATTACAAAGCGGCACCAAGGCGTTTCATGACAAGCATATCCTCCGGCGCACATTTGAACCAGGCGTTCAGGTATTATTATTTTCATCACGCTTGAAGCTCATGCCTGGGAAGTTGCGCAGCAAGTGGACGGGACCATACACCGTCACCAAGGTTTTCCCCTACGACACAATTGAATTAGAAGACGGGCACCAGCATCGTTTTCAGGTTAACGGGCAGAGAGTCAAACGGTACTTGGGCGAACCTTGGGATGGCGCAGCACGCAACATTGACTTGGCCGAGCCAGAGATAGTGGACGAGCAAGCTGCTGCGCCAGACGCACCACCAGATGCTTCAGAGGGAGAACTAGCACCCATCGCCTATATCTCCTCTTCCTCTGCATCTACCCTCTTTACGAATAATGTATCACATGCTGACCTTCCCTTTTATCCTTTGCGCAGGACCAATGAGATCGTAACACAAGCACTGGCGCAAGGACACTCAGGAGCAAGAGTGGGGGAGGCTGCAGACGCACTTCTTGGCACGTAACGAGGTACCGTCGAGCCAACGACGTTAAACAAAGGCACTTGTCGGGAGGTAACCCGACACGTTTTATTTTGGCACATTTTATTCTGCTTGTTTTGTTTTTTTTGAGTGTTTTTAGCTAGTTTAGGGTTTGGTAGTTTTTTAGTCACACAAGTGCGCAGGACCGTGCGCCTATCAATGCGCAGGTCAGTTGCGCTAGCCAGAGGGGGGTATATAAGGCCAGACTTAGAAAAATTCCCAGCACTTTTCACTCGACCGTTGCACACGAGCTCCCGCCTTCAGACCTCTGCCGTCGATCAGCGCTCAACCCACCGTCCGTCTAGAGGGATTCAAGGACAACATGACCGCACAGCACCCAGGTAATCGCACCTGGGTTTGCGCGGAGGAGACAGTTTTTAGGGTTTTGAAATCGCACCAGGCTAGAGTGCGCGGCTTGGAGTGCTGTTTTGTGCGTTGAGTAGGCGACCAGTAGGTGCTCGTTCGGTGCAAGTTTCAGAGGATTCTGGGCAGTTTCAATTTTTAGGGTTTTGGGGAGCATTGACCGCGATTGACCGGAGCCCAGCGCAAGATGAGACCCGCCACAGACCAGGAAACCCCAGCGGCTTTCGCTAACAAGTATGCAGCGTTCATCAGCCTGGACATGTACGGGACACCGTACATCTGCCGAGATTTCCTGCGCGAGGTAGGATTAGAGGACCTCGTGGCGCAGAGGCTAGCGATTGCCGGCTGGGAGGCGCTAATGGACCTCCGCAGCGCATCAGACCAGGAAGATACGTGTGAGTTCCTGGCGTCTCTGGAGGCAGGGGACAGGGAGATCAGATATAGACACAGGGGTGTCTGGTTCATAGCCTCGGAAAGGAGGCTGAGGCGCGCATTCGGGTGCGCCAAGGTGCGTGAGGAGGAGTTAGACACGCACAATAACCAGGAGGCTTGGCGGGACATGGCAATAGGGCCAGCATTCGCCGCGGGGCGCAGCAGGGGCCGAGAGCTGCGCGACCCATGGCTGTTCTACTTATGGCGCATCGTGGCCTACACAGTCATTGGCCGTTTCAACGGCGCACCAAAGATCAGCCTCCTGGATATGGAGATTTTGACGGGGCTTTATTATGGGCGGAAGGTGCTGTTCATCCTGAACATGGTGCATCATTGGAGCCGAGTCAGCATGAGGGGGCCACTGACGTGTGGAGGCCTTATCACGCACTTGCTGCGGGCCTTACATGGAGAGCTCGAGGTGCCAGAGCACACCTTGGTGCAGCCTATACCTCTGGACCGCGCCTACATGCTGCAAATCAGGGCGGTAGCTGTTCGGGACGATGGCACACTAGAGTGGTGCTACCGTCTGCAGCCAGCCAGACCACCGCGGGCCAGAGCAGAGAGCAGTGCGCAGGGCGCAGCAGCAGCCGCAGCAGCCGCCGCAGCAGATGAAGAGATGGAGGAAGCCCTCGAACCTGAGGTGCCTCTAGTCAGGCGCCCAAGGACCCGCGCGCAGACTGGCGCGCAGCGCAGGGCGAGGGCACCATCGGGGGAGCCAGTGACCATTTCCATAGAGAACTCTCCCCCGCGTGCCCCTGGGAAGCGCCCAAGGACTGAGACTGAGGAGGCGCCCGAGGAAGCAACTGCCGAGCAGCGCATGTTGTTCAACGTCATGCGCGTGCTCGAATACTTAGCGCCAGAGGGGGCGGATATAAGTATGAGTCCACCTTCCGGGTGGAAATTTGGAGACGCGATTCCCCCTCTCCTCAGCCTGCACCGACCACCTCCAGGTCCCAGTGAGCCAGCCCAGCCAGCGAGCCCTCCTCAGTTCCCCGTGCCACCACCAGCACCAGCTCCAGCGCCAGCACCCTCTCCAGCACCAGCCCCAGCACCCCCAGCAGAGTCAGCACCTGCATCAGCCCCAGCGCCCGCAGCAGAGCCCACCCCTGAACCCGAACCGATACCACCACCAGCAGTTTCCCCTGCCCGGCCTTCTGTTCCGGAGTCCCCAATTAACTTTCCCAGCGTAGACTCCGATTCCATATGGGAGTCACTTTCCGAGGACGACCTCGTAGCGCAGCCTGATCCCCTCACCGTAGTACCACCAGCCTCCAGCACCGACTCCTTGACAGATTCTTCAGAGGATGAGGCGCTAGGATCAGCAGCTGCGTCTAGCTCGGAGGACTTCTAAGGCCGAGGGCAGGCGCAGTGATTTTCTTTAGGGTGGTGTCTTTTATTTTGCTGCGTCTAGTTGACTATTATGTGTGCTGAATATTTGTGCCCTACATTCTGTGACTCCCTTGCTATATTTTGTGTGACTATTTGTGTTCACTCTTATCTTCTTTATTTTCGTTGCATCGCATGCATGTGCGCAGCCTCCGTGCGCTTGAGCTTGAGTCGTGGGGACATGTCTCTGTTCAAGTGTGGGGGGGGGGGGGGGGGCGTTACTCTTACATTTCATGTTTTGAGCATTTTTAGTATAGCTTAGTTTAAGTTGAAGAGAATTAGTAGCAGTAGTGTGCTAAGGTGCAGGATGCGCATGCGCTCCAGCTTGTTTTGCGCTATCCGTATTGCGTGCGCCGTTCTCTACTGTTTTAGCATAATTTTTTCGTTTTTTCTACTCCTGTTAGTTGGGATATACAGGGGATGTGGAGTTGATAGAAATGCTCCAGAGAGGCGGTTAGTCGCTTGTGCTTCGAAGGCGAGGTATATGGTCGAGTGCGCTAGTGGAGGCCGGTGCTTCGCAACCTTCGGAACAAAAGAGCGCGCTCAGTCACGCAGATGCCAAAGGCGAAATACCCAAAGCGTGGCGAGGTGGGAAAACAGACCACCTTCTCTCTGGAAGCCGAGCTAAGGAAAGCGGGCGCGGATGTAAACGCGTGCGCCGACCGGCGCAGACAGACCAAGGAGGGAGAGCGGAACGAGTTCCATAGCTGCTATCCGAAGGCTGAGATTGGAACTGTTCTGGGAATGAAACAAATTGGAAAGGAGGCTGTACAAAAGAAAAATACCAGCAGAAGCAGATGATTTGCGTTACAAAAAAATCAGCATGCGCACTACTTAGTACCTGCGTGCGCAAGACCACAAGGATATCATCAAAGGCTCAAGTTCCCAGGAAGTGTGCGAACGAATCACGCACTGGAAGAAGCTCGCGCAAGAAACCATATACCTATCTTCGGAGCGGGAGCTGACAACCAGGAGCCTAAGAAGAGCTATCTCCCAGTCATCCAAAGTTCTCCATCCCGGCTGAGAGGTAATGAAATTTCGGAATTATTATATTAGAACTATTGAGTGCAGTTGTGCGCAGGTGATAGAGCAGCACAAGTTGAGCAACTGTGCATTTTGCGCTAGAATGCAAGGCTGTGCGCTAGTCTCCAGAAAAGGTAATTGGATCCGCGTTTCAGTACTTGTTCGGGACGAACAAGGGGCAAGTGTGGGGGGTTTGATAGAGCCTAGTTATACACATTATTTAGATCATAACCCTATGCTTGTTTGCAATATTTTATGGGCAAGATTACTCGTTTCCAATGTTTTTTGTATATCAGGTCAGAACGAGTCCTTAAGTCGGATACGCGCTAACAGGCAGCGTTCTAGGAGTGAAAAATCAGCCTGTGGAGCTAGCGGCGCAAACAAAAGAAGAAATGGCGAAAGACAGCAGAGGTGCGCTACCCGATTGCGCCAACCAATGCCGTGCGCCAGGCGCAAAGTCCCAGTGACCAGATTTGGAAGTTGCCAAAAGATGAACCTCCTGAGCAGTATATAAAGGGAGAAAGTCTAGGGTTTCAAGGAGTTCAAAAAAAGACTATTGTTCCAGAGGCACCAGAGGACGCAAGGAGGCACTGCGCGGCAGAACTGGAAAACACACGGACCTGTTGAGGAGATTTGCGCCAGCCGACTGCGCCAGCCGAGAGAAGACACTGCACGCACTGTTTGCTACCGTTTTCTTGGATTCATTAGTTATTATTTACTATTTTATGATGTTTACCACTAGCATGTCTAGCTAAACACTTAGTGTTGGTCGGGCATGAATCTGTGATGTATCCCTTTGAGACTTGAGCTTAATGCATAGTTTATTTACTTGTATTAATTCTGTGCGTACTGAGATAGTTAGTTGCATGAGTAGGGGAAGCCTTGAACCGCAAACTTACTTGTGTAGCTCGCTTGTCGCATGTTAAACTAGTTGCATGCGTAGGGGAAGCCTTGAACCGCAAACTTACCGTGACAATTAGGAGTAACGAGTTAGGGTAGGCAGTTGCTACTGTGACAGGATTCGCAGCTATTTAGTCTAGTTCTAAGGATTAATAGCACATGAACTTTGAACGGAACATGCGCACGTGTTAGGAAGCCTTTACCGGACACTAACCCAAGTAAAACACAAGCTATAGATGTTTAGAGTCGATGATAAGAAATGCATTCATAGAGGATTGTCTGCCCAATACTTCTCATAAACATAGTATTTAATCTCTACTGCTTGCGCACGTCTAGTGCAATTCCCCGCGTTACGATATTCGCTGTTACTCGCGCATCGCGCAAAAGCCCCAATCACTCACGCAACCCCCGTTTTCTTAAGTGTAGGTTACTGGCTAAGACTCACTGCTTGCTCCCTGTGGAGATCGACCCTTACTTAACCGCTGTACTAGTGGGAGAGGAAGGAATTATATTTGACGCGCACAACGACGCGCGATCAGACGACCTGGACCCGGAGTGGTTGGGGCTTCTTCATAAGGTTCTTTTGAGAGAGGCTCCAGTTCTTCTTCTTCCATAGGTTGTTCAAGGTCTTCTGCTATAGCATCTTCTGGTCTCCTTGATCAACATTGTTCGATTCTTAGGAGCAGGTCTGTTTGTGCTCCTTTGGTATCGAATCTTCATCGTCATCACTCTTTGGATGTTTAGCTTCCTCATTTTTGACAATCACATTGATGGATTCAATCACAGTTTCTGTCCATGTGTTGTAGACCCAATATGCTCTGCTGGTGGTAGAGTATCCAAGGAACATTTCTTTGTCACTCTTAGGCTCAAGTTTTTTCCGGTACTCGCGGTTTCTCAGGATATAGCATTCGCTCCCGAATACATGACCAAAGGCATGTTCTATCTTCAAAATTTCGTAACATGTTTTGTTTGTTCCTCTTCTGATGGTGACGCGGTTGATGATGTATCAAGCAGTGTTCATGGCTTCTGTCCATAACCTGAGCGGGACTTTCTTTGTATGAATCATCACACGGGCCATCTTTTGGATAGTCCGGTACTTCCGTTCTACTACATCATTTTGTTGTGGAGTGATTGGTGACGAGTATTGATGTGTGATGCATTGGTTGTTGCAGAATTCATCCATGGCTTCATTCTCAATTTCTCTTCCATGATCGCTCAGTATAGCTGCCTGATGGAGCGTATAAATACGCTCCATTGAGTTATTTATTCCCATAATTTTATTACACTTTGCGTGAATCGATTACTCTTTTGTAGTGTTTTCGTATCGCAGGTGTGTTCAAGATCGCATCGGATTTTATCGCATCTTTGAAGCATTCACCCAAGACCAAAAAGTCAACAGCAGTCAACTCTGCTGGTTCAAGTGGAAATCACATGTGGTTCAACCAAGATGGTTCAATCCAAAAAAAAAAACCCTAAACCTAAGACATGGACAAATGGGGAAAAGAATCATCTCTCTTCAACACTCCATTTCTGGACGGCACTGTTCACGAACGGCACTGTTCACGGCAGTGGAGGAGCTAGAGAGAAGCAGCTGGAAAAGTCGCCGGAAAACACTATTCACGGCCGGGTACTGTTCACTTTCACTGTTCACTTTCACTGTTCACTGTTACTATTCACGCCGGAACACTGTTCACGGCCGGACTTGTTTTGAGCTCAGTTTGTGTATTGTAGTGTGATGAACCTAGTTTCTATTGTATTCATGGATATTATGAGTAGCTAAATCAATATTTCAGTTTGGGGATTTATAGTGCAACAATGGTTTGAGATCAATGAATTCATGATTTGAGCTATGGATTGCTGCCCTTGTATGAATGAAATCGAATGCTTTGATTGACAATTTAGTGCAGCCTAGCGGTGAGCTAGATTGATATCAATGGTGTTACACTTGACTTGATTGCATTGTTTGGGAAAACCTAGCGGTAGAACCGATTTTGTGGTATAAGTCGAGTAACTGTTGCACTTGTTCGAAGGCCTAGCGGTTAAGAATAGGTAGAATTTGATTGTCGACATATCTTTAGCGGGAATGTTGAACTAAGGCAGAATTCACTAGCTTACTCATGTATTCGATCGGTGATAACTAGTTGCATTGTATTCCCCGAACTGATTTTCTTTGAATTGATTCCCTCAGTTGCGTTCCTTTTTCTGTGACTCTCATTGAACTCCGACTCATTTGCTCTCTTTGGGTTCGACCCTGCTTACCGCTTGCTAGTGTGTTACAGGAGTTACAAATTCAAATTTGAGGCGCACAACGACGCGCTGTCACTGCCACTCTTAAGCACTTTTCACGTTCCAGCCGGGTAGTCAGGGTGGTCACGCCACCTTCACGGTCTTCGAATTTTCTCTGATGAACTCAATCCATGTGAACCGAGAGAAGTCATCAACACACACAAATGCATACCTCTTTCTTCCGCAGCTCTCTACTTCCATTGGTCCCGTGAGATCCATTTGTAGTAGTTGCACGGTCTAGACGTGTTAATCTCAGTGACCTTGAGGTGGGAGGCCCTCTTTTTTTTTTTCCAACGTGGCAGTCTCCACATATTGAACTCGGTTCTTCTGCGATGTTAGATATACCTTTGACTAGTTGTTCTGAAGCAATTCTTTTGAGTATTTTCAGGTTGAGGTGTCCCATCCTCTCATGCCATAATTTTATCTCTTCTGTCTTGGACATCAGACACGTGGATGTAGAGGTTGCTGCAACATCCTCCATTAAGTGGCAATTATTTACAGATCTTGTACCCTTCATTACGCTTCTCTCATCTGCGTCAAATACCTGACAAGTCTTTTGCGTAAATTTAATAAAGTTCGTGCCGTCACATAGTTGACTTATGCTGATGAGATTGGCTTTCAGACCCTCCACTAGCATCACATTCTGTAGCTTGGGCAACCCGTGTACAGCTAGAGTCCCTATTTCGAGAACTTTCCCCTTCAGCCCATTCCCAAACATCACGTTCTGTTCTTTGCAGGGTTGAAAATCAATTAAGAATGCCTTTTTTTCCAATCATGTGTCCCAAGCACCCACTGTCAAAGTACCAGCTATCATTCTTCATTGACTTTGTTGAGTGATAGAGCCTATATATTTATACGCATTATTTAGATCATAACCCTATGCTTGTTTGCATTATTTTGTGTACAAGATTACTGGTTTCCAGTGTTTTTGTATTGCAGGGCAAAACGAGGGCCTAAGTCGGATACGCGCTAACAGGCAGCGTTTAGGACGCGCAGCACTTAGCCTGCGGAGCTAGCGGTGCAAACAGAAGAAATTGGCAGAGTCGACCACGGTGCGTGAAATTTCACAGCGTCTCACTTATGCAGATTTGTGAACTAGCAGTTGCTGCAGCACACTCTTGTTCACAAGAAATAATCTCAGCAAGCAATGAACAAAGGCACAGGTTTGTTCACCTAGTTCGGCCAAACTGCCTACGTCTCGGGAGGACTATTCTCCAGTCCTCAATCCACTCAACCAAAGGTTCCAAGCACACTCGGTTACAACGCACGCAACCTATGCTACTTTAACCCCGTGTGGATCACACAACACAATCAGAACAAGCTCTGATTTGTGTCAGCACACCCTCTACAATATGTCAGTCTAGAATAGCTACAATCCTCTCAAAGAACTTAGCCTATTCTATACTACACTACTCAGCAGGGTTGCTGCAGCAACAGCTGTAACACACAGTTGAAGCACAATGTCCGCGTCGCTCCAAGGCCTCCTGCCGAGCCGATCGAACCACTCCAAGAGCGCTGCACACTCTGAGTAACTCCCCCTCACTCAGTGCCCACCTGCCACTAGTGAGTTCTTCAGCACGAACCTCCACCGAGCCTTCCACCCGTCAGTTCTTCCGCAGCTGCCTTTGATCAACCAACAAGCTCCACAGCTCTGAATTGGCTTCCAGATCAATGCACAAATCAGTCTCTGCAAGACCTGATTCTCTTCTGCAATGCTCACCACAGCTCTGCGCTCAACGCTCTGCCCGTGTGTGTTTGATCGAAGAACAACGTCTGTAGCACCCAGAAAATCCTCTCTCTGAACTCTGTGTCTATTCTCGTGTATCACTCAGCTTCGATCACCCTCTTCAGCCCTAACACCTTCTGCTTAAATACCCACACCACTTTAAGCAATTTCCAGGTTTAGGCAATTGACCCTCAAGATCAATTATCTCCTAAAATCTAGGAGATTAGATTTGATTAATATCTTCAATGCAAATCTCCTTCTCTGACCAGTAAACCTTGCTGGAATATGCTCAACAGCATTTTAGAAATTCTTCTAAGAGCAAGAACACAGCTGCCATACCTTCAAAACGCACCCAGCACAAAACTTCTATTCGGACAGTTGATACAGCACTTGAACCAGCACCTGCTGCAGCATCCCCTGCTGTATCTGCTGCTGGCTGGCTTGTTTGATTGATTGAGCTGCAGCAGCTCCTTGTTCACTTATGTTGGTTTTGTCAACCTGCCATACTGGCATCATCAATCTCCCCCTTGGCATTTTGACAAAACCAAAGCACGCTCCGATGAACCGAAAGAAAAACAAGCACTAATTACTCCAAAAAAAAAAACATTTGAGAGAGTAAGTATAAAAGGCCACACTCGGCCATAGCATAATGACCACGCAGGGTCAGTAAAAGAAATGCTCATCAACAGCAGCAGTATTAATCTTCTTCTCCCCCTTTTTGTCATAGATGCTCAAGGGGCCTGCTCATCATCTGCCGGAAACTCCAGGTCTCTGAGGAGACTTCTTATCTGACCACGCCTAGCATCCCTCCTCTTGGCTTCAGCTTCAAGTATAGCCAGCTCAGACCAGAGGTGGCTCACAATCCTGGCACGGAGAGCAGACTGAATTGTTGCAGCAGGGGGAAGAGATTCCTCCAGAGGAGCTGGAGCTGAAGAACCAACCATAAGAAGATCCTCATAGGCCACATCCACTGCATGTTTTCCCTTAAATAGTTTGTGATCAACAGTGAAGACCTGTAGCTCCTCAGATAAGCCATCAGTAATCGCTCCAAACTCTGGGAGCTGAGAGACCATGATCCCATAAATGAGGGAGGGCAGCACAATAGGCTTGCTGGAGGAGGCACTCCCGGCATGAGTAGCAAGCTGAGGGAACATAACACTTCCCAGGCTGATCTTCCTCTTCTTTCCAATAGAATAGAGAAGGTTAGCAAAATCTTTGTTGACCTTCCCTCTGTGTGAGCTAGGGATCCAGTTCCTTACACCAAGATGATATAGCAAAGCAAACTTGGAGGTAAGCTCAGCAGCACTAAGGTTAGGGCCACCCCAAGACAGGCACACTCCCCCGGTCAGAATCTTCGCCAAAAATTCTGGCTTAACATCAGTGGGAGCTCTCGCATTCTCATGAATCCCCAGAAATGCATCAATAATTTCAGGGGTAATAACCACTTGCTTACCCCGTACCCAGCTTCTCCCATACTCATCAGCTCCTTCCTCTCCAAATTTTTCTTCCATATTCACAATAAACTCTCTAACCAGAATAATATTGAAACGGAGAGGAAAGGTTAGAGACTTCAGAAGATTTACCTCTGACAGAAGCTGAATCATAGCAGCTGATCTGTACTTCTCTTGGACCAGTCTCTTCTCATGCACAATATGTTTCCTCTCAACCGCACTCCAGGATTGAGAGGCGCTTCTGTTTCTGAACCATGTACCTCCGACTGTGAGGGCAGATAAATCTTCAGCTGTAGGTCCTCTCTCAGAGGGTCCGCCAAGAGATCCTTTTTCTTCTTCTTCACTGGAAGATCCTTCACTACTGGAGCCTGGGATCAGGATAGGGGCTTTTCCCTTGTCTGAAGAAGGAGGATGTGCTGTAGCAGGTTCTTGTTCAGGGGACACAGCAACTGTTTCAACCCCTTCACCAATAATGCCTGGGGACATGACGAGTGATCTGTACTCCTCTTCTGCAGAGGCTGCTACAGCAGCCTCTGCTGCTTGTTCTTCTTCAGAGGCAACTTCAGTCACAGCCTCTTCTGGCAGCACAGCAGTACTGGAGACAGGTTCTCCATCACGTACCAGCCGCCTCCTCTTCTGGGGTGTTTCTGCGAGAGAAACAGGCTCGTTATGCGACACAGGAAGAGGAGCTGGTTCCCACACCACTACATCCAGCCGCTGAGCAGGGTCTTCGTTGCGTTCCTTGGTCCTTCTCTCAGACCTGCCCTGCCTGTCTGCTGCCAGATTCTTCTTCAACCCGCGTGTCTTCACCATTTTTGCAGAGATGTGGAGGGTTTGAGGAGTGCACAAGGGATGATCGGCAGAGATTTTTGAGACGCCCTTTGCTCTTGATCTTTGCCCTAGAAAATATTTACCCGTTATTTCCTTTTTCTTTTTGAAATTGTTAAGACACGTGCCTCCCATGTGCAAATATATCTCTTTCCATCCTCAGCAGCCAACACATGTGAACAAGCTTATTCTTGACCCGGTTGCTATAGCACATGCGAGCTGGTTCACCTGCTCAGTTCAAACTGCAGCTTTGCTAGGCGGATCCTTCAAAAATTCTGGTGGAACTTTCTTCACCCACACTTGAGATACACCAGAGCTTTTCTTCTTCTGATCTTCCAGCCTCCAAACTCTTTGTTTGTCATGTTTGGGTTTCCATATTTGTAACACCTGAGATTTACTCTTATTTTTAGTAATCCAGTGCCCTTGTGCAACAGTCTTAGCAATCCTCCTCTGTGATTCTTTCAAGCATAGACCTTTGTGAGAAGCAACATGAATCAGAGTCTTTATGCAGTATGAGCTAATTCTGGATTTTGCTCCCCTTTTTCCAGCTGAGCAGGTTCTGTGCTGCTGCTTCAGAGTGGAGTTGAACTTCCGGTTCCCAACACTTGTTTCAGGGCTCCGTTTATCCTGAGCCTTTTGTTTTGATTGAGAAGAGTGTTTTCCCCGATGCTGCAGCATCCTCTTGTTCACATGTCGAGTTCCATCTTTGTCTGTAGATTTTGAGGAGCTATCTGAATTCTTCTTCTCATCTGTCTCAACAGCTGAAGCTTTAATGAAAACTGTCCCTCTAGAGATTTCTTCGCCAGTATATCCAAGCCCTGTTTTCCCTTTTCCAAGTCTTTGGTAAGACAGTATTTCGTCCAGGATATTACTCTGCGGATCAGCTGACTTGACTGTTGCTGGAGAGGACCCAGCAGAAATCTGTTTTCCTGAATCTTCTCTTTTTAGAATAGTAACTTGATTGTCAAATGGGAGTAGACCTTTCCTTCGTTCTTCTTCCAAGAGATTGACTCTGTCAGTCACGGCCTGATTAGTCTGAAGAAGTGCCTCACATTGTTTCAGTACCTTCCTCAGAAGATCAGCAAGACTGTCAGATGAGTCTTCTTCATCCTCACTTTCAGAGACTTCAATTCCATAATGAATTTCTACCTTCTTTGGCTCCCTGAGGTTGACATCTGAAACACTTGTCAGCACAACACAGTTCTCTTCATCACTTTCATCAGAGTCACTCCATTTTGCTGTCATGGACTTATTGTTCTTTATTTTTGAGGGGTTTGCTTGGACAATCAGCCTCAATGTGTCCATACCCTTCACAGTTCCAGCATTGAACTCCCTTTTTCATCTCTTTCTTATCATCTTCATCCTGAACTGGTTCTTTCCCTTTTCTCTTTCTTTCACTGCCCCTTCTGAATTGTCTTCGCGAGGAAGAGCTTCTCTCAGTTCTGGATTCCATGTTTTTCAGAAGCTTCCCAAGGTTCTTAACAAGCATGCTCATCTGATCATCTGGAACTGTCTGCTTGATTTCTACTTCAGCTTTCAATCCAACATTCTTGTCCTTGGAAGTGGTGTCCTCTTTGACCAGTTTCATCTCAAATTGTTTGAGAGACCCCATCAGCTCTTCCAACCTCATGAATCTGACATTTTGCGCTTCTTCAATAGCTGTCACTTTCATGTCGAATTTTGTGGGCAATGATCTGAGAACCTTTCTGATAAGCTTTTCTTCAGGGATGGGCTCACCAAGAGCATGAGCTTCATTTGCAAGATCACAGAGTTTAGCATTAAACTCAGTGGCTGTTTCTTCATTCAGCATCCTCAGATTCTCAAATTGTGTGGCAATTATCTGGAGTCTTGACAGCTTCACTCTATCCGTTCCCTCATGGGCAATTTGCAGAATTTCCCATGCTTGCTTGGCCAAATCGCAGTTTGATATCAACCTGAAATTGTTAGCATCAACTGCAGCAAAAATTGCATTCAAAGCCTTTGAATTACCAGTTGCTGCAGCACTTTCTTCATCAGTCCACTGCTCTTCAGGTTTTATTCTTGTCACTCCTTGCTCATCCATGGTGATTGGGGGAGACCACTGAATCACAACAGCTCTCCATGTCTTCTCATCAATAGCCTTGAGAAAGGCTTTCATTCTAGCTTTCCAATATCCATAATTGCTCTCTTCCAATAATGGAGGTCTACTTGTGCTCTGTCCTTCCTTCATTGTCTTGGCTTCTTCAGAGACACTGTAGGATCTTTTAACTCTGTGTGTCGAGTTCCCGCTCTGATACCAATTGAAATTTCACAGCGTCTCACTTATGCAGATTTGTGAACTAGCAGTTGCTGCAGCACACTCTTGTTCATAAGAAATAATCTCAGCAAGCAATGAACAAAGGCACAGGTTTGTTCACCCAGTTCGGCCAAACTGCCTACGTCTCGGGAGGACTATTCTCCAGTCCTCAATCCACTCAACCAAAGGTTCCAAGCACACTCGGTTACAACGCACGCAACCTATGCTACTTTAACCCCGTGTGGATCACACAACACAATCAGAACAAGCTCTGATTTGTGTCAGCACACCCTCTACAATATGTCAGTCTAGAATAGCTACAATCCTCTCAAAGAACTTAGCCTATTCTATACTACACTACTCAGCAGGGTTGCTGCAGCAACAGCTGTAACACACAGCTGAAGCACAATGTCCGCGTCGCTCCAAGGCCTCCTGCCGAGCCGATCGAACCGCTCCAAGAGCGCTGCACACTCTGAGTAACTCCCCCTCACTCAGTGACCACCTGCCACTAGTGAGTTCTTCAGCACGAACCTCCACCGAGCCTTCCACCCGTCAGTTCTTCCGCGGCTGCCTTTGATCAACCAACAAGCTCCACAGCTCTGAATTGGCTTCCAGATCAATGCACAAATCAGTCTCTGCAAGACCTGATTCTCTTCTGCAATGCTCACCACAGCTCTGCGCTCAACGCTCTGCCCGTGTGTGTTTGATCGAAGAACAACGTCCGTAGCACCCAGAAAATCCTCTCTCTGAAATCTTTGTCTACTCTCGTGTATCACTCAGCTTCGATCACCCTCTTCAGCCCTAACACCTTCTGCTTAAATACCCACACCACTTTAAGCAATTTCCAGGTTTAGGCAATTGGCCCTCAAGATCAATTATCTCCTAAAATCTAGGAGATTAGATTTGATTAATATCTTCAATGCAAATCTCCTTCTCTGACCAGTAAACCTTGCTGGAAAATGCTCAACAGCATTTTAGAAATTCTTCTAAGAGCAAGAACACAGCTGCCATACCTTCAAAATGCACCCAACACAAAACTTCTATTCGGACAGTTGATACAGCACTTGAACCAGCACCTGCTGCAGCATCCCCTGCTGTATCTGCTGCTGGCTGGCTTGTTTGATTGATTGAGCTGCAGCAGCTCCTTGTTCACTTATGTTGGTTTTGTCAACCTGCCATACTTGCATCACCAGTGCGCTAACCGATCGCGCTAAGCAGTATATAGTGCGCCAGGCGCAGATGGTGGTGTTTCCAAATCCTGACACCACCAGATTTGGAAGTTGCCAAGGATGAGCCTCTGAGTAGTATATAAAGAAGAGAAGAAGGCTAGGGTTTGAGCATTATCATCATCACATATTCACAATTCGTACACCAAGGAGGCACTGCGCAGCAGAACTGGAAAACACACGAGCTTGCTGAGAGGATCTGTGCTAGCCGACTGCGCCAGCCAAGACTGCAACCTGCACGCACTGTTTGCTATTGTTTTCTCGGACACTTTAGTAATTATTTACTGTTTCTATGATGTTTACCACTAGCATGTCTAGCTAAACGCTTAGTATCGGTTGGGCATGAATCTATGAGTATTCCCTTTGAGACTTGCGCTTAATGCATAGCTTGCTTGCTTATATTAATTCTGTGCACATTGCTGGCAGCTTGTTGCATGAGTAGGGGAAGCCTTGAACCGCAATCTTACTCTTGTTGCTTGTTGTTGTATGTTAAACTAGTTGAATAGCCTGACGGTGCCAACTAGGAGTAACGCGCTAGGATAGGCAATTACTACCTTGATCGGATTCGTAGTTGTTTAGTCTAGTTCAAGAATTAATAGCACATGAACTTTGATCGGAACATGCGCACATGTTAGGAAGCCTTGACCGGACACTAACTTAAGTAAAATCAAGCTATAGACGATTAGAGTCAATGATAAGGAATACACTCATAGAGATTGTCTGCGCCGATACTTCTCATAGTCATAGTACTTAGTCTCTACTGCCTGCGCACGTCTAGTGCAACTCCTGCGTTTACGACTGTTTACTCGCGCATAGTGCAACCCCAATCACTCACACCCCCAGCTTTCGTAAGTGTAGGTCACTGGTTAAAACTGAACTGCTTGCTCCCTGTGGAGATCGACCCTGACTTAACCGCTGTACTAGTGGAAGAGGAAGGATTAATTTGACGCGTACAACGACGCGCGATCATTGAGCTGTAGGATACATAAGCATACTATCTTCGGCCAGACTTGTTTCTTCGATGGCCGTCCTATCTTTGCGGTCTCCAATACTTGTTCAGAATAGGACAGTTACGTTGTAGATGCCCAACTTGATCACAAAAATACAATAGCACTTGTGCTTTTTTCTTTGAGGTTCTACTTGAGTGTGGCAGAGGTTGCTGTAGCATCTCTTGTCTCTTCCTTCTGGTGGCTTTCTTCATAGTCCGTTCTTGTTGTTTGGCAAGCTCTTCCTCCCTCTGCTCTATACAATCAGATTCTTCGGGCTCCTAGGCTTTGACAAACGTTGTCACTCCTGTTCCTTCTTCGCCAGTGTAGCCAATCCCTGAGTTTCCACCTCCGTATCTTTGGTAGGATAAGAGATCATTAAGGCTTTTTGTTCCACTGTTGAGCATCTTGGCAGTCTTTCTTTGTAGACTGATTTCCTCCATTATAGCAGCATATTTTGACTCACGTTGGTCTGCCAGATCCGTCATGGATTTGATGGTCTCTAGCAATTCTTCTCGTTCGTTTTCCAATATGGATATCTGATAGCACGCGTCGTTGTGCGCGTCAAAATAATCCTTCCTCTTCCACTTAGTACAGCGGCTAAGTCAGGGTCGATTCCACAGGGAGCAAGTAGATTAGCTTTAACTAGTAACCTGCACTTACGAAAACTGGGGGTGTGAGTGATTGGGTTGCGCAAGTGCGCGAGTAAACAGTAGTAAACGCAGGAATTACACTAGACGTGCGCAGGCAGTAGAGATTAAGTACTATGACTATGAAGAGTATCGGCGCAGACAATCCTCTATGAGTGTATTCCTTATCATTGACTCTAAACGTCTATAGTTCGGTTACTGAAGTTAGTGTCCGGTCAAGGCTTCCTAACTTGTGCGCATGTTCCGATCAAAGTTCATGAACTATTAATTCTTGAGACTAGTCTAAAACAGCTACGAATCCTGTCACAGTAGCAACTGATTATCCTAGCGCGTTACTCCTAGTTGTCACCGTCAAGCTATTCAACTAGTTTAACATATAACAAACAAGCAGCAAGAGCAAGATTGCGGTTCAAGGCTTCCCCTACTCATGCGACTAGCTGTCAACCGTGTGCACAGATTTAATACAAGCAAACAAACTATGCATTAAGCACAAGTCTCAAAGGAAATACTCATAGAATCATGCCCAACCGATACAAAGCGTTTAGCTAGACATGCTAGTAGTAAACATCATAGAAACAGTAAATAATATCTAAAGTATCCAAGAAAACAACAACGAGAAGGTGCGTGCAGGTTGCAGTGTCTCGGCTGGCGCAGTCGGCTAGCGCAGGTCCTCTCAGTAGCTCGTGTGTTTTTATGTTTTGCCGCTCTCTCGTGTGCTGTGGTCCTCTATGATCATCTCTTTAATACCCTAGCCTTCTTCTCTTTATATACTGCTCATGAGGCCCAACCTTGGCAACTTCCAAATCTGGTGGTGTCAAGATTTGGAAACACCACTATTCTGCGCGTGGCGCACGGCACCTTGATTAGCGCAATCGGTCTGCGCACCGAAGTCGACTCTGCCACTATCTGTTTGCGCTGCTAACTCCGCAGGCTGTGTGATGCGCGTCTTAAACGCTGCCTGTTAGCGCGTATCCGACTTAGGCCCTCGTTTCGGCCTGAAATACAAAAACACTGGAAACCAGTAATTTTGTACACAAAATTATGCAAACAAGCATAGTGTTAGGATCTAAATAGTGTGTATAAATAGGCTCTATCAATATCTTTCCAAATAATCCTTTCTTAATCTCAATGACTTCCGGCCACTTCTCGTGCAGCAGGACGAAGTTTCTCTCAACTGACTACTTGGTGATTTCGTAGTCATCACTGTTGTCTGACTCTGCAACACCATAAATAATATCTTGCTTTATTGAACTGGTGCTCTCTAGGTCTGTTACAGTAGTTAGAGCAACATTGCTCTTCTGATCTGAGTCATCCTCACTCTCTTCGTCGCTCTAGTTTGCAGTAAGAGATTTGGTGTTCTTCGTGTGGTTGTTTGGACATTTGGACTGCCTGTGGCCAAATCCTTCACACTCCCAACACTACACTCCCTTATGCTTGTCCTTCATCTCTTGTTTGTTTTGATCAACATTCGTGTTTCTTCTCCGGGAATTCTCTCCCCTTCTGGGCTGATTTCTACGGCTTGATTGTTGACATATAAATTGGGGTTTTTGATCCATTCTTTTTATGAAATTACCGAAGGTTTTTGCAATGAGTGTCAGTTGCTGCATAATATCTTCTGGTGCAACTTCCTTTGTCTCTGCCTTTAGTCATAGACTCTACCCAGTGGATAGTGTGGCATCCTCTATCATCTTGAACTATTTCAATGATCCAATCAAGGCTTCCAGCCTCATGTTCTTGACATCCTGTGCTTCTTCTATGGGTATAACCTTCATGTCAAACTTTGAAGTGAGACTTTTCTCACCAGTTTCTCTTCTTGAATTGGTTGTCTAAGGGCATGGGCTTCATTCGATAGATCGCACAGCTTTGTGTTGAATTCAATGATGGTTTCTCCCTCCAGCATCTTCAGGCTTTCAAACCAAGAGGTGACCAATCTGAATTCGTGAAGTCTTCACCTTGTCTGCTCCTTCATGTGTTGTCTCTAGAGTATCCCATACCTGTTTTGCGACGTCGCAGCTCAAGATAAGTCTGAAATTGTTGGCATCAACAGGTGCAAAGATAGCATTAAGGGCCTTGGAGTTGCAGGATGTTATAGCTTCCTCTTCTGTTGTCCAACTGTCTTTGGATTTTTCTGAGCAACTCCCTTGCTGTCGATGACCAATGGATGCGACCACTCGGATATCACTGCTCGCCATGCTTTTTCATCCATTGCCTTTAGAAAGGCGTTCATGCGAGCTTTCCAGTAGCTGTAGTTACCTACTTAGAGAAGTGGTGGTCTGCCAGTGCTTTGTCTTTCCTTCACTGTTCATTGAGAAGTTAGCAGCGCTTGCCCGGATCACACTCTGTGCATCGAGTGATTGACTCTGATATCAATTGAAATTACCAGCATTGTCATAAGCATATTTTTTAACTCTTTATAGTTGTCAATGTATGTTTTAGGGGTCAAGTTGCAGTCAAAAATAATTTATAAACCTTGGTAATCCAAGGGTCGATCCAAGGAGCAAATAAATGTATATACTATGCAAGATAATGCTTTCTTTTAGCTATTCTAATAATGAAAAAGTTCTAATGACTTGACTAAGTGATTCTGACATAAGAACAAGAGTATGCAATCCGAAATCAAACTTCACCCATGCCTAACACACAAATCATGTAATAATTCTAACAATTCAATCATACTATGGAGTTATGGAAATAACCTAATAACATCAGGCAAGCCGCCTAGTCAAGAATCATTGCTAGAATTAATCACACTGTTGAACGCCGCCCAATCACAGATTATCAACAGTTCAATTTAGTAAGCCTAGGGTTTCCAGACAAAAGATATCAACTTTCCTATCGATTCATGTGTTAACAATATGGCTACCATGTTTTGATACCAACTCTACTCAATCCGGTTAATTACTTCAGACTCAATCATCTTTTTGGTTCTTAACCTAATTTCGTTCTAACAAGATAGCATCCCAATCAGTGTCAGACATGCAGGAACGATAAATTAAGAACAGTAGAATTAAAGAACTTCATTAACATAATTGAAAGGTTTTATTAACATGACATGAATTGTTAAGTACAAGCACGGGATCCGTAGAATACCGGAGCGAGAAGACTACTCACTAATCATGGTGATAAAACCAAAATGCATGTATAAAAGAGAATTAAAGAAGAAGAAACGGAAAGTAAAGAAGAATCCTTCACTACAAAGATTCCTTTGCAGAGTTGTCTAGACACAATTAATTTTTTTCACCCAGTTCGGCAACTGCCTACATCTGGGGAGGAATTCTCCCCAGTCCTCAAGATTCCTTTATCATGGTTTAAAGTACAAAGAGTTCAAAAACTCAGCGTACGCTAGTTTACCCTCTACTTCTCACATAGCCGAAATCTCAGCTCAGTCTGATCACACATAGACTAGCTTTACCGTCTACACACATCTAGTAATAGTTAGCTACAGACATGACTACTCAGACTTGGCTTATGCTATTACAATGTGCAACAGTATGCTATAGAAACTTACAGGTCAAGCTATTGTAGCGTCTGTCCACGACTCAACACACGCTCTCTACTGTTGTGTCGGACTTCCAAGAATATTCAAGACTCTGGCAACGCTTCTCCTCGATTAATGACCTACTGTCAATATCAAAGAGCTCGGCTTTGATCTTTAACAGACATCGGCTGCTCCTCTCCGCACTGTTAAGGTATGGCATCCTTGAAAAAACTTCACCAGAGAACGCTGAAGCACTCCCTGAAGATTGGTTGCTGAGACACAATTTGAAGACAGACAAAACAAGCAACAACAATGAAGAACCAGAGTCTGTTGAAGCACTCTGTGGATCACAAGAGCTGAGAAACAGACAGAGGACACCTTGCAAGAATATAGGAGAAGATTCTGATAATGATGGCAACGAGGTTTCCATCCCGGGCGACCTGAAAAGCTACAAGAGAAAGGCAGAGGCAGGTGCCAGGACACATACACACACAAAGAAAGAAAGAGCGATAAGCAAAGCGCTAGAGTGTGTTGTCACGGCTAAAGCTGAGAGAAATCATGACTAGGAGACTCTGATCGAAGCTTGACCAACAAGTTCAACTGGAGCAGAGCCTCGTTGAGATCAAGTATATAAGCCATTGAAGAATCGTTGCGGTGAAGAAAGTCTGGATGATCGGAGATCAAAGTTGAGTTCCTATATAGTGACATGAGGTCATTGATCAAGGAGGAGCATCATTGGAGTCGTGTGAACTCGCGGAATTTAGATTGAAGTAGCTGGGAGAGCTCGGAGAATCTGAGGTATAATCTGAAGTTACAGCAACTCTGATACAGAGTGTGCTGAAGCATTCCATGTACTGCACAATGTAATAGGGTAGGCTAAGTCTGAGCGTCACTGTAGCTATTCATTATTGGAAGTGTGTAGGTAGCACGAAGAGAGTCTGTGTGATCAGACTGCTAGCCAGTCTTGGGGGTTAGACTGAGCAAAAGATTTCGACTAGGTGAGAAGTAGAGGTGTGAGTCCTTTGTACTTCAAACCGTGATAGTGGAGTCTTGAGGATCGGAGAGTGATCCTCCCTAGACATAGGCAAGTTGCCGAACTGGGTGAACAAATCTCTTGTGTCTTTCTTATTCGTCCTTAGAATATTTTCCGCAGAAAGATACAGAGAGTCCTACAGTAGAAGTTGTAACTCCAGGGGCTGTAACTCCGTATCAGCAACACTGCATAATTTTATCAGAGCAGATCACTCGACACATAGAGTGAGATCCGGGAGAGCGTTGCTGACATCTACTGCCAGCATGAATAAAGAACAAAGCATAATGAGATGCCAGAGGTTGCTACAGAAGAACTGATGATCGGAAGAGCTGAATCTGAATAGTTTGCTGAAGCAACCAAATTATCCAAAGAGGTAGAGCACCCGTGGCAGAATGATTATGGAATTGAGTCGTTGCTAAAGAATCCTCAGAGAAACCAGAAGAAGAGTTTGGAGAAGAAGTAGCAAAGGCCAAGGATGAAAGCTTCTTTGAGAGAATATATGGAAGCTATTGAAAGCGACTAAGTAGCAGAAGATCACCAGGAAAGTGATGCTGATGGAGAATTTTATGAAGCCAAAATGAAGCATAAAGGGAGGATGTGCCAGCCAAAAACCAAAAACAGGATCGGAAGAAAAAGTCAAGAAAGAAGAGTCAGAGGATGCTGCAGCAACCTCTGTATCCACAAGTCTGATGACCAAGACTGAGGAGATTAGCTTATGGCATAAACAGATCGCCCTGGGATTGTGCGTAGTTCCTGAATGAGCTGGTTCACAGCAGCCCCTGTCATTTGTGACAAAAAGGGGGAAAAGAATAATTAGAGTAGTTATCTAGCATAGTTAGATAGTTTTGCCATAGATAGCTATGCCAGTAGTGTTGCTATAGTTTTGTTAGTTTTGCCAAATTGCCAAGGGGGAGATTGTTCAGGTATGGCATACTTGACAAAACTTCATAAGAGACTGCTAAAGCACTCCCTGAAGTTTGGTGGTTGAGACACAATCTGAAGACAGACAAAACAAGCAACACCAATGAAGAACCAAAGTCTGCTGAATCACTTTGTGGATCACAAGAGCTGAGACACACTGGGCAACAGATAAAGGACATATTTTGCTTCACCACTCCGTGATGATCTAGAGCTAGAGCAAAATATTCGATCATCTTGGAGATGCACAGACAGACTTTGGCAAGGCGCGACAGAATCTTCAATCCCGGGCGCAAACATCATCCAGAGCTCAACAATTGCCAACACACGGTCGAAAAAAGATAAGGATCTTAAAGTTCATATTAGGCAACAAAATCTTCAATAACCTTGCAAGAATCTAAGAGAAGATTATGATAATGATAGCAACGAGGTTTCCATCCCGGGCGACCTGAAAAGCTACAAGAGGAAGGCAGAGGCAAGTGCCAGGACACACACACACACATAAAGAAAGAAAGAGTGATGAGCAAAGCTAGAAATGCTAGAGTGTGTTGTCAGGGCTAAAGCTGAGAGAGATCATGATTGGAAGAGTCTGATCGAGCTTGATCAGCAAGTTCAACTGGATCAGAGCCCAGTTGAAGATCAAGTATATAAGCCGTTGAAGAATCGTCTCGGTGAGGAAAGCACGGACGATCGGAGATCAAAAGTTAAGTTCCCGGATATTGACATGAGGTCATTGATCGAAGGGGAGCATCGTTGGAGTCGTGTGAACTTGCGGAAGTCAGATTGAAGTAGCCGGGAGAGCTCGGAGAATCTGAGGTATAATCTGAAGTTACAGCAACTTTGATACAGAGTGTGCTGAAGCATTCCATATACTGCACATTGTAATAGGGTAGGCTAAGTCTGAGTGTCAGGTTTGTAGCTATTCATTCCTGAAAGTGTGTAGGTAGCACGAAGAGTCCGTGTGATCAGATTGCTAGCTAGTCTACGGGGTTAGACTGAGCAAAAGATTTTGACTAGGTGAGAAGTAGAGGTGCGAGTCCTTTGTACTTCAAACTGTGATAGTGGAGTCTTGAGGATCGGAGAATGATCCTCCTCAGACGTGGGCAAGTTTCCGAACTGGGTGAACAAATCCCTTGTGTCTTTCTTATTTTCCCAGAAAGATACAGAGAGTGCTACAGCAGAAGCTGTAACTCCAGGGGGCTGTAACTCCGTATCAGCAATGCTGTACAATTTCACGCACTCTGCTCCTAGATTCTTGCGGATTTATTGAAATTGATTTCGAAAAACCAATTTTAGAAACTGAACTTGTTCCGACTGCCGAACAAGGATTCCTGAATAATCGTGGCTGTTCATACGTCTCCCGGACACGATGCGATGCCGACAGCTGCCCTCCAGTCACTCTCTGAGTAGCTCCATTGTTACGGCTTTTGCTCCAGCTCTGAGTCTTCACGATATGCTATAACATCCCCTGGTAGATATTGGCTAACCTCAAACAGCTTGCGAAACTTGCTCCAGCTTCTAGTATAGACGGGTTGCAATAGCATCTTCTTACTCCAGTAGGAAGCTGTAGCATCTTCTAGCGTTCTTGGAATTATTTTGTCAATGATACCATTAAATTAAAAGCTTCATTTTTTAAGCTCGTCTCCTCTAAGTCAGGAAATATCCTCGTCTTCTTTTGTGTCATTTTTAGGATTGAGGCGAGACGATGAAGATTGTGAATCAGAGGTAAAAGGGTCGGATGTGTGTTGGAGAAGGTGGTGGAGAAGGTTTGAATATTTTAACTTTAGAGAGTGATAATTGGCGGAGAAGATGGAGGAGAGGGTTTGGGTGTTATGTGTTTAGAGAGTCGGAGAAGGACACTTGCTGGAGAAGGTGAAGGAGAGGGCTAGGTGTGTTGGGGACATTTCATAGTACGTCCCTTAAGTGTGAACCAACTCCCTATTTTCTCAAATGCTTTCTCTGGTACATCCCGCCTTTGTCAAAAAGTTCCTTCTAACATTCAGTACTTGTTTATACGACAAACTTTAGTCAAACGTACATTTCAATTAAGATCATTTTAATTAAGGGGCACTATCCAAATTACCATCAACATACATTTCAATTAAGATCATTTTAATCATCTTCTTCTTCATTACTCCTCATCATCGTTGTCATCTTCATCTTCCTATTCATTCATATATAATTATGGAGGGAGTTATGGAAACACCCTAAATCACCATCAATAGGCACGTAATTTGGTATGTTTGATACGCTTCCACTAACTTGCGAAAACTTGAAGAGTAGAATGTGTCTTCATTACATGTGTGTGAACTAGCATTGTAAGTTCCTTAGTGTGCAATGACGTTAACGACCTTCCAATTGTCATGGCCTTTGAATCATCTAGGTAGAATACTTGTCTTACATTTTTGTTCTCTGAGATAGTAACGTCATGTAAGCTTAAGGTTCATGCCACATGTTTTGTAACCTAGACCTCTTAGAGCCAAACATACAAGTTAATGCTTAAAGCTTATTGCGTCTAATGCATGTCTCTCATATCATTTTGGAATCAATTCATATCAGCGAATATCAAACTCACTTACCAACATGTTTTTTGGACACATATGATACATTTTTGCAAGCCTATAATATTCACAAATTGTCAAATCGGCATAGGATCAAAGATAGTGGATAGGATCAAATCATGTAAATTAAATTCAATGAGATCTAAAAACTCAAATCCCTAGCCACGACGCCAGTTTGATCAGTAGTATTTTAAACCTATATAGCAATCATAGAGTTTATGTTTAGGAGGGTACGCTTTCATAAAATAATATTTGCAAACCTAAGCAAGTACCTAGCATCTTCCAGGGATTTGATGTTACACACACAATAGTTATGAATATACTATCCCGAATCTATCATAATCGGTCAATGTTATATAGGTGGCAAAGCAATTCAGAGTCAACAAGTGAACAATGAGTAGCGGCTCAACTCAGTAAGAATAGAACGCACAACTTATTCACGAGAGAAATCACTAAATATTCGATAAAGTAGTTCTACTGGCTAAAGCAGAATGTGCAACTCAGTGTGTAAAGATAGATGAGTTCGAAGCTGAGAATGTACCTCATTCAAACCCATTAGCAGTTGCATTATTTTGTTCATTTCTTTCTTTTGATGCATACATTTAGTTCATTTACATATGTCCCCAAAATAAGATCAATTATCCATAGTATGTAGCTACGTCCATGTCTCCTTGATTTAAGATCATAATTTGCCTGTGGAAAGCAAATAATCTGGGGTCATCTGAAGTGGAAAATCTGGTGTTCAAATGTTGCTATGCTTGAATGCTATCTCAAGAATGAGTTAAAGAAGCAGCTATCTCCTTAGAAACCGAGTTGATGATTCAAGATATGATCACATTATTGCATTTATCCCATCTTGCTTGCTTATAAGAATCATCTGGCCTAGGACATTGTCCTTGCACAAACCCAAGCTTCATCTTAACACCCAAAACCACTTCCATCAATTTCCTCCAGGCAATGAAATTGTTCGCACCAGTAAGTAGTTGTATAACCAGCGAGACTCCAATGTTTTCATTTTATTAACATAAAGAGGATTATCAACAACACTTGTGCTCGAATTGAAGCCAATAGCAGCCATTTTTCAAATAAGAATAAAAAAACTATAACCAGTCGATAAGAACACGAGTCACAACACTCAAGAATGAATCTGTAGCCACCTTACCTTGATCGGATAGCTCTGATACCATGTGGAAAGACAGGCAAAGCTTGGTTGGCCGGAATCAATGGACGATTGCCAGAGAAAAGCTAAATCGGAGAGGAGGAAAGATGGGCGGGAAAATCATGTAGAATGCATACACTGAGTATGTATTTAAACAACAGTAAAGTCTATTACAACTTTCACTAATTACAAGCTAGACCCTTTAAGTCCTGAAATCATCTATACGTCTTTTTTTATTTATATTTTGTGTTATTACAATCAAATCCGGAGGCCTCCCTTAGTGTGTCTCTAAAACCTTGCAATCAACGATTACAGAACTTTTTATGCAGAATGTCACATTGATGTGTTGTTTTTGAAAGTTGCATGTTTCGAGGATGATGATGCAGTGTCTTTCTTTATTTGCAATCTGCTTCTTTGTGTTTTTTGGATGAATCAGAAAGCATGTGGCCGCTTGCGACAAGAATCCGCCCATTCCTGTTGTCAAACAAGAAGCAACCCCAGGTACTTAAATGAGAATTTTGTTGAGTGAATTCTCCACTCGTTATTCTAAGTCTATTTGGCTCTCGGTTAAATGGCATCTCTAAACTGGTGGAGGAGGAGGAGGTTGAGTTATTGTTACCAGGAGAGTTGATGAGGAGTTGGTAGAGGAGAAGATATGAGGAGAGCAGAAGGAAGGGAGAGAATAGAGTAGATATTTGATTTTTTCTTCCTTTCATTATTGTCAGGCGAGTACATATATAGTAGTACTAACAGAATTCTGTCAAACAATTGCATCATGACACACAGAACATTCTAACAGATTTCTGTTTTACACCACATAGTTTTGAGATGGATAACGTTTAGAGGCTATCCTCTGTCTTGCACCTTTAGAAATATTATCATGCTCCTTTATACTTGGATCAATACCCACCCCATCAGAATCGACATCGTCCTCGATGTCTGGATAATGTTCTTTGATGTAAGTTGCATCTTCCCAAGTTGCCTTGGCTCGAGATTGTCCTTTCCAATGAATTAACAGTTGTGTCACTTTATCATTGCCTACCCTTTTCTTGCGTAGACCGATGATCTGGGCTGGAATTCTTGAGTCATATTTGGCCAGGAGATCTGTAGGCCACTCAGCAACGACACCATCTAATGTGCCTTTGTGTGGTTTAAGTAAAGAGACATGAAAAACATTGTGAATTCTGGCATTTACCGGTAAAGCCAATCGATACGCTACCTTACCAATACGAGCACTGATTTGAAAAGGGCCATAGTAGCGCTTTGCCAGCTTGTGGGAACGATGACTTCTTACAGAAAGTTGACGATATGGCTGTAGTTTAACATACAACCAGCTACCTTCCTCAAACTCTTTGTCTGTTCTGTGTTTATCCGCCTTTTGTTTCATTCGGTGATGAGCACATTCCAAGTTGCACTTTAAACGACGCAATAAATCATCTCGACGTCCCAAAATGTCATCTACTGCACCCACATTGGCAGTGCCTTTGGTATATGCTAAGATAGTTGGTGGTGGTCTGCCATATAATGCCTCAAAAGGGCTCATGCCGATTGAGGAGTGACGTGCTGAGTTATAACTGTATTCATCCCATGATAACATCTCTGTCCAATTAGTTTGAGACTCAGATACATAACATCTAAGATAATCCTCCAGCACTCTGTTCACAACTTCTGTTTGACCATCTGTTTGGGGATGGTACGCGCTGCTCGAGGCAATTTTTGTTCCTTGAAGTCGAAAGAATTCCTGCCAAAATGTACTCATAAAAGTGGGGTCCCGATCACAAATAATATTCACTGGAAACCCATGTAAGCGACATATTTCTCTCACAAAAGTCTTAGCAACAGACTCAGCTGTAAACCCAGCAGATAGAGGAATGAAATGGGCATACTTCGTCAACCGATCAACCACTACCATAATAACTGACTTACCATGGAAAGGTGGAAGATGAGTTATAAAGTCCATTGAGAGATCTTCCCAAACCATTGACGGAATTGGAAGAGGCTCTAACAAGCCTTGAGGAGAAGTGTTGGACACTTTTACTTGCTGACAGATTGAACATCTTGCTACATAGTCTTTGACCATTTCCCGCAAACCCTTCCAATAAAAATTCGCAGAAATGCGAGCGAGTGTACGATCCACACCGCAATGCCCCCCGCTTGGTGAATCATGATACTCATGGAGTATCAGGTCATGTGCACAAGAGCCCTCTGGCACATACAATCTATTCTTGTAAAGAACTAAGCCATCATGAATACGAAATGAACTGTGGTTCCCAGGATCAGTAATGATGGAATCATAAAAAAACTTACCCTCAGTGTTGCTTGCAAAATAACGTCGTAAAAGATCAAGTATCCCCAAAACAGGTTTGCTAGTTGCCTGTAGTGCTAGTAAGGATGATTCAGAAAGGCGTGACAAAGCATCAGCAGGGCCATTTTCGTTACCCGGATTATAAACAACGTCAAAATCAAATCCCAGCAATTTGACCATCCACTTTTGTTGCTCCGGGGTGTGGATTGTTTGAGTGAGCAGCGCACGAAGAGGCATATGGTCAGTTTGTATGGTAAAGCGACTTCCCAAGAGATATTGACGCCATTTTTGAATAGCCATCACCACAGCACAAAGTTCCCTGTTGTATGCAGAGGTAGCACGAAGCGATACGGGCAGTTGTTTACTAAAGAAAGCAATAGGCCGACCCATTTGAGAAAGCACGGCACCTACCCCAGTCCCAGAAGCATCTGTTTGAACCACAAAGCCCGCTGAAAAGTCAGGTAAGGCCAATGTAGGAGTTCGCATCAATGCATCTTTGAGTGTATCAAAAGCGTGAGATGATTCCGTTGTCCAAGTGAATGCGTCCTTCCGTAATAACTGAGTAAGGGGAGCTGCTAACTGAGAGTAGTTAGCGACAAAGCGCCGATAATAGCCAGTAAGGCCTAAGAAGCTACGTAACTGTTTAACGTTGCGTGGATACGACCAAGTACGAATTGCAACAATCTTATCAGGATCAACTTGAACGCCATCCCCCGAAATAATATGTCCCAAATATGTAACTTGTGACCTGCCAATTTCACATTTCGAAAGTTTGGCATAAAATGAATGAGATTGTAAAAGATAAAGTACCTCCTCCAATTGCTTCAAGTGCTGCTCCCAATTTGGACTGTACACTAGAATATCGTCGAAAAACACAAGAACGCCGCGGCGAAGCATAGGGCGAAATAACTCGTTCATCTCTGCTTGGAAGCTAGACGGTGCATTAGAGAGTCCAAAAGGCATGACTAAGAATTCATAATGACCATCATGAGTCCGAAAAGCAGTTTTATGAATATCCGCTGGATGCATACGAAGTTGGTGATAGCCAGAGCGCAAATCGAGCTTCGTGTAGACCAAAGCTCCATGCAGCTCATCCAACAATTCATCTACTGTCGGAATAGGGAAACGGTCACGAATGGTGACTGCATTGAGCGCCCGGTAATCCACACAAAAACGTCAGTTGCCATCCTTCTTTTTCACTAGTAAAACAGGGGAGGAGAATGGACTACTACTGGGACGAATGATGCCATCATCTAACATTTCGCGAATTAACTTCTCTATTTCCTGTTTTTGAAAGTGTGGGTATCGGTACGGACGGACATTGACTGGAAGAGATCCTGGCATCAGTGGAATCTGGTGATCTGAACTACGTTGTGGTGGGAGGCCCTTTGGGGTTGAAAATACCACTGCATATCGATCTAGAAGGAGGTGCAACTCAGATGGCATGAACAAAGTCTTCTCATGGTCGGTTTGGAGCGAAGGGGGCTCTATCGGCAAGGCGGTGGCAATCAGATAAAAATAGGAAGCAACTGCATCTGTTTTTGATGCCCTAGTAAGCTTGCACAAGCTCATTTGGGCTAATTGGGCCTGGGGTTGAAGCCCATGAAGCAAAATTTCTTTGCCCTGAAACTCAAAGCTCATCCACAGCTGCTGGTAATTGAACGTAACTCGGCCAATCTCCGATAACCATTGCGCTCCGAGGACTGCATCCGCACCATAAATCGGAAGTAAATAAAAATCAATATTAAATTCTTGATTACCTAGTTTAAGCGGAGTACGGCGACATCTACCCTCACATTGAAGCTCTGCCCCATTACCAACAGTGACATTGAGATTGCTTGAGGATTCCACTGATAATCCAAGGTGTTTCGCAATCCGAGATTGTAGAAAGTTGTGAGTCGATCCACTATCAATCAAGACCGTTATAGCGCTACCCCAAATTTTTCCTGCCAAACGGAGCGTACTAGGTATAGATTGACCGTGGAGAGCATGCAACGAGATAGCCGGAGAGACTGCCAAGTTCATGGGTGTTGAGTCCTCCTCAACGTTCTGAGTGAGCCCATCATCAATTACCTCGCTGCCTCCATCTAATTCATCCACAAGGTAACATTGAAAACGAGCCTTACAAGGATGTCCTGGGTAAAATTTTTCGTCACAGTTGTAACACAATCCCTTTTCCTGGCGAGCCTTCATTTCAGTCGCTGTTAGCTTACGAATCGGAAGACTACGTGCATCGGATGGTGAGGGTTTTTGAATATACGGTCCAGGTGGTTGAGATGGTCTAGGGACCCAAGGTCGCACAGTAGAGTTTCGAGACGCAATTAATTTTTCCTCCGCAATCCTGGCTATTCCCATGGCTTCCTAAAGAGAATCAGGTCGTAACAGGACTATTTCCCGATGAATCTCATCTTTAAGTCCGGCGAGAAAACGGTTGAGGAGGTTTTCTGGAGTAAGTCCGGGTGTTCGGGTGGATAGCAACTCAAAATCTGCGATGTAAGTTGCCACTGATGCTGTTTGGTGGAGCTTGTTGAGGGAGACCTCAGCATTCCAAAACGTAGATGGACCGAAGCGGTTTGTCAGATCTCGAACAAAACTAGGCCACGATGTGACTTGGTGGGTCATGTGCATCCACTGGAACCACTTAAGAGCTCCGCCCGTCATGTAAAAGGCAGCAATGGTCAGTCGTTGATCCGCCGGAATTCCATGGAGCTCAAAGTATCTGTCGGCTTGAAACACCCATCCTTCCACTCCGTCACCGGAAAAGTAAGGGATCTCTAACTTAGGCAAACGAATCTGGGGTTGAGAGGTATGAATCTGGATGTTGTGAATGGGTTGAGAAGGAGTTGCTGAGATTGTGTGTTTGTGGCATGGCTAAGAGAAGGGGTGGTGTCAGGAGGTGATGGTGGTGTTGGTAGTAAGGGACTGGAAGGTGTTGGGTTTAGGTGGATGGGCTCTTTCTCGGCTCTGGCTTTGGAGATGAGTAGCTCCTTAAGGGAGCCTTGGAGTTCGGCAAGAACAGAACAAATATGGTCCAACTTGACATCGTGGGTGTGGATTACTTCGTTCATGCTCTGGGTTTTGGCAGTGAGTTCTCCAATGGCCTCCGAGGTAGTCATATTTCTGGTTTCCGGCATAATGAGTCCAGAGCAGTGAAAGCACCAATGTTACCAGGAGAGTTGATGAGGAGTTGGTAGAGGAGAAGATATGAGGAGAGCAGAAGGAAGGGAGAGAATAGAGTAGATATTTGATTTTTCTTCCTTTCATTATTGTCAGGCGAGTACATATATAGTAGTACTAACAGATTTCTGTCAAACAATTGCATCATGACACACAGAACATTCTAACAGATTTCTGTTTTACACCACATAGTTTTGAGATGGATAACGTTTAGAGGCTATCCTCTGTCTTGCACCTTTAGAAATATTATCATGCTCCTTTATACTTGGATCAGTTATTCTGTTAAAGAAACATTTGACACAAAAATAATACAATGACAGGTTCATATTCCGAATAAAAGGCATGCCAATACATACTTATGCACTCAATTTAATGGTATCTTTCCAACGAAACGCACAGCAAGTTAACACGACTGTCACCTGCTTATTAGTATTATTCCCCGCCATTGCAGTGTACCAGGTGACTTAACCAACATGCCCCCGCCCCGTGAACATTATTCTCATTTCTTTAGTTTACTTTGACAGCTCATAATTTCTTCTTATACAATCTGAAAAAAAAAGTGTGACATTTCTTGATATCAATAATATGTTCTCGGTGTGACAATCTGTTTTTGTAATTTCATTTTACTTGTCTTCCTCTAAAGCTTAGATGGTTATTATCATTCACTACTTGATTGTGATTAAACACACACATCATTATGTATAATGATTAAGTAATGTCACGGTCTCATTCATCTTGGTTGGATTAACTTTTTAATATTACGCTTTCATTTTCGCCCATTTCTAGTCGTTTAGGCAAAAGATATATTTTGTTATCCTTCTTTCCATTTTTTAAAATTTGAAATAGTGAAAAAAGATAATTTAATCTTTAAACACTCACTAACATTTTCTCTCTAGTTATTACCGTCCAACCTACATGTATCACTTGTCTCACTATGAACAATAATATTATTTCTGTTAAATTTCAATTGTTTTTTGTTAATGCACTTTAATATAAAAGAACCAAAATCGATAAATTTCAATACACTTTCAACATACAAAAAACATAAACCCATAAAATTCACTGCTCTTTAACAAATAAATCAAAACATATAAAATTCAATGCACTTCAAGAAAATAAATCAAAATCAATAACACTTAATGCACTTCAAACAATTTTTTTTTTTTAAAACTCATCATTTAAAAATCTAAACTCATAAAATTTAATGCACTTTTAAAAAAAAATCAAAGTCTACAAAACCCATCAAAATTCGTTTCTCAAAATTTAAAATCCATAATATATAATGCACTTTAAATAACACCAAATCAAAACCTATAAAATCAAATGCATTTTAAAGAAATGCAAATCAAATTTTATAAACCCATCATGCCCATTTCTCAAACATCATAAGCCATAAAATATAATGCACTTGAAAAATAAACAAATCAAAATTCATACACCCATCAAAACACATTTCTTAAAAATCAAAACTCACAAAATCCAATGCACTTACAAATCAAAATCTATATATCCATCAAAACTCATTTCTAAAAAAATCAAAACTTTTTAAGTGAAATGCACACAAAATAAACCAAAATTTATAATCTCATTTCTCAACAAACAAAATCCATCAAAACCATAAAAGACACAAAATATCATTTCAACTCACTGCAAGACAAATTTAGTATGATTTAATATAAGTGTTTTAGTTGAACCGACTTTAGTTGAGTACTTAAATTAAAGGCATCAATTAAACTGAAATACTCGACTTGGATGAAATATTTCAATTTACTGAACTTAATTAAATGACAAAACCTATTTTATATGAAATCATCCTTAACTTAAATTGTTAACAAATGGATTTAACTTAAAAGTTCCTTAAAATTTGCAACTCTTTATATTGTCACTGTTGTCTGCAAACTTAATAGGTGCTGGTAACTGTAAATTGTGGGGTTAATTTTTGTCTGTATACATTGGTAATTATTATATGTGTGGGTGCAAGCGGGCCTCGTATTTCAAATATCTGATACATATAGAAAGGTTTTGATTAAGAGATAGCATTTGTTTAAATTTTAAGTTGGAAAGGTAACTACCCTAAACCCTGTAACAATTCACCCTAACAATGAAGTGAAAGACGTCATGAGAAATACAGAGTCCACAACGTTGCCCAGACCATTCAAACTTTTCTAAATTTGAATCTGAACACAACGTTCAAGCTTTAGCTGGTAGCTCGGATCGAGGTCTCCAGAGTCCCAATCGGTACTTGTGGGCATGGTTCAAGATCAGCTTCCTCTGCATAATCAACATAAACATTTTGATATAAAATTTGAGATGAATCTGAAACAATTCAATGGGAATAGATCTGAAACAAAAAGTATGATGGAATGCAAATACAATCAAAATTTGCAAAAATAGGGGGATAGAATAAAAGATAGATATGAAAAAAAATTGAGGCTGAAGCTAATTATTTAAGGTACTCGAGGTTCATTTTGTATTAGGATCCACTAAACAATCATTGCCAAATGCATGCTTTGATGGCATACAGATTTTTGCGGGGAGATCTCATCAAAACAAGACTGATTTAAATCCATCAGCTCCGGATAAAATCAAGTGAGCAAAATCCAATTGCTTCCAACAATATTAAGTACAAATTTATCAATTTTCCGACACCTACTCAGTTCTCAAGGGAAAAGATATGATACAAGGAATGAATTCGTTATTCTCTTGTGTATTATCAATGAGAAGCTGGATTCACACAAGATAAAGAAGTGAGTATTACTTGCTTGCAGGGGATGCCAAGTTTCTTGAGTTTGAGAGTCCTGGTGACAAGCAATTTATGTAGATCCCCAATCTCGGTCTCTAACTTGGCCACATGTGCTTCCACCCCTTTACCGATTCCGTTCAAGAACTCTGGTATTCCAACCTTCACTGCAACAAAGTACCATTATCAACGAGGTTGTTTTTTACCCGTCAGTATAGTGTTTGGAACCTTGGGTGTGAGGATATCTGTCACCACCCGGCCACACCCTGACGAGCATTATTAATGAAGTCAAAAACCAGGTATTCTGAATGAGTTCTCCCATAGAAACATCAGATATTTACTGGATAAGAACAAAGTGAAGACTCAACTAAGGTGAGTCCTAGCTTCATGAGTTGCATACGCACAGTTATTACTGATGAATAACTTTGCAAGAATAAATACATTCAGGATTTGAATTTTTTCCACATATCTATAAGTATTCACATCATCGAATTCCCCAGAATCCTAAGTGAAATGTGCATCCAAGTGTAACGAATGAGCCTAAAATGATTCACACGAACTGGACACATATGATAAACTCTAAAAAAGCTTTCTCAAGAGACTGCACAATTATGGATCAGAAATTGAAGTGTCTCATTCAATCAAATAATCATCATCCTGATTCAATAATGAGAAAAGAAAAAGCAATCAGCAGTTAACAAGCAACGACTGCGCAAACCCTAAAGAACCATTTATCTAAATATGGAGTTTACCCAAGTAAGGACTGGATTTGGAGAAGAATCTGCAAAACCCAGTTTCGAAGCGCGGCAGACTTGAGCTCCGAAGTGGAGCTCGGTTGACCACAATCTGCCGCCACGCCATCTACACTTGAACCTCCGATCGAAATGTGAAGATCTTTCCCTTCAACTCGTTCTTCGATCCCGAATAGCCAAGTTTGTGAGTTTAGATGGGCCAGGCCCATTAAGTGAAGCCCAACGACAGGTGATGACTATCCAGCCCAGCCCCAATGGCTATTTTCAGTTTTCAAATTAAATTGCTATCAAATCTTTGCTCCTCTCAACAAGAAAAAGAAATGAGCAGTTTGATCGACTTCCCAAGTACACTGGTTTTATCTATAACAATTCAAACTACCAAAATAGAAAGAAAATTACTAACAAATTTTGTGACGCTGCTCATTTAAATGATTTATTGAACTATTATGTGAGGTGTTACGGATAGGGCTGCAAAAGAATCGAGTCGAGCCGAATATCACAGTATTCAAGTTCGGCTTGTTAATTTTTTTATGAATTGAAGCTCGAGCCAAGTAATCACGAGCATAAAAAATACATATTTGAGCTTGACTTGTTTAATTTCCACTAGTTCAGCCGAGCTCGAACTTTAAACGAGTAGTTTACTTCATTACAGTTGAAGTTTATTTTTCTAGCAATGAACTTTAAAACGAGATAATGACTAGAAGACGAATGGATGACTCGTTTTTGACATCATCTTCAACTTTCGTCATCACAGCAACAAAACTTAAGTCTCACTTCTCATGGACAATGACTAGGAGACGAATCGTCTGGATGACTGAAAAATTAAGCATTCTTCCACTTAAACGTTAATTGGGCTGGTCGGCTGCACTGGGCATATCACAGTTGTCCAAAATATTAAATAATAATAAAATAAAAATAAGTATATAACTTTAATCAAGTTTAAATGAGTAAATGAACGAGTATACAAATGATCTTTAATTGACTTTATAAACGTGTTTTAATCGAACAAATAAACGAGTTGTTTGCGAATCTAAACTAGCCGAGTAGCACTTTGTTCATGCTGGGCTTATTTAATAAACGAGTAAGTATTATGTTCGTACTTGACTTGTTTAAAATCGAACCGAACTTTAACCGAACTTATTTGCGAGCTCGTCACGAATGTATTAACTCTTGGAGCCCTCGTTACATAAGAATTACGGATGTACCATAATTAGGGTTTAAGGTGAGATTGGTAGATCCTTTTATATTATAATTAATTGTTACGAACCCAAAAAAGACACACAATTTGATCACTCGATTCTCATAAATCTTATCCTAATGAACTCTGACTTTCAAGTGAGAGAATATATATATATATATAATTAGCTTGTAGGGTAGGAAAGCAAGTGGTATCACAGTTGCCACTATTTTAATCATTCGCTTATCATCATAGTAAAACGAGGTTGGTGCAATTCCAAATATGAACTGGGTTCAGTTTTAGTATATAATGTTAGCCATTTGAGAATAAATTAAGTTTACTATAAACACGATATGTATTAATAGCACTAATTTATAGATACCGCCCAGATACTAAAAAAAAGATCTATCAATGTGAAAATGCAGAATGCAGGATGTCGAGAACTTATTAAACTTGTTGGCAGGATGACTTCCTTGAACAAGTAGTGCAGTATGATAAAGCGACAGAAAGTAATCTACTTGCTAAGTGCACAAGAGTGATTATCTAGTTCGGCTGTAACTAGCCTAAATCCGGGGGGCTTATCCCAAATCCGGTGTGAACCAATTCACTAAATCAAGATTGAGTACAAGGGCGTCACAGAACAACTGTCTCCCTCTCTATTCTAACATCTACTCATCCAAAGTAATTGACACTCAGGCTCCCCCTAAATGTGAGACCTTCCGTCTCTTTCCACAGTTAGCGTCTAGGCAATGTTGTGTGCACTCAAACTCTCAGGAACAGTTTGCAGTCTTACTTCTTTTCTCTCTAGTTAATTAATTCTTCACCAGCTGCGTGTTCCTCATATTTATAACCTGTGTCGTTCATCAATCCCTAGTTTGTTGCGATCTCCAAGTAGTTTGTTGGGGATGATCTTTTCGGTATTGTTATTTTTATAGTTTGTTGCGGTCCCGATGTTACTTGATAATGTTATCTTTAAGACTTTTCTCAATGTTATCTTTAAGCGACATCATTATCTTTAAGCCCATATCTTCGGTCTTAGTCACGGATTTTGCGCTCCTGTATTGAGATAATCTTCATAGGTTGTACAGCTTCGGTCGTCTAGACAACTTCTTGTACAGTTTTGTGCAAGCATGCCATATGCATCCACAATCTCTCCCTTGACATTTTCATCAAAACTCCATCTGTCTCATTGACTCTATCTTGGACATTCCAATTAAGCAACAATATAACTACCATACTACATAACAGTTCATAGCCATATATCCATGGCAGCAAAATCAAAGAAAAGTCAAAATATAATTGTCCAAAAGATCCACCAACTAACGCAACAGATACCTTTCTCCCCCTATTTTGTTGGAAATGCCAGGGCGTTTAATTTCTGGAGAAGGCTGGGCTGGATACTTCATGTCACGAATCGATTAGTTATCTGGGCCCTCTGCACCATGAGTCTCTTGATCTCCGCTGTGCGAAAGTTGGCAGTGGATTCCAGCAGGTAGATCGCCAGAGCCCAGAGAGCATCTTGACCTGGTGCTGCAGCTATTGGAAAGTCCCATGGGACATCGTCAGAATCTCCACGGAGATCATTTATGCGGCGCCTGATGAACAACTTATAATTTGCATTATGATACAAGGCTGGATTGGACAGTTGATGCTCCGGAGCCCTCAGTTCTGGATGGGCGGTGGTGAACATTATGTAGAGCAGAGACGAAAATGCTATGGGATGCTGCTCAAGGACAGAAGTGGCATGTCCCACAAAGTTGTTGAACACCAACTTCCCAAAATTGACAGAGTGTCCCATCCCTAGAGCAAAGAGGAACTTTCCCAGCTCTTTGCTGATAGTACCATGATGCTACGTAGAGAACCAATTATGATGCCCGATATGGTACATCAGAGAGTGTTTGGTAGAGAGCTCCGTGGATGGTATGGTAAAATCAGTCCAACGCAGTCGGGTGCCGACAGTAAGGGTGCGGGCAATAAAATCAAAATCCTCCTCCGGTAATTCACCTTCCTCTACATTAATATCAAAGAAGTCATTGATATGCTCGGCAGTAATCTGAAGAGACTTACCTCGCACCCTGAGCACTCCCCATTTGGGGCTGGTCGTATCTCCAAATCGATGGGGCAAATCCGCGATGAGTTCCCGGACCAAGCCTTCGTCGTACCTTCTGGCATTAGTAGCTGTCCCGTACATTTGGGTCTTACGAAGGAGGGCAACCACGGCTGGGGAAGCATACTTGGTGGGATTCAGCAATTTTTCTGGAATCAATTTCCGCTTGGAGACTACATTCCACCTTTGAGCACACTTTGTGTTAGCAAACCAGAGACCATCAACCCAAATACCAGTGTTAGCGACTTTGGACTTCTTCTTTACTTGAGCTGGTGCGGAGCTATGCTGGGTCATGGATGATTTGCGCTTCACAGGCGGCACATCTCCTGGAACCTTTGGGGAGCATTGACTGGGGCTAACTCAGATTGGTAGGCTGAGCCAGGATACATGTCTTTTGGACACTAGGGGCACGTCACTGAATAGTTCTTGAAGCGTGGGAGTGAGTTCTCGAGCAGCTGGAGCAGGATATTGAGGTGGAACAACTTCTTGAGCAGAATCTGAGACAGGAACGTCTAGGCTAGCCGACACCTGAACAAGGTCAGGGACAGGAACTCCAGGCAAGACGTCATCGGCGACACCTTTGGGTCCGGCAGGTTCAGGGATCTGCAAATCGATGTCTATCTTGTCTGTTGTGTTATGGGATGGGCTGATTCGTTTGATGATGAAGACGTCACTGTTTGAGGAGGACGAATCAGACAGATTACTTGGACGAGGGGTCGACTTTGCTTGAGTGTCCAGAACCTTGTGGGAAAGTCTGGTCTGCGGTCGTCGGGCAGCCAGCTGAGATAGAGGTACGTCATCCTCCATCGAAGTTGAAGTCAGAGCTAGCTTTGAAGAGACCGACCTTGCAGCCGACGCTGTCTTTCCACCTCTTGTGCGCACCATCTTGAAGATTATAGGATATGATTTGAGGATTTCTTGATTTCTAGGGCTTAGTGTTGCTTCGTGTGTATTTGAGGGAGAGAGAGAGAGGGTATAAATAGTCTACTCCTTTTTGAGTGTAGGAGCATTAATAGGGCCTTGAACTTTGTATGGGGCCTAGTCCTGAATAGTCCACACTATTCTCTGTATCTTGCTAACGTGTCATCTCCCTATTTAATGAGTTTCCCGCCCACAGTAAATAATATTTGAATAGCGGGATCAACTCCGTTGACACAGACTTCTTCAATGTTGGGGGGCACATAGGTTCAGAGTAGACCTGTGAGCTTCAAAGCGAGAGCAGTCCAATGCTTTGGTGAAGATATCAGCAACCTGTTGTTCTGTTGGAATGTGGGTTAGGCTGATCACCTTCTGTTCGACCAGTTCACGGATGAAATGATGGCGAATGTCAATGTACTTCGTCCGGTAATGTTGTACAGGGTTCTTCGAGCAAAATAGTGGTGTTTCCAAATCTTGACATCACAAAATTTGGAAGTTGCCAAGGTTGGGCCTCATGAGCAATATATAAAGAGAGGAAGGCTAGGGTTTGAGGAGGATCGAAAGAGAGGACCACGGCACACGAGAGAGCGGAAAAACAGAAAAACACACGAGCTACTGCGAGGACTTGCGCTAGCCGACTGCGCCAGCCGAGACACTGCAACCTGCACGCACCTGCTCGTTGCTATTTTCTTGGATACTTTAGATATTATTTACTGTTCTATGATGTTTACTACTAGCATGTCTAGCTAAACGCTTGGTATCGGTTGGGCATGATTCTATGAGTATTTCCTTTGAGACTTGTGCCTAATGCATAGCTTGTTTGCTTATATTAATTCTGTGCACACTGTTGACAGCTAGTTGCATGAGTAGGGGAAGCCTTGAACCGCAATCTTACTCTTGTTGCTTGTTTGTTATATGTTAAACTAGTTAAATAGCTTGACGGTGACAACTAGGAGTAACGCGCGAGGATAATCAGTTGCTACTGTGACAGGATTCGTAGCTGCTTAGACTAGTCTTAAGAATTAATAGCTCATGAACTTTGATCGGAACATGCGCACATGTTAGGAAGCCTTGATCGGACACTAACATTAGTAAACCGAACTATAGACGTTTATAGTCGATGATAAGGAATACACTCATAGAGGATTGTCTGCGCCGATACTTTTCATAGTCATAGTACTTAATCTCTACTGCCTGCGCACGTCTAGTGCAATTCCTGCGTTTACTACTGTTTACTCGCGCATTGCGCAACCCAATCACTCACTCCCCTAGTTTTCGTAAGTGCAGGTTACTAGTTAAAGCTGATCTACTTGCTCCCTGTGGATTCGACCCTGACTTAACCACTGTACTAAGTGGAAGAGGAAGGAATTAATTTGATACGCGCACAACGACGCGTGCCTATCAATACCATAGTCCAAACTTTGTAGTTCCACTAATGTAGCGTATTATCCTCTTCACATGGGTCATGTGTGACTCCTTAGGGTTGGCCTGATACCTGGCACACACACCTACAGAGTATGTGATATCTGTTCTGCCCGCGGTGAGGTATAGCAAGCTGCCGATCATGCTGCGGTATAGAGATTATTCCACTGGCTTGCCTGTTTCATCTTTGGTGACTTTTATATGAGGGCAGCTGGAGTTCGCTTGTGGCTGGAATTTTTGAGGCCAAATTTCTTGATCAGATTCTTGGCATACTTGCTCTGCGATATGAAGGCTCTGTCTGGATTTTGCACCACCTGAAGTTCTAGGAAGTAGGACATCTACCCTACCATGCTCATCTTGAATTTGCTCTTCATCTGTCCCACAAATTGTTCCACCAACTTCTGTGAGGTTGATCCAAAGACTATGTCATCCACATAGATGTAAGAGATGATGAGGGACTTCTTGGTGCTTCGAATGAATAATGTTTTGTCTACTCCTCCCCTGAAATAGCCGTGCTGGATCAAGAATTCTGTTAGCCTCTCGTACCACGTCCGTGGAGCTTGTTTTAGGCCATAAAGAGCCTTCTTGAGGAGGTACACATGGTCTGGATATGCTGGGTCTTCGAATCCCTTGAGCTGAGCGACGTACACCTCTTCGGATAGGACTCCATTCAGGAAGGCACTTTTTACGTCAATTTGGTGTAGCGTGAACTGCATATGACATGATAGAGCTACTAGTAATTTGATTGCCTCCAGTCTTGCCACCGGAGCAAAAGTCTCGTCGAAATCTATTCCTTCGATTTGGGTGTACCCTTGAGCCACCAGCCTTGCCTTGTTCCGAGTCATCCATCTTGTTCTTGTACACCCATATGGTGCCGATGACATTGACTCCATTTGACAGTGGAACGAGATCCCAAACATTGTTTCTTTCAAATTCTCCTAGTTCCTCTTGCATGGCCAGAATCCAATGTTCATCCTTCATTGCTTCTTGTATGTTCTTCAGCTCAAAAGTGGATTGGAAGCATGAGTGGTTGATCATGTCGCGATAGTTGATTTTGGGAATCCTTCGGGTTTGCCGGACTTCTGCAGGGTGTCCGATGATATTGGCGATCAGATGATTAGTTTGGACTCTGCTAGTTGACTGAGGGCACGGCTCCGGGTTACCTTCTTCTAGTTGCTCCTATTCTTCGGACACTTCTTCCATGTGTACAGGATCAGCTGTTTGAACATTTTCTTGAACACTTTGAGTTTCTTCTTCTGCTTGCTTTTGCAGTATCTCCTCATTTTTGTCTGGATTTCTTGGCAAGTTCATTCCATCATCCACTTTTACTATGACATTGGCAGACTCCATCACAGTTCTAGTCCGTCTGTTGAACACCCTATACGCCCTGCTATTTGTGGAGTATCCAAGAAATATTCCTTCGTCACTCCTTGAATCCAGCTTCTGTCTGTACTTACGGTCCATCAGTATGTAGCATGCCGTACTCATGGCTTCAGCCCAGAACTTTAGTGGAATGTTCTTGGAATGGAGCATTACTCTGATCATCTCTTGGAGGGTCCTGTTCTTTCTTTCCACAATTCCGTTTTGAGGTATTGATTTGATTTGTCCTCCGATGAGCTGTCCTTATTTGCTTCCCCAGTCCGCATAATAGGTCTACTTCTTCAGTGAATGCATGTATCCCACAAACTAGTCCTTCTGGTGCCAGTCTTTTGAGCATCCTTCTATGAATATGCCCCATTCGTCTATGCGATAGCCGAAATTCTTCAGTATTAGTTTTGAGGCAGATTGACCAATAGGTTGTGTTGTGCTCCAGCAGGTAGCAGTTGTTTGTCAAGCGATGACCTCTAAGTAACCATTCTCCTTGTCTGTTTACAACTTTGCAGGAGTTTCGGTTGAATTCCACCTGGTTCTCTCCATCGTAGAGCTGGCTGATGCTGAGTAGGTTGGCTGTTAATCCTTCAACTAGGAGAACGTTTCGGAGCTTCGGCAGACCTTGAGTGTTTAGGGTGCCACTTCCAAGGACTCTCCCCCATCGCCGAAGACCATATGTTGATTGCGAGTTGGTTTAATGTCAGTTAGGTACTCCTCATTTCCTGTCATATGCCTAGAGCACCCGCTGTCAAAATATCATCTGCTCTTCTCGGTATGTGCGGTCATGCTGTAGGCAACAAGGCAGGTGTCTCTTCTCTCATTTTCTCTCCAGACCCACTTATTGTCACGTCTAGTGCAGGAGTCCATCCTTCTAATGTGGAAGTTTATTCTGATATGCCCAGATCTATGGCAGTCATAGTACCTTCTCTTCTCCTTCCGTGTTGCTGATTTGTTCGCACTTCTGGATGTGACTGGAGGGATCTTCTTTGTTTCTCGGAAAAACACCATTTTATTAGTTATCTTGGATCCCGTGAATCCAATGCCTCGTGTGTCATGACTTGGTCTCTGCATGGATAGGATAGAGTCCAGCTTCCCGGTTCCAGTTTTGAGCATTCTTTGAAACTTCTTGAGAGAGCTCAGTTCTTGATGCGGACCAAATGGCGTCGCCCGAATAAGGTGCAAGCTGGCAATGCAGGCAAACATGTTTTGAGCTTCCGGAGTAAGATGGACCATATATTTTTTAGCAGAATGGGCCCACTGATGAATCTCGCGCGAGCTTTTGGGCCACCTGACTTCGTTTTCTAATAGTTTTCGAATTATTATGTTTTAGGGTTTCAGTTTCTTTATTTTTCTAGGGTTTTAGTTTCCTTTTTGTTTTTGTTTCTTTTTCTATTTAAACTTGTTCTATACGCCTTTTGAATACTGATAATATAGTATGACAGTGTTTGACAAAACCAGCACAAGTGAACAAGGAGCTGCTACAACACAAGTAAACAAGCAGGCCAGCAGAAGTGAACTAGCAGCAGCTGCAGCAGGGGATGCTATAGCAGGAGCTTGTTCAACTGGCTGCATCATCTGTCCGAGAAGCAGCAGCAACCTGGGCTTGTCTAGAAGGGTTGGGATCTCTACGGAGAGCATCTGAAGAATTTCTAAAATACTGTGGAGTATTTTCCAGTGAGGTTTACTAGTTAGAGAAGGAAGATTTGCATTATAAATTAAAATCAAATCTAATCTCCTAGATTTTAGGAGATAATTGTTCTTTTTGGGACATTGCCTAAACCTGGACATTGCTTAAAGCTGGTGCTGCTATTTAAGAAGAAGGGGTTTAGAGCAGAATGGTTGATCGAAGCTGAGGGATACACGAGTGCATACACAGAATTCAGAGAGAGCAATTTTGGTGTGTGACGGACGAATTCTTCGATCATCACCCGAGAGCGTGAGCGTGAGCTTGCTACAGCAACCCTGCAGATTAAGTGTAGTTTAGAATAGGCTGAGTGTCGGGGAGACAGTAGCTATTCTAGATTGACATTTGTAGAGGGTGTGCAGACACAAGTCAGAGCCTGTTCTGATTGTGTCGAGTGATCCACACAAGGTCGAGTAGCATAGGTTGCGTGGAGTATTAACCAAGTGTACTTGGAGACCTTTGTGTTTAGTGGATTGAGGACTGGAGAATTGTCCTCCCCAGACGTAGGCAGTTGGCCGAACTGGGTGAACAAACTTCTGTCTTGTTCATTGTTTGCTGAGACAATTTCCGAGTGAACAAGAGTGTGCTGCAGCAACTGCTTGTTCATAAATCTGTCTAACTGAGACGCTGCGAATTTGAATTGGTATCAGAGCAGGAGCTCAACACACAAAGTAAAAGATCCTACAGTGTCTCTGAAGAAGCCACGACAATGAAGGAAGGACAGAGCACAAGCAGACCTCCGTTGTTGGAAGAAAGCAACTATGGATATTGGAAGGCTAGGATGAAAGCCTTTCTCAAGGCCATCGATGAGAAGACCTGAAGAGCTATCGTGGTCCAGTGGTCTCCCCCAATCACCATGGATGAACAGGAAATCACACAGATAAAGCCTGAAGAACAATGGACTGCTGAAGAGGGAGCTGCAGCAATTGGTAATTCAAAGGCTCTGAATGCAATTTTTGCTGCAGTTGATGCTAACAATTTCAGGTTGATATCAAATTGTGACATGGCCAAACAAGCGTGGGAAATTCTGCAAACTGCACATGAAGGAACTGATAGAGTAAAGCTGCTAAGACTCCAGATCATTGCCACACAGTTTGAGAATCTGAGAATGCTGGAAGAGGAGACTGTCACTGAGTTTAATACTAAACTCTGTGATCTGGCAAATGAAGCCCATTCGCTTGGTGAACCTATCCCTGAAGAGAAGCTGATTAGGAAGGTCCTCAGATCGTTGTCCACAAGATTTGACATGAAAGTGACAGCTATTGAAGAAGCTCAAAATGTCAGATTCATGAAGCTGGAAGAGTTGATCGATGGGATCCCTCAAACAATTTGAGATGAAACTGGTTAAAGAATATCTCACTCCTAAGGACAAGAATGTTGGACTAAAGGCTGAAACAGAAGCCAAGAAGCCAGTTCCAGATGATCAGCCGAGTATGCTAGTCAAGAACCTTGGAAAGCTCCTGAAGAACATGGACTCAATAACTGGGCAAAGCTCATCCTCACGAAAAAATTTTAGAAGAGGTGGAGAAAATAAAAGGAAAGGGAAGGAATCGGCTCAGAATGAAGATGAGAAGAAAGAAATGAAAAAGGGAGTCCAATGCTGGAACTGTGAAGGGTATGGACATATTGAGGCTGACTGTCTGAGCAAACCCCTCAAAAACTCAGAGAAAAAGAATAGCAAGTCCACGACAGCAAAATGGAGTGACTCTGAGGAAAGTGATGAAGAAAACTGTGTTGTGCTAACCAGTGTATCAGATTTCAACCTCAAAGAGCTAAAGAAGGATGAATTTCACTATGGGATTGAAGTATCCGAAAGTGAAGATGAAGAGGACTCATCTGGCAGCCTTATTGACTATCTGGGGAAGATACTCAAATAGTGTGAGGCAGTCCTTCAGACGAATCAAGCATTGACTGACAGAGTCAATCTTCTGGAAGAAGAACGAAGGAAATTTCTCCCCTCATCCAACAGTCAAGTTACCATTCTGAAAAGGGAAGACACAGGAAGCCAAGTCACTGACTTTGGTGCCTCACCAGCAAAGGCCAAGGCAGCTGATTCTCAGAAAAATATTCTGAATGAAATTTTGTCTTATCAAAGACTTGGAAAAGGGAGAACGGGGCTTGGATACACTAGTGAAGAAAGCTCTAGAGGAACAGTTTTCATTAAAGCCTCGAATGCTATGATATATGAAAAGAATAATTCAGATGATTTTCCAAAACCTGCAGGGAAAGATGGAACTAGACACGTGAACAAGAGGATGCTGCAGCACCTGGCGCATCATCCTTCTAAAACAAACCCAAAGCCTCAGAATGAAAGGAGTTCTTGCACAAGTATTGGGAATCAGAAGATATCCTCCAACCTGAAGCGGCAGCAGAAAACCTCCTTAGCTGAAAAAGGGGGAACGAAATCCAGGCCCGACACATGCTGCATAAAGACTCCTTGCCCAGTAGTTTCGGGAAATGCTTATTACTGGAAAGAATCACAGAGGAAGATCTCTAAAATCGCTTCATCAGGGCACTGGAAAGCTAAAGACAGGAGAAAGCCACAGGTAATACAGGTGTGGAAACCCAAATATGACAAACAAAAAGACAGGAGTCTTGAGGATCGGAAGAGGAGGAACTCTAGACAAACCAAGGTATGGGTGAAGAAATCATCATCAGAACCTCAAAAGGATCCGCCAAACAAAGCAGTCATCCGGAATGAACAGGTGAACTAGCTCGCGTCTGCTATAGCAACCTGGTTAGAATAAGCTTGTTCACGTATTTTGGTTGCTAAAGCTGGGAGAAGGCACATGTGTGGCACGTGATCCAGAAGCTTCAAATTGGAAAAGAAAATAACGGGTAAATCAATTTCTAGCGCAAAGACAAGTTGAAGGCGCTTCCCAAAATCGTTGCTGATCATCCTCACGGTGCGTTCCTCAAACCCTCTTCAATCCCGCAACCATGGTGAAGACTCGCGGTTTGAAGAAGAATCTGGCAGCAGATCGACAAGGCAGGTCTGAAAGGAGGTCTAAGTCGCGCAATGAAGCCCCTGCTCAGCGTCTAGACGTGGTGGTGTGGGAACCAGCACCTTTCCCTGTGTCACACAGCGCTCCTTCTTCACAAGAAGGAACTCCGCAGAAAAGGAGGCGCTTGGTTCGTGACGGGGAGCCTGTATCCAGTGCAACAGTGTTAACTGAAGAGGCCGTGCTTGAAGAAGTCTTGGGAGAAGAACAAGCTACAGAGGATGCTGTAGCAGGTTCTGCTGAAGAGAGATGCAAAACACTTGTCATGTCTCCTGGCATTGTAGGTGAAGGGGAGGAGATTGTAGCTGAGTCCCCTGAACAAGAACCTGCTGCAGCACATCCTCCTCCACCCTCAGACAAAGGAAAAGCCCCTATCCTAATTCCTATCTCCAGCAGTGAAGAAAAGGAATCAAGTGAAGAAGATGAAGGTGCTACTGGTGAACCGTCTGAGAGAGGACCTGCATTGGCAGACACAACTGCAATCACAGTGGGGGGGATTTGGTTCAGAAATAGGAATGCCTCTCAATCATGGAGTGCTGTTGAGAGAAAGCACATTGTGTCAGAAAAGAGGCTGGACCTGGACAAGTACAAATCAGCAGCCATCATCCAGCTTCTCACTGAGGTAAACCTTCTCAAATCCCTGACTTACCCATTCAGATTCAATATTGCCCTTGTTAGGAAATTTATTGTAAATATGGAAGAAAAGTTTGGTGAGGAAGGAGGAGATGAGTTTGGAAAGAGTTGGGTGCGGGGTAAGACAGTTCTTATTACCCCTGAAAAAAATCGATGAGTTTCTTGAGATCCATGAAAATTCCAGAGCACCCACGGATGTTCAGCCAGAGATGTTGGCTAAGGTTCTGACAGGGGGAGTGTGCCTGTCTTGGGGTGGTCCAAACCTTAGTGTTGCTGAACTCACCTCCAAAAATGCCCTGCTGTATCATTTGGGCATTAGAAACTGGATCCCTAGCTCTCACAGGGGGAAGGTTAGCAGAGCCTTTGCTAACCTTCTCTACTCTATTGGGAAAAGGAGGAAAATCAGCCTGGGCAGTGTGATGTTTCCCCAGCTGGCTACTCATGCCGGCAGCGCTTCCTCCAGCAAGCCCATCGTGCTACCCTCCCTCATCTATGGGATGATGGTCTCACAGCATCCGGAGCTTGGTGAGATTTCTGAAGGTTTATCTGAGGAGCTGCAGGTCTTTATAGTAGACCACAAATTGTTCAAAGGGAAACATGCAGTGGACATAGCCTATGAGGATCCACTCTTGGTTGGTGCTTCAGCCCCAGCTCCTCTGGAGGAATCCCTTCCAGATCAATCAGCTCTCCGTGCCAGAATTGTGAGCCATCTCAGATCTGAGCTGCTCACTCTTGAAGCCGAAGCCAAAAGGAGGGATGCTAGGCGCGGCCAGATCAGAAGTCTGCTCAGAGACCTGGAGTTCCCGGCGGATGAGGAGCAGGCCCCTTGAGCATCTGTGACAAAGGGGGAGAGTAAAATGCTGTTACTGATGAACTGATGAATGTTTTTAGTTGACCTTGTGTGGTCGTGCTACGGCCGAGTGTGGCCACCTCTTACTATCTTACTCTCTTGTTGAATTCCTTTTTTTTTTTTTTCATTTAGAGTATTTACTGGTTCATGGAAGTGTGCATAAGTGTTCTAGGGTTTTGTCAAAATGCCAAGGGGGAGATTGATGATGTAGTATGGCAGTGTTTGACAAAACCAGCACAAGTGAACAAGGAGCAGCTACAGCACAAGTGAACAAGGAGCAGCTACAACAGGGGATGCTATAGCAGGAGCTTGTTCAAATGGCTGCATCATCTGTTCGAGAAGCAGTAGCAACCTGGGCTTGGCTAAAAGGCCTGGCAGGTCTGCGGAGAACATCAGAAGAATTTCTAAGTTGCTGCCAAGAATATTCCAGTGGGGTTTCCTAGCAAGACAAGGAGATTTGTATTGGAGATCAAAAACAAATCTAATCCCCTAAAAATTAGGAGATAATTGTTCTTTTTGGGACATTACTAAATTCTGGTCTTGCTTAAAGCTGGTGCTGCTATTTAAGGGAGAGGAGTTCAGAGCTGAGATGTTGATCGAAGCTGAGGGATACACGAGTGCGTGCGCAGAATTCAGAGAGAGGAATTTTGGTGTGCGACGGACGTGTTCTTCGATCATCACCTGAGAGCAGAGCGTGAGCGCAGAGCTGTGGTGACAGAAGCAGAAGGTGATCAGGACTTGCATAGTCTGATCCGAGCTTGATCTGGAAGCCGATTCAAAGCAGTGGTGCTTGTTGGTTGATCAAGGGCAGCCGCGGAAGAACTGACGGGTGTGTGGCTCGGTCGAGTGTCTAAGCGGCAGTTCTCGCTAGTGGCAGGTGGTCACTGAGTGAGGGGGAGTATTCAAGAGTGTGCAGCGCTCGTGGAATCTTCGATCGGCTCGGCAGAAGGCTTTGGAGCGACGCGGACAATTGTGCATCAGCTGAGTGTTACAGCAGTTGCTACAGCAACCTTGCAGATTGAGTGTAGTTTAGAATAGGCTGAGTGTCGGGGAGACAGTAGCTATTCTAGATTGACATTTGTAGAGGGTTTGCAGACACAAGTCAAAGCCTGTTCTGATTGTGTCGAGTGATCCACACAAGGTCGAGTAGCATAGGTTGCGTGGAGTTGTAACCGAGTGTACTTGGAGACCTTTGTGTTTAGTGGATTGAGGACTGGAGAATAGTCCTCCCCAGACGTAGGCAGTTGTCCGAACTGGGTGAACAAACTTCTGTCTTGTTCATTGTTTGCTGAGACAATTTCCGAGTGAACAAGAGTGTGCTGCAACAACTGCTTGTTCACAAATCCGTCTAACTGAGACGCTGCGAATTTCAAAGCTCTTCTAGATTATTACAAATTTGTTGAGATTTGATTTTCTAAAACCAAATTTAGAAATCTTATCTTTACCTTGAGCTTGATGAGTTGTTTGTTGCTGTTGGAATTTCCTAAGTCCATTAGGAAACTGTCCAAACTTATCTCCTACTTTATAGGATACCTACCTTACAAAAGATCCATATCTTCAAGCTGACTTGTTGGCCGCAATCTCCATTGAGAATATTCTGGCAGATGCTCTGGAATCTTTCCGTTGCTTAGCTCTTCATATCTGGCCAAATTGTTCTTCGCGGCAATACTGCTGCTATATCTCCTACTATAGCAACTGCTTGTTCACTCTGGTTGGTTTTGCACCAACTGCTGTCTTCACACAGGTAGCTGTATCATCTTGCTTTCAATCTTCATGATACTTTACCGACCTGTTGCAATCCTGGCAGCAACCCTCCATAACTTCTTTGGGCAGCTCCAAGTTGATCGGCATGCTGCTGGCTGCTCCAAGCTGATCAGCATGCTGCTGGCTGCTCCAAGTCTTTATGGTGTGCTATAGCATCTTTTGGTGTCTTCAGAAAGCTTGCTCCAGCTTCTGCTGCAACGGAATTCTATAACATCTTGCTAGATCACCTTCAGTGGAGTTTGTCAATGATGCCAGATACCTTAACACAAAGTTCTCCATAGAATGAAGGGTTCAGATATTACCAGCTTTATTGTCTTCTGGGGCAAGCTGATGATGATAACGGAGGTCGATGAGCATCTGGACAATCTTCATGATGCGGCGGTTTAACTCTCAACTGACTCCGTCAATGCTGATCTCTCTGCGTCTAGGAGATCTATCATCCTTCCCACCATTCTTTTTCCAATAATAGCAAATGTTGAGCTGGTCTCCTCAGTAAAGGATCCAACAGACACTGGAGTCTGACGTTCACCATTGGGCAGGGGAATTGCCAGAACATGCTTTCCCTTAAATAGCTTGTGATCGCTCACAAGAACTTCTGGGCTGCTGGAAAGCTTTACTCCGCCTTTCTTCAACTTTGGACACTGACAGATAGCTAAATCATATATTAAAGAGGGAAAACCAATATTTAAGTTTACCCCTTTGAAGATGACTCTGCTATCTGGTTAAAGATCACCTTCCCAAGGTTGACCTTCTTCTCATCCCCAATCGCCTCCAAAAGTAAGGCATAGCCCTTGCTGATTTGAGATACATTGATAGAGGTCCACTAGTTGTGCTGACCTCACAGCATGGATCACAACATGTTTCGTAGATAGAACCCCAGATGTCAAATCTGTAGACCAAGCAGGGAGAGACCCCCCTATTAGCTTCCTTGCCACTGCATCCTAGTCAGGATTCTTCTCAAATGAACTTTAACAACATCCTCAACCTCTATACCATAGAACTCATTAATGGCCTCTGGAGTAATCTTGATCAGGCTCCCCCTGATCCATACACGTCCATACTCTGAACTCATCTCATCACCAAAATCTTCACCAAGGTTGGCTACAACCTCCCTCGCCACAGCTTCATCTTATCTTTTTGCTTTCCTCAGCGAGTGACACAGCCCAATTCTCTTGAACAATTCAACCATGTGTTTGGAAGAAAACCTGTCTTCATTCAGCACCCTCTCAGAAACCAAGCATCTTTTCTACACATTGTTCAACCGATCTGCTCTTGGTCTGTCAACAAACCGGACTTGATTTCTCATCACACCAACGGGTTGCACTGTCTTTGGCCTCTTCCCCGCTGGGGCATCAACAATGATCTTTCCTTTTCACTTCGGCCTACTGGACTCAGGCTGATCAACTCTTGCTATAGCAACAACTTCGACAGAGTCTGGCGACTGCTCATCATCAAGAGTATTCACAATTGGAATTTCTTCTGCTCGCGAGGATAAGCTTTCCTCAGATGCGTCTGACTCTATATCCTCGGCAATGGCTTGTGCAATAGCCTCTTCACTTTCCACAACACCAACTATACTCTTCACACTCTCCTTCTCGGATTCTTCATCAACTTCCTCCGATTCTGATTCACTATCAGCAGCTGAGACCCCTTGAGCATGGACCACTTCAACCTGGTCCGCTCCCCCAGCATCTATAACAGGTGTATCCTCAGCCATCATATCAACAACTGCCTATTCTATGACAAAGTGCCATCATATCTTCAGTACTAGGAGATCGGAGCAAAGTTAGCGCTCAAGCACGAGAACCAGGAGTATCTGCTGAAGATATGTATTCTACAAATCTTGTTGCAAAATAGATTTGTTTAGCTATCCGAGAGGAAGCTAGCAATCCAGCAGGACGTTGAGTGGACTAGCAGTTGTTAGAGAACGAAGCTATTGTGACAAGTCATAGAGACGAATCTCTAAATTAAGGGGAGCTCAGTGCGCATCCAGACGATTCAGTGGTAGAAGGACTTGAAGAGGGAGTCTTGCAAGTTTGTACTTCTTTTTCTGATCATTATTAATGGATTGCTGCTTGTTGGGGTTAGGAACCCCCCCCCCCCCCCCCTCCACACACACTAGTGACACATTGTCCCGAAGTGGGTTACCAAATCTCTGTGTCTCATATTTACTTTTTAGTATTTACTTTCACTTGAAACAGTCAAAACATTCTTAACGTGTTTCCTCAGAAGTTGTCATAACAACTTCTTGGACGAGTTCTACCATCCGTACTAGAACTACGAGTGGTATCAGAGAAGGTATCCGACACATGATGAGATCGGAGGAAAATCAGAATGAGTGGAAGAGATATGGGGAGACCTCCCAGTTTGGAGGAAGATGAGTTTGGCTACTGGAAGTCAAAGATGAAAGCATACATCAGATCAGTATATGAGTATGCGTGGAAGGCTAAGGTTGGGTTGTACCATCAGGTGCTGTAGATGCTATTAAAGTAAGAGCGTCAAAGCCAGAAGCAGCTTGGACTGAGCATGAGAAGAAACTGTTCCAAGGGAGTATTCAAGCTTTGTATGCTATTATTGCTACTGTAGATAAGCGGAAGTATAAGTTGATAGCTGGTGTTGAGATAGCAAAAGTCGCGTGGACCATTCTGGAATCAAATTTTGAAGGAGATGCTAAGGTAAAGAAGACCAGAATGCAGATGCTGAGGCTCAGCTATGAGCAGCTGATGATGTAGGATGATGAGACCATAGTTGACTTTAACAACCGTCTGATGGATATAGTGAATGAAATGGGCATATTTGGGAAGCATGTGTCCTTAGGCTGAGCAGGTTGAAAAGGTTCTCAGATCACTTCCTCAAAAGTTTGAAGTAAAGGTGATAGCCATTGAGGAAACTGCTGCTCTGGAGAATATGAAGATGGACTCTCTCATTGGATCTCTCAGAGTCTATGAGATGAAGATGAACATCAGAAAGGCAGCAGAAAAGAAGACTAGAGGAATTACAGTGAAGTCTGCTGTAACAAACGGTGACTCAGAGTCGGATAATGAGATGGAGGATTGTTAATTAGCTATGATGGCCAAACAGTTTGGGAGGTTCATGAAAAAGATGGATAAGAAAAGATCAAATTACAAAGCCCGTGGTGATCAGGGATACCAAGGGAAGGAGGAGCGTAGTGACCAAAGATATCCTGTTAGGAAAGATGACAAATTTCAAAAAAAACAAGCGTAGGGAGAATCATCAAAATCTAGATGAAGAGATTCAATACAGAGCTTGTCATTGATATGATCACATACAAAGGCACTGTGTTAATACATTGATGATGAAGAAAGCCATGGTAGCCACATACAGTGATGATGAGTCTGAGAGCAGTGAAACTAGAGAAGATTAGAGTAACTTTGTTGCACTAACTAATGTAGTAAACCCTTACCCTGATGCTGAGGATGTCACATATCTTGTCGTACTAACTACTAAGGAAGGAGTCGAGGAAATAGACCTTGACAACGACACTGACTCTAGTGATGGTGAGGAGATCAATGAGGAGACTCTGTGGAGAAACCTGAGGGATATGTACGCCAAGTGGAAGCTAGTAGTGAAGACGAATGGAAAACTTAGTGTCACTATCACACAGTTAAAGGAGCAGAAGAAAGATCTGGATGATGAGCTTGTTGTGACAAAGACCAGACTCAATAAGAAAATTCTTGATCAAGGTGAGACGAAGCAGGAGCTGGATAATCTGAGAAAGAGAATGATGAATGATGAATTCTGGAACGAAAGATTTGAATGAGATCCTTGGTGCTCAGATATGGTGCAGAACGGTCTGGTATTGGGAACATATCTGGAAGTAACAAAGGCAAGACACAGTTTGTCAGAGGAGCGACGTTACGGAGAAGTTCCAGCTTTACCTATAGCAATCGCTATAACACTCCCTGGACTAGAGATGCCAGGATCTGTCATTATTTCCATACTCAAGGACACATACAGAGAAAGTGCAGGAAGTTCCTAGCTGATTTGGACGTACAGAGACACACATGATGCAAGAATGTAGACCAAAGAGACATGGAAGGAGATGCCTTGTTGCCTATAGTTCAAGTGTCAACTTGAACAAAGATATGTGGTACTTTGATAACAGTTGTTCATCACATATGATAGGAAATTCAGCTTTTCTTAAGCATCTAACACTACTGGGTGGGAGATCAGTAACTTTTGGAGATGGTGGAAAAGGAATTGTTGTTGGAGCAGGTGTCTTGGAACTACCTGGACTACCTAGTCTGACAAACGTGCTCTACATTTAGGGTCTACATGCAAATCTCATCAGTATTAGCTAGATATGTGATGATTTTTATGACGTAAAGTTAACCAGAAATTTGTGCAGAGTTCCCAATGCTGATGGTGATTGTGTGATGTGTGGCAGTAGTTCTACTAACAACTGCTATTTGGTAGATGTTGCAGGAGTTGTTTCTGATGCAAACTGTCTACTTACTGAGACATATGAGATGAATCTATGGCACAGTAGATTGGGGCACTTGAATCTGAAAGCTCTGAAGAAGTTGCCAAGCAAGAAGCTAGTGAGAGGGCTTTCTGTTATCAAAGGAGAGGAGAACAAAGTTTGCAGAGGATGTCAGATTGGGAAGCAGATTAGAGCCAATCACTCAGCAACCACTCAGATAAACACAAAGCGTATCTTTGAGCTTCTCCATGTGGATCTTGTTGAACCATTCCAAGTAGAGGGGATCGGTGGAAAATGGTATACTCTAGTAAGTGTTGATGATTTTTCTAGATATGCTTGGGTTGAGTTTCTTAGAGAAAAATCAGAGACTGCTGAGCATCTTGTTGAGCTGATTACCAGATTACAGCGTGAGAAAGGATTACCCCTTGTATTTATCCGAAATGATCATGGCAGAGAATTTCAGAATCAGTCATTTGAGGAGTTCTGCAAGAAGGAAGGCATTGCACATCAGTTCTCTTCACCACTGACCTCGCAACAGAATGAAGTAGTTAAAAGGAAAAATAGATGAATTGTGGAAATGGGAAGGACGATGTTACGAGCCAATGATGTAGCACTGCACTTCTGGCCAGAGGCTCTTAGCACTACTTGTCAAATACTTAACCTTGTAACACTGTGGAGGAGTACTGACAAAACGTGATACGAGATCTGGAACGGGGCAGGATAAATAGCAGCCGGGAGCAGTGCTCAGCAGATGATGTGGATGAGGCAGATGCTGGAGGAATATGGTGTTGAACACAATGTCATGACATTGTACTGTGATAATATGAGCACCATCAGCATATCAAAAAATCCAATCCAGCACACACGGACAAAGATTATAGAGATCAGACACCACTACATTCGTGAGCTTGTGGAGAATAAGGAGTTGATCTTGACTCATGTTCGCACAAATTGCCAGAAAGCTAATATCTTTACAAAGGCTTTAAGCACACAACAATTCGAGACCTTGAGGTCTGAGTTCGGACTGTGTGTGGTCGAAAACTAATCATGGCATGACTTTTGGTAGTCCTTGAATAAAGAAGAGGGCTAAAGTTTGCGCTACCAGAAAACCAAAAGGAAATGTAACACTTATACTTCAGCTAACGTTATAATATTTCTTATTTGCGTACTATTTCAGATATGTGACAAACTGTTGAAGGAATCGTGTATGGGCTGATTTAATTTTGGGCCAAATATTTGAAACGGGAAAGAAGGGAAATGAGAGAGATCTTTAAAAATCTGGTACATCCCTCACATCAGAGAAGCTAACCCTAGTGTTCTTCGACGACCGACACAAGCTTCTTCGACGACAAAACCTTCAAAAATCAGAAAGGTGAACACCCGTGAAGTTGCTTCAGCAAAAAACTCCGCGCGCATCCCAAGCTGCCGCCGCCACCACCAAGTTTAACCCATATGTACCTCTGTCAGTAGTGCCGCCCAAGGAAATCGATAGAAAAGAGCGATGCTCCAAGGCCGCCAGCGAAGCTCCGGCGTTCAAGAAAGTTGTAAGGAAGACATCCTCCAAGAAGGACATGTATGCAGAGAAGTCCGTTCAGATTGAGGGGAGGTTTCCGAGCCTCAAGATCGGCCAAGAAGGTAGCTCCGGCGCCTAAGCCTAAAAGAACCACCTCCAAGAAAATCATTGATAAGGGCAAAAAGGAAAGAAAAGCAGAGGAGGAGGCTAAAACTGAGTTGGTCGCTAAAGAGAAAGTGGACAGACTAGCTGGAGAGGTTGTTAGAGCTGAAGCTGAGGAAAAGGTCGCTAAGGAGAGAATACAAGCTGCCAAGGAGAGATCAGAACGACTAAGGCGTGAAGCAACAGAGCTTGAGTTGTTATTTAAGGCATCGGAGGCTGTTAAACCAAATGCTAAGGAAGCAGCTATTGAGTCATCTGTTGTGGTAACTCTTGTTCCTGTTAATGTTGAGAAAAATGTTGAAGGGGTTGTTGAACCCACTACTGAGGAACTTGTTGTAGAGATCGTTGGGCCTTTTGTTGTGAACAAAGAAACCACGGAGGGTGGTGTTAAGGAGACTGTGGATGCAATTGTTGATAAAAGGGCTGAGGATACCCCTGGCATAGATGTAGGGGAGTGGACCAGGTTGGTGAGGTCCACACTCAAGGGGTCTGAGCTGTTGATAATGAATCAGAAATCAGAAGGAGTTGATGAGGAATCCGAGGAGGAGAGTAGGAAGAGTCCAACTAGTTCTGTAGAAAGTGAAGAGGCCGTTGCACAGGCCATTTCTACAAATTTTGTGATGAAATAGAAGAGGAATATTCCTCTGGAGAGAAGCAGACAGTTGAGCATGTTCCCAGTTCTATGGAGTCATCCAAAGGGAAGAAACAGTCTGAATCAGTTGGAGCAGAGGATATAGAGTCAGATGCATCTGAGAAAGCCTATCCCCGCCAGCAGATGAAGTTCTAGTTGTGAACATTCCTACTGATGATGAGCAGCCAGCGTCTGTAGAAGGTGTTGTTACAGCAAGAGTTGATCAGTCTGAGTCCAGTAGGCCGAAGAGAAAAGGAAAGAGTGTTGATGATGCCTCAGCAGGGAAGAGGCCAAAGACAGTGAAACCAGTTGGTGTGATGAGAAATCAAGTCTGGTTTGTTGACAGACCACGAGTAGATCGTTGGAAGAATGTGCAGAAAAGATGCTTTGTTTCTGAGAGGGTGTTGGACGAAGAAAGGTTTTCTTCCAAGCACATGATCGAACTGCTCAAGAGAGCTAGGCTGTATCACTCGCTGAGGAAAGCTAAGATATATGATGAAGCTGTGGCGAGAGAGGTTGTAGCCAATCTTGGTGATGAGATGAGTTCTGAAGATGGACATGTATGGGTCAGGGGGAGCCTGATCAAGATTACATCAGATGCCATTAATGAGTTTTATGACATAGATGTTGAGGAGGTTGTTGAAGTAAATTTTGAGGAGAATGCTGACTGAGATGCAATAGCAAGGAAGCTAATAGGAGTGTAATTTCAAGTGTCTCTACTTATGCAGATTTGTGAACTAGCAGTTGCTGCAGCACACTCTTGTTCACTTAAATGTAGACACAGCAGACAATGAATGGGACACAGATTTGTTCACCCAGTTCGGCCAATCTGCCTACGTCTGGGGAGGACTCTTCTCAGTCCTCAATCCACTCAACCAAAGGTCCAAAGCACACTCGGTTACAACGCACGCGACCTATGCTACTTTAACCCCGTGAGGACTTACTCAACACAATCAGAACAAGCTCTGATTTGTGCCAGCACACCCTCTACAATATGTCAGCCTAGAATAGCTACAATCCTCTACAAGACTCAGCCTATTCTAGCCTACACTACTCAGCAGGGTTGCTGCAGCAACAGCTGTAACACCAGCTGAAGCACTCTGTCCGCGTCGCTCCAAGGCCTCCTGCCGAGCCGATCGAACCACTCCAAGAGCGCTGCACACTCTGAGTAACTCCCCCTCACTCAGTGACCACCTGTCACTAGTGAGTTCTTCCACACGAACCTCGACCGAGCCTTCCACCCGTCAGTTCTCCCGCGGCTGCCTTTGATCAACCAACAAGCTCCACAGCTCTAAATTGGCTTCCAGATCAAGGCACGAATCAGTCTTTGCAAGACCTGACTCTCCTCTGCAATACACACCACAGCTCTGCGCTCAACGCTCTGCCCGTGTGTGTTGATCGAAGAACAACTCTCGTAGCACACCCAGAAAAATCCTCACTCTGAATTTCGTGTCTACTCTCGTGTATCACTCAGCTTCGATCACCTCTTACAGCCCTCAAACCTTCTGCTTAAATCCCCTCACCACTTTAAGCAATTTCCAGGTTTAGGCCATAATCCCACAAGATCAATTATCTCCTAAAATCTAGGAGATTAGATTTGATTAATATCTTCAATGCCAATCTTCTTTTCTGACAAGTGAACCGTGCTGGAAAATGCTTAGCAGCATTTTAGAAAACCTTCTAAGAGCAAGAACACAAACTGCCATACCTCCAAAACGCACCCAGCACAAACTGTTACTCGGACAGATGAATCAGCACTTGAACCAGCACCTGCTGCAGCACCCCTGCTGTATCTGTTGCTAGCTGTTCTGCTGGATTGCTTGAGCTGCAGCAGCTCCTTGTTCACATATAACATATGTTGGTTTTGGCAAACCTGCCACACTTGCATTATCAAGGAGGATCACTTTTTGTATGGTCTGCAGATTTGATATCTAGAGTCTTATCTCCGAAGCATGCTGTGATCCATGCTCTGAGTCAGCATAGCTGGTGGACCTCTATCAATGTATCTAAGATCAGCAAGGGCTATGCCTTACTTCTAGAGGTGATTGGGGATGAGAAGAAGGCCAGCCTTGAGAAAGTGATCTTTGGCCAGATAGCAGAGCACGCCATTTTCAAAGGGGTAACTTAAATATTGGTTTTCCCTCATTAATATATGAATTAGCTATCTACCCACCGGTGAACGTCAGACTCCAATGTCTGTTGGAGCAGTTGCTGAGGAGACCAGCTCAACATTTGCCATTATTAGAAGGAGCATGGTGGGGAGGATGATAAATCTCCTGGAGGCCGAGAGAGCAGCACTGACGGAGTCAGTGGAGAACCAAAACCACCTCATCAGGAAGATTGTCCAAATGCTTATCAACCTCCGCTATCATCATCAGCTAACCCCAGAAGACAATGAAGCTGATAATGTCTGAATCCCTCATTCCTTGAAGAACTTTATTTCTTTCAGTTGTTGAACTTTTTGCCTGTCGTTTTGTTGAAACATTTGCACTTGTTACCCCTAGCCGAGTTTGAGGGGGAGAATATTTGGAGGAGTAGCTTTTTTTTTTGTGGGATCTTACTTGAACAAAATACGGTAGCATAGGTACCGATGTATTTTGCCAAAAACTGCAAAGGGGAGATTGTCAGTCCATGATTATGTATGACATATTTTTGTGCAAAGAGTTGTTTAAGTAAGTTAGAGATATGCGTAAAATAGTTAGATGTTAAAACTGCAAATCTGAAGTCAGGAGATGCAACGCAGGATGTTATAGCAAGTGATGGAGTACGCCCTGGCTGTAAACCAAAGCTGTATATTCTCAGGAATCAGCAGATCTCGAGAATCAATGGTGCGGGGCACATCTTCGAGATTATTGGAGTCTTGTCTGGATAAAGACCCTGAATATTTTCAACTATATTTTGGAAACGCAATCTCTTCGTTTGGCAACAAGATGAAGATAAAATCAATAAATATTCAAATATATTCTCTTTGAAATTGTTTGAGATATTTTAGGAGATTGACGTGCGCTATAAAAGAAGGTGGAACGAAGTTGAAGAACACGAAAGATTATGGATCTCTCTTGAGTTACAAAAATATACAAGAGAATTTATGGTTAAGTGATTAAGTGCACCCATCGGAGATCGGAGCAAAGTTAGCACTGAAGCACGAGAACCAGGAGTATCTACTGAAGATATACGTTCCACAAATCCTGTTGCAAAACAGATCTATCCAGCTATCCGGGAGGAAGCCAGCGATTTGAGTGGGTGAGCAGCTGTTCGGGAGAACGAAGCTGTTGTGACAAGCCATAGAGAGGAATAGCTACACTGAGGGGAGCTTAGTGTGCATTCAGATGATTCAATGGTAGAAGGACTTGAAGAGGGAGTCTTGCAAGTTTGTACTTCGTTGTCTGATCGTTACTAGTGGATTGCTGCTTGTTGGGGTTAGGAGAACCCCCCCCCCCCCCCCCCCCCCCCCCCCCCACATTACAAACACATTGTCCTAAAGTGGGTTATCAAATCTCTGTGTCTCCTATTTACATTTTAGTATTACTTTACTCGAAATAGTCGAAAAACATTCCTAACGTGTTTCCTCAGAAATTGTTATAACAACTGCTGCTAGAACTACATTTCTGACTCTAATAATGCTCCCCCTTGATCAGTGATCTCCTGTCAACTGTCAGAAAATCTTCTTTGCACTCTAATCATCCTTGATATATTCACCCGCCACGATTCTTCACAGACTTGTACTTGATCTTTCAACGAGGCTCCGCTTCAGTTGAACTATGATGATCAGGCGTGGATCAGACTTTGCTAGTCTTGATCGCTCTTTACTCATGCACTCACAACTCTTTATCTATGCGCTCTAGCTTCTAGCTCTTGCACTTTGCTTATGCGTGTGAGTTCGTTCTTCCTTGCAGGCGATGCTCCTATATATACTTGTCGGCCTTGACGATAATGCTCTTAGCAATTTAGAACTCTTTCTAAACTCTTTTGGCAGTTTCGATATTTTCCAAGATCTTAGAGTTTGTTGTGATATGTTTGTAACAACCTTCTTTCTAAAACTCTTTCAGGAACCATATCTTTAACTCAAGCTTTGAGAGTTGATTTAGACAATCGGTTGTTATGGGAAATACCTATTACGATTAGGAAACTATCTCCGAACATTGAACCTAGACTTTGGCAGTTGGCTGAAAGTCCTCGACTGACTATCTTCAAGATGCTCCAGCTGTTGTCTTCACAAGTTGGTGTAGCATCCCGCCAGAACAACTTGTAGACATTTTGTCAATGAATGTCGTAACCCATAACAGAAGTTTATATGGAGAATATTCTATTCGAAGTCATCCACATGTCTTAAAGATATTTTATAATTTCTATACTATTTTTAAAATTATTCTATTTATAATTTTACTCAATTCATTTGATACCAGTAAAAATTTAAAAGGATGGGTAAAAAAGACTGGGTTAAGCGACATTTCCACATTATGCATTCATACTTGTTCTACTGTTTGTGTCCACAAGTGTGCCATTGATGGTTCAATCAAGATAATACTAGTCAAGGCCACTTTGATCCTAAAACGTACGGACACGATTGGTTAATTGTACTAACATGATTTCAAGGGGTCAGGAAAATTTGTGATTAAACATACATTCATCAAAATTACAGGTATAAGTGAAAGATTGTCGAAATATAATTTGGACTTGTATAGCCAGCATTGCACATGCATGTTTAGAGACATTAAAGAATATTCCTTGTACATTAGTCAATATTTTTTGTTTTATATATACATAATTAGAGTTAATGGGGTGACAGCTGAATCATCCTTTTTGGTAAGACCGTCACACATAATAATAATCATTTGATCAAATACTAGAAATGATTTTTAAATGGCTTTAGTAATTTAGATCCGGTATTAAATATAATAATATTAAAATAATATCATTTTATATAAAGAACTTAAAATAAAAAATAATGCGGCATCACAATTTACCGGATCTGATTCCCGCCATGTGGTACAATTGAAAATTAATTAAATTTGGTTAATCGATGCAAAATGCGACAAAAAGAATTATATCCATTATCTTGTTCGTATCTTTTGTTTCTCATGTCATATGACATCTAGAAGTAAACTCAGATGCCATCTAGAAGTAAAAAAAAAAAACTCAAAAAAGGTGCAACATGCATAGTGCATCAACCCATATTAACCATTATAATTGCCGGAAAGGTACATAATGTATCAAATTATGATGTATTTTACTTATTTTATGTAATTTGAGTGAATAATGCACTTTTATGATGATTATACCAGTTTGATACGGCTTGATACACATTAGTTGCCTTGGGAAATTCTTAGTACGATTAGGAAATTATTCTTGGACATCGAATCTAGACTCTAGGCATTTGGCTAAAAAGTCCTCGGGTGACTGTCTTCAAGATGCTCCAGTTGCTGTCTTCACAAGTTGCTGTAGCATCCCGCCAGAACAACTCATAGACATTTTGTCAATGGATGCCATAACCCATAACAATCTCCTCCTTGGAATTTTTGAAAAAACTCAAGGCCTCGGACTCGTTTTTCTTGGCGGGCAACCTTGTTGGCTTGATTTGTCTACTGCACACACATTATATGCACGACTATGGCTACTGCTAAGGCAACAAATTTCAACTAATGCACTACTTATTCTACAGTCTGGCAAAATAATAGGGTATCTTTTCTGCTGGATATTCCAAATCCCTCAGATGAGCCAATAATGCATGTTCGGAGAGCCGCCTGGATAGAGGATGCGTGAGGCTCTGCTGCTGCATCTTCTTCATTAAGAGCAAGAGCTGCTGTCGGCTACATGGGATCTTTATATCCTAGATGTGCTTTCCCTTAAACACTTAGTGATCAATCACAAACACCTAAGGCTCTTTAAAGAGCCCGTCGGCTTGCACCTTTAGCTCCGGGTGTTGGGTGGTAATCAGTTCATAAATAAGTGAGGGAAACACAATGGCTTGATTAGCCTTGGTGGAGCCAGCATGTGCTGCAATTTTTCGAAAGATGATCTTACCAAGATCAACCTTCATCCTTTGTCCAAGGGCAAATAGTAGCTGGCTCAATGCTTTGCTGACTTTTCCCAGGTGAGAGCTTGGAATCTAGTTTCTAAAACCGAGATTGTACAACAAAGAATATTTGGTGGTCAGGTATGCAGCTACCAAATTGTGCGTGACCCACGCCTTGCACAAGCCTCCAGCTCTATCTGATCACATAGATTAGCTCGCAGTCTGATTCCAGAGACCCGCTTTGTACTACCATCACCCTTCCAGTAACAAATAACTACAGATCTGACTCACAGACTTAGTCTATTCTATTACAATGTGCAGTAGATGGAATGCTATAGCAATCTCAGTACCACAATTGCTGTAATTTTTGTAAACGAGTTCTCTAGCACTCTCTGCTAATCAGTCCGTCTCTCTTTGAGTTCCTCCAACTCAGAATCCGCTCCCCCTTGATCAATGCCCGCCTGTCACTATCAAGGAGAGTTACTCAGCTCTTACACACTCTGCAACAACACCTGTCCGTAGCTGTTCTTTGAAGCACCCGCTTCATCCTTGATCACTTTTGTATAAGTTGCTGTAGGAGCTCTTTTGTTGCTTGATTTGTCTAAGTCAAACTTCTTCATTAAGTTCTTCCCATATTTTCTTTAGAAGATAAAGATTCCATGTTCCTTTTGTGAGACTTGTAAACCAAGAAAGTAAGATAATTCTCCGTCTATGCTCATTTTGAATTCCTTTTTCCATGTGAGCCACGAACTGCTTCACCATCTGCACCGAACTCGATCCAAAGACAATATCATCCAAATATATTTGAGCTATGACAAAATTTGAGCTGGTTCTTCTGATAAAGAGTGTCTTGTCTACTCCCCCTCGGTCATAACTGTGATCCATCAGGAAGATCGTTAGTCGCACATAACACGCTTTTGGAGCTTACTTTAACCCATACAAGGCCTTCTTTAATTTGTATACTTGATCAGGATGTTGAGGGTCCTCAAACCCTTTGGGCTGAGCAACATACACTTCCTCGGATAGTATCCCATTCAAGAAGGCGCTTTTGACATCAATTTGGAACAGCTTGAACTTCAGATGGTAGGCAAGTGCTAAGAGTAATCTGATGGCTTCTAGTCTAGCTACTAGAGAAAAGGTTTCATTAAAGTCGACACCTTCGATCTCAGTGTAGCCTTGTGCCACCAATCTAGCCTCATTTCTGGTGATATTTCCCTTTTCATCACACTTGTTCTTATAAATCCACTTGGTTCCGATGATATTCACATCTGCAGGCCGAGTCACCAAGTCCCAAACATCATTTCTTTCGAACTCACCCAGTTCCTCTTGCATTGTAGCTATCCAGAACTCATCTCCCATGGCTTTTTTGATGTTCTTTGGTTCAATGATAGACATAAAAAGCATTAGTGTTGCTAATCATATCACATACGTTGATGTGGGAGGTACCTCGAGTTTGTCTCTCTTCGGTGAGATCGCCGATGACATTGGTAGAGGATGATTTCTTTGGATTTTCTTTAGAGGGAGACACCCTGGTCCTAGAGTAGTTTGGATTTCTTTAGAGGACACTTCTGTGTTCTGCTCAGGATCCTCTTCTTCCACAAGTTGTTCAAGATCTGTTGCTATAGCATCCTCTAGTGCTTCTCCTTGATCAACATTGTTTGGTTCTTGGGGACGAGTCTGATTGTGCTCCCTCGGCTAAGGATCATCATCACTCTTTGCAAGTTCCTCTTCCTCATCCTTGACAATCACATTAATGGATTCAATCACTGTTCCTGTCCGTGTGTTGTAGACCCGATATGCTCGACTGGTGGTGAAGTACCCAAGGAGCATTCCCTTGTTGCTCTTAGGCTCAAGCTTCATTCGGTACTCGCGGTCTCTTAGAATGTAGCACTAGCTTCCTAACACATGGAAGTATTTGACCGACGTTTTCCTTTGTCTCCATAACTCGTAACCAGTCTTCTTTGTTCCTTTCTGATGGTTACCCGATTGATGATGTAGCAGGCAGTCTTCATGGTTTCTGCCCAAAACCAGAGTGGAACCTTCTTTGCATGTATCATTACACGAGCCATCTCCTGAATAGTCCGGTTCTTTCGTTCAACTACACCTTTCTGTTGTATAGTGATAGGCGATGAGTATTAATGCGTGATGTCTTGGCTGTTGCAGAATTCATCCATGCGTCATTCTCGAATTCCTTCCATGATCACTCTGTATAGCTGCCATTCTTAGACTCTTTTCTCATTTTAGCCGGGTAGCCAGGGTGGTCACTACCCTTACGGTCTCGGATTTTTCTCTCATAAACTCAACCCATGAGAACCGTGAGTAGTCATCAACACAAACGAATGCGTATCTTTTCCTTCCGCAGCTCTCAACTTCCATTGGTCCCATGAGATCCATATGCAATAGTTGTAGCGGTCTAGATGTATTGACCTTAGTGACCTTGGGGTGGGAGGCCTTCCTTTGTTTTCCAACTTGGCATTCTCCACGCACTGTGTTCAGCTCTCCTGTAATCTCAGGGATTCCTTTGACTAGTTGTTCTGAAGCAATTCTTTTGAGGATGCTCAGGTTAAGGAGTCCCATCCTCTCGTGCCATGACTTTATCTCTTCTATCTTTATCATAAGACAAGTGTATACATAGATTATTGTAGCATTCTCTGGTAAGTAGCAATTATTGGCAGACCATGTACTCTTCATTATGCATCTCCCATCTGCATCGAATACTTGACAGATCTTTTGGGTAAAATTAAAGAAGTGCATACCGTCACATAGGTGACTTATGCTGATGAGATTTGCTTTCTGTCCATCCACAAGCATCACATTTTATAGCTTGGGCAACCCGTGCACGTCTAGAGTCCCTTTGCCGGGAACTTTCCCCTTTAATCCATTGCCAAACGTCACGTTCTGTTCCTTGCAGGGTTGAACATCGATTAACAAGACTTTATTCCCTGTCATGTGTCCCGAGTACCCACTGTCGAAGACTAGCTACCTTCCTTAATTGACTTTGATGAGCTGTAGGACACATAAGCATATTGTCTACTATCTGTATTGTATCTCCGATGACTGTCATGGGATTGTCTTTATGGTCTCCAGTATTTGTTCAGAATAGGACAGACATGCTGGAGTGCTAAACTTGATCACAGAAGTAACACCTGTGCTTGTTCTGTGGAATTCTACCTGGGTGTTGTAGAGGTTGCTGTAGCATTTTCTGTCTCTTTCTTCTGGGAGTTTTCTTCTGTGTCAGTTCTTACTGTTTGTCTGGCAATTTCTCCCTCTGCACCACACGATGAGAATCTTCTGGCATCTGGGCTTTGACAAACGTTGTCATTCCTGTTCCCACTTCGCCCGTTGATGAGCGGATAAATGCAATGACCTTAGTGGCCCGAACAAAATATGGATGAATTCCGGTCGATCGAGAGCAAAAACGAGTAAGATTGGAGCAAGCTGCAAAAGTGATTCGCCCAGGAAGAATTTGATTTGCCTAGGTGGGTGCACGAATCACTTTTGATTTGACCAAGTTGGCCGACTCACCTCTCAACCGCCCAAATCAACCTGACTCGAGGAGAATTTTGACCAATGTTGACCGAATCAAAAGAAGGCTTGAGCGGATCAAATGTGATTCGCCCAAGAAGAAGAAGTATGCTGCTCGGATCAGCTTGACTCGAGAAAGATTTCAACCGATTGACCAAGGCCTGACCAAATCAATTGAAGAGCTTGGCCGAATCAAAAGTGATTCGCCCAAGGAGAAGTGACTCGCCCAACCCAGAAACTCACTGAGACTTTGATAAAACACTCTTCACGAATCAACTCATTAAGGCTACCCCGAATCAAAAGTGATTCGGGCACGACGAGTGAATTGATAATTTTTGAAGAGTTTAAATAGAAAGAGATGAAAAATTAGAAGAGGCTTTTTCCAGAAAACAGAAACCGTAGACGATTTCTCTTGGAGGACTTGAAGAATTATCGAGGATTCGGAGAAGCAATCAACAATTGGAGATTCTACATCATTCCTCTACTCAACCCCTACTAGTTTGTCTTCAATTGGTGAACAATTTCAATTAAAAACTATGTCTTGTATTGAATTCACCATGAGTGAGTAGTCCCATAGTAGTTGGGATCCTTATGGATCTCTTAGATTAGATTGTAACGCAAAACATGCAATTTATTATTATGAATGAGGTTTGATTGATATTTCTCATGCTTTATCTTCATGTTAATTTTATGCGCAGCAAGTGTTTGACCAACTCCTAAGGATGAAATGAGAATTGAACTTAGGATGTTTAGAAGATCAAGCATGTTTATTTTAGATAGTGTTTGTGCGTGGGAGTGACATTCACATTCTATTAGGCTAAGTATAGAGCGGACTTGAGTTAACTATTGATAGACCGAGAGGTTAAGATTAGGACTTCTCAAGTGTGTTTCTTATGAAAAAGGGAATCGGCTACGTCTTAGCCAAGACGTTAAACTAGGTTGGTGAGTACTTATGCTTTTATTTCTACTTGTTTGTAGTACAGAATTGTGTTAGATTTTGTGTTGCGCAATGCGCCAAATGTTTAATTAGTGGTTTAAGGGATTCTATGTTTTTGTGCCCTCGAATTACCTTTTTGGTTTGATTATCGATAAGTAGAAGTTTTAAGCGTGGGGTAATCGGTTTGTTAGAACTAGGTAGTTCATGAATGTCATATTTTTGACAAACAAGACAAAGACCTCGGCTGTGATAGAAGGTGTAACAGTATCCATCAGACAGGAGCTGTAATAATATCAATCGGAGATATGCGAATATAGTGTATCATCAAAGCAATATTTAAAAGATATTTCGAAGATATTCAATTTTGGATTCTAGGCTTCGAAGATCAGATTCTGCGTTATTCAAATTAGATTCGCTCCGGATTACGAAAAATATGATCGAACATTATCTCTTTTCCAAAGATGAAAAATAGCGGATCTATTCTATTTATGCGGAGCTTAAAGATTGCAGAAGTTACCACGACTACTGAAATTATTGAACGGAGGCAGAGAAGCTACAGACCGCCGATTATCATATGAGATAGTCGGAAAATTGACAAAGCTAAAGCGTCATCGCCGTGAGCTGAAGAATAGTGTTGAACAGACTTAAGGTCTGACATTCTCGGGAAGAGAATTACCGATTTACGGGAGGCAAATCGAGGTGTGAAAAGGAGATCTCCGTTTGAGGGAGTCAGATGCACTCACATTAGTTCATCTACATAATGGTAACTATTGAAGATAAGTTACTTAAAGATCTGTTGTACTTGATCGAAACTTGTGAAGTGATTGCCACTTGGGGTTCCGAGTAACCCCAACACCCCCCTCCCCCCCGAGTAGGCTCGGTGAGCTGAACAGAATAAACATATCCTGTGTCGTTTATTGTTCTTCGTACTGTTTACATTACAATTAACAATCACCAAAACACAATCTGTTAAAGCTTTGTGAAACAGTTAACAAGCGATCTTGAACAACCCAAGTATAACAGTCGTTTAACTTTCACGGTTGATGTTAAGGTTGCTTCTTTGTTTGTCATGACTTGTGTTGGTATTCTTGTTATGTAATTTGACGCGCTTTGCCGTGATTATTTTTTGCATGACAGGGTTTTCGAACTTGTGTTGTTTTTTATTTATCTGGCATTTTTCCCTTAGAAAATTGATTCACCTAACCTTGGTCTAGTCGAATTCTGCTCTACACGAATCATGGCTGATTCGACCAAGGCTATTTCACCACTGCTAGTTTGATTCGGCCTACCTGGCTGAATCACTTTTTTTGCTTTGCCCGTATCACTTTGTATTAGGGGAACCTCACGCTATCTGAGCTAGTTTGATTTGACCAGGCTATGGTCGGATCGCTTTATATGCACCTCGAATCAATTCTGATTCGGGCAGTTTTTTGCAAAACTGTTTATGGTTGACTTTGGGAAATTTCCAACTTTACTTGCATTTGTTCGAATTTTTTTTTCAAGCACTATAATACACTAGTTCATGACTTTTGATTTACACGTGCATGTCTAAGTAAACTCATTGTTTGAATTGTCAGGCATTTGTTTTCCAATATTTTGCCTAGCTATATGTTTTGCATTGCCATATATGTCATAGCTAGCTATTTAATCTGTGAATTCAGGTGTTGCGCTAACCTTTTTCTTGAGTTTCAGATTTATCGCAACTGACTATAGCATCATTCATGGATATAGGCCGATGCGCATTTGGCTACCTTCAGACGAGAAAAGTTCCTTCGAACCTTTCTCTTTAATTCTTTTACTTTTTATTGCTTAGGGATTAAGCAAATTTTTAAGTGTGGGGTGTTGCGCTTATTCCTTTATTTGCTTAACAACATGATTCTATGCTATATATTTTCGTTGTGCGCATTATACTCGCATGATTTCTTTCATCCTAGCTTTAAATATATATCACACGAAGTAATGTTTGCTAAGCAATTAAGCAGTATCATTTAAAAAACAAAATTGGGATGAGTTGTGCTTTGAATTCATGAATCGTATCTTTAAGTTGATTCACATTCTTTGTGATGATTTTATTCGCATGATTCGGTGTTTTGACTAGCTTAGTTCGATTTACTTTTGAGCTTTTTCCGTGCATGAAAAATGAAGTCCTGTTTAGCGAACATAAAAATAAATAGATTTCATATAAAAAACCTCGTACTTGTTCTTGTTTGCTTTTAGGTGACTTTAGCATTCCTATTTAGCCTTTGCATTTGTTTAGCTCACACTGCATGCTCCATTATACATCATTTAGGTACATTGTCAAGTATAAGTGTGGGGTCAAATAAAGCATTTGCAGAAAGAGAAAAAAAGGGCGCAAGAAAAAAAATTATATTTTTAAGGTTTTACAAAAGCCGAGGGTTAGGAAGGTAAGTTCCCCTTTTGAAAGTATTTGTATGAACGCAAGAAAACTAAACCCACTTAATTCTTGACTTTCTGCCTTTTCCACAAGTTCTTTTGCATTTGTGTGAGTAAGGCATTTGCATTTTGCTTTTAGGAAGCGTCTAAGATATGACCCTCGTAATTTATTACTTAAGCATCAAGACTTGTACGAGTGAATTTTAAAATTTTCTATGTCGAAACATCTCTTCTCTTACGGATTTTGATGTATAGTCTAAAACTTGAGAATGAGTTTGTTGTCATGAGCTTATGGACTTGCCCTTAGCAAGCATATGTGATTGACTCGACAAAATTTTTGTGTAAGCGACGCTTTTCTTCATACTACTTGGATAGGAAACTGAGCGGTAATTTGAATTTGACGAATGCTAGTTTTGATATCGATTCTATGAATATTTGTTGTCGCAATAAATTGAATGATTCTAAGAGTTTGCGCGAAGTGAGTGATTTGCACAACTCTATTATTATGTGGGCTGATAAGGAACTAAGTGCTTTGCAAACTATATATGGATTTTGAACTCTTATGGATGACTGCGAGTAGAATATGTGAGTATTCCTATTCTGAAAACCCTCACGAGACTATAACTCGTCCACTAGGGTAGCCTAGGGGTTTAAAGGCTTGATGCATACGCTAAATGCATCCGTGATTCCTACGACAGTGAGTTAGGAGTAGATTAATTTTCTTTATTTAGCTATTTTTATGTTATGTTACATGAGTAGGGGATCGATGTGTTTTGTGTGAGTAAGATTTGCTACGTGCTTTGATACTATCATATATGATCTAGCATCTTACGCTCTGCTTGACTTGTGCATATACTTGTTCGGGATGAACAAGACTCAAGTGTGGGGTGTTTTGATGAGCGATCAAATAACCTTAAATTTGTTTGTATTTTTTACTTTACTTCTTTTTTGTTCTTTTATTTTATACTTGTATATACTTGTACCGTGATTGGACTAGTATTTTTACTACCACAATTTCGACAACGTTCACCCGTGTAGCCAAGACCTGATTTTCCACCTCCATATCTTTGGTAGGATAAGAGATCGTCGAGGCTGCTTGATCCACTGTTGAGCATCTTGGTAGTTTTCTTATGCAAACTGACTTCTTCCATTACTGCAGCATACTCTATCTCGCGTTGGTCTGCCTGGTCTTTCATGGAAGTGATGGTCTTTAGTAATTCCTCTCGTATGATTTCCAATCGCATATTTTTGAAAACTATCCCTTGTTGATCTGAATGACTTGTAACCACTTCTCGTGTAGCAGGGAGAAGTTTCTTCCAATTGACTCCTCAGTGATTTCCTATCTTCTGTTCAGAGTAACATTCCTATCTCGCGTTAGAGCAACATTGCTCTTCTTTTCAGAGTCATATCTTCATCGCTCTAGTTTGCAGCCAAGGACTTGTTCGTTGTTCTTCTGATGATTTGGAACTTCAGACTGCCTATGACCAAAACCTTCACACTCCCAGCACTGTACTCCTTTCTGTTTGTCCTTCTTATCTTCTATGTTTTGTTAAGCATCCTTGTATCTTCCTATCTTCTCTATATTTTCTCCTCTCCTGGATTGGTTTCTACCACCTGATTGCTGATCTACATACAAGGGTTTTTGATTTGAGTTTTTCATAAACTTACCAAAGTTCTTTGTAAGTAATGCCAGTTGCTACATTAAGTCATCTGGTGCGGGTTCCTTCCCATTTGTCTCTGCCTTTAGTCCGATGTTCTTTCCAACGGTTGGTATAGCATCCTCTCTAGCTTCATCTTGAATTGTCTCAAGGGTCCAATCAGAGCTTCCACCCTCATGTTCTTAATGTCTTGTGCTTCTTCTATGGCGGTGACCTTCTTGTCAAACTTTGAAGTCAGGGATCTGAGAACTTGTCTCACAAGTTTCTCTTCTTGAATCGGTTCTCCGAGAGCATACGCTTCATTCGCTAGGTCACACAGCTTTGCATTGAAATCAGTGATGGTTTGGTTTCAAACCTCGAAGTGATCATCTGAATTCTTGAAAGTCTTCACCTTGTCCATTCCTTCATGTGTTGTCTCCAGTGTATCCCATGCTTGTTTTTGTTGCAGTTTGAGATAAGTCTGAAATTGTTGGCATCACAGCAGTAAAAATTGCATTAAGGGCTATAGCTTCCTCTTCTAATCCATTTGTCTTAGAAATTTTTCTGAGCAACCATTCTGATAATTGCATTAAGGGCTATAGCTTCCTCTCCAATGCTGTCGATGGCCAGTGGATGCGACCATTCTGATATCACAGCTCTCCAAACTTTTTCTTCTACAGCCTTCAGGAAGGCCTTCATGCGGGCTTTCCAGTATCCGTAGTTTCCTCATTCAAGCAGCAGTGGTCTGCTTGTGCTTTGTTCTTCCTTCATGTTCACCGTAGGAGTCAGCAACGCTTGCCCGGATCACACTCTGTGTTTTGAGTGATCTGCTCTGATACTAATTAAAATGAGCGATGCTGATGACGGGATACATCACTTTGCTATAGCAACCTCTGGGTCACTTTGCGGAATTTCTTAACTTCGACCAAACCTTGTCAAATGCACAAGCTTTGATTACCAAGTTTGGCAATTGCCTACGTCTGCGGAGGACTTTTCTAGAGTCCTTAAGATTCCACTAAACATGGTTTATAGTACAAGGATATTAGAACTCAGCCTATGATAGTTCAATCTTTACTTCTAACTTAGCTAGAATCTACACTCAGTCTGATCACACAGACTAGCTTACACTGTCTACCCGCTTCACTAAGATAACTACAGATCTGATCGTACAGACTTAGCCTATACTCTTACAATGTGTAATAGGAAGATGTTATAGCAACTTAAACTGTCAAGTTATAGTAAATTCTATCCATGGCTCTCCATGCACTCTCTACTGAGCAGTCGAACTCTCTAACCTCTTCTCCCTAGTTGCTCAAACATGCTCAAACTAACATTTTCTCTCCTAAAAAAATCTCTCTTCTCGACACACAGCTCCTCAAGAGAACATCGTTGCCACCAAACCCGACTCCATCGATTGCCACCACTATTTAACGATATCATTAGTCCGATTCCGCATGCTTTCAACCTATTCGAGTCGACGTTTCACAATTTCCAAATAAACCTTAGTCTCAAAATTATGATTTTAATCTTTGCTAGGTTTGAATCTAAAATCAAAACTTGATTATGTATTCATTAGTTTTGTTTGGTGAAAATGTTCAAAAAATCAGGCTTGTGGTTACACAAATTTTTTGATTGTTGGTAGGCTCGGTTCTGAATGTGGCTGAGCTAGGCTTTTGCTCAAATTGACACATGTTCACTTTTGTTTTTGGTGAAAAAAGGTTTGCAAGAAACCAAGTGTTTGTACGCATATGATCAAGTTTCGTATGCTCTTTGTTTTTATTTTTGTGGTTGACTATTAATTTTTTATAATGATAAAAATAATTTTAATATAATTTTAATGGGAAATCATAAACCATGAAAGGGTCATGTCGATGCGGGATATATTGAATATTTTTATTCCCCATGAAGAAGATTTAAAGAACCTCAAAGGTTAGATGAGGCAGGTAATGACACTTTAAATAATCTATAAATTAAGTAGAGATGGTGATAAAGATATAGAATGATGATGTTTTAGAAGTGTATCAGCATTGAAATTCATATGTCTGTCCCACTGTGACTATTCCACTGCTCTATATTAGGTGTTTTACAATACTCAAACTGATAGTGTTTCGATAGTTGTTAGTAATAGCATAAACGGTACGATGAAATGTAAAAGACACAAGACATGGTTACCCTGTTCAGATCCACGTGCCTACTCAGGGGGGATTTTTCTGAATCCCAAGTGGAAAGCACTTCAGTAATCAAACGATCGAATATAATAAATCTTACGTAACATGACTCCCTCTGTTACAACTATGTAATTGGACTACGGTGAGTGCGTCTGACTCCCTCAGACTGAGATCCCTCTCTTATCCACCTCGATCTGCCTCCCGCAGATCGGAAGTTCTCCTCCCGAGAACTCAAGCTCTTCACCGAGTGTTTGCTTTTACAGACTATTAGTACAGCAATGAAACAACCTGTAGTTATCTTCGAGTGAGCTCCACTTCAGCCCGATCTTCAATGATGATTAAGCTCACTCCCGATTTATTCTTCCCCACAAATTTTATCTTTGCTTATGGAATTATCGATACTCCTTGCACTACTGGTTCCCTCCTGTATAATCTTGTCTTCTACGTAGATATTGTTCCTCGAGATCCATCAAATATACCATCATATTGTGTATAGTATACATCCCAATCTTGCGAATATCCGATGGTCATACTTTCCTATTGTGCAACCCAATCTCCTATATATCTGGCCGCCTTGAGATTTCATCATAATCTTCAGTCTATCCTTGACTCTATTTTAGGAAACCTGAGCAAGACAATATCCTTGACAATATTGCTAACAATCTGCACGCGCCTATGTTCAAGCTAACTCTGGCTCACCTTCTGATTCAAGCTTGAACTTCCTTGGTCTTGTGAACCTTGTTGGTCTGCTTCGATACCCCTGATACAGATTACATACTCTTGACTGATCCAGACTTTGATTGCCAAAACATGCCACGCACATCCATGGGACACATGGAATTAACAGGCATAACATGTGGAAGTCGGATGCACGAATCATGCCATTTACTGTGAAGGGTGGATTTTATCTATGGACATTTGTGCAAAATATGAAAGTAGTCATAGACTCTTGACCCCACTGATTGACAGATATATGAGACACACACATTTCATCTCATACAGGTAGAGATGTAGTGACCCTACATGATGTAGGGGTCATTACAACTGATGATGCAAGTATGGCAGGTTGACAAAACCAACATAAGTGAACAAGGAGCTGCTGCAGCTCAATCAATCAAACAAGCCAGCCAGCAGCAGATACAGCAGGGGATGCTGCAGCAGGTGCTGGTTCAAGTGCTGTATCAACTGTCTAGAAGTTTTGTGCTGGGTGCGTTTTGAAGGTATGGCAGCTGTGTTCTTGCTCTTAGAAGAATTTCTAAAATGCTGTTGAGCATATTCCAGCAAGGTTTACTGGTCAGAGAAGGAGTTTTGCATTGAAGATATTAATCAAATCTAATCTCCTAGATTTTAGGAGATAATTGATCTTGTGGGTCAATTGCCTAAACCTGGAAATTGCTTAAAGTGGTGTGGGTATTTAAGCAGAAGGTGTTAGGGCTGAAGAGGATGATCGAAGCTGAGTGATACACGAGAGTAGACACAGATTTCAGAGAGAGGATTTTCTGGGTGCTACGGACGTTATTCTTCGATCAAACACACACGGGCAGAGCGTTGAGCGCAGAGCTGTGGTGAGCATTGCAGAAGAGAATCAGGTATTGCAGAGACTGATTTGTGCATTGATCTGGAAGCCAATTCAGAGTTGTGGAGCTTGTTGGTTGATCAAAGGCAGTCGCGGACGGGTGGAAGGCTCGGTGGAGGTTCGTGCTGAAGAACTCACTAGTGGCAGGTGGTCACTGAGTGAGGGGGAGTTACTCAGAGTGTGCAGCGCTCTTGGAGTGGTTCGATCGGCTCGGCAGGAGGCCTTGGAGCGACGCGGACATTGTGCTTCAGCTGTGTGTTACAGCTGTTGCTGCAGCAACCCTGCTGAGTAGTGTAGTATAGAATAGGCTAAGTTCTTTGAGAGGATTGTAGCTATTCTAGACTGACATATTGTAGAGGGTGTGCTGACACAAATCAGAGCTTGTTCTGATTGTGTTGTGTGATCCACACGGGGTTAAAGTAGCATAGGTTGTGTGCGTTGTAACCGAGTGTGCTTGGAACCTTTGGTTGAGTGGATTGAGGACTGGAGAATAGTCCTCCCCAGACGTAGGCAGTTTGGCCGAACTGGGTGAACAAACCTGTGCCTTTGTTCATTGCTTGCTGAGATTATTTCTGGTGAACAAGAGTGTGCTGCAGTAACTGCTAGTTCACAAATCTGCCTAAGTGAGACGCTGTGAAATTTCAATTGGTATCAGAGCGGGAACTCGACACACAGAGTTAAAAGATCCTACAGTGTCTCTGAAGAAGCCAAGACAATGAAGGAAGGACAGAGCACAAGCAGACCTCCATTATTGGAAGAGAGCAATTATGGATATTGGAAAGCTAGAATGAAAGCCTTTCTCAAGGCTATTGATGAGAAGACATGGAGAGCTGTTGTGATTCAGTGGTCTCCCCCAATCACCATGGATGAGCAAGGAGTGACAAGAATAAAACCTGAAGAGCAGTGGACTGCTGAAGAAGGTGCTGCAGCAACCGGTAATTCAAAGGCTCTGAATGCAATTTTTGCTGCAGTTGATGCTAATAATTTTAGGTTGATCTCAAACTGTGACATGGCCAAGCAAGCATGGGAGATTCTGCAAACTGCCCATGAAGGAACTGATAGAGTGAAGCTGTCAAGACTCCAGATAATTGCCACACAATTTGAGAATCTGAGGATGCTGAATGAAGAAACAGTCACTGAGTTTAATGCTAAACTCTGTGATCTTGCAAATGAAGCTCATGCTCTTGGTGAGCCCATCCCTGAAGAAAAGCTTATCAGAAAGGTTCTCAGATCATTGCCCACAAAATTCGACATGAAAGTGACAGCTATTGAAGAAGCGCAAAATGTCAGATTCATGAGGTTGGAAGAGCTGATGGGGTCTCTCAAACAATTTGAGATGAAACTGGTCAAAGAGGACACCACTTCCAAGGACAAGAATGTTGGATTGAAAGCTGAAGCAGAAATCAAGCAGACAGTTCCAGATGATTAGATGAGCATGCTTGTTAAGAACCTTGGGAAGCTTCTGAAAAACATGGAATCCAGAACTGAGAGAAGCTCTTCCTCGCGAAGACAATTCAGAAGGGGCAGTGAAAGAAAGAGGAAAGGGAAAGAACCAGTTCAGGATGAAGATGATAAGAAAGAGATGAAAAAGGGAGTTCAATGCTGGAACTGTGAAGGGTATGGACACATTGAGGCTGATTGTCCAAGCAAACCCCTCAAAAATTCAGAGAAAAAGAACAATAAGTCCATGACAGCAACATGGAGTGACTCTGATGAAAGTGATGAAGAGAACTGTGTTGTGCTAACAAGTGTTTCAGATGTCAACCTCAGGGAGCCAAAGAAGGTAGAAATTCATTATGGAATTGAAGTCTCTGAAAGTGAGGATGAAGAAGACTCATCTGACAGTCTTGCTGATCTTCTGAGGAAGGTACTGAAACAATGTGAAGCAGTTCTTCAGACTAATCAGGCCGTGACTGACAGAGTCAATCTCTTGGAAGAAGAATGAAGGAAAGGTCTACTCCCATTTGACAATCAAGTTACTATTCTAAAAAGAGAAGATTCAGAAAGATAGATTTCTGCTGGGTCCTCTCCAGCAACAGTCAAGTCAGCTGATCCGCAGAGTAATATCCTGGACGAAATACTGTCTTACCAAAGACTTGGAAAAGGGAAAACAGGGCTTGGATATACTGGCGAAGAAAGCTCTAGAGGGACAGTTTTCATTAAAGCTTCAGCTGTTGAGACAGATGAGAATAAGAATTCAGATAGCTCCTCAAAATCTGCAGACAAAGATGGAACTCGACATGTGAACAAGAGGATGCTGCAGCATCGGGGAAAACACTCTTCTCAATCAAAACAAAAGGCTCAGGATAAACGGAGCCCTGAAACAAGTGTTGGGAACCGGAAGTTCAACTCCATTCTGAAGCAGCAGCACAGAACCTGCTCAGCTGGAAAAAGGGGAGCAAAATCCAGAATTAGCTCATACTGCATAAAGACTCCGATTCATGTTGCTTCTCACAAAGGTCTATGCTTGAAAGAATCACAGAGGAGGATTGCTAAGACCGTTGCACAAGGGGACTGGATTACTAAAAACAAAAGTAAATCTCAGGTGTTACAAATATGGAAACCCAAACATGACAAACAAAGAGTTTGGAGGCTGGAAGATCAGAAGAAGAAAAGCTCTGGTGTATCTCAAGTGGGGGTGAAGAAAGTTCCACCAGAATTTTTGAAGGATCCGCCTAGCAAAGCTGCAGTTTGAACTGAGCAGGTGAACCAGCTCGCATGTGCTATAGCAAGCGGGTCAAGAATAAGCTTGTTCACATGTGTTGGCTGCTGAGGATGGAAAGAGATATATTTGCACATGGGAGGCACGTGTCTTAACAATTTCAAAAAGAAAAAGGAAATAACGGGTAAATATTTTCTAGGGCAAAGATCAAGAGCAAAGGGCGTCTCAAAAATCTCTGCCGATCATCCCTTGTGCACTCCTCAAACCCTCCACATCTCTGCAAAAATGGTGAAGACACGCGAGTTGAAGAAGAATCTGGCAGCAGACAGGCAGGGCAGGTCTGAGAGAAGGACCAAGGCACGCAACGAAGACCCTGCTCAGCGGCTGGATGTAGTGGTGTGGGAACCAGCTCCTCTTTTTGTGTCGCATAACAAGCCTGTTTCTCCCGCAGAAACACCCCAGAAGAGGAGGCGGCTGGTACGTGATGGAGAACCTGTCTCCAGTACTGCTGTGCTGCCAGAAGAGGCTGTGACTGAAGTTGCCTCTGAAGAAGAACAAGCAGCAGAGGCTGCTGTAGCAGCCTCTGCAGAAGAGGAGTACAGATCACTCGTCATGTCCCCAGGCATTATTGGTGAAGGGGTTGAAACAGTTGCTGTGTCCCCTGAACAAGAACCTGCTACAGCACATCCTCCTTCTTCAGACAAGGGAAAAGCCCCTATCCTGATCCCAGGCTCCAGTAGTGAAGGATCATCCAGTGAAGAAGAAGAAGAAGGATCTCTTGGCGGACCCTCTGAGAGAGGACCTACAGCTGAAGATTTATCTGCCCTCACAGTCGGAGGTACATGGTTCAGAAACAGAAGCGCCTCTCAATCCTGGAGTGCGGTTGAGAGGAAACATATTGTGCATGAGAAGAGACTGGTCCAAGAAAAGTACAGATCAGCTGCTATGATTCAGCTTCTGTCAGAGGTAAATCTTCTGAAGTCTCTAACCTTTCCTCTCCGTTTCAATATTATTCTGGTTAGAGAGTTTATTGTGAATATGGAAGAAAAATTTGGAGAGGAAGGAGCTGATGAGTATGGGAGAAGCTGGGTACGGGGTAAGCAAGTGGTTATTACCCCTGAAATTATTGATGCATTTCTGGGGATTCATGAGAATGCGAGAGCTCCCACTGATGTTAAGCCAGAATTTTTGGCGAAGATTCTGACCGGGGGAGTGTGCCTGTCTTGGGGTGGCCCTAACCTTAGTGCTGCTGAGCTTACCTCCAAGTTTGCTTTGCTATATCATCTTGGTGTAAGGAACTGGATCCCTAGCTCACACAGAGGGAAGGTCAACAAAGATTTTGCTAACCTTCTCTATTCGATTGGAAAGAAGAGGAAGATCAGCCTGGGAAGTGTTATGTTCCCTCAGCTTGCTACTCATGCCGGGAGTGCCTCCTCCAGCAAGCCTATTGTGCTGCCCTCCCTCATTTATGGGATCATGGTCTCTCAGCTCCCAGAGTTTGGAGCGATTACTGATGGCTTATCTGAGGAGCTACAGGTCTTCACTGTTGATCACAAACTATTTAAGGGAAAACATGCAGTGGATGTGGCCTATGAGGATCTTCTTATGGTTGGTTCTTCAGCTCCAGCTCCTCTGGAGGAATCTCTTCCCCCTGCTGCAACAATTCAGTCTGCTCTCCGTGCCAGGATTGTGAGCCACCTCCGGTCTGAGCTGGCTATACTTGAAGCTGAAGCCAAGAGGAGGGATGCTAGGCGCGGTCAGATAAGAAGTCTCCTCAGAGACCTGGAGTTTCCGGCAGATGATGAGCAGGCTCCTTGAGCATCTATGACAAAAAGGGGGAGAAGAAGATTAATACTGCTACTGTTGATGAGCATTTCTTTTACTGGCCCTGCGTGGTCATTATGCTATGGCCGAGTGTGGCCTTTTATACTTACTCTCTCAAATGTTTTTTTTGGAGTAATTAGTGCTTGGTTTTCTTTCGGTTCATCGGAGCGTGCTTTGGTTTTGTCAAAATGCCAAGGGGGAGATTGATGATGCAAGTATGGCAGGTTGACAAAACCAACATAAGTGAATAAGGAGCTGCTGCAGCTCAATCAATCAAACAAGCCAGCCAGCAGCAGATACAGCAGGGGATGCTGCAGCAGGTGCTGGTTCAAGTGCTGTATCAACTGTCCGAATAGAAGTTTTGTGTTGGGTGCGTTTTGAAGGTATGGCAGCTGTGTTCTTGCTCTTAGAAGAATTTCTAAAATGCTGTTGAGCATATTCCAGCAAGGTTTACTGGTCAAAGAAGGAGTTTCGCATTGAAGATATTAATCAAATCTAATCTCCTAGATTTTAGGAGATAATTGATCTTGTGGGTCAATTGCCTAAACCTGGAAATTGCTTAAAGTGGTGTGGGTATTTAAGCAGAAGGTGTTAGGGCTGAAGAGGATGATCGAAGCTGAGTGATACACGAGAGTAGACACAGATTTCAGAGAGAGGATTTTCTGGGTGCTACGGACGTTGTTCTTCGATCAAACACACACGGGCAGAGCGTTGAGCGCAGAGCTGTGGTGAGCATTGCAGAAGAGAATCAGGTCTTGCAGAGACTGATTTGTGCATTGATCTGGAAGCCAATTCAGAGCTGTGGAGCTTGTTGGTTGATTAAAGGCAGCCGCGGAAGAACTGACGGGTGGAAGGCTCGGTGGAGGTTCGTGCGGAAGAACTCACTAGTGGCAGGTGGTCACTGAGTGAGGGGGAGTTACTCAGAGTGTGCAGCGCTCTTGGAGTGGTTCGATCGGCTCGGCAGGAGGCCTTGGAGCGACGCGGACATTGGGCTTCAGCTGTGTGTTACAGCTGTTGCTGCAGCAACCCTGCTGAGTAGTGTAGTATATAATAGGCTAAGTTCTTTGAGAGGATTGTAGCTATTCTAGACTGACATATTGTAGAGGGTGTGCTGACACAAATCAGAGCTTGTTCTGATTGTGTTGTGTGATCCACACGGGGTTAAAGTAGCATAGGTTGCGTGCGTTGTAACCGAGTGTGCTTGGAACCTTTGGTTGAGTGGATTGAGGACTGGAGAATAGTCCTCCCCAGACGTAGGCAGTTTGGCCTAACTGGGTGAACAAACCTGTGCCTTTGTTCATTGCTTGCTGAGATTATTTCTGGTGAACAAGAGTGTGCTGCAGCAACTGCTAGTTCACAAATCTGCCTAAGTGAGACGCTGTGAAATTTCAACAACAATGTCAATTAATGGCAGGTCTGTCATAGGAAGGAATGACCTCTAGAATTAGGATGAACTTTGCATCGCTACATTGGACTCATTCCCAATTGGGGTAAGCCTGTGTATCAGTGCACTACACTTGGTCAAAGAATCACAGGAGAGGTGTTCCAGAAGATTTTATAAGAGAATTTCTTTAGAGATACGACCAGGGCATACATATGATATATGCTTGATACATTACTTAAGCTGGACGGCTCAGTAAAAGACCTGCCCATATACTATCTATTTTGTTTGCTCAATCTTGATCGAGTCATGTCGTATAGCTTGGGCACGTCTGTATTGGCATTTTTATATAGAAAAATGTACAGTTCTTGTGAGGTTAGGCACTGAAAGTTGAGGGGTACACCATCAATAAAGAAGAAATGACCAGCGTTATTGGTGACTTGTATCAACAGAATTATCTTTCTTCTGCCGAACCTGAACGAGCACTTTGTGCACACAGTTTTGCAATTGCTTACATCTGGGGAGGACTACTCTGAGTCCTTAAGATTCCACTTTTATCCATTAAAGTACAAAGGCTATAGTTCCCAACCTATGCTAGAGCAGCCTCTACTTCTAACCTAGCTAGAATCTCTACTCAGTCTGATCACACAAACTAGCATACTTACACTGTCAAGACACTCCAGTAATAGGACGCTACAGCTCTCAGACTTAGCTTATTCTAAAACAATATATTACGACAGGATGCTATAGCAACTTCTGAACCAAGTTGCTCTCCCAGTCTACGAGCTCTCCCAGTCGCTTCAATCTAACTTCCGCGAGTTCTCACAACTCCGGTGACGCTCCCCCTTGATCAATGATCTCCATTCAGCGTATGGGGACGTTGCTCTACACTCCGATCGTCCGTGATTGCGGCAATTGACGATTCTTCAACGGCTGATGTACTTGATCTTCAACGAGTCTCCTCTCTAGTTGAACTTGCTAATCAAACGTCTATCAGATTCATCCAGTCCTGATCTCTCTCCGCCTTAGCCGTTACAGCACACTCTAGCTCTTCGCTTATCACTCTTTATTTGTGTGTGTGTTCTTCCGTAGAGGCGCTGCACTTATATAGTGGCAGCCCTTGAAGGATTAAAGAAATCCTAGTCCTAGTCTTACTAGGATTTAGGCGCTTTCCAAACTCCTTTTTAGTAGTCCAAGATCTATCCCAAGATCTTAAAAGTTTGTTCAGATATTGTTGTAATAACCTTCTTTCCAAAAACTCTTTTTGGAACCATATCTTTAACTCAAGCTTGTTGAGTTGTCTGAGCAATCTGTTGCTGCTGGAATTTCCTAAAACAATTAGGAAACACTTGCCAACAGCTGAACCTTTGAATTTGAAAGGCTCCCGAAAGTCTGTGGATGCTGGCCTTCACGATGCTCCAGCTGCTATCCTCACAGGTTGCTGTAGCATCTTATTAGATCAACTTGTAGGCATTTTGTAGTCTTCAGATGCTCCAACTGATGTCTCCACAGGATGTTGTAGCATTTCGCTAGATCACCTTTTACAAATTTTGTCAAGGATGTCAAATGCCTTAACAACATACATGGGCATGGGAGCACATGCACTTAGATCGCCTAGAAACCGTACTTAGTCAATTGGGAATGCCTGTATTGAGTTATAAATAAGCCGTACATTACTTGTAATTTACATTTTATTAGTTGTTAATAGTTTAATTTCACAATTCTTTCATTTTCTTAATGTTTTTCACCTTGAATTATATGAGATAAGCCCAAAACATACATTGAGATCTTGATAGGTACCGGAAAATCAGATTGGATAAAACACTCTGAAGAGATATAATAGCAAAACATTGCCCAGTTGACTCTTGAATCAAAGTCAAATCTTGGCCCAAGGTAAATGCTCTACTACTACTAGACTACAATGACTAAGACACTTCTAAAATAATTTCTTGGATGCCCAAAATACGTTTGGCCACCCCTCTTATAGTATTCAAGTGGCCTTTCTTTGGTCTTCTTAATGCTCTCATTATGACATTTGCATTCTTCCTCTTCAATGACCATTTGGCTCCCTCTTGTCTCTTCATGTGCCTCTAGGGCAAACTTGTCTTGTGTAGTAAGCTTTTCTAGCAGGTCGGGCTAGCTATTCATGCCTTTGGATTAATGGTCTCTTCACCCTACTCATCCTTGTTTGATCCTTTGCAGCCCATGTCTTTGGCCTTCAGCTACTTTAGTGTGGTTGCGCCCTTGGCCTTGTGATGTTCCATCACTAGTGAGCTCGTGCTCTTTCCCTTGAGATAGTGCAGCATGGGTCAGCTTGTACCCTTGAGGTAGGGTTGTCCGGGTCAGCCCACCTTCTGTTGGCCCGTCTTGCTCGAAGTTATTCGCACAGCCTAGCTTGATGATCTCCGAGGGCGAGTGATGTCCAATGATTGGTCTTTGTTTGGCACAACCTTGGTAACCTCAGCCGAGGTCCCATGAGATACCCTCAACATGTGTTGCTGTTGTATCGACATTGTTAAATTTTCTAAAAAAAGACTGATTTAATAAGGACGCCATATTTAGAGGACATAAGCTGCACCCTTTACAGACATTGATTGGTGTGCTACACTCTAATTACATTGGCCATTTATAGTTCAGCATGTGTGATGTGATCTGTAGATGATATTAGGAGTACGATGTGTGTTGAAATGTGCGCTGCGATATTAGATATCAAATGAAGTTGTTAACATGGTTTGTCATCAAGTTTTTTCTACTGATTAGTGATGTTATTTGTGCTGTGATGTTATCCATTAAATAAAGTTCATAAAAAGTCAAATACTTGTGTTATGAAAGTTGTGCCTTGATGTGTGATGACATTTGTTACAGTAGCAATATGTTATGTCATGTTTCATTAATTGGTGCCACTTATATGTTAAGTATTTTGAGATGGTGAACTCAGCCACCAATCACCAGAAATTACTGAAATTACATATGTGCTACCATGTCGCTTTGCTGCTATTATCAAATTCGTGATGATACTTGTGACGTTATTTGTGCTCCCATGACTCATATACTTTGCGTTGTGATATTATACATCACACAGTAGGGGTAAATAGGTATTGTCCTGAGATTGTAAACTTGTAGTGTGCTGATATTTGTGATGGAACATGTGCATTTTATTATTGTGTGGCGAGGTGTATGGATTTGACAGTGAAGAAGTCATTTGTTTAGTGTTGCCAATGTGAATCAATATTAATATTGGTAATTGTGATAGTTATGTGGTCTGCTGAGATTCTAGAAAGCTGATGCAATAAATTTGAATTGAAGAATGCCGGAAACACTAGCAGTAATGCTTGGAAACTCGTTGAGGGTAGGTATAATTCCCAATCCACAGTTAAAAAAAAAATGAATCAAATGTTAAATCATTACAATACTTATAAGCATAAGTGGACTGCTTGGAATGAAATGAACAAAATAACCGGTATTGCCTTCGACAAATATGGTTTGCCCACATATGAGGAGCTCTAAAGTGAAAGGATGCAACAATTTTTACAGGTATATGTTCATATATTATACCTACCCTAATTTCTAGAAAAAATATTACAAATAAATTTAAATTGCAGAAACACTCAGTGAATGGTGCTGGCAATTATGTTACAAAAGCTGTGCTTCCAGATTTGGATCTATGGGGCCCTATATTTTCAAAAAGATGTGCAATAATGTTAATAGTGTGTCGCCGGCATTAGCGAGAGCACAATCGACATTTGGGAAAGGCAAAAGAAAGGTCGTTGGGGAAGACGACTACTAAGAAGATTCCGGGCATAGTGACTACAAGATCAAAAAAAAAAAGAAAAAGGAAACTAACTTCTTGCTCAAGTTCGAAGATGAAAAACAGCACTGAACTTGACAAAGCATTACGAATATTAGAAATTAGCAATGCGCAAACTCATGAGGAGAAGTTGTATAAATGTGTTACAAACATGGAGGAAGTGAAGTTGCACGGTAATACTTTCATAGCCATGTCCATCAAATATCTCATAAACAACAAGCTTGATCGTATTAGAAATTAGCAATGCGCAAACTCATGAGGAGAAGTTGTATGAATGTGATACAAACATGGAAGAAGTGAAATTGCACAGTAATACTTTCGTAGCCATGTCCATCAAATATCTCATAGACAACAAGCTTGATCGTATGTTTGTCCAATCGGGAATGATGTGAAATCTGACTGCGCTACTGATTGCGAGTTACAGCTTCTCCTGTAGCATTCGTTGTATCTTTCTACAGAATTTATTCTTCTAGCCAAATAAGAATGACACAAATAATTTGTTCACCCAGTTCGGCAACTTGCCTACGTCTGGGGAGGATCACACTCCAATCCTCAAGACTTCACTATCATGGTTTAAAGTACCAAGAACTCTAACCTCTACTTCTCACTTAGCTGAAATCTCTATTCGCAATCTGATCACACAGATTCGCTTCGTGCTACGTACATACTTTCAGTAACAAATAGCTACATACCTGACTCACAGACTTAGTCTATTCTATTACAATGCGTAGTAGATGGAATGTTGTAGCACACTCTGTACCAGAGTTGCTGCAACTTTAGTGGACAACTATTCTAGCACTCTCTGCCACACAGTTTCACACTCCCTGAGTTCTGCAAAACTCAGACCTTGCTCCCCCTCGATCAATGACCGTCTACCAATATCGGGTAGCAGCGATCAGCTCTCCAACAGCTTGCAATGCAACTTGCTTGCAGCAGTTCTCCGAAGCTATTGTGTAATCCTTCAACGAGCCACGCTTTAGTTGAATTTTGCGGATCAACACTAGACCAAACTCAACGAGTACTGATCTCCTCTGCGAATGACACAACTCTATATCTCTTCCTTCTGTGATTCTCTAATTGTGTGTTCTTTGCGATGATTGATTCTCTGTCTTAATTGATCTGCCTCTACGCTTTTCTTATAGATTTATCATTCAAAGCTTTTTAGAAATCCAAACCTCGACGACAGGAATCTTCTCCTGGATTCTTGCGAAGTTGTTGAAGATTACGTTTCCTAAATCGGAATTTAGAATCCTTATCTTTTTGAGTTCCTTCGACTACATGATGACAATGGCAGACCACTTGATGACGTTTGCGGCGCATTTTGAACTTCCGCAACGCTTGCGCACCTCTCCAAAGTCTCTCCATGCGGCTTCAAGATGCTCGGTCATTATGCTCTAGCTTTAAATCACCACAAGTTGCTATAGATGAATCTGTCTTTTGCCAGTTTGCCTCAGCTTTTGTGATCCATAGAGTGCTACAACAGATTCTGGTTCTTTGTCGCTGAATTGTGTTGCTGTTTTGTCAGACTACAGATTGTACTCCAGCTTCAAATCTTCAGGGATTGCTATAGCAGAATCTCACTACAAGAAAAACAGCCAATATCAACAACTTTTTCCATTGATTTTGGCATGTATCGGTTGGAAATGTTGTTATAAGCAACAGATATTTCCGTTGGTATGTTGTAGGTTATAGTTGCGTAGATTTTGTGAAATCGGTTGGTTTTACGATTTTCTCAACAGAAATTTCTGTTGATTAAGCCGATTTAAACAGTTTAAAAAATTAATCAAAACTAACGATAAATTCGTTGGTATTAAAATTGTAGATAAAGTATTTATAAGATGCATTTACCTTTATACCCTTTTATATTTGTTACGAATTTCTAAGAATATTTGCAACAATTTTCCGTTGCCTTTATTAATTTCCTAAAATTTAGATAAATATAAAGTTGACAAACATGTCGTAGCTTTTGTAAGTTGTTGATTATACTATCTAGAAGACACTATTACTATTATAACCTTTTCACAATTCTTACGGATGTATTATATATTTATCACAACTTTTCGGTCGATTATGATGTATTTCACAATTTCCAAAATAGAATTTTTTTTGTTATTGTTGTTATTTAAAATCAACATGAAATTTAATTACAGCCATATATATCATTTAATTCCATAAAATGATTTTATTTATAGATTAATTGAATACAATACAACATGTGTAAAAGTATTCTGGTCTTTGATCATAGATAGAGGTCTTATATTTTGCAGCTCTTCCGAAAGCTTCTTTTTTTGCTTCGCTTTTTAGCCCTCGCATCCGATTTTCAACATGAATGATGACATCTTTGTTCCACTAGCTTTCACTTACTCCGTCTTTGTGCTTGTAGGATGTCTATTACGATGGTAAGATATACATCAATTAACTGAAAAAATGATAAAATTTAAAATTTGGAAAAAAATTACGCGAAACTCCTTCAAGACAGTCTCTTTGAATTTTCCTTGCGTATTTAAAATAGCATCGCGATATGTGAAACATCCAACGGGCCAATGTATCCGCATGATAGCTGACATTGTCCTAGTAGCTGTAGGATTTAGTATGCTGCATCCATTTACAATAAAAAATCAACAAGTCATATAATTAGCATCTTAGAAGTTAAAAAAAAAAACATTAAATAAATACTTACTGTCCTTCAGCCACTTCAATTGATGGGATTTCGAGGAAGGAGGACTTCCATAATCACCCTTGGAATAACTTCGACGCTTGCGTTTAGCACGTGGATTATTCACGTCGCTGCTACTGCCACCAGTTTGAACGGCTTCCGATCCATCAACATGATTTAAGAAAGCCATAATAGCAAGGTAAGCTGCTGAAACACAAATACCACACCACGCGGTTAGAGATTTCACTACGCACAAACTATGCAACATTAAAAAAAATCAGTAACAGTAATTGACAAGTAAAATAACATGTATTATAGAAACGCCGTAAACCCGGCAGCAGGAAGCCAGTAATCACCAGCCACATCAATCGATTCTCTCCGGCAACAGCAAGCCAGCAACTCCCAGCACCCAGCAACAAGCCACACCACACTACCAGCAGCCACCCAGCCACATCGCGAAAAAATGAAAGGGGAAGTGCGAGAGAAAGGGGATATGGAGACATACCTGGTGGGAAGGAGGAGGGAGATGGAGATGGAGACCACTAGAGTTACGCAATTTAGAGAACCATATTCTGTTCTCACTATCTCTAATCCAATGTGGTTAGAGATTTTTAGGGATTTATGTTACCATTTAGTTTAGATTAGGATCTTCTTTCTATATATATGAATATTTTATATGTTTTTTAATCTTTAATTATTCAGATTTTTTATCAAAAATTAAAACAGGGTATATACAAACTTTTCAATAATCTTGGAAACATAAACAGCAATGCATAGAAACTGAGCACATTAATAATTGGTTAACAGCAATGCATAGAAGTTGAGCACAATATTTTTATAAGTTTGATTTTCCTTCTTGAAAAGTCTTGTTTATAAAAGAATATGAGTTGTTTTAGTTTTCTCATGCCATCTAAATTAAGTTGGTTTTAATTCCCTTCATTCTTTCTCAAAGCATACAATATGACATCCATTTACTAATGAGTATCTAAGACCTTAGAGATTTCTCAAAGCAAATAGTGTTCTCAATTGTTCAAAAGCTTGAGAAAAGACACTTGTGTAGGCTTTGCTGTCTTATAGATGTTGTCATATACTTTCTACCTATCATAGTATAATGTATGCATCTCCATTCTTTAATCAGTAATTTAACCACACTTATATGTTGATCGATGGATACACTTGATCACCTTGAGAATCAAAATTTCCTGTCAATGATTTGCACGTACAAAGTTTAACAGTAAGCATTTTGTATGCATCTCCATTCTTATATTTTGTATGTATCTCCATTCTTATATTTTTTATGCATCTCCATTCTTTAATCAGTAAGCAAACAGGTCATATGCAATCTTCACCTTGCTGAACACACTTGATCACCTTTCATTGGCATTAGTTGTCTTTTAGACATTTTATCAAACATGACATATGCAAACAAAAATATTGCAACTGTACACAACACCAGAATTCAGTATAATGATCGGTTGATTTCTTACCGATTATTCGCTTCATTCGATGATGAATTTCGCTCCTCTCCCGAATTTGTCATTGTGTTTTCACCACTGTACTCTCATTTCAGGTCAAGTTATATTAAATTGAGGATTTTTAGTTCGTTTGGAGCAAAATAAGGCAAAACACAAAGATTCAAACGAATACAGACCAAATCTGGACAGATTGACCTATTCGTCATCAAAAGCTTGCCGAAAACATAATTCTTATCCTATTGAGGTATGCTATATCTTGTTGGAAAGGTGACTCGAAGGGCTACAACTTTGTAGTTTACAGCAAGACGTAATTCGAAGGTTTAGATGGTCAAAACAAGACAAGTCAGATTTACAGTGCTGAGTGAACAGTAGCCCGGTTCAAGTAAAAACCGCCGGTTCACTGGTCAAACCGCCGGTTCATTGGTCAAACCGCCGGTTCACTGGTCAAACCGTCGGTTTACTGTTCAAACCGGCCCCAAAGGCAAAATTTCATTTTTCTCTGAAAGGGGGTTCAACGTAGAACCGGCGGTTTATAAGTGAAACCGGCGGTGTGAACATTTAAACCGCCGGTTTGGAACCAAACCGGGGCGATGTGCTAAAACTAAAATAATTAAAATATCAAAGTATAAAAATTCATATAAATACGAATATAATGTTTTTATAAAAAAGATTAGTTATTTTTGTTTCCAAAAAATTTGCCAGCTTAAAATCACACAAGTATTTGTGACGATGTATTTTAAATCCTTTTTGTATACTCAAATATATAGAAACGTGTTGTCGACTAAATGATAGTTAAAGACTATGAATTTTAATATGACAAATATTTGTTGAACATAAAAATAATACTTGCTACAAATTTATTTCCTACCGTTTTCGTTAATACTTATTAATTATGTGGTAATTTGGTTTCTCACGGAAATTCTCCACCAAAATTCTGTTGAAATTAAAAGTAATATTAGTGACGGAAATAGTTCCCACAATATTTGTTGATACTTAACATATTTAAATTGCATGGAATTAAGTTTGAAAACTTTATATTTTCAATTTTCATTACTTACGTAAATTCCTACAATCAACGGCTTTGTAATGAAAATTTACGTAATTAATGAAAATCAACGACTTTGTAATGCATAAGACACTACAAGAAAATGTACTAAAATTTACGTTATAAAAGTAACGGATTTTATGTTGTTGTTTTTATGTACAATGCCAACGAAAATAGGTTGGAACTAATTCCGTTGACAATATGATTTTATTTGCAACAAATATCAGTCGTAATAAAAGTCGTTGATTTTAGTATATTTTCTTGTAGTGTCTTATGCTATTTTGTCAAGGGATGTCATATCTTAACAATCTCCTCCTTCGCATTTTGACAAAACTATAGCAACACTACTTATGATAACCTGGCATATCTAACTAACTATGCTAGATAACTGCTCTAAATATTACAATTGAGTTTAGAATCCATCAACTGAACTAAACAACAAAAATAAACAGTTCTAGGAGCAGGTCAGAGTTAATGTCAATGTTTAACAATCTTGAATATTACAATTGAGTTTAGAATCCATCAACTGAACTAACAAATTACAAGGGCTTTTGTCAATCTCATGGCTGGGCAAGGGCTGCGCTGCTTGCATCTAAGATACTCCAGGTCATAGAGGAGGCTGTTGATCTGCGTTTGCCGCATAAAAATCTTCTTGGCCTTTGCTGTTAGGTATGCACGCTCTGATTTGAGGTGCCTGATCATTCTTTCTCGCGGAGCGTCATCCACGATCTGAGCATGAGCAGCAGGGAGTGCTTCAGGATCCTCTGGATCTTCGGGACCTGATACCAGGGCTGGCTCTCGTTCAGTCACTTCCGCCACATGTCTGCCTTTAAATACATTGAGGTCTAGCAGAAATACCGACGGAGCTCCAGATAATCCTTCAGGGGCAGCTTCCAACTCTTTGTGCTGGCTGATCATGATCTCGTATATCAGAGAGGGAAATCCAATGCACAAATTGGATTTCTGATTGTTGGCATGAGCAGCAATTTGATTGAAGATAACCTGTCCTAGATTTTTTTTCTCCCCAATGTTGAACAATATCAGCCCCATGGCTCTGCTCACCTTGCCTATGTGCGAGTTAGGCATCCAGTTCCTCACCACAAAGGAGTAGAGAATGGAGTACTTGGTTGTCAAATCCGCGGGCTCCCAAATTGTTTGACACCCAACCTTTGCACAGGCCACCAGTGAGCTTTGCAGCTTGGGTGTCAGGGCTCACTTCAGCTGGAGGACTGGCTTTCTCCCTAATCCCCAGATACTTGTTGATCACTGATGGAGTGATCAAAACTCTCAGCCTTCTTACCATGCTTACCCCATACACCAAAATGTCTACTCTCTCAAAATCGCTCAGAATATTTGCTAGGAACTCCTTTACCAAATGTAAGCTATACCTCTTGGTAGTAGTTAAGGAATTTAGTAAATTTACCTCTCTTAGAAGAGTAATCACTTCAGAAACTCGAAATCTTCCCATCTCTAGCATCTTCTCTGGGACTACTATCCTGCGATTTATCACTTCCCATATTCTGGCAAATTTCTTGTTCTTAAACCATATGCCTTGATGGTCAAACCCTAACTCGCTTGGTTTGGTTGGTGGAGGAGGTGCAGATCTTGTCGTGGATGGCTCTGGTCGGGGAATTTGTGCAACCCTGAAGTCATCTAATGCAGTGTCTTCTACTTCTGTTTCTTCATCACTGGAAGAGTCGGCCACTAATGTCTCCTTTTTTTTGGTCACTGGTTCCTTGAAGAGAGCTGGTTCCTCTTCCTCGGCTAACACTTTTTCATCGCCGACAGCTGCTAATGGCTCATCGTCTGACAGTGGAGTGGGTACCACAGCCACCTGTCTGTCCAAACCCTTCTTAGTCCTGACCTCGTGGGAAGCTTCTTTAGAATCTGAGCTAGTACCAGTGGTGGTTGAAGCATCCCCTTGAGCACTCGAGCTGTTACTCTTGTTGGCCGTCAAGAGAGCCTCACCACCTTCTGTAGATTCATTGTCAGCTCTTGTGGTGGATGAAGGGCCTGCGTCTGACTGACCGATTGTTGGGACCTAGGTCACCTCTTATGGGGGTTCGCTCAGGGGCACTACACTTCTCTTTTGCTTTCTGGTGCCTTCCCTACGACTGTCCATTTTGCCACCCCTTGTTGGGACCATTGTGGCTGATTTTCAAAGGACGAGGTTTGGTGGAGGTTGACGGTACCTGAGATGTTTCAAGCCCTAGATCAAAAGCAGTTAACTCGAAAATTTCCCCTTTCTTTCCTTTTTCTTTTCTTTTTTTTTTTTTTTAAAAAAATGGACACGTGTTGACTCCTCCTTGTATTGGGAAATCTCTCAAGGTTACAACCTCATGTAACCAGAGAGTGCTGTAACATTTTCTGTAACTTTCATCTCAAACTGTTTTAGTGAACCAAGCAGTGCCTCTAACCTCATGTTTTTGACATCTTGAGCTTCTTTTATGGCAGTAACCTTCATATCAAACTTAGAGGTAAGAGATTAGATAACTTTTCTTACCACCTTTTCCTCCTGAATTGGTTCTCCAAGAGCATGGGCCTCGTTTGATATATCACACAATCTGGCATTAAATTCAGGGATGGTCTCTTCTTCCAGCATTTTCAGGCTTTGAAATCTTGAGGTGATCATCTGCATTCTAGAGATCTTTACGTCTGTTCCCTCATGACATGCTTATTTTTCCATGTCACAATTGAAGATCAACCTGAAATTGTTAGCATTCACAGCAGCAAATATAGCATTCAAAGCCTTGGAGTTTCCTGATGCTGAGGCTATCTCATCGACGGTCCACTTGTCTTTAGATTTTTTGTGTGCAATTCATGTGTTATCGACAGTCATTGGATGAGACCATTCCGATATGACTGCCCTTCATGCCCTTTCATCAATAACCTTGACAATAGCCTTCCAGTAGCCATAATTTCCTCTCTCGAGCAGTGACGGTCTGCTGGTGCTTTGTCCTTCTTTCATGGTGGCCATAGATGACAGCAACGCTCTCCCGGATCACATTTTGTATGTCGATTGATCGGCTCTGATACCAATTGAAATCTGACTGCTCTCCTGATTGCGAGTTACAGCTTCTGCTGTAGCGCTCGTTGCATCTTTCTACGGAATTTGTTCTTCTTGCCGAATAAGAAAAACAAAAATAATTTGTTCACCCAATTCGGCAACTTGCCAACGTCTAGGGAGGATCACACTCCCATCCTCAAGACTTCACTATCACGGTTTAAAGTACAAAAGACTCTAACCTCTACTTCTCACCTAGCTGAAATATCTATTCGCAATCTGATCAAACAGATTCGCTTCGTGCTACCTATACACTTCCAGTAACAAAATAGCTACAGACCTGACTCACAAACTTATCCTATTCTATTACCATGTAAAGTAGATGGAATGCTGTAGCACATCTGTACCAAAGTTGCTGTAACTTTAGTGGACATCTATTCTAGCACTCACTGCCAAACAGTTGCACACTCCCTGAGTTCTGCAAAACTCAGACCTTGCTCCCCTTAGATCAATGATCGTCTATCAATATTGGGTAGCAGCGATGAGCTCTCCAACAGCCTGCAACACAATTTGCTTGCAGCCGTTCTCCGAAGCTACTATGTAATCCTTCAACGAGCCACGCTCCAGTTGAATTCTACGAACCAACACTAGACCAAACTCAACGAGTACTGATCTCCTCTGCGCACGATACAACTATGTATCTCTGCCTTCTGCGATTCTCTAGTTGTGTGTTATTTGCTATGATTGATTCTCCGTCATCATTGATCTGCCTCTACGCTTTTCTTATAGATTTATCATTCACAGCTTCTTAGAAATCCAATCCTCGGATGATGGGAATCTTCTCTTGGATTCTTGCGAAGTTGTTGAAGATTTCGTTCCCTAAATCGGAATTTAGAATCCTTAGCTTTTTGAGTTCCTCCAACCGCATGATGACAACTGCAGACCACTTGATGACGTTTGCGGCACACCCTGAACTTTCGCTACGCATGCAGCACCTCGACGAAGTCTGAACAAGTACGATTAACAAGCCAAATGGTGATGTACTTGGTCAACATAATGGTGTCCAGACAACTGTTGCGCGACAACAATGGATTAACAGTTCTAGAACTATTGGGAATGACCTTATTTATTTTGGCATAAGGCGGTTAATAATTAGACGTGGCTGATACATTCAAACATTCTCCATCCACGATTCATAAGCATTTTAAACTGGTATCAAAGAATTATCATTTGATATTGTGAGACCGCATAACCCACTTGAGCTAGTGCCGCAGAAGATTACCCACAACAGTTTATACACTCTGTACTTTAATGTACAAATATGCCAGCAACAATCATATTCTTCTCTAAACATAAGATCTGGTTCAATAAATGTGTTTCGCATATTACAAATAACATACTATATTTTTATAGGATTGCGTTGGAGCTCTAGATGGGACTCATATAGAAGTTGTATTGGGAGACAATCAGGACGTTCAGTATCAAGGCCGTAAAGGGACAAAGACGTGAAATATGTTCGCTTGTTGTTCGTTCGATATGATGTTCACTTACGTACACATTGGATGGAGGGGAAGGGAGTGTTCACGACCAAACTGTTTGGAGATACTCGTTAACGCAATCAAAGTATTGTTTTCCACACCCACCCCCAGATATGAATAATATAAACATATTTAAAAAGGTCACATATTTACTAGTATATTTCATACAGTAATTGATTATTTTAATTTTCATAGGAAAATATCATTTGGTCGACTCTGGCTATTCAATTACACTCGAATATTTGGCTCCTTACAAAGATATGAAAGTTCGTTATCATATGCTAACGTTAAGAAATGGTCAGCCACCAACTGGAGTTTATGAAATGTTCAACTATCGCCATGCTTTGAAAAACACTTGGAAGATACTTCGGGTCATGCTTAAGGTGTCGGATGTGCGACAAATTGACATAATTCTTGCTACATATATTTACTTTGCACAACTATATTCGCATGCATAAACTAGAAATACATATTATATCAGACGAGTTGTGCGTGGCACAACTGATTGTCACCTATTAGACGCAAGTAGAAAAGAGCAGATGAATTTTGTTCCTAACACGATAGCATCTCAAATTATGTAAGCACATCCTGAAAATGAAGTAGAAGATATGAAGGAAGATGAAGACATTTAAATTATAGTTTCATTATTACAATAAGTGTAATCTTATAGTCATTTGCGCTTGAATTTATGAAATTTTTAGAATTCGTATTTTTTCGCTATCTTTCCATTTAAATTATTGTTCATTTTGTATTGATATTTTACTGAAATGTATTGAATATGTACTTATATCAGTTAACATACATTTTACTTATAAATACTTATGTATAAGTACAGAAGAAGATATCCTTAGTGATTGTCCTATTTTCTAGTAGTGTATTCTAAATCTAGTATTATTTTAAATTAATATATATTTGAAACTCCGTATCCCATTTAAATAATTCATGCCTGCAAATAAGGTTGCGGTAGATGAATTACAAAGTTCATTTCAAGTCACTCATGATGAACAAACAGGCTAGAAAACCTACCCAAAAATGTATAAGAGTTGTAATTGGATTCAAATATGGGAACTTCTTATATGTGTTTTTAAATTGCTTCTATCAAATGAATTGCTATTGTAATGGATGAGAGCTTTGAATTTTGCATGTATAATTTTATCATGTACGTATAGAAAATGAGGTTTCTTCACTACAAAAAAATCTATTACAAAACCACTACTATCAATAATAGAGGTTGGCCACAAATGGTACGAAATAGTTGCTGATGAATTGTTTTAAATTAAGAACTTTAATAATCCGCTCCAAGTAATATCGTTTGACGACGTCATTTATGGTGAAATATTTTCTTGCCACATCATATAGGTATAAGAAAACACCAATAAACGGCCACTAACAATAGTATTTTGCTGTAAAAGCGAAAAATTTAATTTAGTTTTAAATATATCCAAAAGTAAATTATCAAACAATGAGAGATGTACTTTTCTTTCCATACATTTCTAAACCCGACCCACGTCCAAACTCCAAATTGTCGCGAGAAAACAAAACGAGAGAAAAAGACGAAAATACCGTCGATAAAAGGAGGCCTCCCCAGTGACAGAAAACAAGAGCGAGAAAACATGACATTATTTATAATACACGAAATGAGAAGCAAAGGAAAAACATCATCCTCGTCTGCTACAGCTCCATTTCTTCAACTTCTTCACTGATCAATCAATCAACCACATCTCTCCTCCCCAACCTAACGCCGCTTCCTTCCTTCCTTCTCGCTCGACTCCCACCACCTGCCAGCCCTCTCTTTTATGCTTTGCAAGAATCTAATACATTAATTAATCAATCCCAACCTGCCCATCATCCCCACCCACCTATGATTCTCTGAAGCTGGGATTTTGAGCTACCCGGAGCTATGGGTTGTTGCTTGTCGTGTTCGATGAGCAACTTCAAGAACAGGGTCTTTTTGTACACTGACCGCCACCACAGCCAGGCTGCGCCGCCCTACAACGGCGTAGAGGTTTCTGCTGTGCAGGTTGTCGGTGGAGTCCCGGCTTTTGCTGAGTTCTCTCTCGCCGACCTCAAAGCCGCCACCAACAACTTCAGCTCCGACTTCATTGTATCCGAGAGCGGCGATAAGGCGCCGAATGTGGTTTACAAGGGGCGCCTGCAGAATCGGCGGTGGATCGCTGTTAAGAAGTTTACCAAGGTGGCTTGGCCTGATCCCAAGCAGTTCGCGGTAAGCTGGTTTTGAGCTGTATGCAATTTGCTCCCTTTTTTAGGGTTTGTGATGAGATGGGTTGTGTTTCTTTCGTCGCAGGATGAGGCCTGGGGGGTTGGGAAATTGAGGAACAAGAGGCTCGCGAATTTGATCGGGTATTGCTGCGACGGTGATGAGAGGTTGCTGGTGGCTGAGTATATGCCGAATGATACGCTTGCCAAGCATTTGTTCCACTGTATGTGCTGATTTGCCTTCCAAGCTCAGTGTTCAGTTTTTGGTGCACAATTTTGGAATTTGTGGATGGTTTAGGAGATAATTTTTAGTAGCAATCAGTACGAGATATGTATGGATTAGGTAGGCGCAAACACCAGATGGGTCCGGAAATGTTTAGGGTAATGTCTTACCGTAGAAGGAAATTAGGCTTTTAGTATCTGCAATATTAAAATTTGATAGACCAGTTTGGACGAAGTAAAGTATACCTTCTCTGTATTTACAAGTTTGGGTTGACATAGTATTTAGGGTTGGTGGTCCAAGATATTTGCTGTGTTTATAGGTTTGTTATGTTGAATGAGATATAAATGTGGGATTTTGTGGCAAGATGAACTGTTAAAAAGTTCTTTTTTTTTTTTGCTTTTAGTTTATGTATGTGAAAGTGAATAATTGATTTCTGAGAAGTTAATTTATGTGAATGTTGTTGTGAATTGCAAACAATAATATCATGTGATAGGCACACCATAATTGTCCTTGTAAATAGTAGCATAGAAGTCACTAAACCAGAATCCGATATTAATGCACCTTAGTTTCTGATTGCTAAGATACCCTACAATAGTTTCAAACTACTTGCTGACTGTTTTTTTTCCCTTACTGTTTGGGTAACAGATCCCCTTGTTATATGCTTCATAATGATCTTGTCAGTGAAATTGTTGTGTATTGTAGATTTGACATTCATTTCCTTATATAATGCTTCTTATATGATTTTATTCGTTGATCTCAATCTTCATGAAGATGGATTCAAGTTTACATGTCAATTCACCCTATTGATGATCTTGAAGTCACTTTTACTTGTTGTTACAGGGGAGAATCAAACAATTGAATGGGCAATGCGTCTAAGAGTTGCTTTGTATCTTGCGGAGGCCTTAGATTATTGCAACACTGAAGGCCGTCCACTTTACCATGACTTGAATGCCTATAGAGTTTTATTCGATGAGGTATTACATTAAGGCTTTTGATCAAATATATTCCGTAGAAATTTTGAGATGTCTGTTTTATGGCAAGGGTTAGTAAATTGTCATGGCTATGGCAGGCTGGTGATCCACGACTTTCATGTTTTGGCTTGATGAAAAATAGCAAGGACGGAAAGAGTTTCAGCGTAAATCTTGCCTATACCCCTCCTGAGTACCTTCGAAATGGTGAGCGATCTGTCCTTGTTGGTATTTATTGGGGTGCGTAAGTCAATGTAACTTTAGTTGAACTCTTTACTATTCGTGAATTCAAACAAGTATGGGTGTATGAAGTGAGGTGGTGAATGACATCCCTCACGCCCATGGATTGATTTCCCTCACTGACGGTCAACGGGGTGGGGTGGGGTAAAGGGTAGAGTAGGATAAAATTGGCTGTATGAAAGAAAAAAAAACAAGTACGTATATATATGTTATGGTAGTTGTAAAAATAACTAGTACTAAGAGAAATAATGCTGCTCTTGCTTCTATAACATATTTTCTTTTACAGTTCACTAGTGGTTATGGTATGACCGTTGACACTGGGTGACCCTGGATCCTTACCGTTATGAATTTTTTTCGCTCGGCTTATGATGATTGATGACTTTGTGATAGGAATTGCAACATCTTCCTATAATTCATTTCACTAACTATATCTAATGTGTTCCCCAGGAAGAGTCACTCCAGAAAGTGTTATTTTTAGCTGTGGGACTGTTCTCCTGGATCTGCTCAGTGGAAAGCACATCCCTCCTAGTCATGTTAGTATTGGAATCTACTATTTACCTATACTTGATAAACTGCTGAGGTGTTCAAATATTCTGTTCATTTTGAAATAGTAGTTATTATGACTCTTGATTTTTGAAAACCACGTCTGATTTTAGGCACTTGACATGATACGCGGTAGAAACATTCTTCTCCTGATGGACTCACATCTGGAAGGAAATTTCTCCACAGAGGAAGCGACTGTAGTTTTTGATCTTGCGTCAAGATGCTTGCAATACGAGCCTAGAGACCGGCCGAATCCTAAAGACCTTGTTGACACACTTGCTCCTGTGCAAAGCAAGGCAGATGTGAGTATCATCATATCATGTATCTTTTTCGTGAATTTGCTCCATATGTGAGCACATATTCTTCTTATCATCCAAAGTTGTTATGCTGGAAATAGAACTGTTTGTTGATGCTCGAGTAATTCATATCTAAATTAATGGAAAAGATGGCTGGCCTTTTTCTTCTTCTTCTCTTTTTGAGCTTGTTTGTAGATTAACAAGAACGCAAAGATCACTCGAGTGAAAATAAACATTATAACATATTGTTGGACATTTGCAGGTTCCTTCTCAAGTAATGCTGGGAATTGCAAAGCCTGAGGAAGCACCCCCAACCCCAAAACACCCTCCGTCTCCGATGGGTGATGCCTGTTCACGAATGGATCTCACTGCAATTCACCAGATTCTAGTAATGACACATTACAAGGATGATGAAGGAACCAATGAGGTAGTTTAATCAAAACCATTAAGAACGGTTCTGTTTTGCTGGCGTGATATCTCAAGTTTTCCAATTTGTTTCACGTGTTGTTTCGTGTAGTTATCATTCCAAGAGTGGACGCAACAAATGAGAGATATGCTGGAGGCAAGGAAGCGTGGGGATTTGGCATTTCGCGACAAAGATTTCAAAACTGCCATTGATTGCTACACTCAGGTATTTGCATTATGATTTATATTACTACGTGTGATTTCGCAAAGTGGGGACGTTGTGCCAACATAAATACTTTTATGTACATTTGCGTGAATGAATCCTGGTACCAAAGTTTTATGGCTTCACTGCTTTGAATGAGCAAGTGTTAAAGAAACTGGATATAAAATGTGATGCCTTGTTCATTGCAGTTTATAGATGTGGGAACAATGGTCTCGCCCACTGTGTACGCACGTCGCAGTCTGTGTTATCTCATGTGTGACCAACCAGATGCCGCTCTCAGAGATGCAATGCAAGCACAGTGCGTGTACCCAGACTGGTCGACAGCCTTCTACATGCAAGCTGTGGCTCTCAACAAGCTAGACATGCAGCAGGATGCAGCTGACATGTTGAATGAGGCAGCTACACTGGAAGAAAAGAGGCAACGAGGAGGAAGAGGATCCTGAACCAGAAAGACCGACTCACCTTTGTAATATTCTTTCATAATTGGTTGGATTCCAAATCCATTGTTGTCCGTGTGACGTAACACTGGTTTATGTATAATCTGAATTAAGAAAGTCTTTTTCCTTTTTCCCAATCCATCCAAGAAAAATGTACCATATTGAGAAACAAAGAAGCCATTTTTAGATGCACCTGGTTTGTACTGAAATTGATTAAACTTTGAGACTCAACAGACCCCTTTTGTTTAGCTGTGATGGAACTCTCCCCATCAATTTATGTTATGACCATAAGAATGCTAGTGCAAAGGTGGAGTAAGTCGGGTTAGCTCTACGTTTCTCGGATCAATTAGGAGAGGGTTGAATACAACAAAAGTTTTATGGACAATGCGAAAGAACTAAGCCTTTCATCAAGGAATTATGGGACAATAACGGGTCAAATCCAGCAGGAACATGGTGCTTGAAAAGTCAGGGCCAATCAGGATGCTATAGCAACTGCCAATCAGGACAATAGAGACTTCTCTGCAGTCCCCAAGATTTCACGATTACTAGTTAAAGTATACAGGTACCATGTCTCAACATCTGCTAGAACAACCTCTACTTCTAACCTAGCTAGAATCTCTCAGTCTGATCACATAAACTAGCCTACTTTGTCAACTATTCACCTCAGTATATGACAGGATGCTATAACAACTTATTCAGTTAAGTTGGTCTTCCATAGCTTGGGTATCAGACTCTCCAGTCTCTTCCAGATGCTTATTCTGACCTCCGCGAGTTAGCTCAACTTCGTTAACTCTCCACCTTGATCGGCGACCTCCTTTAGCTCAGCAGGGACGATTCTCCAAGGGGCATGGACTTGATCTTCAACGATACTCCTCTCCAATTAAACACAATGATCAAGCATTGATCACACTCATCCAGTCGTAATCTCTCTCAGGTATTTTCAGTGATCGCACTCTCGCTCTTCGCTCCATGCTTATCGCCTTTTTTTTTTTACTTCTTTCTTCGTGCTTCTCTACTCTTAGAGACGCTACACTTATGTACCTGGCTGCCTATGATGGATTATAGAAATTTGATTTAGTACACTTCCTAAATCCGTTTTAGCAATCCTAATCTTTTTCAAGATCTTTGCAGGTTGTTATGCAATTCGGTTGCAACAACTCTTTCCGAAAATAATTTAGAAAACTTTGACCGTCCGCTAACTGTCTTCAGTTTGCATCAACTACTTGCTTCACCATTGGTGTAGCAACTCCTAGATAAAGTTGCACCAGTTATGTCAAGGATGCCACAACCCTTAACAATCTCCCTCTTGGCATTTTTGACAAAACCCAAGGACTCTTCTGATCTCAAGTTATCCGAAGCCATCTCAAGTTATCCTTAACAATCTCCCCCTTGTCTTTAGGCTCCTTCTCTGACAGCTTCCTTAGCTTCTTCAGAAGCCATCTCTAGTGGTGTCTTCAGCATTCCAATGGTGCAGCAGTAATTTTCCTCTTTGTCAGCTTCCTCAGCTCTTCATTCTTACTCCGTTAGCAGTTCTCTGGTTTCTTAGTTAGTGTTCAAACTTGAGACAACCATTAAAGAGAACATGAAGCTAGAATAAGCGCAACAAAATTCACAACTACGAACATCGAGAGTTTCTGGCCTAACATTTGGCCAATCCACACATCAAGCTAAAACAAAAAACACAATCACAATGTTTCTACTCCCCCTTTTTGTCAACAAATGACAGGGGTCCTTAAGTCAAACTCTGCAAATAGGCCTAAGCTTCTTCTCCATGCACATGAGGTGGGATCTCATCGATGGGGACTCCACATCTTGTAGTAGGCTGCCAATCTGGGTACGACGAAAAGCATTCTTCTTTGCTTCAGCAGTCAGATGAGCAAGTTTAACCTTCAAGTGCCCGATAATCCTTGCGCGCAATGCTGCCTGAATCGGAGGAGTACTTGCCTCAGTTGTTGCTGCATCTCCTTCCATGACCAGGTCTGCATCCACTACATCCACAGTGTGCTTCCCCTTAAACAGCTTGTAGTCCACCAAAAACATCTGGTGTTCTTTAGATGACCCATCTGATAGCGCCTTGAGCTCAGGGTGCTATTTGGTGACCAACTTGTATATCAGCGAAGGGAAGACTAATCCTTGGTTGGATTTTGCTAATCCAGCGTGTGTTGGGATTTGAGGGAAGATAACCTTTGCTAGGTTAACCTTGACCCTCTTGCCTATAGCAAACAGCAACATTCCCATTGCCTTGCCTACCTTACCTCTGTGGGAGTTAGGGATCCAGAACTTCCCCGTAAAAATGTACAGGAGGGAGTACTTCGTGGTCAGGTCAACTGCAACCAAATTATGAGTGACCAAGGCTGTGCACAACCCGCTAATCAGGATGGCAACATCCACATCATGATTTACCTCAGCAGGTAGTCTAACCTCCCCTTCTGTCCCTAGATATTCATTAATCATCTTCGGTGTGATCACCAACTTCCTTCTCCTCACAAAACATTCACCCAACTTTGAGTTCCTTTCGAGTCGAAACTTTCGGGCAAGTTTACACTAACTTCCATAACCAGCTGAGTACTGAACCTTTTTGAAATGGTAAGAGACTTTAGCAAGTTTACCTCTTCCAGTAGATGAATTATCCCCTGAACCTTGAACTTGCAGATGATCGATCGATTTACTTATCGATTATTCGTCCATTCGATGATGAATTTCGCTTCTCTCCCAAACTTTTCAATGTGTTTTTACCACTTTACTCTCGATTCAGGTCAAATCATATTAAACTACAGCTTTGCAGCCCATTTGGAGCAAAATAAAGAAAATCAAAAGATTCGGACAAATACAGCCTAAAGAATGAGCAGATTGACCTGTTCGTCGACAGGAAAGTTGATATTATTTATCTGAATCCTTAGGCTTACAAAATTAAAACTGTTGATAATTCGTGATTGGCCGGCGTTCAACAGTCTAGATTTATTCACACAATGATCCGTGATTGGGCGGCTTGCCTGATGTTATTAGGTTATTCCCATTACTCCATAATATAATTGGATTGTTAAAATCATTGCATGATTTGTGTGTTAGGCATGGGTGAAGTTTGATCATGAAACTCTTTCTCTGATTAAATCAACAGTTTACTTTTAGCGTCATTAGGATAATTAGCATAAATTTCTCGATTTCTCTAAGGAGTAGCTAAATACATTATTTGCTACCTAGTTTACATGTTCCTAGGATTGACCCTTGGCTTACCAAGGTTTACAAATTATTTTTGACTGCATCTTGACCCCTAAAACATACGCTTGACAACTATAAAGGGTTAAAGATACGCTTGTCCGCTGACCTCAAGCAACCTTTCTGAATAATAGCACGCTTTGAGACATGCTCCCAAGATTTTGACACCTCCATGTATGTGAACCATATGCCGCGCAGGATGACCCTGGGCATATCAGTTAGGCTCCTCTTGGTGGGCTTGGGCCATGCCTTGGATGATTCAGCTTTACTTTTCTAAGTCTTTGTAGGTGCAGGTACTGGAACCACTTTGTAGTCATCATCTTCAGACTCTTCTTCAATCTCCTCGCTAACTTCAACAGTTGCTTCAGCTCCACTGAAGCGACATCAGAGGCATCATTCAAATTCTATGGTTGGTCTGAACTAAAAGTGTCTACAGCAATTGGCTCCTCACTTGACTGGTCAGCAGCGGTTGCATCTTCCTTAGCTTCATCAACTACAACTTCTGCTCCTTCTCTTAACACTTCTTGTACTTCCTCCGTGGATTATTCAGCAGCATCCACCGGATGCTTTACTTTTGTTTCTTCAAGAACCTTTTCTTCTTCATCCCTCTTTTGGTGATCCTCAACGACATCGTTAATATCAATATCCTCCAGATACACTCTGCGGGTGGATACTCTTCAGCAACCTCTTTACTACAGATCTCTCGACCTTCATCTTACGGTCCAACGGTCCTTCTTCCACCAGCTCCATTAGTCTTCTGGAAACTGATCCACTTCCTGTCACCATTGCTGAGGGTTTCAGGGTCATGGGCACAATAGGTGGAGCCGCTTCAAAAAAGCATTTCGCCGGAGAGGCAACCTTGCGTTCTCTAACCTTCCTCTTTCCGACGGTCTTGTCGGAGAGTTTGTTGGAGTCGGCATGGGAAACTTTCTTTCCTCTGGTTATTACCATTATCGATTAACAGTTGCTTGAGCACAAGGGGGTTAAGGCTTTTGGGGAGCTTTTATTGATGGGGAAGTAATGAGATCGTTGTGCAAACCCTAACTAATTTCAGTTGATAATATTAATCAAATTTCACATCAACCGCCCGTCTCTTCTACTTTAACCTTGCGTGTCACTCTTCAGCATCCCAAATATCAATGATTAATGATTTATTCAGAGCTTAACCATAGCTCTTCATTGCATGTGCTGATATGAGTTGCTATAGCAACCTAGTTTAGTATCACACAAAGACCCAACACTGATTTAGTACTTCGAATCGTGTTCCATCCAGAGGCTTTGTGAATATGTCGGGATTGCTAAAAAGGATTTAGAAAGTTTCTAAATCATGGAGATCATTATTGCCGCGGGCTGCTGATCGATCTATTTATTGACTAAATATTCACTCGTTTACAATGGATTTCTATTCGTTTCTCGATCTTTTTACTATCATTTTACCACGATGCTCTTGTTCTAAATCAAAGTTTATTGAAGCTTGGTAGCCCATTTGGAGCAAAATAAGAAAACACAAAGATTCAGATGAATACAGACCAAATCTGTGCAGATTGACCTATTTGTGTAGAAAGGCTTGCCGAGCACATAATCTTCGTGCAGATTGACCTATCCGTCCAATTCAGGCTTGTCATATATTGTTTAACACAAAGGGCTACAACTTCCTAGTTTCCATCAAGACCAAATTCGAAGGTTTGAAGGGTCAAACAAGCATGCAAAGTCAGAATCGTCGTGCATAGTGAATAGTGCCTGGTTCAAGACCGAACCGCCGATTCATAAACTGAACCACCGGTTTGTGCACTAAACCGCCCATTTGGACACTGAACTGCCGATTCAGGTCAAACCGGCCAAAAAAGATGAATTTTCGTGACCTTATGAGATTCCCGGTTCAAAGGAGAACTAGCGGTTTGACACTGAACCGGTCCGAAATTGATTTCTAAAATTGGCCCAATTAATTAAAGTATAAATAATGACCTAAAACTCTGGAAAAAGCATTCTGGACTTGACAATTTAAACTAATTCTTGAATAGGCGAAAGATGGCTCAAGACTCCAAGAAGATTAAAGATTGGAGACTCGGCTTCGTAGAGAAGATTACTTCTCTACCCACGGTTTCTTTATCTTTGATTCTCTTTTTATATATGTATTCTGATTTTATTTCCATGAGTAGTGAGTAGTCGTCTTATTTCAAGATCCTACAGATCTCATGCCTGTACTTAACAAATCATGTGATTTTAGTAAAACCTTTCGATTATGTTAATAGAATTATTTAATTCTACTATATTTAATTTGCCGTTCTTGCATGTTTGCCATCGTTTGAGATGCTTTTTTGCTAAAATGAAATTAGGTAAGGACCAAAAAGATGACTGGATCTGAGGTAATTAATCGGATTAAGTAGAATTAATATCGAAGCATGGTAGCTATGCTATTAGTACATGAATTGATAGGGAAGTTGAAATTAATTGTCTGAAACCCTAGGCTTAATAAATTGAAACTGTTGATAATCAGTGATTGAGCGGCATTCAACAGTCTAGATTAATTCGGGCAATGATCCGTGATTGGGCAACTTGCCTGGTGTTATTAGGTTATTTCCACAACTCCATAACATAATTGAATTGTTTGAATTATTGCATGATTTGTGTGTTAGGCATGGGTGAAGTTTGATTCTGAAGTATTGATTTTATTTACATAATCATGTTTTTGCGTCAGAATCAGTTAGTTTGGTAATTATAACTTTTTATTTATTAGAATAGCTAAACGAAGGCACTATCTTGCATAGTATACACACTCATTTGCTCATTGGATCGATACTTGACTTACCAAAGTTTATAAATTATTTTGACTGCAACTTGACCCGTGAAACATACACTTGACAACTGTAAATGGTTAAAAATACGCTTGTCAGCTGCTAACATACAAGGGAGCTCCGCGCGAAAGGACACACACAACACATATGCATTAGCAAAGGCAAGAGCAATAAGCTAGAGCAAACAAATTGAGTGTTGTGAGTGCATGAGCTAAGAGAGATCATGACTAGCAGAGTCTAATCCACGCTTGATCACGAAGTTCAACTATAGCTAAGATTCGTTGAAAGATCAAGTGCAAGTCCTTAAAGCATCGTCGTGGGTGAACTAGTCACGGATGATCGAAATGCAAAGCGAAGTCCTCGATAGATGACATAAGGTCACTTATCAAGGGAAGTGTCACCAAAGTTGTGAGAACTCTGATGAGCGAATAAATGACCTTGTATTTGTCCACATTTTCCCGTTACTTCTTATTTGTTCCGTTATTTTATAAAGTCTTTTGATGCTTTCTTTGCCCATTTCAGGTTAAAAATGCGTACCGCACGATATGAAGTGGCCCGAAGAAAATATGGATGAATTCCGGTCGATCGAGAGCAAGATTGAGGCAAGCTGAAAAAGTTACTCGCCCACACACAATCTGACTCGACCAGAGGGGTGTCCGAGTCAGATTTGATTCGAACAAGGCTTGGCCGAATCACCCTCTCCAGCTGCATGGATCAATATGACTCGAGGAGAAGTTTGACAAGGCTTGACCGAATCAAAATTGATTCGGCTAAGAAGAATTGCTCGGCCCGGATCAGCTTGGCTCTATAGGAATTTTTGACCGAATCAAACAAGGCTTGACCAAATCAAAAGTGATTCGGCCAAGGAAGACTGACTTGCGTAGCTACGAAACTGCACGGAATATTTGATTCGGACACCCTGTCCGAATCAACAGAACAAGGCTTGTCCAAATCAACTGATTCGGGCACGGCGGGCAATCTGGTAATTTTCCGGAACTGTATAAATAAGAAAGAGATGCAAATTTAGAAGGGTTTCTTCCAATTTCGAAAACCCTAGGCGATCACTCTTGCCCGACTTGGAGAGTTGTCAAAGATTTGGAGAAGACACACGCAATTGAAGATTCAACATCAACCCTCTACTCAACCACTACTTCTTTGCATCCAATTGGTGAACAATTTCAATTAAAAACTATGTTTTGTTTCAAACTCACCATGAGTGAGTAGTTGTTTAGTAGTAGGGATTCTTATGGATCCCTTAAGTTAGATTGTAATGCAAAACGTGCAATTTTATTATGAATGAGGTTTTTGGATTGGAAATTCTTATGCTTGTTCTTCATGTTAATTTTATGCACACCAAGTGTTTGACGAAACGCATGAATGAGTATGAATTGATAAAACACCTAGGGATGGCATGAGAATTGAACTTAGGTTGTTTAGAAGATCAAGCATGATTATTTTAAATAGCTTTTGTGCGCGAGAGTGACATTGTCAATCTCTTAGGCTAAGCATAGAGCGGATTTTAGTTAACTATCAATAGAACGAGTGGTTGAAATTAGGAGACTTTGTTCTACACAATTCAATAGAGCGAGAGTTTGAGAATTGTGTCACTTAGGTATCATTCCCATTCTAGAGAAGGAGCGAGAGTTGAATTGAGAATGCGTGGTACTTTAGCCTAGAATAATCAATCAAATTAACTCATGAATACATTTCTGTTTTGCATTGCTAATTGCATGACCTAGGGGTGAAATAGGATTCCGACTACGTTTTCATTATTACTTTACTTCTATCCAAATTTGAACTTGTCTTTAGTATTCACCTAGAGGAAAAGCCCCCCTTTTATTTAGTAGACTCGCATTAGGCATTACTAGCTAGCTTTAAACTAACTAGGCTTTTCTCTTGAATTCGACTCGAGGTCACTCGGATTATAAATATTGTTTGCGTACCGTGATTGGACTAGTATTTATACTACCACAATTTCGACAACGATCAAATTGGCGCCGTTTCCGGGGATTAGCCATTAGACTAGTTTGCTTTTTAGTATTGCTTTAGTTAGTCTATTTTTTTTCCTTTACTTTGTTGATCGTGATTGCGTGTTTGCGTGCCATTCTTGCCTACTTTAATTTAAGTTCACACACTTATTAATGCTTTCTTTGATCGCTTGGTAGGTTTTGAATGCAAACTGGATGGTGCACAATAAAGGCATAAGAACAAGCTTCCACATCAACACAAAATTTTGATACTCTTCCTCCTCAAATTCAAGTTGATCAACAAACAATGGAGAATATGGATTAAACATCAGCAAGAATTGCGGATCAACCTAACCCGAGGAGGCTAGGGAATGTTGCTCGTTCGCAAGAGGATGACGAGAGACCGGTTGGGGAATACATTGCCCAAACCGTTGGACACTATGGATCACCCATATACTTGGAAGAGGGTGACAATAAAAAATTTGAAATAAAGTCGGCACTTCTCCATATGGTAGCCGCGAATCAGTTTGAAGGGTATGGAAACCCTAATGCGCATTTAGCACAATTTACAGAATTATGCCTCACTTACAAAGTGCAGGGGATCAAACCGGAGGCCATATACATGAAAGTATTTCCATTCTCGCTAAGCGGAAAAGCCAAGATTGGCTAATGAGTCACGAGCCGAATACCTTTCGCACTTGGAAAGAACTCGCCCAAGCTTTCCTCATCCAATTCTTCCCGCCGGAAAAGACTAAGAAAATCGGGACAGAATTTGCCAATTCACACAACAAGATGAAGATGACGAGAATTTTTACGAGACATATGAGCGCTTCAAGAAGCTTCAAAGAGATTGTCCGCATCACGGATTCAGCAAATGGCAGCTCATGCAAAGTTTTTATGATGGTATGGATCAAGACACAAGAAACCATATGGACCAAGCGAGCGGAGGGGCAATGATGAATTTGAGAGCCTCTGATGGTTTCAAAATTGTTGACAAGAAAGCGCGGAACTCACATCAATGGGGTGGAGAAAGAAATAACCTAAGAAGAAGGGGAAGGAGCATACCTCCAAACCCGTGACGAAAGAAGATTTCAATTCCCTAACAAAAACTGTGAACTCTTTGGCAGCTTCAATTGGCAATTTAAACCTCAACGAAAAGAGAGACAACCAGCAAGTTTGCGGCATTTGTGTGCACAATGATGACTCGTGCACCGCAAAGCACGCGGACGAGTATGAGGATGTTAATTACTTGGTAAGAAATCAGGGGAGAGAATATGCGCCACTGCAAGCTAGCGGTTATCAGCCAAGGAACCCTCTAGCCCATGTGAGATTCCATGAAGATCTGAATTTTCAGAGAAGACTGCCGCTGAATTTAAAGCCCAAACCAGCACCGCTAGGGTTTGTACCGAGAAATCAGAATCAAGGAGCCCCCTCCAACACATATCAGCCGAGGAGCAACTATCAAAGTGGAAATTATAAAAGACTAAATAATTTCAGCCATCAAAATCAGGGGATCCACCAAAGGCACAAAGAGAAACAAAGCAACGAGGAGCCGTCACTGATTTTTATTGTTGCCCAGTAGGCCGCGACTCAACCACAGTAGCAAAAAGACAACCAGCTTATTCTTCAAAGGCTAGATCAATTGCAGGCGCAGAACAAAATGCTCAAAACGCAGATTGCGCAACATGCTAATTCGTCTTCGAAATATCAAGAAAAGTTGCAATCGTAACCCGATGTGAACTCCTCCGAGACGATTAATGCAATTACACTCAAAAGAGGGAGAGTCCTAGAAAAGCCGCATCCAAAGGCCAAGGTGGGAAAGGCAGCATATGAATTTGTCGAAGAAGGGTCTTTCCCACATAATGCAAGTGATATACGGGAGAAGGAAAAGCCGCAGGAGCCAGCGCCTTATGTGCCGGCAATTCCTTTCCCTCAAAGGCTGAAAAAGAAGAAGGCGGATGCACATTTCAAGCGCTTTGCGGAGATGCTGAAAAAGCTGCAGGTGACTTTACCATTTACAGAGGTACTCACTCAAATGCCTACATATGCTAAATTTTTGAAATATCAAGACAAGCGCCCTCGCAACCAGATGTGAACTCCTCCGAGACGATTAACGCAATTAAACTCAAAAGAGGGAGAGTTCTAGAGTTGCCGCAGCCAAAGACCAAGGTGGGAAAGGCAGCAGATGAATTTGTCGAAGAAGGGTCTTTACCGCAGAATGCAAGTGATATACTGGAGAAGGAAAAGCCGCAGGAGCCAACGCCTTATGAGCCGGCAATTCCTTTCCCTCAAAGGCTGAAAAAGAAGAAGGAGCATGCGCATTTCAAGCGCTTTGCGGAGATGTTGATAAAGCTGCAGGTAACTTTACCATTTATGGAGATACTCACTCAAATGCAAACCTATGCTAAAATTTTAAAAGATATTATGTCTCATAGAAGAGAAATGCATGATTTAGACCATGTAGCTTTAGACGCAAATTATAGTGCGATAATTCAGCGTGCCATGCCTAGAAAGCTTAGCGATCATGGATCATTTTCTATTCCCATTTCATTGGAGAAATTAGCATAGCTAGTGCATTGTGTGATCTAGGTGCTAGCATATCTTTAATGCCTAATTCACTTTTCAATAAGCTAGATATGGGGGAATTGACTCTTACCACGGTTAACTTGAGATTAGCGGATCATTCTTTTCGGGCACCTAAGGGTATCCTAGAAGACATTCCCATTAAAGTTTGACAATTTTATGTTCCAGTTGATTTTTACGTGTTAGACATGGATGAAGATAAGGAAATTCCCATAATCCTAGATAGACCATTTTTGAACACGGTTAAGGCTATTATAGATTGCGGGAAAGGTACAATCGAATTAAATTTTGGTAGTGAAAAGATCAAATTCGATTTGAAAAGCATGCTTAGGACAATAGCAATTCTATGGATTGTCACTTGGTTGAATCGTATGATGCGTATAATGCTTTTAATTCTCTCGGTGAACTAACGAGCTTTGAATATGAGTTGCTTACACGAGATGAAAATAGCTCGTCGTTCACCTCTCTAATGGAAATTGACGTGAACCCGGCTAATCTTTATGATGGCGCGGATGAAATAAATGATGCGCCAAAAGGTAAGGATTTCGGTGAGGGGTTGAAACCTGTTCCACCGAATCTAAGGTATGAATTCTTGGGACAAACTAATCTTTACCTGTAATCGTAGAAGCTTCTTTGAATGATAACTTCTAAATTGATGAATGTGTTGTATGAATATAAAAGTGCCATTGGGCACTCCATTGATGATTTGAAGGGGATTAACCCCGATGTGTGCATGCATAGAATTCATTTAGAAGATAATGCGAAGCCCAGTCGTGAAATCCTTAGGCGTTTAAATCCTAAGTTAGGAGAAGTTGTATTAAAGAAAGTCACAAAATTACGCAATGCAGGTATTATTTATGTTGTCCCAGATTCTGAGTGGGTGAGCCCAATTCATGTGGTGCCTAAAAAGGGCTGACTCACCGTGGTTAGAAATGAGAGAAATGAGTTGACTACGTGTACGGTCACGGGGTGGAGAATGTGCGTAGATTATAGGAAGTTAAATTCAACAACTAAGAAGGATCACTTTCCCATCCCCTTTATAGATCAAATGTTAGAACGCCTAGCGGGGCATGAATACATCTGTTTTCTTGATGGGTATAGTATAGTAGTTTCTTCCAAATTTCTATTCACCCCGATGACCAAGAAAAGACCACATTTACCTGTCCCTACGGCACATTTACTTATAGGAGAATGCATTTTGGTCTTTGTAACGCACCGGAAACTTTTCAACGTTGTATGATGTCCATTTTTGCTGAACTTCTAGAAAACTCTATGGAAGTATTTATGGACAATTTTTCTGTGCATGGTTATTCATTTAATGATTGTCTCACAAACTTGTCTCGTGTGTTGGCTAAGTGTATTGAGATGAACCTAGTACTAAATTGGGAGAAATGCCATTTTATGGTCAAAGAAGGCATTATGTTGGGACATTTTGCATCAAAAAGAGGAATTGAGGTCGATAGAGCCAAAATTGATGTTATTGAGAAGCTGCCACCACCAAGAGATGCGAAGGGAATAAGGAGTTTCCTCGGGCACGCTGGATTTTATAGGAGGTTCATCAAGGACTTCTCAAAAATTGCTAAACCTCTTACAAATCTACTATGTAATGAGGTAGAGTTCAATTTCGATGAACCGTGCCATCAAGCATTTCAAACGCTTAAGAAAGCGTTGGTGTCCGCCCCGATAATTCAACCTCCGAAAGCAAAGGGTCGACAAGCGTCTGCACTTGATTTATTATGTGAGTAAAGCCCTTGACTCTACACAAGAAAATTACTCGACTACAGAAAAAGAAATGCTTGCTATCGTTTATGCCTTCGAGAAATTCAGATAATACTTGATCGGGTCCAAAATAATTGTCTACACGGACCATGCAGCGATCAAATATCTTATGTCAAAGAAGGAGGCGAAGCCTAGACTAATCCGCTGGATTCTCCTTTTACAAGAGTTCGACGTGGAAATCAAGGATAAGAAGGGAGTCGAAAATGTGGTCGTGGATCACCTATCGAGGCTTGAGCAAATCAGTGGATGTGGTGAATGTGCCAATTGAAGACTCTTTCATTTGAGAATATTTACTCAGCATCGAGATGACGCAAGCCTAAAATCGACCCGACACCGAACCCTAAAACCCGACCTAGCCATTTTACCTCGCCGCCCGTCGCCAGCGTTCCTCTTCCGAGTTAACCCTAAAACCCAACCTCCATCCAACCCAGCTTCCTCCGACCCGCTTCGCCCTGATCACCAGTAAGTCCCCGAGTCGCCTCTTCCCTTCACCCGAATCAATGGCTAAGACCAACTTGACCACAATCGGGAAACCGAGACCACCATCCATCCAAAAGCTTTCCGCGGCTGAGAAGAAGAAGGGAATAGCTAAACCTAAACCTAAATCCAAACCCAGACAGAGGCCTAGGCGAGCTGCCACTGCTGGCATTGTCATTTGCTCCTCCCCTTCGCCATCTCTGGTCAGCGCATCATCATCATCCTCAGAAGAAGCCAGACATGTGGGGGAATCATCTCGCGCGCCCACCAGCTTGGCCATAATCCCGCATGCGAGAGAAGAAAGGGCAAGGACACCCTCCTTTTCCATGAAGAAATTCAGTTTGTTGACGCCCGTATGCAGTTTCTGTTGGCACAGCGCAGTGAGTATGCAGTCCTCACGCCGACTTACCCAGATCGCCCCACACTACGTGAGCTCAATGTCTTTGATTAAATTAGTCGTTATCTCCGTATTAGTCAATTACACTATCTTTTGATGGATGATCCGGGTACTTACCCGCGGTTGGTTAAAGAATTTATGGCCTCATTTTCTGCGACTTGGGAGGATGGCGGAGCTGATTCGTTCTATAAGGGTAGGAGGGAACGCAACGTTCACTTTTGGAATTTCCGCTTGGGCGGATAGGCTTTTGGTTAAGCACCCATGAGGTCGCGACCACATTCGGGTGCACTGCGTATCGGGAGTACCCGTTATGATGATGCAGTATGGCAGTGTTTGACAAAAGCAGCACAAGTGAACAAGGAGTAGCTACAGTAGGGGATGCTATAGCAGGAGCTTGTTCAAGTTGCTGCAGCATCTGTCCAAGTAGCAGCAGCAACCTGGGCTTGGCTAGAAGGTCTGGCTGCGGAGAGCCTCAGAAGAATCTTTTAAAGTGCTGCGGAGAATATTCCAGTGGGGAATTCCTAGCTAGAGAAGGAGACTTGTTTTGGAGATCAAATCAAATCTAATCTCCTAAAAATTAGGAGATAATTATTTCTTTTGGGACATTGCTAAATTCTGTTCTTGATTGAAGAGGGCGCTGCTTCTTAAGGGAGAACGGGGTCAGAGCAGAAAGGTTGATCGAAGCTAAGGGATACACGAATGCATACGCAGAATTCAGAGAGAGCAATTTTGGTGTGCGACGAGTTCTTCGATCATCACCCGAAAGCAGAGCGTGAGCGCAGAGCTGTGGTGACAGAAGGAGAAGGAGATCAGGACTTGCGTAGTCTGATCCGAGCTTGATCTGGAAGCCAACAGTGGTGCTTGTTGGTTGATCAAGGAAGGCCGTGGAAGAACTGACGGGTGTGTGGCTCGGTCGAGTGTCTAGGGGGCAGTTCTCGCTAGTGGAAGGAGGTCACTGAGCAAGGGGGAGTATTCCAAAGTGTGCAGCGCTCGTGGAATCGTTCGATCGGCTCAGCAGAAGGCCTTGGAGCGACGCGGACAATTGTGCATCAGCTGTGTGCTACAGCAGATGCTGCAGCAACCCTGCAGAGTTGAGTGTAGTTTAGAATAGGCTGAGTTTCGAGGAGACAGTAGCTATTGTAGATTGACATTTGTAGAGGGTGTGCAGACACAAGTCAGAGTCTGTTCTGATTGTGTCCAGTGATCCACACAAGGTTGAGTAGCATAGGTTGCGTGGAGTTATAACCGAGTGTACTTGGAGACCTTTGTGATTAGTGGATTGAGGACTGGAGAATAGTCCTCCCCAGACGTAGGCAGTTCGCCGAACTGGGTGAACAAACCTCTGTCTTGTTCAATTTTTGCTGAGACAATTTCCGAGTGAACAAGAGCGTGCTGCAGCTACTGCTTGTTCACAAATCTGTCTGTTAGAGACGCTATGAATTTCAATTGGTATCAGAGCAGGAGCTCAACACACAGAGTAAAAGATCCTACAGTGTCTCTGAAGAAGCCAAGACAATGAAGGAAGGACAGAGCACAAGCAGACCTCCATTGTTGGAAGAAAGCAACTATGGATATTGGAAGGCTAGGATGAAAGCCTTTCTCAAGGCCATTGATGAGAAGACCTGGAGAGCTATCGTGGTCGAGTGGTCTCCCCCAATCACCCTGGATGAACAGGGAGTCGCAAGGATAAAGCCTGAAGAACAATGGACTGCTGAAGAGGGAGCTGCAGCAACTGGTAATTCAAAGGCTCTGAATGCGATTTTTGCTGCAGTTGATGCTAACAATTTCAGGTTGATATCAAATTGTGATATGGCCAAACAAGCTTGGGAAATTCTGCAAACTACACATGAAGGAACTGATAGAGTAAAGCTGTCAAGATTACAGATTATTGCCACACAGTTTGAGAATCTGAGAATGCTGGAAGAGGAGACTGTCACTGAGTTTAATGCAAAAATCTGTGATCTGGCCAATGAAGCCCATGCTCTTGGTAAACCTATCCCTGAAGAGAAGCTGATCAGGAAGGTCCTCAGATCGTTGCCCATAAGATTTGACATGAAATTGACGGCCATTGAAGAAACCCAAAATGTCAGACTCATGAGGCTGGAAGAGTTGATGGGATCCCTCAAACAATTTGAGATGAAACTGGTTAAAGAAGATCTCACTTCTAAGGATAAGAATATTGGACTGAAGGCTGAAACAGAAGCTAAGAAGCCAGCTCCAGATGATCAGCTGAGTATGCTAGTCAAGAACCTTGGGAAGCTCCTGAAGAACATGGACTCAAGAACTGGGCGAAGCTCATCCTCACGGAAACAATTCAGAAGAGGTGGAGAAAATAAAAGGAGAGGGAAGGAACCTGCTCAGAATGAAGATGAGAAGAAAGAAATGAGAAAGAACGTGCAATGTTGGAACTGTGCAGGGTATGGCCAACGACAAATCAACTGCACCAGCAAACTGATGAAAAAGAGGGCTCTCTCTGCCAGTGGAAGTGAAGACGAGACAGATCTGAGTGAGGATGAATGCAACTTGGCCCGATACAGATCAGCCAGGAGAAGCAGAAAAACACAAGGAAGAGTGAACGAGCTCCTGCTACAGCAACCTCTGTATCACCGTGATAAGAAAGTGATCGCGCGTCGTTGTGCGCGTCAAATATAATTCCTTCCTCTCCCACTAGTACAGCGGTTAAGTAAGGGTCGATCTCCACAGGGAGCAAGCAGTGAGTCTTAGCCAGTAACCTACACTTAAGAAAACGGGGGGTTGTATGAGTGATTGGGGGTTTTGCGCAATGCGCGAGTAACAGTGAATATCGTAACGCGGGGAATTGCACTAGACGTGCGCAAGCAGTAGAGATTAAATACTATATTTATGAGAAGTATTGGGCAGACAATCCTCTATGAATGCATTCCTTATCATCGACTCTAAACATCTATAGCTTGTGTTTTACTTGGGTTAGTGTCCGGTAAAGGCTTCCTAACACGTGCGCATGTTCCGTTCAAAGTTCATGTGCTATTAATCCTTAGAACTAGACTAAACAGCTGCGAATCCTGTCACAGTAGCAACTGCCTACCCTAACTCGTTACTCCTAATTGTCACGGTAAGTTTGCGGTTCAAGGCTTCCCCTACGCATGCAACTAGTTTAACATGTGACAAGCGAGCTACACAGGTAAGTTTGCGGTTCAAGGCTTCCCCTACTCATGCAACTAACTATCTCAATATGCACAGAATTAATACGAGTAAATAAACTATGCATTAAGCTCAAGTCTCAAAGGAATACATCACAGATTCATGCCCGACCAACACTAAGTGTTTAGCTAGACATGCTAGTGATAAACATCATAAAATAGTAAGATAACATCTAATGTATCAGAGAAAACGGTAGCAAGCAGAGCGTGCAGTGTGTCTTCTCGGCTGGCGCAGTCGGCTGGCGCAAATCTCCTCAACAGGCCCGTGTGTTTTCCAGTCCTGCTGCACAGTACCTCCTTGCGTCCTCTGGTGCCTCTGAACAGCAGTCTTTCGAACTCCTTGAAACCCTAGACTTTCTTTCTTCATATACTGCTCAGGAGGTTCATCTTTTGGCAGCTTCCAAATCTGGTCACTGGGATTTTGCGCTTGGCGCACAGCATTGGTTGGCGCAATCGGGTAGCGCACCTCTGCTGTCTTTCGCCATTTCTTCTTTTGTTTGCGCCGCTAGCTCCACAGGCTGATCTTTCACTCCTAGAACGCTGCCTGTTAGCGCGTATCCGACTTAAGGACTCGTTCTGACCTGATATACAAAAACATTGGAAACGAGTAATCTTGCCCATAAAATATTGCAAATAAGCATGGGGTTACGATCTAAATAATGTGTATAACTAGGCTCTATCAAACCCCCCACACTTGCCCCTTGTTCGTCCCGAACAAGTATTGAAACGCGGATACAATTACCTTTTCTGGAGACTAGCGCACAGCCTTGCATTCTGGCGCAAGATGCACAGTTGCTCAACTTGTGCTGCTCTATAACCTGCGCACAACTGCACTCAATAGTTCTAGTATAATAATTCCGAAATTTCATTACCTCTCAGCCGGGATGAAGATCTTTGGATGACTGGGAGATAGCTCTTCTTAGGCTCCTGGTTGTCAGCTCCCGCTCCGAAGATAGGTATATGGTTTCTTGCGCGAGCTTCTTCCAGTGCGTGATTCGTTCGCACACTTCCTGGGAACCTGAGCCTTTGATGATATCCTTGTGGTCTTGCGCACGCAGGTACTAAGTAGTGCGCATGCTGATTCTTTGTAACGCAAATCATCTGCTTCTGTTGGTATTTTTTCTTTTGTACAGCTTCTTTTTTTTTCAATTTGTTTTTAGTCCCAGAACAGTTCCAATCTCAGCCTTCGGATAGCAGCTATGGAACTCGTTCCGCTCTCCCTCCTTGGTCTGTCTGCGTCGGTCAGCGCACGCGTTTACATCCGCGCCCGCCTTCCTTAGCTCGGCTTCCAGAGAGAAGGTGGTCTGTTTTCCCACCTCGCCACGCTTTGGGTATTTCGCCTTTGGCATCTGCGTGACTGAGCGCGCTCTTTTGTTCCGAAGGATGCGAAGCACCGGCCTCCACTAGCGCACTCGACCATATACCTCGCCTTCGAAGCACAAGCGACTAACCGCCTCTCTGGAGCGTTTCTATCAACTCCACATCCCCTGTATATCCCAACTGACAGGAGCAGAAAAAACGAAAAAATTATACTAAAACAGTAGATAGCAGTGCACACAATACGGATAGCGCAAAACAAGCTGGTGCGCATGCGCATCCTGCACCTTAGCGCACTACTGCTACTAATTCTCTTCAACTTAAACTAAGCTATACTAAAAATGCTCAAAACATAAAAATGTAAGAGTAAGCCCCCCCCCCCCCCCCCACACACTTGAACAGAGGCGTGTCCCCACGACTCAAGCTCAAGCGCACGGAGGCTGCGCACATGCATGCAATGCAACGACAATAAAGAACATAAGAGTGAACACAAATAGTCACACAAAACATAGCAAGGGAGTCACAGAATGTAGGGCACAAATATTCAGCACACATAATAGTCACGTAGACGCAGCAATAATAAAAGACACCACCCTAAAGAAAAATCACTACGCCTGCCCTCGGCCTTAGAAGTCCTCCGAGCTAGACGCAGCCTCTGAATCATGCGCCACAGCCTCCGAAGAATCTGTCAAGGAGTCGGTGCTGGAGGCTGGTGGTACTACGGTGAGGGGATCAGGCTGCGCTGCAAGGTCGTCCTCGGAAAGTGACTCCCATATGGAATCGGAGTCTACGCTGGGAAAGTTAATGGGAGACTCCGGAACAGAAGGCCGGGCAGGGGAGACAGCTGGTGGTGGTACTGGTTCGGGTGTAGGGGTGGGCTCTGCTGCTGGGGCTGCTGGTTCGGGTGCCGGTGCTGACTCTGCTGGGGCTGCAGGGGCTGGTGCTGGAGAGGGTGCTGGCGCTGGAGCTGGAGGGCTGGCTGGTTGATGCGGCGCACTGGGACCTGGAGGTGGTCGGTGCAGGCTGAGGAGAGGGGGAATCGCGTCTCCAAATTTCCACCCGGATGGTGGACTTATGCTTATATCCGCCCCCTCTGGCGCTAAGTATTCGAGCACGCGCATGACGTTGAACAACATGCGCTGCTCGGCAGTGGCTTCCACGGGCGCCTCCTCAGTCTCAGTCCTTGGGCGCTTGGCAGGGGCACGCGGGGGAGAGTCCTCTATGGAAATGGTCACTGGCTCCCCCGATGGTGCACGGGCCCTCTGTTGCGCTCCAGTCTGCGCCCGAGTCCTTGGGCGCCTGACTAGAGGCACCTCTGGTTCTAGGGCCTCCTCCATTTCTTCATCTGCTGCGGCGGCTGCTGCAGCTGCTGCTGCGGCGGCTGCTGCGCCCTGCGCACTGCTCTCTGCTCTGGCCCGCGGTGGTCTGGCTGGCTGCAGACGGTAGCACCACTCTAGTGTGCCATTGTCCCGAACAGCTACCGCCCTGATTTGCAGCATGTGGGCGCGGTCCAGAGGTATAGGCTGCACCAAGGTGTGCTCTGGCAGCTCGGGCTCTCCATGTAAGGCCCGCAGCAAGTGCGTGATAAGGCCTCCACAAGTCAGCGGCCCCCTCATGACTCGGCTCCAATGATGCACCATGTTCAGGATGAACAGCACCTTCCGCTCATAATAAAGCCCCGTCAAAATCTCCATATCCAGGAGGCTGATCTTTGGCGCGCCGTTGAAACGGCCAATGATTGCGTAGGCCACGATGCGCCATAAGTAGAACAGCCACGGGTCGCGCAGCTCTCGGCCCCTGCTGCGCCCCGCGGCGAATGCTGGCCCTGTTGCCATGTCCCGCCAAGCCACCTGGTTATCGTGCGTGTCTAACTCCTCCTCACGCACCTTGGCGCACCCGAATGCGCGCCTCAGCCTCTTTTCCGAGGCGATGAACCAGACACCCCTGTGTCTATATCTGATCTCCCGGTCCCCTGCCTCCATAGATGCCAGGAACTCACACGTGTCCTCCTGGTCTGATGCGCAGCGGAGGTCCATTAGCGCCTCCCAGCCGGCAGTCGCTAGCCTCTGCGCCACGAGGTCCTCTAACCCTACCTCGCGCAGGAAATCTCGGCAAATGTACGGTGTCCCGTACATGTCCAGGCTGATGAAGGCTGCATACTTGTTAGCGAAAGCCGCTGGGGTCACCTGGTCTGCGGCGGGTCTCATCTTGCGCTGGGCTCCGGTCAATCGCGGTCAATGCTCCCCAAAACCCTAAAAATCGAAACTGCCCAGAATCCTCTGAAACTTGCACCGAACGAGCGCCTACTGGTCGCCTACACAACGCACAAAACAGCACTCCAAGCCGCACACTCTAGCCTGGTGCGATTTCAAAACCCTAAAAACTGTGTTTTCCGTGCAAACCCTAACAGAAGCGGCTCAAAGCGGGATCGGGGGTTACCTGGGTGCTGTGCGGTCGTGTTGTCCTTGAATCCCTCTAGACGGACGGTTGGTTGGGCGCTGATCGACGGCAGAGGTCTGAGGGCGGGAGCTTGTGTGTAACGGTCGAGTGAAAAAGTGCTGGAAATTTTTCTAAGTCTGGCCTTATATACCCCCTATGGCTGGCGCAACTGACCTGCGCATTGAGAGGCGCACGGTCCTGCGCACTTGTGTGACTAAAAACTACCAAACCCTAAACTAAGCTAAAAACACTCAAAAAACAAACAAGCAGAATAAAATGTGTCAAAATGAAACGTGTCGGGTTACCTCCCGACAAGTGCCTTTGTTTAACGTCGTTGGCTCGACGGTACCTCGTTACGTGCCAAGAAGTGCGTCTGCAGCCTCCCCCACTCTTGCTCCTGAGTGTCCTTGCGCCAGTGCTTGTGTTACGATCTCAGTGATCCTGCGCAAAGGATAAAAGGGAAGGTCAGCATGTGACATATTATTCGTAAGGAGGGCAGATGCAGAGGAAGAGGAGATATAGGCGATGGGTGCTAGTTCTCCCTCTGAAACATCTGGTGGTGCGTCTGGCGCAGCAGCTTGCTCGTCTACTATCTCTGGCTCGGCCAAGTCAATGTTGCGTGCTGCGCCATCCCAAGGCTCGCCCAAGTATCGTTTGACTCTCTGCCCGTTAACCTGAAAACGATGCTGGTGCCCGTCTGCTAATTCAATTGTGCCGTAGGGGAAGACCTTGGTGACGGTGTATGGTCCCGTCCACTTGCTGCGCAGCTTCCCAGGCATGAGCTTCAGGCGTGATGAAAATAACAATACCTGATCGCCTGGTTCAAATGTGCGCCGGAGGATGTGCTTGTCATGAAACGCCTTGGTGCGCGCTTTGTAATCGCGCAGTCCCTCATAGGCGTCCAGGCGCAGCTCTTCTAGTTCGCTCAGCTCAAATGCGCGTTCTTTTCCAGCCTCATCCAAGTTTAAGTTGCAAATACGTAAGGCCCAATATGCCTTGTGCTCGAGCTCCACTGGCAGGTGGCATGCCTTCCCATAGACAAGCCGGAATGGTGAGGTTCCTATGGGCGTCTTGTGTGCAGTGCGGTATGCCCATAGCGCATCATCCAGGCGCTGGCTCCAATCCTTGCGCGACGGCCTCACAGTCTTCTCCAAGATGCGCTTGATCTCTCTGTTAGAAACTTCGGCCTGTCCATTTGTCTGTGGATGGTAAGCGGTGGACGTCTTGTGGCGCACCCCATAGTGCTTGAAAACTTGCGCCACAACCCTGTTGCAGAAGTGCGTCCCCTGGTCGCTGATAACTGCCTTAGGCACTCCGTACCTGCAAAATATGTTAGTTCTGAGAAAATCAGCGACAGTCTTACCATCATCCTTGCGCGTGGCCTTAGCTTCGACCCATTTGGATACGTAATCCACGGCCACCAGTATGTACTCGTAGCCGGCAGATGGGGGAAATGGACCCATGAAGTCGATTCCCCAAACATCGAACACTTCATCCACCAAAATCGGGGTCTGCGGCATCTCGTTGCGCGCGGAGATTCCTCCAGTGCGCTGGCACCTGTCACACTTCCTGCAGTGGTTATAGGCATCTCTGAATAGGTGCGGCCAGTAGAATCCGCAGTCCAAGATCTTCCTGCTCGTGCGCTTGGGACCGAAATGTCCTCCACAGGCGTGCGCATGACAAAACATCAACACAGAGTGAATCTCATGGTCAGGCACGCAACGTCTTAATATCCGATCTGGACCTATTCTAAGCATGTAAGGATCATCCCAAAGGTAATGCTTGGACTCATGTTTCAATCGCATGCACTGAGTTTTATTGAAATGAGGAGGGAACGCACCTGTGACCAGGTAGTTTGCGATATGCGCATACCATGGTACCTTACCTGTTAGCGCCATCAGATGCTCGTCAGGGAATGTCTCCTTGATCTGCCCTGGCTCCTCATCCTTTACGATCCTGCTTAGGTGATCAGCGACGGTATTTTCCGTGCCCTTCTTATCTTTGATCTCTACGTCGAATTCCTGAAGCAGAAGTACCCAGCGCATTAGGCGCGGCTTGGTCTCTTTTTTGGACATGAGGTAGCGGACGGCTGCGTGGTCTGTGTAGATGATGACTCTGGCGCCTAGAACATATGCTCGGAACTTCTCCAGCGCAAATACAATTGCCAGAAGCTCCTTCTCCGTGGTGGTGTAGTTCTTCTGCGCGGAGTCCAGTGTGCGCGATGCATAGTAGATGGCATGCGGCTTCTTGTCCTCGCGCTGCCCCAAGACTGCTCCCACTGCGTAGTCACTTGCGTCACACATCAGCTCGAATGGCAGGTTCCAGTCTGGTGCGCGCATCACTGGCGCACTGGTCAGCGCTTCTTTCAGCTTATCGAACGCCGCCCTGCACTCATCAGTAAAATCGAAGCACACGTCTTTTTGCAACAAATTAGACAGGGGTATGCAAATCTTAGAGAAATCCTTAATAAAACGCCTGTAAAACCCAGCATGCCCTAAGAACGATTTCACGTCGCGCACGTTGGTGGCATAAGGCAGATTAGAAATAATGTCTATCTTAGCTTTGTCTACCTTAATACCCTCCTCTGAAATGATATGACCTAGTACTACTCCGTGCGTTACCATGAAATGACATTTTTCGTAATTCAGCACTAAGTTCTTAGAGATGCAGCGCGCTAAGACTTTATCTAGATGTGTTAAGCATGCATCAAAGGTACTCCCATATACAGTGAAGTCATCCATGAACACTTCTATGCATATACCAATCATATCAGAGAAAGTGCTCATGACAAGGCGTTGGAATGTACCTGGCGCGTTGCACAGCCCAAAAGACATACGCCGAAACGCAAATGTTCCGAAGGGGCATGTGAACGTGGTCTTCTCTTGATCCTCCGCAGCTATGGGTATCTGATTGTAACCTGAATAACCGTCCAAAAAACAAAAGTAAGGCTTACCTGCCAAGCGATCCAGCATTTGGTCCATGAAGGGTAGCGGGAAGTGGTCCTTGCGCGTTACAGCGTTCAGCTTCCTGTAGTCGATGCACATGCGCCAGCCAGTCTGTATGCGCTTGGGAACTAGCTCGCCCTGCGCATTTTCCTCCACTGTGATTCCTCCTTTCTTTGGCACAACGTGCACCGGGCTGACCCATTTGCTGTCTGAGATTGGGTAAATGACCCCTGCGTCAAGCAACTTCAGAACTTCCTTTTGCACTACCTCCATCATATTTGGGTTTAACCTGCGCTGAGCCTCCCTGGATGGTTTGGCACCATCTTCCAACAGAATTCGGTGCATGCACACGTCTGGGCTCACTCCGCGCAGATCTGCAAGAGTCCATCCAATAGCGCGCTGGTTCCTGCGCAGCACCTGTTGTAAGCGCGCCTCCTGCTCTTCTTCCAATCCCTTCTTGATGATTACTGGCAGGGTGTCCTCATCTCCCAAGAAAATGTACTTGAGATGCTCCGGGAGTTGCTTCAGTTCGATCTTGGGTGCCTGTTCAACAGAGGGCAAGATTTTGTTAGCGGTGCAAATATGAACTATATCACGTACCTGTGTGGGTGCTGGTTCAGCACTGCTTAGCTCCTCCTCTTGCTCCTCCAGCTCTGCCTGTGTCAGTAGCTCTGGTCCTATGGTTGCGCTTGCACACTGCGCTTCTGTGACTAAATCGTCAAAGCTGTCCATTGCGTGCACGGTAGCGTCCTCATGTGGGTGCTGCATCCCTTCGAAGATATTGAAATGGATTTCCTCGCCATCTACCTCCATGGAGAGCGTGCCCCTCCACATGTCTATCTTCGTGCGCGCAGTCATCAAAAACGGTCTGCCTAGGAGGATCTGCGCACCGCTGGCGCTTGATTCACCCTCCATTTCGAGCACATAAAAGTCTGCTGGGAACACCAGCTCTCCTACTCGAACTAGGACATCTTCTATCATGCCTGCAGGTTGTTTGCACGATCTATCTGCTAGCTGAATTGTGAGACCTGCAGGTTTTAGTGGTCCAAGGCGCAAGGTCGCATAGAGAGAATATGGTAATAAATTGATTGATGCGCCTAAATCGATCATGCAGTTGCTTACCGTGGTTTTTCCTAAGGTGCAAGGGATAGTGAATGTACCTGGATCTCGGCACTTAGGTGGTACCTTTTGTTACACGATTGCTGAGGCCTGCGCATTTAGCATTACCTGTGCGCATTCGCCTGTCCTTCTTTTATTTGTGCACAGCTCTTTTAAAAACTTCGCATACCTGGGAATCTGTCGAATAGCTTCTATGAGAGGTATGTTGATTTCCACCTTGCTGAACAGCTCATATAATTCCTTGTCCAGTGCTTCTTTTCTTGCCAGTGGTGCCTGCACAGGGAAAGGAGCAGGTATGTTAGTACAATTTTTGTCCTTGTTTGTCGAGTGAGACATACCTGGCGCTTTGCCCTGCTGGTTCGTAGTTGGCGCTTCTGATTGCGCCTCTGGCTCTGGTTGCGCACTCTGAGCTGCTGGATCTGGGACTTGCGCAACTGGTTGCGCGGGCGCCTGCGCGGTCTGCTCTGTTCCCACTGTGCGCCCAGTCCTCAGTGTTACTGCATTAACCCCTCCTTTAGGGTTCTGAATCACTTGCGAAGGCAGGTTGCCATCGCTCTTTTTCAGCTCATACACCGTGGTTGCAATTTGTGATAGATGCTTTTCTATGGATTCGAACCTCTTGTCATACTTTTCGTCATTCTTGCGCACTGTGTCTGCTAGCTGCCCCATTATATCTTCCAAGGATCGCCTCGGTTGCTGATTGTTCTGCGCTGGTGCGTCTGTGCGGCGATGCGGTGGATTATAGGGTGCAGCTTGTTGCGTCTGCTGGGGCGCGCGCTGATCCGTGGGCTGCCTCTGGAAATTGTTCTCTTCTTTCCATCTGAATCCATTTGCAGCGAGCCCAAAGCGCGGCTGATTCTGCCTCTGCGGTCCTCTGTTGTCCCATCATCCAAGGGCATTTACATCTCCAGTTTCTTCAAAAAGTGTTGGGTATTCGTCTGTCTTGTGCTCAGTGGACCTGCAGAATTCACATACCTTTGGCGCAACTGGTTGTGCGCTCTGCGCACTCATCAGCTTCTATAGCATGGCCTTCATTTCCTTGATCTCAGCGGTTGCCTCTACCTGATGCACAGAACGATTACGACTACTTTCAAGTGTCAATTGATGTCTTACCTGCCCGGCAGAATCTTCTATCAGCTGCCATGCATCCTCCGGGTACATGTTGCAAATGTCCCCTCCTGCGCATGCATTCAGTAGTCGCAGCTCCATGGGCAGCAGTCCATTCAGGAAGTTCTCTATCAGCACATTCTGGGGAAGCCCGTGATTGTAGCAATTGGCTTCTAGCTCCCTGAAACGCTCGTAGTATTCTGACAGAGACTCCCCTGCGCCTTGCCTTGGCGCGGCCAATTCCCTTCTGAGCAGTGCAATCTTCGCTGCTGGATAAAATTTATCTAAGAATTTCTTCTGCAGCTGCTCCCATGTGTGGATTGATCCTGCGGGTAAGCTCATCAGCCAGTGTTTGGCCGCATCGTTCAATGAAAATGGGAACGCCTTCATCTTCAGTGCTTCATCGTTCTCCCCCATGGTCTTCATGTTCTCGCAAATGATTAGGAACTCCCGCACATGCTTGACTGGATTTTCGTTGTTCATTCCGTGAAACTTGGGCATGTGATGGATGAGTGAGCTCCTCAGTTCGAACTGTCCGTCGGGCGGAAGCACTATGCACCATGGCTGGTTAACAGTGAGTGGGGCTGACATTTCGCGCACTGTCCTGCGCCTCGCGACTGGACGAACGGATGGCGCAAAGTATGGTTCAGCGGCCATCCGTGCGTCGACCTCACGCTGCACTTCCTCTCTGAATAGGGCTGCGCGGTTATGTGCCCTTGCTTCCTCTGGGGTTCTGTCTCCCAGGTTATCTCCAACCACACTGTTATCCTCCATGTCCTGATCCAAACTCAAGAAACGAAATTAAATGGCAACGAAGTTGTTGCGTCTGTCAGTGCGCAACTAGAATCTGCGCAGCGCAACTGTTTCAAGGTTGCGCAGGCTGATGTGATTGTGCGCTGTCAGAAACAACAACGAGAAAACAAAACAAAATGAAATAACTAAAATGAGAAATGTGAGCTAGCTAAAACTTAGCTGTGTTGCTCCCCGGCAACGGCGCCAAAATTTGATCGCGCGTCGTTGTGCGCGTCAAATATAATTCCTTCCTCTCCCACTAGTACAGCGGTTAAGTAAGGGTCGATCTCCACAGGGAGCAAGCAGTGAGTCTTAGCCAGTAACCTACACTTAAGAAAACGGGGGGTTGTATGAGTGATTGGGGGTTTTGCGCAATGCGCGAGTAACAGTGAATATCGTAACGCGGGGAATTGCACTAGACGTGCGCAAGCAGTAGAGATTAAATACTATATTTATGAGAAGTATTGGGCAGACAATCCTCTATGAATGCATTCCTTATCATCGACTCTAAACATCTATAGCTTGTGTTTTACTTGGGTTAGTGTCCGGTAAAGGCTTCCTAACACGTGCGCATGTTCCGTTCAAAGTTCATGTGCTATTAATCCTTAGAACTAGACTAAACAGCTGCGAATCCTGTCACAGTAGCAACTGCCTACCCTAACTCGTTACTCCTAATTGTCACGGTAAGTTTGCGGTTCAAGGCTTCCCCTACGCATGCAACTAGTTTAACATGTGACAAGCGAGCTACACAGGTAAGTTTGCGGTTCAAGGCTTCCCCTACTCATGCAACTAACTGTCTCAATATGCACAGAATTAATACGAGTAAATAAACTATGCATTAAGCTCAAGTCTCAAAGGAATACATCACAGATTCATGCCCGACCAACACTAAGTGTTTAGCTAGACATGCTAGTGATAAACATCATAAAATAGTAAGATAACATCTAATGTATCAGAGAAAACGGTAGCAAGCAGAGCGTGCAGTGTGTCTTCTCGGCTGGCGCAGTCGGCTGGCGCAAATCTCCTCAACAGGCCCGTGTGTTTTCCAGTCCTGCTGCACAGTACCTCCTTGCGTCCTCTGGTGCCTCTGAACAGCAGTCTTTCGAACTCCTTGAAACCCTAGGCTTTCTTTCTTCATATACTGCTCAGGAGGTTCATCTTTTGGCAGCTTCCAAATCTGGTCACTGGGATTTTGCGCTTGGCGCACAGCATTGGTTGGCGCAATCGGGTAGCGCACCTCTGCTGTCTTTCGCCATTTCTTCTTTTGTTTGCGCCGCTAGCTCCACAGGCTGATCTTTCACTCCTAGAACGCTGCCTGTTAGCGCGTATCCGACTTAAGGACTCGTTCTGACCTGATATACAAAAACATTGGAAACGAGTAATCTTGCCCATAAAATATTGCAAATAAGCATGGGGTTACGATCTAAATAATGTGTATAACTAGGCTCTATCAGAAAGTCTCGAAGTATAAAAGATGTTATAGCTGCGGGCACAAAGGTCACATAAAGAGGAACTGTTCTTCAGCATACACCGAAAAAGGTTCAGCTAGGAAACCAATCAAGCAGAAAGATGCGCGGACTCAGCTTCTCGGGTTTGTCAGCACAGCAAGCACCTCGGATAAGATTAGCTGGTATTTTGACAGTGGTTGTTCAGGGCACATGACAGGAGAAAGATCCTTCTTGAAAAACATAACACCATGCCTGGAACAACGGGTGAAGTTTGGAAACGGCTTGAGAGGAAGAGTTCTAGGAAAGGGAACTTTAGCAGTTGAAGGAATGCCCAACCTGAGCAATGACTTGCTAGTGGAAGGACTAAAGGCGAACCTCATAAGCATCAGTCAGCTGTGTGACGGAACTAAACAGATGAAATTTACGAAAGACTCGTGCAAAGTTTTCGACAAAACTGGAGAATGTATAATGGAAGGAGCCAGATCAAAAAGCAACTGTTATCTTCTCAATGTGAGTTCAAACTCACTGTCTCCGAAATGTATGCTGACAAAGGCTGAGGAAATGATTCTTTGGCACAAAAGGATGGGTCATGTTAACCTGAGGACTCTGAAGAGAATTGCAACAGAAGGGCTAGTCAGAGGAATACCGCTGATAAAAGGGGAGACAAACTCTATCTGTGGAGATTGTCAGATTGGGAAACAAAAGAAGGCTTCACACCCAAGAGTCAAAGATGCAAGTACTACCAGACCTCTACAGTTGATACACATGGACCTGATGGGTCCAATGGAAGTTGAGAGTCTGGGAAGAAAAAGGTATGCTTTCGTCTGTGTTGATGACTACTCCAGATTCACCTGGATTGATTTTATCAGAGAAAAATCAGATACTGTGAAAGTTATAATGGCACTGGTGTCCCATTTAGAGCAAGAGAAAAATCTCAAAATCACCAGCATTCGCAGTGATCATGGTAGGGAATTCGAAAACGAAGCTGTGGGTGATTTCTGTCGTCAAAGGGGTATCTCACATCAGTATTCTTCTCCCATCACCCCTCAGCAGAATGGAGTAGTGGAACGAAAGAATCGGACAATTTAAGAAATGGCCAGAGTCATGATTCATGCTAAGAGGGTTCCCCTGAGATTTTGGGCAGAGGCCATGAACACCGCATGTTACATCATTAACAGAGTCACCTTACGGAGAGGAACCAACCAGACCTGCTATGAGCTCTGGAATCAGAAGAAGCCCACAGTTAAATATTTCCACATCTTTGGAAGTGACTGCTTCATTCTGAGAGATAGGGAGTATAGGAAGAAGCTTCAACCAAAGAGTGATCCTGGAGTGTTCTTGGGTTATTCGATGAACAACAGGGCCTATCGAGTCTATAACCAGCGGACAAATACAGTAGTGGAATCCATAAATGTAGTAGTCAATGATGCTGAAGAAGTCCCTACCACTGATACTAATGATGAAGACTCAGACTCTGAAGAGGTGCCTGCCAGTTAGAACAGAAGTGAACAAGCTGTGGCTCCAGAAGATGCTACAGCAAGTGCTGAAGCAAAAAATCCAGATGAACAATTAGAAAGCCTGTCTGAAGATCTGAATAATGAGGCTCCTGATCCACCATCAAGGCAGCCTCCGAAGAAGATTCAAAAGAATCATCCCCTGACCAATGTGATTGGAGACCCGGCAGGAAGAAGAAGAACCAGAAGCAATGCTTATCTCAATACCTGCTTTCTATCCAGTATGGAACCTAAGAGCTTCAAGGAAGCCATGAGTGATGAATTCTGGATGATAGCTATGCAGGAAGAACTTGCAGAGTTCGAAAGACACAATGTTTGGGACCTGGTGGACAGACCCAATGGAGTGAATATTATAGGCACCAAGTGGATCTTCAAAAACAAAACTGATGAAAAGGGAAACATCACAAGAAATAAAGCCAAACTGGTTGCTCAAGGATACTCTCAAATTGAGGGCCTAGATTTCGAAGAAACGTTTGCTCCAGTTGCTCGTCTGGAGGCCATCAAACTCCTTCTAGCTATGTCTTATTTCCTAGGGTTTAAACTATATCAAATGGATGTCAAAAGTGCGTTCCTGAACGGAGACCTCTCTGAAGAAGTATATGTTACTCAACCAAAAGGTTTTGAAGATCCTCATCACCCAGAGCATGTATACAAGTTGAAAAAAGCCCTATACGGACTTAAACAGGCTCCTCGGGCATGGTATGAGAGGCTGACAGTATTTCTGGAAAAACATGGCTACAAACGAGGGGGAGTTGACAAAACTCTATTTGTAAAAAGAACCAAGTCAGATGTGATCATTGCACAAATTTATGTGGATGACATTGTCTTTGGATCGAAGTCTCAGAACCTGGTGAAGCAGTTTGTGGACCACATGCAGCAGGAATTCCAAATGAGCATGGTCGGAGAACTGTCCTATTTCCTTGGTCTGGAGATTACCCAGAAAGAAGATGGCATCTTTATTGCACAAAGCAAATACAGCAAGAATCTTGTGCAGAAATTTCAGCTAGATAAGGCCAGCCACAAACGAACCCCTGCTGCCACTCATGTCAAAGCCATCAAAGATGAACATGGAGTGGAAGTGAGTCAGAGAATCTACAGAAGCATGATTGGGAGCTTATTGTACCTGACTGCCAGCCGCCCCGACATTTCCTTTGCAGTAGGGGTCTGTGCCAGATTTCAAGCCTGTCCCAAAGATAGTCACTTGCAGTTGGTCAAGCGAATCATTCGGTATGTTGGAGGAACTGTGAACTATGGCTTATGTACTAAGGACACAAATGCTAATCTGGTGGGATATATTTATGCGGACTGGGCAGGATGCTCAGAGGACCGGAAGAGCACTTCTGGAGGATGCTTCTTCCTAGGAAATAACCGGGTGTCCTGGTTCAGTAGAAAGCAAAACAGCATTTCGTTATCCACAGCCGAGGCTGAATACATAGCTGCCGGGAGCTGCTGTGCTCAAATGTTGTGGATGAAGCAAATGTTGAGTGAGTATGGTCTTGATCAAGATGAAATGACTCTCTACTGTGACAACATGAGTGCCATCAGCATCTCTAAGAATCCGGTTCAGCACAGAACCAAGCACATTGACATTCGTCATCACTTCATCCGTGATCTAGTGGAAAAGAATATCATTGCTACAGCATGTGGTGTCGGCCAAACAGCTTGCTGATATCTTCACAAAAGCTCTAGATGCAGTCCGGTTCGAAGACCTGAGAGCCTCTCTGGGGCTCTATGTAGTGCCTCCCTAGGGCAGCCAGGAGCACCCCCTTGTCATTTATTCCGAATACAGGGAGGAGAAGAAGGGGAGGTTACCGGAAAAAAATTATAATCTGTATTGAAATCCTTCCTAGGGTTTTGTCAAAATGTCAAGGGGGAGATTGATGATGCAGTATGGCAGTTGATGATGCAAGTATGGCAGTGTTTGACAAAACCAGCATAAGTGAACAAGGAGTTGCTGCAGCTCAAATAATCAAGCAAGCCAAGCAGAAGTGAACTAGCTGCAGCTGCAGCAGGGGATGCTGCAGCAGGAGCTTGTTCAACTAGCTGTATCAACCGTCCAAATAGCAGCAGCAATCTGTGCTTGTCCAGAAGAGCTGGAAACCCTATGCAGAGCATCTGAAGAATTTCTAAGTTGCTGTGGAGAATTTTCCAGCAAGGTTTTTTAGTCAGAAAAGGAGATCTGCATTGAAGATTAATATCAAATCTAATCTCCTAGATTTTAGGAGATAATTGGTCTTGTTGGGACATTGCCTAAACCTGGACACTGCTTAAAGTGGTGCGGCTATTTAAGCTGAAGGTGTTCAGAGCAGAGAGATTGATCGAAGCAGAGGGACACACGAGTGCATACACAGATTTCAGAGTGAGGATCTTTGGTGTGCGACGGAAGTTTTCTTCGATCATCACCCGTGAGCAGAGCGCTGAGCGCAGAGCTGTGGTGAGTATTGCAGAAGGGAATCAGGACTTGCAGAGTCTGATTCGTGTTTGATCTGAAAGCCAATTCAGAGCTGTGGAGCTTGTTGGTTGATCAAGGGCAGCCGCGGAAGAACTGACGGGTGGAAGGCTCGGTCAAGTGTCGTGCGACAGTATTCGCTAGTGGCAGGAGGTCACTGAGTGAGGGGGAGTATTCCAGAGTGTGCAGCGCTCGTGGAATCGTTCGATCGGCTCGTCAGAAGGCCTTGGAGCGACGCAGACATATTGTGCTTCAGCTGTGTGTTACAGCTGTTGCTGCAGCAACCCTGCTGAGTAGTGTAGTTTAGAATAGGCTGAGTTCTTTGAGAAGACTGTAGCTATTCTAGATTGACATATTGTAGAGGGTGTGCAGACACAAGTCAGAGCTTGTTCTGATTGTGTTGAGTGATCCACACGAGGTTGAGTAGCATAGGTTGCGTGAGTTGTAATCGAGTGTACTTGGAACCTTTGGTTGAGTGGATTGAGGACTGGAGAATAGTCCTCCCCAGACGTAGGCAGATTGGCCGAACTGGGTGAACAAACCTGTGTCTTGTTCATTGTTTGCTGAGACAATTTCCGAGTGAACAAGAGTGTGCTGTAGCAACTGCTTGTTCACAAAATCTGCCTAATTGAGACACTGTGAAATTTCAGCAGTGTTTGACAAAACCAGCACAAGTGAACAAGGAGCAGCTACAGCAGGGGATGCTATAGCAGGAGCTTGTTCAAGTTGCTGCAGCATCTATCCAAGTAGCAGCAGCAACGTGGGCTTCGCTAGAAGGCCTGGCTGCGGAGAGCCTCAGAAGAATCTTTTAAAGTGCTGCGGAGAATATTCCAGTGGGGAATTCGTAGCTAGAGAAGGAGACTTTTTTTGGAGATCAAATCAAATCTAATCTCCTAAAAATTAGGAGATAATTGTTTCTTTTTGGACATTGCTAAATTCTGTTCTTGATTGAAGAGGGCGCTGCTTCTTAAGGGAGAACAGGTCAGAGCAGAAAGGTTGATCGAAGCTGAGGGATACACAAGTGCATACGCAGAATTCAGAGAGAGCAATTTTGGTGTGCGACAAGTTCTTCGATCATCACCCGAAAGCAGAGCGTGAGCGCAGAGCTGTGGTGACAGAAGGAGAAGGAGATCAGGACTTGCGTAGTCTGATCCGAGCTTAATCTGGAAGCCAACAGTGGTGCTTGTTGGTTGATCAAGGAAGGCCGCGGAAGAACTGACGGGTGTGTGGCTCGGTCGAGTGTCTAGGCGGCAGTTCTCGCTAGTGGAAGGAGGTCACTGAGCAAGGGGGAGTATTCCAAAGTGTGCAGCGCTCGTGGAATCGTTCGATCGGCTCAGCAGAAGGCCTTGGAGCGACGCGGACAATTGTGCATCAGCTGTGTGCTACAGCAGATGCTGCAGCAACCCTGCAGAGTTGAGTGTAGTTTAGAATAGGCTGAGTTTCGAGGAGACAGTAGCTATTGTAGATTGACATTTGTAGAGGGTGTGCAGACACAAGTCAGAGTCTGTTCTGATTGTGTCCAGTGATCCACACAAGGTTGAGTAGCATAGGTTGCGTGGAGTTGTAACTGAGTGTACTTGGAGACCTTTGTAATTAGTGGATTGAGGACTGGAGAATAGTCCTCCCCAGACGTAGGCAGTTGGCCAAACTGGGTGAACAAACCTCCGTCTTGTTCATTGTTTGCTGAGACAATTTCCGAGTGAACAAGAGCGTGCTGCAGCAACTGCTTGTTCACAAATCTGTCTGTCAGAGACGCTGTGAATTTCACGTTATTTAGAGGTCACCACCGTTACGAGTTTTGGACGAAAATTACTGTACAAGACATCTTCTTCACACCTCCTCAGCCAGCGTCGATGATTCAGTTTCTGGTCTTGCGGTTGATTCACTTTCTCATTGCGACTTCCATTCACATCCGCAAGGATGGTGGCCGATATGTGAACGCTGCTGATATAGACCTCATGCTTCAAATTCATTTCGAAGAGCAGGTTTGCATCGTCCATGCTTTGACGCTCCAGTTTGAGTCCTATCAGAATTCACAATACAAGAGGCGTGCCTTAGGTGGGGGATCATTTATTACGCTTCTAGCGAAGCACTTGCGATTTATTTTAGACCAAGGCACACCTCTGCCCAAGAAGATACTCGACCTGGAGGGTCTTTGAAAGATGCACATGATAGACCCCAAGACTCGTTAATGGATTGTCCGTAAGGATGAGCCAAAAAAATTGGAGCAGAAGATTCCGAAACAACGATCAGTGCATGGGGCTCCTCGGCTGGCCACACCGCCTAGAAGAGCTAGCGAGCAACCCCCGGCACCAGAATTTGCACCTGCCCATACCTCCAAGCCCATTCCAGCATTTAGACCATCTTCCACTGAACCTCCTCTAATTGAGCCCCCGCCAGGTGTGCGTGAGGACATGAGGTTGATGAGCGCCCGTTTGGACTCCCTTTCAGACTCTCACACGGTGCTCATCCGCTCCCACGAGGTATTATCCACCCTTGTCCACAATTTTGTCGCATGGCAAGGAAGTGTCATGGCGCATATGGCAGCACACATGGGTATTATAGATATTCCAACTCCGCCAGCACCTTTTGCTCAGCCGCCGCCTCCACAGACTCTATTTCAGTGATGGTTGAAGGTGGAGACAGTGGGGATAATAACGTAGAGGACACCAGGAATGGCAACGAGGATTCTGCCACTTCGGATGACCCGAACCCGAGACCTGCAAGAAGAAAAGGAATGATGTTTAGGATTCTTTTATGTTTGTCATGACTTGTGTCGGTATTATTACTATGTACTTTGCTTGACTTGTGCATTTTTATTTTAAGACTCTTTGCCGTAATTTTATTTGCATGTCAGGTGTGTTTCGAACTTATGTTGCTTTTATTTGGCAGATTTTCCATTTTTGACCAATGATTTGGATTAAGCTATGATCATTACTGCTAGTTTGATTCGGGCGAATCACCTTTTTGCCTTGCCCGAATCACGTTCGATTCGGGGACTTAAAGCTATCCGAGCAAGTTTGATTCGACCACCCTGGCTGAATCACTTTCTTTGCCTTGCCCGAATCACTTTTGATTCGAGCAAGCTCATGTTATCCGAACTGATTTGATTCGACCATGGTGTGGCCTAATCAATTTTTTTTGCCTTCCTCGAATCAATTGTGATTCGGGCAGTTTTGAGCAGCACTGTTCTCAGTTCACTTAGGAAATTTTTGCAACTTTGCTCGCTTTTGTTTGAAACATTTTTCAAGCACTATAATACACTAGTTCATGGCTTTTGATTTACACGAGCATATCCAAGTAAACTCATCATATGAATTGTCGCACACTTGTTTTCCAATCTTTTGCCTAGCTATATGTTTCGCATTGATTTATCTTTAATAGCTAAGCTGTTTTCATTTATGAATTCAGATGTTGCGCTAACCTTTCTCTTGGGTTTCAGATGTAGTGCAACTGAGTAGAGCACCATTCACGGATGTGAGCGGACACACATTTAGCTACCTCCACACGAGAGAAGTTCCTTCGCAACTTTCTCTTTACTATTTTATTTCTTTATATTGCTTAGGGACTAAGCAAACTTTTAAGTGTGTGGTGTTTTGTGCTATCGCTTTTATTTTCTTAACAACGTGATTCTATGCTACAAATTTATTTTGCGCGCATTATACTCACATGATTGCTTTCATCCTAGCTTTAAATATTGATCACACGAAGTAATGTTTGCTAAGCACTTAAGTAGTATCATTTTAAAAAAAATTGGAATGAGTTGTGCTTTGTATTCATGAATCGTATCTTTAAGTCGATTGACATTCTTTATGATGATTTTATTCACATGATTCGGTGTTTTGACTAGCTTAGTTCGATTTATTTTTAAGCTCTTTTCGTGCATGAAAAATGAAGCTAAGTTTAGTGAGCACAAAAATAAAGTAAAAATAGTTTTCATAATAAAACCTTGTACTTGCTCTTGTTTGCTTTTAGGTGGCTTTACGTTCCTATTTAGCCTTTGCATTTGGTTAGCTCACACTTCATGCTCCATTATATCTCACTTAGGCACATTGTCAAGTATTAAGTGTGTGGTCGAATAAAGTGTTTGCGAAAAGAGAAAAAAAGAGAGGCACAAGAAAGAAAAAAATTATATTTTTAAGGTTTTACAAATGCCGAGGGCTAGGAAGGTAAGTTCCTCCTTGAAAGCATTTATATAAACAAAAAAATATCATTTGTTTATTTTTTGGGTCAAAGAAAAGTTCTACAAATGCCGAGGGTTAGGAAGGTAAGTTCCTCCTTGAAAGCATTTGTATAAACGCAAGAAAAATATTAAACACACTTAATTCTTGACTTTGTGTCGATTCCGTAAATTCTTGCGCATGTGTGTGAGTTAAGGCATTTGTATTTCGCTTTAAGGAAGCGTCTAAGGTATGACCCTCGTAATTTATTACTTAAGCATCAAGATTTGTACGAGTGAATTTTAATATTTTAATGTCGAAACTCCTCTTCTCTTACGGATTATGAGTTACAGTCTAAAACTTGAGAATGAGTTTGTTGTCTTGAGCCTATGGACTTGCCCTTAGCAAGCATAGGTGATTAACTCGACAAAATTTTGTGTAAGCGACTACTTGAATAGGAAATTGAGCAGTAATTTGAATTTGACGAATGCTAGTTTTGATATCGATTCTGAAATTCGCAGCACCTTTGAGTTGCAGATTGTGAACAAGCAGTTGCAACAGCACACTCTTGAACACCCAAATCTGATGCAGCAAGATAGAACAAGGAACAAAGGTTTGTTCACCTAGTTCGGCCAATCTGCCTAGTTTGGGAAGGGCTGAACTCCAACCCTTAATCCATTAGTTTCTCAGGTCCACAGTACAACACGGTTCGACTCACGACACCTATGCTACCTGACCTAAACTAGTCACAAAATCAGAACAAGCTCTGACTTCGCGGCCTCCCTTGATCAAACAACAAGCAATCACTGCTCTGAATTGGCTTCCCAGATCAAGCTATTATCGGACTCTGCAAGTCCTGATCACACTCTGCTTCAATCACCTCAGCGCTGCGCTCACGCTCTGCTCTCGATGATGATCGAACATCCTCTAGCACTTGAATTCTATTCTCACGTATTCTGTGTACGCTCTCGTGTTTGCTCTCTTATCTTCGATGCCCTTGATGCTCTGAGCAGCCTCCTTTAAATAGGAACACCGAGTTCCACCATTCACAGTTTTAGCAATTTTCTCCAAACCACAATATCTCATAATTTGTAGGAGATTAGATTTGATTTGCAAATCTAAATCTAATCTTCTACAAAAAAAATCTTCTCTGCCATCTGGGAATCTCCACTGGAATATTCTCTCTGAAAATTTAGGAACTCCCTTGATGCTAATGGTTGCACTGCCAAGATCCTTCTGCGAAGAACCGAGCTGCTGCTGACGCACAGATGCTACAGCTTCTTGAACCAGCTCCTGCTATAGCAACAGCTTGTTCAGCTGCTTGTTCAATTGTGTTGGTTTTGACAAAGACTGCCATACTACATCATCAATCTCCCCCTTGGCATTTTGACAAAATCCTTGGCCACAGATGAAGTCTTCCACGAAAAACAAACATAAAACTACTTAATAACAGTTTCAAAGTAAAAGTAAGTTGTGGCCACACTCGGCCTTAGCATAGCCACGCAGGGCTTCAAAAAAAACCATCTAGAGAGTTCAGTTCATCTGGCCTTCATTTACTCTCCCCCTTTTTGACACAAATGCTCACGTCCCTAGAGCAGGCCCTTGCTCCTCCGGATATTCCAAGTCCTTAATCAGGCATCTGATTTTGGCACGTCTGGCATCCCTTCATTTGGCTTCAGTGTCCAGCATGTACATCTCTGTCTTTAGGTGGTTTACGATCCTTGCATGGAGAGCTGCTTGAATTGCAGGGGAAGGGAGAAGAGCTTCCTCATTAGAGTGTGGATCAGAATGGGCAACCAGAAGCGGGTCTTCTTGGGCAATGTCAACTGCGTGCTTCTCTTTGAAGAGCTTGTGATCTACTGTAAAAACCTGCAGCTCTTCGGACAATCCTTCAGTAATCTCTCCTAACTCTGGATGCTGAGAGACCATCATTCCATAAATGAGGGATGGCAGCACAATGGGCTTGCTAGAGGAAGCACTGCCAGCATGAGCAGCAAGTTGAGGAAACATCACACTACCCAAGCTGATTTTTCTCCTTTTCCCAATCGAGTGTAAAAGGCTAGCAAAGGATCTGCTAACCTTTCCCCTATGAGAGCTGGGGATCCAGTTCCTAATGCCCAAGTTGTACAAAAAGGACATTTTTGGAGGTGAGTTCCGCAGCACTAAGATTTGGTCCACCCTAAGACATGCACACTCCTCCCGTGAGAACCTTGGCCAACACCTCTTGCTTGATATTTGTAGGCTCTCTGGCATCACTGTCTATTTCAAAAAATTCATCTATCTTCTCAAGGGTGATTACTACCTTCTTACCCCGCACCCAACTCTTCCCAAAATCATCTCCTTCTTCCTCACCAAATTTTTCTGCCATGTTGACTATGAATTCCCTAACTAGTGATATATTGAATCTGTAAGGGTAAGTCAGGGACTTGAGTAGGTTTACCTTAGTTAGGAGCTGGATGATAGCTGCAGATTTGTATTTGTGTAACAATGTGCTTCCTCTCCACAGAGCACCATGATTGAGAGGCATGCCTGTTTCTGAACCATACTCCCCCTATAGTGACTGCAACAGTGTCAGCCAGAACAGGTCTTCTCTCGGAAGGTTCACCTACAACATCCTCTTTACTAGACTCCTCTTCTTCACTGCTAAAATCAGGGATGATGGTTAAAGCTTTTCCTTTGTCAGAAGATGGAGGAGGATGTGCTGCAGCCGTTTCTTATTCAGGAAGATCTGCGTCAACCTCCTCCCCTTCTCCTTCTATGCTAGGGGACGTGACAAGGGTTCTGCAAGACTCTTCAACCTTTTGACCGACTGCAGTAACCTCTGCAGTTTGTACTCCCCTTGAGCCTTCTTCGAGCACTGCCTCTTCAGTCACCACTACTGCGCTGGTTGAAGGCTCCCCATCATGGGCCATCCTTCTTCTTTTCTATGGAGTTCCTCCTTGTGGATAACTTCTGCAGCATGGACTTCATTTCCTTGATCTCAGCGCTTGTTTCTACCTGATGTACAGAACGAGTACGACTATTTTCAAGTGTTAGCTGATGTCTTACCTGCCCAGCAGAGTCTTCTATCAGTTGCCACGCGTCTTCTGGATACATGTTGCAAATGTCGCCTCCTGCGCATGCGTTCAATAACCTCAGCTCCATGGGCAGCAGCCCATTCAGGAAGTTCTCTATCAGCACATTCTGGGGTAGGCCATGATTGTAGCAGTTGACCTCTAGCTCCCTGAAACGCTCGTAATATTCTGACAGTGACTCCCCTGCGCTCTGCCTTGGCGCGGCCAGCTCTCTTCTGAGTAGCGCGATCTTTGCTGCGGGATAGAATTTGTCCAGGAATTTCTTCTGCAGCTGCTCCCATGTGTGAATGGATCCTGCGGGTAAGTTCATCAACCAATGTCTGGCTGTATCACATAGTGAAAATGGGAATGCCTTCATTTTCAGCGCTTCATCGCTTTCTCCTTCGGTTTTCATGTTTTCACAAATGACTAGGAACTCTCGCACATGCTTGACTGGATTTTCATTGTTCATCCCGTGGAACTTGGGCATGTGATGAATGAGCGAGCTCCTTAGTTCAAAATGTCCGTCTGGTGGAAGCACAATGCACCATGGCTGGTTGACAGTGATTGGGGCTGACATCTCGCGCACTGTTTTGCGTCGCGCAGCTTGTCGTGCGGGTGGCGCATTATACAGTTCAGCGGCCATCCTTGCTTCAACCTCGCGCTGTACTTCTTCTCTGAACAGGGCTGCGCGGTTATGTGCCCTTGCTTCCTCTGGGGTTCTGTCCCCTAAGTTGGCGCCCTACGACACTGTCATCCTCCATGACCTGTTCTGTATCTCAAAGAAAATGAAATTAAAAGATAACTAATGCTGCTGCGTCTGTCAGTGCGCAACTAGAATCTGCGCAGCGCAACTGTTTCAAGGTTGCGCAGGCTAATGGTGATTGCGCGCTGTCAGAAACAACAACGAAAACAAAACAAACTGAAATAACTAGGTACTAAAAAGGAAAAACGTAAACTAACTAAAACTTAGCTGTGTTGCTCCCCGGCAATGGCGCCAAAATTTGATCGCGCGTCGTTGTGCGCGTCAAATATAATCCTTCCTCTTCCACTAGTACAGCGGTTAAGTAAGGGTCAATCTCCACAGGGAGCAAGTAGTTCAGTTTTAGCCAGTATCCTACACTTACGAAGATTGGAGGGGGGGGGTGAGTGATTGCTTGGGGTTGCGCGATGCGCAAGTAATCAGTTGTAAAACGCAGAGAATTTGCACTAGACGTGCGCAGGCAGTAGAGATTAAGTACTATGACTATGAGAAGTATTGTGCAGACAATCCTTTATGAGTGCATTCCTTATCATTGACTCTAATATGTCTATAGCTTGATTTCACTTGGGTTAGTGTCCGGTCAAGGCTTCCTAACACGTGCGCATGTTCCGTTCAAAGTTCATGTGCTATTAATCCCTAGAACTAGACTAAAACAGCTACGAATCCGTTCAAGGTAGCAACTGATCACCCTAGCTCGTTACTCCTAGTTGTCACCGTTCAAGCTATCAACGAATCCAGTCCTAGTGCGTAGTGCCTCCTTGGTGTGCCTCTGATGATCTCAGAGTGCTGATGATGATGAGTATGCATGAAACCCTAGCCTTCTTCTCTTCTTTATATACTGCTCTGGGGTCCATCCTTGGCAACTTCCAAATCTGGTCATGTCAGGATTAGGAAGCACTGGACTCTGCGCCTGGCGCATGGCGTGTGTGTAGCGCAATCGGTCGGCGCAACTCTGCTGTGTCTCGCCATTTCTTCTGTTTGCGCCGCTAGCTCCGCAGGCTGTATGATGCGCGTCCTAAATGCTGCTTGTTAGCGCGTATCCGGCTTAGGCCCTTGTTTTGCCCTGAAATACAAAAATACTGGAAACCAGTAATCTTGTACATAAAATAATGCAAACAAGCATAGGGTTATGATCTAAACAATGCGTATAAATAGGCTCTATCAATTGATGATGCTAGTATGGCAGCGTTTGACAAAACCAGCATAAGTGAACAAGGAGCTGCTACAGCTCAGAAATACAGGCAAACCAAGCAGAAGTGAACTAGCAGCAGCTGCAGCAGGGGATGCTACAGCAGGAGCTTGTTCAACAGGCTGTATCAGCTGTCCAAGAAGTAACAGCTGTCTGGGCTTGTTCGGAAGGGCTGGAAATCCTATGCAGAGCATCTGAAGAATTACTAAAATGCTATGGAGTATTTTCCAGCAACGTTTACTTGTCAGAGAAGGACATTTGCATTGGAGTGTATAATCAAATCTAATCTCCTAGATTTTAGGAGATAATTGATCTTGTGGGTCAATTGCCTAAATCTGGAATTGCTTAAAGTGGAGCTGCTATTTTAAGCAGAAGGTGTTCAGGGCTGAAGAGGGGGATCGAAGCTGAGGGACACACGAGTGCATACACAGAATTCACGGAGAGCAATTTGTTGTGTGCGACGGGAGTTTACTTCGATCATCACCCAAGAGTAGAGCGTTGAGCGCAGAGCTGAGGTGAGTGTTGCAGAAGAGAATCAGGACTTGCAGAGTCTGATTCGTACTTGATCTGGAAGCCAATTCAGAGCTGGGGAGCTTGTTGGTTGATCAAGGGCAGCCGCGGAAGAACTGACGGGTGGAAGGCTCGGTCGAGTGTCGTGCGGCAGTACTCACTAGTGGCAGGTGGTCACTGAGTGAGGGGGAGTTGTCCAGAGTGTGCAGCGCTCTTGGAGAGGTTCGATCGGCTCGGCAGAAGGCCTTGGAGCGACGCGGACATTGTGCTTCAGCTGTGTGTTACAGCTGTTGCTGCAGCAACCCTGCTGAGTAGTGTAATTTAGAATAGGCTGAGTTCTTTGAGAGGATTGTAGCTATTCTAGATTGACATATTGTATAGGGTGTGCAGACACAAATCAAAGCTTGTTCTGATTGTGTTGAGTGGTCCACACGAGGTTGAGTAGCATAGGTTGCGTGAGTTGTAACCGTGTGTACTTGGAACCTCTGGTTGAGTGGATTGAGGACTGGAGAATAGTCCTCCCCAGACGTAGGCAGATTGGCCGAACTGGGTGAACAAACCTGTGCCTTGTTCATTGCTTGCTGTGACAATATTTAAGTGAACAAGAGTGTGCTGCAGCAACTGCTTGTTCACAAAATCTGTTGAAATAAGACACTACGAATTATAATTGGTATCAGAGCGGGAGCTCGACACACAGAGTTAAAGATCCTACAGTGTCTCTGAAGAAGCAAAGACAATGAAGGAAGGACAGAGCACAAGCAGACCTCCATTATTGGAAGAGAGCAATTATGGATATTGGAAAGCTAGAATGAAAGTCTTTCTCAGAGCTATTGACGAGAAGACATGGAGAGCTGTTGTGGTTCAGTGGTCTCCCCCAATCACCATGGATGAGCAAGGAGTGACAAGAATTAAACCTTAAGAGCAATGGACTGCTGAAGAAGATGCTGCAGCAACTGGTAATTCAAAGGCTTTGAATGCAATTTTTGCTGCGGTTGATGCTAACAATTTCAGGTTGATCTCAAACTGTGACATGGCCAAGCAAGCATGGGAGATTCTACAAACTACGCATGAAGGAACTGACAGAGTGAAGCTGTCAAGACTCCAGATAATCGCCACACAATTTGAGAATCTGAGGATGCTGGATGAAGAAACAGTCACTGAGTTTAATGCTAAACTCTGTGATCTTGCAAATGAAGCTCATGCCCTTGGTGAACCCATCCCTGAAGAAAAGCTTATCAGAAAGGTTCTCAGATCATTGCCCATAAAATTTGACATGAAAGTGACAGCCATTGAAGAAGCTCAAAATGTCAGATTCATGAAGTTGGAAGAGCTGATGGGGTCTCTCAAACAATTTGAGATGAAGCTGGTTAAAGGAGACATCCTTCCTAAGGATAAGAATGTTGGATTGAAAGCTGAAGCAGAAACCAAGCAGATAGTTCCAGATGATCAAATGAGTATGCTTGTTAAGAACCTTGGGAAGTTTCTGAAAAACATGGAATCCAGAACTGAGAGAAACTCTTCTTTGCGAAGACCATTCAGAAGGGGCGGTGAAAGTAAAAGGAAAGGAAAGGAACCTGCTCAGAGTGAAGACAGAAAGAAAGAAATGAAGAAGGGAGTCCAATGCTGGAATTGTGCAGGCTACGGACATCGACAAATTAACTGCACCAGCAAACGGATGAAAAAGAGAGCTCTCTCCGCTAGTGGAAGTGAAGATGAGAAAGAGCTAAGTGAAGATGAATGCAACATGGCCAGATACAGGTCTGCAAGAAGAGGCATAAAAACACAAAATCGATTGAACCAGGACTTGCTGCAGCAATCTCTATATCACCGTAACAAGAGAGCTTTAAAGTATAAAAAATGTTACAGCTGTGGTCGCAAAGGTCATGTTCAAAGAAACTGTTTCTCAGCTCGTGCCATAATAGCATCACCCAGGAAATCTGTCAGGCAGAATCATGCACAGACTCAGCTCCTCGCTCTTGTCAGCACAGCTAGCACCTCGGACAAGATAAGCTGGTACTTTGATAGTTGTTGTTCAGGTCATATGACAGGAGAAAGATCCTTTCTGAAAAACATTACTCCCTGTTTGGAACAACGTGTGAAGTTTGGTAATGGTCTGAAAGGAAGAGTTCTGGGAAGAGGAACTTTGGCTGTGGAAGGAATGCCGAGTCTGAGCAATGTTCTTCTAGTGGAAGGGTTAAAGGCTAATCTCATTAGCATCAGCCAGCTGTGTGATGGGACTAAACAAGTAAAGTTTACGAAAGACTCATGTAAAGTCCTCGATAAATCTGGAGAGTGTATAGTGGAAGGAGCCAGATCAAAGAGCAACTGTTATCTTCTCTATGTGAGTCCAAACTCACGGATTCAGAATTGTATGCTGACAAAGGCCGAGGAATGACTTTATGGCACAAAAGGATGGGACATGTTAACCTGAGAACTCTGAAGAGAATTGCCACAGAAGGTCTAGTCCGAGGAATACCATTGCTAAAAGGAGAGACAGACTCCATATGTGGAGACTGTCAGATTGGGAAACAGAAGAAGGCCTCACATCCAAGAGTCAAAGATATTGGTACCACCAGGCCTCTACAGCTGATTCACATGGATCTGATGGGACCAATGGAAGTCGAGAGCCTAGGCAAGAAAAGGTATGCATTTGTCTGTGTTGATGACTATTCCAGATTCACATGGATTGACTTTATCAGGGAAAAATCAGATACTGTAAGTGTCATTGTGTCACTGGTGTCTCGGTTAGAGCAAGAGAAGAATCTCAGAATCAGCAGCATTCGCAGTGATCATGGCAGAGAATTTGAAAACAAAGACATGGATGAATTCTGTCAACAAAGGGGTATAACACATCAGTACTCCTCTCCCATTACCCCTCAGCAGAATGGTGTGGTGGAACGGAAGAACCGAACAATCCAAGAAATGGCCAGAGTGATGATCCATGCTAAGAGGATTCCTCTGAAATTCTGGGCAGAGGCCATGAATACCGCATGCTATATCATCAATAGAGTCACCTTGCGAAGAGGAACCCAGCAGACCTGCTATGAGCTCTGGAATCAGAAAAAGCCCACGGTTAAATACTTTCATATCTTTGGAAGTGACTGTTTCATTCTGAGAGACCGGGAGTATAGAAAGAAACTCGACCCTAAGAGTGATCCTGGATTGTTCTTGGGATATTCAACAAACAGCAGGGCCTATCGAGTTTTCAACCAGCGAATAAAGACCGTCATGGAGTCCATAAATGTTGTTGTCAATGATGCAGAAGAAGCCTCTACACCAGATTCTGACTCTGGTGAAGAAGACTCTGATCTTGAAGAAGTGCCTGATAGACATACCAGAAGTGAACAAGCTGCGGCTCCAGAAGATGCTACAGCAAGTTCTGAAGCAGAAATTTCAGATGATCAATTGGAAAGCTTGTCTGATGATCTTCACACTGAGGCTCCTGATCCACCTTCAAGGCAGCCCCCAAAGAAGATTCAGAAGGATCATCCCTTGACAAATGTGATTAGGGATCCCTCAGACAGAAGAAGAACCAGAAGTCATGCCTACCTCAATACATGTTTCATGTCCAGCATTGAACCAAAGAATTTCAAGGAGGCCATGAGTGATGAATTCTGGATAATGGCTATGCAGGAGGAATTGGCAGAGTTTGAAAGACATGATGTTTGGGATCTGGTTGACAGACCAAATGGGGTAAACATTATAGGCACAAAATGGGTGTTTAAAAACAAAACTGATGAAAAGGGCAACATTACACGAAATAAAGCCAGACTGGTTGCCCAGGGATATTCTCAGATTGAAGGTCTAGACTTTGATGAAACATTTGCTCCAGTGGCTCGTCTGGAGGCCATCAGACTTCTTCTAGCAATGTCTTGCTTTCTGGGGTTCAAATTATATCAAATGGATGTGAAAAGTGCGTTCTTGAATGGAGATCTCTCTGAGGAAGTCTATGTCTCTCAACCAAAAGGTTTTGAAGATCCTCATCATCCAGAACATGTGTATAAATTGAAGAAAGCTTTATATGGACTGAAACAGGCTCCTCGGGCTTGGTATGAACGGTTGACAGTATTCCTGGAAAAACATGGCTACAACCGAGGGGGAGTTGACAAAACCTTGTTTGTCAAAAGAACTCAGTCAGATGTGATCATTGCTCAAATTTATGTGGATGATATTGTCTTTGGATCAAAGTCCCAGCACCTGGTGAAGTAGTTTGTGAATCACATGCAGCAAGAATTTCAAATGAGCATGGTAGGAGAACTTTCGTACTTTCTTGGTTTAGAGATTACTCAGAAAAACGATGGTATTTTTATTGCTCAAAGTAAATACAGCAAGTCCCTTGTGAAGAAATTCCAGCTAGATTCAGCAAGTCACAAGCGAACCCCTGCTGCCACTCATGTGAAAGCCATCAAAGATGAGCACTGTATGGAAGTGAGTCAGACTGTCTACAGAAGCATGATTGGGAGCTTACTTTTCCTAACTGCCAGCCGCCCTGACATTTCCTATGCAGTAGGAGTCTGTGCCAGATTTCAAGCTTGTCCCAGAGACAGTCATTTGCAGTTGGTCAAGCGGATCATTCGGTATGTCGGAGGAACTGTGGACTATGGCTTATGGTACACGAGAGACACAAATGCCAATCTGGTCGGATACAGTGATGCAGACTGGGCAGGTTGCTCAGAGGACAGGAAGAGCACTTCGGGAGGATGTTTCTTCTTAGGGAATAACCTGATCTCTTGGTTCAGCAGAAAACAGAGCAACATTTCTCTATCTGAAATTTCACAACGTCTCACTTAGGCAGATTTGTGAACTAGCAGTTGCTGCAGCACACTCTTGTTCACAAGAAATAATCTCAGCAAGCAATGAACAAAGGCACAGGTTTGTTCACCCAGTTCGGCCAAACTGCCTACGTCTGAGGAGGACTATTCTCCAGTTCTCAATCCACTCAACCAAAGGTTCCAAGCACACTCGGTTACAACGCACGCAACCTATGCTACTTTAACCCCGTGTGGACTACTCAACACAATCAGAACAAGCTCTGATTTGTGTCAGCACACCCTCTACAATATGTCAGTCTAGAATAGCTACAATCCTCTCAAAGAACTTAGCCTATTCTATACTACACTACTCAGCAGGGTTGCTGCAGCAACAGCTGTAACACACAGCTGAAGCACAATGTCCGCGTCGCTCCAAGGCCTTCTGCCGAGCCGATCGAACCTCTCCAAGAGCGCTGCACACTCTGGACAACTCCCCCTCACTCAGTGACCACCTGCCACTAGTGAGTACTGCCGCACGACACTTGACCGAGCCTTCCACCCGTCAGTTCTTCCGCGGCTGCCTTTGATCAACCAACAAGCTCCACAGCTCTGAATTGGATTCCAGATCAATGCACGAATCAGTCTCTGTAAGACCTGATTCTCTTCTGCAATGCTCACCACAGCTCTGCGCTCAACGCTCTGCCTGTGTGTGTTTGATCGAAGAACAACGTCCGTAGCACCCAGAAAATCCTCTCTCTGAAATCTGTGTCTACTCTCGTGTATCACTCTACTTCGATCATCCTCTTCAGCCCTAATACCTTCTGCTTAAATACCCACACCACTTTAAGCAATTTCCAGGTTTAGGCAATTGACCCACAAGATCAATTATCTCCTAAAATCTAGGAGATTAGATTTGATCACAACTCCAATGCAAATCTCCTTCTCTGACAAGTAAACCTTGCTGGAATATGCTCTTTAGTATTTTAGAAATTCTTCTAAGAGCTTTCACAAAGCTGCCATACCTTCAAATCGCACCCAGCACAAAACTGCTACTTGGACAGTTGATACAGCACTTGAACCAGCACCTGCTGCAGCATCCCCTGCTGTAGCTGCTGCTAGTTCACTTCTGCTGCCAGCTTGATTGTTTGAGCTGCAACAACTCCTTGTTCACTTGTGCTGTAGCTGTTTGCTGCTGCTGGAATTTCCTAAATGCATTAGGAAACAATCCCATCAATTCTAAGGAAGATCCTCCAATTTATAGAGGTTTTGATTTTCTAATCAAATCTTCATTCAACAAATCTGCCCTTGTTCTTGAGAGACATTCCAGAAATATTCTCCTGAATATTCAGCTCTTTCCGAAAGCCCTTCGGTCCACTGATTTGTTGATTGAATGCAATCTTCGAGAAAGCTTTGAATTTGTGCTACCACATTTTAGCTCCAGCATCTACTACTGAACTTCTGCTCCAGAGATTGCTGTAGCACTTGCTTACTCCACTTTAGCTCCAGAGATAGTCACTCTGCCCAGATTGCACAAGTTGATGTCTTCATGCTCTCTTTCAGAATTTCGAGCTCCCCAAGGCAACATTAGGTCGCGCGCCTCGTGAAGACATTAGCCACTTAATGTCTTCATCTGGAGCGCCAATTAATGTCTTCAGCTGGAGCGCCACTTACTGAGTTTGCTCACTCTGGAATGCTCTTCATCAGCTGTTTTCTTTCCATACTTGCTGTAGCAGGCTCTAGTTCACTTTGTAGGAGTTTGTCAATGATGCCACATACCTTCACAATCTCCCCCTTGGCATTTTGACAAAATCCAAGAACCCTTCTAATCTTAGGCAATCCTCTTCTCATCTTTGAACTCCTTCTTTTGCAGCTTCTTCAGCTTCAATCTTCAGGGGATGTTGTAGCAACTTCTTGTGCTTGTTTTGTCAAGGATGCCATTACCTTAACACTCTCCCCCTTGGCATTTTTGACAAAACCTGAGCATCATTTCTAAGAGCACCTCTTCTCTTCTTCTCCCCTTCTCCTCTTCTCCCCCTTTTTGTCACAAATGATAGAGGGGGATACCAGCTAAATTCAGCGAGTATGCCAACGCCTCTTCTCCATCCACAGGAGAGGGCATTCCAATGTGTCAACATGTGCTTCTTTGGTTGGTTTTGGGGGAAAATCAGGTGGCTGCTTCTCCACCCATACTTTTACTGGTTTTCGAACATGCTTCTTCCGAGTTTTGTTGTGACCAGCAACTCTTTCTTTCCTTCCGGCATTGTTTCGGTGTCTCATCCTCTCTGTGCCAGCATCCTTCTTGATCCTCATTTTCGTTGTCCCTCCAACATATCTGATGTTTTCGTGCACAACTGGACAATGACAGTCCATCGGCTTTGATGAGCTGGAGGTCACTCGCCTGCCACGCCTGATCCTTGGCTTCATCTGGCGTTGTCCGTCTGTAGGCGATTTCTGAGGTCTCCAATACTTGTTCAAGATCGGGCATCTTTTCTGAATGTGTCCCTCTCGATCACAGAAATAACAACTGCGACTTTTGCACCTGGATTTCTTTTCTGCTACAGGTTGTTGATACAACGGTTGCTGTAGCAGCTTCTTGTTCACCCTTCTATGCACCTTTTTCTGAACTGGTTTCTGGGACAAGACCGGTTTTTCTACGACAGCATCTTCTCGCTCCGTAGCTTTGATGAATACAGTTGTTTCAACACCTTCTTCTCCAGTGTATCCAAGACCTGAGTAGCCACCTCCATACCTTTGGCGTGCTAGAATATCTTCAAGAGTGCTTGTTCCACTGTTAAGCATCTTTGTAGTCTTCCGGTAGAGGTTGAGCTCTTCCTTCTCTGCAGCAAACTTCTCTTCTTGCTGGGCAACCTGATCCGTAAGAGAAGTGATCATCTTCAGCAGCTCCTCTTGTTTTTCTTGCAGATCTGAAACTTTAGCCGTCAATCCTTTGTTGACCTCCATGACTTGCAGCCACTCTTCGTGCAACAGGGTAAAGTTTCTTGCAATGGACTCCTCAGTGATTTCCTCATCATCACTACTGTCTGACTCATCAGCACAATCAACACTTTCTGGCTTTGTTGAAACGGTGCTCTTCATATCAGTTTCAAACATTAAAGCAACATTGCTAATTTGCTCAGATTTTTCTTCACTGTCTTCGTCTCTCCAATTTGCAGCAGGAGTTTTGTTCCTTTCATGAGCCGACTGGAGGATCTCCCATGCTTGCTTGGCAACTTCACAGTCAGAGATCAGCCTGAAATTATTTGCGTCAACAGCGGCAAATATCGCGTTCAAGGCTCTTGAGTTACTGGTTGCTACAGCTTCTTCTTCAGCTGTCCATGTCTCCTCTGGTTTCTCCGGTGCAACTCCTTTGTCGTCGATGATCAGTGGGTGTGACCATCCAGACACTACTGCTCTCCACGTCTCCTCATCCATCGTCTTTAGGAAGACCTTCATTCCCGCCTTCCAACATCCATAATTGCTCTCTTCCAATAATGGAGGTCTGCTTGTGCTCTGTCCTTCCTTCATTGTCTTGGCTTCTTCAGAGACACTGTAGGATCTTTTAACTCTGTGTTTCGAGTTCCCGCTCTGATACCAATTGAAATTTCACAGCGTCTCACTTAGGCAGATTTGTGAACTAGCAGTTGCTGCAGCACACTCTTGTTCACAAGAAATAATCTCAGCAAGCAATGAACAAAGGCACAGGTTTGTTCACCCAGTTCGGCCAAACTGCCTACGTCTGGGGAGGACTATTCTCCAGTTCTCAATCCACTCAACCAAAGGTTCCAAGCACACTCGGTTACAACGCACGCAACCTATGCTACTTTAACCCCGTGTGGACTACTCAACACAATCAGAACAAGCTCTGATTTGTGTCAGCACACCCTCTACAATATGTCAGTCTAGAATAGCTACAATCCTCTCAAAGAACTTAGCCTATTCTATACTACACTACTCAGAAGGGTTGCTGCAGCAACAGCTGTAACACACAGCTGAAGCACAATGTCCGCGTCGCTCCAAGGCCTTCTGCCGAGCCGATCGAACCTCTCCAAGAGCGCTGCACACTCTGGACAACTCCCCCTCACTCAGTGACCACCTGCCACTAGTGAGTACTGCCGCACGACACTTGACCGAGCCTTCCACCCGTCAGTTCTTCCGCGGCTGCCTTTGATCAACCAACAAGCTCCACAGCTCTGAATTGGATTCCAGATCAATGCACGAATCAGTCTCTGCAAGACCTGATTCTCCTCTGCAATGCTCACCACAGCTCTTCGCTCAACGCTCTGCCTGTGTGTGTTTGATCGAAGAACAACGTCCGTAGCACCCAGAAAATCCTCTCTCTGAAATCTGTGTCTACTCTCGTGTATCACTCAGCTTCGATCATCCTCTTCAGCCCTAATACCTTCTGCTTAAATACCCACACCACTTTAAGCAATTTCCAGGTTTAGGCAATTGACCCACAAGATCAATTATCTCCTAAAATCTAGGAGATTAGATTTGATCACAACTCCAATGCAAATCTCCTTCTCTGACAAGTAAACCTTGCTGGAATATGCTCTTTAGTATTTTAGAAATTCTTGTAAGAGCTTTCACAAAGCTGCCATACCTTCAAATCACACCCAGCACAAAACTGCTACTTGGACAGTTGATACAGCACTTGAACCAGCACCTGCTGCAGCATCCCCTGCTGTAGCTGCTGCTAGTTCACTTCTGCTGCCAGCTTGATTGTTTGAGCTGCAACAACTCCTTGTTCACTTGTGCTGTAGCTGTTTGCTGCTGCTGGAATTTCCTAAATGCATTAGGAAACAATCCCATCAATTCTAAGGAAGATCCTCCAATTTATAGAGGTTTTGATTTTCCAATCAAATCTTCATTCAACAAATCTACCCTTGTTCTTGAGAGACACTCCAGAAATATTCTCCGGAATATTCAGCTCTTTCCGAAAGCCCTTCGGTCCACTGATTTGTTGATTGAATGCAATCTTCGAGAAAGCTTTGAATTTGTGCTACCACATTTTAGCTCCAGCATCTACTACTGAACTTCTGCTCCAGAGATTGCTGTAGCACTTGCTTACTCCACTTTAGCTCCAGAGATAGTCACTCTGCCCAGATTGCACAAGCTGATGTCTTCATGCTCTCTTTCAGAATTTCGAGCTCCCCAAGGCAACATTAGGTCGCGCGCCTCGTGAAGATATTAGCCACTTAATGTCTTCATCTGGAGCGCCACTTAATGTCTTCAGCTGGAGCGCCACTTACTAAGTTTGCTCACTCTGGAATGCTCTTCATCAGCTGTTTTCTTTCCATACTTGCTGTAGCAGGCTCTAGTTCACTTTGTAGGAGTTTGTCAATGATGCCACATACTTTCACACTATCCACTGCCGAGGCTGAATATATCGCTGCTGGGAGCTGCTGTGCACAAATGTTGTGGATGAAGCAAATGCTGAGTGAGTATGGGATTGCTCAAGATGAAATGACTGTTTACTACGACAATATGAGTGCCATCAGCATATCTAAGAATCCGGTTCAGCACAGCAGAACCAAGCACATTGACATTCGTCACCACTTCATCCGTGATCTTGTTGAAAAGAAAGTCATTTCGCTCCGACATGTGGTGTCTGCCAAACAGCTCGCTGATATCTTCACCAAAGCTCTGGATGCAGCCCGGTTTGAAGACCTGAGAGCCTCTCTAGGGCTCTGTGTGTTGTCTCCATAAGTTCTCCCAGACACACCCCCTTGTCATTTATTCCAAAAAGGGGGAGGAGAAGAGCAGGCTAAGAAGTGGAGGAGAATTCCTCAAGAAAATTCTCTGGTGGGTTTTGTCAAAATGCCAAGGGGGAGATTGATGATGCTAGTATGGCAGTGTTTGACAAAACCAGCATAAGTGAACAAGGAGCTGCTACAGCTCAGAAATACAGGCAAACCAAGTAGAAGTGAACTAGCAGCAGCTGCAGCAGGGGATGCTACAGCAGGAGCTTGTTCAACAGGCTGTATCAGCTGTCCAAGAAGTAACAGCTGTCTGGGCTTGTTCGGAAGGGCTGGAAATCCTATGCAGAGCATCTGAAGAATTACTAAAATGCTATGGAGTATTTTCCAGCAAGGTTTACTTGTCAGAGAAGGAGATTTGCATTGGAGTTTATAATCAAATCTAATCTCCTAGATTTTAGGAGATAATTGATCTTGTGGGTCAATTGCCTAAATCTGGAATTGCTTAAAGTGGAGCTGCTATTTTAAGCAGAAGGTGTTCAGGGCTGAAGAGGGGGATCGAAGCTGAGGGACACACGAGTGCATACACAGAATTCACGGAGAGCAATTTGTTGTGTGCGATGGGAGTTTACTTCGATCATCACCCAAGAGCAGAGCGTTGAGCGCAGAGCTGAGGTGAGTGTTGCAGAAGAGAATCAGAACTTGCAGAGTCTGATTCGTACTTGATCTGGAAGCCAATTCAGAGCTGGGGAGCTTGTTGGTTGATCAAGGGCAGCCGCGGAAGAACTGACGGGTGGAAGGCTCGGTCGAGTGTCGTGCGGCAGTACTCACTAGTGGCAGGTGGTCACTGAGTGAGGGGGAGTTGTCCAGAGTGTGCAGCGCTCTTGGAGAGGTTCGATCGGCTCGGCAGAAGGCCTTGGAGCGACGCGGACATTGTGCTTCAGCTGTGTGTTACAGCTGTTGCTGCAGCAACCCTTCTGAGTAGTGTAGTATAGAATAGGCTAAGTTCTTTGAGAGGATTGTAGCTATTCTAGACTGACATATTGTAGAGGGTGTGCTGACACAAATCAGAGCTTGTTCTGATTGTGTTGAGTAGTCCACACGGGGTTAAAGTAGCATAGGTTGCGTGCGTTGTAACCGAGTGTGCTTGGAACCTTTGGTTGAGTGGATTGAGAACTGGAGAATAGTCCTCCCCAGACGTAGGCAGTTTGGCCGAACTGGGTGAACAAACCTGTGCCTTTGTTCATTGCTTGCTGAGATTATTTCTTGTGAACAAGAGTGTGCTGCAGCAACTGCTAGTTCACAAATCTGCCTAAGTGAGACGCTGTGAAATTTCAATTGGTATCAGAGCGGGAACTCGAAACACAGAGTTAAAAGATCCTACAGTGTCTCTGAAGAAGCCAAGACAATGAAGGAAGGACAGAGCACAAGCAGACCTCCATTATTGGAAGAGAGCAATTATGGATGTTGGAAGGCGGGAATGAAGGTCTTCCTAAAGACGATGGATGAGGAGACGTGGAGAGCAGTAGTGTCTGGATGGTCACACCCACTGATCATCGACGACAAAGGAGTTGCACCGGAGAAACCAGAGGAGACATGGACAGCTGAAGAAGAAGCTGTAGCAACCAGTAACTCAAGAGCCTTGAACGCGATATTTGCCGCTGTTGACGCAAATAATTTCAGGCTGATCTCTGACTGTGAAGTTGCCAAGCAAGCATGGGAGATCCTCCAGTCGGCTCATGAAAGGAACAAAACTCCTGCTGCAAATTGGAGAGACGAAGACAGTGAAGAAAAATCTGAGCAAATTAGCAATGTTGCTTTAATGTTTGAAACTGATATGAAGAGCACCGTTTCAACAAAGCCAGAAAGTGTTGATTGTGCTGATGAGTCAGACAGTAGTGATGATGAGGAAATCACTGAGGAGTCCATTGCAAGAAACTTTACCCTGTTGCACGAAGAGTGGCTGCAAGTCATGGAGGTCAACAAAGGATTGACGGCTAAAGTTTCAGATCTGCAAGAAAAATAAGAGGAGCTGCTGAAGATGATCACTTCTCTTACGGATCAGGTTGCCCAGCAAGAAGAGAAGTTTGCTGCAGAGAAGGAAGAGCTCAACCTCTACCGGAAGACTACAAAGATGCTTAACAGTGGAACAAGCACTCTTGAAGATATTCTAGCACGCCAAAGGTATGGAGGTGGCTACTCAGGTCTTGGATACACTGGAGAAGAAGGTGTTGAAACAACTGTATTCATCAAAGCTACGGAGCGAGAAGATGCTGTCGTAGAAAAACCGGTCTTGTCCCAGAAACCAGTTCAGAAAAAGGTGCATAGAAGGGTGAACAAGAAGCTGCTACAGCAACCGTTGTATCAACAACCTGTAGCAGAAAAGAAATCCAGGTGCAAAAGTCGCAGTTGTTATTTCTGTGATCGAGAGGGACACATTCAGAAAAGATGCCCGATCTTGAACAAGTATTGGAGACCTCAGAAATCGCCTACAGACGGACAACGCCAGATGAAGCCAAGGATCAGGCGTGGCAGGCGAGTGACCTCCAGCTCATCAAAGCCGATGGACTGTCATTGTCCAGTTGTGCACGAAAACATCAGATATGTTGGAGGGACAACGAAAATGAGGATCAAGAAGGATGCTGGCACAGAGAGGATGAGACACCGAAACAATGCCGGAAGGAAAGAAAGAGTTGCTGGTCACAACAAAACTCGGAAGAAGCATGTTCGAAAACCGGTAAAAGTATGGGTGGAGAAGCAGCCACCTGATTTTCCCCCAAAACCAACCAAAGAAGCACATGTTGACACATTGGAATGCCCTCTCCTGTGGATGGAGAAGAGGCGTTGGCATACTCGCTGAATTTAGCTGGTATCCCCCTCTATCATTTGTGACAAAAAGGGGGAGAAGAGGAGAAGGGGAGAAGAAGAGAAGAGGTGCTCTTAGAAATGATGCTCAGGTTTTGTCAAAAATGCCAAGGGGGAGAGTGTTAAGGTAATGGCATCCTTGACAAAACAAGCACAAGAAGTTGCTACAACATCCCCTGAAGATTGAAGCTGAAGAAGCTGCAAAAGAAGGAGTTCAAAGATGAGAAGAGGATTGCCTAAGATTAGAAGGGTTCTTGGATTTTGTCAAAATGCCAAGGGGGAGATTGTGAAGGTATGTGGCATCATTGACAAACTCCTACAAAGTGAACTAGAGCCTGCTACAGCAAGTATGGAAAGAAAACAGCTGATGAAGAGCATTCCAGAGTGAGCAAACTCAGTAAGTGGCGCTCCAGCTGAAGACATTAATTGGCGCTCCAGATGAAGACATTAAGTGGCTAATGTCTTCACGAGGCGCGCGACCTAATGTTGCCTTGGGGAGCTCGAAATTCTGAAAGAGAGCATGAAGACATCAACTTGTGCAATCTGGGCAGAGTGACTATCTCTGGAGCTAAAGTGGAGTAAGCAAGTGCTACAGCAATCTCTGGAGCAGAAGTTCAGTAGTAGATGCTGGAGCTAAAATGTGGTAGCACAAATTCAAAGCTTTCTCGAAGAGGGGGATCGAAGCTGAGGGACACACGAGTGCATACACAGAATTCACGGAGAGCAATTTGTTGTGTGCGATGGGAGTTTACTTCGATCATCACCCAAGAGCAGAGCGTTGAGCGCAGAGCTGAGGTGAGTGTTGCAGAAGAGAATCAGAACTTGCAGAGTCTGATTCGTACTTGATCTGGAAGCCAATTCAGAGCTGGGGAGCTTGTTGGTTGATCAAGGGCAGCCGCGGAAGAACTGACGGGTGGAAGGCTCGGTCGAGTGTCGTGCGGCAGTACTCACTAGTGGCAGGTGGTCACTGAGTGAGGGGGAGTTGTCCAGAGTGTGCAGCGCTCTTGGAGAGGTTCGATCGGCTCGGCAGAAGGCCTTGGAGCAATGCGGACATTGTGCTTCAGCTGTGTGTTACAGCTGTTGCTGCAGCAACCCTGCTGAGTAGTGTAATTTAGAATAGGCTGAGTTCTTTGAGAGGATTGTAGCTATTCTAGATTGACATATTGTAGAGGGTGTGCAGACACAAATCAGAGCTTGTTGTGATTGTGTTGAGTGGTCCACACGAGGTTGAGTAGCATAGGTTGCGTGAGTTGTAACCGTGTGTACTTGGAACCTCTGGTTGAGTGGATTGAGGACTGGAGAATAGTCCTCCCCAGACGTAGGCAGATTGGCCGAACTGGGTGAACAAACCTATGCCTTGTTCATTGCTTGCTATGACAATATTTAAGTGAACAAGAGTGTGCTGCAGCAACTGCTTGTTCACAAAATCTGTCGAACTAAGACACTACGAATTACAAGGAGCATTGTGCGACACAGGGAGAGGTGCGGGCTCCCAGACCACCAAGTCAAGTTGTTGAGCAGGCGCTTCACTATGAGACTTAGACCTCCTTTTAGTTCTGCCTTGTCGTGCTGCTGCCAGGTTCTTCTTCAGTCCGCGAGTCTTCACCATTGTTAGCAGTTTGCAGAAGGAATTCGAGTAGGGGAGGATTTGATCTGCGTGCAATTTTGGAAAAACTTCAATCGAATGTGCCCTAGAAATTTGATTTACCCGCTGATTTTCTTTCTTTTCCAGAAGCACGTGCTCATCATGTGACCTCTTCTGTCTTTAGCAACCAAATGTTTTGAACAAGCTTCTTCAGACTCTGGTTGCTATAGCATCACGGGACTGGGTCACTTACTTGCTGATGCTACCTCCATTGTCTGATGATTCCTTGTCAGAGTCAGCTGGTTGTTTCTTCATCCAAACTTGAGTCGGTCTCTGTTTCCACAGCTTCTTACAGTCAACTCCCTTGTTTTTTAGTTTGTCACATTTAGGTCTCCACACCTGCGTTTCCTGTGACACTCTTTTGCTTGCTCCATTCTAGTGCGCTGGTTTCTCCATTATTCTGACTCTCTATTGCAGTTCTGATCGTTGACGAAGATTTACAGGATAAGCCGAGCTGAAGGACATCCGACAGTGATTGTTGAACTTCAATTTCCGTTTTCTGAAATCATCTCTGATAACCCTTCTGTGTATCTGAGGGTTCTTCAGGCTAAAATGTTTTATTTGAGTACTTTCCACAGGCCTGTGGATTACTTCTTCTTCTGTGAAGACTTGCATTTGATACAGAGGGTAGATACAGCGGTTGCTGAAGCACCTCCTGGTTAAGGTTGACAGGCAATTCTTCCTTCATCAGCTTCTAGCTGAGCTTATCTTTCTCTTCACAATCCTCGATAATCTCTGTTTCAGTAGGCTTAACAAAGACTGTTCTACCAGTGGTTTCCTCACTTGTATATCCCAGGCCCATTCTTCCTCCTCCAAATCTTTGATAAGAAAGGATTTCATCCAGTATATTTTTTTGAGGGTCAGTTGTGAGAGGAGGGCTAACAGCAGTGTCTTTGGTAGCAGAATCTTCTTTCTTCAGTAGTTTTACAGGTCTACTGAGTGATGATAGTTTTTCAAGCAGCACCTCCTGCTCTTCTTCCAGTTGATTGACTCTGTCTTTTAATTCTTGATTTACCTTCAGAGCATCCTCACATAGTTGAAGGATGTCTTCTAGACTTTCTAACATGTTGTGTGTAGAGTCATCCTCATCTTCGTTGTCTGACACATCAATCCCATAATTGAACTCATTCTTTGTTGCTTCTTCAGAATCATAAGAGGATACACTAGTTAACACAATAAAATTTTCTTCATCCCTTTCCTCAGAGTCACTCCATTTTTCAGTTAGTGACTTGATGTCTTTCTTCTCAGAACCCTTGATCTGCTTGCTAGGACACTCTGCTTCTCTGTGTCCATATCCTTCACAGTTCCAGCATTGAATGCCTTTCCTTCTTTGTTTCTTTTCTTCTTCCTCTTCGGCTGGTTCTTTGGCTTTTCTCTGATTTCCACCTCTTCTGGATTGTTTTCGAGAGTTTGAGGTCTGACTAGACCTTGTTTCCATGTTTTTCAAGAACTTCCCCAGATTTTTTACCAATAAACTTAGTTGATCATCAGCTGAGGGCTTCTTCTCTTCTATTTCAGCTTTCAATCCAACATTTTTGCTTTTGAGGGGAGCATCTTCTTTGACTAGCTTCATCTCAAACTGGTTGAGAGACCCAATTAATTCTTCCAGCCTCATGTGCCTAACATTCTGAGCTTCCTCAATGGCTATCACCTTCATATCAAATCTGGATGGCAATGATCTGAGGACCTTCCTAATTAGCTTTTCTTCAGGGATAGGTTCTTCAAGAGCATGAGCTTCATTTGATAGGTCACACAGCTTGGCATTGAATTCTGTGATGGTTTCCTCCTCCTGCATTTTCAGACCTTCAAACTGTGAAGTAATCATCTGCATTCTGGATATCTTCACTTTGTCAGTCCCCTCATGAGCAACTTCCAAGATCTCCCAAGCTTGCTTTGTAATGTCACAATTCGAGATTAATCTGAAGTTGTTGGCATCCACAGCAGCAAAGATTGCATTCAAGGCTTTTGAATTCCCAGTTGCTGCAGCATCCTCTTCTTCAGTCCAATACTCTTCAGGTTTCTTCTGAATGACTCCTTTTTCATTAGTGGTTCTGGGAGGAGCTACTCCATCACCACAACTTTCCACACTTTCTCATCAATAGCCTTGAGAAACGCCTTCATCCTAGCCTTCCAGTAGCCATAGTTGCTTTCTTCTAGCAGTGGAGGGCGGCTTGTGCTTTGTCCTTCCTTCATTTTCTTGCTCTTCTCAGCTAGGTGCACAAGATCTTGACTCTGTATGTTGAGCTCCGGCTCTAATACCAATTGAAATTCGCAGCACCTCTGAGTTGCACATTGTGAACAAGCAGTTGCTACAACACAATCTTGAACACTCAAATCTGATGCAGCAAGATAGAACAAGGAACAAAGGTTTGTTCACTCAGTTCGGTCAATTTGCCTACGTCTAGGAAGGGCTGAACTCCAACCCTTAATCCACTAGTTTCTCAGGTCCACAGTACAACACGTTTCGACTCACGACACCTATGCTACCTGATCGCGCGTCGTTGTGCGCGTCAAATATAATCCTTCCTCTTCCACTCAGTACAGCGGTTAAGTAAGGGTCGATCTCCACAGGGAGCAAGTAGTTCAATTTTAGTCAGTATCCTACACTTACGAAGATTGGGGGGTGAGTGATTGGTTTGCGCAGTGCGCAAGTAACAGTTGTAAAACGCAGAGAATTTGCACTAGACGTGCGCAGGCAGTAGAGATTAAGTACTATAACTATGAGAAGTATTGGGCAGACAATCCTCTATGAGTGCATTCCTTATCCCTGACTCTAATATGTCTATAGCTTGATTTTACTTGGGTTAGTGTCCGGTCAAGGCTTCCTAACACGTGCGCATGTTCCGTTCAAAGTTCATGTGCTATTAATCTCTAGAACTAGACTAAAACAGCTACGAATCCGTTCAAGGTAGCAACTGATCACCCTAGCTCGTTACTCCTAGTTGTCACCGTCAAGCTATCAACTAGTTTAACATATGACGAGCAAGCAACAAGAGTAAGATTGCGGTTCAAGGCTTCCCCTACTCATGCAACTAGCTGTCTCTGTATGCACAGAGTTTAATACAAGCAAGCAAACTATGCATTACGCTCAAGTCTCAAAGGAAATACATCATAGATTCATGCCCAACCAACACTAAGCGTTTAGCTAGACATGCTAGTGATAAACATCATAGAATAGTAAATAATAACTAATGTAACTGAGAAACAAGCAGCAAACAGTGCGTGCAGTATGTCTCTCGGCTGGCGCAGTCGGCTGGCGCAAGTCCTCTCAACAAGTCCGTGTGTTTTCCAGTCCTGGTGCGTAGTGCCTCCTTGGTGTGCCTCTGATGAACTCAGAGTGCTGACTCTGATTCAGTATGCATATATATCTCTCAAACCCTAGACCTCTTCCCCTTTATATACTGCTCGGGAGGTCCATCCTTGGCAACTTCTAAATCTGGTCATGTCAGGATTAGGAAGTACTGGACTCTGCGCCTGGCTCACGGCGTGCGTGTAGCGCAATCGGTCGGCGCAACTCTGCTGTGTCTCACCTTTTCTTCTGTTTGCGCCGCTAGCTCCGCAGGCTGTGTGCTGCGCGTCTTAAATGCTGCTTGTCAGCGCGTATCCGGCTTAGGCCCTTGTTTCGCCCTGAAATACAAAAACATTGGAAACCAGTAATCTTGTTCATAAAATAATGCAAACAAGCATAGGGTTATGATCTAAATAATGCGTATAAATAGGCTCTATCACTACCTGACCTAAACTAGTCACACAATCAGAACAAGCTCTGACTTGTGTAATGCACACCTACAGACTTGAAATAATTCAGAATAGCTACAACTTTGATCCCATAGACTCAGCCTATTCTAATTAATTCAATGTTATCTGCAGGTTGCTATGGCACCTGCTGTAGCACACAGTTGGTACCAAAACTGTCCACGTCGATGAGCCGATCGAACCTCTCCATGAGCACTGCACACTCTGGAGCACTACTCCTCCCTCAGTGACCACCTGTCACTAGCGAGACCTGGCCTCCTGCCAATTTCCCGAGTACCTCCACTCGACAATTGCTTCGCGGCCTCCCTTGATCAACCAACAAGCAATCGCTGCTCTGAACTGGCTTCCCAGATCAAGATTTGATCAGACTCTGCAAGGCCTGATCAGACTCTGCTTCAATCACCTCAGCTCTGCGCTCACGCTCTGCTCTCGGTGATGATCGAAGATCCTCTCGCACTTGAATTCTATTCTCACGGTATTCTGTGTACGTTCTCGTGTTTGCTCTCTTATCTTTGATGCCCTTGATGCTCTGAGAAGCCTCCTTTAAATAGGAACACCCAGTTCCACCATTCACAATTTTAGCAATTTCCTCCAAACCACAATATCTCCTAATTTGTAGGAGATTGGATTTGATTTGCAAATCTAATCTTTTACAAACAAATCTTCTCTGCCATCTTGGAATCTCCACTGGAATATTCTCTCTGAAAATTTAGGAACTCCCTTGATGCTAATGGATGCATTGCCAAGCTCCTTCTGCGAAGATCCGAGCTGCTGCTGACGCACAGATGCTACACAGCTTCCTAATCCAGCTTCTGCTATAGCAGCAGCTTGTTCAGCCGCTTGTTCACTTGTGCTGGTTTTGTCAAAGACTGCCATACTACATCATCAGATTCTATGAATATTTGTTGTCGCAATGAAGTGAATGATCCTTAGACTTTGCGTGAAGATAGTGATTTGCACAACTCCATTATTATGTGGGCTGATATAAAAACTACTTGCTTAGCAAACTATATTTGGATTTTGAACTCTTATGGATGATTGCGAGTAGGATTTGTGAGTATTCCTATTTTGAAAACTCTCACGAGACTATAACTCGTCCACTAGGGTAGCCTAGGGGTTTAAAGGCTTGATGCATATGCTAAATGCATATGTGATTCCTACAATAGTGAGTTAGGAGTAGATTAATTTTCTTTGTTTAGATTATTTTTATGTTATGTTACATGAGTAGGGGATGGATGTGTTTTATGTGCGTATGTTTTTCTACGTGCTTTGATACTGTCATTTATGATCTAGCATCTTATTCTCCGCTTGACTTATGCATATAGTTGTTCGGGACGAACAAGACTTAAGTGTGGGGTGTTTTGATGTGCGAACAAATGACCTTGTATTTGTCCACATTTTCCCTTTACTTCTTGTTTGTTCCGTTATTTTATAAAGTCTTTTGATGCTTTCTTTGCCCATTTCAGGTCAAAAATGAGTACCACACGATATGATGTGGCCCGAAGAAAATCTGGATGAATTCCGGTTGATCGAGAGCAAGAATGAGTAAGATTGAGGCAAGCTGAAAAAGTGACTCACCCACACACAATCTAACTCGACCAGAGAGGTGTCCGAGTCAGAAGTATTCGGACAAGGCTTGACCGAATCACCCTCTCCAGCTGCACTGATCAATCTGACTCGAGGAGAAGTTTGACAAGGCTTGACCGAATCAAAATTGATTCGGCCAAGAAGAAGTGCTCCGCCCGGATGAGCTTGGCTCTATAAGGATTTTGACCAAATCAAACCAAGCTTGACTGAATCAAAAGTGACTCGGCCAAGGAAGACTGACTCGCCTAGCTACGAACAAGGCTGTCCGAATCAACTGATTCGGGCACAGCGGGCAATCTGGTAATTTTTCGGAATAGTATAAATAAGAAAGAGATGCAAATTTAGAAGGGCTTCTTCCAATTTCTAAAACCCTAGGCGATCACTCTTGCACGACTTGGAGAATTGTCGAAGATTTGGAGAAGACACACGCAATTGAAGATTCAACATCTATCCTTTACTCAGCCACTACTCTTTGCATCCAATTGGTGAACAATTTCAATTAAAAACTATGTTTTGTTTCAAACTCACCATGAATTAGTAGTTGTTTAGTAGTAGGGATTCTTATGGATCCCTTAGGTTAGATTGTAATGCGAAACATGTAATTTTATTATGAATGAGGTTTTTGGATTGGAAATTCTTATGCTTGTTCTTCATGTTAATTTTATGCACCCCAAGTGTTTGACGAAACGTGAATGAGGATGAATTGATAAAACACCTAGGGATGGAATGAGAATTGAACTTAGGTTGTTTAGAAGATCAAGCATGATTATTTTAGATAGCTTTTGTGCGCGAGAGTGACATTGGCAATCTCTTAGGCTAAGCATAGAGCGGACTTTAGTTAACTATCAGTTGAGATTAGGAAACTTTGTTCTACACGTTTCAATAGAGCGAGAGTTTGAGAATTATGTCACTTAGGTATGATTCCCATTCTAGAGAAGGAGCGAGAGTTGAATGCGTGGTACTTTAACCTAGAATAATCAATCAATTTAACTCATGAATACATTTCTGTTTTGCATTGCTAATCGCATGACCTAGGGATGAAATAGGATTCCGATTACGTTTTCTTTATTACTTTACTTCCACCCAAATTTGAACTTGTCTTTAGTATTCACTAGAGATACCTCACCTAGAGGAAAATCCCCCCCTTTTATTTAGTAGACTCGCATTAGGCATTACTAGCTAGCTTTAGACTAATCTAGGCTTTTCTCTTGGGTTCGACTCGAGGTCACTCGGATTATAAATATTGTTTGCGTACCGTGATTGGACTAGTATTTATACTACCAAAATTTCGACAACGTTCAAACTCGCGGAAGTCAGATTGAGTAGCTGGGAAAACACGGAGAATCTGAGGTAGATACTGAGAAAGAGCAGCTTGCTTTAGTATGTTGCTATATCATCCTGTCTTAACACTTTGTCACAGAATAGGCTGAGTCTGTGTGATCTGAGCTGTAGCATTCCGTTATTAATTTTTACTGAATAGTTGACAAAATAGGCTAGTCTATGTAATCATATTGAGTGAATATTTTAGCTAGGTTAGAAGTAAAGGTTTTCTAGCATAAGCTATGAAAAGGTACCTTTGTATTTCAACCTTTGATAGTGGAATCTCGAGGACTGGAGAGAAGTCCTCCCAGAGTAGGCATTGGCCGAACTGGGTAACCAAAATGCTTTGAGTTTTTATGTTTGGCCTTCGCTAGTTTATTTCACAAGTGTCATAGAAGGTTGCTATAGCAACCTAGTTGATCATGACACAAACAACACGCCTAATTTCATGAGGTATAACAAAGTGTGACCTTGTTCTCCTAGGAAAGAGGACCTTGTCCACTCCCCCTCGATCTGAGCTGATATGCAGGTGACCTGTATCAACAGGTTGCTAGAGCAACCTCTGGGTCACTTTACGGAATAGTCTTAACTTCAGCCAAACCTATAAGACACAAGCAATTTGTTCACCCAGTTCGACAACTGCCTATGTGTACGAAGAACTTCTCCCCAATCCTCAAGATTCCACTAAGCTTGGTTTATAGTATAAGGATTCCAGAACTCAGCCTATGCTAGTTCAACCCTTACTTCTAGCCTAGCTTAAATCTACGCTCAATCTAATCACACAGACTAGACTCTACCGTCTACACACTTTCAGTAATAGATAGCTACATACCTGAACTAACAGACTCAGCCTATACTATTATCATGTGTAACGATATATCGAGTTGTTTATTCCCATTATTTATTTGCATTTTGCGTTTTACAGATTACTTCTTTGTAGTGTTTTGCATCGCAGGTGTATCGAGACCGTTGTGGAGTTTTCTTGCATATTTGGCGCATTCTAGGCCTTGCTCAATCACTCGAAAATGCAAAGGAGCAAATACTTCATCGCGAGAACATGTATAGAGCCAAAACAAGTGAGAATATCAAAACTGCAGAAGTGATTGGCCCAAGAAAGTGCACGAATCAAACGTGATTCGACCAACCCTGGTCGAATCAACGCAGGCTGTCCGGATCAGCTTTAACTCGAGGAGATTTCGTTCGTTGACCAGCATTGACCGAATCAAATGAAGGCCAGGGCGAATCAAAATGTATTCGCCCAAACAGGATTGATTCGACCAGCTTCGTAACCCACTGAGGCTTTGATTCGACCAACCTTGGTCGAATCACTTTTGGTGCAGCACGAATCAAAATTGATTTTGGCCAGCTCCTTAAGACATTGAGACTTTGATTCAACCAACCCTGATCGAATCAACCGCTGAGCCAACATGAATCAAAGTTGATTTGGTCAAAGACTGGTCAAACTGGTCAAAATCAAAGGGTATAAATAGATTGAGATAAAAAAATTTCAGTGAGCCTCTTCTAAAAAAAAAATCCTTAGGCGAGAAATCATCAGATACAAGTGAGGAGAATTGGAGACAGAAGTCAGAGACGCGAAGATTTGATCGGTGAACAGTGCGTGGTGAACAGTGATCGGTGATCAGTGCGCGGCAATTTGCGTATTCTCTGAATTCAGTATTTTCATTATTTTTAGATGGATTTTATTGGTAGCTAAATCCTGACTCAGTTTGGGGATTTGGATTGCAACGTTTGGTTTGAGATTTTATGTTCACAATTCGATTTAGTGAATTACTGTTCTTCGTATGAATTGCATGTCTTGATCATTAAGTTAGCATAATCTAGCAATGAAACGGAATTGATATCTAATGCGTGATACTCGATTGACTGCCCTATTAGTGAAGCCTAGCGGTAGAACCTAAATTGTATTGTTAGTCAAGTAATCCTTAACCTATTGAGAACTTAGCGATTAACAGTAGGTAGAACATTGGAGTCGACACTACCTTAGCAGGATTGTTAGACTAGAACAGTAGTTCTTACTAGTTGATGCATGTTCAATCGGTGATTACTAGTTGCAATGCATATCCCTGAACTGATTCTTTAATTGTTAATTATTAGTAGAACTCTCGAACTCATTGCTCTCTTTTGGATCTACCTTACTTACCACTTGCTAGTATAATACGAGACTATAAATATAAATTTGGTGTACACAATGATGTGCCATCAAATTTTGGCGCCGTTGTATGGGAGAGCAACACTTAGTATATAGTTTTCTTGTTTTTTTTTTTTTAATTTCTTTGCTGTTTTCTTGTTTGGCGACACAGGTAGTGCAGTTTGGGCTACCGGTGTCTGATCGGCTATTGCAGGGTGTTTTTTTAAGCGGAACGATCCTACGACAGATTCCACCAGCTTCGCTCATGATGTAGGTCGTTTGCTATTTTATTTTAATTTTTTTGTTTTCTGTTGCGCTTTTCGGTATGTCTCATGCAAAGAGTATCAATGGCGATGGCCGCCAGAACCATGAACATGATCAGGCCCACGATGAAATACCCCCACAAGTCATACGACCATTCTATGACGAGCCGTAACGAGTGTTCAATCAAAGGAAAAGAGCAGCTCGTCAAATGATGGCATTTCAGGGACAAAACAATAGAGGTGAAAGGATGGAGGCATTTGATCATTATGCCTTGGCTCGACCACAACCTCAACTATATACACTTCATCAAACAATATGGACAATCGGCCCGTCACGAGCCAACCATGAGGGAACTTTCAGCCCCTATATTCCAGAATCAGCTGTGGTGCATCAACAATGACCCGGAAGAAAACAATTTCAAGATCAAAACCACAGCGGTGCACCATCTACCAAAGTTTGAAGGATTACCGGGACAAGTCACAACTAGGTACTTACAAGAGTTCAACGGAATCTGCCAAACGTTGAGGCCATACGCAGCTACAAAGAAAAGGTTTAAGTTAAAAGTATTTCCTTTGAATTTAACTGACCTAGCAAAAATGTGGTTTTCGTCTTTGCCTTCAGGTAGTATAAGGACATGGGACCAAATATAAAGGAAGTTCCTAAATAAGTACTACCCTCCAGCTAAAAGGACGCAAGTCAGTAGAGAGCTATTAATGACCAAACAAGGACCAAGTGAGTCGATGTTTGACTACATGGAGAGGTTCAACTCATTAGAACAAAGCTGCTGCAACTTAGGAGTCCCAGAAAAGATGTTGGTACAATATTTATTGGATGGATTGAGACCCCTCGAGCGTATGTTATTGGATGCCGCAGCTGGTGGTACAGTGTTGAACTTGACACCGACTACGGTGCGAGAGTTGATCAACGAGACTACTGAGAGTGCTCGGTTCAGAGAAGAGACTAGTCAAAGGGATGATACCAGTAGGACAAGGAATGTTTCACAGGTGGATTCCAACACTAATCAAATGGCTAATGAAATCAAGGAGCTCAAGGAGCTCAAGGAAATGATATAGAGGATGATGGTTGGGCAGGTGAGTGGAGTCAAGCCTTGTGAATTTTGTGGTACTGCGAGCCTCAAAACAGATGCGTGCCCAACCCTTCACGAGGATGAGATAGTCGGCGTAAATGCCATGGGTGGATTTAGGAATCTCAACACTAGGCAGGCGCCCAAACAATTTGGACTTTCTGCGAATGGTTTCAATTGGAGAAACGAGGGACGATTCCAGAATAGCCAAGGGCAAAACTGGCAGCGACAAGAGCACAACCAGCAACAAGCACAGCCGTCGCCCACCATTTCAGCAACATGAGAGGTACAACGGTAATGCTAATGGTCAGCATCTGCAGAGGCGGAATTACAACCAAGTTGGCCCGAGTAATGTGAGTTCAGGAAGTTCATTGGAAGAAGTGGTTAAGGAGTTAACGACGAGTGTGCAGAATCATCAAACGAAGACCGATGGTGCACTAGCCGAGTTGTCAAAGCATATGTCTCAATTGGCAGCCAGCTTGTCTGATCGCGCGTCGTTGTACGCGTCAAATTAATCCTTCCTTCTCCACTTAGTATAGCGGCTAAGTCAGGGTCGATCCCACAAGGAGCAAGCAGACTCGTTCTAACTAGTAACCTACACTTACGAAAATGGGGGTGTGAGTGATTGGGTTGCGCAGGTGCGCGAATAAACAGTAGTGAAAACAGAATTTGCACTAGACGTGCGCAGGCAGTAGAGATTAAGTACTATGACTATGAAAAGGATCGGCGCAGACAATCCTCTATGAATGTATTCCTTATCATCGACTCTAAACGTCTATAGTTCGGTTTACTAAAGTTAGTGTCCGATCAAGGCTTCCTAACATGTGCGCATGTTCCGATCAAAGTTCATGAGCTATTAATTCTTAAAACTAGTTTAAGCAACTACGAATCCTGTCACGGTAGCAGCTGAATATCCTAGCGCGTTACTCCTAGTTGTCACCGTCAAGCTACCAACTAGTTTAACATATAACAAACAAGTAGCAAGAGTAAGATTGCGCTTCAAGGCTTCCCCTACTCATGCAACTAGCTGTCAACAGTGTGCACAGAATTAATACAAGCAAACAAACTATGCATTAAGCACAAGTCTCAAAGGAAATACTCATAGAATCATGCCCAACCGATACAAAGCGTTTAGCTAGACATGCTAGTAATAAACATCATAGAAATAGTAAATAACAGCTAAAGTATCCAAGAAAACAGTAACAAGCAGGTGCGTGCAGGTTGCATTGTCTCGGCTCGCGCAGTCGGCTAGCGTAGGTCCTCACAGTAGCTCGTGTGTTTTTCAGTTCTGCCTCTTTCTCTTCCTTCGTTGTGTGTCTGTGTGTGTCTCCTCAAACCCTAGCCTTCCTCTCTTTGTATACTGCTCATGAGGCCCAAGGACGGCCTTGGCAACTTCCAAATCCGATGGTGTCAAGATTTGGAAACACCACTATCCTGCGCATGGCTCACTGCGCACACTGGTTAGCGCAGTTGGTCTGCGCACAGCGGTCGGAATCTATCCTGTTTGCGCTGCTAGCTCCGCAGGCTGTGTGTTGCGCTCCTTAAACGCTGCCTATTAGCGCGTATCCGACTTAGGCCCTTGTTTTGTCCTGGAATACAAAAACAGCGGAAACCAGTAATCTTGTACATAAAATGATGCAAACAAGCACAGTGTTAAGATCTAATAGCGCGTATAAATAGGCTCTATCAAACCCCCGACACTTGCCCTTGTTCGTCCTGAACAAGCACTCAAGCACGGATACAATTACCTCTCTGGAGTCTAGCGCACAGTCTTGCACTCTGGCGCGATCTGCACTACCGCTCAGCTTGCGCTGCCCGGTCACCTGCGTGCATCTGCCTTCAACAGTTTAATATAACAATTTCGAAATTCGTTACCTCTCAGCTGGGATGGAGATTATTTCGGATGGCTGGGAGATAGCTCTTCATAGGCTCCGGGTTGTCAGCCTTTACTTCGAGTACGGGTATATGGTTAATAGCGCAAGCTTCTTCCGGTGCGTGATTCTTCCGCGCACTTCCTGGGAACTCGAGCCTTCATTTTCTTGTGAACTTGCGCATGCTGGTACGAAGTTGTGCGCATGCTGATTTCTTTAGTGCATATCATTTGCTGGTGTTTTTCTTTTTCTACAGCTTTATCTATGGTTCTTATGTTCCCAGAACGGTTCCAGTCTCGGCCTCCGGATAGCAGCTATGGAGCAACGCTCTGCTCTTCCTCCTCGATCTATTTGCGCAGGTCAGCGCACACGTTTACACCCGCGCCCGCCTTCCCTTGCCTGACTTCTAGAGGAAAGGTGGTCTGTTTTCCCACCTCGCCACGCTTTGGGTATTCGCTTTCGGCATCTGCGTGGCTGAGCGCGCTCCATTATTCCGAAGGTCGCGAAACACCGGCCTCCGCTAGCGCTCTCGACCATATACCTTACCTTCGAAGCAAAAACGACTAACCCCTCTCTAGAGCTTTTCTGTCAACTCCACATCCCCTGTATATCCCAACTAAAAGGAGCAGAAAAAATGAAAAAAAAATACTAAAATAGTTGATAGCAGCGCATGCAAGATGAATAGGGCAATACAAGCTGAAAAGTGTGCGCAACCCGCACACAAGCGCACCACTGCTACTGTTCCCTTCAACTAAACTAAGCTACACTACAAAGCTAAAAAAAACGTGAAATGTAAATGTAACGCTCCCCCCGCACACTTAAACAGAGACGTGTCCCCACGTCTCACGCTCAAGCGCAACGGAGAGCGCACACATGCATGCAATCAAAACAAAGAACATAAGAAAAAAAAACATATAGTCATCGCAGCAAAGGCAAGGTCAAGGGTTCACAAAATATTCAGCACAATATAGCAATATAGCAACATCGAGCAATAGTTTTCAAAAAAAAAGATAAGGAACCACCCGAAAGAAATGAGCGCCCTCGTTGCGTCCCTAGATATCCTCGGAGCTGGACTCAGCCGCGGATCCGCGCGCCTCCTCATCTGAAGAATCTGTCTCATATTCGGTACTGGAGGCTGGCGGCACAACAGAAACTGCGGTGGGCTGAGTCAAGAGGTCGTCCTCTGAGAAAGGGTCCCATATCGAATCTTAGCTGGAACTTATGATGGGATCGGCCTCAGGGGACCTCTGTACAGAGGGTTGTGCAGGGGGTGCTGCTGGTGCTGGGACCGGGTCTACTGCTGGGGTGGGCTCTGCTGCATGGACCGGTGATTGGGCAAGAGGGCTGGCTGGCTTGCGTTGCTCGCTGGGGGATCCTGGAGGCAGCCTATGCAGACTGAGGAGAGGGGGGATGGAATCTCCAAATCTCCACCCTAATGGTGGACTTACGCTCAGGTGTGCCCCCTCTGGCGCTAAATACTCTAGCACGCGCATGACGTTGAACATCATGCGCTGCTCCTCTGGTACCTCCTCAGGCGCCTCCTTTGCCGCTGTTCTGGGGCGCTTTCCCTGTGCACGCGGGGGAGAATCATCAATGGCTAGGGTTACTGGCTCCCCCTGCGGTGCACTCGCCCTCTGGCGCGCTCCAGTCTGCGCACGAGTCCTCATGCGCCTGACTGGAGGCGCAACTGGCTCTGGGGCCTCTTCCATCTCCCTTTCCTCAGCGGCTTCTTCTGGCTGCGCGCTACTCTCTGCTCTATGCCGTCGTGCTCTGGCCGGCTGCAGCTGGTAGCACCATTCCAAGGACCCATCCTCTCCCACGGCCACCGCTCTGAGCTGCAGCATATGGGCACGTTTCCAGGGGAACGGCTGGCACTACCGTGTGCTCGGGCACTTCCGACTCTCCATGCAGCGCACGCAGCAGGTGCGTGATCATTCCTCCACAAGTCAGCGGCCCGTTCGTGCTAACCCGACTCCAATGCACCACCATGTTTGAGAAAAACAGCACTTTCTTCCCATAGTAGAATCCCTTCAATATGTCCATGTCCAGCAGGCTGATCTTTGGCGCACCATTAAAACGCCCGATGATTGCATAGGCGACCATGCACCAGAGGTAGAACATCCACGGGTCGCGCAGCTCGCATCCTCGGCTGCGCCCTGCGGCAAAAACTTGGCCAGTCGCCATCTCACGCCACGCCTTCTGATTGGTGTGCGTGTCTATATCCTCCTCACGCACCTTGGCGCACCTCAGCGTGCGCTTCAGCCTTTTTGCTGAGGCTATGTACCAGACCCCTCTGTGCCGGTAGCTGATCTCAAAATCGGCAGTCTCCATCGACGCCAAGAATTCACATGTATCCTCCTTATCAGCCGCGCTGTTGATCTCCAATAGCGCCTCCCAACCCGCCAGCACGAGCTTCTCCACAATGAGTTCCTCCAACCCGACTTCACGCAGGAAGTCCCTGCTGATGTACGGGGTCCCGTACATCTCCAGCCTCATGAAGGCTTCAAATTTGCTGGCAAATGACGCTGGGGTCTCCTGATCTTCAGCAGGCCTCATGGTGCGCTGGGGTTCCTCCGGTCAACTATGGTCAAGGCTCAACAAATGCCTGAAACTGTCACCTACAGGTCGCCTATCCTCCGTTTACAAAACCCACTACCCAGAACTCCAAATGGTGCGGACGAACTAGGGGCGATTTCAAACCTAGGGCAACTTTCCTACCGCACAAACCCTAACTGAATCGGCTTAAACTGAGGGAAAGGGTTACCTGGTGCGTTTGCGATGGGAAGCTCTTCAAATCTTTCTAAACGGAGGGCTGGTTGATCGTCGGACGGTGAGCGGAGGCTGAGGGCAGGTGCTTTCTTGCAACGGTTGAATGTGAAAATGCTGATATTTTTCTAAGTCCTGGCCTTTTATACCCCCTGTCTGGCGCATCTGTTCTGCGCATTTAGTTTGCGCATTGACCTGTGTACTGTTGCGCGACTAAAACTACAAGTCCTAAACTGGCTAAAACACACTAAAAAAAACTATAAAAAATGGGTAAAAGTAAAACGTGTCGGGTTACCTCCCGACAAGTTCCTTTGTTTAACGTCGTTGGCTCGACCGTACCTCGTTACTTGCCTAAAAGTGTGCCAGCGACCTCCCCCACTCTTGCTCCTGAGTGACCCCGCGCTCGTGTGTGCGTTGCGTTCTTCTTGGTCTTACGCAAAGGATCGGAAGGGTGGTCAGCAAGGTTAATAGTATGTGATAAATCATAAGTAACGAGGTTAGTCAAAGAGGGAGAAGAAATATGAGAAATAGTTCCCAGTTCTCCCTCTGGTGCATCTGGTGGCGACTCTGGCGCAGCAACCTGCGCATCTTCTATCTCTGGCTCTGCCAAGTCAACTTCGCGCGCTGTGTCATCCCAAGGTTCCCCTAAATACTTTTTCACTCTCTGCCCATTGACCTGAAAACGATGTTGGTGCTCGTTTTCTAACTCGATTGTTCCGTAAGGGAAAACCTTGGTAACCGTGTATGGTCCCGTCCATTTGCTGCGCAACTTCCCAGGCATGAGCTTTAGGCACGAGGAGAACAATAGTACCTGGTCTCCTGGCTCAAAGGTGCGTCTGAGGATGTTTTTGTCGTGAAATGCCTTTGTGCGCGCCTTGTAGTCGCGCATCCCCTCATAGGTGGCGCGCTTTTCCATAAACCAACCGAAACGGTGAAGTCCCAATCGGTGTCTTATGTGCAGTTCTGTATGCCCATAGCGCATCTTCAAGGCGCTGGCTCCAGTCTTTGCGCGACGGTCTCACAGTTTTCTCCAGGATGCGCTTGATCTCTCGGTTGGAAACCTCGGCCTGTCCATTCGTCTGAGGGTGGTAAGCGGTGGACGTCTTATGGTGCACTCCATAATGCTTGAATACCTGCGCCACTATCCTATTACAGAAATGCGTCCCCTGGTCGCTTATGATTGCCTTAGGCACCCCGTACCGGCAAAAAATGTTAGTTCTCAAAAAGTCAGCGACCGTCTTACCATCATCCTTCCGGGTGGCCTTAGCCTCAACCCATTTGGAGACATAATCCACCGCGACCAATATATACTCATATCCGGAAGATGGAGGAAATGGCCCCATGAAGTCAATCCCCCAAATATCGAATACTTCATTCACTAGTATTGGCGTCTGCGGCATCTCGTTGCACGCTGATATGCCCCCTGTGCGCTGGCACCTGTTACAGTTCCTGCAGTGGTTATACGAGTCACTAAACAAGTGTGGCCAATAGAATCTGCAATCCAGGATCTTTCTGCTCGTGCGCTTTGGACCAAAGTGTCCTCCACATGTGTACGCATGATAAAACAGCAAAACAGAGTTAATTTCATGGTCAGGCACGCATCGCCTCAAAATCTGATCAGGTCCTATTCTGAGCATATTGATAGAGGCTATTTGTACGCATTATTTAGATCATAACCCTATGCTTGTTTGCAATATTTTATGAGCAAGATTACTCGTTTCTAGTGTTTTTGTATTACAGGGCAAAACGAGTCCTTGAGTCGGATACGCGCTAACAGGCAGCGTTCTAGGAGTGAAAAATCCGCCTGCGGAGCTAGCAGCACAAACAGGAGAGAAGATTGCGAGAGTCAGTAGCGGTGCGCTAGCCGATGCCGTGCGCCAGGCGCGGAGTCCAGTGACCAGATTTGGAAGTTGCCAAGAAGAGCCTCTTGAGCAGTATATAAAGGGGAAGAGGTCTAGGGTTTGAGAGACATATATGCATACTGAATCAGAGTCAGCACTCTGAGTTCATCAGAGGCACACCAAGGAGGCACTGCGCAACAATCTGAAAAACACACGGACTTGTTGAGAGGACTTGCGCCAGCCGAGAGACATACTGCACACGCTGTTTGCTACTTGTTTCTCAGTTATTATTTTACTATTCTATGATGTTTATCACTAGCATGTCTAGCTAAACTCTTAGTGTTGGTCGGGCATGAATCTATGATGTATTTCCTTTGAGACTTGAGCTTAATGCATAGTTTACTTACTTGTATTAATTCTGTGCATACGGAGACAGCTAGTTGCATGAGTAGGGGAAGCCTTGAACCGCAATCTTACTTGTGTTGCTTGCTTGTCATATGTTAAACTAGTTGATAGCTTTACGGTGACAGCTAGGAGTAACGGGCTAGGGTAATCAGTTGCTACTTTGAACGGATTCGCAGCTGTTTTAGTCTATGTTCTAAGGATTAATAGCACATGAACTTTGAACGGAACATGCGCACGTGTTAGAAAGCCTTGACCGGACACTAACCCAAGTAAATCGAAAACTATAGACGTTTAGAGTCGATGATAAGGAATGCACTCATAGAGGATTGTCTGCCCAATACTTCTCATAGTCATAGTATTTAATCTCTACTGCTTGCGCACGTCTAGTGCAAATTCCTGCGTTACGCTAGCTACACAAATGGTTAAAGACTGAACTACTTGCTCCCTGTGGAGATCGACCCTTACTTAACCACTGTACTAAGTGGAAGAGGAAGGATTATATTTGACGCGCACAACGACGCGCGGATCAAATTTTAGCGCCGTTGCCGGGGAGCAACACAGCTAAGTCTTTAGTCTGAGTTTTTCTTCTCTATAGTAGCTAGTTATTTCAGTTTGTTTTGTTTCTTGTTGTTGTTTCTGACAGCGCGCAATCACATCAGCCTGCGCAACCTTGAAATAGTTACGCTGCGCAGATTCTAGTTGCGCACTGACAGACGCAACAATCTCGTTGTTTTTGATTTCGTTTTCTTGAGATTTGGATCAGGTCATGGAGGACAACAGTGTTGTTGGCGACAACCTAGGGGACAAAACCCCAGAGGAAGCAAGGGCACACAACCGCGCAGCACTGTTCAGAGAGGAAGTGCAGCGCGAGGTCGAAGCACGGATGGCCGCTGAACGATACCATGCGCCACCCGTCCGACCAGTCGCGCGACGCAGGACAGTGCGCGAGATGTCAGCCCCGATCACTGTTAACCAGCCATGGTGCATCGTGCTTCCACCAGACGGACACTTTGAACTAAGGAGCTCGCTCATCCATCACATGCCCAAGTTCCACGGGATGAACAACGAAAAACCAGTCAAGCATGTGCGAGAGTTCCTAGTCATTTGCGAGAACATGAAGACCGAAGGGGAGAGTGATGAGGCGCTGAAAATGAAGGCATTCCCATTTTCATTGTGTGATACAGCCAGACATTGGTTGATGAATTTACCCGCAGGATCCATTCACACATGGGAGCAGCTGCAGAAGAAATTCCTAGATAAATTCTATCCAGCAGCAAAGATTGCGCTGCTCAGAAGGGAACTGGCCGCGCCAAGGCAGTGCGCAGGGGAGTCTCTGTCAGAATATTACGAGCGTTTCAGGGAGCTAGAAGCCAACTGCTACAATCACGGCCTGCCCCAGAATGTGCTGATAGAGAACTTTCTGAATGGACTGCTGCCCATGGAGCTGCGACTACTGAATGCATGCGCGCAGGAGTGGACATTTGCAACATGTACCCAAAAGATGCGTGACAGCTGATAGAAGACTCTCCTGGGCAGGTAAGACATCAACTAACGCTTGAAAATAGTCGTGCTCGTTCTGTGCATCAGGTAGAAGCAAGCGCTGAGATCAAGGAAATGAAGGCCATGCTGCAGAAGTTGATGAGTGCGCAGAGCGCACAACCAGTTGCGCCAAAGGTATGTGAATTTTGCAGGTCCACCGAGCACAAGACTGATGAATGTCCCACACTATTTGAAGAAACTGGAGATGTCAATGCTCTTGGAGGATGGGATAATAGAGGACCACCGAGACAGAACCAGCCGCGCTTTGGACTAGCCGCAAATGGATTCAGATGGAAGGAGGAGAACAATTTCCAGAGGCAGTCCACAGATCAGCGCGCGCCACAGCAGACACAACAAGCTGCGCCTTACAATCCACCGCATCGCCGCACTGACGCACCAGCGCATAACAACCAGCAACAGCGGCGATCCTTAGATGATATCGTGGGGCAGCTAGCAGATACAGTGCGCAAAAATGACGAGAAATATGACAAGAGGTTCGAGTCCATCGAAAAGCAGCTATCACAAATTGCTACCACGGTGTATGAGCTAAAAAAGAGCGATGGCAACCTGCCTTCGCAAGTGATTCAGAACCCTAAAGGAGGAGTCAATGCAGTGACACTGAGGACTGGGCGCACAGTAGGAACAGAGCAGACCGCGCAGGCACCCGCGCAACCAGTTGCGCAAGTCCCGGATCCAGCAGATCAGAATGCGCAACCAGAGCAAGATGCGCAACCAGCAGGGCAAAGCGCCAGGTATGTCTCAATCAAGAAACAAGGACAAAAATTGTACTAACATACCTGCACCTTTCCCTGTGCAGGCACCATTGGCTAGAAAGGAAGCGCTAGACAAGGAGCTTTATGAGTTGTTCAGCAAGGTGGAAATCAACATTCCCCTTATTGAAGCTATTCGACAGATTCCCAGGTATGCAAAGTTTTTAAAAGAGCTGTGCACAAAAAAGAGGAGGAAAGGCGAGTGCGCACAAGTAATGCTTAACGCGCAGGCCTCAGCGATCGTGCAACATAAGGTACCACCTAAGTGCCGAGACCCAGGTACGTTCACCATCCCATGCACTTTAGGTAAAACCATGGTAAGCAATTGCATGATTGATTTAGGCGCATCCATCAATTTGTTACCATATTCCCTATATGCGACGTTGCGCCTTGGACCACTAAAACCTGCAGGTCTCACCATTCAACTAGCAGATAGATCGTGCAAACAACCTGCAGGCATGATAGAAGATGTCCTAGTTCGAGTAGGAGAGCTGGTGTTACCAGCAGATTTTTATGTGCTCAAAATGGAGGGAGAATCAAGCACCAGCAGTGCGCAGATCCTCCTAGGCAGACCGTTTCTGATGACCGCGCGCACGAAGATAGACGTGTGGAGGGGCACGCTCTCCATGGAGGTAGATGGCGAAGAAATCCATTTCAACATATTCAAGGGGATGCAGCATCCACATGAGGACGCTACAGTGCACGCAATGGACAGCATTGACGATTTAGTCACAGAAGCGCAATGTGCGAGCGCAACCGTAGGACCAGAGCTACTGACACAGGCAGAGCTGGAGGAGCAAGAGGATGAGCTGAGCAGTGCTGAACCAGCACCCACACAGGTACGTGATATAGTTCATATTTGCACCGCTAACAAAATCTTGCCCTCTATTGAACAGGCACCCAAGATCGAATTGAAGCAACTCCCAGAGCACCTCAAATGCATTTTCTTGGGAGATGAGGACACCCTGCCAATGATCATAAAGAAAGGATTAGAAGAGGAGCAGGAGGCGCGCTTACAGCAGGTGCTACGCAAGAACCAGCGCGCCATAGGATGGACACTTGCCGATCTGCGCGGAGTGAGCCCAGACGTGTGCATGCATAGGATTCTATTGGAAGATGGTGCCAAACCATCCAGGGAGGCTCAGCGCAGGTTTCCTCCGCATTTCAATAAAACTCAGTGCATGCGATTGAAACATGAGTCCAAGCATTACCTTTGGGATGATCCATACATGCTTAGAATAGGACCAGATCAGATATTGAGGCGTGGCGTTCCTGACCATGAAATTAACTCAGTCTTGATGTTTTGTCATGCGCACGCATGTGGAGGACACTTTGGTCCCAAGCGCACGAGCAGGAAAATCTTGGACTGCGGATTTTATTGGCCGCACCTCTTTAGAGACGCATATGACCATTGCAGGAATTGTGACAGGTGCCAGCGCACAGGAGGAATATCCGCGCGCAATGAGATGCCGCAAACCCCGATTCTGGTGGATGAAGTGTTCGATGTTTGGGGAATCGACTTCATGGGGCCATTTCCCCCATCAGCCGGCTACGAGTACATTTTAGTGGCAGTGGACTACGTCTCCAAATGGGTCGAAGCTAAGGCTACGGGGAAGGATGATGGTAAGACTATCGCTGATTTTCTCAGAACTAACATCTTTTGCAGGTATGGAGTGCCTAAGGCAGTCATCAGCGACCAGGGGACGCACTTTTGCAACAGGGTCGTGGCGCAAGTTTTCAAGCACTATGGGGTGCGCCACAAGACGTCCACCGCTTACCATCCGCAGACGAATGGACAGGCCGAAGTTTCTAACAGAGAGATCAAGCGCATCTTAGAAAAGACTGTGAGACCATCGCGCAAAGATTGGAGCCAGCGCCTTGACGATGCGCTATGGGCATACCGCACTGCGCATAAGACGCCCATTGGGACCTCACCATTTCGGCTGGTCTATGGGAAAGCATGCCACCTGCCAGTAGAGCTCGAGCACAAGGCATATTGGGCCTTACGCATTTGCAACCTGAACTTGGATGAGGCAGGAAAGGAGCGCGCATTTGAGCTGAGCGAACTAGAAGAGCTGCGCCTGGACGCCTATGAGGGACTGCGCGATTACAAGGAGCGCACCAAGGCATTTCACGACAAGCATATCCTCATACGCACTTTTGAACTAGGAGACCAGGTATTACTATTCTCATCACGCCTGAAGCTCATGCCTGGAAAGCTGCGCAGCAAATGGACGGGACCATACACGGTCACCAAGGTTTTCCCCTACGGAACAATCGAGTTAGAAGACGGACACCGGCATCGTTTTCAGGTTAATGGGCAGAGAGTCAAACGGTACTTAGGAGACCCTTGGGATGGCACAGCGCGCAACATTGACTTGGCCGAACCAGAGATAGTAGATGCGCAAGCTGCTGCGCCAGACGCACCACCGGATGTACCAGAGGGAGGACTGGAACCTGTTGCTTATATCTCTTCTTCCTCTGCATCTACCCTCGTTACGCATAATTTATCACATGCTGACCTCCCATTTTACCCTTTGCGCAGGACCAATGAGATCGCAACACACGCACTGGCGCAGGAACACTCAGGAGCAAGAGTGGGGGAGGTCGCAGACACACGTTTTGGCACGTAACGAGGTACAGTCGAGCCAACGACGTTAAACAAAGGCACTTATCGGGAGGTAACCCGACACGTTTTATTTTCGCATATTTTATTTTCTTTTTGTTTTGTTTTTTTGAGGTTTTTTTAGCTAGTTTAGGACTTGGTAGTTTTTTTAGTCACGCAGTAGTGCGCAGGACCGTGCGCCTAGCAATGCGCAGGTCAGTTGCGCTAGCCAGGGGGTATATAAGGCAGGACTTAGAAAAAAATCCAGCACTTTTCACTCGACCGTTGCACACGAGCTCCCGCCTGCAGACCTCTGCCCGTCGATCAGCGCCCAACCCAGCATCCGTTTAGAGTGATTCGAGGACCTCACAGCCGCACTACACCTCTTCCCCCGATTTGAGCAGCTTCCGTTAGGGTTTGTGCGGAGGAGAAGTTTTCTAGGGTTTTGAAATCGCACCGGGTAGAGTGTGCAGATTGGAGTATTGTTTAGTGCGTTGTGTAGGCGAGCAGTAGGCGCTCCTTCGGTGAGAGTTTCAGGGATTTCTGTGCAGTTTGGATTTTTGAAGTTGTTGAGGGTGTTGACCACAGTTGACCTCGGTAGCCCTAGCACACTATGAGACCCGCCACAGACCAGGAGAGCCCAGCTACGTTCGCCAGCAAGTATGCGGCGTTTATAAGCCTGGAAATGTACGGGACCCCGTACATCAGCCGAGAGTTCCTGCGCGAGGTTGGACTAGAGGACCTCGTAGCGCAGAGGCTGGCGCTCGCACGCTGGGAAGCGCTGTTGGAACTCAACAGCGCATCTGACCAAGAGGACACGTGCGAGTTTTTAGCATCTCTGGAGGCAGGAGACAAGGAGATCAGGTACAGACATAGGGGTGTTTGGTTCATAGCCTCGGCAAGGAGGCTGAGGCGCGCGTTCGGGTGCGCCAAGGTGCGTGACGAGGACTTAGACACGCACACTAACCAGGAGGCCTGGCGCGAGATGGCGACTGGGCCAGCATTTGCCGCGGGGCGCAGCAGGGGCCGAGAGCTGCGCGACCCGTGGCTGTTCTACTTGTGGCGCATGGTCGCCTATGCAGTCATTGGCCATTTCAACGGCGCACCGAAGATCAGCCTCCTGGATTTGGACATTTTGAAGGGGCTGTACTATGGGCGGAAGGTGCTATTTATCCTGAACATGGTGCACCACTGGAGCCGCGTCAGCATGAAGGGGCCGCTGACTTGCGGAGGAGTCATAACGCACTTGCTGCGGGCATTACATGGAGAGCCCGACGTGCCAGAGAACACTTTGGTGCCGGCTGTCCCTCTCGATTGCGCCCACATGCTGCAAATAAGGGCGGTAGCTGTACGGGAAGATGGCACACTGGAGTGGTGCTACCGCCTGCAGCCGGCCAGAACACCGCGGCCCAGAGCAGAAAGCAGTGCGCAGGGCGCAGCAGCAGCTGCCGCAGAAGAGGAGTTGGAGGAGGCCTCAGAGCCAGTGGCGCCTCCAGTCAGGCGCGCGAGGACCCGCGCGCAGACTGGAGCGCAGAGGAGGGCGAGGGCACCGCAGGGGGAGCCAGTTACCATTTCCATAGAGGATTCTCCCCCGCGTGCCTGAGGAAAACGCCCGAGGACTGAGCCAGAGGAGGAGGCGCCCGAAGATGCATCAGAGGAGCAGCGCATGATGTTCAACGTCATGCGCGTGCTTGAGTACTTGGCGCCCGAGGGGGCAGATTTGAACATGAGCCCACCATCAGGGTGGAGATTTGGAGACCCTATTCCCCCTCTCCTCAGCCTGCACCATCCACCTCCAGGTCCTCCTAGCCAGCCAGCCAGCCCTCCTACCCAAGCCCCAGCAGCCTCAGCAGCCCCAGTCCATCCAGCAGAACCCTCCCCCGCGCCCGAGCCAGCACCAGAACCGACAGCCCCCGCAGCAGAGCCCACCCCTGAACCTGAACCGATACCACCACCAGCAGTTTCCCCTGCCCGGCCTTCTCTTCCGGAGTCCCCCATAGCCTATCCCAGCATAGACTCCGATTCCATTTGGGATTCACTTTCCGAGGACGACCTCGTAGCGCAGCCTGACCCCCTCACCATAGTGCCACCAGCCTCCAGCACCGAATACGTGACGGATTCTTCAGAGGATGAGGCGCTTGGATCAGCAGCTGCGTCTAGCTCGGAGGACTTCTAAAGCCGAGGGGCAGCAGCATTAGTTTTCTTTAGGGTGGTGTCTTTTATTTTGCTGCGTCTTATTGGATATTATGTGTTGAATATTTGTGCCGCATATTTTGTGACCCTGTGCTATATTTTATGCTGTGTGACTATTTGTTTTTGTTCTTATGTTCTTTATTTTTGCATTGCATGCATGTGTGCGCTCTCCATGCGCTTGCGCTTGAGTCGTGGGGACACGTCTCTGTTCAGATGTGGGGGGGGGGGGGGGGGGGGCGTTACATTCACTTTTCACGTTTTTGAGCATTTTAGTATAGCTTAGTTTAAATTAAAGAGAATAGTAGCAGTAGTGCGCTAGAGTGCAAGATGCGCATGCGCTCCAGCTTGTTTCCATATTGCGTGCGCTGCTATCTACTGTTTTAGTATAATTTTTTCGTTTTTTTTGCTCCTGTTAGTTGGGATATGCAGGGGATGTGGAGTTGACAGAAATGCTCCAGAGAGGCGGTTAGTCGCTTTTGCTTCGAAGGCAAGGTATATGGTCGAGAGCGTTAGTGGAGGTCGGTGCTTCGCAGCCTTCGGGATAAAAGAGCGCGCTCAGTCAAGCAGATGCCAAAGGCGAAATACCCATAGCGTGGCGAGGTGGGAAAACAGACCACCTTCTCTCTGGAAATCGAGCTAAGGAAGGCAGGCGCGGATGTAAACGCGTGCGCTGACCTGTGCAGACAGACCAAAAGAGAGAGAGCGGAGCGAGTTCCATAGTTGCTATCCGAAGGCTGAGACTGGAACTGCTCTGGGAATGTAAGAAATTAAAGAGAAAGCTGTACAAAAGAAAAATACCAGCAGATGATACGCGCTACAAAAGAATCAGCATGCGCACAAGCATCAACATGCGCAAAGACCATAAGGAAATCATCAGAAAGCTGAGGTTCCCAGGAAGTGCGCGGACGAATCACGCACTGGAAGAAGCTGCGTTATCCACCATATACCTATCTTCGGAGTAGGAGCTGGCAACCTGGAGCCTAAGAAGAGCTATCTCCCAGCCATCCAAAAAATCTTCATCCCGGCTGAGAGGTAATGAATTTCGAAATTATTATATTAGAACTGTTGAGTGCAGTTGTGCGCAGGTGATAGAGCAGTGCGAGTTGAGCAATTGTGCATTCGCGCCAGAGTGCAAGACTGTGCGCTAGACTCCAGAAGAGGTAATTGTATCCGCGCTTCAGTGCTTGTTCGGGACGAACAAGGGGCAAGTGTGGGGGGTTTGATAGAGGCTATTTATACGCATTATTTAGGTCATAACCCTATGCTTGTTTGCAATATTTTATGAGCAAGATTACTCGTTTCTAGTGTTTTTGTATTTACAGGGCAAAACGAGTCCTTGAGTCGGATACGCTCTAAACAGGCAGCGTTCTAGGAGTGAAAAAATCCGCCTGCGGAGCTAGCAGCACAAACAGGAGAGAAGTTGGCGAGAGTCTGCAGAGGTGCGCTAACCCATGCGCTAGCCGATGCCGTGCGCCAGGCGCAGAGTCCAGTACTGCCTAATCGTGACGTGACCAGATTTGGAAGTTGCCAAAAGTGAGCTTCCCAAGCAGTATATAAACAAGAGGAAGGCTAGGGCAACAAAGAGGATGAGCAAGAGACTTTCTGGAGACGCATCAGAGATCACCAAGAGGCACTGCGCAGCAGAACTGGAAAACACACGGACTTGTTGAGAAGATTTGCGCCAGCCGACTGCGCCAGCCGAGAAGACAAGCTGCACGCACTGTTTGCTACTGTTTTCTCAGACACATTAGTCATTATTTACTATTCTATGATGTTTATCACTAGCATGTCTAGCTAAACTCTTAGTGTTGGTCGGGCATGAATCTATGATGTATTTTCTTTGAGACTTGAGCTTAATGCGTAGTTTACTTACTTGTATTAATCCTGTGCATACGGAGACAGCCAGTTGCATGAGTAGGGGAAGCCTTGAACCGCAATCTTACTTGTGTTGCTGGCTTGTCATATGTTAAACTAGTTGATAGCTTTACGGTGACAACTAGGAGTAACGAGCTAGGGTGATCAGTTGCTACTTTGAACGGATTCGCAGCTGTTTTAGTATATGTTCTAAGGATTAATAGCACATGAACTTTGAACGGAACATGCGCACGTGTTAGAAAGCCTTGACCGGACACTAACCCAAGTAAACCGAAAACTATAGACGTTTAGAGTCGATGATAAGGAATGCACTCATAGAGAATTGTCTGCCCAATACTTCTCATAATCATAGTATTTAATCTCTACTGCTTGCGCACGTCTAATGCAAATTTCCTACGTTACACTAGTTACTGTTCACTTGCGCATCGCGCATTTCAATCACTCACACAACCCCCCATTTTTGTCAGTGTAGGTTGCTAGCTAAAGACTTACTATTTGCTCCCTGTGGAGATCGACCCTTACTTAACCGCTGTACTAGTGGGAGAGGAAGGAATTAATTTGACGCTCACAACGACTCGCGGATCAAATTTTGGCGCCGTTGCCGGGGAGCAACACAGCTAAGTTTTAGCTAGCTTACATTTTTTTCATTTTTAGTAACTAGTTATTTCAGTTTGCTTTGTTTTCTCGTTGTTGTTTCTGATAGCGCGCAATCACATCAGCCTGCGCAACCTTGAAACAGTTGCGCTGCGCAGATTCTAGTTGCGCTCTGACAGACGCAACAGCTTCGTTGCCTTTTAATATCATTTTTCTTTGAGATTCAAAAAACAGGTATGGACGATAACAGTGTCATTGGAGATAACCTAGGGGAAAGAACCCCAGAGGAAGCAAGGGCGCACAACCGCGCAGCCCTGTTCAGAGAGGAAGTGCAACGCGAGGTCGAAGCACGGATGGCTGCCAAACCATACCATGCGCCACCCGTCCGACCAGTCGCGCGACGCAGGACAGTGCGCGAGATGTCAGCCCCGATCACTGTCAACCAGCCTTGGTGCATCGTGCTCCCGCCAGACGGACATTTTGAGCTAAGGAGCTCGCTCATCCATCACATGCCCAAGTTCCACGGGATGAACAACGAAAATCCAGTCAAGCATGTGCGAGAGTTCCTAGTCATTTGCGAGAACATGAAGACCGAAGGGGAGAGTGATGAGGCGCTGAAAATGAAGGCATTCCCATTTTCATTGTGTGATACAGCCAGACATTGGTTGGTGAATTTACCCGCAGGATCCATTCACACATGGGAGCAGCTGCAGAAGAAATTCCTAGATAAATTCTATCCAGCAGCAAAGATTGCGCTGCTCAGAATGGAACTGGCCGCGCCAAGGCAGACCGCAGGGGAGTCTCTGTCAGAATATTACGAGCGTTTCAGGGAGCTGGAGGCCAACTGCTACAATCACGGCCTGCCCCAGAATGTGCTGATAGAGAACTTTCTGAATGGACTGCTGCCCATGGAGCTGCGACTACTGAATGCATGCGCAAGAGGGGACATTTGCAACATGTACCCAGAGGATGCGTGGCAGCTGATAGAAGACTCTGCTGGGCAGGTAAGACATCAACTAACGCTTGAAAATAGTCATGCTCGTTCTGTGCATCAGGTAGAAGTAAGCGCTGAGATCAAGGAAATGAAGGCCATGCTGCAGAAGTTGATGAGTGCGCAGAGCGCACTACCAGTTGCGCCAAAGGTATGTGAATTCTGCAGGTCCACCGAGCACAAACAGATGAATGCCCAACACTTTTTGAAGAATCTGGAGATGTCAACGCTCTTGGAGGATGGGACAACAGAGGGCCGCAGAGGCAAAATCAGCCGCGCTTTGAGCTTGCCGCAAATGTATTCAGATGGAGGGAAGAAAACAATTTCCAGAGGCAGTCCACTGATCAGTGCGCGCCACAGCAGACGCAACCAGCTGCGCCCTACAATCCACCGCATCGCCGCAATGACGCACCAGCGCATAAGAACCAGCAACCGAGGCGATCCTTGGAAGATATCGTGGGGCAGCTAGCAGATACAGTGCGCAAAAATGACGAGAAATATGACAAGAGGTTCGAGTCCATTGAAAAGCAGCTATCACAAATTGCTACCACGGTGTATGAGCTAAAAAAGAGCGATGACAACCTGCCTTCGCAAGTGATTCCGAACCCTAAAGGAGGAGTCAATGCAGTGACACTGAGGACTGGGCGCACAGTAGGAACAGAGCAGACCGCGCAGGCGCCCGCGCAACCAGTTGCGCAAATCCCGGATCCAGCAGATCAGAATGCGCAACCAGAGCAAGATGAGCAACCAGAAGCGCCAGCGACAAACCAGCAGGGCAAAGCGCCAGGTATGTCTCAGTCAAGAAACAAGGACAAAAATTGTACTAAAAGTTGGAAATCAACATTCCCTGTGCAGGCACCATTGGCTAGAAAGGAAGCGCTGGACAAGGAGCTCTATGAGTTGTTCAACAAGGTGGAAATCAACATTCCCCTTATTGAAGCTATTCGGCAGATTCCCAGGTATTCAAAGTTTTTAAAAGAGCTGTGCACAAACAAAAGGAGGAAGGGCGAATGCGCGCAGGTAATGCTAAATGCGCAGGCCTCAGCGATCGTGCAACAAAAGGTACCACCTAAGTGCTGAGATCCAGGTACATTTACTATTCCATGCACGCTAGGTAAGACCACAGTGAGTAATTGCATGATCGATTTAGGCGCATCCATCAATTTGCTACCTTATTCCCTATATACAACAGTACGCCTTGGACAACTTAAGCCTGCAGGTCTCACCATTCAGCTAGCAGATAGATCGTGCAAACAACCTGCAGGCATGATAGAAGATGTCCTAGTCCGAGTAGGAGAGCTGGTGTTCCCAGCAGATTTTTATGTGCTCGAAATGGAGGGTGAATCAAGCGCCAGCGGTGCGCAGATCCTCCTAGGCAGACCGTTTCTGATGACCGCGCGCACGAAGATAGACGTGTGGAGGGGCACGCTCTCCATGGAGGTAGATGGCGAAGAAATCCATTTCAACATATTCAAGGGGATGCAGCATCCACATGAGGACGCTACAGTGCATGCAATGGACAGCATTGACGATTTAGTCACAGAAGCGCAATGTGCGAGCGCAACCGTAGGACTAGAGCTACTGACACCGGCAGAGCTGGAGGAGCAAGAGGAAGATCTGAGCAGTGCTGAACCAGCACCCACACAGGTACGTGATATAGTTCATATTTGCATCGCTAACAAAATCTTGCCCTCTATTGAACATTTTCTTGGGAGATGAGGACACCCTGCCAGTGAGCATAAAGAAAGGATTAGAAGAGGAGCAGGAGGCGCGCTTACAGCAGGTGCTGCGCAAGAACCAGCGCGCCATAGGATGGACACTTGCCGATCTGCGCGGAGTGAGCCCAGACGTTTGCATGCATAGGATTCTATTGGAAGATGGTGCCAAACCATCCAGGGAGGCTCAGCGCAGGTTGAATCCAAATATGATGGAGGTAGTGCAAAAGGAAGTCCTGAAATTGCTTGGCGCAGGGGTCATTTACCCAATCTCGGACAGCAAATGGGTCAGTCCGGTGCATGTTGTGCCAAAGAAAGGAGGAATCACAGTGGAAGAAAATGCGCAGGGCGATCTAGTCCCCAAGCGCATACAAACTGGCTGGCGCATGTGCATCGACTACAGGAAGCTTAACGCAGTAATGCACAAGGACCACTTCCCGCTACCCTTCATGGACCAGATGCTGGATTGCTTAGCAGGTAAGCCTTATTTTTGTTTCTTGGACGGATATTCAGGGTACAACCAGATACCCATAGCTGCGGAAGATCAAGAGAAGACCACATTCACATGCCCGTTCGGTACGTTTGCATTTCGGCGCATGTCTTTTGGACTGTGCAACGCGCCAGGTACGTTCCAACGCTTAGTCATGAGCATTTTTTCTGATATGATTGGTATATGCATAGAAGTGTTCATGGATGATTTTACAGTATATGGAAGTACCTTTGATGCATGCTTAACACATCTAGATAAAGTCTTAGCGCGCTGCATCTCTAAGAACTTAGTGCTAAATTACGAAAAATGTCATTTCATGGTAACGCACGGAGTAGTACTAGGTCATATCATTTCAGAGGAGGGGATCAAGGTAGACAAAGCTAAGATAGATCTTATTTCTAATCTACCTTATGCCACCAACGTGCGCGACGTGAAATCATTCTTAGGGCATGCTGGGTTCTACAGGCGTTTTATCAAAGATTTCTCTAAAATTTGTATACCCCTGTCTAACCTTTTGCAAAAAGATGTGTGCTTCGACTTTACTAATGAGTGCAGGGCTGCGTTTGATAAACTGAAAGAAGCGCTGACCAGTGCGCCTGTAATGCGCGCACCGGACTGGAACCTGCCATTTGAGCTGATGTGCGACGCAAGTGATTATGCAGTAGGTGTAGTCTTGGGGCAGCGCATAGACAAGAAACCGCATGCCATTTACTATGCATCGCGCACACTGGACTCTGCGCAGAGGAACTACACCACCACGGAGAAGGAGCTTCTGGCAATTGTATTTGCGCTGGAGAAGTTCCGAGCATATGTTCTAGGCGCAAGAGTCATCATCTACACTGACCACGCAGCTATCCGCTACCTCATGTCCAAGAAGGAAACCAAGCCGCGCCTGATGCGCTGGGTGCTCTTACTGCAGGAATTTGACTTGGAGATCAAAGACAAGAAGGGCACGGAGAATACAGTTGCTGATCACCTGAGCAGGATCGTGAAAGAGGAGGAACCAGGGCAGATCACGGAAACATTCCCTGACGAGCATCTAATGGCGCTGACAGGTAAGGTACCATGGTATGCGCACATCGCCAATTACCTGGTCACAGGTACGTTTCCTCCGCATTTCAATAAAACTCAGTGCATGCGATTAAAACATGAGTCCAAGCATTACCTTTGGGATGATCCTTACATGCTTAGAATAGGACCAGATCAGATATGGAGGCGTTGCGTGCCTGACCACGAAATTAATTCTGTTTTGATGTTTTGTCATGCGCACGCATGCGGAGGACACTTCGGTCCCAAGCGCACAAGCAGAAAGGTCCTGGACTGCGGATTCTATTGGCCGCACCTGTTTAGAGACGCCTATAATCACTGCAGGAATTGTGACAGGTGCCAGCGCACAGGAGGAATATCCGCGCGCAACGAGATGCCGCAGACCCCGATTCTGGTGGATGAAGTGTTCGATGTTTGGGGAATCGACTTCATGGGGCCATTTCCCCCATCTGCAGGTTACGAGTACATATTGGTGGCAGTAGGGTATGTCTCCAAATGGGTTGAAGCTAAGGCTACGCGGAAGGATGATGGTAAGACTGTCGCTGATTTTCTCAGAACTAACATCTTTTGCAGGTATGGAGTGCCTAAGGCAGTAATCAGCGACCAGGGGACACACTTTTGCAACAGGGTCATGGCGCAAGTTTTCAAGCACTATGGGGTGCGCCACAAGACGTCCACCGCTTACCATCCGCAGACGAATGGACAGGCCGAAATTTCTAACAGGGAGATCAAGCGCATCTTAGAAAAGACTGTGAGACCATCGCGCAAAGATTGGAGCCAGCGCCTTGATGATGCGCTATGGGCATACCGCACTGCGCATAAGACGCCCATTGGGACCTCACCATTTCAGCTGGTCTATGGGAAAGCATGCCACCTGCCAGTAGAGCTCGAGCACAAGGCATATTGGGCCTTACGCATTTGCAACCTGAACTTAGATGAGGCAGGAAAGGAGCGCGCATTTGAGCTGAGCGAACTAGAAGAGCTGCGCCTAGACGCCTATGAGGGACTGCGCGATTACAAGGAGCGCACCAAGGCATTTCACGACAAGCATATCCTCAGAAGCACTTTTAAACCAGGAAACCAGGTATTACTATTCTCATCACGCCTGAAGCTCATGCCTGGAAAGCTGCGCAGCAAATGGACGGGACCATACACGGTCACCAAGGTTTTCCCCTACGGAACAATCGAGTTAGAAGACGGACACCGGCATCGTTTTCAGGTTAATGGGCAGAGAGTCAAATGGTACTTAGGAGACCCTTGGGATGGCACAGCGCGCAACGTTGACTTGGCCGAACCAGAGATAGTAGATGCGCAAGCTGCTGCGCCAGACGCACCACCGGATGTACCAGAGGGAGGACTGGAACCTGTTGCTTATATCTCTTCTTCCTCTGCATCTACCCTCGTTACGCATAATTTATCACATGCTGACCTCCCATTTTACCCTTTGCGCAGGACCAATGAGATCGCAACACACGCACTGGCGCAGGAACACTCAGGAGCAAGAGTGGGGGAGGTTGCAGACACACGTTTTGGCACGTAACGAGGTACAGTGGAGCCAACGACGTTAAACAAAGGCACTTGTCGGGAGGTAACCCGACACGTTTTATTTTCGCATATTTTATTTTCTTTTTGTTTTGTTTTTTTTGAGTTTTTTAGCTAGTTTAGGACTTGGTAGTTTTTTTAGTCACGCAGTAGTGCGCAGGACCGTGCGCCTAGCAATGCGCAGGTCAGTTGCGCTAGCCAGGGGGTATATAAGGCAGGACTTAGAAAAAAATCCAGCACTTTTCACTCGACCGTTGCACACGAGCTCCCGCCTGCAGACCTCTGCCCGTCGATCAGCGCCCAACCCAGCGTCCGTTTAGAGTGATTCGAGGACCTCACAGCCGCACTACACCTAGGTAACCTCTTCCCCCGATTTGAGCAGCTTCCGTTAGGGTTTGTGCGGAGGAGAAGTTTTCTAGGGTTTTGAAATCGCACCGGGCTAGAGTGCGCAGATTGGAGTATTGTTTAGTGCGTTGTATAGGCGAGCAGTAGGCGCAGATTGGATTTCTGTGCAGTTTGGATTTTTGAAGTTGTTGAGGGTGTTGACCACAGTTGACCTCGGTAGCCCTAGCACACTATGAGACCCGCCACAGACCAGGAGAGCCCAGCTGCGTTCGCCAGCAAGTATGCGGCGTTTATAAGCCTGGAAATGTACGGGACCCCGTACAATAGCCGAGAGTTCCAGCGCGAGGTTGGACTAGAGGACCTCGTAGCGTAGAGGCTGGCGCTCGCAGGCTGGGAAGCGCTGATGGAACTCAACAGCACATCTGACCAAGAGGACACGTGCGAGTTTTTAGCGTCTCTGGAGGAAGGAGACAAGGAGATCAGGTACAGACATAGGGGTGTTTGGTTCATAGCCTCGGCAAGGAGGCTGAGGCGCGCGTTCGGATGCGCCAAGGTGCGTGACGAGGACTTAGACACGCACACTAACCAGGAGGCCTGGCGCGAGATGGCGACTGGGCCAGCATTTGCCGCGGGGCGCAGCAAGGGCCGAGAGCTGCGAGACCCGTGGCTGTTCTACTTGTGGCGCATGGTCGCCTATGCAGTCATTGGCCGTTTCAACGGCGCACCGAAGATCAGCCTCCTGGATTTGGACATTTTGAAGGGGCTGTACTATGGGCGGAAGGTGCTATTTATCCTGAACATGGTGCACCACTGGAGCCGCGTCAGCATGAAGGGGCCGCTGACTTGCGGAGGAGTCATAACGCACCTGCTGCGGGCATTACATGGAGAGCCCGAGGTGCCAGAGCACAGTTTGGTGCCGGCTGTCCCTCTCGATCGCGCCCACATGCTGCAAATAAGGGCGGTAGATGTACGGGAAGATGGCACACTAGAGTGGTGCTACCGCCTGCAGCCGGCCAGAACACCGCGGCCCAGAGCAGAAAGTAGTGCGCAGGGCGCAGCAGAGGAGTTGGAGGGGGCCTCAGAGCCAGTGGCGCCTCCAGTCAGGCGCGCGAGGACCCGCGCGCAGACTGGAGCGCAGAGGAGGGCGAGGGCACCGCAGGGGGAGCCAGTTACCATTTCCATAGAGGATTCTCCCCCGCGTGCCTGAGGAAAACGCCCGAGGACTGAGCCAGAGGAGGAGGCGCCCGAAGATGCATCAGAGGAGCAGCGCATGATGTTCAACGTCATGCGCGTGCTTGAGTACTTGGCGCCCGAGGGGGCAGATTTGAACATGAGCCCACCATCAGGGTGGAGATTTGGAGACCCTATTCCCCCTCTCCTCAGCCTGCACCATCCACCTCCAGGTCCTCCTAGCCAGCCAGCCAGCCCTCCTACCCAAGCCCCAGCAGCCTCAGCAGCCCCAGTCCATCCAGCAGAACCCTCCCCCGCGCCCGAGCCAGCACCAGAACCGACAGCCCCCGCAGCAGAGCCCACCCCTGAACCTGAACCGATACCACCACCAGCAGTTTCCCCTGCCCGGCCTTCTCTTCCGGAGTCCCCCATAGCCTATCCCAGCATAGACTCCGATTCCATTTGGGATTCACTTTCCGAGGACGACCTCGTAGCGCAGCCTGACCCCCTCACCATAGTGCCACCAGCCTCCAGCACCGAATACGTGACGGATTCTTCAGAGGATGAGGCGCTTGGATCAGCAGCTGCGTCTAACTCGGAGGACTTCTAAAGCCGAGGGGCAGCAGCATTAGTTTTCTTTAGGGTGGTGTCTTTTATTTTGCTGCGTCTTATTGGATATTATGTGCTGAATATTTGTGCCGCATATTTTGTGACCCTGTGCTATATTTTATGCTGTGTGACTATTTGTTTTTGTTCTTATGTTCTTTATTTTTGCATTGCATGCATGTGTGCGCTCTCCATGCGCTTGCGCTTGAGTCGTGGGGACACGTCTCTGTTCAAGTGTGGGGGGGGGGGGGGGGGGGAGGGCGTTACATTCACTTTTCACGTTTTTGAGCATTTTAGTATAGCTTACTTTAAATTAAAGAGAATAGTAGCAGTAGTGCGCTAGAGTGCAGGATGCGCATGCGCTCCAGCTTGTTTCCATATTGCGTGCGCTGCTATTTACTGTTTTAGTATAATTTTTTCGTTTTTATTGCTCCTGTTAGTTGGGATATGCAGGGGATGTGGAGTTGACAGAAATGCTCCAGAGAGGCGGTTAGTCGCTTTTGCTTCGAAGGCAAGGTATATGGTCGAGAGCGTTAGTGGAGGCCGGTGCTTCGCAGCCTTCGGGACAAAAGAGCGCGCTCAGTCACGCAGATGCCAAAGGCGAAATACCCATAGCGTGGCGAGGTGGGAAAACAGACCACCTTCTCTCTGGAAATCGAGCTAAGGAAGGCAGGCGCGGATGTAAACGCGTGCGCTGACCTGCGCAGACAGACCAAAAGAGAGAGAGCGGAGCGAGTTCCGTAGCTGCTATCCGAAGGCTGCGACTGGAACTGCTCTGGGAATGTAAGAAATTAAAGAGAAAGCTGTACAAAAGAAAAATACCAGCAGATGATACGCGCTACAAAAGAATCAGCATGCGCACAAGCATCAACATGCGCAAAGACCATAAGGAAATCATCAGAAAGCTCAGGTTCCCAGGAAGTGCGCGGACGAATCACGCACTGGAAGAAGCTGTGTTATCCACCATATACCTATCTTCGGAGTAGGAGCTGGCAACCTGGAGCCTAAGAAGAGCTATCTCCCAGCCATCCAAAAAATCTTCATCCTGGCTGAGAGGTAATGAGTTTCAAAATTATTATATTAGAACTGTTGAGTGCAGTTGTGCGCAGGTGATAGAGCAGTGCCAGTTGAGCAATTGTGCATTCGCGCCAGAGTGCAAGACTGTGCGCTAGACTCCAGAAGAGGTAATTGTATCCGCGCTTCAGTGCTTGTTCGGGACGAACAAGGGGCAAGTGTGGGGGGTTTGATAGAGGCTATTTATACGCATTATTTAGGTCGTAACCCTATGCTTGTTTGCAATATTTTATGAGCAAGATTACTCGTTTCTAGTGTTTTTGTATTTACAGGGCAAAACGAGTCCTTGAGTCGGATACGCGCTAAACAGGCAGCGTTCTAGGAGTGAAAAAATCCGCCTGCGGAGCTAGCAGCACAAATAGGAGAGAAGTTGGCGAGAGTCTGCAGAGGTGCGCTAACCCATGCGCTAGCCGATGCCGTGCGCCAGGCGCAGAGTCCAGTACTGCCTAATCGTGACGTGACCAGATTTGGAAGTTGCCTAAAGTGAGCTTCCCAAGCAGTATATAAACAAGAGGAAGGCTAGGGCAACAAGGAGGATGAGCAAGAGACTTTCTGGAGACGCATCAGAGATCACCAAGAGGCACTGCACAGCAGAACTGGAAAACACACGGACTTGTTGAGAAGATTTGCGCCAGCCGACTGCGCCAGCCTAGAAGACGAGCTGCACGCACTGTTTGCTACTGTTTTCTCAGACACATTAGTCATTATTTACTATTCTATGATGTTTATCACTAGCATGTCTAGCTAAACTCTTAGTGTTGGTCGGGCATGAATCTATGATGTATTTTCTTTGAGACTTGAGCTTAATGCGTAGTTTACTTACTTGTATTAATCCTGTGCATACGGAGACAGCCAGTTGCATGAGTAGGGGAAGCCTTGAACCGCAATCTTACTTGTGTTGCTTGCTTGTCATATGTTAAACTAGTTGATAGCTTTACGGTGACAACTAGGAGTAACGAGCTAGGGTGATCAGTTGCTACTTTGAACGGATTCGCAGCTGTTTTAGTCTATGTTCTAAGGATTAATAGCACATGAACTTTGAACGGAACATGCGCACGTGTTAGAAAGCCTTGACCGGACACTAACCCAAGTAAACCGAAAACTATAGACGTTTAGAGTCGATGATAAGGAATGCACTCATAGAGAATTGTCTGCCCAATACTTCTCATAATCATAGTATTTAATCTCTACTGCTTGCGCACGTCTAGTGCAAATTTCCTACGTTACACTAGTTACTGTTCACTTGCGCATCGCGCATTTCAATCACTCACACAACCCCCCATTTTCGTCAGTGTAGGTTGCTAGCTAAAGACTTACTATTTGCTCCCTGTGGAGACCGACCCTTACTTAACCGCTGTACTAGTGGGAGAGGAAGGAATTAATTTGACGCGCACAACGACTCGCGGATCAAATTTTGGCGCCGTTGCCGGGGAGCAACACAGCTAAGTTTTAGCTAGCTTACATTTTGTTCATTTTTAGTAACTAGTTATTTCAGTTTGCTTTGTTTTCTCGTTGTTGTTTCTGATAGCGCGCAATCACATCAGCCTGCGCAACCTTGAAACAGTTGCGCTGCGCAGATTCTAGTTGCGCTCTGACAGACGCAACAGCTTCGTTGCCTTTTAATATCATTTTTCTTTGAGATTCAAAAAACAGGTATGGACGATAACAGTGTCATTGGAGATAACCTAGGGGACAGAACCCCAGAGGAAGCAAGGGCACACAACCGCGCAGCCCTGTTCAGAGAGGAAGTGCAACGCGAGGTCGAAGCACGGATGGCTGCCGAACCATACCATGCGCCACCCGTCCGACCAGTCGTGCGACGCAGGACAGTGCGCGAGATGTCAGCCCCGATCACTGTCAACCAGCCTTGGTGCATCGTGCTCCCGCCAGACGGACATTTTGAGCTAAGGAGCTCGCTCATCCATCACATGCCCAAGTTCCACGGGATGAACAACGAAAATCCAGTCAAACATGTGCGAGAGTTCCTAGTCATTTGCGAGAACATGAAGACCGAAGGGGAGAGTGATGAGGCGCTGAAAATGAAGGCATTCCCATTTTCATTGTGTGATACAGCCAGACATTGGTTGGTGAATTTACCCGCAGGATCCATTCACACATGGGAGCAGCTGCAGAAGAAATTCCTAGATAAATTCTATCCAGCAGCAAAGATTGCGCTGCTCAGAAGGGAACTGGCCGCGCCAAGGCAGAGCGCAGGGGAGTCTCTGTCAGAATATTACGAGCGTTTCAAGGAGCTGGAGGCCAACTGCTACAATCACGGCCTGCCCCAGAATGTGCTGATAGAGAACTTTCTGAATGGACTGCTGCCCATGGAGCTGCGACTACTGAATGCATGCGCAAGAGGGGACATTTGTAACATGTACCCAGAGGATGCGTGGCAGCTGATAGAAGACTCTGCTGGGCAGGTAAGACATCAACTAACGCTTGAAAATAGTCATGCTCGTTCTGTGCATCAAGTAGAAGTAAGCGCTGAGATCAAGGAAATGAAGGCCATGCTGCAGAAGTTGATGAGTGCGCAGAGCGCACTACCAGTTGCGCCAAAGGTATGTGAATTTTGCAGGTCCACCGAGCACAAGACTGATGAATGTCCCACACTATTTGAAGAAACTGGAGATGTCAATGCTCTTGGAGGATGGGATAACAGAGGACCACCGAGACAGAACCAGCCGCGCTTTGGACTAGCCGCAAATGGATTCAGATGGAAGGAGGAGAACAATTTCCAGAGGCAGTCCACAGATCAGCGCGCGCCACAGCAGACACAACAAGCTGCGCCTTACAATCCATTGCATCGCCGCACTGACGCACCAGCGCATAACAACCAGCAACAGCGGCGATCCTTAGAAGATATCGTGGGGCAGCTAGCAGATACAGTGCGCAAAAATGACGAGAAATATGACAAGAGGTTCGAGTCCATCGAAAAGCAGCTATCACAAATTGCTACCACGGTGTATGAGCTAAAAAAGAGCGATGGCAACCTGCCTTCGCAAGTGATTCAGAACCCTAAAGGAGGAGTCAATGTAGTGACACTGAGGACTGGGCGCACAGTAGGAACAGAGCAGACCGCGCAGGCGCCCGCGCAACCAGTTGCGCAAGTCCCGGATCTAGCAGATCAGAATGCGCAACCAGAAGCGTCAGCCACAAACAAGCAGGGCAAAACGCCAGGTATGTCTCAATCAAGAAACAAGGACAAAAATTGTACTAACATACCTGCACCTTTCCCTTTGCAGGCACCATTGGCTAGAAAGGAAGCGCTAGAAAAGGAGCTTTATGAGTTGTTCAGCAAGGTGGAAATCAACATTCCCCTTATTGAAGCTATTCGACAGATTCCCAGGTATGCAAAGTTTTTAAAAGAGCTGTGCACAAAAAAGAGGAGGAAAGACGAGTGCGCACAGGTAATGCTTAACGCGCAGGCCTCAGCGATCGTGCAACATAAGGTACCACCTAAGTGCCGAGACCCAGGTACGTTCACCATCCCATGCACTTTAGGTAAAACCACGGTAAGCAATTGCATGATTGATTTAGGCGCATCCATCAATTTGTTACCATATTCCCTATATGCGACGTTGCGCCTTGGACCACTAAAACCTGCAGGTCTCACCATTCAACTAGCAGATAGATCGTGCAAACAACCTGCATGCATGATAGAAGATGTCCTAGTTCGAGTAGGAGAGTTGGTGTTCCCAGCAGATTTTTATGTGCTCAAAATGGAGGGAGAATCAAGCACCAGCAGTGCGCAGATCCTCCTAGGCAGACCGTTTCTGATGACCACGCGCACGAAGATAGACGTGTGGAGGGGCACGCTCTCCATGGAGGTAGATGGCGAAGAAATCCATTTCAACATATTCAAGGGGATGCAGCATCCACATGAGGACGCTACAGTGCACGCAATGGACAACATTGACGATTTAGTCACAGAAGCGCAATGTGCGAGCGCAACCGCAGGACCAGAGCTACTGACACAGGCAGAGCTGGAGGAGCAAGAGGATGAGCTGAGCAGTGCTGAACCAGCACCCACACAGGTACGTGATATAGTTCTTATTTGCACCGCTAACAAAATCTTGCCCTCTATTGAACAGGCACCCAAGATCGAATTGAAACAACTCCCAGAGCACCTCAAATACATTTTCTTCGGAGATGAGGACTCCCTGCCAGTGATCATAAAGAAAGGATTAGAAGAGGAGAAGGAGGCGCGCTTACAGCAGGTGCTGCGCAAGAACCAGCGCGCCATAGGATGGACACTTGCTGATCTGCGCGGAGTGAGCCCAGACGTGTGCATGCACAGGATTCTATTGGAAGATGGTGCCAAACCATCCAGGGAGGCTCAGCGGAGGTTAAATCCAAATATGATGGAGGTAGTGCAAAAGGAAGTCCTGAAATTGCTTGACGCAGGGGTCATTTACCCAATCTCGGACAGCAAATGGGTCAGTCCGGTGCATGTTGTGCCAAGGAAAGGAGGAATCACAGTGGAAGAAAATGCGCAGGGCGAGCTCGTTCCCAAGCGCATACAAACTGGCTGGCGCATGTGCATCGACTACAGGAAGCTTAACGCAGTCACGCGCAAGGACCACTTCCCGCTACCCTTCATGGACCAGATGCTGGATCGCTTAGTAGGTAAGCCTTATTTTTGTTTCTTGGACGGATATTCAGGGTACAACCAGATACCCATAGCTGCGGAGGATCAAGAGAAGACCACATTCACATGCCCGTTCGGTACGTTTGTGTTTCGGCGCATGTCTTTTGGGCTGTGCAACGCGCCAGGTACGTTCCAACGCTTAGTCATGAGCATTTTTTCTGATATGATTGGTATATGCATAGAAGTGTTCATGGATGATTTTACGGTATATGGAGGTACCTTTGATGCATGTTTAACTCATCTAGATAAAGTCTTAGCCCGCTGCATCTCTAAGAACTTAGTGCTAAATTACGAAAAATGTCATTTCATGGTAACGCACGGAGTAGTACTAGGTCATATCATTTCAGAGGAGGGGATCAAGGTAGACAAAGCTAAGATAGATCTTATTTCTAATTTGCCTTATGCCACCAACGTGCGTGACGTGAAATCATTCTTAGGGCATGCTGGGTTCTACAGGCGTTTTATCAAAGATTTCTCTAAAATTTGTATACCCCTGTCTAACCTGTTGCAAAAAGATGTGTGCTTCGACTTTACTGATGAGTGCAGGGCTGCGTTTGATAAGCTGAAGGGAGCGCTGACCAGTGCGCCAGTGATGCGCGCGCCAGACTGGAACCTGCCATTTGAGCTGATGTGTGACGCAAGTGATTACGCAGTAGGTGCAGTCTTGGGGCAGCGCGTAGACAAGAAGCCGCATGCCATTTACTATGCATCGCGCACACTAGACTCTGCGCAGAGGAACTACACCACCACGGAGAAGGAGCTTCTGGCAATTGTCTTTGCGCTAGAGAAGTTCCGTGCATATGTTCTAGGCGCCAGAGTCATCATCTATACAGACCACGCAGCCATCCGCTACCTCATGTCCAAGAAGGAGACAAAGCCGCGCCTGATGCGCTGGGTGCTCCTGCTTCAGGAATTTGACTTGGAGATCAAAGATAAGAAGGGCACGGAGAATACAGTTGCTGATCACCTGAGCAGGATCGTGAAAGAGGAGGAGCCAGGGCAGATCACGGAGACATTCCCTGACGAGCATCTTATGGCGCTGACAGGTAAGGTACCATGGTATGCGCACATCGCAAATTACCTGGTCACAGGTACGTTTCCTCCGCATTTCAATAAAACTCAGTGCATGCGATTGAAACATGAGTCCAAGCATTACCTTTGGGATGATCCATACATGCTTAGAATAGGACCAGATCAGATATTGAGGCGTTGCGTTCCTGACCATGAAATTAACTCTGTCTTGATGTTTTGTCATGCGCACGCATGTGGAGGACACTTTGGTCCCAAGCGCACGAGCAGGAAAATTTTGGACTGCGGATTTTATTGGCCGCACCTCTTTAGAGACGCATATGACCATTGCAGGAATTGTGACAGGTGCCAGCGCACAGGAGGAATATCCGCGCGCAATGAGATGCCGCAAACCCCGATTCTGGTGGATGAAGTGTTCGATGTTTGGAGAATCGACTTCATGGGGCCATTTCCCCCATCAGCCGGCTACGAGTACATTTTAGTGGCAGTGGACTACGTCTCCAAATGGGTCGAAGCTAAGGCTACGCGGAAGGATGATGGTAAGACTGTCGCTGATTTTCTCAGAACTAACATCTTTTGCATGTATGGAGTGCCTAAGGCAGTCATCAGCGACCAGGGGACGCACTTTTGCAACAGGGTCGTGGCGCAAGTTTTCAAGCACTATGGGGTGCGCCACAAGACGTCCACCGCTTACCATCCGCAGACGAATGGACAGGCCGAAGTTTCTAACAGAGAGATCAAGCGCATCTTAGAAAAGACTATGAGACCATCGCGCAAAGATTGGAGCCAGCGCCTTGACGATGCGCTATGGGCATACCGCACTGCGCATAAGACGCCCATTGGGACCTCACCATTTCGGCTGGTCTATGGGAAAGCATGCCACCTGCCAGTAGAGCTCGAGCACAAGGCATATTGGGCCTTACGCATTTGCAACCTGAACTTGGATGAGGCAGGAAAGGAGCGCGCATTTGAGCTGAGCGAACTAGAAGAGCTGCGCCTGGACGCCTATGAGGGACTGCGCGATTACAAGGAGCGCACCAAGGCATTTCATGACAAGCATATCCTCAGACGCACTTTTGAACCAGGAGACCAGGTATTACTATTCTCATCACGCCTGAAGCTCATGCCTGGAAAGCTGCGCAGCAAATGGACGGGACCATACACGGTCACCAAGGTTTTCCCCTACGGAACAATCGAGTTAGAAGACGGACACCGGCATCGTTTTCAGGTTAATGGGCAGAGAGTCAAACGGTACTTAGGAGACCCTTGGGATGGCACAGCGCGCAACATTGACTTGGCCGAACCAGAGATAGTAGATGCGCAAGCTGCTGCGCCAGACGCACCACCGGATGTACCAGAGGGAGGACTGGAACCTGTTGCTTATATCTCTTCTTCCTCTGCATCTACCCTCGTTACGCGTAATTTATCACATGCTGACCTCCCATTTTACCCTTTGCGCAGGACCAATGAGATCGCAACACACACACTGGCGCAGGAACACTCAGGAGCAAGAGTGGGGGAGGTCGCAGACACACGTTTTGGAACGTAACGAGGTACAGTCGAGCCAACGACGTTAAACAAAGGCACTTGTCGGGAGGTAACCCGACACGTTTTATTTTCGCATATTTTATTTTCTGCTTGTTTTGTTTTTTTGAGGCTTTTTTAGCTAGTTTAGGACTTGGTAGTTTTTTTAGTCGCACAGTAGTGCGCAGGACCGTGCGCCTACCAATGCGCAGGTCAGTTGCGATAGCCAGAGGGGTATATAAGGCAGGACTTAAAAAAAATCCAGCACTTTTCACTCGACCGTTGCACACGAGCTCCCGCCTCCACACCTCTGCCCGTCGATTCAGCACCAACCCAGCGTCCTTCTAGAGAGAATTGAGGACCACACAACCGCACTACACCCAGGTAACCTCTCTCCCCGATTTGAACAGCTCCAGTTAGGGTTTGTGCAGTGGAGGAAGTTTCTAGGGTTTTGAAATCGCACCAGGTTAGAGTGCGCAGATCGGAGCATTGTTTAGTGCGTTGTGTAGGCGAGCAGTAGGCGCTCCTTCGATGCGAGTTTCAGAAATTTCTAGGTAGTTTGGATTTTGGGAGTTTTTGAGGAGTGTTTACCACGGTTGACCACTGTAGCCCTAGCACACCATGAGACCTGCCAAGGACCAGGAGACCCCAGCTGCGTTCGCCAGCATGTACGAGGCATTTATGAGGCTGGACATGTACGGGACTCCGTACATAAGCCGAGAGTTCCTGCTCGAGGTCGGACTGGAGGACCTAGTAGCGCAGAGGCTGGCGCTCGCAGGCTGGGAGGCTCTGTTGGAACTCAACAGCGCATCTGACCAAGAGGATACGTGCGAGTTTTTGGCGTCTCTGGACGTAGGAGACAAGGAGATCAGGTACAGACATAGGGGTGTCTGGTGCATTGCCTCAGAAAGGAGGCTGCGGCGCGCATTCAGGTGCGCTAAGGTGCGTGAAGAGGACTTAGACACGCACAGCAACCAGGAAGCCTGGCGCGAAATGGCAACCGGGCCAACGTTTGCCGCGGGGCGCAGCAGGGGATGAGAGCTGCACGACCCGTGGCTGTTCTACTTGTGGCGCATGGTCGCCTACGCAGTCATTGGCCGTTTCAACGGCGCACCGAAGATCAGCCTCCTGGATTTGGACATTTTGAAGGGGCTGTACTATGGGCGGAGGGTGCTCTTTATCCTGAACATGGTGCACCACTAGAGCCGCGTCAGCATGAAGGGGCCGCTGACTTGCGGAGGAGTCATCACGCACCTGCTACGGGCATTACATGGAGAGCCCGAGGTGGCAGAGCACACTGTGGTGCCAGCTGTCCCCCTAGACCACGCCAACATGTTACAGATTAGGGCGATAGCCGTTCGGGAAGATGGCACATTGGAGTGGTGCTATCGCCTGTAGTCGGCCAGAATGCCGCGTCAGAGAGCAGAGGGCAGCGCGCGACCCGCAGCGGCTGCCGCAGAAGAAGAGTTGGAGGAGGCTCCAGAGTCAGTAGCACCTCCAGTCAGGCGCGCGAGGACCCGCGCGCAGACTGGAGCGCAGAGGAGGGCGAGGGCACCGCAGGGGGAGCCAGTTACCATTTCCATTGAGGACTCTCCCCCGCCTGCCCAAGGAAAGCGCCCGAGGACTGAGCCAGAGGAGGCGCCCGAAGAAGCATCAGAGGAGCAGCGCTTAATGTTCAACGTCATGCGCGTGCTTGAGTACTTGGCGCCCGAGGGGGCCGATTTGAGCATGAGCCCACCATCAGGGTGGAGATTCGGAGACCCTATTCCCCCTCTCCTCAGCCTACACTGACCACCTCCAGGCCCCAGTGAGCCACATCAGCCAGCTAGCCCTCCTACTCAGCCCCCAGCAGCACCCTCTCCAGTACCACCACCAGCACCAACCCCCGCGCCCACAACAGAGTCAGCACCTGCACCAGCACCAGCAGCCCCAGCACCAGAGCCCACCCCTAAACCAGTGCAAGTACCCGCACTTTCCCCTGCCCGGCCTTCTGTTCCGGAGTCCCCCATAGCCTATCCCAGCATAGACTCCGATTCCATATGGGATTCAATTTCCGAGGACGACCTCGTAGCGCAGCCAGACCCCCGCACCATAGTGCCACCAGCCTCCAGCACCGAATACGTGACGGATTCTTCAGAGGAGGAGGCGCCTGGATCAGAGGCTGCGTCTAGCTCGGAGGACTTCTAAGGCCGAGGGGCAGTTGCATTAGTTTTCTTTAGGGTGGTGTCTTTTATTTTGCTGCGTCTTATTGGATATTATGTGCTGAATTTTTGTGCCGAATATTTTGTGACCCTATTCTATATTTTGTGCCGTGTGACTATTTGTTTTTGTTCTTATGTTCTTTATTTTTGCATTGCATGCATGTGTGCGCTCTCCATGCGCTTGAGCTTCAGTCGTGGGGACACGTCTTTGTTCAAGTGTGGGGGGGGGGGGGGGGGGGGGGGGGGGCGTTACATTCACTTTTCACGTTTTGAGCATTTTAGTGTAGCTTAGTTTAAGTTAAAGAGAATAGTAGCAGTAGTGCGCTAGAGTGCAGGATGCGCATGCGCTCCAGCTTGTTTTGTGCTATCCATATTGCGTGCGCTGCTATCTACTGTTTTAGTATAATTTTTTCATTTTTTTGCTCCTGTTAGTTGGGATATGCAGGGGATGTGGAGTTGACAGAAATGCTCCAAGGAGGCGGTTAGTCACTTTTGCTTCGAAGGCAAGGTATATGGTCGAGAGCGTTAGTGGAGGCCGGTGCTTCGCGACCTTCGGAACAAGAGAGTGCGCTCAGTTACGCAGATGCCAAAGGCGAGATACCCAAAGCGTGGCGAGGTGGGAAAACAGACCACCTTCCCTCTGGAAGTCGAGCTAAGGAAGGCGGGCGCGGGTGTAAACGCGTGCGCCGACCTGCGCAGACAGACCAAGGAGGGAGAGCGGGGCGGTGTTCCATAGCTGTTATCCGGAGGCCGAGACTGGAACCGTTCTGGGAAGATAGGAACCATAGACAAAGCTGTATAAAAAGAAAAATACCAGCAGATGATACGCGCCACAAAAGAATCAGCATGCGCACTAACAAGCATCAGCGTGCGCAAGTTCACAAAAGAAAAAATCATCATCAAAAAGGCTTGAGTTCCCAGGAAGTGCGCGGAAGAATCACGCATCGGAAGAAGCTTGCGCTGTTAACCATATACCCATCCTCGGAGCAAGAGCTGACAACCTGGAGCTTATGAAGAGCTATCTCCCAGCCATCCGAAATGATTTTTCATCCCAGCTGAGAGGTAAAGAATTTCGAAATTACTATACTTGAAACTGTTGAGAGCAGATGTGCGCAGGTGGTAGAGCAGCGCAAGGTGTTCAGCAGCGTAGACCGCGCTAGAGTGCAAGACTGTGCGCTAGACTCCAGAAGAGGTAATTGTATCCGCGCTTCAGTGCTTGTTCGGGACGAATAAGGGGCAAGTGTGGGGGGTTTGATAGAGGCTATTTGTACGCATTATTTAGATCATAACCCTATGCTTGTTTGCAATATTTTATGAGCAAGATTACTCGTTTCTAGTGTTTTTGTATTACAGGGCAAAACGAGTCCTTGAGTCGGATACGCACTAACAGGCAGCGTTCTAGGAGTGAAAAATCTGCCTGCGGAGCTAGCAGCACAAACAGGAGAGAAGATGGCGAGAGTCAGTAGCGGTGCGCTAGCCGATGCCGTGCGCCAGGCGCGGAGTCTAGTGACCAGATTTGGAAGTTGCCAAGAAGAGCCTCTTGAGTAGTATATAAAGGGGAAGAGGTCTAGGGTTTGAGAGACATATATGCATACTGAATCAGAGTCAGCACTCTGAGTTCATCAGAGGCACACCAAGGAGGCACTGCGCAACAATCTGGAAAACACACGGACTTGTTGAGAGGACTTGCGCCAGCCGACTGCGCCAGCCGAGAGACATACTGCATGCGCTGTTTGCTACTTGTTTCTCAGTTATTATTTTACTATTCTATGATGTTTATCACTAGCATGTCTAGCTAAACTCTTAGTGATGGTCGGGCATGAATCTATGATGTATTTCCTTTGAGACTTGAGCTTAATGCATAGTTTACTTACTTGTATTAATTCTGTGCATACGGAGACAGCTAGTTGCATGAGTAGGGGAAGCCTTGAACCGCAATCTTACTTGTGTTGCTTGCTTGTCATATGTTAAACTAGTTGATAGCTTTACGGTGACAACTAGGAGTAATGGGCTAGGGTAATCAGTTGCTACTTTGAACGGATTCGCAGCTGTTTTAGTCTATGTTCTAAGGATTAATAGCACATGAACTTTGAACGGAACATGCGCACGTGTTAGAAAGCCTTGACCGGACACTAACCCAAGTAAACCGAAAACTATAGACGTTTAGAGTCGATGATAAGGAATGCACTCATAGAGGATTGTCTACCCAATACTTCTCATAGTCATAGTATTTAATCTCTACTGCTTGCGCACGTCTAGTGCAAATTCCTGCGTTACGCTAGCTACTGTCTACTTGCGCATCGCGCACCCCCAATCTCTCACATAACCCCCCTTTTTATAAGTATAGACAACTGGTTAAAGACTGAACTACTTGCTCCCTGTGGAGATCGACCCTTACTTAACCGCTGTACTGGTGGAAGAGGAAGGATTATATTTGACGCGCACAACGACGCGCGGATCACATATACGGATCATCCCAAATGTAATACCTGGACTCATGCTTTAGTCTCATGCATTGGGTTTTAGTGAAATGAAAAGGAAACGTACCTGTGACCAGGTAATTCGCAATGTGCGCATACCATGGTACCTTACCTGTCAGCGCCATCAGATGTTTGTCAGGGAATGTCTCCTTGATCTGCCCTGGCTCCTCCTCTTTCACGATCTTGTTCAGGTGGTCAGCGACTGTGTTCTCCGTGCCCTTCTTATCCTTGATTTCCAAGTCAAACTCCTGAAGTAGGAGCACCCAGTGCATCAGGCGCGGCTTAGTCTCCTTCTTGGACATCAGGTAACGGATTGCTGCGTGGTCTGTTTAGACGATGACTCTGGCGCCCAGAACATATGCGCGGAACTTCTCCAGGCAAACACGATTGCCAGAAGTTCCTTCTCCGTGGTGGTGTAGTTCCTCTGCGCAGTGTCCAGTGTGCGCGATGCATAATAGATGGCGTGCGGTTTCTTGTCCATGCGCTGTCCCAGGACTGCATAGTCACTTGCGTCGCACATCAGTTCAAATGGTAGGCTCCAGTCTGGCGCGCGCATCACTGGCGCACTAGTCAGCGCCTCCTTCAGCTTGTCAAACGCAGCCCTGCACTCATCAGTGAATTCGAAACACACATCCTTTTGCAAGAGGTTAGACAGGGGTATACAAATCTTAGAAAAATCTTTTATGAAACGCCTGTAAAACCCAGCATGCCCAAGGAATGATTTCACATCGCGCACGTTAGTGGAATAAATCAGATTAGAAATAAGATCTATTTTGGCCTTATCTACCTTGATTCCCTCCTGCGAGATAATATGTCCTAGTACTACTCCATCCGACACCATGAAATGACATTTTTCATAATTGAGCACTAGGTTTGTTGAAATGCAGTGCGCTAAGACCTTATCAAGATGAGTTAAGCATGCGTCAAAGGTACCTCCGTACACAGTAAAATCATCCATGAACACTTCTATGCATATACCAATCATATCAGAAAAGATGCTCATGACTAGACGTTGGAACGTACCTGGCGCGTTACACGGCCCAAATGACATGCACCGAACGCAAACATACCGAATGGGCAGGTAAACGTAGTTTTTTCTTGATCTTCCGCAGCAATGGGTATCTGATTGTACCCTGAGTACCCGTCCAAGAAGCAAAAGTAGGGCTTCCCTGCTAATTGATCTAGCATCTGGTCCATGAAGGGCAGCGGAAAATGATCCTTGCGCGTGACTGCGTTAAGCTTTCTGTAGTCGATGCACATGCGCCATCCAGTTTGCATGCGCTTGGGAACTAGCTAGCCCTGCAAATTCTCCTCTACTGTGATTCCTCCTTTATTCGGCACAACGTGCACTGGACTTACCCATTTGCTATCCGAGATTGGGTAAATGACTCCTGCGTCAAGCAGCTTCAGGATCTCCTTTTGCACCACCTCCATCATATTCGGATTTAATCTGCGCTGAGGCTCCCTGGATGGTTTGGCACCATCTTCCAATAGGATACTATGCATGCATACGTCCGGGCTCACTCCGCGCAGGTCAGCAAGTGTCCATCCTATAGCGCGCTGGTTCTTGCGCAACACCTCCTATAATCGCGCCTCCTGCTCCTCTTCTAGTCCTTTCTTTATGATTACCGGCAGGGTGTCCTCATTTCCCAAGAATATGTACTTAAGGTGCTCTGGGAGTTGCTTCAGCTCGACCCTGGGTGCCTGTTCAATAGAGGGCAAGATTTTATTAGCAGTGCAGACATTAACTATATCGTGTACCTGTCTGGATACTGGTTCAGCACTACTCAGCTCATCCTCATGCTCCTCCAACTCTGCCTGTGTCAGTGGTCAGGTCCTTCCGCTGCGCTCGCACATTGCGCATCTGCAACCAAGTCATCTATGCTGTCCAACGCGTGCACTGTGGCGTCCTCATGAGGGTGCTGCATCCCTTTAAATATGTTAAAGTGAATTTCCTCGCCATCGACCACCATTGAGAGTGTACCCCTGCACACGTCTATCTTTGTGCGCGCTGTCATCAGAAATGGTCTGCCCAATAGGATCTGCGCACTTCCTTTGCTCGACTCACCCTCCATCTCTAGGACGTAGAAATCTGCTGGGAACACCAGCTCTCCTACTAGGACGAGGACGTCCTCTATCATGCCCGTCGGTTGCTTGCACGACCGATCCGCTAGCTGAATGGTGAGACCTGTAGGCTTTAGTGGTCCAAGGCGCAATGATGCATACAAGGAATAGGAAAGCACATTTATAGATGCGCCTAAGTCAATCATGCAGTTGCTTACTGTGGTCTTACCTAAAGTGCATGGGATGGTGAACGTACCTGGGTCCCGGCATTTTGGTGGTACCTTATGTTGCACGATTGCTGAGCCCTGCGCATTTAGCATTACCTGTGCGCACTCGCCTTTCCTCCTCTTGTTTGTGCATAGCTCTTTCAAGAATTTGGCGTACCTAGGGATCTGCCAAACTGCTTAAATAAGGGGAATGTTTATTTCCACCTTACTGAATAACTCGTAGAGCTCCTTATCAAGCGCTTCTTTCCTGGCCAATGGTGCTTGCACAGGGAAAGGTGCAGGTATGTTAGTACGATTCATGTCTTTATTTTTCGGTTGCGCCATACCTGGCGCCTCGCCCTGCTGACTTGTGGCTGGCGCTTCTGGTTGCGCATCTTGCTCTGCTGGATCTGGAGCTTGCGCAACTGGTTGGGCGGGCGCCTTTGCAGTCTGCTCTGTTCCTACCGTGCGCCCAATCCTCAGTGTCACTGCGTTGACTCCTCCCTTGGGATTCTGGATCACTTGCGAAGGCAGGTTGCCAAAACTCTTTTTCAGCTCATACACCGTGGTAGCGATCTGTGATAGCTGCTTTTCAATGGACTCGAACCTCTTGTCATACTTCTCATCATTCTTGCGCACTGTGTCTGCTAGCTGCCCCACGATATCTTCTAAGGATCGCCTCGGCTGCTGGTTTTTTTGCGCTGGCGCGTCAGTGAGGCGATGCGGTGGATTATAGGGCACTGCTTGTTACGTCTGCTGTGGTGCGCGCTGATCCGCGGACTGCCTCTGGAAATTGTTGTCCTCCTTCCATCTGAACCCATTTGCGGCTAGTCCAAAACGCGGCTGATTCTGCCTCTGCGGCCCTCTATTATCCCATCCTCCAAGAGCATTGACATCTCCTGATTCCTCAAAAAGCGTGGGACATGCATCGGTTTTGTGCTCAGTGGACGTGCAGAATTCGCATGCCTTTGGCGCAGCTGGTTGTGCCCCCTGCGCATTCATCAACTTCTGCAGCATAGCCTTCATCTCCTTTATCTCAGCGCTTGTTTCTACCTGATGCACAGAACGAGCACGACTATTTTCAAGTGTTAGCTGATGTCTTACCTGTCTAGCAGAGTCTTCTATCAGCTACCACGCGTCCTCTGGGTGCATGTTGCAAATGTCGCCTCCTGCGCATGCATTCAATAATCTCAGCTCCATGGGTAGCAATCCATTCAAGAAATTCTCTATCAGCACATTCTGGGGCAGGCCGTGATTGTAGCAGTTGGCCTCCAGCTCTCTGAAACGCTCATAATACTCCGATAGTGATTCTCCTGCGCCCTGCCTAGGTGTGGCCAACTCCCTCCTGAGTAGCGCGATCTTGGCTGCAGGATAGAACTTGTCCAAGAACTTCTTCTGCAGCTGCTCCCATGCGTGAATAGATGCTGCTGGTAAGCTCATCAGCCAATGCCTGGCCGTGTCACACAATGAAAAAGGGAATGCTTTCATCTTCAGCGCTTCGTCGCTCTCCCCTTTGGCCTTTGTGTTCTCGTAAATGACTAGGAATTCTCGCACATGCTTGACTGGGTTTTCGTTGTTCATCCCATGGAACTTGGGCATGGGATGAATGAGCGAGCTCCTTAGCTCAAAATGACCGTCTGGTGGAAGCACTATGCACCATGGCTGGTTAACCGTGATTGGGGCTGACATCTCGCGCACTGTTCTGCGTCGCGCGGCCTGTCGCGCGGGTGGCGCATTATACACTTTAGGGGCCATCCTTGCTTCAATTTTGCGCTGCACTTCCTCTCTTAACCGAACTGCGTGGTTGTCCGCCCTCGCATTCTCTGGGGTTCTGTCCCCTAAGTTATCTCCAACGACACTGTTATCCTCCATGACCTGTTCTAAATCTCAAAGAAAACGAAATTAAAAGACGACTAAGCTATCGCGTCTGTCAGTGCGCAACTAGAATTTGTGCAGCGCAACTGTTTCAAGGTTGTGTAGGCTGATGTTGATTGCGCGCTGTCAGAAACAACAACGAGAAAAATAAAGCAAACAGAAATAACTAACTACTGTAAAAGAAAACTTAAATTGGTTAAAGCTTATCTGTGTTGCTCCCCGGCAACGGCGCCAAAATTTGATCACGCGTCATTGTACGCGTCAAATTAATCCTTCCTTCTCCACTTAGTATAGCGGCTAAGTCAGGGTCGATCCCACAAGGAGCAAGCAGACTCGTTCTAACTAGTAACCTACACTTACGAAAATCTGGGTGTGAGTGATTGGGTTGCTCAGGTGCGCGAATAAACAGTAGTGAAAGCAGAATTTGCACTAGACGTGCGCAGGCAGTAAAGATTAAGTACTATGACTATGAAAAGTATCGGCGCAGACAATCCTCTATGAATGTATTCCTTATCATCGACTCTAAACGTCTATAGTTCGGTTTACTGAAGTTAGTGGCCGATCAAGGCTTCTTAACATGTGCGCATGTTCCGATCAAAGTTCATGAGCTATTAATTCTTAAAACTAGTCTAAGCAGCTACGAATCCTGTCACTGTAGCAGCTGAATATCCTAGCGCGTTACTCCTAGTTGTCACCTTCAAGCTACCAACTAGTTTAACATATAACAAACAAGTAGCAAGAGTAAGATTGCAGTTCAAGGCTTCCCCTACTCATGCAACTAGTTGTCAACAATGTGCACAGAATTAATACAAGCAAACAAACTATGCATTAAGCACAAGTCTCAAAGGAAATACTCATAGAATCATGCCACACTGATACAAAGCGTTTAGCTAGACATGCTAGTAATAAACATCATAGAAATAGTAAATAACAGCTAAAGTATCCAAGAAAACAGTAACAAGCAGGTGCGTACAGGTTGCAGTGTCTCGGCTCGCGCAGTCGGCTAGCGTAGGTCCTCACAGCAGCTCGTGTGTTTTTCAGTTCTACCTCTTTCTCCTCCTTCGTTGTGTGTCTGTGTGTGTCTCCTCAAACCCTAGCCTTCCTCTCTTTGTATACTGCTCATGAGGCTCAAGGATGGCCTTGGCAACTTCCAAATCCGATGGTGTCAAGATTTGGAAACACCACTATCCTGCGCATGGCTCACTGCGCACACTGGTTAGCGCAGTTGGTCTGCGCACCGCGGTCTGAATCTATCCTGTTTGAGCTGCTAGCTCCGCAGGCTGTGTGTTGCGCTCCTTAAACGCTGCCTATTAGCGCGTATCCGACTTAGGCCCTTGTTTTGTCCTGGAATACAAAAACACCGAAAACCAGTAATCTTGTACACAAAATGATGCAAACAAGCACAGTGTTAAGATCTAAATAGCCCGTATAAATAGGCTCTATCAGTGTCCGAGCTCAAGAGTGATAAAGGAAAACTGCCCTCGCACACTATCCCTAACCCGAAAAGTCAGTGCAATAACTTTGAGCAGTGGCAAGAAGCTCAAAGGAGAGCAGACGAGTAGTCCAGCGAGCACTGTGGAAGCTGAAGAAAAAAAAAGATAATTCTGAACCTTCCGCGGAGTCTTTTGAAAAATTTAGTTTTGACCCCCCACTTCATTTCCTATGCAGGTATTGAGACCTAAGAAGAATCCACCAGTGGGTCAAAATTTATTGGAGCTGTTTAGCAGAGTCGAGATCATAATCCCACTCCTTGACGCGATAATGCAGATCATGAAATATGCTAAGTTCCTTAAGGAATGTTGCACTAACCGAAGAGGAGGACTGAAACTTGAGCAGGTGAATCTAAGGCAAAACATCTCAGCCATTCTTCAGTGCTAGGTAGCACAAAAATGTAATGATCCAGGTACATTTACAATTTCGTGCATAATTGGTAAAATCAAAGTGGATAACTGTATGTTGGATATAGGTGCATCGATTGATGTACAACCTTATTCTTTATATCAAGCATTTCGTATAGGTCCTCTGAAACCCACTAACTTGATTATTTAACTAGCAGATAGATCATGTAGTAAGCCAGAGGGTATTGTTGTTGACGTGTTAATGCACGTAGGAAAGCTTATATTCCTTGCAGATTTTTATGTGATGAAAATGGAGGGTGATGGAACAATAGACACTTCCCCAGTCCTTTTAGGGAGACCCTTCATGGTGACCGCGAAGACGAAGATCGATACATTTACGGGTGATCTCTCCATGGATGTAGACGGGGAAGTAATTAAATTTAACATCTATAAGTCTATGCAATACCCACCTGACATTACAGGAATACATGCATTGGACATCATTGAGGATGCGGCGCTCGAGTCAGATATACAACTTGAGGAAGGCATCCAAATACACAAGAAAATTAATTTAATTCGTGGATCGCCTTTTTCCACTGACCAACGTGGTATCATGTCTTTCCTAGAACATGCTGAATTTTATTGCAATTTGGTTAAAGACTTCTTGAAGACATCATTGCCAGTGTCTCGACTGCTGCAAAAAGATGTTTCGTATGGAGAGGATATCCCCTTGATAAGGAGTTCGAGCTGGCTGCGCCAGTAAAGGATAGCTGATGAGAGGTATCGTCGAGCCAACGACGTTAAACAAGTGCACTCCTCGGGAGGCAGCCCGAGCGTAGTTAGGAATTTTTATTTGTTTCTTTTATTTTGAATCTTGCATAAGTACCCTTCCAGACGATCTAATTGTACCGTGAGGACACGGTTTGATTCTAGTGTGGGGCGGGGAAGGTAGTATGTTGTGTCAGCACGTTTACCTTTATTAGCATGGATTAGTAGTAGTTAGAGCACATTTTTGTTAAGTTTTGTATGTTGCGATGATGTTGATTTCATGAGATTATTTGTTGCGATGAAGATGCTGATTTTATGAGATGATGTTTGATTCTATGAGGTTTTGATGTGTATGGATTGCATGATTTCTGCAATATTGTGATGCTAGTGACTTGATGTTATATGTTCTTTTGAGTTAACATATTACAGAATGTGGAGTTGATAGAAAATGTTCTAGAGGGACTTGACACACGTTCGAAGGTTCAGGGGATTAGTCGCGTAGCACGCTGAGTTTGTGGAGGTGGGCACTCTGAGTCATGAGGAGTGAGACTTTCACTCCACCTTTGCAGCATTTATGCAATGGTGGGACGAGAAAACAAACCGCCCTATCTCTAGTCCTAACCAGGAATGAATGGATAACCTCTATCTTACCTTGCGCTGAAAGGATAATGATGAGAAAGAGCGGGACGCGCTCCATGTGTTGCTATTCGAAGGCTATGATTGGAACAGTTCAAAGAGCAAAATAAAAAAGGACAAGCAATTCACATTGGAGAGTAAAGCTCGAAAAAAAATTCAGACAAGTGTGAAAGAAAGAAAGAGAAAAGCAATCTAGTTGAGTGAAGTCTTCGAACTAAACAAAATAAGAAAGTTTCAAGAGCTATACAACAAAAAAAAAGTTTAAGTTCCTCAAAACATGGATTTATCACGTGTCAGAGAAAGCAAATTCAGCTCAGAAGCATGACTATGACCTTGAGGTGAAGAATGTAGTCAGGAGTCTAAAGAGAACTAGCTCCTAGTCATCCATTGAAATTCCACCTCTACCTCACTGGTAACATGTATCATTTTAGTTTCTTCCTCATGTTGATTAACTGATTAGCGAAGACATCTCGAGTAGATTTAGTGCTTAGTCTTTGGCATGACATGAGTGATTTGAGTGGTTGCGAGTCTTGATTCAGTACAAAGATAATTTGGGGTAGTTTGATGGAGAGTATTTATACGATCCATCGAGTTGTTTATTCCCATTATTTAGTTGCATTTTATGTGTGATAGATCACTTCTTTGTAGTGTTTCGCATCACAGGTGTATCGAGACTGCTGCCTCGCTCCATCACTCGTGAATGCAAAGGAGCAAATACTTCATCGCGAGAGTATCGACAGAGCCAAAATGAGTGAGAATATCAAAACTGCAGAAGTGATTCACCCAAGCAAGTGCACGAATCAAAAGTGATTCGACCAGCCCTGGTCGAATAAACTCAGGCTGCCCGGATCAACTTTAACTCGAGGAGATTTCGTCCGTTGACCAGCGTTGACCAAATCAAATGAAGGCCAGGGCGAATCAAAATTGATTCGGCCAAACAAGATTGTTTCGACAAGTTTCGTAACCCACTGAGACTTTGACTCGACCAACCTTGGTCGAATCACTTTTGGTTCAGGACGAATCGAAATGGATTCATCCAGCTTCGTAACACACTGAGACTTTGACTCGACTAACCTTAGTCGAATCAACTGCTGAGCCATCACGAATCAAAGTTGATTCGGTCAACGACTAGTCAACCCGGTCAAAATCAAACGGTATAAATAGATTGAGATGGAAAAATTCAGTGAGCCTCTTTTGGAAAAAAATCCTAGAGGAGAAATCATCAGATACAAGTGAGGTGAATTCGAGACAGAGATCAGAGATGCGAAGATCTAATCGGTGAACAGTGCACGGTTAACAGTGATCGGTGATCCGTGCGCGGCAATTTTCGTATTCTGTGAATTCGGTATTTTCATTATTTTTTAGATGGATTGTATTAGTAGCAAAATCCTAACTCAGTTTGGGAATTTGCATTGCAACATTTGGTTTGAGATTTTATGTTTCACAATTCGATTTAGTGAATTACTGTTCTTTGTATGAATTGCATGCCTTGATCATCAAGTTAGCATAGTCTAGCGGTGAAACTGAATTGATATGTAGTGCATGATACTCGATTGATTGCCTATTAGAGAAGCCTAGCGGTTAATTGGTATTGTTAGATAAGTAACCGTTAACCTATTCGAGAACTTAGTGGTTAAGAGTAGGTAGAACATTGGAGTCGACACTACCTTAGCAGGATTGTTGGATTAGAACTATAGTTTTTACTAGTTGATGCATGTTCAATCGATGATAACTAGTTGCAATGCATAACCCTAAACTGGTTCTTTCTAAAATTTGTTAGATCCTGGTAGTTCACGAATTATTGAATGGCATATTTTTGACAAATAGTGCAAAGAAATACGGCTGTGATAGAAGGTGAGACAATGACAGCTCAGACAGGCGCATGCTAGATCGATTGCGATCAACGAAAATATTACGACTGCAAAGAAGTATTTTGGAGATATTCCGACGAAAATATTCTCCCAGATTCTGCGCACCGAAGATTAGATCCGATCCTAAATTAGGAAAGCATGATCAAATATTATCATGTTTCCTAAGAAATGAAAAAGCTAATCTAATCTATATATGAGGGATCGGAAAATGCAGTTGTGACCATGCTGAATGATCTTATATGAGAACGAAGAAGAACAGATCCTGTAGATCTGCGATCAACATCAGAGATAGACTGAAATTGAAAGAGCAAGAGTTTGATCACTGTGCGCTTAGGAAAATCGTTGAATAGACTGTGTTACAGTAATGACATTCTCAGTAAGAGAATTACCGGTCTGTAGGAGACAGATCGAGGTGGATAGAGAAAGATCTCCGTCTGAGGGAGTCAGACGCACTCAAAGTATTTTCAACTACATAGTGGTAACGAATGACGTTGAATTACTTAAAGATCTATTGTACTTGATCGTATACATTGTCAAGTGATATCCACTTGGGGTTCCGAGTAACCCTCCCTGAGTAGGCTTGGTGAGCTGAACAGGGTAAACATATTCTGTGTCGTTTACTTTCCTTCATACTATTTTTGTTGTGACTAACAATCATCAAAACGTGATCTGTTAAGGCTTTGTGAAACAGTTAATAAGTGATCTGGAACAGTCCTAGTTGAATAGACGTACAACTTTCAATTGGTATCAGAGTGGGACACTCGCTGTATAGAGTGTGATTCAGAGTTATAACATAATTGTTCAAAATGAGTACAAAAGAAGGACAAAACATTTCGCGGCCTCCACTCCATGATGGTTCAAACTACCCTTACTGGAAAACAAGCATGAGGGCATTCATCAAATCGATTGATGATCGAGCATGGAAATCAGTGATCTCCAAGTATGATGCACCATTGAGGATGGACACAAATGGTATGACCTACCCCAAGCCTGAAAGTCAGTGGAAGGCAGATGAGGATAAAGCTGATGCAACAAACGCTAAAGCCCTCAATGATATCTTCAATGCAGTTGAATAAGACATTTTCAGATTGATTTCTACTTGTGAAGGAACATACAAGGTGAAACAGTCTCGGATGCAGATGATCACTACCAGATTCGAGAATCTGAAAATGAAGGAGGAAGAATCGATAATTGAATTCCATGCAAAGTTGATGGACATTGCTAACGAAGCTCATGCGCTTGGAGAGCCGATCAGCAATGAAAAGCTTGTCAGAAAAGTTTCGAGGTCACTTCCACAAAAATACGCAATGAAAGTAACATCTATTGAGGAAGCTCATGATATAAAGGCAATGAGGCTTGACATTCTAATGGGATCCCTTCGGACATTTGAGATGAAGCTAATATCTAAAGCACCTGAAAAGAAACCTCAGGGAATAGCACTCAAAAGTGAAGCATCAGAAGCAGCTGAAGATGAGGAAGAGATGTCTGAACAGATGGCCCTACTAGCAAAAAACTTCTGCAGGTTTATGAAGAAGCTGAACCAGCGTCAATCTGAACAGAGAAACAAATCTGGAACAGACATCAGAAGTCAACAAGACGGAAAATTCAGAAAAACTATAACCACTGAAATTCAAAAGGGAGAAAAAGGTAAAGGGATTCAATGTCAAGAATGTGAAGGATTTGGCCACATTCATGCAGAATGCACAAACACCCTTAAGAAACAGAAACAGGCACTCTTAGCCGGGTGGAGTGCTAGTGAAACTGAAGAAACTGAAATAGAAGGTGAAGAATCTAATTATCTAGCTATCACTATTGTGACAGAGGATACCAGCACAGAATCAAAAAACTCAGAATCATATAGTGACACAGAAATCACCAAAGAAACAATAGCTGAGAAATATAAGGCTCTGTACAAACAATGGGGAGAGGCAGTCAAAGAAAATTTCAAACTAAGCAAGCAAGTGGTTAGCCTAAAGGCTGAAAAATACGAACTGTCTGAATCAGCTAAAAGATTGCAAACAGAACTAGAAATGGAGACACTGGAACACTCAGTGACTCTGACAGAGGTGTCAAGGATAAGAAAGTATGTCTGTATGCTGAACAATGGGACTAAGAAACTTGACTCTATCTTGCGTGCTCAGCGTATGAATCGTGGGAGTCCTTGTTTGGGTTTTGAGTATCCAAAGACGTGTGGTAAGACGGTGTTTGGTCGAGCTAAAAGTCTTAACTATGCTAGCAATGTTCATCCCAGTCACAGATCTAACATGCGTTGGACAATGGACAAGCATATCTGCCATTTTTGCAATGCTCAAGGTCACATCCAGAGGAGGTGCCCCAAGTTTCTTGCAAAATATCGCTTACAGAGATCCGTGCATGTCTCGAAAATTTACAAAAACATTGCTACGTTGCGTATAGCTCATCTACTCACCATGAGAAGGATAGGTGGTACTTCGACAGTGGGTGTTCAGCCCACAAGACCCGGGAAGCCAACTATCTGATTGATATACAGAACATGGATAGACAATTTGTTACATTCGGTGATGGAGGAAAAGGAAGGGTCATTGGTCAAGGTACATTATCAGTTCAAGGGATGCCCACAATTAACAAAGTGCTCCTTATGGAAAACCTTCAAGCCTATTTACTAAGTATAAGCCAACTGTGCGACGGAAAGCTGAATGTCCAATTCACCAAAGATTCATGCCAGGTCATCAACAGTGAAGGGAAGTGTGTTTTGAGAGGAGCTCGTTCATCAAATAACTGTTATCTGCTTAATTCTAACACAGAGCCTGTCAGACCTCACTGTTTTCTGTCTAAATAGGATGAACTAATTCTGTGGCACAACAAGCTGAGACACTTGAATCTCAAGGCCTTAAGGAAGATATCTAAACTTGGACTGGTGTGAGGAATACCTGAACTGAAAGGACTGATGCCATGTGTGGTGAATGCAAGATAGAAAAACAGACAAGGATTGCTCACCCTGGAACGAATCAAATTCGTACAACCAGAATACTTGAATTGCTACACATGGACCTGATGGGTCCCATGTAGACTGAAAGCATTGGTGGTAAGATCTATGTTCTAGTCTGTGTTGATGATTTTTCCCGTTTTACCTGGAGTGTGTTTCTCAGACAAAAATCAGACACTGTTCAAGCCGTGATTCACCTGATTCTGAGACTGCAACGTGAAAAAGGCACAACTCTGATTGCAATCAAGAGTGACCATGGTAAGGAATTTGAGAAAAATGACATGGAAGATTTCTATGTTAAACAAGGCATACTTCACCAGTTCTCAGCACCCATAACGCCCTAACAAAAGGAAGTTGCTGAGAGAAAGAATCGTACCCTTCAAGAAATGATGCGGGTCATGCTTCATGGAAAAGGATTGGCTCTAAACTTCTGGGCGGAAGCAATCAACACTGCCTGTTACACCCTGAACAGAGTTCATGTTTGCCCTGGAACACAGAAAACCTGCTATGAAATTTGGAAAGGGAAGACACCTTCAGTAATGCATTTTCATATTTCGGAAGTACGTGCTATGTTTATGAGGATAGAGAATGCAAAAAGAAACTTGACCCCCGCAGCAGTGAAGGAATATTCTTAGTATTCTCCACTAATAGTCGAGTGCACCCTGTCTATATCAAGAAATCCAAAACTATTATGGAGTCAATCAACGTGGCAATTTAAGACTCAGATTATTCGATCAGCACAAATGATGATGATGTTTCCTGTCCTGATACAGAAACTAGCAAGCCGTCTCAAAAAGAACAGATGCGTATGTCAGACTCTATACCAGAATTTTGGGATGATGAACATGTATATGATACAGAACCAGAGCCTGTTCCAGCTATTCAACCTCCACAACGCATTTAGAGAAATCATCCAATGACCGATATTAGTGGCGATCCACAAGCACCCAGAAGAACCCGTTTCAAAGTTATTAATTTTACAGAAATGCTAAATGGATCATGTTTTCTGTCATCCGTTGAACCTAAGAACATCAAGGAAGCAATTCTAGATGAACATTGGGTCAGTGCCATGCAAGGCGAACTCGCAGAATTTACTAGAAATGATTTTGGATACTTGAAGAAAGACCAGCTGACGCAAACATCATTAGTACAAAATCAATTTTCAAAAACAAGACAGATGAGAAAGGAATCATCACCCGGAACAAGGCACGACTGGTGGCACAGGGAGATGCACAAACTGAAAGCATAAATTTCAATGAAACATTTGCCCAGTTGCCCGACTTGAAGCCATATGACTTCTGCTAGCTCTTGCATGTCATCTCAACTTCAAACTATTTCAGATGGATGTACAAAATGCGTTTCTCAATGGATGGCTAAATGAAGAAGTACATGTTTCTCAACCTAAGGGTTTGAAGACCCGTTTCATTCTGATCATGTGTATCGTCTAAACAAGGCCCAGTATGGACTGAAATAGGCGCCCAGAGCATGGTATAAAAGGCTCACTATATTTCTTGTTCAACAAGCTATGTGCGAGGGGGAGTGGACAGAACCTTGTTTGTGAAGCACATCAAACATGAATTCGTCATTGCACAAATCTATGTAGACGACATCGTATTCGGGTCTCGATCATAGCGCTTAGTGGATCAGTTTGTTGACCAGATGCAAAGTGAATTTCAAATGAGTATGATGGGGGAGATGATCTACTTCCTTGGACTACAGGTAAATCAAAAATCGGATGGTATTTTCATAACATAGAGCAAGTATGCCAGAAATTTGGTTAAGAAGTTCGGATTGAAGAATGCCAGCCTCAAGCACACTCCCGCAGCTACACACGTAAAAATCACAAAAGATGAATCGTGAGTAAGTGTGGAATAGACCCTGTATAGGAGTATGATCGGGAGTTTACTCTATGTTACTGTTAGTCGACCTGACATCGGCTATGTTGTGGATGTCTGTGCCAAGTACCTGACGAACCCAAAAGAAAGTCACCTTGCCAGTGTAAAATGTATAATCAGATAAATAAGTGGAATAACAAACTACGGAATCTTGTACACCAAGGATAGCAGTTCTCACTTAGTTGGGTATGGGAATGCTGATTGGGCTGGCAGTGCAGAAGATCGAAAAAGCACTTTAGATGGATGCTTGTTTCTAGGAAACAACTTAGTCTCATGGTTCAGTAAATCATGAATACATAACTTTAGGAAGCTGTTGCGCCAAGATGATCTGGATGAAACAGATGCTGGAAGCGTATAGTCTGAAACAAAAGGAGATGATCTTATTTTGTGACAATATGAGTGCAATTAACATCCTTACAAAACTTATTCAGCATTCCAGAACAAAACATATTAACACAAAGCATCACTTCATCTGTGAGTTAGTTGAACAGAAGGTCATCACATTGAAACATGTATCCTCCAATAAACAACTAGCTGATATCAGTGCTCAGTTTGAAACACCTAGACTTGCTTTGGGTCTCTGTGTTGTCAACACATAACTCAATTTCAGGAAAGCTGGACCGGTTCCTATTCACTATGCAAGGATCTGATGAACTGGTTAAAGAATTCATGGATAGAAGTGGAGGTGATTATCTAGTGAAACAGAGTCTAAGCCAAAGAAAGTACATTGAAACATGGATCTCAAAAGGAATATTTATTTTGGAAGAGAAAATTAGCAAATATTTTCTTGATATGACAGTTAGGGTTTCCAAAATTTGAATTTTGAAATCTTCTAAAATCTTTGCTGATTTTTTGCAGAATATTCAGTAGATTTTTCGTTGAGAAGAAAAACTGAAATCTCGAACCCTTGGAAGAAATCCCGATAGCAAACAATCATGGTAGCCTCCAAGAAAACTTCTGCTAGTGCTTCCACCGATACCTCAGCAAATCTGCGACAGGAGCAGCATCTTGGAGAAAGGGAAAATCTACTGCGGACTCTCAAATACCCGTCTAAACCCAAGCAGCAAAGACAGGAGGAGGAAGGAAGAAGGGAGCGGAGAGGCCTTCCTGTACCAAAGCCGGTGGCAATTGAACAGGAGTCCGACCTTGAGGTAAGTCCCAAAATTGATTCACCTGTGATTACTCCTGTGGTAGAAGGTGATAGGGGTAAAGATGTGACAATGGAAGTTGAGATAGACCGTGTTGAGCGTTCTCTAGGGAAGTTAGTATACTTGCTAGCTCAAATATTCAGGGAGATCAGTCGGATGAGAGGACTAAGGCAACTGAACGATAAAAGGCTGAGTTGGGCAAGAGGTCCCTAGCTGACAGAATAGGCACTAGCCTGACTCAACAGAAGGTAGTTGGAGGTTAGAAGAAAAGCAAGGCTTCACGGATAGCCAGAGTGTTTGCACAAAAGGCTAAGAAGAGAGTTAAGAAAACCTAAGTTGTGGTTGAACAAAGCTCAGCTGATGTGGTTCCCAAAAATAGTGAAGTCCCATTGCCTGAGGACATTTGTGGGGAAATTGTCACAGAAGATACTGTCCTATTGACTGAAGGGGAGAAAGAACATGATGAAGTCCTAGTAGTGGATGCTGAAGCAGCTAAAGAAGACACTGTTCAGCTGACTGAAGCAGATCAAGAAGCTATGATTATGGTTTTCTACAAACTACAGACTATGGTTCCTCACCAAAAGATGACACAAGCTGAGGCTGACCCTGTTAGCTCCCTTATCAATCCCTCTACATCTGAGCCAATCAATATAGAAGACACTCTGGATGCATCTGAGATAGTCCCTGTAGCAGATGATCTGGAAGAGTTAGTAAATGTAACAACAGTCCCCGAGCGGTTATCCAAGCAAAAAAGGGGGAAAGATGCAGAGTCCAGCAGAAAGGTAGGAAAACTGTCTCGGGGAACCAATTAGTGCCTCCAGCCTCATATTCTTGACATCTTAGGCTTCTTCTATGGCTGTGACCAACATATCAAATTTTGAGGTGAGAAATCTAAGTATTTTCTTACCAGCTTCTCCTCCTACATTGGTTCTCCGAGAACATGGGCCTCGTCTGAAAGATCACGTAATTTTGCATTCAATTCTGAGATAGACTCTCCTTCCAACATCTTCAAGCTTTCAAACTTTGAGGTGATCATCTGGATTCTGGAAATCTTCACTTTGTCTGTTTCTTCATGAGCTGTTTCAAGAATCTCCCAAGCTTGTTTAGCCACGTCACAATTTGAGATCAGCCTAAAATTGTTAGCATCAATAGCAGCAAATATAGTTTTTAGAGCTTTGGAGTTTCCTGATGCTACAACTTCTTCAGTAGTCCACTTGTCTTCAGATTTTTTACGTTCAACTCCTGCACTGTCGACAGTCAGTGGGTGAGACCATTCTGATATGACTGTCCTCCATGTCTTTTCATCAATAGCTTCGAGAAAAGCCTTCATCTCAGCTCCACCCCTCAAGCAGTGGCGGTCGGCTAGTGTTGTGTCCTTCTTTCATGGTTGTTGAAAATTCGCAGCGTCTCTGACAGACAGATTTGTGAACAAGCAGTTGCTGCAGCACGCTCTTGTTCACTCGGAAATTGTCCCAGCAAACAATGAACAAGATAGAAGTTTGTTCACCCAGTTTGGCCAACTGCCTACGTCTGGGGAGGACTATTCTCCAGTCCTCAATCCACTAATCACAGAGGTCTCCAAGTACACTCGGTTAGAACTCCACGCAACCTATGCTACTCATGTGTGGATCACTGGACACAATCAGAATAGACTCTGACTTGTGTCTGCACACCCTCTACAAATGTCAATCTAGAATAGCTATTGTCTCCTTGAAACTCAGCCTATTCTAAACTACACTCAACTCTGCAGGGTTGCTGTAGCACACAGCTGATGCACAATTGTCCGGGTCGCTCCAAGGCCTTCTGCCGAGCCGATCGAACGATTCCAAGAGCGCTGCACACTCTGGAATACTCCCCCTTGCTCAGTGACCTCCTTCCACTAGCGAGAGAACTGCCGCTTAGACACTCGACCGAGCCACACACCCGTCAGTTCTTCCGCGGGCTTCCTTGATCAACTAACAAGCACCACTGCTCTGAATTGGCTTCCAAATCAAGCTCGGATCAGACTACGCAAGTTCTGATCTCCTTCTGCTTCTGTCACCACAGCTCTGCGCTCACGCTCTGCTTTCGGGTGATGATCGAAGAACTCGTCGCACACCAAAATTACTCTCTCTGAATTCTGCGTATGCACTGGTGTATCCCTCAGCTTCGATCAAACTTTCTGCTCTGACCTGTTCTCCCTTAAGTAGCAAGGCCCGCTTCAATCAAGAACAGAATTTAGCAATGTCCCACAAAGAAACCATTATCTCCTAATTTTTAGGAGATTAGACTTGTTTTGAACTCCAAAACAAATCTCCTTCTCTAGCTAGGAATCTCCACTGGAATATTCTCTACAGCAACTTAGAAATTCTTTTGATGCTCCCAGCAGGGCTGCCAGGCCTTCTTGCCAAAGGCCCAGGTTGCTGCTGCTCGGACAGATGCTGCAGCTCACTTGAACAAGCTTCTGCTATAGCTCCCTCCAGGATCTCAGCAGGATCGCTCCTGCTAAAGCACCCTCCAGGATCTCAACAAGATCATGTCTGGGCAGATTATTCTTTGCGCCAATACTGCTGCTACAGCTCCCAGCTATCCTCTTCTCTCTTGCGTTCGTGTTCTCCCAAAATCGTCCAATTAAATGAAAATCGACTGAATTGGTTTGCTGCCCGGTTTGGCTATGAACCCGCGGTTTCATTGTGGAACCGCCGGTTCCACTTTGGAACCGGCTCCTTTCAGAGAATCTCGATATTTTGCCTTCGGGGCCGGTTCAGGACCCAAACCGCCAGTTCCATGTGCAAACCGGCGGTTCTCACAAGGAAACCGCCGGTTCCACTCAGAACCGGGCTGCTTTTCCACCCGCTGTTTGATTTTGACTTTGCTTGCGTTTTTGGCCTCCGAAACCTTCGAATCACGTCTCGGTGCAAACTACAAAGTTGTAGCCCTTCAAGTCAGCTTTCCAACAATATATAGCGTGCCTCATTTAGATAAGAGATGAGTACTCTGCACGCCCAAGACTGCCCCTTGGAAACCTGCGCATTTCTTGATCATAATGCCTTGTGCACTCTGCTTGGTCATTTTGGAACACTCTGCATCAGCTGCTATCTTCACACGTTTGCTGTAGCAGACTCTTGTGCACCTTGTAGGAGTTTGTCAATGATTCCATATACAATAACAATCTCCCCCTTGGCATTTGACAAAATCCAAAACCCTTCTGATCTTAGGCAATCCTCATCTCGTCTTTTAGAATCCTTCTCAAGTCTTCTCAAGTCAAGGACTCTGCTATCTCAAGCTATCCCCAGCTTGTCTTCTAACTTCCTCTCAGGTGGCGTATTTAGATAGCTTCTGCTGTCATCTGATGTTGTACCAACTTCTTGCTCTTTGTTGTTTTGTCAGTCTTTGGAAGAAGCTCCAGCTTCAATCTTCTCGAGATGCAGTCGCAACTTCTTGCTCAGGTTTTGTCAAGGATGCCATTACCTTAACAGTCTCCCCCTTGGCATTTTTGACAAAACCACCTGAGCATCTTCTATAGGGGCTACTCTTCTCCCTCTGGGGTCGACTGAACCTGTCACATAATTGATGAGCGGACAAATAACCTTATATTTGTCCACATTTTTCCCTTACTTCTTGTTTGTTCCGCAATTCTATAAAGCCATTTGATGATTTCTTCTTCCATTTCAGGTTAAAATTATGTATCTCACGATACGAAGTGGCCCGAAGAAAATCTAGACGAATTCTAGTCGATGGAGATCAAAAGAAGAAAGTCTGAGCAAACTGCAGAAGTGATTCGGCCGAATCATAGGTGATTCGCCCACCAGCCTGACCGAATCACTCTCAGCTGCGCGAATTGACCTGAACAGGGGAAAGTCCTGAAGATTTGACCGAATCACATAAAGGGTGTGACCGAATCAAAGGTGATTCGGCCAAGAAAACTGATTCGCCCAATCCGAGATCAGCACTGAACAGATGATTCGGCCGAATCAGAAGTGATTCGCCCATGAGGTGCCCGAATTAGTTGAGCTCCATAAGACGTTTGACCGTATCAAAACAAGGGTGTGACCGAATCAAAAAGTGATTCGGCCGGGATAAGTGATTCGCCCCAACTCAAAACAGCACTGAACAAAAGGTTCGAGCGAATCACATGGACATTGACCGAATCAAGTGATTCGGTCACTTCGGGCACTTATTGGAAATCTTCACAAAGTATAAATAGAATGAGTTGGAAGTGAAGAAAGAGAGCTTCCATACTTTTTGCAACCCTAGGCGACCTAAACTAGAAGAAGATGAAGCTTGATTGAAGATTGAAGTTTGGATTGAAGATTCTACATCAACCTCTCTTAAACCTTAACTTTGTATTTACATTTATGTTTCCCTTAGTTGTCATATATTTGTGCACACTCATTATGAGTGAGTAGTTGTTCTTGTGGTTGGGGATTAAATGGATCCCCTAGGATTGGATATGATGTAGAACTCTAATTTATTGCATTGAATGAAGTTTGGTTTGATTATATTGTGCCCTAGCTATGTATTCATTGTATGCACACCAAGTGTTTGCCGAAATGCTTAAGTGAGTATGCTTGGTTAAAACCCCTAAGGAAGGAGCGAGAGTTGAACTTAGGATGTTTCATAGCTATTGTATGATCATAGATGGAGTGTTTGTGCGTGAGAGCGACATGCATTCTTGACATTAGGCTAAGTTTTAAGCGGATTTGAGTAACCGGCCAGTAGACCGAGAGGGTGCAGTTATGGGACTCAAATTCTACACGGTTCAATAGAATGAGAGTTTGAGAACCATGTCATTTATGTATCCTCTCCATTCTAGGGAAGGAGCGAGAGTTGAACCTAGAGCGGAAGATGCATTACCCTTGCTTTTATCAACCAAATGTAGTTCATGCATGTATTAGTGAGTTATTTCATTTCCTCATATCTTAGGAGAGAAGTTGAATCCCTAGTCACCCTTTTTATACATTAAGTAGAACTCAATAATATCATTTGTCTTTAGTGCTTGCTAGAGATACCTCTATAGGAGGATAACCCCCCCCCCCCCCCCCAAAAAAAACCGTAGACTTACAATAGTAGCATTGATTAGTTGTCAATTAGTCTAAGCTTTTCCCTTGGGTTCGACATGAGGTCACTCGGTTATAAATATTGTTTGATATTTGCGTGACTAGAATAGCACTTCATTTTGCTTGCCTAAAACGCCAACGTCAATAATACAAAGAGCAGAGCACATCTCGCAGAACACATCTTCAACCCCTTTTTGTCACAAATGATTAGGGGGGGGCCTCAAGCTAAGCTCAGCGAATAGGCCAACGCCTCTTCTCCATCCACCGAAGAACGGGACTGGTAGAGCCTATTTATACGCACTATTTAGATCTTAACACTGTGCTTGTTTGCATTATTTCGTGTACAAGATTACTGGTTTCCGATGTTTTTGTATTCCAAGACAAAACAAGGGCCTAAGTCGGATACACGCTAATAGGCGCGTTTAAGGAGCGCAATACACAGCCTGCGGAGCTAGCAGCGCAAACAGGATAGGAGGTGGCAAATTCAGACTGCGGTGCGCAAACCAACTGCGCGAACTAACGTGCGCAGTGAGCCATGCGCAGGATAGCGGTATTTCCAAATCTTGAACACCATATCCCTACAAAATCTCCTAGGATTTGGAAGTTGCCAAAGATTGTCACGGGCCAAATCTGAGCATTCCTTGGGCCTCACAAGCAGTATATAAAGAGAGGAAGGCTAGGGTTTGAGACATGAGACACACGAGAGAGAGCCAGAACTGAAAAACACACGAGCTGCCGCCGAGGACCTGCGCCAACCGACTGCGCGAACCGAGACACAGCAACCTGCACGCACCTGCTTGTTACTGTTTCCTTGGACTCTTTAGCTTTTATTTACTATTTCTATGATGTTTACCACTAGCATGTCTAGCTAAACACTTTGTATCGGTTGGGCATGATTCTATGAAGTATTTCCTTTGAGACTTGTGCTTAATGCATAGTTTGTTTGCTTGTATTAATTCTGTGCACACGGTTGACAGCTAGTTGTATTAGTAGGGGAAGCCTTGAACCGCAATCTTACTCTTACTACTTGTTGTTATATGTTAAACTAGTTGGTAGCTTGACGGTGACAACTAGGAGTAACGCGCTAGGATAATCAGCTGCTACTGTGATAGGATTCGTAGTTGCTTAGACTAGTTTCAAGAATTAATAGCTCATGGACTTTGACCAGAACATGCGCACATGTTAGGAAGCCTTGATCGGACACTAACTTCAGTAAAGTCGAAATATAGACATTTGGAGTCGATGATAAGGAATACATTCATAGAGGATTGTCTTTACCGATACTTTTCATAGTCATAGTACTTAATCTCTACTATCTGCCCACGTCTAGTGCAAAATCTGCTTTCATTATTGTTCATTCGCGCACCTGCGCAACCCAATCACTCACAACCCAACTCTTGTAAGTTGTAGGTTACTAGCTGAAACGTGTCTGCTTGCTCCTTGTGGGATCGACCCTAACTTAGCCGCTATACTAAGTGGAGAAGGAAGGATTAATTTAACGCGTACAACGACGCGCGGTCAGGGACCTCTTGGTGTCTCAGCATGTGTCTCTTCTGATGATTTTGGGGGACTATCTGGTGGTTGTTTCTCCATCACTGCCTGCTCCGACTTCCGTATCCAACGCTTCCGAGCTCTGTTGTGTCCAGCAACTCTTTCTTTCCTTCTGGCATTGTTTCGATGTCTCACCCGATCTGCACCTATGTCTTTTGCAATCCTCATTTTTGTTGTCTCTCCAACATATCTGATGTTTTCGTGCACAACTGGACAGTGACAGTCCATCGGCTTTGATAAGCTGGAGGTCACCTGCGTGCCACGCCTGATCCTTGGCTTCATCTGGCGTTGTCCGTCTGTAGGCGATTTCTGAGGTCTCCAATACTTGTTCAGGATCGGGCATCTTCTCTGAATGTGTCCCTCTCGATCACAGAAATAACATTTGCGACTTTTGCACCTGGGTTTCTTTTCTGCTACAGGTTGTTGAAACAACGGTTGCTGTAGCAGCTTCTTGTTCACCCTTCTATGCACCTTCTTTTGAACTGGCTTTTGGGACAGGACCGGTTTCTCCACGGCAATCTCAACATCTTCTGGCTCCGTAGCTTTGACGAATATAGTACTTTCAGCACCTTCTTCTCTAGTGTATCCAAGACCAGAGTAGCCTCCTCCATATCTTTGGCGTGCTAGAATATCTTCAAGAGTGATTGTTCCACTGTTAAGCATCTTTGTAGTCTTCCGGTAGAGGTTGAGCTCTTCCTTCTCTGCAGCAAACTTCTCTTCTTGCTGGGCAACCTGATCCGTAAGAGAAGTGATCATCTTCAGCAGCTCCTCTTGTTTTTCTTGCAGGTCTGGAACTTTGACAGTCAATCCTTTGTTGACCTCCGTGACTTGCAGCCATTCTTCGTGCAACAGGGTAAAGTTTCTTGCAATGGACTCAGTGATTTCCTCATCATCACCACTGTCTGACTCCTCAACACCATGAACAATTTCTGGCTTTGTTGAAACGGTGTTCTCCATATCAGTTACAGATGTCAGAGCAACATTGCTTATCAGTTCAGAATCTACTTCACTGTCTTCGTCTCTCCAATTTATAGCAGGAGTCTTGATCCTTTCATGCGCCGTCTGGAGGATCTCCCATGCTTGCTTGGCAACTTCACAGTCAGAGATCAGCCTGAAATTATTTGCGTCAATAGCGGCAAATATCGCGTTCAAGGCTTTTGAGTTACTGGTTGCTGCAGCTTCCTCTTCAGCTGTCCATGTCTCCTCTGGTTTCTCCCATGCAACTCCTTTGTCGTCAATGGTTAGTGGGTGTGACCACCCAGACACTACCGCTCTCTAAGTCTTCTCGTCCATCACCTTTAGGAAAGTCTTCATTCTCGCCTTCCAACAACTATAATTTCCTTTTTCCAATAGGGGTGGCCGACTTGTGCTTTGTCTTTCCTTCATTGTACCTTCTCTTCTTCAGAGGTATTTTACTCTGTGTGTTGAGCTCCCGCTCTAATACCAATTGAAAATTCGCAGCGTCTCTGACAGACAGATTTGTGAACAAGCAGTTGCTGCAGCACGCTCTTGTTCACTCGAAAATTGTCTCAGCAAACAATGAACAAGACAGAAGTTTGTTCACCCAGTTCGGCCAACTGCCTACGTCTGGGGAGGACTATTCTCCAGTCCTCAATCCACTAATCACAGAGGTCTCCAAGTACACTCGGTTACAACTCCACGCAACCTATGGTACTCAACCTTGTGTGGATCACTGGACACAATCAGAACAGGCTCTGACTTGTGTCTGCACACCCTCTACAAATGTCAATCTAGAATAGCTACTGTCTCCTCGAAACTCAGCCTATTCTAAACTACACTCAACTCTGCAGGGTTGCTGTAGCATCTGCTGTACCACACAGCTAATGCACAATTGTCCGCGTCGCTCCAAGGCCTTCTGCCGAGCCGATCGAACGATTCCACGAGCGCTGCACACTCTGGAATACTCCCCCTTGCTCAGTGACCTCCTGCCACTAGCGAGAACTGCCGCTTAGACACTCGACCGAGCCACACACCCGTCAGTTCTTTCGCGGCCTTCCTTGATCAACCAACAAGCACCACTGCTCTGAATTGGCTTCCAGATCAAGCTCGGATCAGACTACGCAAGTCCTGATCTCCTTCTGCTTCTGTCACCATAGCTCTGCGCTCACGCTCTGCTTTCGGGTGATGATCGAAGAACTCGTCGCACACCAAAATTACTCTCTCTGAATTCTGCGTATGCACTCGTGTATCCCTCAGCTTCTATCAAACTTTCTGCTCTGACCTGTTCTCCCTTAAGTAGCAACGCCCGCTTCAATCAAGAACAAAATTTAGCAATGTCCCACAAAGAAACAATTATCTCCTAATTTTTAGGAGATTAGATTTGTTTTGAACTCCAAAACAAATCTCCTTCTCTAGCTAGGAATCTCCACTGGAATATTCTCTGCAGCAACTTAGAAATTCTTCTGATGCTCTCAGCAGGGCTGCCAGGCCTTCTTGCCAAAGGCCCAGGTTACTGCTGCTCGGACAGATGCTGCAGCTCACTTGAACAAGCTTCTGCTATAGCTCCCTCCAGGATCTCAGCAGGATCGCTCCTGCTAAAGCACCCTCCAGGATCTCAACAAGATAATGTCTGGGCAGATTATTCTTTGCGCCAATACTGCTGCTACAGCTCCCAGCTATCCTCTTCTCTCTTACGTTCGTGTTCTCCCAAAATCGTCCAATTAAATGAAAATCGACTGAATTGGTTTGCTGCCCGGTTTGGCTATGAACCAGCGGTTTCATTGTGGAACCGCCGGTTCCACTTTGGAACCGGCCCCTTTCAGAGAATCTCGATATTTTACCTTCGGGGCCGGTTCAGGACCCAAACTGCCGGTTCCATGTGCAAACCGGCGGTTCTCACAAGGAAAACGCCAGTTCCACTCAGAACCGGGCTGCTTGTCCACCCGCTGTTCGATTATGAATTTGCTTGCGTTTTTGGCCTCCGAAACCTTCTAATCACGTCTCGGTGCAAACTACAAAGTTGTATCCCTTCAAGTCAGCTTTCCAACAATATATAGCATGCCTCATTTAGATAAGAGATGAGTACTCTGTACGCCCAAGACTCCCCCTTGGAAACCTGCGCATTCCTTGATCATAATGCCTTGTGCACTCTGCTTGGTCATTTTGGAACACTCTGCATCAGCTGCTGTCTTCACACGTTTGCTGTAGCAGACTCTTGTGCACCTTGTAGGAGTTTGTCAATGATGCCATATACATTAACAATTGTGAGATGTCAGCAACGCACTCCTGGATCACACTCTATATGTCGAGTGATCGGCTCTAATACCAATTGAAATTCATAGTGCACTGCAGATGACAAGTTACAACGGTTGTTGTAGCACTCTCTAAGTCACTTTGCAGAATTTATTTCTCTGGCCAAACCTGAAAGCACACAACACTTTGGTTACCTAGTTCAGCCAATGCCTACGTCTGGGGAGGATCACTCTCCGATCGTCAGGATTTCACAATTCACGGTTATAGTACAAAGGATTCCAGAAACTAAGCCACACTCTAATTTCAACCTCTACTTCTAACCTAGTCGAAACCTTAGCTCAATCGTATCACACAGATTAGCTTGCAGCCTCATCCCACAGACTTGCTTCTTACTACCTACACACTTCCAGTACAGAACAGCTACAGACCTGACACACAAACTTAGCCTATCCTACAATATGTAGTAGACGGAATGTTATAGCAATCTGTATATCAGAATTGCTGTAACTTCAGTCGACGACTCTTCTAGCATGCTATGCCAAACAGTCGGACTCCTTCTTAGTACTTCAAACCCAGAACTTACTCCCCCTTGATCAATGACCACCTGTCACTATCAGGAAGAAGCATTCAGCTCTCCAACAGCATGCAACACCTCCTGTCTGTAGCTGTTCTCCAAAGCAACTGATTGATCCTTCAACGAGCCATGCCCAGTTGAGTTCTGTGGATCAATCCTTGATCAAACTCTGGGAATTCTGATCTCCACTATGCTCAACACAACTTAGGAAAACTACCTTGCAGTCTTCGCTCTTCTCCCGTGGGTTTATCTCTGGTTGTGTATTCTTTGCTTTGATTCCTATCAATTGCTCTGCGTCTGCATTGCTCTTATAACTTCAACAATGATCAGCTTTTGGAAACCGTAGTTGCCTTAGGATTCGTAGAATAGCTTCTCTTAGAAACCATATATTGATATTAATGTTGAAATTTGGTTCCCTAAATTGGAATTTGGAAACCATATATTTCTGGATCACTTCCGTCCGCGTGATGACGTCTGCTAATCACTTGATGATGTTTGCAAAGCTCCCTGATCTTTTGTGACACGTGCAGCACCTCGCCGGACTCTCTCCGTGCAGCTTTAAGATGATCGGCCATTCTGCTTTAGCTTCAAATCATCACAGGTTGTTATAGCAGTTTTTGTCATTTGTTTCTTGTCTTTGTCTTGAGCCCAGCTTGCCACAGCTTTTGTGATCCACAGAGTGCTATAACACTTTTTTGTGTTTTGTCGCTGTACTTCTTTGTTGTTTTGTCTATCTTTAGTTTGTGATCAACTTAAAGATACGATTCATGAATGTCAATCATGTGAATCAAAACACCAAATCATGTGAATAAAATCATCACAAAGAATGTCAATCAACTTAAGGATACGATTCATGAATTTAAAGCACAACTCATTCCAAAATATTTTTAAATGACACTACTTAATTGGTTAGCAAACGTTACTTCGTGTGATCAAACATAAAGCTAGGATGAAAATAATCATGCGAGGATAATACGCGCAAAATAAACATGTAGCATAGAATCATTTTGTTAAGCAAATAAAAGCACAAGCGCAAACCACCCCACACTAAAAAAATTTGGTTAGTCCCTATGCAATATAATGTAAAATAATTAAAGAGAAAGTTTCAAAGGAACTTCTCTATGTGAAGGTAGCCGAATGTGGATCTGTCAATGTCCGTGAATGATGCTCTAATCAGTTGCGGGTAAGTCTGAAAATCAAGAACAGGTTAGCTCAACACGTGAATTTACAAATTTAAAAGGCTAGCTATTACACGTATATCAATGTGAAACATATAGCTATGTGAGAGATTGGAAAAACAAATGCGCGCCAATTCATACGATGAGTTTACTTATATATGCTTTTGTAAATCAAAAGTCATTAACTAGTGTACTATAGTGCTTGAAAAAGGTTTCAACAAATGTGCCTAAAGTAGCAAAATTCTCAAAGTCATTAACTAGTGTACTTTTGTAAATCAGCTTTGCATCGGGGTGCACAAAAAGTGATTCGACCAGCCTTTGGTTGAATCAAAGTTATAGTTCCAGAATGGTCGTCTGGTTCCCCGAATTAACATTGATTCGGGAAAGGCAAAATGTGATTCGACTAGTCTTGGTCGAATCAAACTATCAGTGTGTAATGTGTCTTACGCCTTGGTCGAATCAGTCTTTATTCGTTGAGATCAAATTTCGATTCGACCTAGGTGGTTGAGTCAGTTTTCTAAGGGAAAATGCCAAGTAAAATGCACAAGTTCGAAAAGCACTTGCATTCAAAAGATCGCGTCGAAGCGCGCAAAATACAAATCGAAAAGTCGAGCAAATTACATAACAAAATGCCAATACAAGTGATGACATAAAAAAAACGCAACCTAAACATTATTTTTATGTTTTATGCGGTTCTCGTGGTCCGAGCCGTCTATCTTGTACACAATCGGTTCTGTTGCAGCTTGGTCAGCTTCTTCCTCGGCTTCTTCTTCCTCCCCCTCTTCATTATCTCCCCTACCGATCTCGCTTCCACTCCCGCTTTCTTTTTTCGCTTTCACTCCCTTCTTTCGAATCATTGGTCTCATCATCCTCACCTTCGACCATCGCGAAAATGGAGTCATTTCGTGCTTCTGAAGGCGGCATAGTCGGCGGAGGCCGCGGTTGAGCAAATGGGGCCGGCGGAGGTGGGAAGTTCGTAATACCCAAAATGCGAAGCCACTCACGCCATTACTCCTCCTTACCACGTGACAAAGTCATGGGAAACTGTCAAAAACACCATATGGGAGCGGATGAGCGTCGCGTAAGAATCCGAGAGGGAATCCAAACGTGCGCTCATCATCCTCAATTCATCGCGCACACCGGACTCAGGTTGTCTAGAAGAGGGAGCGATGGAAGAATTCCTGATATCAGGAATCAGCTCTGAATTTCATGTAGGTGGAGGTTGCCGCGCAGCTTCCGATAGCGGTGGCTCTCGCTTGCCGGTCTAGGGGAACTTGCTAGCCAAGGAACCTCATGCTCAATCCGCTTCTTCGTTATCCTCTTCTAGATGTTCTTCAGCACCTCCTACCGAACCATCCATTCATTTGTCTTTGCATCTATCATTCTCATCTTGCAAAGACTTTCCATGTTGAGCACCTTCTTCGGTAGAGCGTGCCATGTTTCTAATGTCAAACCCAAATGCTTCGCGAGAAGCATGGTAAACGTCCCACCACCTTGCGCACACCCCTTGCACTCGGAATTTTGGTAGGACTCAAACTAGATCATCAAAGCGTGAACGGTCCAAACCTGCTCTGTTAAGGTATGTGGCATCATTGACAAGAGTCTGCTATAGAAAACGTGTGAAGACAGCAACTGATGCAGAGCGTTCCAGAATGACCAAGCAGAGTACACAAGGCGTTGCTACAGCAACCTGTGTAGCAGAGAGCTGGAGCATCCTAAGTAGCCAATTCAGAGCAGCTGTTGCTTGTTGGTTGATTAGGGGAGGCCGCGGAGCAATTGTCGAGTGGAGGTACTCGGACAATTGGCTGAAGGCTGTGACTTGCTAATGACAGGAGGTCGCTGAGTGAGGGGGAGCATTCCAGAGTGTGCAACACTCGTGGAGAGGTTCGATCAGCTCAGCAGAAGGCTTGAAGTGATGCGGACAGATTCTGTACCAGTTGTGTGCTACAGCAAGTGCTATAGACACCGTGTGTTAATTAGAATAGGTTGGGATTCGTAGAGTCAGTAGCTGTTCTAGATTAATACCAGTGTAGGTAGGTGTGACACAAGTCTGAGCCTGTTCTGATTGTGGTCGAAGTCCTAGCTAAGGTTGAATGGCATAGGTTGCGTGTTGACGAACCGTGTTGTACGAGTGAACCTTGAGCTTAGTGGATTAAAGGACTGAGTTCAGTCTTTCCCAGAGGTAGGCACTTGGCCGAACTGGGTGAACAAACCATTGTTCCTTGTTCTAACTTCTTGCATCAGATTTGTGTTCAAGAGTGTGCTATAGCAACTGCTTGTACACAATCTTCATCTCAGAGACGTTGCGGAAATTTCATGCTCCTTCAATGTAATTTGAAACATAAGATCCATATCCGTAGTCTTCCCTTATCGTCTTTGCGGATATGAATGGACGTCGCGGTAATGCAATGAATCAACCGCCAAACCAAAGACTGAATCATCGACGCCGATTGAGGTGATGTGAAGAATATGTCTTCCCCGGTAATTTGCTTCCAAAACGCGTACCTTTGGGTTCCCACGAACCCCGGGTACGTACCTCAACACACCCAAACGCCTTCGGGACGTCATAGTTGCTCACTTTAAAAACCTGTCCGTCCAAGCGGAATCTTGGCTTTTCTCTTGGGTTCGACCCGAGGTCACTCGGAACAAAAAATATCATTTGCATAGCGTGATTGGATTAGTAACTTTACTTTCACCATTTTGCCAACGTCAAAATAGAGTCGTTTACGGGATCCTATTTCACCCCTAGGTCATGCGATTAGCAACACAGAACAGTAATACATGCATAAGATAATTTGATTGATAGTTCTAAGCCTAAAGTATCATGCACTCTAGATTCAACCCTCGTTCCTTCTCTAGAGTGGGAATAATACCTAAGGGACACGGTTCTCAAGCCCTCGCTCTGTTGAACCGTGTAGAACATATTTTTTAATCTCAACCTCTTGGTCTATTGATCGGTAACTAAGTCCGTTCTATGCTTAGCCTAATAGAGTGCGAGTGTCACTTTCACGCACAAACGCTATCTAAGATAAACATGTTCGATCATCTAAACATCCTAAGTTCAATTCTCATTCATCCTTAGGTGTTTTATTAATTCATACACATTCATGCATTTCGTCAAACACTAAGTGGACATAGAATTAACATGAAGATAAAGCATGTCAATTTTTAATCAAACTTTGAAATTGCAGCGCCTTCATTTGCTGAGAGTGTACTAGCTTGCTGCTATAGCAACCTCTTGTACCACTGTGCGGAAATAAGCTTGTGCTGCGAATGAAAGAGAGCACACACGGATTTGGTCACCCAGTTTGGCCAACTGCCTACTTTTGGGGAGGACTAATCTGGAGTCCTTAGTAATTCTACTATCCTCCGGTTTCCCTTACATAGACTTGACTCTATGCCTATGCTAGATGATTCTCTGAAGCCTAACCTGATCATTATGAATTACTCCTGATCTGAACATTCTTAGATCAGCTGCACACTCCTACACACTCGAGTTAATTAAATAGCTATCGCTTTGCTCATAGACTCAGCTTATTCTAAATAAAACAGTGTTACAATGGGATGCTATAGCAGACCCTTTTGTAGTATAGCTTGTGCCGAATTTGTCCGCCATGCTCCAAGCCTTTCGCTGAGCCGAACAAACTTCTCTACGAGTGTTGCACACTCCGAATTACTCCTCCTCAATCTGTGACTGCCTGCCACTGAAAGGAGTGAGTCTTCAGCCGTCATCCGAGTTCCTCAGACACTGACAACTCCCTCGACTCTCCTTGATCAATCAATGAGTCTCCTGCTCCCACTAACCTTCTCGGATCAAGCACTGATCAGACTCTACAAGTCTCGATCAGTCTCTGCTTTATAATCACTCCTGCTCTGTGCGCACGCTCTGCTCAATGAGTGATGGATTTAATCTCTCCACTATGCTCAATTCTCCGCTCAACACTTGGATGGATTATGGATGCCTCTGCTCTCTGCCGAGGCTTATACATGCCGAGCTTCGCACTTCCAAAAGCATCATTGTCTTCAAGATCATTATCTTCAAGTTGATTTCCTCTCCTAGTTTGTCGGATACTTGATAAGCACACTTACCTTCCAAAAGCATCATTATCTTCAAGTTGATTTGTTGAAGATGATCTTGATCCAGAAAATATTCTAATCTGCATTAGGATACTTTCCTTGCTCCGTTCTACAATTCTGGGCAACTGTAAATCACGTAGAAATTTTGCTCACAAGATGCTTTAGCTCTTTTGCTACATAAGCTGCTGTAGCAACCCCTTGTGCACTTAGCTTGATCACTATGGAGAGTTTTTTCAATCGAATGTGATGATACAGTATGGCAGTCTTTGACAAAACCAGCACAAGTGAACATGCGGCTGAACAAGCTGTTGCTATAGCCGGAGCTGGTTTAGGAAGCTGTAGCATCTGTTTTTCAGCAGCAGCTCAGACCTTCGGAAGAAAATCTCGGCTGTTCATCAGGCAGCATCAACGAAGCTACTAAATATTCAGCAGAGAATATCCTAGAGAAGATACCGCCCCAGAGTGATGACTTGGTAGTGGGAGATTTGTTTCTCAAATCAAATCTAATCTAATACAAATTAGGAGATATTGTTGTTTAGAGGAAATTGCTAAAACTGTTAATCGTGGGACTGGGTGTTCCTATTTAAAGGAGGCTGTTCAGGGTGTCAAGGGTATTGAAGTGAAGAGAGCAAATACGAGAGCATACACAGAATACCGTGAGAGTAGAATTCAAGTGCGAGAGGATCTTCGATCATTACCGAGAGCAGAGCGTGAGCGCAGAGCTGAGGTGATTGAAGCAGAGTGTGATCATAGCTTGATCAAGAAGCCAATTTAGAGCAGCAGTTGCTTGTTGGTTGATCAAGGGAGGCTGCGGAGGTATTGACCAGTGGAAAAAATCGGTCAAGTGACTGGATGGCTAAACTCACTAGTGACAGATGGTCATTGATTGAGGGGGAGTGCTCCGAAGTGTGCAGTGCTCTTGGAGAGGTTCGATCGGTTCAGCAGAAGGCTTGGAGCGGCGCAAACAGTTTTTGTACCAGCTGTGTGCTACAGCAACCTACAGATAACATTGGATTAATTAGAATAGGCTGAGTCTGTGGGATCAGAGTTTTAGCTATTCTGAATTATTTCAAGTCTGTAAGTGTGCAATACACAAGTCAGAGCTTGTTCTGATTGTGTGACTAGTTTCGGTTAGGGTGCATAGGTGTCGTGCGTCAAACCGTGTTGTATTGTGGACCTGAGAAGCTAGTGGATTAAGGGTTGAAGTTCAGCCCTTCCCAGACGTAGGCAGATTGGCCGAACTGGGTGAACAAACCTTTGTTCCTTGTTCTCTCTTGCTACATCAGATTTGGGTGTTCAGGAGTGTGTTGTAGCAACTGCTTGTACACAATCTGCAACTCAGAGGTGCTGCGAAAATTTCAATTGGTATCAGAGCTGGAGCTCAACATACAGAGTCAAGATCCTGTGCACCTAGCTGAGAAGAGGAAGACAATGAAGGAAGGACAAAGCATAAGCCGCCCTCCACTGGTCAGAAGAAAACAATTATGGCTACTGAAAGGCTAGGATGAAGGCTTTTCTCAAGGCTATTGATGAGAAAGTGTAGAAAGCTTAGGGTTTAGGGTTGGCTCCTCCCAGAACCACTGATGAAAAAGGAGTCACTCGGAAGAAACCTGAAGAGCAATAGATTGCTGAAGAGGATGTTGCAGCAACTGGCAATTCAAAAGCCTTGAATGCAATCTTTGCTGCTATGGATGCCAACAACTTCAGATTAATCTCCAATTGTGACATTGCAAAGCAAGCTTGGGAGATCTTGGAAGTTGCTCATGAGGGGACTGACAAAGTGAAGATATCCAGAATGCAGATGATTACTTCACAATTTTAAGGTTTGAAAATGCAGGAGGAAACCATCACAGAATGCAATGCCAAGCTGTTTGACCTGTCAAATGAAGCTCATGCTCTTGGAGAACCTATCTCTAAAGAAAAGCTAATTAGGAAGGTCCTCATATCATTGCCATCCAGATTTGACATGAAGGTGACAGCCATTGAAGAAGCTCAGAATGTCAAGTACATGAGGCTAGAAGAATTAATTGGATCTCTCAAGTAGTTTGAGATGAAGCTAGTCAAAGAAGATGCTCCCCTCAAAAGCAAAAATGTTGGATTAAAGGCTGAAACAGAAGAGCAGAAGGCCTCAGTTGATTATCAACTGAGCTTGTTGGTAAAAAATCTGGGGAAGATCTTGAAAAACATGGAAACAAGGTCTGATCAGACCTCAAACTCTCGAAAACAATCCAGAAGAGGTGGAGGAAATCAGAGAAAAGCCAAAGAACCAGCCGAAGAGGAAGAAGAAAAGAAAGAAAGAAGGAAAGACATTCAGTGCTGGAACTGTGAAGGATATCGATACTGAGAAGCAGAGTGTCCCAGCAAGCAGATCAAGGGTTCTGACTCACTAACTGCAAAATGAAGTGACTCTGAGGAAAGTGATGAAGAAAATTTTATTGTGTTAGCTAGTGTATCCTCTTATGATTTTGAAGAAGCAACAAAGAATGAGTTCAATTATGGATGACTCTACACACAACTCAAATCTGATTTGGTTGTGGGAGATTTGTTTCTCAAATCAAATCTAATCTCCTACAGATTAGGAAATTTTGTTGTTTGGAGGAAATTGCTAAAACTGTTAATGGTGGGACTGGGTGTTCCTATTTAAAGGAGGCTGTTCAGAGCGTCAAGGGTATCGAAGTGAAGAGAGCAAATACGAGAGCGTACACAGAATACCGTGAGAGTAGAATTCAAGTGCGAGAGGATCTTCAATCATCACCGAGAGCAGAGCGTGAGCGCAGAGCTAAGGTGATTGAAGCAGAGTGTGATCAGGGCTTGCAGAGTCTGATCATAGCTTGATCAGGAAGCCAATTCAGAGCTTGTTGGTTGATCAAGTGACTGGACGGCTAAACTCACTAGTGACAAGTGAGGGAGAGTGCTCCAGAGTGTGCAGCGCTCGTGGAGAGGTTGATCTGCTCAGCAGAAGGCTTGGAGCGACGCGGATAGTTTTGGTACCAGCTGGGTGCTACAGCAGGTGCTTTAGGAACCTGTACGTAACAATGAATTAATTAGAATAGGCTGAGTCTGTGGGATCAGAGTTGTAGCTATTCCGAATTATTTCAAGTCTATAGGTGTGCAATACACAAGTCAGAGCTTGTTTTGATTGTGTGACTAGTTTAGGTTAGGTAGCATAGGTGTCGTGCGTCGAACCGTGTTGTACTGTGGATCTGAGAAGCTAGTGGATTAAGGGTTGGAGTTCAGCCCTTCCCAGACGTAGGCAGATTGGCTGAACTAGGTGAACAAACCTTTGTTCCTTGTTCTATCTTGCTGCATCAGATTTGGGTGTTCAAGAGTGTGCTGTAGTAACTGCTTGTATACAATCTGCAACTCAGAGGTGCTGCAAAAATTTTAGAATGCCATTATCTTAACAAACTTCATTGATATTGATAACATGCATGTTTTGCTTACAATCTAACCTAAGGGATCCCTACTACTATGCGGCTACTCACTCATGGTGAGTTTGATACAAGACATGGTTTGTAAAGGAAATTGTTCAACAATGAAAAGTAAAGTAATAGAGTAGTAGGAATTGAGTAGAATGACGTTGTAGAATCTTCAATTGTAGGTGTCTTCTCCAACATCTCGACAAGTCTCTGAGTTTGCAATGATCTCTGGTTTATGGTTTTTTTCCAGGAGAGGCACCCTTATTTTTTTCCATCTTTTTTTTTCTATTTATACCCTAGGAATTTGACCGGGTTGACCCATTTTGCCCGAATCAACATTGATTCGGCCTGCTCAGAAGATGATTAGACTAGGGTTGATCGAATCAAAGTATCAGTGCATTACGGAGCTGGTCGAATCAATTCTGTTTGGGCGAATCAATGTTGAATCGCCCTGGCCTTCTTTCTGATTCGGTCAACGCTGGTCAACGGACGAAATCTCCTCGAGTTAAGTTGACCCGAGCAGCATGAGTTGATTTGACCATGGTTGGTAGAATCATTTTTGATTCGTGCACTTGCTTGGGCGAATCGACTTTGCATTTTGCTCGATTCTCACTAGTTTTGGCCTCGATCAACTTGAATTCACTTGAAACTTCTTCGGACCACTTCATATCATGTGTTACACATTTTAAACCTGAAATGGACAACGAAAACGACTATATAAAATAACGGAACAAACATGGAGAAGGAAAAATACGGACAAATATATGTCATTTGTCTGTACATCAGACATAGGACAGGAACGAGAGAAATTAAATGATCAATATTACTCAAAAACAAATCAAATAAGAAATGAAGGCATGAATAGGTCGAGAATTTGATCGATCAATACTGGAGCAACTCGCCTTCTCCACCGTTGAATGGGCCGAGGATTGATTAAAGTTGTACATGTGAAAGCGACTTTTGAGATCAAGGGGAAGGGCACAATGATCCTGAAGTTGACAACAGGAAAGAAGCTAAAGTTCCCGAATGATCTCTATGTGATGATATACGAAAGAATCTCATTTCTGGCACATTGCTTGATACTTATGGCTTTCGAATGAGCTTTGGGTCCCAAAAAAGGAGCCCTTATAAAAAATGGCATTTATGTGGGAAGCCGTTTTGTAAAGGATGCAATATGGAAAATGAATGTAAAAGCATCAAACCCAAAATGATAAATAAAGAAAATTCTTTCGTTTTTTTGCTATAATCCTCTAATCTATGAAACGATAAGAAATTAATGAATTCAAAGTTTGTACACAAATTTCAAATAGATTCCAAGCACAAGTGCGAATCTTGTTAGAAGCAAAGTTAACAAGAACATCCTTTTAAAGAGTTAGAATGGAAAGTGAAACCCTTGAATTAGGCTCTGTTCTTTTGAAGTTTAACGTTTAGTAAAAAAGTTACATTAAGCTAAATTAAAGTTAAGTACATAAATCCAACACCGCTGGACCACCACCACTCGCCACCAACTCTGGCCGGCCACAAAAGATGTGGAGGCTGCCTAGAGGTGGCCATCAGGGTGGCCAAACATTTCTGATAGACATATGTTAGCTTGATGTCTTCTTTCTTTTTATTCTCAAGACATTTGTGCATTTGAAGGAGAATCAGAGAGTCAAAGTGCAAAAATAGAGCAAGAAGAGCCAAAGAGGAGCTGAAAATGAGTCTGTAGAAGACTTCGGGAGATGCCTTATATTACGGATATGGAATCTGTGACAAAGCGGAGGCTCCCGAGCGGAAGAAGAGGCTATAGAAAACTTTGATACCTGAAGCTGGTACTTACAAAAGAAGACTGTCAAAACAGAATAGGCAGATGAAGCTATGGCAACCTGTGTCTCCTGCAGCTGGTTCAGATTATCAAAAGGAATCAAGTCAAGGACCAAAAGAGGTTGTAGCTTCCCCTGAAGATTCAAGGCTAAAGCTAAAGAAGGTTTCCTTATAGCAGATCGGTCTGGTGGTGCTCGGGGAATTGCTGGCGGTGTAGCGCACGCCAGAGAAGGTCCAGATGATAGTGATCTTCAGCAGAGGCGCAGCAAATAGAGTTGAAGGCCAATAAGATAAGGTTCCAAATTAGAGAACTGAATCTCAACAACTTCCAGAAATCTAGGAAGGTTTTAGAAGGCAGCGGTATCGTGTGGGAATCCAGGAGAATTCTGAAGGTAGGATTATCTGCTGGACCAAAGTTGCTGAGATGCAGAGCTATAAGTGCAGAGATAGAGACCGAAGCAATAGACGTGAAGAAAACAAATCACAAAAGAGACACACACTGAGTAAAGAGTGCTGTAGCCCGAATTGTGTGAGAGCAGAGGAGTAATCTGGATTGGAGCAGTCTGATTACTATTTTGATTCGAGGCAATAGACTAGAGCGGAAACTCGGTGGACAGGCTAAACGGCAGACAGTCGCGGAGTGGATCTTGTCTGGATTGGCTCAATGTGCTCCTTGATAATGACTATAGGTCATTAATTGAGGGCGAGCAGCACCGTGTGTTCGACTACTCAGCAGGGAGTGCTTGGAGAATTCAAGGATAGAAGCGTCAGTAACTTGGAGAGAGAAGTTGCTGCAGCATCCGCTGTAACACATTATGATAGGATAGGCTGAGTTTGTGTGTTTTGGTCGTTAGCTATCTTTTACTAGAAGTGTGTTGATAGCGTAGGCTAGTCTGTGTAGACAGACTAAGAGAGACTTCAATTGGGTTAGGAGTAGTGGTTTAGACTAGCGTGGCTGAGTTGTTGGAAACCATTGTACTCTAACAGAGATAGTGAAGTCTAGAGGACCGAGATTAGTCCTCTCCAGACGTAGGCTTTCCCAAACTGGGTAGCAATTCTGTTTGTGCTTCTCAGGTTTGGCCGAAGCAAAGCGTCAGCAACTTAGCGAAAGAAGCTGAAGCAAACCGTGGGGTGTCGCTTATAGTTACGCAGTGCCAATTTCAATTGGTATCAGAGCCGATCGCTCAACACACTGAGTGAGGTCCGGGAAGGCACTACAGATCGCAACTGCTAAAATGAAGGAAGGACAAAGCACCAGCAGACCACCACTGCTCGAGGGAGGCAACTATTGATATGGGAAAGCACGGATGAAAGCTTTTCTGAAAGCAATTGATGAGAAGGCCTGGCGATCCGTGATTGCTGAGTGGATACCCCCTTTATCCATTGACACTCAGGGGAGTCACGCACAAGTAGGCAGAGGACAAGTGGACAGCGAAAGAGGAAGCTACAACATTTGTATCTCCAAGACCTTGAAGGCTATATTTGCTGATGTTGATGCAAACAATTTTAGGTTGATATCCAACTGCGACGGAGCAAAACAGGCTTGAGATATTTTTGAGATGGCTCACGAGGGAACTGACAAATTAAATAGTTTAAGAATGCAGATGATCACATCGAGGTTTGAGAACCTGAAGATGCTAGAGGAAGTGTCCCTCACTTGATTTAATGCCCGCCTGTGTGACTTGTACAACGAAGCATATGCCCTTGGAGAACCTATACCAGAAGAGAAGTTGGTCAGGAAAGTTTTCAGATCACTGTTCTCAAAATTTGATATGAAGGTCACAGCCATTGAAGAAGAACATCAAAAACATGAGGCTGGAAGCTCTGATAGGGTCATTGAAGCAGTTCGAGATGAAGAGGTCAGAAGATGCTACATCAACCTTTGGGAAGAATGTTGGACTGAAAGCTAAGTCTTCTTGCAAAAAACTTCAGCGAGCTGTTCAAAAAGGTTGAACAAAGCTCCTTTCCAGTAGGATAGAGACCTGTAGAAGAAATCAATCCAGGAGGGAGGAAATTCTCAGAGGAGGAACCAAAATACTTACTGATCGCGCGTCGTTGTGCGCGTCAAATATAATTCCTTCCTCTCCCACTAGTACAGCGGTTAAGTAAGGGTCGATCTCCACAGGGAGCAAGCAGTGAGTCTTAGCCAGTAACCTACACTTAAGCAAACGGGGGGTTGTGTGAGTGATTGGGGGTTTTGCGCAATGCGCGAGTAACAGTGAATATCGTAACGCGGGGAATTGCACTAGACGTGCGCAAGCAGTAGAGATTAAATACTATATTTATGAGAAGTATTGGGCAGACAATCCTCTATGAATGCATTCCTTATCATCGACTCTAAACATCTATAGCTTGTGTTTTACTTGGGTTAGTGTCCGGTAAAGGCTTCCTAACACGTGCGCATGTTCCGTTCAAAGTTCATGTGCTATTAATCCTTAGAACTAGACTAAACAGCTGCGAATCCTGTCACAGTAGCAACTGCCTACCCTAACTCGTTACTCCTAATTGTCACGGTAAGTTTGCGGTTCAAGGCTTCCCCTACGCATGCAACTAGTTTAACATGTGACAAGCGAGCTACACAGGTAAGTTTGCGGTTCAAGGCTTCCCCTACTCATGCAACTAACTGTCTCAATATGCACAGAATTAATACGAGTAAATAAACTATGCATTAAGCTCAAGTCTCAAAGGAATACATCACAGATTCATGCCCGACCAACACTAAGTGTTTAGCTAGACATGCTAGTGATAAACATCATAAAATAGTAAGATAACATCTAATGTATCAGAGAAAACGGTAGCAAGCAGAGCGTGCAGTGTGTCTTCTCGGCTGGCGCAGTCGGCTGGCGCAAATCTCCTCAACAGGCCCGTGTGTTTTCCAGTCCTGCTGCACAGTGCCTCCTTGCGTCCTCTGGTGCCTCTGGACAGCAGTCTTTTCGAACTCCTTGAAACCCTAGACTTTCTTTCTTCATATACTGCTCAGGAGGTTCATCTTTTGGCAGCTTCCAAATCTGGTCACTGGGATTTTGCGCTTGGCGCACAGCATTGGTTGGCGCAATCGGGCAGCGCACCTCTGCTGTCTTTCGCCATTTCTTCTTTTGTTTGCGCCGCTAGCTCCACAGGCTGATCTTTCACTCCTAGAACGCTGCCTGTTAGCGCGTATCCGACTTAAGGACTCGTTCTGACCTGATATACAAAAACATTGGAAACGAGTAATCTTGCCCATAAAATATTGCAAATAAGCATGGGGTTATGATCTAAATAATGTGTATAACTAGGCTCTATCAAACCCCCCACACTTGCCCCTTGTTCGTCCCGAACAAGTACTGAGACACGGATACAATTACCTTTTCTGGAGACTAGCGCACAGCCTTGCATTCTGGCGCAAGATGCACAGTTGCTCAACTTGTGCTGCTCTATCACCTGCGCACAACTGCACTCAATAGTTCTAATATAATAATCCCGAATTTTCATTACCTCTCAGCCGGGATGAAGATCTTTGGATGACTGGGAGATAGCTCTTCTTAGGCTCCTGGTTGTCAGCTCCCGCTCCGAAGATAGGTATATGGTTTCTTGCGCGAGCTTCTTCCAGTGCGTGATTCGTTCGCATACTTCCTGGGAACCTGAGCCTTTGATGATATCCTTGTGGTCTTGCGCACGCAGGTACTAAGTAGTGCGCATGCTGATTCTTTGTAACGCAAATCATCTGCTTCTGCTGGTATTTTTCTTTTGTACAGCTTCTTTTCCAATTTGTTTTTTTTTTTTTTTTTTATTCCCAGAACAGTTCCAATCTCAGCCTTCGGATAGCAGCTATGGAACTCGTTCCGCTCTCCCTCCTTGGTCTGTTTGCGCCGGTCGGCACACGCGTTTACATCCGCGCCCGCCTTCCTTAGCTCGGCTTCCAGAGAGAAGGTGGTCTGTTTTCCCACCTCGCCACGCTCTGGGTATTTCGCCTTTGGCATCTACGTGACTGAGCGCGCTCTTTTGTTCCGAAGGTTGCGAAGCACCGGCCTCCACTAGCGCACTCGACCATATACCTCGCCTTCGAAGCACAAGCGACTAACCGCCTCTCTGGAGCATTTCTATCAACTCCACATCCCCTGTGTATCCCAACTGACAGGAGCAGAAAAAACGAAAAAATTATGCTAAAACAGTAGATAGCAGTGCACACAATACGGATAGCGCAAAACAAGCTGGAGCGCATGCGCATCCTGCATCTTAGCGCACTACTGCTACTAAATCTCTTCAACTTAAACTAAGCTATACTAAAAATGCTCAAAACATAAAAATGTAAGAGTAACGGCCCCCCCCCCCCCCCCCCCACACTTGAACAGAGGCGTGTCCCCACGACTCAAGCTCAAGCGCACGGAGACTGCGCACATGCATGCAATGCAACGACAATAAAGAACACAAGAGTGAACACAAATAGTCACACAAAATATAGCAAGGGGGTCACAGAATGTAGGGCACAAATATTCAGCACACAGAATAGTCACTAGACGCAGCAATTAATAAAAGACACCACCCTAAAGAAAAATCACTACGCCTGCCCTCGGCCTTAGAAGTCCTCCGAGCTCGACGCAGCCTCTGAATCATGCGCCACAGCCTCTGAAGAATCTGTCAAGGAGTCGGTGCTGGAGGCTGGTGGTACTACGGTGAGGGGATCAGGCTGCGCTACAAGGTCGTCCTCGGAAAGTGACTCCCATATGGAATCGGAGTCTACGCTGGGAAAGTTAATGGGGGACTCCGGAACAGAAGGCCGGGCAGGGGAAACAGCTGGTGGTGGTACTGGTTCGGGTGCCGGTGCTGACTCTGCTGGTGGGGCTGGGGCTGGTGCTGGAGAGGGTGCTGGCGCTGGGGCTGGAGCGCTGGCTGGCTGATGCGCTGCTGAGGGACCCGGAGGTGGTCGGTGCAGGCTGAGGAGAGGGGGAATCGCGTCTCCAAATTTCCACCCGGATGGCGGACTCATGCTTATATCCGCCCCCTCTGGCGCTAAGTATTCGAGCACGCGCATGACGTTGAACAACATGCGCTGCTCGGCAGTGGCTTCCACGGGCGCCTCCTCAGTCTCAGTCCTTGGGCGCTTGGCAGGGGCACGCGGGGGAGAGTCCTCTATGGAAATGGTCACTGGCTCCCCCTGTGGTGCACGGGCCCTCTGTTGCGCTCCAGTCTGCGCCCGAGTCCTTGGGCGCCTGACTAGAGGCACCTCTGGTTCTAGGGCCTCCTCCATCTCTTAATCTGCTGCGGCGGCTGCTGCAGCTGCTGCTGCGCCGGCTGCTGCGCCCTGCGCACTGCTCTCTGCTCTGGCCCGCGGTGGTCTGGCTGGCTGCAGACGGTAGCACCACTCTAGTGTGCCATTGTCCCGAACAGCGACCGCCCTGATTTGCAGCATGTGGGCGCGGTCCAGAGGTATAGGCTGCACCAAGGTGTGCTCTGGCAGCTCGGGCTCCCCATGTAAGGCCCGCAGCAAGTGCGTGATAAGGCCTCCACACGTCAGCGGCCCCCTCATGCTGACTCGGCTCCAATGATGCACCATGTTCAGGATGAACAGCACCTTCCGCTCATAATAAAGCCCCGTCAAAATCTCCATATCCAGGAGGCTGATCTTTGGCGCGCCGTTGAAACGGCCAATGATTGCGTAGGCCACGATGCGCCATAAGTAGAACAGCCACGGGTCGCGCAACTCTCGGCCCCTGCTGCGCCCCGCGGCGAATGGTGGCCCGGTTGCCATGTCCCGCCAAGCCACCTGGTTATCGTGCGTGTCTAACTCCTCCTCACGCACCTTGGCGCACCCGAATGCGCGCCTCAGCCTCTTTTCCGAGGCGATGAACCAGACACCCCTGTGTCTATATCTGATCTCCCGGTCCCCTGCCTCCATAGATGCCAGGAACTCACACGTGTCCTCCTGGTCTGATGCGCAGCGGAGGTCCATTAGCGCCTCCCAGCCGGCAGTCGCTAGCCTCTGCGCCACGAGGTCCTCTAACCCTACCTCGCGCAGGAAATCTCGGCAAATGTACGGTGTCCCGTACATGTCCAGGCTGATGAAGGCTGCATACTTGTTAGCGAAAGCCGCTGGGGTCACCTGATCTGCGGCGGGTCTCATCTTGCGCTGGGCTCCGGTCAATCGCGGTCAATGCTCCCCAAAACCATAAAAATCGAAACTGCCCAGAATTCTCTGAAACTTGCACCGAACGAGCGCCTACTGGTCGCCTACACAACGCACAAAACAGCACTCCAAGCCGCGCACTCTAGCCTGGTGCGATTTCAAAACCCTAAAAACTGTGTTTTCCGCGCAAACCCTAACAGAAGCGGCTCAAAGCGGGATCGGGGGTTACCTGGGTGCTGTGCGATCGTGTTGTCCTTGAATCCCTCTAGACGGACGGTTGGTTGGGCGCTGATCGACGGCAGAGGTCTGAGGGCGGGAGCTTGTGTGTAACGGTCGAGTGAAAAAGTGCTGGAAATTTTCTAAGTCTGGCCTTATATACCCCCTATGGCTAGCGCAACTGACCTGCGCCTTGAGAGGCGCACGGTCCTGCGCACTTGTGTGACTAAAAACTACCAAACCCTAAACTAAGCTAAAAACACTCAAAAAACAAAACAAGCAGAATAAAATGTGTCAAAATGAAACGTGTCGGGTTACTCCCGACAAGTGCCTTTGTTTAACGTCGTGGGCTCGACGGTACCTCGTTACGTGCCAAGAAGTGCGTCTGCAGCCTCCCCCACTCTTGCTCCTGAGTGTCCTTGCGCCAGTGCTTGTGTTACGATCTCAGTGGTCCTGCGCAAAGGATAAAAGGGAAGGTCAGCATGTGATACATTATTCGTAAGGAGGGCAGATGCAGAGGAAGAGGAGATATAGGCGATGGGTGCTAGTTCTCCCTCTGAAACATCTGGTGGTGCGTCTGGCGCAGCAGCTTGCTCGTCTACTATCTCTGGCTCGGCCAAGTCAATGTTGCGTGCTGCGCCATCCCAAGGCTCGCCCAAGTATCGTTTGACTCTCTGCCCGTTAACCTGAAAACGATGCTGGTGCCCGTCTTCTAATTCAATTGTGCCGTAGGGGAAAACCTTGGTGACGGTGTATGGTCCCGTCCACTTGCTGCGCAGCTTCCCAGGCATGAGCTTCAGGCGTGATGAAAATAATAATACCTGATCGCCTGGTTCAAATGTGCGCCGGAGGATGTGCTTGTCATGAAACGCCTTGGTGCGCGCTTTGTAATCGCGCAGTCCCTCATAGGCGTCCAGGCGCAGCTCTTCTAGTTCGCTCAGCTCAAATGCGCGTTCTTTTCCAGCCTCATCCAAGTTTAAGTTGCAAATACGTAAGGCCCAATATGCCTTGTGCTCGAGCTCCACTGGCAGGTGGCATGCCTTCCCATAGACAAGCCGGAATGGTGAGGTTCCTATGGGCGTCTTGTGTGCAGTGCGGTATGCCCATAGCGCATCATCCAGGCGCTGGCTCCAATCCTTGCGCGACGGCCTCACAGTCTTCTCCAAGATGCGCTTGATCTCTCTGTTAGAAACTTCGGCCTGTCCATTTGTCTGTGGATGGTAAGCGGTGGACGTCTTGTGGCGCACCCCATAGTGCTTGAAAACTTGCGCCACAACCCTGTTGCAGAAGTGCGTCCCCTGGTCGCTGATAACTGCCTTAGGCACTCCGTACCTGCAAAATATGTTAGTTCTGAGAAAATTAGCGACAGTCTTACCATCATCCTTGCGCGTGGCCTTAGCTTCGACCCATTTGGATACGTAATCCACGGCCACTAGTATGTACTCGTAACCGGCAGATGGGGGAAATGGACCCATGAAGTCGATTCCCCAAACATCGAACACTTCATCCACCAAAATCGGGGTCTGCGGCATCTCGTTGCGCGCGGAGATTCCTCCAGTGCGCTGGCACCTGTCACACTTCCTGCAGTGGTTATAGGCATCTCTGAATAGGTGCGGCCAGTAGAATCCGCAGTCCAAGATCTTCCTGCTCGTGCGCTTGGGACCGAAATGTCCTCCACAGGCGTGCGCATGACAAAACATCAACACAGAGTGAATCTCATGGTCAGGCACACAACGTCTTAATATCCGATCTGGACCTATTCTAAGCATGTAAGGATCATCCCAAAGGTAATGTTTGGACTCATGTTTCAATCGCATGCACTGAGTTTTATTGAAATGAGGAGGGAACGCACCTGTGACCAGGTAGTTTGCGATATGCGCATACCATGGTACCTTACCTGTTAGCGCCATCAGATGCTCGTCAGGGAATGTCTCCTTGATCTGCCCTGGCTCCTCATCCTTTACGATCCTGCTCAGGTGATCAGCGACGGAATTTTCCGTGCCCTTCTTATCTTTGATCTCTACGTCGAATTCCTGAAGCAGAAGTACCCAGCGGATTAGGCGCGGCTTGGTCTCTTTTTTGGACATGAGGTAGCGGATGGCTGCGTGGTCCGTGTAGATGATGACTCTGGCGCCTAGAACATATGCTCGGAACTTCTCCAGCGCAAATACAATTGCCAGAAGCTCCTTCTCCGTGGTGGTGTAGTTCTTCTGCGCGAAGTCCAGTGTGCGCGATGCATAGTAGATGGCATGCGGCTTCTTGTCCTCGCGCTGCCCCAAGACTGCTCCCACTGCGTAGTCACTTGCGTCACACATTAGCTCGAATGGCAGGGTCCAGTCTGGTGCGCGCATCACTGGCGCACTGGTCAGCGCTTCTTTCAGCTTATCGAACGCCGCCCTGCACTCATCAGTAAAATCGAAGCACACGTCTTTTTGCAACAAGTTAGACAGGGGTATGCAAATTTTAGAGAAATCCTTAATAAAACGCCTGTAAAACCCAGCATGCCCTAAGAACGATTTCACGTCGCGCACGTTGGTGGCATAAGGCAGATTAGAAATAATGTCTATCTTAGCTTTGTCTACCTTAATACCCTCCTCTGAAATGATATGACCTAGTACTACTCCGTGCGTTACCATGAAATGACATTTTTCGTAATTCAGCACTAAGTTCTTAGAGATGCAGCGCGCTAAGACTTTATCTAGATGTGTTAAGCATGCATCAAAGGTACTCCCATATACAGTGAAGTCATCCATGAACACTTCTATGCATATACCAATCATATCAGAGAAAGTGCTCATGACAAGGCGTTGGAATGTACCTGGCGCGTTGCACAGCCCAAAAGACATACGCCTAAACGCAAATGTTCCGAAGGGGCATGTGAACGTGGTCTTCTCTTGATCCTCCGCAGCTATGGGTATCTGATTGTAACCTGAGTAACCGTCCAAAAAACAAAAGTAAGGCTTACCTGCCAAGCGATCCAGCATTTGGTCCATGAAGGGTAGCGGGAAGTGGTCCTTGCGCGTTACAGCGTTCAGCTTCCTGTAGTCGATGCACATGCGCCAGCCAGTCTGTATGCGCTTGGGAACTAGCTCGCCCTGCGCATTTTCCTCCACTGTGATTCCTCCTTTCTTTGGCACAACGTGCACCGGGCTGACCCATTTGCTGTCTGAGATTGGGTAAATGACCCCTGCGTCAAGCAACTTCAGAACTTCCTTTTGCACTACCTCCATCATATTTGGGTTTAACCTGCGCTGAGCCTCCCTGGATGGTTTGGCACCATCTTCCAACAGAATTCGGTGCATGCACACGTCTGGGCTCACTCCGCGCAGATCTGCAAGAGTCCATCCAATAGCGCGCTGGTTCCTGCGCAGCACCTGTTGTAAGCGCGCCTCCTGCTCTTCTTCCAATCCCTTCTTGATGATTACTGGAAGGGTGTCCTCATCTCCCAAGAAAATGTACTTGAGATGCTCCGGGAGTTGCTTCAGTTCGATCTTGGGTGCCTGTTCAACGGAGGGCAAGATTTTGTTAGCGGTGCAAATATGAACTATATCACGTACCTGTGTGGGTGCTGGTTCAGCACTGCTTAGCTCCTCCTCTTGCTCCTCCAGCTCTGCCTGTGTCAGTAGCTCTGGTCCTATGGTTGCGCTTGCACACTGCGCTTCTGTGACTAAATCGTCAAAGCTGTCCATTGCGTGCACGGCAGCGTCCTCATGTGGGTGCTGCATCCCTTCGAAGATATTGAAATGGATTTCTTCGCCATCTACCTCCATGGAGAGCGTGCCCCTCCACACGTCTATCTTCGTGCGCGCAGTCATCAAAAACGGTCTGCCTAGGAGGATCTGCGCACCGCTGGCGCTTGATTCACCCTCCATTTCGAGCACATAAAAGTCTGCTGGGAACACCAGCTCTCCTACTCGAACTAGGACATCTTCTATCATGCCTGCAGGTTGTTTGCACGATCTATCTGCTAGCTGAATTGTGAGACCTGCAGGTTTTAGTGGTCCAAGGCGCAAGGTCGCATAGAGAGAATATGGTAATAAATTGATTGATGCGCCTAAATCGATCATGCAGTTGCTTACCGTGGTTTTTCCTAAGGTGCAAGGGATAGTGAATGTACCTGGATCTCGGCACTTAGGTGGTACCTTTTGTTGCACGATTGCTGAGGCCTGCGCATTTAGCATTACCTGTGCGCATTCGCCTGTCCTTCTTTTATTTGTGCACAGCTCTTTTAAAAACTTCGCATACCTGGGAATCTGTCGAATAGCTTCTATGAGAGGTATGTTGATTTCCACCTTGCTGAACAGCTCATATAGTTCCTTGTCCAGTGCTTCTTTTCTCGCCAGTGGTGCCTGCACAGGGAAAGGAGCAGGTATGTTAGTACAATTTTTGTCCTTGTTTGTCGAGTGAGACATACCTGGCGCTTTGCCCTGCTGGTTCGTGGTTGGCGCTTCTGATTGCGCCTCTGGCTCTGGTTGCGCACTCTGAGCTGCTGGATCTGGGACTTGCGCAACTGGTTGCGCGGGCGCCTGCGCGGTCTGCTCTGTTCCCACTGTGCGCCCAGTCCTCAGTGTTACTGCATTAACCCCTCCTTTAGGGTTCTGAATCACTTGCGAAGGCAGGTTGCCATCGCTCTTTTTCAGCTCATACACCGTGGTTGCAATTTGTGATAGATGCTTTTCTATGGATTCGAACCTCTTGTCATACTTTTCGTCATTCTTGCGCACTGTGTCTGCTAGCTGCCCCATGATATCTTCCAAGGATCGCCTCGGTTGCTGATTGTTCTGCGCTGGTGCGTCAGTGCGGCGATGCGGTGGATTATAGGGTGCAGCTTGTTGCGTCTGCTGTGGCGCGCGCTGATCCGTGGGCTGCCTCTGGAAATTGTTCTCTTCTTTCCATCTGAATCCATTTGCAGCGAGCCCAAAGCACGGCTGATTCTGCCTCTGCGGTCCTCTGTTGTCCCATCCTCCAAGGGCATTTACATCTCCAGTTTCTTCAAAAAGTGTTGGGCATTCGTCTGTCTTGTGCTCAGTGGACCTGCAGAATTCACATACCTTTGGCGCAACTGGTTGTGCGCTCTGCGCACTCATCAGCTTCTGTAGCATGGCCTTCATTTCCTTGATCTCAGCGCTTGCCTCTACCTGATGCACAGAACGATTACGACTACTTTCAAGTGTCAATTGATGTCTTACCTGCCCGGCAGAATCTTCTATCAGCTGCCATGCATCCTCCGGGTACATGTTGCAAATGTCCCCTCCTGCGCATGCATTCAGTAGTCGCAGCTCCATGGGCAGCAGTCCATTCAGGAAGTTCTCTATCAGCACATTCTGGGGAAGCCCGTGATTGTAGCAATTGGCTTCTAGCTCCCTGAAACGCTCGTAGTATTCTGACAGAGACTCCCCAGCGCCTTGCCTTGGCGCGGCCAATTCCCTTCTGAGCAGTGCAATCTTCGCTGCTGGATAAAATTTATCTAAGAATTTCTTCTGCAGTTGCTCCCATGTGTGGATTGATCCTGCGGGTAAGCTCATCAGCCAGTGTTTGGCCGCATCGTTCAATGAAAATGGGAACGCCTTCATCTTCAGTGCTTCATCGTTCTCCCCCATGGTCTTCATGTTCTCGCAAATGATTAGGAACTCCCGCACATGCTTGACTGGATTTTCGTTGTTCATTCCGTGAAACTTGGGCATGCGATGGATGAGTGAGCTCCTCAGTTCGAACTGTCCGTCGGGCGGAAGCACTATGCACCATGGCTGGTTAACAGTGAGTGGGGCTGACATTTTGCGCACTGTCCTGCGCCTCGCGACTGGACGAACGGGTGGCCCATAGTATGGTTCAGCGGCCATCCGTGCGTCGACCTCACGCTGCACTTCCTCTCTGAATAGGGCTGCGCGGTTATGTGCCCTTGCTTCCTCTGGGGTTCTGTCTCCCAGGTTATCTCCAACCACACTGTTATCCTCCATGTCCTGATCCAAACTCAAGAAACGAAATTAAATGGCAACGAAGTTGTTGCGTCTGTCAGTGCGCAACTAGAATCTGCGTAGCGCAACTGTTTCAAGGTTGCGCAGGCTGATGTGATTGTGCGCTGTCAGAAACAACAACGAGAAAACAAAACAAAATGAAATAACTAAAATGAGAAATGTGAGCTAGCTAAAACTTAGCTGTGTTGCTCCCCGGCAACGGCGCCAAAATTTGATCGCGCGTCGTTGTGCGCGTCAAATATAATTCCTTCCTCTCCCACTAGTACAGCGGTTAAGTAAGGGTCGATCTCCACAGGGAGCAAGCACTGAGTCTTAGCCAGTAACCTACACTTAAGCAAACGGGGGGTTGTGTGAGTGATTGGGGGTTTTGCGCAATGCGCGAGTAACAGTGAATATCGTAACGCGGGGAATTGCACTAGACGTGCGCAAGCAGTAGAGATTAAATACTATATTTATGAGAAGTATTGGGCAGACAATCCTCTATGAATGCATTCCTTATCATCGACTCTAAACATCTATAGCTTGTGTTTTACTTGGGTTAGTGTCCGGTAAAGGCTTCCTAACACGTGCGCATGTTCCGTTCAAAGTTCATGTGCTATTAATCCTTAGAACTAGACTAAACAGCTGCGAATCCTGTCACAGTAGCAACTGCCTACCCTAACTCGTTACTCCTAATTGTCACGGTAAGTTTGCGGTTCAAGGCTTCCCCTACGCATGCAACTAGTTTAACATGTGACAAGCGAGCTACACAGGTAAGTTTGCGGTTCAAGGCTTCCCCTACTCATGCAACTAACTGTCTCAATATGCACAGAATTAATACGAGTAAATAAACTATGCATTAAGCTCAAGTCTCAAAGGAATACATCACAGATTCATGCCCGACCAACACTAAGTGTTTAGCTAGACATGCTAGTGATAAACATCATAAAATAGTAAGATAACATCTAATGTATCAGAGAAAACGGTAGCAAGCAGAGCGTGCAGTGTGTCTTCTCGGCTGGCGCAGTCGGCTGGCGCAAATCTCCTCAACAGGCCCGTGTGTTTTCCAGTCCTGCTGCACAGTGCCTCCTTGCGTCCTCTGGTGCCTCTGGACAGCAGTCTTTTCGAACTCCTTGAAACCCTAGACTTTCTTTCTTCATATACTGCTCAGGAGGTTCATCTTTTGGCAGCTTCCAAATCTGGTCACTGGGATTTTGCGCTTGGCGCACAGCATTGGTTGGCGCAATCGGGTAGCGCACCTCTGCTGTCTTTCGCCATTTCTTCTTTTGTTTGCGCCGCTAGCTCCACAGGCTGATCTTTCACTCCTAGAACGCTGCCTGTTAGCGCGTATCCGACTTAAGGACTCGTTCTGACCTGATATACAAAAACATTGGAAACGAGTAATCTTGCCCATAAAATATTGCAAATAAGCATGGGGTTATGATCTAAATAATGTGTATAACTAGGCTCTATCACTTACCAGAGTGAAGATGACAAGAATGATAGGTCAACAAGAATTCAATGCTGGGAGTGTGAAGGATACAGGCAGTCAGAATGCCCTAGTTTTCAAAAGAAGAACAACAAGTCTCTGGCTGTCAACTGGAGTGATGAGGATAGCGGAGAAGAATCTGTAAAGAAAAGCAACGTTGCCTTCGCTACTATATCTGCCATTGAACATCTTGATTTAATAAATTCTGAGATTGTTTATGGGATTGTTGAGTCAGACAACAGTGACGATGAAGAATTCCCAGAGAATTCACTGGAAAGAGACTTTGCCTTATAGCATGAAGAATGGTTGAAAACTCTAGAGATTAACAAGGAATTGGGGGCCAAGCTAGTCTCTGTTAAGAAAGAAAGAGATGAACTCCAGAAGACCATTGTCTTCCTTTTAGATCAGACCAAGAAACTGGAGATAGAAGATGAGAATGAAAAGGTCAATCTGCATAGTAATACAGAGAAGAGGGACACGGGGGTGGAAAAACCGGTCTTGGATGAGATCTTGTCCTACCAGAGGTATGGGGGTGGAAAAACCAGTCTTGGATTCACCGGAGAAGGTGGCTCTGGAGTGACAATTTTTTTCAAAGCCATGGATACAGAAGCGGTTGATCCACTATTATAAAGGAAGGAGAATCCCACCAATTAAGATAAATAGGTTTGGAAGAAAAAGACCAAAAGAAAGAACCAGAGGTTACTGTAGGAACCTCTTCCGTTCCAAGGTAGAACCTTTTTGAATAAATGCATGTGTTCCTTCGACAATCAACAGGGGTATATTCAATGGGATTGCCATGGTCTAAACAATTTTTGGGATCCACACAGACTATCTCACCGGAGGCATGGAGGAGGTAACAGAACCTGTCAAACTAACAGTCTTCCCTGCAGAAAAAGAATGCTTCGCAAGAGAACTGCTGATGTTCATAGATTACCTTGGACAAAGACTGTGGTGCTCGTGGATAAGATGAAGAAAAGACCCTGGAAGGCCGGAACACAAAGTAAAAGTGACCAAGGTTGGTGGAGAAAGAAAGAATGAAAGACAATTGTTAGGAGGGGTAAAGAATTCCATCACAATTGTAACATAGACCCAATGGAGATAAAAAACTAGGGTGATAGATCATGATCAAACCGAGGTGTCGCGGACAGAAGAAGGTGCATCTAAATCGGAGAAAAGTCAGATCGAGCAGCAAAAATCGGAAGAGAAAGTTTAGTAAAAACAGACAAAAGTTGTTGCAACAACTTCTGCCGCTCGAAGCTGACGATGTGCAAAGGGGTAGCGCTCCATGAATGAATAGCTGACATGTGTCCAAGGAAATTCAAAAAGAAGACAGTTTAAGAAGCTATAAAAGTCAATGTCAAAGACTCAATTGAAGATGAAGGATGTCCACCAAATGTTGAAAGTGATGAAGATTCTAAAACAGATTATCAACCTCAGAGATCGGAAGAGGTAGAACCAAAAGATGTTATAGCAAATTCTTCCGATCCAACAAATACAATGAATGACTCAAAACCGAGTTCCGAAGAGTCCCCTATTTCCCCTGAACCACCTCGGGCACCTACAAACAAAATCTAGAAGGATCATCCTCTGACAAATGTCATTGGTGATCCCACTTTATGTGACATGATCAGTAACTCTTGCTTTCTGTCTAGTGTAGAACTGAAGAACATCAAGGAAGACTTGATAGATGAATTCTGGTACCACAACCTGCAGGGGTGAACGAACGAAGTGGATATACAAAATCAAGACTGGTGAGAGGGGACATATTACAAGGAACAAAGCTAGACTGGTAGCTCAGGAGTACACTTAGATTGAAGGAGTGGACTTCAACGAAACCTTTGCCCCAATAGCTCGAATGGAAGCTATCAAGTTACTTCTTGCCCTTGCCTGTCATTTAAAGTTCAAATTATATCAAATGGATGTGAAGAGTGCTTTCTTGAATGGAGTCCTATCAGAGGAAGTTTATGTAGCTCAGCCTAAAGGGTTTGAAGATCCTCATCATCCTGACCACGTGTTCAAGCTAAAGAAAGCTCTCTCTATAGATTGAAGCAAGCTCATAAAGCCTGGTACAAGAGGCTGACAGTTTTCTTGACTGAGCATGGGTATGATCGTGGAGGGGTGGATAAGAATCTATTCGTTCGCAGAACAAAGACAAAGTTCGTTATTACTCAGATTTATGTTGATGATATTGTATTTGGATCGGGATCCCAAAAGTTGGTTAAGCAGTTTGTAGGTCATATGTAAATTGAGTTTTAGATGAGCATGGTTGGTGAGCTATCCTATTTTCTCGGGTTACAAGTCTATCAAAAGGAAGATGGTATCTTTATATCTCAGAGCAAATATAGTAAGAATTTGGTGAAGAATTTTGGAATGGACAATGCAAGCCACAAATGAACTCCTGCTACCACACATTTAAAGGCAATCAAAGATGAAACAGGAGCAGTAGTTAATCAAACTCTCTAAAGAAGTGACGTTGTCGAAATTATCGTAGTAAAATTACTAGTCCAATCACGGTACGGTAAAAATATTTATATTCCAAGTGACTTCGGGTCGAACCCAACAGAAAAGCCTAGATTAGTTTAAAGCTAGCTAGTAATGCATAATGCGAGTCTACTAAATAAAAATTGGGATTTTTTCTCTTGGCGAGGTATTTCTAGTGAATACTAAAGACAAGGTTCAATTTGGTTTGAAATAAAGTAATAAAGAAAACGTAGTCGGAATCTTATTTCACCCCTAGGTGATGCGATTAGCAATAAAAAACAGCAATACATGCATGAGTTAATTTGATTGATAATTATAGGCTAAAGTATCACGCACTCTAGATTCAACTTTCGCTCCTTCTCTACAATGAGAATGATACCTAAGGGTCACAATTCTCAAACTCTCACTCTATTGAACCGTGTAGAACAAAAGTCTCCTAATCTCAACCTCTCGGTCTATTGATAGTTAACTCAAGTTCGCTCTATACTTAGTCTATTAGATTGCGAATGTCACTCTCGGGCACAAACGCTATCTAAAATAAACATGCTCAATCTTCTAAACATCCTAAGTTCAATTCTCATTCCATCCTTAGGTGTTTCATTAATTCATACTGATTCATGCGTTTCGTTAAACACTTGGTATGCATAAAATTAACATGAAGATAAAGCATAAAAATTTTCAATAAAACTTCACTCATATTGATATTAAAATTGCAAGTTTTGCATTACTATCTAACCTAGGAGATCCATAAGGATCCCTACTACTAAATGACTACTCACTCATGATGAATTCGAAGCAAAATATAATGAAGTAGTTCAACAAGGAAAAGTAAAGAAAGTAAAGTATAGTAGTACGAATTGAGTAGAAAGATATTGTAGAATCTTCAATTATTGGTGTCTTCTCCGAAATCTTGACAATTCTCAAAGTCTACGATTTACGGTTTTTTTTTCTGCCAAGAGAGGCACAAGAGGCACTAGGGGCACACTGAATTTTTCCATATCTTTCTATTTATACCATTGATTTGTTTACTGATTTACCTACACTGCACAAATCACTTTTGATTCGTCTAGCCTCTTAATTTGATTCGACCAGGGTTGGCGAATCAAAGGGTCAGTAGCGAACGGAGCTGGACGAATCATTTTTGATTCGCCTTGGCTGAATTCCTCTTGGGAGAATCAAATTTGTAATGCTGGAATCCCGCCTGCTTGACCCTTTAAACCTTTGAATTACGTCTTGATATACACAAACAAATTGTATCCCTTTGGGTGAGCTTTCCAACAAGATATGTCATGCCTCAATCAGATAAGAATCATGCGCTCGGCAAGCCTTCAACGATAAATAGGTCAATCTGCCCAAATTTGGTCTATCGGCGAATTCTACTCGAGTCATTTCTGATCCGGGCAGCAGGGTGGTTGATTCGACGAAGGTTGGTCGAATCACATGCGATTCGTGCACCCCCCTGGGCGAATCAAATCTGCCTTAGGCAATTCAAGTCTGCCTTTTGCTTAATTTTGCTCATTTTTGCTCCCGATCGACCGGTATTCATCCGGATTTTCTTCGGGTCATTTCATATCATGTAATACATCTTTTCAACCTAAAATGGATAAAGAAAACATCAAATGATTTTATAAAATAAAGGAACAAATAAGAAGTAAAGGGAAAATACGGACAAATATAAGGTTATTTGTCCGTACATCAAAACACCCCACACTTAAGTCTTGTTCGTCCCGAACAAGTATATGCACAAGTCAAGCGGAGAGTAAGATGCTAGATCATATATGACATGATCAAAGCATGTAGCAAATCTTGCGCACACAAAACACATCGATCTCCTAATCATGTAACATAACATAAAAATAACTAAACAAATAAAATTAATTCACTCCTAACTCACTGTCGTAGGAATCACGGATGCATTTAGGGTACGCATCAAGCCTTTAAACCCATTGTTTAATTACATTTTGCTTGAGATCGATTACTACTTTGTAGTGTTTTCGCATCGCAGGTGTGTCAAGATTGCATTGGATTTTATTGCATATTTGAAGCATGTTCACTCATTCATTCAAGAGCAAGACCAAGAGCACTTGAACCGAAGACCTGCTGGTTCAACCAGTGCTGGTTCACTCAGATTTGGTTCAACCGGTTCAACCCCAAATCCTAAGTTGAGAACACATTGGACAAGAGGTTTACACACCAGACATAAGGAGGGGACGACCAAGGGCACTGTTCATCGTTTACTTTTCATCGCCGGAAGTACTATTCGTAGTTACTATTCACGGTTTTGTATTCTCCTCTCAGTAGACTCACTGTAGTAAGCTAAACTCATTTTTATTGCATTCGATGGATTGTGTGAGCAGCTAAATCATTATTTCTGTTTGGGGTTTGCATTATAACACTTGGTTTGAGATCAATGAACACTTGATTTAAGTTAGTGATTTGCTGCCTTGTATGATCTAAAGGCTTGATTATCAATTTAGTGTAGCTTAGCAGTGAAGCTAGGTTGATATCAATGATATTATACTAGACTGAACTGCATTGTTAGCTAAGCATAGCGATAGAACTAATTGGTGGTGTTAGTCGAGTAACTATTGAACCTATTCGAGAACTTAGCGGTTAAGAATAGGTAAAATATCAGAGAAGACATATCCTTAGCAGGATTGTTGGACTGGGGCAGTATTCATCAGTTGATGCATGTTGTTCGATCAGTGATAGCTAGTTGTAGTGTATTCCCTGAACTGATTTCTTTCCAATCGATAGACACTCATTATAAAAATTATTCTTCCGATTTCTTTGAACTATCACTAGAATTCTTGATCACTTGCTCTCTTTGGGTTCGACCCAGCTTACCGCTTGCTAAGTGTTAATAGGTCACTATACATATAAGTTTGAGGCGCACAACGATGCGCTATCAGTAGTGCTTATCATCCCCAGGCAAACGGTCAGACTAAGGTCGTCAATAAATCTCTCGGGAATCCATAAAGATTTTATTGATCAGTTGACTCGCATCCATCAGCAGACCCACTCCTAGTACTGCAAAATATAAGGCACACGCTAATCAGAAGCGACGCACTGTTGAATTCAAAGTTGGTGATTTTTTCTGGGGGATTTTGACGAAGGATCATTTCCGTGCTCATGAGTCTAGTTAGCTTTCTGCCAAGAAGGTTGGTCCTGTCAAAATTGTGGAGAAGATTAACCGTAATGCATATCGTCTTTGATTACCGAGCCATATTCATACCTCCGATGTGTTTAATGTGAAACACCTCATTCCTTTTCCTGGGGACTCTTCTTCTGATGATGAGACGGCTTTAGATTCCATAACGAATGTTCTCATCCCTGGAGGGAATGATGCAGAGCAACTGTCATTATCGTACATAGAAAAAGGGATCATCGGAAGAAGGTGCACGCGGGCGGTGCAAGTTAGCGGTTTTCGGGCAGTCAGTGTCAAATGGGCAATTATAATATATTTTTTAAAATGGAACAGGCGTGCGGATGGAACACTCAAAGCTTTTCTCCTGATGTATGGGCTTTTTGGGCCATCTGACCTCGTTTCCTAATTTATTTTGAAATATTATGCTTTTAGGATTTTTTTTTTTGTTTTTCTTGTTTCCTATTAAAGATCGCTTAATTATGCTTTGTAAGACAGTTGAATTTGATTAATAAAAAAATCGAGGATTTTCCTTCCTTCAATTCTCGGTATTCTGCAGAATGCAAACGAGGTTTGATTTATCGCTCCACGCGTGCTACATCAAAAACTTAATCAGTTAGGATATAATAGAAACAGTTGAATCATAACTTGTGTGTATGTACACATCAATTCTTTGGAAGACTCTAGGTACTTACTTGGGACTATTAATATTGTTTGACTATAGCTTACCCTCGAAGACACTTATCTTTGATAGCTATAGAGGTTAAAATTATTAGTGATTGTTAAAGTGTGATTGGCCTCCCTTTGGTGGTGGGATTCTTTGTCAACTAATTTCCAGGATACAACAACACTAGAACTACCCTTTGAGCACCAAAAAGTAGCTCAATGAATCTTGTGTATCTTCCACTATTACCGGAAACCCAAAAGAAGAGTTGAAACTCAAAACAAGTAAAGTTGGCTTCAAACCTTTGAAGGAGGATCTTGGAGTGCTCTCAAAAAACTCTTTTCGAGTTGGTTTCTCTGTGTGTTTCCACTTATCTCAACTGAAGAGGAATGCCTATTTTTATAGGCAGCCGAGCTATAACGCTCCAGGTGTAGCCTCATGAACGTTGTCGAAATTGTGGTAGTAAAATAACTAGTCCAATCACGGTGTTCAAACAATATTTATAATCCTAGTGACCTCGAGTCGAAACCAAGAGAAAAGCCTAGATTAGCCTAAAGCTAGCTAGTAATGCCTAATGTAAATCTGCTAAATAAAAAGGGGGTTTTTTCTCTAGGTGAGGTATCTCTAGTGAATACTAAAGACAAGTTCAAAGTTGGGTGAAAGAAAGTAATAGAGAAAACGTAGTCGGAATCCTATTTCACCCCTAGGTCATGCGATTAGCAATGCAAAATAGAAATATAATTGTTGATGGAGTAGTATGGCAGTGTTTTGACAAAACCAGCACAAGTGAACAAGGAGCAGCTTCAGCAGGGGATGCTACAGCAGGAGCTTGTTCAAGTTGCTGCAACATCTGTCTGAGAAGCAGCAGCAACCTGGGCCTTCGGCTAGAAGGCCTGGCAGCCCTGCGGAGAGGATCAGAAGAATTTCTAAGTTGCTGCCAAGAATATTCCAGTGGGGAATTCCTAGCTAGAGAAGGAGATTTGTTTTGGGAATTAAAAACAAATCTAATCTCCTAAAAATTAGTAGATAATTGTTCTTTTTGGGACATTGCTAAATTCGGTTCTTGGTTGAAGCTGAAGTGGCTTTTAAGGAAGAACACGACAGAGCAGAAAGGTTGATCGAAGCTGAGGGATACACGAGTACGTGCGCAGAATTCAGTGAGAGAATTTTGGTGTGCGACGGACGAGTTCTTCGATCATCACCCGAAGGCAGAGCGTGAGCGCAGAGCTGTGGTGACAAAAGCAAAAGGAGATCAGGACTTGCATAGTCTGATCCGAGCTTGATCTGGAAGCCAATTCAGAGCACTGGTGCTTGTTAGTTGATCAAGGGAGGCCGCGGAAGAACTGACGGGTGTTTGGCTCGGTCGAGTGTCTAAGCGGCAGTACTCGCTAGTGGCAGGAGGTCACTGAGTGAGGGGGAGTATTGCAGAGTGTGCAGCGCTCGTGGAATCGTTCGATCGGCTAGGCAGAAGGCGTTGGAGCGACGCGGACAATTGTGCATCAGCTGTGTTTTACAGCAGTTGCTACAGCAACCCTGCAGAGTTGAATGTAGTTTAGAATAGGCTGAGTTTCAGGGAGACGGTAGCTATTCTAGATTGACATTTGTAGAGGGTGTGTAGACAAGTCAGATCCTATTCTGATTGTGTCAAGTGATCCACACAAGGTTGAGTAGCATAGGTTGCGTGGAGTTGTAACCGAGTGTACTTGGAAACCTCTGTGATTAGTGGATTGAGGACTGGAGAATAGTCCTCCCCAGACGTAGGCAGTTGGCCGAACTGGGTGAACAAACTTCTGTCTTGTTCATTGTTTGCAGAGACAATTTCCGAGTGAACAAGAGTGTGCTGCGGCAACTTCATGTTCACAAATCTGTCTGTTAAGAGACGCTGCGAATTTCAATTGGTATCAGAGCGGGAGCTCAACACACAGAGTAAAAGATCCTACGGTGTCTCTGAAGAAGCCAAGACAATGAAGGAAGGACAGAGCACAAGCAGACCTCCATTGTTGGAAGAAAGAAACTATGGTTATTGGAAGGCTAGGATGAAAGCCTTTCTCAAGGCCATTGATGAGAAGACCTGGAGAGCTGTCGTGGTCCAGTGGTCTCCTCCAATCACCATGGATGAACAGGGAGTCACACGGATAAAGCCTGAAGAACAATGGACTGCTGAAGAGGGAGCTGCAGCAACTGGTAATTCAAAGGCTCTGAATGCGATTTTTGCTGCAGTTGATGCTAACAATTTCAGGTTGATATCAAATTGTGACATGGCCAAACAAGCTTGGGAAATTCTGCAAACTGCACATGAAGGAACTGATAGAGTAAAGCTGTCAAGATTACAGATTATTGCCACACAGTTTGAGAATCTGAGAATGCTGGAAGAGGAGACTGTCACTGAGTTTAATGCAAAACTTTGTGATCTGGCAAATGAAGCCCATGCGCTTGGTGAACCTATTCCTGAAGAGAAGCTGATCAGGAAGGTCCTCAGATCGTTACCCACAAGATTTGACATGAAAGTGACGGCCATTGAAGAAGCCCAAAATGTCAGACTCATGAGGCTGGAAGAGTTGATGGGATCTCTCAAACAATTTGAGATGAAACTGGTTAAAGAAGATCTCACTCCTAAGGACAAGAATATTGGACTGAAGGCTGAAACAGAAGCTAAGAAGCAGCTCCAGATGATCAGCTGAGTATGCTAGTCAAGAACCTTGGAAAGCTTCTGAAGAACATGGACTCAAGAACTGGGCAAAGCTCATCCTCACGAAAACAATTCAGAAGAAGTGGAGAAAATAAAAGGAGAGGGAAGAAACCTGCTCAGAATGAAGATGAGAAGAAAGAAATAAAAAAAGGTGTCCAATGCTGGAACTGTGTAGGGTATGGCCATCGACAAATCAACTGCACCAGCAAACTGATGAAAAAGAGGGCTTTCTCTGCCAATGGAAGTGAAGACGAGACAGATCTGAGTGAGGATGAATGCAACTTGGCCAGATACAGATCAGTCAGAAGAGGCAGAAAAACACAAGGAAGAGTGAACCAGCACCTGCTACAGCAACCTCTGTATCACCGTGACAAGAGAGTCTCAAAGTATAAAAGATGCTATAGCTGCGGGCACAAAGGTCACATAAAGAGGAACTGTTTCTCAGCATACACCGGAAAAGGTTCAGCTAGGAAACCAATCAAGCAGAAACATGCGCGGACTCAGCTTCTCGCGTTTGTCAGCACAGCAAGCACCTCGGATAAGATAAGCTGGTATTTTGACAGTGGTTGTTCAGGGCACATGACAGGAGAAAGATCCTTCTTGAAAAACATAACACCCTGCCTGGAACAACGGGTGAAGTTTGGAAACGGCCTGAGAGGAAGAGTTCTAGGAAAGGGAACTTTAGCAGTTGAAGGAATGCCGAACCTGAGCAATGTCTTGCTAGTGGAAGGACTCATAAGCATCAGTCAGCTTGATGGAACTAAACAGGTGAAATTTACGAAAGACTCGTGCAAAATTTTCGACAAATCTGGAGAATGTATAATGGAAGGAGCCAGATCAAAAAGCAACTGTTATCTTCTCAATGTGAGTTCAAACTCACCGGTTCCGAAATGTATGCTGACAAAGGCTGAGGAAATAATTCTATGGCACAGAAGGATGGGGCATGTTAACCTGAGGACTTTGAAGAGAATTGCAACAGAAGGGCTAGTCAGAGGAATACCGCTGATAAAAGGGGAGACAAACTCTATCTGTGGAGATTGTCAGATTGGGAAACAAAAGAAGGCTTCACACCCAAGAGTCAAAGATGTAGGTACTACCAGACCTCTACAGTTGATTCACATGGACCTGATGGGACCGATGGAAGTTGAGAGTCTGGGCAGAAAAAGGTATGCTTTCGTCTGTGTTGATGACTACTCCAGATTCACCTGGATTGATTTTATCAGAGAAAAATCAGATACTGTGAAAGTTATAGAGTGTCACTGGTGTCCCGTCTAGAGCAAGAGAAAAATCTCAGAATTAGTAGCATTCGCAGTGATCATGGTAGGGAATTTGAAAACGAAGCTGTGGATGATTTCTGTCGTCAAAGGGGTATCTCACATCAGTATTCTTCTCCCATCACCTCTCAGCAGAATGGTGTAGTGGAGCGGAAGAATCGAATAGTTCAAGAAATGGCCAGAGTCATGATTTATGCTAAGAGGGTTCCCCTGAGATTTTGGGCAGAGGCCATGAACATCGCATGTTACATCATCAACAGAGTCACCTTACGGAGAGGAACCAACCAGACCTGCTATGAGCTCCGGAATCAGAAGAAGTCCACAGTTAAATATTTCCACATCTTTGGAAGTGACTGTTTCATTCTGAGAGATCGAGAGTATAGGAAGAAGCTTGACCCAAAGAGTGATCCTGGAGTGTTCTTGGGTTATTCGATAAACAGCAGAGCTTATCGAGTCTATAACCAGCGGAGTGCCTAAGGCGGTAATCAGCGACCAGGGGACACACTTTTGCAACAGGGTCGTGGCGCAAGTTTTCAAGCACTATGGGGTGCGCCACAAGACGTCCACCGCTTACCATCCGCAGACGAATGGACAGGCCGAAGTTTCTAACAGGGAGATCAAGCGCATCTTGGAAAAGACTGTGAGACCATCGCGCAAAGATTGGAGCCAGCGCCTTGATGATGCGCTATGGGCATACCGTACTGCGCATAAGACGCCCATTGGGACATCTCCATTTCGGCTAGTCTATGGGAAAGCATGCCACCTGCCAGTAGAGCTCGAGCACAAGGCATATTGGGCCTTACGCATTTGCAACCTGAATTTGGATGAAGCAGGAAGGGAGCGCGCATTTGAGCTGAATGAGCTAGACGAACTGCGCCTGGACGCCTATGAGGGACTGCGCGATTACAAGGAGCGCACCAAGGCATTTCATGACAAGAATATCCTCAGGCGCACTTTTGAACCAGGAGACCAGGTATTACTATTTTCATCACGCCTGAAGCTTATGCCAGGAAAGCTGCGCAGCAAATGGACGGGACCATACACGATCACCAAGGTTTTCCCCTACGGAACAATCGAGTTAGAAGACGGGCACCGGCATCGTTTTCAGGTTAATGGGCAGAGAGTCAAACGGTACTTAGGGGAACAGCATGTGGTGTCTGCTAAACAGCTTGCTGATATCTTCACAAAAGCTCTGGATGCAGTCCGGTTCGAAGACCTGAGAGCCTCTCTGAGGCTCTGTGTATTGCCTCCTGATCGCGCGTCGTTGTAAGCGTCAAATTAATCCTTCCTCTTCCACTAGTACAGCGGTTAAGTAAGGGTCGATCTCCACAGGGAGCAAGCAGTTCAGTTTTAACCAGTGACCTACACTTACGAAAACTGGGGGTGTGAGTGATTGGGGTTGCGCTATGCGCGAGTAAACAGTCGTAAACGCAAGAGTTGCACTAGACGTGCGCAGGCAGTAGAGATTAAGTACTATGACTATGAGAAGTATCGGCGCAGACAATCCTCTATGAGTGTATTCCTTATCATTGACTCTAAACGTCTATAGCTTGATTTTACTTAAGTTAGTGTCCGGTCAAGGCTTCCTAACATGTGCGCATGTTCCGATCAAAGTTCATGTGCTATTAATTCTAGAACTAGACTAAACAACTACGAATCCGATCAAGGTAGTAATTGCATATGCTAGCGCGTTACTCCTAGTTGGCACCGTCAGGCTATTCAACTAGTTTAACAAACAACAACAAGCAACAAGAGTAAGATTGCGGTTCAAGGCTTCCCCTACTCATGTAGCAAGCTGCCAGTAATGTGCACAGAATTAATATAAGCAAGCAAGCTATGCATTAAGCGCAAGTCTCAAAGGAAATACTCATAGATTCATGCCCAACCGATACTAAGCGTTTAGCTAGACATGCTAGTGGTAAACATCATAGAAACAGTAAATAATAACTAAGGTGTCCAAGAAAACAATAGCAAACAGTGCGTGCAGGTTGCAGTCTTGGCTGGCGCAGTCGGCTAGCGCAGATCCTCTCAGCAAGCTCGTGTGTTTTCTAGTTCTGCTGCTCAGTGCCTCCTTGGTGTACGAATTGTGAATGCTAATGATGATAATGCTCAAACCCTAGCCTTCTTCTCTTCTTTATATACTGCTTAGAGGCTCATCCTTGGCAACTTCCAAATCTGGTGGTGTCAGGATTTGGAAACACCACCATCTGCGCCTGGCGCACGGCATGCTGCTTAGCGCAATCGGTTAGCGCACCGTGGTCGACTCTGCCAATTCTTCTGTTTGCGCCGCTAGCTCCGCAGGCTGTGTGATCCGCGTCCTAAACGCCGCCTGTTAGCGCGTATCCGACTTAGGCCCTCGTTTTGCCCAGCAATACAAAAACACTGGAAACCAGTAATCTTGTACACAAAATAATGCAAACAAGCATAGGGTTATGATCTAAATAATGCGTATAAATAGGCTCTATCACCTCCCTAGGGCAGCCAGGAGCACCCCCTTGTCATTTATTCCAAAAAGGGGGAGGAGAAGAAGGAGAAGAAGGGGAGGTTGAGGTTAGAAAATCTGTATTGAAATTGGTATAGGGTTTTGTCAAAATGCCAAGGGGGAGATTGTTGATGCAGTAGTATGGCAGTGTTTGACAAAACCAGCACAAGTGAACAAGGAGAAGCTTCAGCAGGGGATGCTACAGCAGGAGCTTGTTCAAGTTGCTGAAACATCTGTCCGAGAAGCAGCAGCAACCTGGACCTTTGGCTAGAAGGCCTGGCAGCCCTGCGGAGAGCATCAGAAGAATTTCTAATTGCTAAGAATATTCCAGTGGGGAATTCCTAGCTAGAGAAGGAGATTTGTTTTGGGAATTAAAAACAAATCTAATCTCCTAAAAATTAGGAGATAATTGTTCTTTTTGGGACATTGCTAAATTCGGTTCTTGGTTGAAGCTGGAGTGGCTTTTAAGGAAGAACACGACAGAGCAAAAAGGTTGATCGAAGCTGAGGGAAACACGAGTACATGCGCAGAATTTAGTGAGAGAATTTTGGTGTGCGACGGACGAGTTCTTCGATCATCACCCGAAGGCAGAGCGTGAGCGCAGAGCTGTGGTGACAGAAGCAGAAGGAGATCAGGACTTGCGTAGTCTGATCCGAGCTTGATCTAGAAGCCAATTCAGAGCACTGGTGCTTGTTGGTTGATCAAGGAAGGCCGCGGAAGAACTGACGAGTGTGTGGCTCGGTCGAGTGTCTAAGCGGCAGTACTCGCTAGTGGCAGGAGGTCACTGAGTGAGGGGGAGTATTCCAGACTGTGCAGCGCTCGTGGAATCGTTCGATCAGCTCGGTAGAAGGCTTTGGAGCAACGCGGACAATTGTGCATCAGCTGTGTGTTACAGCGGTTGCTACAGCAACCCTGCAGAGTTGAGTGTAGTTTAGAATAGGCTGAGTTTCAGGGAGACAGTAGCTATTCTAGATTGACATTTGTAGAGGGTGTGTAGACAAGTCAGAGCCTGTTCTGATTGTGTCAAGTGATCCACACAAGGTTGAGTAGCATAGGTTGCGTGGAGTTGTAACCGAGTGTACTTGGAGACCTCTGTGATTAGTGGATTGAGGACTGGAGAATAGTCATCCCCAGACGTAGGCAGTTGGCCGAACTGGGTGAACAAACTTCTGTCTTGTTCATTGTTTGCTGAGACAATTTCCGAGTGAACAAGAGTGTGCTGCAGCAACTGCTTGTTCACAAATCTGTCTGTTAAGAGACGCTGCGAATTTCTATAATCATGAGTTAATTTGGTTGATTATTCTAGACTAAAGTATCATGCATTCGAAATTCAACTCTCGCTCCTTCTCTAGGATGGGAATGATAACTAAGTGACACAATTCTCGAACTCTCGCTCTATTGAATCGTGTAGAACAAAAGTCCCTTAATCTCAACCTCTCGGCCTATTGATAGTTAATTAAATTCCGCTCTATGCTTAGCCTAAGAGATTGCCAATGTCACTCTCGAGCACAAAAGCTATCTAAAATAATCATGCTTGATCTTTTAAACAACCTAAGTTCAACTCTAGTTCCATCCCTAGGTGTTTTATCAATTCATGTTCATTCATGCGTTTCGTCAAACATTTGGTGTGTATAATTAACATGAAGAACAAGCATAAGAATTTTCAACCAAACTTCACTCATATAGATAAAAGAACATGTTCTGCATTACAATCTAACCTAAAGGATCCATAAGGATCCCAACTACAATGGGACTACTCACTCATGGTGAGTTTGAAACAAAACATAGTTTTTAATTGAAATTGTTCACCAATTGGATGCAAAGAAGTAGGGGTTGAGTAGAGGGTTGATGTAGGATCTTCAATTGTTGTGTGTCTTCTCCAAATCTTCGACAATTCTCCAAGTCGTGCAAGATTGGTCGCCTAGGGTTTTCGGAATTGGAAGAAGCCCTTTTAAATTTGCATCTCTTTCTTATTTATACGGTTTCGAAAAATTACCAGATTGCCCGTCGTGCCCGAATCAGTTGATTCGGACAAGCCTTGTTTAGTTGATTCCGGCAGGGTGTCCGAATCAAATACTCAGTGCAGTTTTGTAGCTGGGCGAGTAAGTCTTCCTAGGCCGAATCACTTTTGATTCAGTCCACCTTTGTTTGACTCGGTCAAAAATCCTTATAGAGCTAAACTGATCCGGACGGGGCACTTCTTCTTGGCCGAATCACTTTTGATTCGGTCAAGCCTCTCAAACTTCTCCTCGAGTCAGATTGATCCGTGCAACTGGATAGGGCGATTTGACCAAGCTTTGTCCGAATCAAATCTGACTCTGACACCCTGATCGGCCATATATTTATACGACTCGCTAAACCGTTTAAACCCAACTATTTTGATATGTTTTTATGTGAATAGTTAGTTCTTAGTGTTGTTTGCATTTTAGGTGTTCGGAACACATGAAAAGAGACTTGCCACTCAAAATGGTGTTTTTAGGGAGAAAATCGACGTTGAAGGAAATGAGTGCGCATCTCAGTGAGTTACGCGCCAGCAAACAACATTAGAGTAGCGCGCCGGACCTTAATGTCTTCTCCGGGCGTGCGACCTAATGTCTTCTTGGGACGCGGTCAACTTATGATGACGTCAGCATCAAGCCAGCGGCCCGAAATCAAATTTTAGAGCCCAATCTCGATTAGGGTTTCGCAATGAGAGTGAGACGGCAATTTTGGACGATAGGGTTTTGGAAGAGACGAACGGACGGAATTTTGGGGAGGAGACGAAGTCTTGCGTGAACAGTGTTTTCCTGTAGTGAAAGTGTTTTCCGGCGGTGAACAGTACTAGTAACAGTGTTTTTTCATTCTTTTCAGTATAATGTGTTTTTCAGTAATGACTATGAGTAGCTAAATTTCTATTTCAGTTTAGGGTTTTCAGTTAGTGACATAATAATATGTTTGAGACTTGGATTTAATGCCTGTTTCTATTCAATCCTAAGTTCTGGATCTTAATTTGCATGAATTGTATTGCACGGTTAGCGTATACTTTGTAGTGAAACTATCCGCTCATCAATTCTAATTATTAACTCTTGTCGAACCTTTTTCGTGGAAGCAAGCAGTAGGATCTAGGCTTAGTATCAGCTTTGTCGGGATACTCTAGGTTGTTACCTTTGTCGGAATGACCACATGTTTGATTAGAATTGCCATCTTTAGAAGTCGATGATAACAGTCACTACTGAATTTCCTGGACTGAATACTTCTCTTAATTGATATTCATAACTTTTCACTTTCTTTCTTGCAATCAACTTGCTTAAACCCCCTTTAGTTCAGTATTTACAGGAAATCGCTTCACAGTCAGTTTTTTGGGTTCGACCCTTGCTTGCCGCTACACTAGCTAGAGCTTGGAATTATAAATACAAATTTGGCGCACACAACGACGTGCGTCACACCCATCTGGTCGAGTCAGATTGTGCCTGGGCGAGTCACTTTCTTAGCTTGCCTGAATCTTGCTCATTCTTGCTCTCAATCCACCGGAATTCATCCAGATTTTCTTCGGACCACTTCATATCATGCAGTACACATTTTCAACCTAAAATGGACAAAGAAAACATCAAATGACTTTATAGAATAACGGAACAAATAAGAAGTAAAGTGAAAATAGGGACAAACATAAGGTTATTTGTCCGCTCATCACCTCACATTGAGCTTAGGGGATGCCTCACTCAACCACCTGCCAATATCGAGGGCTCAAATCTGCTCTTTGAATTTCCAACGGCCACTACCTCTCTATGGCTATGCTCCAAAGAAAGTACTTGACCTTTCAATGAGACTACGCTCCAATCGAACTCAGATCAAGCTTAGATCAGACTTCACTAGTCTTGATCTTCTTTCAGCTCATACACCCACAAAATCTTCGCTCTAGTCTTTAGCTTCCGCTCTTTGCTTATGCGAATCACTCACTCTTTTGGGTGCTCGATCCAATCTTTCTCCTTTTTGAATTCTCTTGAATTATTGATGCTCGGATAGATACTTTGATGCTCTGCCCAGCCTCCTTTAAATAGGAGCTCCATGTTCCATCAATATCAAATTTAGGAAGCCTTCCAAAAAGCTCTCCTAGATTCTTGCAAGTTTGTTGAGATTTGATTTCCCAAAACCAATTTTAGAAATCCCATCTTTACCTTGAGCTTGCTGAGTTGTTGGCTGCTGCTGGAATTTCCTAAATGCATTAAGAAACAATCCCATCAATTTTAAAGAAGATCCTCCAAGATTTCTACAAGATCATATCTCCTAATTTGTAGGAGATTTGATTTTCCAATCAAATCTTCACTCAACAAATCTGCCCTTGTTCTTGAGAGACACTCCAGAAATATTCTTCTGAATATTCAGCTCTTTCCAGAAGCCCTTCGGTCCACTGATTGGTTGTTTTGAACGCAATCTCCGAGAAAGCTTTGAATTTCTGCTACATCATTTTAGCTCCAGCATCTGCTGTAGCACATGCTGTCTGAAGGTGTACTCTGGATTTCTGCTACATCCTTTGGGCTACAGGGACTGCTGTAGCACATACTCTGAAGAAGTGCAATACTTCTGCTGCAGCTCTAGGCACCAGCGTCTGCTGTAGCACTTGCAACTCCATTGCGTGAGCACTGAGATAGTCACTCTGCCCAGATTGCACAAGCTGATGTCTTCATGATCTCTTCAAGTTTGCTAATCATCGCGCCCCACGCCTACATTAGGTGGCGCGCCTGGTGAAGACATTAAGCTCAGGCGTGCCACTTAATGTCTTCATCTGGCGTGCCACTTACTGAGCTTGCTCACTCTGGAATGCTCTTCATCAGCTGTTTTCTTTACATACTTGCTGTAGCAGGCTCTAGTGCACTTTGTAGGAGTTTGTCAATGATGCCACATACCTTAACACTTATGCTTGTTCTTCATGTTAATTCTATGCACACCAAGTGTTTGATGAAACACATGAATGAGTGTGAATTGATAAAACACCTAGGGATGGAATTAGAATTGAACTTAGGTTGTTTAGAAGATCAAGCATGATTATTTAGAATGCGTGATACTTTACCCTTGAATAATCAATCAAATTTACTCATGAATATATTTTTGTTTTACGTTGCTAGTCGCATGACCTAGGGGTGAAATAGGATTTTGACAAAGTTTTCTCTATTACTTTCCTTCAAACCAAATTCCACCTTGTCTTTAGTATTCACTAGAGATACCTCGCATAGAGGAAAAACCCCCCCTTTTATTTAGTAGATTTACCTTAAGCGTTACTAGCTAGCTTTCGACTAATCTAGGCTTTTCTCTTGGGTTCAACTCGAGGTCACTCGGATTATAAATATTGTTTGCGTATCATGATTGAACTAGAATTTTTACTACCACAATAACCACAAGTTTCAAAATGGCGCCGTTTCTAGGGATTAGCCATTAGACTAGTTTTCTAGTTAGTATTTTTTCAGTTAGTCTACTTCATTTTTTTTTCTTTTTTTGGTTGATTGTGATTGCGTGTTTGCATGCTATTCTTGCTTACTTTGTTTTAATTTCACACTTATTGACGCTTTCTTCAATTGTTTGGTAGGTGTTTGAATGCAAACCAAAGCACGCACGAAAAAGGCAAAAGAACAAGCCTCCACATCAACGCCAAACCCGGATCAGAAATTGCCTGATTTTGATACTCCTTCACCTCAAATTTGCGTTGATCAACCACCAACAGAAATTATGGATCAACCAAACTCGAGGAGGGAAGGAAATGCAGCTTTTCCGCAAGAGGAAGACGAGAGACTGGTTGAATTCCCACGCTATTGATGCATGTCACTTGAAAAGGGATCCTCGGAAAGGACTTCTCAAGTGTGTTTATTATGAAGAAGGGAATCAGCTAAGTCTTAGCCAAGACGTTAAACTAGGTTGGTGAGTATTTGTGCTTTTGCTTCTACTTGTTGGTAGTATAGAATTGTTTTGGAATTTGTGTTGCGCCGTGCGCCAAATGTTTATTAGTGTTTTTTTTTTGTTCCCACCAATTACCCCTTTGGTTTGATTATCTATATGTAGCAGTTTTAAGTGTGGGGTAATTCGATGATGTTTAGGTTGCTTTTATGTTTGTCATGACTTGTGTTGGTATCTTTGCTATGTAATTTGCTTTTATGTTTGATTATTTTGAGGCGTTTCGCTGTGATTTTAGTTGCATGATAGGTGCGTTTTGAACTTGTGTTGCTTTTGTTTGGTAGATTTTTCCCTTTGAACACTGATTCAGCCAAGGCCATTATCATCCCTTCTAGTTTGATTCGAACACTGATTCAGCCAAGGCCATTATCATCCCTGCTAGTTTGATTCGACCACCCTGGCCAAATCATTTTCTTTGCCTTGCCCGAATCACTTTTGATTCGGGTAAGCTCATGCTATCCGAACTGCCTTGATTCGACCAGGGTGTGGTCGAATCACTTTATAGGGACACCGAATCAATTATGATTTGGGCAGTTTTGAGCAGCACTGTTTTCAGTTAACTTTGGAAAATTTTGTAACTTTACTCGCATTTGTTCGAAACCTTTTCAAGCACTATAATTCATGATTTTAGATTTCCATGGGCATATCTAAGTAAACTCATCGTTTGAATCGTCGCGCATTTGTTTTCCAATCTTTCGCCTAGCTATATGTTTCACATCTATTTATCTTTAATAGCTAGTTGTTTTCGTCTATGAATTCAGGTGTTGCACTAACCTTTTTCTTGAGTTTCAGATTTATCGCAACCGATTGGAGCATTATTCACGGGCATTAGCGGATGCGCATTTGGCTGCCTCCACACAAGCAAAGTTCCTTCGACACTCTCTTTACTTTTTTTACTTTATATTGCTTAGGGACAAAGCAAATTTTTAAGTATGGGATGTTTTGCGCTTTCGCTATTATTTTCTTAACAACATGATTCTATGCTACATATTTACTTTGCGCACATTATACTCGCATGATTGCTTTCATCCTAGCTTTAAGTATTGATCACACGAAGTAATGTTAGCTAAGCAATTAAGTAATAAAATTTTAAAAAAATTTGGGATGAGTTGTACTTTGAATTCATGAATCGTATCTTTAAGTCGATTGACATTCTTTGTGATGATTTTATTCACGTGATTCGGTGTTTTGACTAACTTAGTTTGATTTATTTGTAAGCTCTTTCCGTGCATGAAAAATGAAGTTAAATCTAGTGAGCACAAAAATAAAATAAAATTTCATATAAAAACCTCATACTTGTTCTTGTTTGCTTTTAGGTGACTTTAGCATTCCTATTTAGCCTTTGGATTTGTTTAGCTCATACTTCATGCTACATTATATCTCACATAGGCACATTGCCAAGTATTAAGTGTGGGGTCAAATAAAGTGTTTGCGAAAAAGGCACAAGAAAGAAAAAATTATATTTTAAGGTTTTACAAATGCCGAGGGTTAGGAAGGTAAGTTCCCCCTTGAAAGCTTTTTTATAAACAAAAAAATATTATTTGTTTATTTTTTGGGTCAAGGAAAAGTTTTACAAATGCCGAGGATTAGGAAGGTAAGTTCCCCCTTGAAAGCATTTGTATAAATGCAAGAAAAATATTAAACACACTTAATTCTTGACTTTGTGCCTATTTCGCAAATTCTTTCGCATGTGTGTGAGTAAAAGGCATTTGCATTTCGCTTTTAGGAAGTGTCTAATGTATGACTTCGTAATTTATTACTTAAGCATCAAGATTTATACGAGTGAATTTTAAAATTTTCAATGTCGAAACTCCTCTTCTCTTACGGATTATGACGTATAGTCTAAAACATGGGAATGAGTTTGTTGTCATGAGCTTATGGATTTGCCCTTAGCAAGCATGCGTGATTGACTCGACATATTTTTTGTGTAGTCGACGCTTTTCTTCATACTACTTGCATAGAAAATTGAGCTATAATTTGAATTTGACGAATACTAGTCTTGATATCGATTCTATGAATATTTGTTGTCACAATGATCCTTAGAGTTTGCGTGGAGTGAATGATTTGCACAACTTTATTATTATGTGGGCTGATAAAGAACTACTTGCTTAGCAAACTATATTTGGCTTTTGAAATCTTATGGATGATTGTGAGTAGGATTTGTGAGTGTTTCTATTTTGAAAACTCTCACGACAAATGCCTAGGGGTTTAAAGGCTTGATGGATACGCTAAATGCATCCGTGATTCCAACGATAGTGAGTTAGGACTAAATTAATTTTTTTTTGTTTAGTTATTTTTTTGATATGTTACATGAGTAGGGGGTAGATGTGTTATATGTGCATAAGATTTGCTTCATGCTTTAATACCGTCATATATGATCTAGCATCTTACTCTCCGCTTGACTTGTGCATATACTTGTTCGGGACGAACAAGACTTAAGTGTGGGGTTTTTTGATGAGCGGACAAGTAATCTTATGCTTGTCCGTATTTTCACTTTACTTCTTGTTTGTTCCATTATTTTATACAGTCATTTGATGTTTTCTTTGTCTATTTCAGGTTGAAAATGCGTACTACATGATATGAAGTGGTCTGAAGAAGTTTCGGGTGAATTCTAGTTGATCAAGAGCAAAAGAGAGCAAAATAAAGCAAAAGGCAGATTTGATTTGCCCAGGCTGATTGACCTATTCATCTTCGAAAGCTTGCCGAGCACACGATTCTTATCCGATTGAGGCATGCCATATCTTGTTGGAATAACTCAAAGGGCTACAACTTCATATTTTACATCAAGACGTAATTCGAAGGTTTAAAGGATCAAAACAGGCAATATTCTAGCACTGCAAAGTTGATTCGCCCAAAGAGGAATTCAGGCTAGGCCGAATCACTTTTGATTCGGCCAAAGAAAAGTGATTTTCCCAAGAAGAAATTGATTCGCCCAGCTTCATTACAGCACTGACATTATGATTCGGTTGAATCAAATTATGGGGCTGCACGAATCACTTGATTCGTGGATAATTTGCCTGTAAATCAAATCTGGGCAGATTGACCTATTCATAATCGAAGGCTTGCCGAGCGGGCGATTCTTATCCGATTGAGGCGTGCTATAGCTTGTTGGAAAGCTAATTCAAAGGGTTAAAACTTTTTAGTTTACTTCAAGAACGTGATACGAAGGTTTAAAGGGTCAAACGAGCAAGATTCTAACGCTGCAGAAGTGATCCGCCCAAGCAGTGGGCGAATCAAAAGTGATCCCCTCAAGAAAAGTTATTCGCCCAGCTCCGAAATAGCACTGAGTGTTTGATTCGGACACTCTGTCCGAATCAACTTATTAAGCCGTGCCCGAATCAACTTTGATTCGGGCACGGTGGGACAAAATCGGTAATTTTCGAAGGGTTATAAATAGAAAAAGATGGGAAACATTCGAAAGAGCCTTAGGGTGCCTCCGATGCCTAGGGTTCCTCTCTTAGGACGAAACCCTAATTGGAGAACTTGAAAAATTGTCAAGATTCCGGAGAAGACACCAACAATTGAAGACTCTACGACATCTCATTACTCTAAACCCTACTTTTCTACTACTCTACTTTCTTTAATTGTCCTTGTCGAACAATTTTCGTTACAAATCATATCTTGTTTCAAACTCACCATGAGTGACACATAAGTGAGTAGTTGTTTTGTAATTGGGATCCTTATGGATCCCTTAGGTTAGATTGAAATGGAAAACATGCAATTTTATTATGAATGAGGTTTTTGGATTGAAAATTTTTATGCTTGTTCTTCATGTTAATTCTATACACACCAAGTATTTGACAAAAAGCATGAATGAGTATGAATTGATAAAATACCTAGGGATGGAATGAGAATTGAACTTAGGTTGTTTACAAGATCAAGCATGATTATTTAAAATAGTTTTTGTGCGCAAGAGTGACATTGGCAATCTCTTAGGCTAAGCATAGAGCGGACTTTAGTTAACTATCAATAGACCGAGAGGGTGAGATTAAGAGACTTTTGTTCTACACGATTCAATAGAGCAAGAGTTTGTGAATTGTGTCTCATAGACATCATTCCCATTCTAGAGAAGGAGCGAGAGTTGAATTTAGAATGCATGGTAATTTATCCTAAAATAATCAATCAAATTTACTCATGAATATATTTCTGTTTTGCATAGCTAATCGCATGACCTAGGGGTGAAATAGGATTTTGACTATGTTTTCTCTATTACTTTCCTTCAAAACAAATTCCACCTTGTTTTTAGTATTCACTAGAGATACCTCGCATAGAGGAAAAACCCCCCCTTTTATTTAAGCAATACTAGCTAGCTTTCGACTAATCTTGGCTTTTCTCTTGGGTCCGACTCGAGGTCACTCGGATTATAAATATTGTTTGAGTACCGTGATTGGACTAGTATTTTTACTACCACAATAACTAGAACATTCACTTTCGTAAGCCTCTAGGCGTAGCTCTTTGAGCTCGTTCAGTTGAAGCATCCTCTTCTTTTCTACAGAAATTAGTTCTAAATTACATTGTTTAATAGCCCAAAAAGCTTTATGTTCTACCTCCACCGGCAGATGGCACGCCTTGCCATAGACAAGTCTGAATGGAGAGGTCCCGATAGTCCTGTGATACGCCCACAATGCCTCATCTAGTCGTGTGGACCATTCTTTCCTAGATGGCTTAACCATCTTCTCTAAAATCAGCTTGATCTCTCGGTTAGAAATCTCTTCCTGCCTATTAGTCTGTGGATGGTACGCGGTAGAAACTCGGTGATGTACTCCATAATGTTTAAACACGGAAGCCACGGACTTGTTGCAGAAATGGGATCCTTGATCTCTTATTACGGCCTTCGGAACTCTGTACCTACTAAAGGTGCACTAGTCAGTGCATGTGCAAGCTCATCAAACGCCTCCTTGCATTTATCTGAAAACTCAAAAGGTACATCTTTTTGCAAGAGGTTAGTCAAGGGAAGCACCTTCTTAGAAAAATCCTTAATAAAACAACGATAGAAGCCATCATGCCCAATAAGTGACTTAACATCACGCACATTCGAATGGTAAGGAAGACTAAGAATTAATTCAATTTTTCCTTTATCTACCTTAATCCCTTCTTGTGACACTATATGTCCAAGCACCTCACCATGCATGACCATGAAATGACACTTTTCATAATTCAATACAAGGTTCATCGACACACATCTCTCTAGCACCTTGTTCAAATTCTCTAAACATGCGTCAAATGTGTCACTATGCACCGTAAAATCATCCATGAATACCTCAATAAAACTACTTAACATGTCAAAAAAAAATACTAGGGACCAACCTTTGAAAGGTTCCAGGTGCATTGCATAAACCAAAAGACATACGCCTAAATGCAAATGTACCAAAAAGACATGTAAAGGTAGTTTTCTATTGATCTTCAGAAGCTATAGGGATCTGATTATATCCCGAGAAACCATCAAGAAAGCAGAAGAATGGGTTACCTACGAGCCTATCCAACATTTGATCAATGAAAGGAAGGGGAAAGTGATTCTTACGAGTGACTGCGCTCAACTTCCTATAGTCGATGCACATCCTCCGTCCATTCTAAATTCGCTTTGTCACCATCTCACCGGCTTCTTTCTCTTCCGCTGTTATGCTAGTCTTCTTCGGAACCACATGTACTGGACTCACCCATTGGCTATCTGAAATAGGATAAATGACGTTAGCATCTAATAATTTCTAAATTTCTTTTTTTACCACTTCCATCATTATTGGGTTGAGTCTACGTTGTGGTTCTCTCGATGGTTTAGCTCCATCTTCCAGCAAGATTCTATGCATGCAAACTATTGGACTAATCCCTCGAATGTCGTTAAGTGTCCATCCAATTGCTTGCTGGTTGTCTTTCAAAACCTTGACGAGCTTGTTCTCTTGCTCCCGCTCCAGCCCCTTCCTGATAATCGCTGGTAATGTGTCATCCTTTCCTAAAAAGGCGTACTTCAAGTGATCCGGTAATGGTTTAAGCTTGATAATCGGGACCTACTGATCGCGCGTCGTTGTACGCGTCAAATTAATCCTTCCTCTTCCACTAGTACAGCGGTTAAGTAAGGGTCGATCTCCACAGGGAGCAAGCAGTTCAGTTTTAACCAGTGACCTACACTTACGACGTGTTGGGGGTGTGAGTGATTGGGGTTGCGCAATGCGCGAGTAAACAGTAGTAAACGTAGGAATTGCAGTAGAGACTAAGTACTATGACTATGAGAAGTATCGGCGCAGACAATCCTCTATGAGTGTATTCCTTATCATTGACTCTAAAAGTCTATAGCTTGATTTTACTTAAGTTAGTGTCCGGTCAAGGCTTCCTAACATGTGCGCATGTTCCGATCAAAGTTCATGTGCTATTAATTCTTGAACTAGACTAAACAACTACGAATCCGATCAAGGTAGTAATTGCCTATCCTAGCGCGTTACTCCTAGTTGGCACCGTCAGGCTATTCAACTAGTTTAACATACAACAACAAGCAACAAGAGTAAGATTGCGGTTCAAGGCTTCCCCTACTCATGTAACAAGCTGCCAGCAATGTGCACAGAATTAATATAAGCAAGCAAGCTATGCATTAAGCGCAAGTCTCAAAGGAAATACTCATAGATTCATGCCCAACCGATACTAAGCGTTTAGCTAGACATGCTAGTGGTAAACATCATAGAAACAGTAAATAATAACTAAAGTGTCCAAGGAAACAATAGCAAACAGTGCGTGCAGGTTGCAGTCTTGGCTGGCGCAGTCGGCTAGCGCAGATCCTCTCAGCAAGCTCGTGTGTTTTCCAGTTCTGCTGCGCAGTGCCTCCTTGGTGTACGAATTGTGAATATGTGATGATGATAATGCTCAAACCCTAGCCTTCTTCTCTTCTTTATATACTGCTCAGAGGCTCATCCTTGGCAACTTCCAAATCTGGTGGTGTCAGGATTTGGAAACACCACCATCTACGCCTGGCGCACTGTATACTGCTTAGCGCGATCGGTTAGCGCACCGTGGTCGACTCTGCCAATCATATCCGACTTAGGCCCTTGTTTTGCCCTGCAATACAAAAACACTGGAAACCAGTAATCTTGTACACAAAATAATACAAACAAGCATAGGGTTATGATCTAAATAATGTGTATAAATAAGCTCTATCAAACCCCCCACACTTGCCCCTTGTTCGTCCTCGAACAAGCACTCAAGCACGGATACCATTACCTTTCTGGAGTCTGGCGCACATTCTTGCACTCTGGCGCAATCCGCACTACTGAACACCTTGCGCTGCTCTACCACCTGCGCTCAACTGCTGTCAATAGTTCTAATATAAGGATTTCGTGATTCATTACCTCTCAGCTGAGATGAAGATCATTTCGGATGGCTGGGAGATAGCTCTTCATAGGCGCCAGGTTTTCAGCTCTCACTCCGAGAATGGGTATATGGTTAACAGCGCAAGCTTCTTCCCGTGCGTGATTCTTCCGTGCACTTCCTGGGAACTCAAGCCTTTTGATGATTTTCTTTGTGGACTTTGCGCACGCTGGTGCTTATTTGTGCGCATGCTGATTCTTTTGTAGCGCATATCATCTGCTGGTATTTTTCTTTTGTACAGCTTTGTCTATGGTTCCTATGTTTCCCAGAACGGTTCCAGTCTCGGCCTCGGGATAACAGCTATGGAACACCGCCCCGCTCTCCCTCCGTGGTCTATCTGCGTAGGTCGGCGCACGCGTTTACACCCGCGCCCGCCTTCCTTAGCTCGACTTCTAGAGGGAAGGTGGTCTGTTTTCCCACCTCGCCACGGTTTTGGGTATTCGCCTTCGGCATCTGCGTGACTGAGCGCGCTCTCTTGTTCCGAAGGTCGCGAAGCACAGGCCTCCACTAGCGCTCTCAACCATATACCTCTCCTCTGAAGCGCGAACGACTAACCGCCTCTCTAGAGCGTTTCTGTCACCTCCACATCCCCTGTATATCCCAACTAACAGGAGCAGAAAAAACGAAAAAAATATACTAAAAATAGTTGATAGCAGCGCATGGCGCAATATGGGTAGCGCAAACAAGCTGAACAGTGCGCGCAACCCGCACACAAGCGCACTACTGCTACTGTTTCCTTCAATTAAACTAAGCTACACTAAAATGCTCAAAAATACGTGAAATGTAAGTGTAACGCTCCCCCCCACACTTAAATAGAGACGTGTCCCCACGACTCAAGCTCAAGCGCACGGAGGGCTCGCACATGCATGCAAGCAAAATAAAGAACATAAAGTCAAAGCAGCGCAATATAGCATAGGGACACAAAATATGTAGCACAAGAGTTCAGCACAAATATAGCAACATAATATCAAATAAAGTTCAGCATATAAAAGAAAAAGACACCACCCGAAAGAAATAATGCGCCCCCCCGCAGCTCTAGATGTCCTCCGAGCTGGACGCAGCCGCTGAACTATGCGCCTCCTCCTCTAAAGAATCCGTCACATAGGTGCTGGAGGAAGGCGGTACAACTGAAAGGGCGACAGGCTCCGCCTCGTCCTCGGAGATGGGGTCCCAAAGCGAGTCTGAGCTGGTGCTAATTATGGGTTCGGCTTCAGGGGACCTGGGAATGGACGGCTGGGCAGGGGAAGGTGCAGGTGCTAGTACTTGTTCTGGTTCAGGGTGGGTTCCGGTTCTGGGGCTGCTGGTGCTGGTGCTGGTGCTGGGACTGGTGCTGGTGCTGGTGCTGGGATTGGAGAGGGCTCTGCTGGATGTACTGGGGGCTGAGTAGGAGGGCTGGTTGGCTGGTGCGGCTCACTGGGGGAACCTGGAGGTGGCCGGCGCAGGCTGAGGAGAGGGGGAATCGCGTCTCCAAATCGCCACCCGGATGGTGGACTCATGCTCAAATCCGCCCCCTTTGGCGCTAAATATTCGAGCACACGCATGACGTTGAACATCATGCGCTGCTCTGCTGATGCTTCCTCAGGCGCCTCCTCAGCCTCGGTCCTCGGGCACTTTCCGCGTGCACGAGGGGGAGAATCCTCGATGGAAATGGTAACTGGCTCCCCTTGTGGTGCACGGGCCCTCTGGTGCGCTCCAGTCTGCGCGCGGGTCCTAGCGTGCCTGACTGGAGGCACAACTGGCTCTGGGGCCTCGTCCTCCTCCATCTCCTGCGCGGCCTTTGCTGCTTGCGCACTGCTCTCTGCTCTTGGCCGTGACACTCTGGCCGGCTGCAGGCGGTAGCACCACTCCAATGTGCCATCTTCCCGCACAGCTACCGCCCTAATCTGCAGCATGTGGGCGCGATCCAGAGGGACAGCCGGCACCACAGTGTGCTCTGGCACCTCAGGCTCTCCATGTAACGCCCGCAGCAGGTGCGTAGTTATCCCTCAGCAGGTCAGCGGTCCCCTCGCGCTGACTCGGCTCCAGTGGACCACCATGTTCGAGACAAATAGCACCTTTCTCCCATAGTATAGCCCCTTCAAGATGTCCAAGTCCAGGAGGCTGATCTTGGGCGCACCATTAAAACGCCCGATAACTGCATAAGCGACCAGGCGCCACAGGTAGAAAATCCACGGGTCACGCAGCTCTCGTCCCCTGCTGCTCCCTGCGGCAAAAACTGGCCCGGTCGCCATCTCGCGCCAAGCCTCCTGGTTAGTGTGCGTGTCCATGTCAACTTCTCGCACCTTGGCGCACCGTAGCGCGCGTTTCAGCCTCTTAGCTGAGGCAATGTACCAGACGCCCCTATGTCGGTACCTGATCTCCTGGTCGCCCGTCTCCAGCGACGCCAAAAATTCGCACGTGTCCTCCTTGTCTGATGCGCTGTTGAGTTCCAACAGCGCCTCCCAGCCTGCTAACGCCAGCCTCTCCACAACGAGGTCCTCCAGTCCGACCTCGCGTAGGAAGTCCCTGCTGATGTACGGAGTCCCGTACATCTCAAGCCTCAGGAAGGCGGCATACTTGCTGGCGAAAACAGCTGGGGTTTCTTGGTCCTCGGCAGGCTGCATGGTGGCTGGGTCTCTCTGGTCAACGCTGATCAACACTCCTCAAACACTCCAAAAATCCAAACTCCTCCGAATGCCCTGAAATTTTCACCAAAGGGGCGCCTACTGCCCGCCTACAAAACCCTCTAAACACCACTCCAATCGGCGCACTCTAACCTAGTGCGATTTCAAAACCCTAGAACACTCCTCCACCGTACAAACCCTACTGGAATCGTGCTCAAATCTGGGGGAAAGGTTACCTGGGGGGAGTGCGGCCGTGTGGTCCTCAAATCTCTCTAAACTGATGCTGGGTTGAGCGCCGGACAGCGGGCGGAGGTGCGAAGGCGGGAGCTGCTTGCAACGGTCGAGTGTGAAAAAGTGCTAAAATTTTCTAAGTTCTGCCCTTATATACCCCCCTGACTGGCGCAGCTGTCCTGTGCACTGAAGTGCGCACGGACCTGCGCACTGCTGCTCGACTAAAAAAACTACAAGTCCTAAACTAACTAAAAGACACTAGAAAAACTAAAAGAAAGACATGTAAAAGTAGAACGAGTCGGGTTACCTCCCGACAAGTGCCTTTGTTTAACGTCGTTGGCTCGACTGTACCTCGTTACGTGCCCAAATGTGTGCCAGCGACCTCCCCCACCCTTGCTCCTGAGTGACCCTGCGCTTGTGCATGTGTTGTGGTCTTCTTGGTCCTGCGCAAAGGATCAAAAGGGTAGTCAGCATGGATAATAATATGCGAGAAGTCTGCAGTAACGAGGGTAGATGAAGAGGAAGAAGAAATGTGAGCAATAGTTTCCAGTTCTCCCTCTGGTGCATCTGGTGGTGCCTCTGCTATCTCTGGCTCTGCCAACTCAATGTCGCGCGCTGTACCATCCCAAGGTTCTCCGAGATACCGTTTGACTCTCTGCCCATTGACCTGAAAACGATGCCGGTGCTCGTTTTCTAACTCGATTGTTCCATAGGGGAAACCTTGGTGACTGTGTATGGTCCGGTCCATTTGCTGCACAGCTTTCCAGGCATGAGCTTCAGGCGCGATGAGAATAATAATACCTGGTCTCCTGGCTCAAAAGTGCGTCTGAGGATATGCTTGTCATGAAACGCCTTTGTGCGCTCCTTGTAATCGCGCAGTCCCTCATAGGCATCCAAGCGCAGCTCTTCTAATTCGCTAAGCTCAAATGCACGCTCCTTTCCGGCCTCGTCTAGGTTCAGGTTGCAAATGCGTAAGGCCCAGTATGCTTTGTGCTCTAACTCCACTAGCAGGTGGCATGCTTTTCCGTAGACCAACCGGAACGGTGAAGTCCCGATGGGTGTCTTATGCGCAGTGCGGTATGCCCACAGTGCGTCGTCCAGGCGCTGGCTCCAATCTTTGCGCGATGGTCTCACAGTCTTCTCCAGGATGCGCTTGATCTCTCTGTTGAAAACCTCGGCCTGTCCATTTGTCTGAGGATGATAAGCAGTGGACGTCTTGTGGCGCACTCCATAATGCTTGAAAACTTGCGCCACGATTCTGTTGCAAAAGTGCGTCCCCTGGTCGCTGATGATTGCCTTAGGCACCCCGTACCTGCAAAAGATGTTAGTTTTCAGAAACTCAGCGACCGTCTTACCACCATCCTTCCGTGTGGCCTTAGCTTCGACCCATTTGGAGACATAGTCCACTGCCACCAATATGTACTCGTATCCGGCAGATGGAGGAAATGGCCCCATGAAGTCAATTCCCCATATATCAAACACTTCATCCACTAGAATCGGCGTCTGCGGCATCTCATTGCGCGCTGATATGCCTCCAGTGCGCTGGCACCTGTCACAATTCCTGTAGTGATCATATGCATCTCTAAACAGGTGCGGCCAATAAAATCCGCAATCTAGGACCTTTCTGCTCGTGCGCTTGGGACCAAAGTGTCCTCCACATGCGTGCGCATGACAAAACATCAAAACAGAGTTAATTTCATGGTCAGGCACGCAGCGCCTCAATATCTGATCAGGTCCTATTCTGAACATATATGGATCATCCCAAAGGTAATGCTTGGACTCATGTTTCAATCTCATGCACTGGGTTTTATTAAAATGCGGAGGAAAAGTACCTGTGACCAGGTAATTCGCAATGTGCGCATACCATGGTACCTTACCTGTCAGCGCCATCAGATGCTCGTCAGGGAATGTCTCCGTGATCTGCCCTGGCTCCTCCTCTTTCACGATCCTGCTCAGGTGGTCAGCAACTGTATTCTCCGTGCCCTTCTTGTCTTTGATCTCCAAGTCAAATTCCTGAAGTAGGAGCACCCAGCGCATCAGGCGCGGCTTAGTCTCCTTCTTGGACATTAGGTAGCGGATGGCTGCGTGGTCTGTGTATATGATGACCCTGGCGCCTAGAACATATGCACGGAACTTCTCCAGCGCAAACACAATTGCCAGAAGCTCCTTCTCCGTGGTGGTGTAGTTCCTCTGCGCAGCGTCCAGTGTGCGCGACGCATAATAAATGGCGTGCGGTCTCTTGTCCACTCGCTGCCCCAGGACTGCTCCCACTGCATAATCGCTCGCGTCGCACATCAGTTCAAATGGCAGGTTCCAGTCTGGCGCGCGCATCACTGGCGCACTGGTCAGCACCTCCTTTAGCTTATCAAACGCGGCCCTGCACTCATCAGTAAAGTCGAAGCACACATCCTTTTGCAAGAGGTTAGACAGGGGTATACAAAGTTTAGAGAAGTCTTTTATAAAACGCCTGTAAAACCCGGCATGCCCTAAGAATGACTTCACATCGCGCACGTTCGTGGCATAAGGTAGATTAGAAATAAGATCTATCTTAGCTTTATCTACCTTGATCCCCTCCTCTGAGATGATATGTCCTAGTACTACACCATGTGATACCATGAAATGACATTTTTCATAATTAAGTACTATGTTCTTAGAAATGCAGCGCACTAAGACCTTATCTAGATGAGTTAGGCATGCATCGAAGGTACCTCCACATACAGTAAAATCATCCATGAACACTTCTATGCATATACCAATCATATCAGAAAAAAATGCTCATGACTAGACGTTGGAACGTACCTGGCGCGTTACACAACCCAAATGACATGCGCCGAAACGCAAACGTACCGAACGGGCAGGTGAACGTGGTCTTCTCTTGATCCTCCGCAGCTATGGGTATCTGATTGTACCCTGAATATCCGTCCAAGAAGCAAAAGTAGGGTTTCCCCGCTAATCTGTCCAGCATTTGGTCCACGAAGGGTAGCGGGAAATGGTCCTTGCGCGTGACTGCGTTAAGCTTCCTGTAGTCGATGCACATGCGCCATCCGGTCTGAATGCGCTTGGGAACTAGCTCGCCCTGCGCATTCTCCTCTACTGTGATTCCTCCCTTCTTTGGCACAACGTGCACTGGACTGACCCATTTGCTGTCCGAGATCGGGTAGATGACTCCTGCGTCAAGCAACTTCAAGATCTCCTTTTGTACTACCTCCATCATATTCGGATTTAATCTGCGCTGAGCCTCCCTGGATGGTTTGGCACCATCTTCCAACAGAATTCTATGCATGCATACGTCCGGGCTCACTCCGCGTAGGTCAGCAAGTGTCCATCCAATGGCGCGCTGGTTCTTGCGCAGCACCTGCTGTAAGCGCACTTCCTGCTCCTCTTCCAATCCTTTCTTTATGATCACTGGCAGGGTGTCCTCATTGCCTAAGAAAATGTATTTGAGGTGCTCTGGGAGTTGCTTCAGCTCAACCTTGGGTGCCTGTTCAATAGAGGGCAAGATTTTAGTGGTAGTGCAAATATGAACTATATCGTGTACCTGTTTCGATTCTGGTTCAGCACTACTCAGCTCGTCTTCTTGCTCCTCCAACTCTGTCTGTGCCAGTGGCTCTAGTGCTACCGTTGCGCTTGCGCATTGCGCATCTGTGACTAAATCATCTAAGCTGTCCATTGCGTGCACTGTGGCGTCCTCATGAGGATGCTGCATCCCCTTGAATATGTTGAAATGGATTTCTTCGCCATCCACCTCCATGGAGAGCGTGCCCCTCCATACATCTATCTTCGTACGCGCGGTCATCAGAAAAGGTCTGCCCAGTAGAATCTGCGCATTGCTGGCGCTCGATTCACCCTCCATTTCTAGTACATAGAAATCTGCTGGGAACACCAGCTCTCCTACTCGCACAAGAACATCCTCTATCATGCCTGCAAGTGCACGACCGATCCGCTAGCTGAATGGTGAGACCTGCAGGCTTTAGTGGTCCAAGGCGCAATGTCGCATATAGGGAATAGGGTAACAAATTGATGGATGCGCCTAAATCAATCATGCAATTGCTTACTGTGGTTTTACCTAAAGTGCATGGGATGGTGAACGTACCTGGGTCTCGGCACTTAGGTGGTACCTTATGTTGCACGATCGCTGAGGCCTGCGCATTTAGCATTACCTGTGCGCACTCGCCTTTCCTTCGCTTGTTTGTGCACAGCTCCTTCAAAAACTTGGCGTACCTAGGAATCTGCCGAACTGCTTCAATAAGGGGAATGTTGATTTCCACCTTACTGAATAACTCGTATAGCTCCTTATCCAGCGCTTCCTTCCTAGCCAAGGGTGCCCTTGTCTTTTAATTGTGTTATACCTAGCGCTTTGCCCTGCTGGCTTGTGGCTTGCACTTCTGGTTGCGCGTCTTGTTCAGGTTGCGTATTCTGCTCTGCTGGATCCTGGACTTGCGCAGCTGGTTGCGCGGGCGCCTTCGCGGTCTGCTCTGTTCCTATTGTGCGCCCAGTCCTCAGTGTCACTGCATTGACTCCTCCTTCGGGGTTCTGAATCACTTGCGAAGGCAGGTTGCCATCGCTCTTCTTTAGCTCATACACCGCGGTAGCGATCTGTGATAGCTGCTTTTCAATGGACTCGAACCTTTTGTCATACTTCTCGTCATTTTTGCGCACTGTGTCTGCTAGCTGCCCCACGATATCTTCCAAAGATCGCCTCGGTTGCTGGTTGTTATGCGCTGGTGCGTCAGTGCGGCGATGCGGTGGATTGTAGGGCGTAGCTTGTTGCGTCTGCTGTGGCGCGCGCTGATCCGTGGACTGCCTCTGGAAATTATTTTCCTCCTTCCATCTGAATCCATTTGCGGCCAGTCCAAAGCGCGGCTGATTCTATCTCTGTGGCCCTCTGTTATCCCATCCTCCAAGAGTATTGACATCTCCAGATTCTTCAAAAAGTGTGGGACATTCATCAGTCTTGGGCTCAGTGGACCTGCAGAATTCACAAACCTTTGGCGCAACTGGTTGTGCGCTTTGCGCACTCATCAACTTCTGCAGCATGGCCTTCATTTCCTTGATCTCAGCGCTTGTTTCTACCTGATGCATAGAACGAGCACGACTATTTTCAAGCGTTAGCTGATGTCTTACCTGCCCAGCAGAGTCTTCTATCAGCTGCCACGCGTCTTCTGGATACATGTTGCAAATGTCGCCTCCTGCGCATGCGTTCAATAACCTCAGCTCCATGGGCAGCAGTCCATTCAGGAAGTTCTCTATCAGCACATTCTGTGGCAGGCCATGATTGTAGCAGTTGGCCTCTAGCTCCCTGAAACGCTCGTAATACTCTGACAGTGACTCTCCTGCGCTCTGCCTTGGCGCGGTCAGTTCCCTCCTGAGTAGCGCGATCTTTGCTGCGGGATAGAATTTGTCCAGGAACTTTATCTGCAGCTGCTCCCATGTGTGAATTGATCCTACTGGTAAGTTCATCAACCAATGTCTGGCTGTATCACACAGTGAAACTGTCGCACATGTTTGACTGGATTTTCGTTGTTCATCCCGTGGAACTTGGGCATGTGATGAATGAGCGAGCTCCTTAGTTCAAAATGTCCATCTGGCGGAAGCACGATGCACCATGGCTGGTTAACAGTGAGTGGGGCTGACATCTCGCGCACTGTTCCGCGTCGCGCAGCTTGTCGCGCGGGTGGCGCATTATATACTTCAGCGGCCATCCTTGCTTCAACCTCGCGCTGCACTTCCTCTCTGAACAGGGTTGCGCGGTTATGAGCTCTTGCTTCCTCTGGGGTTCTGTCCCCTAAGTTGTCTCCAACGACACTGTTATCCTCCATGACCTGTTCTAAATCTCAAAGAAAATGAAATTAAAAGATAACTAATGCTGCTGCGTCTGTCAGTGCGCAACTAGAATCTGCGCAGCGCAACTGTTTCAAGGTTGCGCCGGCTAATGGTGATTGCGCGCTGTAGGAAACAACAACGAAAAAAAAAACAAAACAAACTGAAATAACTAGTTACTAAAAAGGAAAAATGTAAGCTAGCTAAAACTTAGCTATGTTGCTCCCCGGCAACGGCGCCAAAATTTGATCGCGCGTCGTTGTACGCGTCAAATTAATCCTTCCTCTTCCACTAGTACAGCGGTTAAGTAAGGGTTGATCTCCACAGGGAGCAAGCAGTTCAGTTTTAACCAGTGACCTACACTTACGAAAACTGGGGGTGTGAGTGATTGGGGTTGCGCAATGCGCGAGTAAAACAGTAGTAAACGCAGGAATTGCACTAGACGTGCTGGGGGTGTGAGTGATTGGGGTTGCGCAATGCGCGAGTAAACAGTAGTAAACGCAGGAATTGCACTAGACGTGCGCAGGCAGTAGAGACTAAGTACTATGACTATGAGAAGTATCGGCGCAGACAATCCTTTATGAGTGTATTCCTTATCATTGACTCTAAATGTCTATAGCTTGATTTTACTTAAGTTAGTGTCCGGTCAAGGCTTCCTAACATGTGCGCATGTTCCGATCAAAGTTCATGTGCTATTAATTCTTGAACTAGACTAAACAACTACGAATCCGATCAAGGTAGTAATTGTCTATCCTAGCGCGTTACTCCTAGTTGGCACCGTCAGGCTATTCAACTAGTTTAACATACAACAACAAGCAACAAGAGTAAGATTGCGGTTCAAGGCTTCCCCTACTCATGTAACAAGCTGCCAGCAATGTGCACAGAATTAATATAAGTAAGCAAGCTATGAATTAAGCGCAAGTCTCAAAGGAAATACTCATAGATTCATGCCCAACCGATACTAAGCGTTTAGCTAGACATGCTAGTGGTAAACATCATAGAAACAGTAAATAATAACTAAAGTGTCCAAGGAAAAAATAGCAAATAGTGCGTGCAGGTTGCAGTCTTGGCTGGCGCAGTCGGCTAGCGCAGATCCTCTCAGCAAGCTCGTGTGTTTTCCAGTTCTGCTGCGCAGTGCCTCCTTCGTGTACGAATTGTGAATATGTGATGATGATAATGCTCAAACCCTAGCCTTCTTCTCTTCTTTATATACTGCTCAGAGGCTCATCCTTGGCAACTTCCAAATCTGGTGGTGTCAGGATTTGGAAACACCACCATCTGCGCCTGCCGCACTGTATACTGCTTAGCGCGATCGGTTAGCGCACCGTGGTCGACTCTGCCAATTTCTTCTGTTTGCGCCGCTAGCTCCGCAGGTTGAGTGCTACGCGTCCTAAACGCTGCCTGTTAGCGCGTATCCGACTTAGGCCCTTGTTTTGCCCTGCAATACAAAAACACTGGAAACCAGTAATCTTGTACACAAAATAATGCAAACAAGCATAGGGTTATGATCTAAATAATGCGTATAAGTAGGCTCTATCACCTACACAAAAGAAGACGGCAAGGTATCAGTCTTAAACAAACTGATTTCATACCTGGGCGCGTCAGCAGGCGTGAAACTTCCAATTGCCCAAGAGCTGTCTGGACTAACTCCCTAAGCTCGTAGGATTCATCTGGTTAGAAGATAGATTTTTTCAGCACAATCTGGAGTCCATCATCTCCACAGGACGGGTTCACTTCACTCATAATGTCATCCACGACGTCAATAGCATTCATTGTGTTGTGCTCCGGTGGGTGCTCCTCGACTCGCATGGTCAACATTCCCGTATCGCAATCAATCGTCATCCTCGAGGTTTTCAAAAAGGGGCGTCCTAGCAGTATTGGTGGGTTGTAGGCCAAGTCTCCACCATCAATTTTCAAGACATAAAAAAGTCCGCTGGAAATATGAGCTCCCCTACCTGCACTACCCTCAGGTTGCTTACACGATATATCTGCCAACTGAATAGTTAGTCCAGGAGGTTTCAAAGGTCCAATACGCAAGCATGAGTAAATTGAATGTGGTAATATAATGATAGAAGTTCCCAAGTCCAGCGAACAATTATATATACAAATGCTACCAATTGTACAAGGAATGGAAAACACACCTAGGTGTCCGCAGTTTCTAGGCAATGATCTTTGAATAACAGCAGCTACATTGGCATTAAAGCTTACCTTTTCCAGCTGTGATGATCGACGACAGTTGGTGCACAATTCCTTGAGAAACTTGGCGTAGCGCATAATTTGTTTGATTACTTCCTACAGTGGGATGTTTATTTCAACTTTTTTTAACAAGTCTCATACTTCTTGATCCATCTCCTGCCTCTTAGGGGTCTTTACTTGCATAGGAAAAGGCAAAAGTGGGGGGGGGGGGGGGGGGGTCAGTATGGCGAATTTCAAATTTTGAAGCAAGCTTAACCGTGCCGGTAGTTGACGGCGAGCTGGGTGCATACTTTAATGAATCGGGTGCCTAGATAATGTTCTCTTCGGGCGCGGTTTCTCCTGTTTCCGTTTCCTTCGGTGCCTCTTCTACACCCCGGATCACCTTCCCCCGCCTTAGGGTCATTGCACTCACATTCCCCTTAGGGTTCTGAATTGTTTGCGAAGGTAGCTTGCCCTTGTCACTCTTCATTTAATAAACCATGGAGGCTATCTGCGACATTTGCTTTGTGAGCTTGGCCATGGTTCCATTAGTTTTGGCTTGGTTCCTTTGAATGGTGCTCTCCAAGTCTTTAAGCGACTCTTCCCATGACTTACCAGTGGTCGAGGCATTGAAGTTCTTCCTCGGGTACTGATTATTCTGATTGTTGTACTTCTCTTGTTGTTGAAACGGGGGCGGTAAGGCTGTTCTTGATTGTGATTTTAAGGCGGCCCTTGGTTCTGCTGAGATCCTCCCTTGTTTCTCCAAACTGAAACCATTTGCTGCCAGGCCAAACTGCATTTGCTACTGTGGCATGTTGTTGTTATTGAAATTCTTCGTGGAGTGTGGGGCACTCATCCAACTTGTGGCTCACAGCGCCACAGAACTCACAAACTTTCACCGTGCTGGCTTGGCTCACCGACATCCTTTGGATAGTCTCCTTCAACTCCTTGATCTCCTTCACCAGCTGGCTGTCATTTGCCTCCACTTGAGACACATTCCATGTTCTGTCATCCCTAAGACTCGTCTTCTCTCGGAACCTTGCACTCTCTGCAGTCTCGGTGATCAAATCACGAGAACCGGGTGTCAAATTGAGCACGGTGCCACCAGCTGCGGCATCCAATAGCATCCTCTCAAGAGGTCTCAATCCATCCAACAGATATTCTACCAACATCTTTTCCGGAACACCCAAATTGCAACAGCTTTGTTCTAATGAATTGAACCTCTCATTGTAGTCATACATCGACTCACACGATCCTTGTCTGATCATCGATAACTCTCTTCTGATCTGAATCGCTTTAGCAGGAGGGTAATATTTGTCGAGGAACTTCCTTTGCAATTGATCCCAAGTTCTTATACTACCTGAAGGCAAAGAAAGAAACCAAATTTTTGCTAGGTCAGTTAAACTCAAAGGAAATACTTTCAATTTGAACCTGTCTTCCGAAGCTGCCTATGGACTCAATGTTTGGCAGATTCCGATGAACTCTTGTAAATGCCACTGAAATTTGTAATGCCCCTGAGTTACTGATAGTGTACAAGCAGTTGCTATAGCAACTCCTTGTTCAGCCGGATTTGGTGCAACAAGAAACAAATCAGTGAATAGAGATTTGTTCACCCAGTTCGGCCAATCTTCCTACGTCTGGGTAGGACTATACTTCAGTTCTCAATCCACTAGTCTCCAAGGTACTTCTTACAACACAAAATCGACTCCAATACCATTTATGCTACCTGACCTCAACTCGAAACTTGCACAAAATCAGAACACCCTCTGATTTGTGTCTCACTCACGTTCACACTCGAGTTAGTTCAGAATAGCTACTCCTCTGATCACACAGACTCATCCTATTCTAATTAACACAATGTCTCAGTAGATTTGCTATAGCACACCCTTGTGCAACTAGCTTGTACAGGTTCTGTCCGCTTCGCTCCAAAGCCTTCCGCTGAGCCGCTTGAACTTTGTCGTGAGTGCTCCTCATAATGGGATGCTCCTCCTCACTCAGTGACTGCCTGTCACTAGTGAGAATAGGCCTTCTGCAGATTATCCGAGTTCCTCCACTCGACAACTCTCCTGCCGCCTTCCTTGATCAGCCAACAAGCAAGTCCTGCTCTGAATTAGGCTTCTCCGATCAAGCTTTGATCAGACTCTACTAGTTTTCGATCAGCCTCTGCACATGGTGGTGATCCAATTCTCCGCACAACTCTTCTAATCTTCGGTCTGCAATCTTAGGTGCTCGGATTCTCTCTCTGTGCTTGATTTTATGTTGGATGGATGGATTCTTTGCTGCTCTGCCCAGCCTCCTTTAAATAGGATCTCCATGCTCCATCAATATCAAATTTAGAAAGCCTTCCAAAAAGCTCTCCTAGATTCTTGTAAGTTTTTGAGATTTGATTTCCTAAAGCCAATTTTAGAAATTTTATCTTAACCTTGAGCTTGCTGAGTTGTTTGTTGCTACTGGAATTTCCTAAACCCATTAGAAACAATCCCAGATCTTCTCCTCTTTGTAAGAGATTTGATTTCCCAATCAAATCTTCAAGATGTGGCATGGAATCTTCACCGGAAATATTCTGAGAATATTTGGAAGCCTCCCGTTACACTGCTACTCCATAACTGGGCAGATTATTCTCGTGCCAAAACTGCTGCTCTGCGGCTACAGCACAACTGCTTGTACACTAAGCTTGTTCACTCTGGCTGATTTTGCACCAGCTGCTGTCTTCACACGGGTAGTTGTATCATCTTTCTTTCAATCTTCACGATACTCTACCGACCTATTGCGATGCTGGCAGCAACCCTCCGTACGTTCTTTGGGCTGCTCCAAGTTAATCGACATGTTATTGACTCTAGGAATCTTCTAAATTGCATTTAGAAAGCTTCCGTTGCTCTTCTCTTTAATTCGGGACAGCTTGTTCTTCACACGGAAATCTGCTATTTAGGATGTTATAGCTCTCTGCTACACAGGTTGTTGTGCACTCTGCTTCTTCACTCTGGTACGCTTTGCACCAGCTCTATCTTCACATGCTTGTTGTCTACACTTTGGGCACCTTGTAGAAGTTTGTCAATGATGTCACTCGTTGCGACCTCTCCCGGTAATCCTCCAAATGTAGGTAGATGGTGCACCACTACGGTCTTGATCTCAAAATTATCTTCATCCAGGTCAGTGTTGATGCGCCATGGCTGGTTCTTGAATGTGGGGGTCGAAAGCTCCTTCATGGTTGGCTCATGCCGAGCTGGCTGTCTATATTACTGCTGGAGTGGTGGTGGTTGTTGTCTATATTATTGCTGAATTGGGTATGGTCGACGTTGTGGCTGAGGTGGGGCATAATCATCGAAACTCTCCATCCGTTCACTCTATTATCCTATCCATTGAATGCCATCCTTTGACGAGCTGCTCTTTGCATTTGATTGAATATTCATTCAAACTCGTCATAGAATGGTGGTATGACTTGTGGGGGCACTTCCTCATTGATTTGGTCATATTCTAGGTTCTGGCGACCATCGCCATTGACGCTTCCTGCATTCGACATACAGAAAAAGGCCGCAAAATACAAATAATTGAAAACAAAATAGTAAATGACCTCAGATTGTCAAAAAACACGTTACGTCATGAACGATAGCTCGTGTTTTCTGACAGTAGGCTCCTTTCGCTTAGAAAAATATATTATAATAGCCGATCGGACACCGGCAGCAAAAATTACGCTATCATGCGCCGCTATCCTGCACAAAACAAGAAAAATTAAAGCTAGAACTCTAACTGAGCGTTACTCTCCCTGGCAACGGCGCCAAAAATTTGACGGCACGTCGTTGTGTGCGCCAAATTTATATTTATAATCTCCTACTAACTAGCAAGCAGTAAGCAGGGTCAAACCCACGAGAGAGCAATCAGTTATAAAGTTCCACTAATATTTATCATACTAAAAGGGGGTTGCAGGAAGAATGTTTGTTGTTGTCAAATTCAGAAAAGTAAGTTCAGGGATATGTATTGCAACTGGTAATCATCGATTGAAACATCCATCAATTAGTAAAACTACGGTTCTAGTCAAACAATCCTGCTAGGGTAATGTCGACTCCAGTATTCTACCTACTCTTAACAGCTAAGTTCTCGAATAGGTTTAACAATTACTCGATGAACAACACCAATTAGGTTATACGGCTAGCCTTAGCTAATAGGGAAGTCAATCTAGTATTACACAATAGATTTCAATTCAGTTTCACCGCTAGGTGATAGAGCCTAGTTATATGCGCTTTTTAGATCTCAACACTGTGCTTGTTTGCATTATTTTGTGTACAAGATTACTGGTTTTCGGTATTTTTGTATTTCAGGATAAAATAAGAGCATAAGTCAGATGTGCGCTAATGGACGTTTTTAGAGCGCAATGCACGACCTGCGGAGCTAGCAGCGCAAAAGAAGATAGCTGTTTCGGACTACAGTGCGCAAACCGACTCCGCGAAGCAAGTAGCGCAATCAGTGTGCGCAGAATGGCAGAGTTTCTAAATATTGATCTCCTTGATTTGGGAAGTTGCTAAAAGTCTCTCGGGCCAAATCTAAGCATTCCTTGGGCTTCAAGACCACTATATAAGAGGAGGAATCTAGAGTTAGAGAAGGAGGGAGAGCAAATAGAGAGAAGGACACTTAGCAGCAAAACACACGAGCTACTTCAGCCAGAATCTACGCGAACCACCTGGGCCAGCCGAGAATAGCAACGCGCAATTGCGCCAACCTGCTACGTTTTCTCTTGCTGCCTTAGTTTTATTTATTATTGCTATGATGTTTGTTTTTAGCATGTCTAGCTAAACACTTTGTATCGGTTGGGCATGATTCTATGAAGTATTTCCTTTGAGACTTGTGCTTAATGCTTGGTACATCTACTTATATTAATTCTATGCATATGGCAGATAATTAGTTGTGTGAATAAGGGAAGCCTTGAACCGCAATCTTATTCTAATTGCTAGTTATTGAATGTTAAACTAGTTGATAGCTTGACGGTGACAACTAGGAGTAACACACTAGGATAATCAGCTGCTATTGTGATAGGATTCGTGGCTGCTTAAACTGGTTTCAGGAATTAATAGCTCATGGACTTTGATCGGAACATACGCGCACGTTAGGAAGCCTTGATCAGACACTAACTTAAGTAGAACTGCACTATTGATGTTTAGAGTCGATGATAAGGGATACATTCATAGAGGATTGTCTGTACCGATACTCTTCATAGTCATAGTACTTAAAATCTACTGCCTGCGCACGTATTGTGCAACTCTGCTTTCACTACTGTTCATTCGCGCACCTGCGCAACCCAATCACTCACAACCCCAATTTCGTAAGTTGTAGGTTGCTAGCTAAGACGAGTCTGCACGCTCCTTGTGGGATCGACCCTGACTTAGCCGCTATACTAAGTGGAGAAGGAAGGATTAATTTGACGCGTCAATGACGCGCGGTCAAATTTTGGCGCCGTTGCCGGGGAGCAACACAGATAAGTCTTAACTAGTTCAAGTTTTCTTTTACAGTAGCTAGTTATTTCTTTTTATTTTCGTTGATGTTTCTGCCAGTACGCAATCAACATCCGCCTGCGCAACCTTGAAACAGTTGCGCTGCGCAGATCATAGTTGCGCATAGACAGGGGCAACAACCTAGTTTCTTTTAATTCCGTTTGCTTGAAGACTAGAACAGGACATGGAGAATAACAGTGTCATCGGCGATAACTTAGGGGACAGAACTCCAGAGGGACCTAACAATGCGAGGGCAGATAACCGCGCAGCTCGGTTCAGAGAGGAAGTGCAGCACGAAGTTGAAGCTAGGATGGCCGCTGAAGTATATAATGCGCAACCCGCGCAACAAATCGTGCAACAGTGCGCGAGATGTCGGCTCCAATCACAGTCAACCAACTGTGGTGCATAGTGTTTCCACCCGATGGGCATTTTGAACTACGGAGCTCATTCATCCATCATATGCCTAAGTTCCATGGGATGAACAATGAGAACCCAGTCAAGCATGTGCGCGAATTCCTAGTAATCTGCGAGAACATGAAGACCGACGGGGAGAGTGAAGAAGCGCTGAAGCTGAAGGCGTTCCCTTTTTCATTGTGTGATACAGCCAGGCATTGGCTGATGAGCTTACCAGCAGGATCTATTCGCACATGGGAGCAGCTCCAGAAGAAGTTCTTGGATAAGTTCTACCCCGCAGCAAAGATTGCGCTACTCAGGAGGGAATTAGCCGCACCTAGACAGGGCGTGGGAGAGTCACTATCAGAGTACTATGAGCGTTTCAGGGAGTTGGAAGCCAACTGCTATAATCATGGCCTGCCCCAACATGTGCTGATAGAGAATTTCCTGAACGGGCTATAACCAATGGAACTTAGACTGCTGAACCCATGCGCAGGTGGTGATATATGCAACATGTACCCGGAGGATGTATGGCAGATGATCGAGGACTCTGCTGGACAGGTAAGGCACCAATTGACGCTCGAGCATAGTCGTGCGCACGCTGTGCACCAGGTGGATTCTAGCGCTGAAATTAAGGAAATGAAAGCCATGCTGCAGAAACTGATGAGTGCGCAAGGCGCGCAACTAGTTGCGCCGAAGGTATGCGAGTTCTGTACGTCCACTGAGCACAAAACCGACGCATGTCCCACACTTTTCGACGAATCAGGAGATGTCAATGCTCTAAGAGGGTGGGACAATAGAGAGCCGCAGAGGCAGAATCAACCGCGCTTTGGACTGGCCGCAAATGGATTCAGATGGAGGGAGGACAGCAATCCCCAAAGGCAGCCAGCGGAATATCGTCCACCTCAGCAGGCGCAGCAAGCATACAACCCACGGCACCGCCGCAATGACTCACCAGCACAGAATAACCAGCAACCGCGGCGCTCCTTAGAAGACATAGTGGGTCAGTTGGCAGACACCGTGCGCAAGAACGATGAAAAATATGACAAGAGGTTCGAGTCAATTGAGAAGCAGTCGTCGCAGATTGCTACCACGGTCTATGAGCTGAAAAAGAGCGATGGCAACCTGCCTTCACAAGTGATCTAAAACCCTAAGGGAGGAGTTAACGCCGTAACACTGAGGACTGGACGCACAGTTGGGACAGCTCCGACCGCAAAGGAGCCCGCGCAGCCAGTTGCGCAACCTCCAGAGCCAGAACAGCCGGATGCGCAACCAGCCGCGCCCGCTACAAACCAATAGGGGGTGGCGCCAGGTATGACACAATCAGGAGAAAAGAGTACCAGTCATACTAACGCACCTGCACCTTTTCCTGTGCAGGCACCTTTAGCAAGAAAGGAGGCACTGGACAAGGAGTTATACGAATTATTCAGTCAGGTGGAAATAAACATCCCCCTGATTGTTTAACTGATAGAGCCTTGAAGGAGCTGTGCACAAACAAGAGGAGGAAAGGCGAGTGCGCACAAGTAATGCTTAACTGATAGAGCCTATTTATACGCACTATTTAGATCTTAACACTGTGCTTGTTTGCATTATTTTGTGTACAAGATTACTGGTTTCCGGTGTTTTTGTATTCCAGGACAAAACAAGGGCCTAATTCGGATACACGCTAATAGGCGCGTTTAAGGAGCGCAACACACAGCCTGCAGAGCTAGCAGCGCAAACAGGATAGGAGGTGGCAGATTCAGACTGCGGTTCCCAAACCAACTGGGCGAACCAACGTGCGCAGTGAGCCATGCGCAGGATAGCGGTATTTCCAAATCTTGAACACCATATCCCTACAAAATCTCCTAGGATTTGGAAGTTGCCAAGATTGTCACGGGCCAAATCTGAGCATTCCTCGGGCCTCACAAGCAGTATATAAAGAGAGGAAGGCTAGGGTTTGAGGGAGACACGAGAGAGAGCCAGAACTGAAAAACACACGAGCCGCCGCCGAGGACCTGCGCCAACCGACTGCGCGAACCGAGACACAGCAACCTGCAGGCACCTGTTTGTTACTGTTTCCTTGGACACTTTAGCTTTTATTTACTATTTCTATGATGTTTACCACTAGCATGTCTAGCTAAACACTTGAGACAGTTGCGCTGTGCAGATTATAGTTGCGCACTGACAGACGCGACAGCTTAGTTATTTTTTAATTTCGTTTTCTTTGAGATTTAGAACAGGTCATGGAGGATAACAGTGTCATTGGAGATAACTTAGGGGAGCGAACACCGGAGGGACCTAACAATGCAGGAGCAGATAACCGCACAGTTCGACTCAGAGAAGAAGTGCAGCGCGAAGTTGACGCTCGAGAGGCTGCTGAAGCGAGGTATAATGCGCCATCCGCGCGACAGGTCGAGCGACGCAGAACAGTGTGCGAGATGTCAGCTCCAATCACGGTTAACCAGCCATGGTGCATAATGCTTCCACCAGACGTTCATTTTGAGCTAAGGAGCTCGCTCATTCATCACATGCCCAAGTTTCACGGGATGAACAACGAGAACCAAGTCAAGTATGTGTGAGAATTCCTAGTTATCTGCGAGAACATGAAGGCCGAAGGGGAGAGCGACGAAGCGCTGAAGATGAAGGCGTTCCCTTTTTCATTGTGTGATGCGGCCAGGCATTGGCTGATGAGCTTACCAGCAGGATCTAGTCCCACATGGGAGCAGCTCTAGAAGAAGTTCTTGGACAAATTCTATCCTGCAGCCAAGATCGCGCTACTCAGGAGGGAGTTGGCCGCACCTAGGCAGGGCGCAGGAGAATCACTATCGGAGTATTATGAGCGTTTCAGGGAGCTGGAGGCTAACTGCTACAATCACGGCCTGCCCCAGAATGTACTGATAGAGAATTTCCTGAACGGATTGCTACCAATGGAGCTGAGATTATTGAATGCATGCGCAGGCGACGACATTTGCAACATGTACCCAGAGGACGCGTGGCAGCTGATAGAAGACTCTGCCGGACAGGTAAGACATCAGCTAACACTTGAGAATAGTCTTGCTCATTCTGTGCATCAGGTGGAAACAAGCGCTGAGATAAAGAAGATGAAGGCCATGCTGCAGAAGTTGATGAATGCACAAGGGGCGCAACCAGCTGCGCCAAAGGCATGCGAATTCTGCACGTCCACCGAGCATAAAACTGATGCATGTCCCGCACTTTTCGAGGAGTCAGGAGAGGCGAATGCTCTAGGAGGATGGGATAATAGAGGGCCGCAAAGGCAGAACCAGCCGCGTTTTGGACTAGCCGCAAATGGATTCAGATGGAGGGAGGACAGCAATCCCCAAAGGCAGCCAGTGGAATATCGTGCACCACAGCAGATGCAACAAGCTGCGCCCTACAATCCACCGCGCCAGCGCAAAATAACCAGCAGCCGCGGCGATCCTTAGAAGATATCGTGTGCCAGCTAGCAGACACAGTGCGCAAGAATGATGAGAAGTATGACAAGAGGTTCGAGTCCATTAAAAAGCAGCTGTCACAGATAGCTACCACGGTGTATGAGCTGAAAAAGAGCGATGGCAACCTGCCTTCGCAAGTGATTCAGAATCCCAAGGGAGGAGTCAACGCAGTGACACTGAGGACTGGGCGCACGGTAGGAACAGAGCAGACCGCACAGGCGTCCGCACAACCAGTTGCGCAAGCTCCAGAGCCTGCACAGCCGGATGCGCAACCAGCAGCGCAAGCTGCAGAGCCTGCTCCAGAGCCTCCAGAACCGTTTTGGGAACATAGGAACCGTAGATAAAGCTGTACAAAAAGAAAAAACACCAGCAGATGATATGCGCTAAAGAAACCAGCATGCGCACAACTCCGTACCAGCGTGCGCAAGTTCATAAGAAAGCTCGAATTCCCAGGAAGTGCGTGAAAGAATCGCGCACCGGAAGAAACTTGCACAATTAACCATATACCCGTACTCGAAGTAAAGACCGACAACCCGGAGCCTATGAAGAGCTATCTCCCAGCCATCCGAAATAATTTCCATCCCAGCTGAGAGGTAACAAATTTCGGAAGTGTTATATTAAAACTGTTGAAGGCATGTGCGCGCAGGTGACAGAGCAACGCAGGGTGAACGGTTGTGCAGATCACGCCTGAGTGCAAGACTGTGCGCTAGACTCCAGAGAGGTAATTGTATCCGTGTTTGAGTACTTGTTCGGGACAAACAAGGGCAAGTGTGGGGCGTTTGATAGAGCCTATTTATACGCACTATTTAGATCTTAACACTGTGCTTGTTTGCATTATTTTGTGTACAAGATTACTGGTTTTTGGTGTTTTTGTATTCCAGGACAAAACAAGGGCCTAAGTCCGATACACGCTAATAGGCGTGTTTAAGGAGCGCAACACACAGCCTGCATTTAATCAGCTACTACGTGACAGGATTCGTAGCTGCTTAGACTAGTTTTAAGAATTAATAGCTCATGGACTTTGATCGGAACATGCGCACATGTTAGGAAGCCTTGATCGGACACTAACTTCAGTAAAATCGAACTATAGACGTTTAGAGTCGATGATAAGGAATACATTCATAGAGGATTGTCTTTACCGATACTTTTCATAGTCATAGTACTTAATCTCTACTGTCTGCGCACGTCTAGTGCAAAATCTGCTTTCACTATTGTTCATTCGCGCACCTGTGCAACCCAATCACTCACAACCCAATTCTCGTAAGTTGTAGGTTACTAGCTGAACGAGTCTGCACGCTCCTTGTGGGATCGACCCTGACTTAGCCGCTATACTAAGTGGAGAAGGAAGGATTAATTTGACACGTACAACGACGCGCGGTCATTAACGCACATGCATCAGCAATTGTGCAACACAAGGTACCACCTAAATGCCGGGATCCAGGTACGTTCACCATACCGTGCACCTTAGGTAAGACCACGATAAGCAACTGCATGATTGATCTCGGTGCATCTATAAATGTGCTTCCTTACTCCTTGTATGTGTCATTGCACCTTGGTCCACTAAAGCCTACAGGTCTCACCATGCAATTAGCAGATCGGTCGTGCAAACAACCAACGGGCATGATAGAGGACGTTCTTGTCCGAGTAGGAGAGCTGGTGTTTCCAGTAGATTTCTACATCTTGGAAATGGACGGTGAGCCGAGCAAGGGAAGCGCGCAAATCCTACTGGGCAGACCATTTCTAATGACAGCGCGCACAAAGATAGACGTATGGAAAGGCACGCTCTCAATGGAGGTAGATGGCGAGGAGATTCACTTTAACATTTTCAAGGGGATGCAGCACCCTCATGAGGACGCCCCAGTGCACGCATTAGACAGTATGGACGACTTGGTTGCGCATGCGCAGTGTGCGTGCGCAACAGGGGAGCCTGCGCCACTGGCACAGACAGAGTTGGAGGAACCAGATTGAAATTCGCAGTGTCTCAGTTCGATAGATTCGTGAACAAGCAGTTGCTGCAGCACACTCTTGTTCACTCGGAAAATGTCTCAGCAAACAATGAACAAGACCGAAGTTTGTTCACCCAGTTCGGCCAATTGCCTACGTCTGGGGAGCACTATTCTCCAGTCCTCAACCACTCAAAACAAAGGTCTCCAAGTACACTCGATTACAACTCACGCAACCTATGCTACTCAACCTTGTGTGGATCACTCAACACAATCAGAACAAGCTCTGACTTGTGTCTGCACACCCTCTACAATATGTCAATCTAGAATAGCTACAGACTTCTCAAGACTCAGCCTATTCTAAACTACACTCACTCAGCAGGGTTGCTATAGCAACTGCTGTAACACACAGCTGAAGCACAATTTGTCTGCGTCGCTCCAAACCCTTCTGCTGAGCCGTTCGAACGATTCCACGAGCATTGCACACTCTGGAATACTCCCCTTCACTCATTGACCACCTGCCACTAGTGAGAACCACCGCTTAGACACTCGACCGAGTCACACACTCGTCAGTTCTTCCGCGGCTGCCCTTGATCAACCAACAAGCACCACTGCTCTGAATTGGCTTCCAGATGAAGCTCGAATCAGACTCTGCAAGTCCTGATTCCCTTCTGCTTCTATCACCACAGCTCTGCGCTCACGCTCTGCTCTCGGGTGATGATCGAAGAATTCGTCCGTCACACACCAAAATTGCTCTCTCTGAATTCTGTGTATGCACTCGTGTATCCCTCAGCTTCGATCAGCCGTTCTGCTCTAAACCCGTTCTTCTTAAATAGCAGCACTAGCTTTAAGCAATGTCCAGGTTTAGGCAATGTCCCAAGAAGAACAATTATCTCCTAAAATCTAGGAGATTAGATTTGATATTTGTCTACAATGCAAATCTCCTTCTCTGACTAGTAAACCTTACTGGAAAATACTCCACAGCTTTTTTTAGAAAAACTTCAGATGCTCTCCGTAGAATTTCCAGCCCTTCAAGGCAAGCTCAGGAAGCTGCTGCTTCTCGGACAGATGAAACAGCCAGTTGAACAAGCTCCTGCTATAGCATCCCTGCTGCAGCTGCTGCTAGTTCACTTCTGCTGGCCTGCTTGTTTACTTGTGCTGTAGCAACTCCTTGTTCACTTGTGCTGGTTTTGTCAAACACTGCCATACTACATTATCAATCTCCCCCTTGGCATTTTGACAAAACCTTAGAGAATTTGTTTCCAGAATAAGATTTCTTAACCTCTCCTTCTTCTCCTTATCGTCTCCTCCCCCTTTTTGGAACAAATGACAAGGAGGCGGTCTCCAAGCCGTTCTATGGAGGTAAAACACAGAGCCCTAGAGAGGCTCGCAGGTCTTCGAACCGGGCTGCATCCAGAGCTTTTGTGAAAATATCAGCAAGTTGTTTGGCAGACACCACATGCTGTAGCGCAATGATATTCTTTTCAACTAGATCACGGATGAAGTGATGACGAATGTCAATGTGCTTGGTTCTGCTGTGCTGAACCGGATTCTTAAATATGCTGATGGCACTCATATTGTCGCAGTAGAGGGTCATTTCATCTTGAGGAATCCCATACTCACTCAGCATTTGCTTCATCCACAACATTTATGCACAGCAGCTCCCAGCAGCAATGTATTTAGCCTCGGCAGTGGATAGAGAAATGCTGTTCTGTTTCCTCCTGAACCAAGAGACCAGGTTATTCTGTTCCCGAAGTGCTCTTCCTGTCCTCTGAGCATCCTGCCCAGTCTGCGTCACTGTATCCTACCAGATTAGCATTTGTGTCCTTAGTATACCATAAGCCATAGTCCACAGTTCCTCCAACATACCGAATGATGCGCTTGACCAACTGCAGGTGGCTATCTTTGGGACAAGCTTGAAATCTGGCATAGACTCCTACTGCAAATGAAATGTCAGGGCGGCTGGCAGACAGGTATAGCAAGCTCCCAATCATACTTCTGTAGGTAGTCTGACTCACTTCCATACCGTGCTCATCTTTAATGGCTTTAACATGAGTGGCAGCAGGAGTTCGTTTGTGACTGGCCTTATCTAGCTGGAATTTCTGCACAAGGTTCTTGCTGTATTTGCTTTGAGCAATAAAGATGCCATCTTCTTTCTGAGTAATCTCCAGACCAAGGAAGTATGACAGTTCTCCTACCATGCTCATTTGAAATTCTTGCTGCATGTGATTCACAAACTGCTTCACCAGATGCTGAGACTTTGATCCAAAGACTATATCATCCACATATATTTGAGCAATGATCACATCTGACTGAGTTCTTTTGACAAATAGAGTTTTGTCAGCTCCCACTCGTTTGTAGCCATGTTTTTCTAAGAACACTGTCAACCTCTCATACCATGCCCGAGGAGCCTGTTTCAGTCCGTATAAGGCTTTCTTCAATTTATATACATGCTCTGGGTGATGAGGATCTTCAAAACCTTTTGGCTGAGAGACATAGACTTCTTCAGAGAGGTCTCCATTCAGGAACGCACTTTTAAAATCCATTTGAAATAGTTTGAACCCCATGAAACAAGACATTGCTAAAAGAAGTCTGATGGCCTCCAGGCGAGCCACTGGAGAAAATGTTTCTTCAAAGTCTAGACCCTCAATCTGAGAATATCCCTGGGCAACCAGTCTGGCTTTATTTCTTGTAATGTTGCCTTTTTCATCAGTTTTGTTTTTGAACACCCACTTTGTGCCTATAATATTTACTCCATTTGGTCTGTCTACCAGATCCCAAACATCATGTCTTTCAAACTCTGCCAATTCTTCCTTCATCGCCAATATCCAGAATTCATCACTTATGGCTTCCTTGAAATTCTTGGGTTCAATGCTGGACATAAAACATGTATTAAGATAAGCATGGCTTCTGGTTCTTCTTCTTTCTGACGGGTCTCCAATAACATTTGTCAACGGATGATTCTTCTGAATCTTCTTCGGAGGCTGCCTTGAGGGAGGATTAGAAATCTCAGAGTTCACATCTTCAGACAAGCTTTCTAATTGCACATCTGGATTTTCTGCTTCAGCACTTGTTGTAGCATCTTCTGGAGCAACAGCTCGTTCACTTCTGTTCTGTCTGACAGACACCTCCTCAAGATCAGAGTCTTCATCATCAGTGACAGTATCAGGGGGAGGGATTTCTTCAGCATCGTTGACAACAATATTTATGGATTCCATTACTGTATGTGTCCGCTGGTTGTAGACTCGATAAGCTCTGCTGTTTGTTGAGTAGCCCAGAAACAGACCAGGATCACTTTTTAGGTCCAGTTTCTGCCTATACTCCTGATCTCTTAGAATAAAACAGTGACTTCCAAAGACATGAAAGTATTTAACTGTGGGCTTCTTCTGATTCCAGAGCTCATAGCAGGTCTGGTTGGTTCCTCTCCGTAAGATGACTCTATTGATGATGTAACATGCGGTATTCATGGCCTCTGCCCAGAATTTCAGGGGAACTCTCTTAGCATGGATCATGACTCTGGCCATTTCTTGGATTGTTCGATTCTTTCGTTCCACTACACCATTCTGCTGAGGGGTAATGGGAGAGGAGTACTGATGTGAGATACCCCTTTGTCGACAGAAATCATCCATATCTTTGTTTTCAAATTCCCTGCCATGATCACTGCGAATCCTGCTGATTCTGAGGTTTTTCTCTTGCTCTAGACGAGACACCAGTGACACAATGACTCTCACGGTGTTTGATTTTTCTCTGATAAAATCTATCCAGGTGAATCTGGAGTAGTCATCAACACAGACAAATGCATACCTTTTCCTGCCCAGACTCTCGACTTCCATTGGTCCCATCAGATCCATGTGAAGCAACTATAGAGGCCTGGTGGTACCAATATCTTTGACTCTTGGATGCGAAGCCTTCTTTTGTTTCCCAATCTGACAGTCACCACAGATAGATGCTGTCTCCCCTTTTAGCAGCGGAATTCCTCTGACTAGACCTTCTGTAGCAATTCTCTTCAGAGTTCTCAGGTTAACATGCCCCATCCTTCTGTGCCATAGAGTCATTTCCTTGGCCTTTGTCAGCATACATTTCTGAATCGGTGAGTTTGAACTCACATTGAGAAGATAACAGTTGCTCTTTGATCTGGCTCCTTCCATTATACATTTTCCAGATTTGTCGAGGACTTTGCATGAGTCTTTCGTAAATTTTACCTGTTTAGTCCCATCACACAGCTGACTAGTGCTTATGAGATTTGCCTTTAGCCCTTCCACTAGAAGAACATTGCTCAGGCTCGGCATTCCTTCAACTGCCAAAGTTCCTCTTCCCAGAACTCTTCCTTTTAGGCCGTTCCCAAACTTCACACGTTGTTCCAAACAGGGTGTAATGTTTTTCAAGAAGGATCTTTCTCCTGTCATATGTCCTGAACAACCACTGTCAAAGTACCAGCTTATCTTGTCCGAGATGCTAGCTGTGCTGACTAAAGCGAGGAGCTGAGTCTGCGCATGATTCTGTCTGACAGATTTCCTGGCTGAAGCTACTCCGGCATGAGCTGAGAAACAGTTTCTTTTTATGTGACCTTTGCGACCGCATCTGTAACATTTTTTATACTTTGAAGCTCTCTTGTTACGGTGATACAGAGGTTGCTGTAGCAAGTTCTGGTTCAATCTTCCTTGTGTTTTTCTGCCTCTTCTGACAGACCTGTATCTGGCCAAGTTACATTCATCTTCACTCAGCTCTTTCTCGTCTTCACTTCCACTGGCAGAGAGAGCCCTTTTTTTCATCGGTTTGCTAGTGCAGTTGATTTGTCGATGACCATAGCCTGCACAGTTCCAGCATTGGACTCCCTTCTTCATTTCTTTCTTTTCGTCTTCATTCTGAGCCGGTTCCTTCCCTTGTCTGCTACTTTCACGGCCCCTTCTGAATTGTTTTTGCGAGGGAGAGCTTTTCCCGGTTCTGGATTCCATGTTCTTCAGAAGCTTTCCAAGGTTCTTAACAAGCATACTCAGCTGATCTTCTGGAACTGGCTTCTTGGATTCTGCTTCAGCTTTTAGACCAACATCCTTGTCCTTAACAGTGATGTTTTCTTTAACCAGCTTCATCTCAAATTGTTTGAGAGACCCCATCAACTCTTCAAACCTCATAAATCTGACATTTTGAGCTTCTTCAATGGCTGTCACCTTCATGTCAAATCTTGTGGGCAGCGATCTGAGAACCTTTCTGATCAGCTTTTCTTCAGGGATAGGTTCACCAAGAGCATGGGCTTCATTTGCAAGATCACAGAGTTTAGCATTAAACTCAGTGACAGTCTCCTCTTCCAGCATTCTCAGATTCTCAAACTGTGTAGCAATGATCTGGAGTCTTGACAGCTTCACTCTATCAGTTCCTTCATGTGCAGTTTGCAGAATTTCCCACGCTTGTTTGGCCATGTCGCAGTTTGATATCAACCTGAAGTTGTTAGCATCAACTGCAGCAAAAATCGCATTCAGAGCCTTTGAATTACCAGTTGCTGCAGCTCCTTCTTCAGCAGTCCATTGTTCTTCAGGTTTTATCCGTGTGACTCCTTGTTCATCCATGGTGATTGGGGGAGACCGCTGGACCACTATTGCTCTCCAGGTCTTCTCATCAATGGCCTTGAGAAAGGCTTTCATCCTAGCCTTCCAATATCCATAGTTGCTTTCTTTCAACAATGGGGGTCTGCTTGTACTCTGTTCTTCCTTCATTGTCGTGGCTTCTTTAGAGACACTATAGGATCTTTTTACTCTGTGTGTTGAGCTCCGGCTCTGATACCAATTGAAATTCGCAGTGTCTCAGTTCGATAGATTCGTGAACAAACAGTTGCTGCAGCACACTCTTGTTCACTCGGAAAATGTCTCAGCAAACAATGAATAAGACAGAAGTTTGTTCGGCCAATTCCCTACGTCTGGGGAGGACTATTCTCCAGTCCTCAATCCACTCAAAACAAAGGTCTCCAAGTACACTCGGTTACAACTCACGCAACCTTTGCTACTCAACCTTGTGTGGATCACTCAACACAATCAGAACAAGCTCTAGCTTGTGTCTGCACACCCTCTACAATATGTCAATCTAGAATAGCTACAGACTTCTCAAGACTCAGCCTATTCTAAACTACACTCACTCAGCAGGGTTGCTGTAGCAACTGCTGTAACCCACAGCTGAAGCACAATTTGTCCGCGTCGCTCCAAAGCCTTCTGCCGAGCCGTTCGAACGATTCCACGAGCGCTGCACACTCTGGAATACTCCCCCTCACTCAGTGACCACCTGCCACTAGCGAGAACCACCGCTTAGACACTCGACCGAGTCACACACTCGTCAGTTCTTCCGCGGCTGCCCTTGAGCAACCAACAAGCACCACTGCTCTGAATTGGCTTCCAGATCAAGCTCGAATCAGACTCTACAAGTCCTGATTCCCTTCTGCTTCTATCACCATAGCTCTGCGCTCACGCTCTGCTCTCGGGTGATGATCGAAGAATTCGTCCGTCACACACCAAAATTGCTCTCTCTGAATTCTGTGTATGCACTCGTGTATCCCTCAGCTTCGATCAGCCGTTCTGCTCTAAACCCGTTCTTCTTAAATAGCAGCACCAGCTTTAAGCAATGTCCAGGTGTAGGCAATGTCCCAAGAAGAACAATTATCTCCTAAAATCTAAGAGATTAGATTTGATATTTGTCTACAATGCAATTCTCCTTCTCTGACTAGTAAACCTTACTAGAAAATACTCCACAGCTTTTTTTAGAAAAACTTCAGATGCTCTCCGTAGAATTTCCAGCCCTTCAACGCAAGCTCAGGAAGCTGCTGCTTCTCGGACAGATGAAATAGCCAGTTGAACAAGCTCCTGCTATAGCATCCCTGCTGCAGCTGCTGCTAGTTCACTTCTGCTGGCTTGCTTGTTTACTTGTGCTGTAGCAACTCCTTGTTCACTTGTGCTGGTTTTGTCAAACACTGCCATACTACATTATCACAGATGATAAGCTGAGCAGCATAGAACCAGTGTCCAGACAGGTATGGGATCTGGTTAATGTTTGCGCTACTAATAAAATCCTTCCTTCTATTGAACAGGCACCCAAAGTTGAGCTGAAGCAATTGCCCGAGCACTTAAAGTACATCTTCCTGGGCAATGAGGACACCCTGCCTGTCATTATAAAGAAAGGATTAGAGGAGGAGCAGGAGGCGCGACTACAGGAGGTGTTGTGCAAGAACCAGCGCGCCATAGGATGGACATTGGCTGACCTGCGCGGAGTAAGCCCTGATGTGTGCATGCACAGAATTCTGCTAGAAAATGATGCCAAACCATCCAGGGAACCTCAGCGCAGACTGAATCCGATTATGATGGAGGTAGTACAGAAGGAGATCCAGAAGCTGCTTGACGCAGGTGTAATATACCCGATTTCAGATAGCAAGTGGGTGAGTCCAGTGCACGTTGTGCCAAAGAAAGGAGGCATCACAGTAGAGGAGAATGCGCAGGGTGAGCTAGTTCCCAAGCGCATACAGACTGGATGGCGCATGTGCATTGACTACAGGAAATTAAACGCAGTCAAGCGCAAGGATCATTTCCCGCTACCATTCATGGACCAGATGCTCGACCGGTTGGCGGGAAAGCCACACTTTTGCTTCTTGGACGGTTACTCAGGGTACAATCAGATCCCTATTGCTGCGAAGGATCAGGAGAAGACAACCTTTACCTTCCCATTATGTACCTTTGCGTTCCGGCGCATGTCGTTTGGGTTGTGTAATTGCGCCAGGTACGTTCCAACGCTTAGTCATGAGCGTTTTCTCTGATATGATTGGTTTATGTATCGAGGTATTCATGGATGACTTCACTGTGCATGGTGAGACGTTTGATGCATGTTTGGATAATCTTGATAATGTCTTAGCGCGCTGCATCACCAAGAAACTAGTTCTCAATTATGAAAAATGTGACTTTATGGTGTCACATGGAGTAGTACTAGGACATATCGTCTCGCAGGAAGGAATTAAGGTCGATAAAGCAAAAATTGATCTTATCTCAAATCTGCCTTATTCCACTAATGTGCGCGACGTTAAGTTGTTTCTTGGGCATGCAGGGTTCTATAGGCGCTTTATTAAAGATTTTTCTAAAATATGTATCCCATTGTCTAACCTCCTTCAAAAGGATGTGTGCTTTGAGTTCACTGATGAGTGCAGGAATGCTTTTGATAAGTTAAAGGATGCGCTGACCAGTGCGCCAGTGATGCGCGCACCAGACTGGAACCTACCATTTGAGCTGATGTGCGATGCCAGTGACTACGCTGTAGGCGCAGTACTTGGCCAGCGCGTGGATAAGAGGCCGCATGCTATCTATTATGCGTCGCGCACATTGGACACTGAGCTGAGGAACTACACCACGACCGAGAAGGAACTTCTGGCAATCGTATTTGCGCTGGAAAAGTTCCGCGCATATGTTCTGGGCGCTAAAGTCACTGTCTACACTGACCACGCTGCTATCCGCTACCTGATGTCCAAAGCGCACGAGCAGGAAAATCCTAGATTGCGGTTTTTATTGGCCGCACTTATTTCGTGTCTCATATAACCACTGCAGGGCTTGTGACAGGTGTCAGCGCCCAAGAAATATCTCAGCGCGCAACGAGATGCCACAAACACCTATACTGGTAGACGAAGTGTTCGATTTGTGGGGAATTGACTTCATGGGGCCGTTTCTGCCATCTTGTGGATATGAGTACATACTAGTTGCGGTGGACTATGTCTCGAAGTGGGTCAAAGCTAAGGCCACGCGCAAGGATGATGGTAAAATGGTCGCTGAGTTTTTAAGAACTAACATTTTCTGCAGGTACAGAGTACCTAAGGCAATAATCAGCGACCAGGGGACGCACTTCTGCAACAGAATAGTGGCGCAAGTACTACCGCATTATGGGGTGCGCCACAAGACGTCCACTGCATACCATCCTCAAACGAATGGCCAGGCCGAGGTTTCCAACAGAGAGATCAAGCGCATTCTGGAGAAAACCGTGAGACCTTCGCGCAAAGACTGGAGCCAGCGGCTGGACGATGCACTTTGGGCATACAGGACTGCGCACAAGACACCGATTGGGACTTCACCATTTCGGTTGGTGTACGGAAAGGCGTGCCACCTACCGGTTGAGTTGGAGCACAAGGCATACTGAGCATTGCGCACTTGCAATCTGAACCTCGATGAGGCTGGTAAGGAGCGCGCATTTGAGTTAAGCGAGCTAGAGGAGCTGCGCCTGGATGCATATGAGGGGTTGCGCAACTATAAAGCACGCACGAAAGCATTTCACGATAAGAACATCCTCAGACGCACCTTCGAGCCAGAAGACCGAGTGCTGTGGTTCTCCTCGCGCTTAAAACTGATGCCTGGGAAGCTGCGCAGCAAGTGGACTGGACCTTACACGGTCACAAAGGTTTTCCCGTATGGAACTATCGAGTTAGAGAACGAGCGCAAGCATCGCTTTCAGGTTAATGGGCAAAGCGTCAAGAAATACGTGGGAGAACCGTGGGATGAGGCCACGCGCGAAGTTGATTTGGCGGAACCAGAAATAGAAGATGCGCAAGCTGCTGCGCCAGAAATACAACCTGCTGCACCGGAGGGAGAACTAGGAGCTACTGATTATATATCTTCTCCCTCACTGATTAACCTCGTTACTTATGATGTGCCACACGATATTGGCCACACTGACCACCTATCTGTTCCTTTGCGTAGGACTAAGGAAGACATAGCACACACAGACACACCAGAGCGCGCAGGAGCAAGTGTGGGGGTGGTCCGGAGCACGAACTTGAGCAAGTAACGAGGTACTGTCGAGCCAACGACGTTAAACAAAGGCACTTGCGGGAGGTAACTCGACACGTTTTCCACGTTTTATTTTTACACATTTTTAGGATTTGCATTTTAGCTAGTTCAGCACTTGCATTTTTTTTTGAGTCACGAAGCAATGCGCGAGTCAGTGCGCAGTTCAGTGCGCAAGACAGATGCGCAGGTCAGGGGGTATATAAGGGCAGATACTTAGAAAAATCCGGACATTCTGCAATTTCGACCGTTAAACGCTCTGCACTGCTGCCAGCCGATCTTTGCCGTCCGCCCACCGTTTCCAGCGTTCTCTAGAGAGATTTGAAGAGCACAACAACACCAGCACACTAGGTAACCTCTCATTCCTTGTTTCAGTCATTTTAGAGGGTTTGGTGAAGGAACCCGACTGAGGACGTAACCCTAGGATCAAAACCGCACCTAGTTAGCTAGCTCCGTTTGGTGATTTCTTTGCTGGGTTTTGTTGATACGAGTTAGGCGCCCATCTGGTAGGAATTTGAGGGTTTGATTTGAAGTTATGATTTTGGGATCCTTAGTGGAGCGTTGACTACAGTTGACCGCTGCAAATATGAGGCCAGCCGAGGACCAGGACACCCCAGCATCTTTCGCAAGAAAGTATGACGCCTTCTGGAGGCTGGACATGTATGGCACACCGTGCATTAGCAGGGACTTCCTGGGCGAGGTGGGCTTAGAGGAATTGGTCACAGAGAAGCTCGCGCAGGCTGGCTAGGAAGCGCTGATGGACTTAGAAAGCGCAGCCGACAAAGAGCACACCTGTGAGTTCCTGGCGTCCCCGCAGATCCAAGACTTAGAGATCCGGTACCGCCACCGAGGCGTGTGGTACATTGCATCGGCCAAGAGGTTGAAGCGCACCTTGCGCTGTGATAAGGTGCGCGAGCACGAGGTGGATACGCACACCAATCAGGAGCCATGGCGTGAGATGGCGCCAGGCAAACCGTTTGCCACTGGGCGCAGCCGAGGGCGTGAGCTGCGCGACCCCTGGATGTATTACCTGTGGCACCTGGTCGCGTACGCAGTCATTGAGCGCTATAACGGTGCGCCGAAAGTCAGCCTGCTTGATATGGACGTGCAGAAGGGGTTGTATTATGGGAAGAAGGTGAGGTTCGTGTTTGACATGGTAGTGCACTGGGAGCGGCTCAGCACCAAAGGCCCGCTCACTTGTGGAGGTGTGGTTACGCATTTGCTGCGTGGGCTGCACGGAGAGCAAGAAGTGCCTGAGCACACAGTTGTTCCAGCCATTCCTCTTGACCGTGCCCAGATGCTGCAGTAACGAGCGGTAACTACCAAGGAAGATGGGTCATTGGAATGGTGTTACCGGCTGCAGGTTGCTAGGGCACCGAGGCACGCGGCAATCAGAGGAGCGCCCGCAGAGAGTAGTGCGCGGCAAGAGGAAGCTGCTGCTGAGGAAGAAATGGAGCATGCGGAGGCACCAGTTGTGCAGCCAGGGGAAGTTGTCACCATTGACATCAGAGATTCTCCCCCGCGCGCGTCGGCAAAGCGGCGCAGACAGGATTCTGAGGAGGTGCCAGCAGAGCAGCGCATGTTGTTCAACGTCATGCGAATGCTGGAGTACTTAGCGCCAGAGGGGGCAGATTTAAGCATCAATCCACCAGCAGGGTGGCAATTTGGAGACCCCATTCCCCCTCTCCTCAGACTGCGCAGGCCACCTCCAGGGTCACCTTCAGAGCAGCGTGAGCCAGCCAGTTCTCCCGCGCAGTCACCAGCCTAATCCTCAGTGCGCACCCCAGTCATGGACCCACAGCCAATGCCATCAGAGCCCCCTCAGCAACCCTCTGCCCAGATAATCCGATCGCCCTCTGAGGTCACCCCCGTCAAAGAGTTAAGTTCAGATTCAATATGGGAGACCGACTCGGACGAGGAGCCCGCAGCCCAGCCCGCAGCCATATCAGTTGCGCCGCCATCCTCCAGCTCAGAATATGAGACAGAGACAGAGTCCATGGACGAGGAGGCACAAGGATCTGCGCAGGACTCCAGCTCAGAAGACCTTTAGGGCGCAGCAGGGGGCTAGGCACAAATCATCTCGGGTTGTCATTGTTGCTTTTGAAAACTATCATTGGATATTATGTTCCTATTTTGTGTGGATATTTTGTGAACCCCTGACCGTGTTTCATGTGTTGCATTGACTCTGTTTTTCATTTTCATGATGCATTTCATTTTTAGTTCTTAGTTGTCCTCGTAGCGTGCATGTGTGCGCTCTCCGTTGCGCTTGAGCTTGAGTCGTGGGGACACGTCTCTGTTTAAGTGTGGGGGGGCGTACGTTACATTTACATTCATATTTATCATTGTAGTTAGTGCAGTATAGGAAATAGCAGTGGTTGTGCGCTTGTGTGCGGATTGCGCACACCTTTCGACTTGTTTTACCTTATTCATCCTACATGCACTGCCTTTAACCGGATTAGTATTTTTTTTCGATTTTTGTCTTTTTAGTCGGGATATTCAGGGGATGTGGAGTTGAAAGAAAAAGCTCTAGAGAGGCGGTTAGTCGTTTTTGCTTCGAGAGTAAGGTACATGGCTAAAAGCGCTAGTGGAGGACGGTGCTTCGCAACCTTCGAAACAATAGAGCGCGCTCAGCCACACAAATGCCAAAGGCGAATGCCCATAGCGTGGTGAGGTGGGAAAACAGACCACCTTTCCTTAGGAAGTCGAGTGTAGGAAAGTGGGCGCGGGTGTAAACGCGTGCGCTGACCTGCGCAAGTAGACCAAGGAGGGAGAGCGGGGCGTTGTTCCATAGCTGCTATCCAAAGGCCGAGACTGGAACCGTTCTGGGAAAATCAGAAGAGTGGACGAAGCCGTATAAAAATAAGTAATCAGTTGACGATATGCGCAAGGAAAAGAAATCGGCGTGCGCACACAACTCCATACCAGAGCATGCGCAAGTCCAAAAGAAAAAAAAAATCGTCAAGGACGAAAGGCTTGAGTTCCCAAGAAGCGCGCGAATGAATCACGCACCTGAAGATACCTGCGCGATTATCCATGTACCAGAAATTAGAGTAGGGACCGACAACCAGGAGCCTATGAAGAGCTATCTCCGAATCATCCGAATTAAATTGTATCCTGGCTGAGAGGTAACAAATTTTGAAATTATTATATTAGAATTCTTAACGGTTTGTGCGCGTAGGTGATAGAGCAGCGCAGGGTGAATCGCTGTGCGGATCGCGCATGAGTATGAGGCTGTGCGCTAGACTTCAGAGAGGTAAAAGTATCTGTGCTTCAGTACTTGTTCGGGACGAACAAGGGCAAGTGTGGGGGATTTGATAGAGCCTAGTTATATGCGCTATTCTGTGCTTGTTTGCATTATTTTGTGTACAAGATTACTGGTTTTCGGTATTTTTGTATTTCAGGATAAAACAAGAGCATAAGTCAGATGTGCGCTAACGGACGTTTTTAGAGAGCAATGCACGACCTGCGGAGCTAGCAGCGCAAAAGGAGATAGCTGTTTCGGACTACAGTGCGCAAACCGACTGCGCGAAGCAAGTAGCGCAATCCGCGTGCGCAGAATGGTAGAGTTTCTAAATGTTGATCTCCTAGATTTGGGAAGTTGCTAAAAGTCTCTCGGGCCAAATCTAAGCATTCCTTGGGCTTCAAGACCACTATATAAGAGGAGGGAAGCTAGGGTTAGAGAAGGAGGGAGAGCAGATAGAGAGAAGGACACTTAGCAGCAAAACACACGAGCTACTTCAGCCAGAATCTGCGCGAACCACCTGCGCCAGCCGAGAACAGCAACGCGCAATTGCGCCAACCTGCTACGTTTTCTCTTGCTGCCTTAGTTTTATTTATTATTGCTATGATGTTTGTTTTTAGCATGTCTAGCTAAACACTTTGTATCGGTTGGGCATGATTCTATAAAGTATTTCCTTTGAGACTTGTGCTTAATGCTTGGTACATCTACTTATATTAATTCTATGCATATGGGAGATAATTAGTTGTGTGAATGAGGGAAGCCTTGAACCGCAATCTTATTCTAATTGCTAGTTATTGTATGTTAAACTAGTTGATAGCTTGACGGTGACAACTAGGAGTAACACACTAGCTGCTACTGTGAGTGGCTGCTTAGACTAGTTTCAGGAATTAATAGCTCATGGACTTTGATCGGAACATGCGCGCAAGTTAGGAAGCCTTGATCGGACACTAACTTAAGTAGAACTACACTGTAGATGTTTAGAGTCGATGATAAGGGATACATTCATAGAGGATTGTCTGTACCGATACTCTTCATAGTCATAGTACTTAAAAAATCTACTGCCTGCGCACGTATCGTGCAACTCTGCTTTCACTACTGTTCATTCGCGTACCTGCGCAACCCAATCACTCACAACCCCAATTTCGTAAGTTGTAGGTTGCTAGCTAAGACGAGTCTGCACGCTCCTTGTGGGATCGACCCTGACTTAGCCGCTATACTAAGTGGAGAAGGAAGGATTAATTTGACGCGTACAACAACGCGCGATCACTAGGCTATGCTAAATTGATAACAAGAGCATGCAATTCAAACGAAGAACAAGAATTCACTAAATTGAATTACGAAACATAAGTATCTCAAACCTTATGTCGCAATACAAAATCCCCAAACTGAAATTAAGGGTTTAGCTACGAGAATCCATCTAATAACAATGAAAGTAAAGTTTAGAAAATACTAAAACTCTTGTTCCGCGATGTTGCTGCTTTTCCTCTCTCCAAGCTCTACTCTGCTCAAGGGCCGTCTAAAAGTCTCTAATTGGCATCTCCGAGGTCTCTATTTATATGTAAATCATGAGGACTTCTAAATTTGATCTCGGGCCGTGGGCTCAATGCTGAGGTCATCATGTGCTGACCTCTTTGGAAGAAGACATTAATAGAGCTCCCTAAGAAGACATTAAGGCACACTAAAGTGTTCTTCCGGCGCGGGGCTGAACTTCCTTGCACGAATCAAAAGTTATTCATGCAAGTCTTGGATGAGTGACTCGTGCAGCTTGCACGAATCACATACTTAGTGCTCTTCCCCTACTGCACGAGTCACATTTGATCTAGGCAAGCTCCAAGGTTGATTCGGGCGAGTCAAAGTGTCTTCATAAGCTGGGCGAATCAGAAGTGATTCGGGCTGGCTCCAAAGTGATTCGGGCACTCTTGGGCGAGTCAAATACTCAGTGTGCAATGGAGCTGGGTGGATCACTCTTAGCGGATCACTTCTGCCGTGTTAGAAACTTGCTCGTTTGACCCTTTAATCCTTCAAATCACGTCTGAGTGTAAACTAAGAAGTTGTCTACCTTTGAATTAGCTTTTCAACAAGCTATAGCATGCCTCAATCAGTTAAGAATCATGTGCTCGACAAGGTTAAGGTAATGGCATTCTTGGCAAAATAGCACAAGAAAATGCTACAACACTCTCTGGAGTTCGCAGTTGGAGCACATTCTGAAGATTGACAAAACAGCACAAGAAGATGCTACAGCACTCTTAGAGATGGAAGGGGGTCGAGCCACGAGTCAAGCTGGTTGAAATTTCATAACCCACGCGAGCTAGGGCTGGGTCGAAAAAAACGAGCTAGCCCACGAGCTGGGTTAAGTAAAATAATCTAAACCCAGCCCGACCCACAGGTTATTAGTAATCTGGGTCGAGCTGGGTCGGGCTGACCCACGAGCTGAGCCCACGGTTTGGACCCACGAATTGAGCCCACGGGTTGAATCCACGAATTGAGGGTTATTGTACAAGGGTTTAGGGTTTGAAGACTAGGGTTTAGGGGTATAGGGTTTAGGATTTAGGGAACTTGTTCTTGTACATATATTTTTTTATCTAAATTATATTTAGAAGATAGTCGTAAAATACTTGTGAGTACAGAAAAAATTATTCTTTTAACTTTAATTAGAAACCCGCTCTTTTATTAATTTGGAGCCAAACATCCTGGCTCGAGGCTTTGGTACATACCGATGGCCAAAGCCTGACACAAACTCTAAGTGTCTAAATTGGAACTTTATAAATAGTTCAATTTTACAAAAACCTAACACCAAACATGCTGATATATTATTCTAATTCATCTCCAGTTTCATAAGCAAAATTTGTCTTACTATCTTGTTCTCTTCTTTCAGCAGTAAGCCAATCTTTTAGGCAAATGCACATTTCAATTGAAGTATCTTTCAACCGTGATCTTTTGTCATCCAACACCCTTCTAGCTATAGAAAAACAAGCTTCGGATGCCACAGTTGACATCGGAGTGGTTAGTAGGTCCCTAGCCATAGTAGATAGTATAGGCCAAGTATGACCGTTTACCTTCCACCACGCCAACAAATCCAGTTTTGGGTCTATTGGAGGCTCGGATCGGGACAAATAAAATTGAAGCTCATTGTAATTTGAACTCCCCGCGTTTGATTGAAAGGAAGTACTACACTCACCTGTAGCTTGCCTTTTATATGTTTGCCATTGATACAATGCAAAATCTTCCTCACAAACGAAAGACACATTAGTTGTATCTTGTTGTGAGGATGAACCACAATCAGAACCTACTTTTACAACATATAAATCATATAATTCAAATAAAGCATCATAAATTTATTGTTTAATACAAGTAACATCATTATTCAAACCAAGTGTTACATATACTTGTTCAACAAAATATTGTACACCCGCCACTTTAAGTCTACGATCCATACAAGAGGCTAAGCAACCAATCAAGGGAATATTCTCCCAATATTTTTTAAATTTTGCTTCCATGGGAGAGCAAATGTCAACATATAAGTCTGAACTCCTATGTTTTTGAAAACATGTAGACATTGTAAATAATTGATGTAATAAAAAGGGAGAAGTTGTAAAATAAGTACCACCCAATTTGTTAGTAGCAACATAAAAAACTTCTAAATATGAAAGAATCAATTCGGCCTTATGCCAATCTTCTTCATCAATTGAATTTTGAAAGTTTCTTTCATTCCAAAAACTTGTAATAACATCTTTATAAAGCATACAACATTTAAGCATATCTCGTGTCGAAGTCCATCTAGTGATCACATCTAGAGAAAATTGTTTATACCGCAAGTTATGAAGTTTACAAAGTTCTTTAAATTCTTGCTTACGATGACCATTTGATTGAATATATTTAAGTGCACCTTTAATTTTTTCTATGTGTGGCTTGATAATTTCTACGCCGGATTGCACACACAAATTAATGATATGACATGCACATCTAATATGAAATAATTTACCACCAAGAATTGGTTTGAGGCGGGTGATTAAATGTGTGACCGCAACACTATTATTGGATGCGTTGTCAAATGAAATTGAAAAAACTTTTCCACCTAATACAAACTCATTTACAGTATTTTCAATCATATGTGCTATAACAAGTCTCTTATGTGGATGCTTCATAAGTTTAAACATAAGAATTCTGATTTTGCATCACCCAATCAATATCAATCCAATGACCAGTTCAACAAATATATCCATATCCAAAAGGAGAAGTCCAAATATCAGAGGTTAGAGAAATCATACATTTCATATCTAAAAACATATTAATTAGCGTTTGTTTTTTTAAGGTTAAAAGTACGACAAGCATCTTCTCCAATAGTATTTCTTGAAACCCCTTTGAAATATGGTTGTAAATATTTTTTAATAAAACTAATAAACTTTGGATCATCACCCATTGAAAAAGGTTGTTTGGCCTCTATTATATATTTAGCTAGACCAATACGAGCTTTAGCTTCTGAATAACGACATATTAGTCCCGGTTGTTCATAAGATTGTGCACTACGAGTTCCGACGGACTCCCCAACTAAAGTAGTTTGGTTGTAATCAATAACCCAATCCGGATGTTTTTTAGCAATATGCCTTGAAAACGTACCCGTACCCCCTCCCACTGAAATTTTATACTCTTGTCCACATTTTATACATTTTGAAAATCTTACATTATCCTTCTAAATGATTTCAAAATAAACCCAAACTGAAGATTTATACATGTGTTCATTTCTCCTAGACGTAGACGTAGAGGTGGATGATGGTGTGATGGTGTGAGCATTCGATAATGAGTTTGGAGCTTCGTCCATCCTCGGAACACTATCCACACGTTCACTATTTTCCACCTCATTCTCATCATTGAGAAAAAAATATTCAAAATTATAGAAACTAAAATTTTCCATGGTAAACAAATGCAACAAATACAACAACAATTAATATCTAAATAGCAAAATAAAATATACCGAAATGAAGATTTGAGCTTTAAGATTTGAGAAGTCTGTTGCTTACAAAATTGAGACTTGAGCACTTGAGAAGAAGAGAGGTTTTAGAGAGTTGAGAAAAATATGATATAAGGATGAGGTATTTATAGAATTTGAGAATGAGATCAAAATTTTGAATTTTAGATATTTTTGAACTTCCAACGGCTATATTTTTTAATTTTAGCCCGCGGGTCGAGCCCGCGAGTTGCGCTCGAGCTCGTGGGTCGAGCCCGCGGGTCGGGCGAGCTGGGTCAGGGCTGGGCTGCGTCAAACCCGGGCTGGCCTGAAATTTTTTTGACTGACCCAGCCCGACCCGCGAGCTGTAACCCAGCCCACTCGACTCACGAGTTGATGTGTCCGGGTTGGGTTGGGTCGAGCCAGCCCACGACCTACACGAGCTGGCCCACGGGTTATCTAACCCACTTCCATCTCTAAGCACTCTCTGGAGCTTGCAGCTGGAGCACTTTTTGAAGATTGACAAAACAACAACAAGGAACAAGAAGATGCTATAACACTCCGTGACAATCAGAAGCTGAGGAAAGCTTGCTGAAGACAAACAACATAAGATGCTATAGCAACCAGTGATGATTTGAAGCTAGAGCAGAATGGCCAATCATCTTGAAGCTGCACGGAGAGAGTCCAGTGAGATGTTGCAGGTGTCGCGAGAGCTCAGGGAGCTTTGCAAATGTCCTCAAGTGATCAGCAAATGTCACACGCGGTTGGAAGAGTTCTAGAAAGCTATGGTTTCTAATTTCCGATATAGGAAACCAAATCTCAACAAATTCCTAAGATCTTGGAATAGATCTTCATCCTAGGGGAACTAGGATTTCTTTAATCCTTCATGGGCTACCAATATATAAGGGCAACGCCACCAAGGAATCACACACACACACACACACGGAGAAGAGCAAAAAAAATCATAGTGTAAAGAGCGAGTGTGTTGTCACTGGGAAAGCCTGAGAGAGATCGTGACTGGATGAGTCTGATAGATGCTTGATCACTGAGTTTAACTGGAGCGGAGTCTCATTGAAGATCAAGTATTTATGCCCTTTGGAAATTAGTCACGGGACCGCTGGCCGCGGACAATCAAAGAGCAAAACAAAGTTCCCGATAGCAGAGAGGAAGTCACTGATCAAGGGGGAGCATCGCTGGAGTCGTGTGAACTCGCGGAAGTCAGATTGAAGCAGCTAAGAGAGCTTGGAGAATCTGAGGTAGATGCTGAGGAAGAGCAACTTGGTTTAGGAGTTGCTATAGAATCTTGTAGAGCACAATGAGAGAAAAACACACGGGCAAAGAGAAAAGATTACGAGATAGGTTTGCTAAGTTGATCAGAACTCGCTGAGCTTGATCTAGTATTGATCCACAAAACTCAACTGGAGCGTGGTCGTTGAAGGATCTATCATTTGCTTGAACTAGAACGGCTACGGACAGGTGGTGTCATAGGCTGTTAAAGGGCTGAGTGACTCTCCTTGATAGTGACAAGCGGGCATTGATCAAGGGGGAGCAGATTCTGGGTTACAGCAATTCTGATATAGAGATTGTTATAGCATTCCGTCCACTACACATTGTAATAGGATAGGCTAAGTCTGAGCGTCAGATCTGTAGTTGTTCTTTACTGGAAGTGGGTAGGTAGTACGAAGCGAGTCTGTGAGATCAGACTGCGAGCTAATATGTGGGATCAGATTGAGTTGAGGTGGAGCTAGGTTAGAAGCAGTGGTTAAACTAGAGCGTGGCTTAGTTTTAGAATCCATTGTACTCTAACAAATATAGTGAAGTCTTGAAGAATGGAGTATCCTCCCCAGATGTAGGCAAGTTGCCGAACTGGGTTAACAATTGTTGAGTGTCTTTCAGGTTCGGCCAGATAAAGCTAATTCCGAAGAGTGATACAGAGAGTGCTAAAGCAGATGCTGTAACTCATCACCAGCAAAGCGCAGTGAATTTCCATGCTAGTTGTTGGAATACACCTTATTCGAATATAAATATATTATAGGTTACAAAATAGGCAGAAGATACACAAAATATACAGAAAGTGAGTACTCTGAAGGGAATTTTAGAAGATGAGGTGTATGTTGATCAACCACTAGAATATGTATAAAAAGGAAAAGTAAATAATATTTACGCGCTAAAGAAAGTACTATACTCAGCAAATCAAGCCTCAAGAGTGTCATGTACGAGGATTCATAGGAATATGCTTCAAAATAAAATTTTAGTGTCCTTACAAGCACACACTGTATATCATTTGTGTGATTAAGGAAAAACAAATTTTAATACTAGAAAGTTGTAACAACAGCTGCACAAAGGAAATAAGAGCAAGAACAAAAAAAAGGTTTAGGAATGATATAGACTGTAGCCCTTCTTATGGAGTTTCCTCTCAGCTTTCAATATGAATGGCATCAGTTCTTGACCATTTCCATTTCCTGCAACTTGCCTTTTTTGCTAAAATATCTGCTATCTTGTTGTCTTCCCTTCTTAAATGTTTTATACTCCATCCAACAATGGCATTCGACACTTATAGCGCAAATTGATAGTACGTTTTTATGTAGATTGTTACGGTAATGGCATTCATATTAACAAAACCCTCCAGATTGAAAAAGCAGAGTGAACAAGGGGTTGCTACAGCTTCCCGTGTAGCAGAAGAGTTGTAGCATCTTGATCAATAATTTCCGCGTGTAGAACATGCTGCTCAGAATTGTAGAGAACATTAACGAAAGCTTTCTAAAGTCAGTTTGGAATATTCCCAGTGTCGCCTACTTACCCCAATGAGTCAGCTTCTCCAGTGTCTACCAACTTAAAGATAAGGATGTTTTGGAAGGTGGGTGTCCTTATATTTAACAACGTACTTCCTATTCTATTTTTGATAGGGCTTGGAGGACGCTACATATAGAAGTCTCGGCAGAGCAGCAAAGAATCAATCAATTAGGAAGAGTAAAAGAGTGCAGATCAAAGAATTGAACAGAACGGACATTGATAATCACTCAGTGTAGAGCATTCACGCATAGCAGAGTGGAGAAGAGAGTGATCGAGATGTGGAGAGTCTTATCAGTGCCTAATCGGAGAAGGTCAATTGAAGCTATGTGTTTATTGACTGAACACGGAAAGTCGAGGGAGTGTTGTGAGTATCTAAGGAACTCATAGATTATATAAGTCTCACTCCCATCAGTGACAGGTGGTCACAAAGTAAGGGGGAGTATTTCAGAATGTGCAGCACTCGCGGAACAGTTAGATCGGCTCAGCAGAAGGCTTGGACCGAAGCGGACAGAATCAGCACAAGCTATACGGCACAAGAGTGTGCTATAGCAACCTACGGTAATCACTGTTTTATTTAGAATATGCTAAGATTGTGATCAGTGTTGTAGATATTTGTTTATCTCGAGTGAGTAGGTGAGTGCAGCTGATCTGAGTCTATTTAAATCAAGAATAATTCGTACTGATGAGGTGAGGTTTCATAGATTTATCTAGCGTAAGCGTAGAGTCAAGTCTGTGTAAGGAAACCGAAGGATAGTAGAATTATTGAGGACTCTAGAGCAGTCCTCCCTAGATGTAGGAAATTGGCTTAACTGAGTGACCAAATTCGTGTGTGCTCTCTTTCATTACTGCACATTTGGTTATTTTTGCACAATGGTAGAAGAGGTGCGTTTCGTTACTGCTAGTACACTCTCAGCAAACGAAGGCGCTGCAATTTCATAGATGATTTGATATTCATCAGAATTTCCAAGCAATGTTCATCGAGTCTGAGGTGCGTTTCGTTGTCAGTTTGAGATGACTAACATGAAACTGATGTCATTCTCCTTAAGTATCGAGATTGAAAAAGCTAATTGTGTAATCTTTATTTTTTTTATAGTAATGTGCTACACAATTAAGAATTTCATGTTTGAAGGAATAATAACGGTTTGAACACCAGTTGTAGAAAGGGTATAGATGATAAAAAAAGAGTCATGAGAATTGGTAAATCCTACTTACTTTACGATTATAGTTCTAAGCATTTACCACTTAATGTTAACTAGACCATATATTTTGCACGGAATACGACTCATCTATTCATTCGTAAAGTAACTTACAATCGCATTTTCTAGAAGCAAAACGCATGCTCTGACAAATCATCGGTACATTTTTTCAAATAGGTATCAGACGGAGATTGAAATAATGATATGGAAACTCGAAAGAGTACATCAAGTTATGTGTTCCATCTTAGAGATGAAGTTGTTTTAGGTGCTTGGAGAAGTAACAAATTGTTGGTCTTTCAACACTCTGAGTAGGAGTACATTGCGATAAATTATGTAACTGGTCAATTAGTTTAACTTCGACGAATATTGAAAGACTTGGAAAACAAGTAGTTTCCCATAAAGATTGTGTGATAACCAGTTAGTTAATGTGTTAGCCAAGAATTTAATATTTCATGAAAGAGTCAAACTTATTCGAAACAGATATTACTACATTAGACGGTTAGTAAAAGATGGGAAATGAAATTAGAATTATAGGATTGAGGAGCAAGTTAAAGACATGTTTATCATGTGTATTTATCTCAAGTGTGAAATTTGAATCGTTTTGGTAAATTCTTAGAGTTATGAAATCATAGATGAAAGTAGGGGGTTAAAATATGTGATCTAGTAGGAGCTGTTGGGCTATGAAGACCAATAGAAGGGCTCAGGCCCAGTGGTCAGCTAGGGTTTCTCATATTTTCTTATATGCAGAAACAATAGCTTGTCACCCAGATACACACACAAGAAAACCCTAAACTCATCATGGTGAATCTCTCCTGGCTTGGTAGTGCCCCCAGACGTAGTCATTCTGTGACGAACTGGATAAACAAATCATGGTGTCGTTGTCTTTCGTTTCTCTTATTCCATTTGAGTGTTTATCCATATTGTTGTTTTGATCCTAACAACTGGTATTAGAGCTTGGTTGATTATGGACGGAAAGTATCCTATTGAGAAGTTCGATGGATCGGATTTCGGATTTTGGAAGATGCAGATTGAAGATTACCTATATGGTAAAGATCTGTTCTTACCAGCAATAGGGTGTAGTAGGTCAAAAATACAAAGATGCGGAAGATCCTTGTATTTGCCTAGATAAGACGGTTGGTCAAGTTACAATTGCGGAATTCCCCCCAAATGACCCTCGAAATGAAGGATTTGTAGGATTACAAGATGACTTTCGGCTAACTAAGGCAGTTTATGCCCAGATTGCAGCAAACTATGCCCAAAAGACTAGGACTCTCGCCCAAAGGTGGTTGGGTTCTTAGGATGTCCCTCTCTTGCTAGATAGATGATCACTTGGATGACTCAAGGATGCCTAGAAATGTGCTGGATGCTGGGATTTTATAGTGTGCATTGTGACCTTTGGGGTGCCCTAGCATATGCATGGTCACTGCCCTTGCTGACGCATTGAAGTGACTTGCTGAGATAACTTGACTCTGATCTGGCTGGCGGAAGATGTGTGGGCTTGGCTCGGCAGACCTGCGAATTCTGACTGGGGCAGTCCGCGAGCAATCTGCGGACTCTTTTCCAACGCAGTCCTAGGCAGTGCGCGGGATTTCTCGGACAGGGCGGACTGCATGCAGAAATCCTCGAGTTAGCTGGCCTCAACCCTAGGGATCTTAGGGGTGACCTGGTCCAGCTCGATGGGCAGGCTGCTGGAAGGGCTTCAAGTCATCAACAAGGGGAGTTTCACAGTCTTCCTAGGTACCGAGGCCACTCAAAAGAGTAGAGGAAGGCTGCCAGAAGTCGAGATCAACCTGCCCACTTGCCAAATCAAAGCGGATTTCCTACAACTTCCGCTAGGCAACATAGATGTCATCCTTGGAATGCCTTGGCTCGAAAGCATTGGAGGCATGTATGTGAATTGGAAAACACTAGTGATGACATTCAAACTGAATGGGCGTAGAGTCAGGCTGGAAGGTGATCCATCAATTGGCAAAGCTAGCAAAGACAACGCAACCAATAATCATCATCCCAACGAAGAGGAAGAAGTGCGACTATCAACCATACAACTAATTGCAGAAGCTCCGCAAATCCAGCAACATTAGAGCAAGAAGGCCCGAGTACAATCAGGTCAAGCTCAGGCAACCAAAACCCATGAAGGGACAAGACGCAGCGTAAATTATTGCCCCAGATCGGGGAACTTGCAGGTGACATTGAAGAAGCGATTCTCGGACTCCGACCTTGAGGACAAGGTCATTCTTTAGGGGGCGGGTCATGATAAGTCCCGCAGACGGACCTTCGCTCATTTGCCTAGGACCTCGCCAAAAGTCCACAACACCCAGCCGTTGCCCGGGACAGACCAACAAAGACCCGAACCAGCCGAGGATTCCCGCACGAGGCCCCGGACCAGTCAAGGATTCCCGCACGAAGACCCGGCCAGTTGAAGAATCCCGCATGAGGACCAAGACCAGCCGAGGATTCCCGCAGCCTGCCCATCGAGCTCACCCAGGTCACCCGTAAGATCCCGAGGGTCGAGGCCAGCCAACTCGAGGATTTCCGCATGCAGTCCGCCCTGTCCGACAAATCCCGCACACTGCCCAGGATTGCCCTAGACAAGAGTCTGCAGATTGCTCGAGGACAGCCCCAGCCAGAATCCGCAAGTCTGCCGAGCCAAGCCCACACATCTTCCGCCAACCAGACCAGGGTCATGTCATCTCAGCAACTCACCTCAATACGTTAGCAAGGGCAGTGACCATGCATATGCCAGGGCACCCCAAAGGTCACAATGCGCACTATAAAATCCCAACATCTAGCACATTTCTAAGCATCCTTAAGCCATCCAAGTGATCATCTATCTAGCAAGAGAGAGACATCCGAAGAACCCAGCCACCTTTGGGCGAGAGTCCTAGTCTTTTGGACATAGTTTGCCACAATCTGGGCATAAACTGCCTTAGTTAGCCAAAAGTCATCTTGTAATCCGACAAATCCTTCATTTTGAGGGTCATTTAGGGGGGAATTCCGCAATTGTAACTCGACCAACCGTCTTATCTAGGCAAATACAAGGATTTTCGGCTTCTTTGTATTTTTGACCTCCTCCTACGTGGTATCAGAGCCGCGATTCGAGGGACAAAATAGCGACACGCAGCAAGCAAAATGTCAGCAAGTCAGCCGTTGGAGAGGCTACTATCAACAGCGATGATGAAATGACTTCGCTGCGAAGGGAGATGGAGGCCATGCAGAAGGCCACTGACCAAAGGATCGCATCATTGGAGAAGACCTTTGAAGGAGCACTTCTAAAGATGATGGAGAAACTAGATTCTCTGCAAGCACCAGCATCAACTGAGGAAGGAGGACGCAAAGAAGTTGGAGAAAATTCTCTAGGCAACCCAGAGAAGGCACCTGTGAGCGACACCAGCTGCCAAGGAATCCAGTAGCTCAGCAAGGGTTTCCCGAGGATGAGGTTTAGTTCTAGGGGGAGATAAACCACCAGCAACCAAGGGATTTCAATGATCCCGCTGGAGGATTCAATTAAGGGGGCCAGATCCGAGGCGACCCAAGTATTCGCAAATTAGAGATGGCCCATCTTCGGAGGGTCCAACGTCAATGAGTGGATTTACAAAGCCGAAAGGTATTTTGATGTAAATGCACTTTTCGATCGTGAATCTCTTTTGGCAGCAACAATGTGCTTAGAAGAGAAGGCATTCAAATGGTTCACATGATACAACAAGCTACAACCAGTAGCAATTAGAGGCAACTGAAGAGAGCCATCCTTGAAAGATTTTGAGGAGTTTACTTAATGGATGCGCATGAAAAGTTCTTCTCCCTCATCCAAACCAGATCCGTCATGGAGTACCGTGAGTAATTTGAGGAGTTTGCTGGCGCCATTGAAGGCATTTCAGCGAAGGCACTAATGGCTAATTTCCTGAGGGGACTCAAGCCAGAAATACGCGCAGCAGTCAAGATTCATAAGCCTTTCGATCTGCTTGAAGTCATGGACTTAGCACAACTAGTTGGAGAAAAGGAGGACGGCAAACCCAGTCGAGGCGCGTTCTCTAGTTCCAAGCCCAGCAGCAATTTCAGCCAACGACAAGAAGACAACCAGAGGCTCTTTCACCCGAGAAATGCCCAGCGAAGGTCCGCAGACCATCAGCCGCATCAGCAACGCCCAGTACAGGTGCTACAACAGCAAATGCTACCATTGCTAAGAGCATTGGAGACCTGGACACCGATGCCCTAACCGAGCACTAAGATTCATGGAGGGACAACCCGAGGAGGGCCACTTGGAGAATGTTGAAGTATCTTTAAACAGCCTGAAGAGCCATGCACCAACCAAGGAAATGAAAGTCTGAGGGACTTTGGGCAACCAGGAGGTAATTGTACTGATTGATAACGGGGCTACTCACAATTTCCTTTCGACAGATCTAGTCCAAAGCCAAGGGCTTCAAGTCATCGACAAGGGGAGTTTCACAGTCTCCCTAGGTATCGGGGCCACTCAAAAGAGTTGGGGAAGGCTGCCAGGAGTCGAGATCAACCTGCCCACTTGCCAAATCAAAGCGGGTTTCCTACAACTTCCGCTAGGCAACATAGACATCATCCTTGGAATGCCTTGGCTCGAAAGCATTGGAGGCATGTATGTGAATTGAAAACACTCGTGATGACATTCAAATTGAATGGGCGTAGAGTCAGGCTGGAAGGTGATCCATCAATTGGCAAAGCTAGAAAAGACAACGCAACCAATAATCAACATCCCAACGAAGAGGAAGAAGTGCGACTATCAACCATCCAACTAATTGCAGAAGCTCCGCAAATCCAGCAACATCAGAGCAAGAAGGCCCGAGTACAATCAGGCCAAGCTCAAGCAACCAAAACCCATGAAAGGACAAGACGCAGCCTAAATTATTGCCCCAGTTTGGGGAACTTGCAGATGACATTGAAGAAGCGATTCCCGGACTCAGACCTTGAGGACAAGGTCATTCTTTGGGGGGTGGGTCGTGATGAGTTCCCGCAGACGGACCTTCGCTCATCTGCCCAGGACCTCGCCAAAAGTCCACAACACCCGGCCGTTGCCCAGGCCAGACCAGCGAAGACCCGGACCAGTCGAGGATTCCCGCACGAGGCCTCGGACCAGTCGCGGATTCCCGCACGGCCCAGCAGAGGATTCCCGTACGAGGCCCCGAACTAGTCGAGGATTCCCGCACAAGGACCCAGACCAGCCGAGGATTCCCGCAGCCTGCCCATCGAGCTCGACCAGGTCACCAGTAAGATCTCGAGGCTCGAGGCCAGCCAACTCGAGGATTTTCTCATGCAGTCCGCCCTGTCCGAGAAATCCCGCACACTGCCCAGGATAGCCCTAGACAAGAGTCCGAAGATTGCTCGAGGACTGCCCCAGCTAGAATCAACAAGTCTGCCGAGCCAAGCCCACACATCTTCCGCCAGCCAAACTAGGGTCAAGTCATCCAAAAGCCGACAGACATGAAGAATGAAGAGTGGACCTTGATGGATAGGAAGGCGATGAGCGCGATTCGTCTGTCGTTATCAAGGGAGGTAGCACACCACACAGTAAAGTCAAAATCAACAAAGGAGTTGCTTAAGACGCTATCTGGACTGTACAAGAAGTTTCGTCTGCAGTGAACAAGGTTCACCTAATTCGGTGATTGTTTAATCTGGGGATGAAAGAGAGCACAGTGGTGGCGAAGCATCTCAGTGAGTACAATATGATTATTGCTCAGTTAAGTTCTGTTAACATTGATTTTGATGATGAGATACAGGCGCTGATTCTATTGTCATCGTTGTCTGAAAGTTGGAATGGAATAGTCACTACAGTGAGTGCTTCAGCTGGGAAGACAAAGCTGAGACTAGATGAGGTCAGGGATTTGATGGTCAGTGAAGACATTCACAGTTAGGAATCAAGTCCTACTTCTATTTCTGGTGTGGCTTTGAATGCTGGAGGCAGAGGCAGGTCAGAATCAAGTCCAAGTCCATAGGGCAGCGTAGCAGGTCAAAATCCAGAGGATCAAACAGGTACAAGAAGGATAAAAGTAAGATTAAGTGTTGGCATTGCAACGAATTCGGACATTTTAAGAGCGAGTGCAAGGCACCGACCGGATATGGCTTCTAAAGATGTTGAGGAAGCACTGATTTTGAGTGTGAGCAGTCTGCTGGAGTCATGGGTGTTAGATTCAAGAGCATAATACCATTCACGCAGTAGTGCCGAACTGATGCAGCATTATGAGTTAGGAAATTTCGGGAAAGTCTACCTTGCAGATGATGAGCCGTTGGATGTAGTGGGAAAGGGTGATGTTGTGATACAAGCGCCTAATGGTTCGCTACTGAAGTTGCATAGAGTTAGACACATTCCAGGATTGAAGAGAAATCTTCTACTAGTTGGCCAGCTTGATGATGAGGTTTACGTTGTGATATTTGGTTATAACAGCTGGAAGAACCAAGGGAGCTATGGTCATAGCTCGAGGAAGCAAAGAGGGTACCTTGTACATGACGAGCAATGTTCAGGAGAGCATTGTTGTCGCTAAAGACGAGTGTACTACAGACCTGTGGCATTGTCGCCTTGGTCATATGAGTTAGAAAGGCATGAAGGTGCTTTACTCTAGGGGTCTTTTACCTGGTCTCAAATCCGTTGAAGTCGGAGTTTGTGAGGACTGTATATTTGGGAAGCAGAAGAGAGTCAGTTTCTCAAAGAGTGGTAGAGCCTTTAGGAAGCAAAAGCTTGAGCTAGTACACTCTGATCTGTGGGGTGTAGCACCGGTAGAATCACTTGGTGGAGCATTGGACTGCATGACCTTCATTGATGACTCCACAAGAAAGGTATGGGTTTATTTTTTTAAAACATAAATCTGATGCGTTTGATGCTTTCAGTAAGTGGAAAGCCTTTGAAATTCACAGCGTCTCAGTTAGACAGATTTGTGAACAAGCAATTGCTACAGCACACTCTTGTTCACTCGGAAATTGTCTCAGCAAACAATGAACAAGAATAAGAGTTTGTTCACCCAGTTCTGCCAACTGCCTACGTCTGGGGAGGACTACTCTCTAGTCCTCAATCCACTAACCACGAAGGTCTCCAAGTACACTCGGTTACAACTCCACGCAACCTATGCTACTCAACCTTGTGTGGATCACTAGACACAATCAGAACAAGCTCTGACTTGTGTCTGCACACCGTCTACAAATATCAATCTAGAATAGCTACATACTTCTCAAGACTCAGCCTATTCTAAACTACACTCTGTCAGCAGGGTTGCTGTAGCAACTGCTGTAACACACAACTGAAGCACAATTTGTCCGCGTCGCTCCAAAGCCTTCTGCCGAGCCGTTCGAACGATTCCACGCGCAGTGCACACTCTGGAATACTCCCCCTCACTCAGTGACCACCTGCCACTAGCGAGAACCACCGCTAGACACTCGACCGAGCCACACACCCGTCAGTTCTTCCGCGGCTGCCCTTGATCAACCAACAAGCACCACTGCTCTGAATTGGCTTCTAGATCAAGCTCGAATCAGACTCTGCAAGTCCTGATTCCCTTCTGCTACTATCACCACAGCTCTGCGCTCACGCTCTGCTCTCGGGTGATGATCGAAGAAATTGTCCGTCACACACCAAAATTGCTCTCTTTGAATTCTGTGTATGCACTCGTGTATCGCTCAGCTTCGATCAACCTCTCAACTCTGAACACCTCTCGCTTAAATAGCAGCACCAGCTTTAAGCAATGTCCAGGTTTAAGCAATGTCCCAAAAGGGACAATTATCTCCTAAAATCTAGGAGATTAGATTTGATTTTTATCTTCAATGCAAAAAACCTCCTTCTCTGACTAGAAAACCTCACTGGAATACTCCACAGCATTTTAGAAATTCTTTAGATGATCGTCGTAGAGTTTCCAGCCCTTCTAGACAAGCCCAGGTTGCTTCTGCTTCTCGGACAGATGATGCAGCTACTTGAACAAGCTCCTGCTATAGCATCCCCTGCTGCAGCTGCTGCTAGTTCACTTGTGCTGGTTTTGTCAAACGCTGTCATACAACATTATCAGCCTTGGTAGAGACTAAGACAGGTTTGAAGGTGAATTGTCTGAGGTCTGATAATGGTAGAGAGTATGAACTGAGAGAGTTCAAAGAATATTGTGCTGAGAATGGAATTCGGATGGAGAAAACTGTGAGAGGGTCTCCTCAGCAAAATGGTGTGGCTGAGCGTATGAATAGGACACTGAATGAGCGGGAAAGGAGCATGTGGTTGAAGTGCGGTTTACCAAAGAATTTTTGGGCAGAAGCAGTTAACACTGCAGCTTTTTTGATTAACCGATGGACATCAAGCGCACTGGATAATGGAATTCCACAGGAAGCTTGGAGTGGTAAGAAGGTAAATCTGTCATTTCTACATATTTTTGGTTGCGTAGCCTATGCTCATATTCCTGATATTGAAAGAAGTAAGCTTGATGCAAAGTCTGATAAATGCACGTTTGTTGGCTATGACGGTGATGACTTTGGATATCGTTGTTGGGATGATAAAAGTAGAAATGTGTTTCGCAGCCAAGATGTTGTGTTCAATGAACAGGTGTTACACAAAGATTTTGCAAGTGCGTCAGAACCGGAAAGCTCAGAAGCTGAGGTAGTGGAGTTTGACATTTCTAACTCGGGTGGGAGCATGGTAGTTCCTGATAAGACTGAAGAAGAGGAACAACCAAGAATAGTGGAACAAGTTTTGCGGAGATCCAGTAGACTCCGTGGTCCGCCTATCAGGTATTCGCCATCCAATAATTACTTGTTGTTGACTGACTGTGGTGAACCAGAGTGTTATGAAGAGGCATCTCGAGTAGAACAGGCGAGTAAGTGGAAACTTGCAATGGATGATGAGATGGAATCACTTATGGCTAATGAAACCTGGGAGTTGGCTAAACTTCCTGATGGTAAGAAAGCTCTGCACAACAAGTGGGTTTACAGAATCAAAGAGGAAGTAGATGGTAGCAAACGCTACAAGGCTAGGCTGGTGGTGAAAGGATTTCAGGAGAAATACGGTATTGATGACACTGATGTTTTCACTCCTGCTGTCAAGATGACTACTATACATCTTGTGTTCAGTATAGTTTCAGTTGAGAATCTTGAACTGGAGCAGTTGGATGTGAAAACGGCGTTCCTTCATGGTGATTTGGAGGAGGACATTTACATGAGACAACCAGAAGGCTATGAGCAGAAAGGTAGTGAGTCTCTTGTATGTAAGTTGAAGAAGAGCTTGTATGGGTTAAAACAGGCTTCGAGGCAGTGGTACAAAAAGTTTGATGGATTCATGCATGAGATTGAGTTCATCAGAAGTGAAGCTGATCATTGTTGTTACTTCAAGAGAAAAGACAATGGCTACTTAATTTTGCTATTGTACGTTGATGATATGTTGATTGCAGGATCGAGTGCTCAGGAAGCGAGCAGGTTGAAGAAGTAATTGTCGAAGAGGTTTTCTATGAAAGACCTTGGAGAAGCGAAGTAGATTTTAGGCATAAGAATTTGGCGCGACTGAAAGGCAGGGAAGTTGTTTCTCTCACAGGCCGATTATGTCAGAAAAGTGCTAAAAAGGTTAACATGCAAGATGCAAAGCCGATCAGTGTTCCATTGGGTAGTTAATTTATGCTATCCAGGGAGAATTCGCCAAAGGATCAGGCAGAAAGGGACAACATGAAGAAGATTTTGTACGCTTCGGCAGTTGGCAGTTTGATGTATGCTATGGTGTGCACTAGGCCTAATATTGCACATACGGTGGGAGTTGTCAGTCGCTTTATGGGAGAACCTAACAGAACAAATTGGGAAGCTGTGAAGTAGGTTATGAGGTACTTGAGGGGAGCCACTAATTGTGCCTTGTGTTTCCAGGGCAAGGAAGCTGTGTTAGCAGGATATGTTGATGCGGATTTGGGTTCGAGTGATCTTGAGAAGAGAAGAAGTACGACTGGCTATGTCTTTACATTGGGTGGTACTGCTATCTCTTGGGCGTCAAAGTTACAGAAGATTGTTACATTGTCTAAAGCTGAATCAGAGTATGTTGTTGTGACTGAGGCAAGTAAAGAGATGGTGTGGTTGTAGAACTTCTTGCGTGAATTGGGGAAGGAGTAGAAGAATAGTGTATTGTACAGTGACAGTCAGTGTGCTATTTATTTGGCAAAAAATCCCGCATTTCATTCGAGGACAGAACACATTGAATTGCGATACCACTACATACGACATCTCTTGGAGAAGAAGGTCTTGCGTCTGTTGAAGATAGATGGAGACAAGAATCCTGCTGACATGTTGACTAAGGTCGTCACCTTAGTGAAGTTGAAGCTGTGCATGGCTTCAACTGGCCTCTCTGTGTAGAAGATGAGGATTGGCACTACTAGCATTGGAGAAGATGGATGAGCTAAGGAGCGTATGCATTAGTCTTCAGGTGGGAGAATTGTTGGGCTATGAAGACCAATAGAGGGCCCAAGCCCAGTGGTCAGTTAGGGTTTCTCATATCATGTAACCCGGATACATACAGAAGAAAACCCTAAACTCATCATAGTGAATCTCTGCTGTGCCCCCAAACGTAGTCATATTCTTGATAAACTGGGTAAACAAATCATTGTGGCGTTGTCTTTCGTTCCTCTTATTACATTTGAATGTTTATCCATATTGTCGTTTCGATCCTAACAGGAGCCACATGACTAGAACAAAATAGCAAAACAAGTTGCTCGTGGCCCCCACACAAAGAAAACTTTTCACTTATCCCCGCAAGACACATAAACTACTTAAATAAGTTTTCATTCAATCAGGATAAGAAAGATGAGTAAGCTTGTATTAAACAGGAGTGATATAAAATGAACAAAAAAAAAAAAAAATCATTCCTTAGCCAGCCAGCGTCCCTCGGCATTTTAGCATTTCATTCTTTGAGTTTGTGTTTGAATGTTTACCTCTTAAAGTTGATTCTATCCCCGATCTCTAAAATCTACCAAAATTAGTGTTCTATGATTATTTTGATGTGGGTGATATTATCCTAAACAATATTTCATTGTAAATTCAGTATCTGGCGTCCCATGCGTTTATGTTTATGCGATTCCAGGGTGATCCGGATGGTTTAATGGATAGGGCACTTTCATTTTGGTGTGGTTTATAAATCAATATTCTTGGCACCTTGTCCACTACAACACTCCATCTTTTGGCTGGGGTGCACTCAGTGGCATCATTCTCATTTGTGCTGCACTCTACTCCACCATCATGCATATAATATAACACACACTACTGCTTCCTCAATTCTCCTCCAAAGTACCCCACAGCCTAACAATGCTGCTGGTACATCATATTCTCCTTTTGGGTTTGGTTTTGGGTTCAGAGCTTGTTGGATCTGAGGATCCATACAGGGTCTTTACCTGGAATGTCACTTATGGAGACATTAGCCCACTGGGTGTTGCTCAGCAGGTGACCAGAAAAAACATGTTTGGGATTGTGACTCATGTCTCCTCTGTTGTTCTGATCCCTATGTTTCTGTGGTAGGGCATATTGATAAATGGGCAATTCCCAGGCCCTGACATATACTCCGTTACGAATGACAACCTCATTATCAACGTCTTTAACGGCCTTCTTGACCCTTTTCTCATCTCCTGGTAACATTTTTCTTCCTACATATGGATGCATGGTAAATAAGAATGTTGTGTTTCTTATGTGAAACTGGGGTGCAGGAATGGAATACAACAAAGGAGAAACTCATTCGAAGATGGCGTTTACGGGACAACATGCCCCATACCACCAGGGAAGAACTTCACCTACAAACTGCAAGTGAAGGATCAAATCGGAAGCTTTTACTACTTTCCTTCTCTAGCTTTCCACAAAGCCGCAGGCGGGTTTGGTGGTATCAGGATCCTTAGCCGTCCTCGTATCCCCGTCCCCTTTCCGACCGCAGCAGATGACTTCACTGTTCTGATCGGCGATTGGTATAAAGCCAATCACACGGTACATTTTTAGTACATTTCACTGTCCCACAAGTTTTTCAATCCATGTTTAACTTTTTCATATATAATAGACCTTGAAGGCCGCCCTGGACCGCGGAAGGAAGCTACCTTCTCCAGATGGCGTTCTAATAAACGGCCAAGGCAGCGCCGCTACTTTCACTGTGGAACAAGGTACAGGCCACAGACATTTTCACCACTACAACCATTGTCACAAACATGAATCATTTGTTTATATTCAGGTAAAACTTACAGGTTCAGAATATCAAATGTTGGACTTCAAAACTCGCTCAACTTTAGAATTCAAGGCCACAAGATGAAACTAGTAGAGGTGGAGGGGACACATACACTTCAAAACACTTACTCCGCACTTGACGTCCATGTTGGCCAGTCTTATTCCGTCCTGGTCACAGCCGACCAGCCTGCGCAAGACTACTACATCGTAGTATCAACTCGCTTTACTGCACCAAAAGTACTCACATCAACCGGTGTTCTTCACTATAGAAACTCTGCTGGTCCAGTTTCAGGTCCTCCCCCGGGAGGACCCACCACTCAGATTGATTGGTCTCTTAATCAGGCTCGGTCTATCAGGTAATAAAATTCTTCAAACAAGTTCCAAAAAGAAAAACCTGCTTAATCTGAGTCAGATTTCCTTGCATAACAGGACTAATCTGACAGCAAGTGGTCCAAGGCCCAACCCACAGGGATCATACCATTATGGAATGATCAACACCACGCGAACAATCCTCCTCCAAAATTCTGCTGGTCAAGTTAACCGCAAACAGAAGTATGGCGTTAACAGCGTGTCCTTTGTCCCAGCTGATACTCCTCTAAAGATTGCAGACTATTTTAAGATAGGAGGTGTTTTTCATGTTGGAAGCATATCTGACAAGCCCACAGGCAAAAGATTGTACCAGGACACATCTGTTATGGGTGCTGACTACAGGGCATTCGTCGAAATTGTCTTCCAAAACCATGAAAACATTGTGCAGTCTTGGCACATCGATGGTTACCAATTTTTCGTTGTTGGGTAAGCATCTCACCGATATGCCCTGCTTGAATATGAACCTCATTTGGCTGACTATCTGTTACGACGCGCAGAATGGATGGAGGGCGGTGGACAGAAGCTAAAAGAGATGCATACAACCTCAGAGATGCAGTTGCTCGGAGCACAATTCAAGTAATGAAAACAAACACAACTAACATTTCCCAACTTGAAATGTGCAACACAAGTTTTAACCAAGGTCCCTAAAATGCAGGTCTATCCCAGGTCATGGACTGCCATCTATGTGGCACTTGACAATGTGGGTATGTGGAATGTGAGGTCTGAGTTTTGGGCAAGACAATACCTAGGACAACAGTTCTTCTTGCGTGTGTACACGCCAGTAAAATCTTTCAGGGACGAATATCCCATTCCCAAAAATGCACTCCTTTGCGGAAGGGCATCTGGCAGAAGGACAAGACCCTTTTAATGTTCTTAATGAATGATGCTCTTGTTTTTCTTATTGACAGTACCAAGTAGTGTGACCTTCTAGCATGCCTTTTTAGTTTCATCCAGCTTTTTTAGTTGATGAACCAAGTTATTAAGTTCTCTATCTCACAATCCCTCTTTGCTACCCAAGTAAGTGTTCTTACGTAATTCATCAAAAACAAACACACATCAAATAGACAAATAATTATAACAAAATATTTTATGAGTACAAAAAGTCATAAGATCCGAGGACCCCTTTAATACTCACTGACGGTAAGATAAATAACATACATCATAAGAGAAAATAACGAGTACAAATAATGGAAGTTCTCATATGACGGGGGCGTAACTCCACTTTGAGATCATCCCTCTTCTCCGGTAGTAGCTTTAGAGTTAGACAGTCTCTCTTAGACGGCTAAGTCTCTCTTGTTAAATCTCGTTCTATATATGGTCCGATCAATATTTTAACGTGATCCTCCGCCTACATCCATATTTCTTAATGTTGATAAATATATATTATAAAAATAGATTTCTTAACCTCATTACAATCCTCACTCCTAACCTGAAAGCCGACGAACATAACTTGATAGGTTTCTCTAACTAACAAAACCACAACATCCTTCTACATGGCTGTTCCAACACGAAAACCCCTCTCACGAGTCTCTCCACCTCTTTATGACTAATAAATCTCAAACTAGGGCATCATATGTATATCATTCTGTAGTACTATATCAAATATAAGTTCTAACCTACCAAAACTAGTTATTAAAAAACCTACTGATGCTAATTTTATCAACTTCTAAAAGTGGTCACAATATTTTATATCTTCAATTTTAGAAATCTGTTTATGAGAAGATTGTCTAGAAGTATGACCTATGCTCAAATGAAAGAGTTAACCTGCAAATCATGAACGGATGTACGACCTTATTGCTTTAGATTTTAATGATGTGTTTGTCTCTTATCCAACAAGGTTGATAGTCTTGTAGCTAAATTTGATTCAGTTTAAGTTAATTGGTAGCTAACTCAAATTATGATATTTCTAGAGTTAAAAGTGCAACAACTTGTTGCAATACTAGCCTCACCCTTCCTGATCCAAGTATAGTCGGGTGGGAAGTCCAGCCTGACTCATACTAGGCATGAAGGGCTAGGCACGGCCCAAAAGGTTTAGGTCCGACCCGGCTCGCTCCCCATTTTGCGTAAGACTTGGCTTTTTTGATAGACTTGGTTAGTTACCAAATTTTAATTTTTATAATATTTGTGAATAGTCATTTAGGCTTTTGTAAATAACTACACACAAATTATGGAGAAAAGTTTAGGCAACAGAATTTCCATAACCCAACATACATTCCTAAAAATAGGAATCACCGTAACTTATCCTAGAAAAATCCAATTCAACCCCTCCGTATCTTTAGCCTAAAAGAAAAACAACTTCGTTGTTTGAAAATTAAAGCCAATTATAATATATTTCCTCAACTTCCCAAGGCTATGGTAAATAACGTAGCCCATCCATTATTGAATCCTCAAATTTAGAAGACTTACTCACAAATTTGTTAGTTAGCCAAACTTGTTAAATCCATGTGTCACGTGGGTGTGTGTGACATGTTTTTGGCAAACAGAGTCTGTATCAGTCAAAAGTCTGTAATCTATATCAGGGGTGTCGAAGCAGACCAACAAGGTTCACAAGACCAAGGAAGCTCAAGTTTGATTCAGATGGTGAGCCGGAGTTAGCTTGAACAAAGGCGGGCATAGTCAAATTGTCAGTAATATTGCAAATATTATCTTGCTCGGATTTCCTAAAATAGAGTCAAGGATATACAGAAGATTATGATGAAATCTCTAGGCAGCCTAGATATACAGAAGATTGGAATGCACATTAGGAAAGTATAATCATCGGATATAGGAAGATTGAGATGCATGATCATCATAATATTCGTTGCCTAATATACGCAAGAATACAATTTGTATATTTGATGGATCCCGAGGATCAACATGGCAGGTGATAAAAGATTATAAAATGAGAGAACCTGGTAGGTGAAGGACATCGAGAATCCCGTTTTCATAAGCAAAGATCAAATTCGTGGGGAATACATCGAAAGTGAGCTAAATCATCACTGAAGATCGGGCAAAATTAGAGCTCACTCGAAGTTAATTATAGGCTATTTCCAGCGCCGGTCGTACTCATTTATAGGCCCTGGGCGGAAATTTTTGTGGGCCCTATCTATGAATAAAATTTAAATTTTATTGATACTAATCAAAGTGAAAAACCTGCTTCGTGGCTTACAAAAGTTATCATCCATTAAGATATAAAAAGACTTGTAAAAAAAAGTAAGTAATAAAATTAAATACATGAGAGCCAAACGATGAAAGTAAGTATGTAACACCTACAAAACATGATAATGTAGTACGACAGTGTTTGACAAAACCAGCACAAGTGAACAAGGAGCTGCTACAGCACAAGTGAACAAGCAGACCAGCACAAGTGAACTAGTAGCAGCTGCAGCAGGGGATGCTATAGCAGGAGCTTGTTCAAGTGGCTGCATCACCTGTCCGAGAAGCAGCAGCGTCCTGGGATTGTCTAGAAGGGCTGGAAACTCTACGGATAACATCAGAAGAATTTCTAAAATGTTGTGGAGTATTTTCCAGTGAGGTTTCCTAGTCAGAGAAGGAGATTTGCATTGAAGATAAAAATCAAATCTAATCTCCTAGATTTTAGGAGATAATTGTTCTTTTTGGGACATTGCTTAAACCTGGTCTTGCTTAAAGTTTGTGCTACTATTTAAGAGAAAGGGGTTTAGAGCAGAACGGTGGATCGAAGCTGAGGGATACACGAGTGCATACACAGAATCCAGAGAGAGCAATTTTGGTGTGCGATGGACGTTTTCTTCGATCATCACCCGAGAGCAGAGCGTGAGCGCAGAGCTGTGGTGACAGAAGCAGAAGGTGATCAGGACTTGCATAGTCTGATTCGAGCTTGATCTGGAAGCCAATTCAGAGCAGTGGTGCCTGTTGGTTGATCAAGGCCAGCCGCGGAAGAACTGACGGGTGTGTGGCTCGGTCAAGTGTCTAAGCGGTGGTTCTCGCTAGTGGCAGGTGGTCATTGAGTGAGGGGGAGTATTCCAGAGTGTGCAGTGCTCGTGGAATCGTTCGAACGGCTCGGCAGAAGGCTTTGGAGCGACGTGGACAAATTGTGCTTCAGCTGTGTGTTACAGCAGTTGCTACAGCAACCCTGCTGAGTGAGTGTAGTTTAGAATAGGCTGAGTCTTGAGAAGTCTGTAGCTATTCTAGATTGACATTTGTACAGGGTGTGCAGACACAAGTCAGAGCCTGTTCTGATTGTGTCAAGTGATCCACACAAGGTTGAGTAGCATAGGTTGCGTGGAGTTGTAACCGAGTGTACTTGGAGACCTTCGTGTTGAGTGGATTGAGGACTGAAGAATAGTTCTCCCTAGACGTAGGCTGTTGGCCGAACTGGGTGAACAGATTTCTGTCTTGTTCATTGTTTGCTGAGATAATTTCCGAGTGAACAAGAGTGTGCTGCAGCAACTGCTTGTTCACAAATCTGCCTAACTGAGACGCTGTGAATTTCAATTGTTATCAGAGCAGGAGCTCGACACATAGAGTAAAAGATCCTACAGTGTCTCTGAAATAGCCACGACAATGAAGGAAGGACAGAGCACAAGCAGACCTCCACTGTTGGAAGAAAGCAACTATGGATATTGGAAGGCTAGGATGAAAGCTTTTCTCAAGGCCATTGATGAGAAGACCTGGAGAGCAATCATGGTCCAGTGGTCTCCCCCAATTACCATGGATGAACAGGGAGTCACACGGATAAAGCCTGAAGAACAATGGACTGCTGAAGAGGGAGCTGCAGCAACTGGTAATTCAAAGGCCCTGAATGCAATTTTTGCTGCAATTGATGCCAACAATTTCAGGTTGATATCGAATTGTGACATGGCCAAACAAGCGTGGGAAATTCTGCAAACTGCACATGAAGGAACTGATAGAGTGACGCTGTCAAGACTCCATATCATTGCTACATAGTTTGAGAATCTGAGAATGCTGGAAGAGGAGACTGTCACTGAGCTTAATGCTAAACTCTGTGATCTTGCAAATGAAGCCCATGCTCTTGGTGAACCCATCCCTGAAGAAAAGCTGATCAGAAAGGTTCTCAGATCGCTGCCCACAAGATTTGACATGAAAGTGACGGCCATTGAAGAAGCTCAAAATGTCAGATTTATGAGGCTTGAAGAGTTGATGGGGTCTCTCAAACAATTTGAGATGAAGCTGGTTAAAGAAAACATCACTGCTGAGGACAAGGATGTTGGACTAAAAGCTGAAGCAGAATCCGAGAAGGCAGTTCCAGATGATCAGCTGAGTATGCTTATTAAGAACCTTGGAAAGCTCCTGAAGAACATTGAATCCAGAACTGGAAAAAGCTCTTCCTCGCGAAAACAATTCAGAAGGGGTAGTGAAAATAAAAGGAAAGGGAAGGAACCAGCTCAGGATGAAGATGAGAAGAAAGAAATGAAAAAGGGAGTCCAATGCTGGAACTGTGAAGGATATGGACATATTGAGGCTGACTGTCCGAGCGAAACCTTCAAAAATTCAGAGAAAAAGAACAGCAAGTCTCTGACAGCAAAATGGAGTGACACTGAGGATAGTGATGAAGAAAACTGTGTTGTGCTAATCAGTGTGTCAGATTTCAACCTCAAACAACTAAAGATGGATGAATTTCACTATGGGATTGAAGTATCTGAAAGTGAAGATGAAGAGGGCTCATCTGATAGTCTGATTGAGTATCTGGGGAAGATCCTGAAACAGTGTGAGGCAGCTCTTCAGACAAATCAAGCATTGACTGACAGAGTCAAGGTTCTGGAAAAAGAACGAAGAAAATTTCTCCTCACATCCAACAGTCAAGTAACCATTCTGAAAAGGGAAGACACAGGAAGACAAGTTATTGACACTGGTTCCTCACCAGCAACAGCCAAGGAAACTAACTCTCAGAAAAATATCTTGGATGAAATTTTGTCTTATCAAAGACTTGGGAAAGGGAGAACGGGGCTTGGGTATACTGGTGAAGAAAGTTCTAGAGGAACAGTTTCCATTAAAGCCTCAGATGCCATGATAGACGAAAAAATTAATACAGGTGAGCTTCCGAAACCTGCAGGGAAAGTTGAAACTAGACAGGTGAACAAGAGGATGCTGCAGCACCTGGCACATCATCCTTCTAAAACAAAGCAAAAGGGTCAGAATAAAAGGAGTTCTTGCACAAGTATTGGGAATCAGAAGACTACCTTCAACCTGAAGCAACAGCACAGAACCACCTCAGTTGAAAAAGGGGGGCCAAAATCCAGAACCAACACATGCTGCATAGAGACTTCGTACCCAGTTGCTTCTAGAAAGGCTCATTGCTGGATAGAATCACAGAGAAGGATCTCTAGGACTGCTGAACCAGGGCACTGGATTGCTAAAGACAGGAGGAAACCACAGGCTATACAGGTGTGGAAACCTAAACATGACAAACGAAGAGATAGGAGCCTTGAGGGTCGGAAGAGGAGGAACTCTAGACAAACTCAGATATGGGTGAAGAAGTTACCATCAGAACCTGTCAAGGATCCGCCAAGCAAAACTGTCTTCCGGAATGAATAGGTGAACTAGCTCGCGTCTGCTATAGCAACCTGGTCTAAATAAGCTTGTTCACATGTTTAGGTTGCTAAAGCTGGGAGAAGGCACATGTGTGGCACGTGATCCAGAAGCTTCAAATTGAAAAAGAAGATAACGGGTAAATCAATTTCTAGGGCAAAGGCAAGTTGAAGGTGCTTCCCAAAAATCGGTGCTGATCATCCCTACTGTGCGTTCCTCAAATCTTCTACAACCCTGCAACAATGGTGAAGACTCGTGGTTTGAAGAAGAATCTGGCAGCAGACCGACAAGGCAGGTCTGAAAGGAGGACCAAGTCGCGCAATGAAGCCCCTGCTCAGCGTCTGGATGTGGTGGTGTGGGAACCAGCACCTCTCCTGTGTCGCACAGCGAGTCCTCTCCACAAGAAGGAACTTCGCAGAAAAGGAGGCGCCTGGTACGTGACGGGGAACCTGTATCTAATACAGCTGTGCTATCTGAAGAGGCTGTGGCTGAAGAAGTCTCTGGAGAAGAACAAGATACAGAGGATGCTGTAGCAGGTTCTGCAGAAGAAAGGTGCAGAACACTTGTTATGTCCCCGGGCATTGTGGGTGAAGGGGAGGAGATTGTAGCTGAGTCTCCTAAACAAGAACCTGCTGCAGCACATCCTCCTCCTCCCTCAGACAAAGGAAAAGCTCCTATCCTAATCCCAGTCTCCAGCAGTGAAGAAGAAGAATCAAGTGAAGAAAATGCAGGTGCTACTGGTGAACCGTCTGAGAGAGGACCTGCATTGGCAGACACAACTGCAACCATAGTGGGAGGTATTTGGTTCAGAAATAGGAGTGCTTCTCAATCCTGGAGTACTGTTGAGAGGAAGCACATTGTGTCAGAAAAGAGGCTGGACCTGGACAAGTACAAATCAGCAGCAATTATCCAGCTTCTCACTGAGGTAAACCTTCTCAAGTCCCTAACCTTTCCATTCAGATTCAATATAGCTCTGGTTAGGGAATTTATTGTGAATATGGAAGAAAAGTTTGGTGAGGAAGGAGCGGATGAGTTTGGAAAAAGTTGGGTACGGGGTAAGACAGTTCTTATTACCCCAGAAAAAATTGATGAATTTCTTGAGATCCATGAGAATGCCAGAGCTCCCACTGAGGTTCAGCCAGAGATGCTGGCTAAGGTTCTGACAGGGGGAGTGTGTCTGTCTTGGGGCGGTCCAAACCTGAGTGCTGCTGAACTAACCTCCAAGAATGCCTTGTTATATCATCTGGGCATTAGAAACTGGATCCCGAGCTCTCACAGGGGGAAGGTTAGCAAAGCCTTTGCTAACCTTCTCTACTCCATTGGGAAGAGGAGGCGAATCAGCCTGGGCAGTGTGATGTTTCCCCAGCTGGCCACTCATGCCGGCAGCGCTTCCTCCAGCAAGCCCATTGTGCTCCCCTCCCTCATCTATGGGATGATGGTCTCACAGCATCCGGAACTTGGTGAGATTTCTGAAGGTTTATCTGAGAAGTTGCAGGTCTTCACAGTAGACCACAAGTTATTCAAAGGGAAGAAATGCAGTGGACATAGCTTATGAGGATCCACTCCTAGTTGGTGATTCAGCTCCAGCTCCCCTGGAGGATTCTCTTCCCCCTGCTGCAACAATTCAATCAGCCCTCCGTGCCAGAATTGTGAGCCATCTCAGATCTAAGCTGGTCATTCTTGAAGCCGAAGCCAAAAGGAGGGATGCTAGGTGTGGACAGATCAGAAGTCTGCTTAGAGACCTGGAGTTCCCGGCAGATGAGGAGCAGGCCCCTTGAGCATCTGTGACAAAAAGGGGGAGAGAAGAAGTAAAATGCTACTGCTACTGCTGCTACTGATAAACTGATGAACTGATGTTTTTTTTTGCTGACCCTGCGTGGTTGTGCTACGGCCGAGTGTGGCCACATCTACTTACTCTCTATTGTTGATTTTTTATTTAGAGTAGCTAGAGTATTTTCTGGTTCATGGGAGAGTGCAAAAGTGTTCTAGGGTTTTGTCAAAATGCCAAGGGGGAGATTGATAATGTAGTATGGCAGTGTTTGACAAAACCAGCACAAGTAAACAAGGAGCCGCTACAGCACAAGTGAACAAGCAGGCCAGCACAAGTGAACTAGCAGCAGCTGCAGCAGGGGATGCTATAGCAGGAGCTTGTTCAAGTGGCTGCATCACCTGTCCGAGAAGCAGCAGCGTCCTGGGATTGTCTAGAAGGGCTGGAAACTCTACGGATAACATCAGAAGAATTTCTAAAATGTTGTGGAGTATCAGAGACGCAAGATATCAGAGAGAGAGAGCCAGATTCAAAAACACACGAGCTTGCTGCGAGGATCTGCGCTAGCCGACTGCGCCAGCCGAGACACTGCAACCTGCACGCACCTGCTAGTTGCTTTTTCTTTGATACTTTAGATATTATTTACTATTTCTATGATGTTTACTACTAGCATGTCTAACTAAACACTTAGTATCGGTTCGGCATGATTCTATGAGTATTTCCTTTGAGACTTGTGCTTAATGCATAGTTTGTTTGCTTATATTAATTCTGTGCACATTGTTGGCAGCTAGTTGCATGAGTAGGGGAAGCCTTGAACTGCAATCTTACTCTTGTTGCTTGTTGTTGTATGTTAAACTAGTTGAATAGCCTGACGGTGCCAATTAGGAGTAACGTGCTAGGATAATCAGTTGCTACTGTGACAGGATTCGCAGCTGCTTAGACTAGTCTTAAGAATTAATAGCTCATGAACTTTGATCGGACACTAACATTAACAAACCAAACTGTAGACGTTTAGAGTCGATGATAAGGAATACACTCATAGAGGATTGTCTGCGCCGATACTTCTCATAGTCATAGTACTTAATCTCTACTGCCTGCGCACGTCTAGTGTAATTCCTGCGTTTACTACTGTTTACTCGCGCGTTGCGCAACCCCAATCACTCACACCCCCAGTTTTCGTAAAGTGCAGGATACTAGTTAAAGCCAATCTACTGCCTCCCTGTGCATTCGACCCCGACTTAACCGCCGTGCTATGTGGAAGAGGAAGGAATAAATTTGACGTGCACAACGACGCGCGATCAAATTTTGGCGCCGTTGCCGGCGAGGCAACACAGATAAGCTTTAACCAGCTTAGGTTTTCTTTTAATAGTCAGTTATTTCGGTTTGTTTTATTTTCGTTGTTGTTTCTGACAGCGCGCAATCACCATTAGCCTGCGCAACCTTGAAACAGTTGCGCTGAGCAGATTCTAGTTGCGCACTGACAAACACAACAGCTTAGTTATCTTTTAATTTCGTTTTCTTTGAGATTTAGAACAGGTCATGGAGGATAACAGTGTCGTTGGGGACAACTTAGGGGACAGAACCCCGGAAGAAGCGAGAGCACATAACCGCGCAACCCTGTTCAGGGAGGAAGTGCAGCGCGAGGTTGAAGCAAGTATGGCCGCTGAAGTGTATAATGCGCCACCCGCGCGACAGGCCGCGCGACGCAGAACAGTGCGCTAGATGTCAGCCCCACTCATAGTTAACCAGCCATGGTGCATCGTGCTTCCACCAGACGGTCATTTTGAACTAAGGAGCTCGCTCATTCATCACATGCCCAAGTTCCAGGGGATGAACAACGAAAATCCAGTCAAGCATGTGCGAGAGTTCCTAGTCATTTGCGAGAACATGAAGGCCGAAGGGGAGAGCGATGAAGCGCTGAAGATGAAAGCGTTCCCATTTTCACTGTGTGACACGGCCAGGCATTGGCTAATGAACTTACCAGCAGGATCAATTCACACATGGGAGCAGCTGCAGAAGAAGTTCCTGGATAAATTTTATCCCGCAGCAAAGATCGCGCTACTCAGGAGGGAGCTGGCCGCACCTAGGCAGAGCGCAGGAGAGTCGCTGTCAGAGTATTACGAGCGTTTCAGGGAGCTAGAGGCCAACTGCTACAATCACGGCCTGCCCCAGAATGTGCTGATAGAGAATTTCCTGAATGGACTGCTGTCCATGGAGCTGAGATTATTGAACGCATGCGCAGGAGGTGACATTTGCAACATGTACCCAGAAGACGCGTGGCAGCTGATAGAAGACTCTGCTGGGCAGGTAAGACATCAGCTAACACTTGAAAATAGTCGTGGTCGTTCTGTGCATCAGGTAGAAACAAGCGCTGAGATCAAGGAAATGAAGGCCATGCTGCAGAAGTTGATGAGTGCGCAAAGCGCACAACCAGTTGCGCCAAAGGTATGCGAATTCTGCAATTCCACCGAGCACAAAACCGATGCATGTCCCACGCTTTTTGAGGAATCAGGAGATGTCAATGCTCTTGGAGGATGGGATAACAGAGGGCCACAGAGACAGAATCAGCCGCATTTTGGACTAGCCGCAAATGGGTTCAGATGGAAGGAGGAAAACAATTTCCAGAGGCAGTCCACGGATCAGCGCGCGCCACAGCAGACGCCACAAGCTGCGCCCTATAATCCACCGTATCGCTGCCCTGACGCACCAGCACAGAACAACCAGCAACCTAGGTGATCCTTAGAAGATATCGTGGGGCAGCTAGCAGACACAGTGCGCAAGAATGATGAGAAGTATGACAAGAGGTTCGAGTCCATTGAGAAGCAGCTATCACAGATTGCGACCACGGTGTACGAGCTGAAAAAGAGCGGTGGCAACCTACCTTCGCAAGTGATTCAGAACCCCAAGGGAGGAGTCAACGCTGTGACACTGAGGACTGGGCGCACGATAGGAACAGAGCAGACCACGAAGGCGCCTGCGCAACCAGCTGCGCATGTCCCGGATCCAGCAGAGCAAAATGCGCAATCGGAGCAAAACACGCAACCAGAAGCGCCAGCCACAAGCCAGCAGGGCGAAGCGCCAGGTATAACACAATTAAAAGACAAGGGCACGAATCGTACTAACATACCTGCACCTTTCCCTGTGCAGGCACCATCGGCTAGGAAGGAAGCGCTCGATAAGGACCTCTACGAGTTATTCAGTAAGGTGGAAATAAACATTCCCCTTATTGAAGCAGTTCGGCAAATCCCTAGGTACGCCAAGTTTTTAAAGGAGCTGTGCACAAATAAGAAAAGGAAAGTCGAGTGCGCACAGGTAATGCTAAATGCGCAGGCCTCAGCGATCGTGCAACATAAGATACCACCTAAGTGCCGAGACCCAGGTACGTTCACTATCCCATGCACTTTAGGTAAGACCACAGTGAGCAATTGCATGATTGATTTAGGCGCATCCATAAATGTGCTACCCTTTTCCCTATATGCGTCATTGCGCGTTGGACCACTAAAGCCTGCAGGTCTCACCATTCAGCTAGCAGATCGGTTGTGCAAGCAACCTACGGGCATGATAGAGGATGTTCTTGTGCGAGTAGGAGAGCTGGTGTTCCCAGCAGATTTCTATGTCCTAGAAATGGAGGGTGAATCAAGCACCAGCAGTGCGCAGATTCTACTGGGCAGACCATTTCTAATGACCGCGCGCACCAAGAAAGACGTGTGGAGGGGCACGCTCTCCATGGAGGTTAATGGCGAAGAAATTCATTTCAACATATTCAAGGGGATGCAGCACCCTCATGAAGACGCCACAGTGCACGCAATGGACAGCTTAGATGACTTGGTCGCAGATGCACAATGCGCAAGCGCAGTAGACGAACCCATAACACTGGCACAGGCAGAGTTGGAGGCGCAGGAGGAGGAGCTGAGCAGTGCTGAACCAGAACCCAGACAGGTACAAGCCATAGTTAAAGTCTGCACTGCTAATAAAATCTTGCCCTCTATTGAACAGGCACCCAAGGTCGAGCTGAAGCAACTCCCAGAGCACCTCAAGTACATATTCTTGGGAAATGAAGACACCCTGCCAGTGATCATAAAGAAAGGATTAGAAGAGGAGCAGGATTCGACATTTGTGGGATTGACTTCATGGGGCCATTTCCCCCATCTTCCGGATACGAGTATATTTTGGTCGCGGTAGATTACGTCTCCAAATGGGTTGAGGCCAAGGCTACACGGAAGGACGATGGTTAGACGGTCGCTGACTTTTTGAGAACTAACATATTTTGCAGGTACGGAGTACCTAAGGCAATCATTAGCGACCAGGGGACGCACTTTTGCAACAGGATTATGGCGCAAGTTTTCAAGCATTATGGAGTGCGCCACAAGACGTCCACTGCTTATCATCCTCAGAAAAATGGATAGGCCGAGGTTTCCAACAGAGAGATCAAGCGCATCCTGGAGAAGACTGTGAGACCGTCGCGCAAAGATTGGAGCCAGCGCCTTGACGACGCGCTGTGGGCATACCACACTACGCATAAGACGCCAATTGGGATTTCACCGTTCCGGTTGGTTTACGGAAAAGCATGCCACCTGCCTGTGGAGTTAGAGCGCAAAGCATATTGGGCATTACGCATTTGCAACCTGAACCTAGACGAGGCCGGAAAGGAGCGCGCATTTGAGCTAAGCGAATTAGAAGAGCTGCGCCTGGATGCCTATGAGGGACTGCGCGATTACAAGGCGCGCACAAAGGCATTTCATGACAAGCATATCCTCAGACGCACTTTTGAGCCAGGAGACCAGGTATTATTATTCTCATCACGCCTAAAGCTCATGCCTGGAAAGCTGCGCAGCAAATGGACGGGACCGTACACAGTCACCAAGGTTTTCCCCTACGGAACAATCGAGTTAGAAAACGAGCACTGGCATCGTTTTCAGGTCAATGGGCAGAGAGTCAAACGATATTTAGGAGAACCTTGGGATGGCACAGCGCGCGAAATTGAATTGGCAGAGCCTGAGATAGCAGATGCGCAGGTTGCTGCGCCAGAGTCGTCACCAGACGCGCCAGAGGGAGAACAGGGGACTATTGCTCATATTTCTTCTCCCTCTTTACTTATAATTTATCACATACTATTAACCATGCTGACCACCCGTCCGACCCTTTGCGCAGGACCAAGAAGAACACAACACATGCACAAGCGCAAGGTCACTCAGGAGCAAGTGTGGGAGAGGTCGCTGGTATACTTTCACGCAAGTAACGAGGTACAGTCGAGCCAACAACGTTAAACAAAGGCACTTGTCGGGAGGTAACCCGACACGTTTTACTTTTACATGTCTTTCCTTTAGTTTTTCTAGTGTCTTTTTGCTAGTTTAGAACTTGTAGTTTTTTTTAGTCGAGCAGCAGTGCGCAGGACAGCTGCGCCAGTCAGGGGGTATATAAGGGCAGTACTTAGAAAATTTCAGCACTTTTTCACTCGACCGTTGCAAGAGAAACTCCCGCCCTCACACCTCCGCTCACCGTCCGGCGCTCAACCCAGCTTCTGTTTAGAGAGATTTGAGGAGCCCTCCGTCGAACAAGCTCCAGGTAACCTTTCCCCCCGATTTGAGCCGATTGCATTAGGGTTTGTGCGAGAAGAGGGGTAACCTAGGTCTGAAATCGCACCGAGCTAGAGTGCACCGATTGGAGGTTTGTTTAGTGGGTTTAGTAGGTGGGCAGTAGGCGCCCAATTGGTGAAAGTTTCAGGGCATTTGGAGGAGTTTGGATTTTCTGAGCTTTAGAGAGTGTTGACCAGCGAGACCCAGCGCACGATGCAGCCTGCCGAGGACCAAGCGACCCCAGCTCACTTCGCCAGCAAATACGCAGCCTTCCTGAGGCTTGAGATGTACGGGACTCCGTACATCAGCAGGGAGTTCCTGCGAGAGGTCGGTATGGAGGACCTCATCATGGAGAAGCTCGCGCTGGCGGGCTGGGAGGCGCTGTTGGAGATCAACAGCGCAGCAGACAGGGAGGACACCTGCGAGTTTCTGGCGTCGCTAGAAACAAGTGATATGGAGATAAGGTACTGGCACCGAGGGGTGTGGTACATTGCCTCGGCTAAGAGGCTGAAGCGCACACTGAGGTGCGCTAAGGTGCGAGAAGCTGACATGGACGCGCACACGAATCAGGAGGCGTGGAGCGAGATGGGGACCGGCCCAGTTTTTGCCGTGGGGTGCAGCCGAGGACGCGAGCTGCGCGACCCGTGGATGTTCTACTTGTGGCGCTTGGTCGCCTATGCGATCATTGGGCGTTTTAATGGTGCGCCGAAGATCAGCTTGCTGGATATGGAGATTTTGAAGGGCTTTTATTATGGGAAGAGGGTGCTTTTTGTCCTGAACATGGTGATCCACTGGAGCCGGGTCAGCACCAAGGGGCCGCTGACTTGCGGAGGGATAATAACGCACCTGCTGCGTGCGTTACATGGAGAGCCTGAGGTGCCAGAGCACACAGTGGTGCCGGCTGTTCCCCTGGACCGCGCCCACATGCTGCAGATAAGGGCGGTGGCCGTGAGAGAGGATGGCACATTGGAGTGGTGCTACCGCCTGTAGCCGGCCAGAGCGCCGCGGCCACGAGCGGAGAGCAGCGCGCAAGCAGCAGAGGCTGCGCAGGAGATGGAGGAGGACGAGGCCCCAGAGCAAGTTGTGCCTCCAGTCAGGCGCGCGAGGACTCGCGCGCAGACTGGAGCGCATCGGAGGGCCCGTGCACCGCAGGGGGAGCCAGTTACCATTTCCATTGAGGATTCTCCCCCGCGTGCACAAGGGAAGCGCCCCAGGATGGAGTCAGAGGAGGCGCCAGAGGAGGTTCCGGAGGAGCGGCGCATGATGTTCAACGTCATGCGCGTGCTCGAATATTTAGCGCCCGAGGGGGCAGACTTGAGCATGAGCCCACCATCAGGGTGGAGATTTGGAGATGCTATTCCCCCTCTCCTCAGCCTGCGCCGGCCACCTCCAGGGTCCCCCAGCGAGCCGTACCAGCCAGCCAGCCCTCCTACCTAGTCCCCAGTGCATACAGCAGAGCCCACTCCAGCCCCAGCTCCAGCACCAGAGCCAGCCCCAGCACAAGAACCCACCCCAGCAGCAGACCCAGCACCTGCACCTGCACCACCCTCTGCACAGCCGTCCATTCCGAGGTCCCCTGAAGCAGATCCCGTCCTTAGTTCCAGCTCAGATTCACTATGGGATCCTATCTCAGAGGATGACCTCGTGACTCAGCCCGCCCCCATTTCTGTAGTGCCGCCAGCCTCCAGCACCGAGTACGTGACAGATTCTTCAGAGGAGGAGGCGCACGGATCCGAGGCTGAGTCCAGCTCCGAGGACATCTAGAGCTGCAGGGCGGGCGCGCATTTCTTTCGGGTGGTTTATTTTTCTTATCTTTTTAAAAACTGTTGCTCCATGTTGCTATATTTTGCTGACTATTGTGCTGAATATTTTTTTGTGCCCCTTGCTATATTGCGCTGCTTTGACTATATGTTTTTATGTTCTTTGTTTTGCTTACTTGCTTGTGCGCGTTCTCCGTGCGCTTGAGCTTGAGTCGTGGGGACACGGCTCTGTTTAAGTGTGGGGGGGGGGGAGCATTACCTTTACATTTCACGTTTTTTTAGCTTTATAGTGTAGCTTAGTTTAGTTGAAGAAAATAGTAGTAGTGGTGCGCTAGTGTGCGGGTTGCGCACACTGTTCAGCTTGTTTTGCGCTGTCCATATTGCATGCGCTGCTATCAACTGTTTTAGTATATTTTTTTCATTTTTCTGCTCCTGTTAGTTGGGATATACAGGGGATGTGGAGTTGACAGAAACGCTCTAGAGAGGCAGTTAGTCGTTCGCGCTTCGGAGTTGAGGTATATGGTCAAGAGCGCTAGTGGAGGCCGGTGCTTCGCGACCTTCGGAACAAGAGAGCGCGCTCAGTCACGCAGATGCCGAAGGCGAATACCCAAAGCGTGGCGAGGTGGGAAAACAGACCACCTTCCCTCTGGAAGTCGAGCTAAGGAAGGCGGGCGCGGGTGTAAACGCGTGCGTCGACCTGCGCGGGTAGACCAAGGAGGGAGAGCGGGGCGGTGTTCCATAGCTGTTATCTGGAGGCCGAGACTAGAACCGTTCTGGGAAACATAGGAACCGTAGACAAAGCTGTACAAAAGAAAAATACCAGCAGATGATATGCGCTACAAAGAATCAGCATGCGCACAAATATGTACCAGCGTGCGCAAAGTCCACAAAGAAAATCATCAAAGGCTTGAGTTCCCAGAAAGTGCGCGGAAGAATCACGCACTGGAAGAAGCTTGCGCTGATACTTCTTATAGTCATAGTACTTAATCTCTACTGCCTGCGCACGTCTAGTGCAATTCCTGCGTTTACTACTGTTTACTCTTGCGTTGCGCAACCCCAATCACTCACACCCCCAGTTTTCGTAAAGTGCAGGATACTAGTTAAAGCCAATCTACTGCCTCCCTGTGGATTCAACCCCGACTTAACCGCTGTGCTAAGTGGAAGAGGAAGGAATAAATTTGACATGCACAACGACGCGCGATCAATGATTCTTCTGAATCTTCTTCGGAGGCTGCCTTGAGGGAGGATTAGAAATCTCAGAGTTCACATCTTCAGACAAGCTTTCTAATTGCACATCTGGATTTTCTGCTTCAGCACTTGCTGTAGCATCTTCTGGAGCAACAGCTTGTTCACTTGTGTTCTGTCTGACAGACACCTCCTCAAGATCAGAGTCTTCATCATCAGTGACAGTATCAGGGGGAGGGATTTCTTCAGCATCGTTGACAACAACATTTATGGATTCCATTACTGTATGTGTCCGCTGGTTGTAGACTCGATAAGCTCTGTTGTTTGTTGAGTAGCCCAGAAATAGACCAGGATCACTTTTTGGGTCCAGTTTCTGCCTATACTCCCGATCTCTTAGAATAAAACAGTCACTTCCAAAGACATGAAAGTATTTAACTGTGGGCTTCTTATGATTCCAGAGCTCATAGCAGGTCTGGTTGGTTCCTCTCCGTAAGATGACTCTATTGATGATGTAACATGCGGTATTCATGGCCTCTGCCCAGAATTTCAGGGGAACCCTCTTAGCATGGATCATGACTCTGGCCATTTCTTGGATTGTTCGATTCTTTCGTTCCACTACACCATTCTGCTGAGGGGTAATGGGAGAGGAGTACTGATGTGAGATACCCCTTTGTCGACAGAAATCATCCATTTCTTTGTTTTCAAATTCCCTGCCATGATCACTGCGAATGCTGCTGATTCTGAGGTTTTTCTCTTGCTCTAGACGAGACACCAGTGACACAATGACTCTCACAGTGTTTGATTTTTCTCTGATAAAATCTATCCAGGTGAATCTGGAGTAGTCATCAACACAGACAAATGCATACCTTTTCCTGCCCAGACTCTCGACTACCATTGGTCCCATCAGATCCATGTGAATCAACTGTAGAGGCCTGGTGGTACCAATATCTTTGACTCTTGGATGCGAAGCCTTCTTTTGTTTCCCAATCTGACAGTCACCACACATAGAGTCTGTCTCCCCTTTTAGCAGCGGTATTCCTCCGACTAGACCTTCTGTAGCAATTCTCTTCAGAGTTCTCAGGTTAACATGCCCCATCTTTCTGTGCCATAGAGTCATTTCCTAGGCCTTTGTCAGCATACATTTCTGAATCGGTGAGTTTGAACTCACATTGAGAAGATAACAGTTGCTCTTTGATCTGGCTCCTTCCATTATACATTTTCCAGATTTGTCGAGGACTTTGTATGAGTCTTTCGTAAATTTTACCTGTTTAGTCCCATCACACAGCTGACTAATGCTTATGAGATTTGCCTTTAGCCCTTCCACTAGAAGAACATTGCTCAGGCTCGGCATTCCTTCAACTGCCAGAGTTCCCCTTCCCAGAACTCTTCCTTTTAGGCCATTCCTAAACTTCACATGTTGTTCCAAACAGGGTGTAATGTTTTTCAAGAAGGATCTTTCTCCTGTCTTATGTCCTGAACAGCCACTGTCAATGTACCAGCTTATCTTGTCCGAGGTGCTAGCTGTGCTGACTAGAGCGAGGAGCTGAGTCTGCGCATGATTCTGTCTGACAGGTTTCCTGGCTGAAGCTACTCCGGCATGAGCTGAGAAACAGTTTCTTTTTATGTGACCTTTCCGACCGCAGCTGTAACATTTTTTTATACTTTGAAGCTCTCTTGTTACGGTGATACAGAGGTTGCTGTAGCAAGTCCTGGTTCAATCTTCCTTGTGTTTTTCTGCCTCTTCTGACAGGCCTGTATCTGGCCAAGTTGCATTCATCTTCACTCAGGTCTTTCTCGTCTTCACTTCCACTGGCAGAGAGAGCCCTCTTTTTCATCGGTTTGCTAGTGCAGTTGATTTGTCGATGACCGTAGCCTGCACAGTTCCAGCATTGGACTCCCTTCTTCATTTCTTTCTTTTCGTCTTCATTCTGAGCCGGTTCCTTCCCTTTTCTATTACTTTCACTGCCCCTTCTGAATTGTTTTCGCGAGGAGGAGCTTTTCCTGGTTCTGGATTCCATGTTCTTCAGAAGCTTTCCAAGATTCTTAACAACCATACTCAGCTGATCTTCTGAAACTGGCTTCTTGGATTCTGCTTCAGCTTTTAGACCAACATCCTTGTCCTTAGCAGTGATGTTTTCTTTAACCAGCTTCATCTCAAATTGTTTGAGAGACCCCATCAACTCTTCAAGCCTCATAAATCTGACATTTTGAGCTTCTTCAATGGCTGTCACCTTCATGTCAAATCTTGTGGGCAGCGATCTGAGAACCTTTCTGATAAGCTTTTCTTCAGGGATAGGTTCACCAAGAGCATGGGCTTCATTTGCAAGATCACAGAGTTTAGCATTAAACTCAGTCACAGTCTCCTCTTCTAGCATTCTCAGATTCTCAAACTGTGTAGCAATGATCTGGAGTCTTGACAGCTTCACTCTATCAGTTCCTTCATGTGCAGTTTGCAGAATTTCCCACGCTTGTTTGGCCATGTCACAATTCGATATCAACCTGAAATTGTTGGCATCAACTGCAGCAAAAATTGCATTCAGGGCCTTTGAATTACCAGTCGCTGCAGCTCCCTCTTCAGCAGTCCATTGTTCTTCAGGCTTTATCCGTGTGACTCCTTGTTCATCCATGGTGATTGGGGGAGACCACTGGACCACTATTGCTCTCCAGGTCTTCTCATCAATGGCCTTGAGAAAGCCTTTCATCCTAGCCTTCCAATATCCACAGTTGCTTTCTTCCAACAATGGGGGTCTGCTTGTACTCTGTCCTTCCTTCATTGTCGTGGCTTTTTCAGAGACACTATAGGATCTTTTTACTCTGTGTGTTGAGCTCCCGCTCTGATACCAATTGAAATTCACAGTGTCTCAGTTCGACAGATTTGTGAACAAGCAGTTGTTGCAGCACACTCTTGTTCACTCAGAAATTGTCTCAGCAAACAATGAACAAGACAGAAGTTTGTTCACCCAGTTCGGCCAAGCTCTGACTTGTGTCTGCACACCCTCTACATTATGTCAATCTAGAATAGCTACAGTCTTCTCAAAAACTCAGCCTATTCTAAACTACACTCACTCAGCAGGGTTGCTGTAGCAACTGCTGTAACACACAACTGAAGCACAATTTGTCCGCGTCGCTCCAAAGCCTTCTGCCGAGCCGTTCGAACGATTCCACGAGCGCTGCACACTCTGGAATACTCCCCCTCACTCAGTGACCACCTGCCACTAGCGAGAACCACCGCTTAGACACTCGACCGAGCCACACACCCGTCAGTTCTTCCGCGGCTGCCTTTGATCAACCATCAAGCACCACTGCTCTGATATGGCTTCCAGATCAAGCTCGAATCAGACTCTGCAAGTCCTGATTCCCTTCTGCTTTTATCACCACAGCTCTGCGCTCACGCTCTGCTCTCGGGTGATGATCGAAGAATTCATCTGCCACACACCAAAATTGCTCTCTCTGAATTCTGTGTATGCACTCGTGTATCCCTCAGCTTCGATCAACACTTCTGCTCTAAACCCGTTCTTCTTAAATAGCAGCACCAGCTTTAAGCAATGTCCAGGTTTAGGCAATGTCCCAAAAAGAACAATTATCTCCTAAAATCTAGGAGATTAGATTTGATATTTGTCTACAATGCAAATCTCCTTCTCTGACCAGTAAACCTTACTGGAAAATACTCCACAGCTTTTTAGAAAACCTTCAGATTCTCTCCGTAGAGTCTCCAGCCCTTCAAGGCAAGCTCAGGTAGCTGCTGCTTCTCGGACAGATGAAACAGCCAGTTGAACAAGCTCCTACTATAGCATCCCCTGCTGCAGCTGCTGCTAGTTCACTACTGCTGACCTGCTTGTTTACTTGTGCTATAGCAACTCCTTGTTCACTTGTGCTGGTTTTGTCAAACACTGTCATACTACATTATCAGGGTACAATCTAAAATTATAGAGAAATATTTTGCCTTCTTAATGACATTTATAATGGAGTTTCGAACATTGTTGGCAAGCAAGGAAATCAATTCATTTTGAATTTTATGACAAAAGCTGTTGCTTTTAAACTTTAGCAACGCCCTAGCACTAACCTCAAATGTCCAAATCAAAACAAACACAAACTATTGCTTTTAAATTAACCAAAGTCCTAGCCCTAACCCCAAATGACTAAATCAAAATCAAAACAAACACAAATCAATACTACTGCTGGTTTTAAATTAACAACAACTACATATTGCTACTTCACAAATCACAATCTACCAGATTTGATGAGAAATCGAGACAACAAAAGTACCTTGGGCAACGGTGGAGACGGAGATGGAGTGCACTGTGCACTATGCAGGCGACGGTGGAGAACTGGAGATGGAGAATCGGAGAAGTAGATAATGAGAACAGAGAGAGGAGAGACGTTGAGGGCTGAAGCGTGCTTTGAGCGAGCGGTGGTATTTGCAAAATAAAAATTATTTCTTTGTTGCGGATGGGCTATTGGGCCCCTGTATTATTTGCAAAGGTTTTTATTAAAAAAAAATTTATCGCGGATGGGCCCTCTCATGGTTATTTGCAAAAAAAAAAAAAAATTATAACCCTGATGGGCCCCCTCATGCCTTGGGCCCTGGGCTGGTGCCCTGGTGGCCCACCCCCAGGGCCGGGCCTGTCTCTCTATAGAGGTAGATGGGGAAATAATTAAATTTAACATGTATAATCTATGCAGCACCCACCTAACATTGCAGGAATACATGCATTGGACATCATTGAGGATGCGGCACTCAAGTCAGATATACAGCGTGAGAAAGGCATCCAAGTACCCAACTACTGCAAAAAGATGTTCCGTTTGGAGAGGATATCCCAACTGATAAGGAGTTAGAGCTAGCTGAGCCGATTAATGATGGAGGATGAGAAGTATTGTCGAACCAACTACGTTAAACAAGTGCACTCTTAGTGAGGCAGCCAGAGCAATTTTTTATTTGTTTCTCTTATTTTAAATCTTGCATGACTACCCTTCCCGACGATCTAATTGTACCTTGAGAACACGATTTGTTTCAAGTTTGGGGTGGGGGAGCTAGTATTATGTGTCAGCGCGCCTACCTTGATTGGCATGCATTAGTAGTAGTTAGAGCACGTTTATTTTTATTTATGCTGCTGGTTTTATGAGGTTATATGCTGCGATGAAGATGTTGTTTTTATGAGATGATGTTCGATTCTATGGGATTTTGATGTGTATGCTTTGCATGATTTCTGCAATATTACGATGCTAGTGACTTGATGTTATTTGTTCTTCTGAGTTGAGATATTACAGAATGTCAAGTTGATAGAAAATGTTCTAGAGAGTCTTGACACACGTTCGAAGGTTCAAGGGATTAGTCATGTAGAACACTGAGTTTGTGGAGGTCGGCATTCCGAGCTAAGAGGAGTGAGACTTTCACTCCACCTTTTCTGCATTTATGCAATGGTGGGACGGGAAAACAAACCGTCCTATCTCTAGTCCTTGTAACCGGGAATGGGTGGGTAACCCTTATCCTGCCTCGCGTTGAAAGGATAATGATGAGAAAGACCGGGAACCGCTCCATATGCTGTTATTCGAAGGCTATGTGATGAGCGGGCAAATAACCTTATATTTGTCCACATTTTTCCCTTACTTCTTGTTTGTTCCGCAATTCTATAAAGCCATTTGATGATTTCTTCGTCCATTTCAGGTTAAAACTATGTATTTCGCAATACGAAGTGGCCCGAAGAAAATCTAGACGAATTCTGGTCGATGGAGATCAAAAGAAGCAAAGCTGAGCAAACTGCAGAAGTGATTCGGCCGAATCACTAGTGATTCGCCCACCTGCTTGACCGAATCACCCTCAGCTGCACGAATTGACCTGATCCGGGAAAGTCCTGAAGGTTTGACCGAATCACATAATGGGTGTGACCGAATCAATTGTGATTCGGCTAAGAAAAGTGATTCGCCCAGTCAAGAAGCTACTGAACAGATGATTCGGCCGAATCAGATGTGATTCGCCCAGAGGTGCCCGAATCAGTTTAGCTCCACAAGACGTTTGACCGTATCAAAACAAAGACATTTGACCGAATCAAAAGTGATTCGGCCAGGATAATTGATTCGCCCAAACTCAAAACACCACTGAACACAAGCTTAGAGCGAATCACATGGACATTGACCGAATCAAGTGATTCGGTCACTTCGGTCACTTTGTGGGAAACTTCAAAGAGTATAAATAGAAGGAGATAGAAGTGAAGAATAGAGCTTGCTTTTTCTCTCAACCCTAGACGACAAGTTTCCACTTTTTGCAACCCTAGACGACAAAACTCAAGGAAGACCAAGCTTGATGGAAGATTGAAGCTTGGATTGAAGATTCTACATCATCCTCTTCTAAACCCTAGCTTTGTATTTACATTTATGCTTCCTTTAGTTGTCATATTTTTGTACACACTCATTATGAGTGAGTAGTTACTTTTGTGGTTGGGGATTAAATGGATCCCCTAGGATTGGATATGATGTAGAACACTATTGTTGTTGCATTGAATGAAGTTTGGTTTGATCTTATTTGTGCCCTAGCTATGTATTCATTGTATGCACACCAAGTGTTTGACGAAATGCTTAAGTGAGTATGCTTGGTTAGAACCCCTAAGGAAGGAGCGAGAGTTGAACTTAGGATGTTTCATAGCTATCGTATGATCATAGATGGAGTGTTTGTGCGTGAGAGCGACATGCATTCTTGACATTAGGCTAAGTTTTGAGCGGATTTGAGTAACCGGCCAATAGACCGAGAGGGTGCGGTTATGGGACTCATATTCTACACGGTTCAATAGAATGAGAGTTTGAGAACCTTGTCATTTATGTATCCTCTCCATTCTAGGGAAGGAGCGAGAGTTGAACCTAGAGTGGATGATGCATTAGCCTTGCTTTTATCAACCAAATGTAGTTCATGCATGTATTAGTGAGTTACTTCATTTCCTCATATCTTAGGAGAGAAGTTGAATCCCTAGTCACCCTTTTTATGCATTAAGTAGAACTCAAGAATATCATTTATCTTTAGTGCTTGCTAGAGATACCTCTATAGGAGGACATATTCCCCCCCAAAAACCGTAGACTTACATTAGTAGCATTGATTAGTTGTCAATTAGTCTAAGCTTTTCCCTTGGGTTCGATCCGAGGTCACTTGGTTATAAATATTGTTTGATATTTGCGTGACTAGAATAGCACTTCATTTTGCTTGCCTAAAACGCCAACGTCACTATGATTGGAACAGTTCAAAGAGAAAAAATAAAAAAAGGACAAGCAATTCACATTAAAGAGCAACGTTTGCAAAGAAAATTCAGGCAGATGTGTAAGAAAGAAAGAGAAAAGCAATCGATTTGAGGTGAAGCTTTGGACTAAACAGAACAAAAAAGTTTCAAGAGCAGTCCTACAAAAAAAATAAGAAGAAAAAAGTTGAGTTCCTCATAACTTGGATTTATCACGTGCCAGAGAAAGCAAATTCAGCGTAGACGCGTGTATGACTTTGAGCTTAAGAATGTAGTCAAGAGTCTAAAGAGGACTAGCTCCCAGTCATCCATTGAAATTCCATCTCTACCTCACAGGTATCATGTATCATTGCAGTTTCTTACTAATCATTATTGAAGAATGAATGTGAGTATATGTTGATGAACAGAACATCTCGAGTAGATTAAATTTTTGATCTTTGGCATGACAGGAGTGATTTAAGTCTTTCGAGTCTTGATTTTATTCTTGTTCGGGGACGAACAAAGGTATGTGTGGGGTAGTTTGATGGAGCATATTTATATGATCCATCGAGTTGTTTATTCCCATTATTTAATTGCATTTTGCGTGTGTGATAGAGCCTATTTATACGCATTATTTAGATCATAACCCTATGCTTGTTTGCGATATTTTGTGTACAAGATTACTGGTTTCCAGTGTTTTTGTATTGCAGGGCAAAATAAGGGCCTAAGTCGGATACGCGCTAACAGGCAGCGTTTAGGACGCGCATCACACAGCCTGCGGAGCTAGCGGTGCAAACAGAAGAATTGGCAGAGTCGACCACGGTGCGCTAACCGACTGCGCTAAGCAGTATGCCGTGCGCCAGGCGCAGATGGTGGTGTTTCCAAATCCTGACACCACTAGATTTGGAAGTTGCCAAGGATGAGCCTCTTGAGCAGTATATAAAGAAGAGAAGAAGGCTAGGGTTTCATCAGCATTAGCATTCAGATTCCATCATCATCATACCATAATTCAGCAAGAGAGCGGCAGAACTGGAAAACACACGAGCTTGCTGAGAGGATCTGCGCCAGCCAAGACTGCAACCTGCACGCACTGTTTGCTATTGTTTTCTTGGACACCTTAGTTATTATTTACTGTTTCTATGATGTTTACCACTAGCATGTCTAGCTAAACGCTTAGTATCGGTTGGGCATGAATCTATGAGTATTTCCTTTGAGACTTGCGCTTAATGCATAGCTTGCTTGCTTATATTAATTCTGTGCACATTGTTGGCAGCTTGTTACATGAGTAGGGGAAGCCTTGAACCGCAATCTTACTCTTGTTGCTTGCTGTTGTATGTTAAACTAGTTGAATAGCCTGACGGTGCCAACTAGGAGTAACGCGCTAGGATAGGCAATTACTACCTTGATCGGATTCCTAGTTGTTTAGACTGGTTCAAGAATTAATAGCACATGAACTTTGATCGGAACATGCGCACATGTTAGGAAGCCTTGACCGGACACTAACTTAAGTAAAATCAAGCTATAGACGTTTAGAGTCAATGATAAGGAATACACTCATAGAGAATTGTCTGCGCCGATACTTCTCATAGTCATAGTACTTAATCTCTACTACCTGCGCACGTCTAGTGCAATTCCTGCGTTTATGACTGTTTACTCGCGCACTGCGCAACCCCAATCACTCACCCCCAATCTTCGTAAGTGTAGGTCACTGGTTAAAACTGAACTGCTTGCTCCCTGTGGAGATCGACCCTGACTTAACCGCTGTACTAGTGGAAGAGGAAGGATTAATTAGCGCCGTTGCCGGGGAGCAACACAGCTAAGTTTTAGCTAGTTTACGTTTTTACTTTTTAGTAACTAGTTATTTCAGTTTGTTTTGTTTTTTTTTCGTTGTTGTTTCTGACAGCACGCAATCACCATTAGCCTGCGCAACCTTGAAACAGTTGCGCTGCGCAGATTCTAGTTGCGCACTAACAAACGCAGCAGCATTAGTTATCTTTTAATTTCGTTTTCTTTGAGATTTAGAATAGGTCATGGAAGATAACAGTGTCGTAGGAGACAACTTAGGGGACAGAACCCCAGAGGAAGCAAGAGCACATAACCGCGCAACCCTGTTCAGAGAGGAAGTGCAGCGCGAGGTTGAAGCAAGGATGGCCGCTGAAGTATATAATGCGCCACCCGCGCGACAAGCTGCGCGACGCAGAACAGTGCGCGAGATGTCAGCCCCACTCACTGTTAACCAGCCATGGTGCATCGTGCTTCCGCCAGACAGACATTTTGAACTAAGGAGCTCGCTCATTCATCACATGCCCAAGTTCCACGGGATGAACAACGAAAATCCAGTCAAGCATGTGCGAGAGTTCCTAGTCATTTGCGAGAACATGAAGACCGAAGAGGAGAACGATGAGGCGCTGAAAATGAAGGCATTCCCATTTTCACTGTGTGATACAGCCAGACATTGGTTGATGAACTTACCAGCAGGATCCATTCACACATGGGAGCAGCTGCAGAAGAAGTTCCTGGACAAATTCTATCCCGCAGCAAAGATCGCGCTACTCAGGAGGGAGCTGGCCGCACCTAGGCAGAGCGCAGGAGAGTCGCTGTCAGAGTATTACGAGCGTTTCAGGGAGCTAGAGGCCAATTGCTAAAATCACGGCTTGCCCCAAAATGTGCTGATAGAGAACTTCCTGAATGGATTGCTACCCATGGAGCTGAGGTTATTGAACGCATGCGCAGGAGGCAACATTTGCAACATGTATCCAGAAGACGCGTGGCAGCTGATAGAAGACTCTGCTGGGCAGGTAAGACATCAACTAACACTTGAAAATAGTCGTGCTCGATGCATCAGGTAGAAACAAGCGCTGAGATCATGGAAATGAAGGCCATGCTGCAGAAGTTGATGAGTGCGCAAAGCGCACAACCAGTTGCGCCAAAGGTATGTGAATTCTGCAATTCTACCAAACACAAAACCGATGCATGTCCCTCACTGTTCGAAGAATCTGGAGATGTCAATGCTCTTGGAGGATGGGATAACAGAGGACCACAGAGGCAGAATCAGCCGCGCTTTGGACTAGCCGCAAATGGATTCAGATGGAAGGAGTAAAACAATTTCCAGAGGCAGTCCACGGATCAGCGCGCGCCACAGCAGACGCAACAAGCTACGCCCTACAATCCACCGCATCGCCGCACTGACGCACCAGTGCATAACAACCAGCAACCCAGGCGATCTTTGGAAGATATCGTGGGGCAGCTAGCAGACACAGTGCGCAAAAATGACGAGAAGTATGACAAGAGGTTCGAGTCAATTGAAAAACAGCTATCACAGATCGCTACCACGGTGTATGAGCTAAAGAAGAGCGATGGCAAACTGCCTTCGCAAGTGATTCAGAACCCCAAAGGAGGAGTCAATGCAGTGACACTGAGGACTGGGCGCACAATAGGAACAGAGCAGACCGCGAAGGCGCCCGCGCAACCAGCTGAGCAAGTCCCGGATCCAGCAGAACAGAATGCGCAACCAGAGCAAGACGCGCAACCAGAAGTGCCAGCCACAAGCCAGCAGGGCGAAGCGCCAGGTATAACACAATTAAAAGACAAGGGCACGAATCGTACTAATATACCTTCACCTTTCCTTGTGCAGGCACCCTTGGCTAGAAAGGAAGCGCTGGATAAGGAGCTATACGAGTTATTCAGTAAGGTGGAAATAAACATTTCCCTTATTGAAGCAGTTCGGCAGATCCCTAGGTACGCCAAGTTTTTAAAGGAGCTGTGCACAAACAAGCGAAGGAAAGGCGAGTGCACACAGGAAATGCTAAATGCGCAGGCCTCAGCGATCGTGCAACATAAGGTACCACCTAAGTGCCGAGACCCAGGTACGTTCACCATCCCATGCACTTAAGGAAAAACCACAGTAAGCAATTGCATGATTGATTTAGGCGCATCCATCAATTTGTTACCCTATTCCCTATATGCGACATTGCGCCTTGGACCACTAAAGTCTGCAGGTCTTACCATTCAGCTAGCGGATCGATCGTGCAAACAACCTGCAGGCATGATAGAGGATGTTCTTGTGCGAGTAGGAGAGCTGGTGTTCCCAGCAGATTTCTATGTGCTAGAAATGGAGGGTGAATCGAGCACCAGCAGTGCGCAGATCCTACTGGGCAGACCTTTTCTGATGACCGCGCGCACGAAGATAGACGTGTGGAGGGGCACGCTCTCCATGGAGGTTGATGGCGAAGAGATCCATTTCAACATATTCAAAGGGATGCAGCATCCACATGAGGACGCCACAGTGCACGCAATGGACAGCTTAGATGATTTAGTCACAGATGCGCAATGTGCGAGCGCAGCGGTAGGACCAGAGCCACTGGCACAGGTAGAGTTGGAGGAGCAGGAAGACGAGCTGAGCAGTGCTGAACCAGAATCCAAACAGGTACATGATATAGTTCATATTTGCACTACTAATAAAATCTTGCCCTCTATTGAACAGGCAACCAAGGTCGAGCTGAAGCAACTTCCAGAGCACCTCAAGTACATATTCTTGGGAAATAAGGACACCCTGCCAGTGATCATAAAGAAAGGATTAGAAGAGGAGCAGGAAGTGCGCTTACAGCAGGTGCTGCGCAAGAACCAGCGCGCCCTAGGATGGACACTTGCTGACCTACGCGGAGTAAGCCCGGACGTATGCATGCATAGGATTCTATTGGAAGATGGTGCCAAACCATCCAGGGAGGCTCAGCGCAGATTGAATCCAAATATGATGGAGGTGGTGCAAAAGGAGATCCTAAAGTTGCTTGACGCAGGGGTCATTTACCCGATCTCGGACAGCAAATGGGTCAGTCCAGTGCATGTTGTGCCGAAGAAAGGAGGAATCACAGTGGAAGAGAATGCGCAGGGCGAGCTAGTTCCCAAGCGCATTCAGACTGGATGGCGCATGTGCATCGACTACAGGAAGCTTAACGCAGTCACGCGCAAGGACCATTTCCCGCTACCCTTCATGGACCAAATGCTGGACAAATTAGCAGGAAAGCCCTATTTTTGCTTCTTGGACGGATATTCAGGGTACAATCAGATACCCATAGCTGCAGAGGATCAAAAGAAGACCACGTTCACCTGCCCGTTCGGTACGTTTGCGTTTCGGCGCATGTCATTTGGGCTGTGTAACGCGCCAGGTACGTTCAACGTCTAGTCATGAGCATTTTTTCTGATATGATTGGTATATGCATAGAAGTGTTCATGGATGATTTTACTGTGTATGGAGGTACCTTTGATGCATGCTTAACTCATCTTGATAAGGTCTTAGCGCGCTGCATTTCTAAGAACCTAGTGCTTAATTATGAAAAATGTCATTTCATGGTATCGCATGGTGTAGTACTAGGACATATCATCTCAGAGGAGGGGATCAAGGTAGATAAAGCTAAGATAGATCTTATTTCTAATCTACCTTATGCCACTAACGTGCGCGATGTGAAGTCATTCCTAGGACATGCCGGGTTTTACAGGCGTTTTATAAAAGACTTCTCTAAAATTTGTATACCCCTGTCTAACCTCTTGCAAAAGGATGTGTGCTTCGTGTTTACTGATGAGTGCAGGGCCGCATTTGATAAGCTAAAGGAGGCGCTAACCAGTGCACCAGTGATGCGCGCGCTAGATTGGAACCTGCCATTTGAACTGATGTTCGACGCAAGCGATTATGCAGTAGGTGCAGTCCTGGGGCAGCGAGTGGACAAGAAACTGCACACCATTTATTATGCGTTGCGCACACTGGACGCTGCGTAGAGGAATTACACCACCACGGAGAAGGAGCTTCTGGCAATTGTGTTTGCGCTGGAGAAGTTCCGTGCATATGTTCTAGGCGCCAGGGTCATCATATACACAGACCACGCAGCCATCCGCTACCTAATGTCCAAGAAGGAAACTAAGCCGCGCCTGATGCGCTGGGTGCTCCTACTTCAGGAATTTGACTTGGAGATCAAAGACAAGAAGGGCACGGAGAATACAATTGCTGATCACTTGAGCAGGATCGTGAAAGAGGAGGAGCCAGGGCAGATCACGGAGACATTCCCTGACGAGCATCTGATGGCGCTGACAGGTAAGGTACCATGGTATGCGCACATTGCGAATTACCTGGTCACAGGTACGTTTCCTCCGCATTTCAATAAAACCCAGTGCATGAGATTGAAACATGAGTCCAAGCATTACCTTTGGGATGATCCATATATGCTCAGAATAGGACCTGATCAGATATTAAGGCGCTGCATGCCTGACCATGAAATTAACTCTGTTTTGATGTTTTGTCATGCGCACGCATGTGGAGGACACTTTGGTCCCAAGCGCACGAGCAGAAAGGTCCTGGATTGCGAATTTTATTGGCCGCACCTGTTTAGAGATGCATATGATCACTGCAGGAATTGTGACAAGTGCCAGCGCACAGGAGGCATATCAGCGCGCAATGAGATGCCGTAGACACCGATTCTAGTGGATGAAGTGTTTGATATATGGGGAATTGACTTCATGGGGCCATTTCCTCCATCTGCCGGATACGAGTACATATTGGTAGCAGTGGATTATGTCTCCAAATGGGTCGAAGCTAAGGCCACACGGAAGGATGATGGTAAGACGGTCGCTGAGTTTCTGAAAACTAACATCTTTTGTAGGTACGGGGTGCCTAAGGCAATCATCAGCGACCAGGGGACGCACTTTTGCAACAGGATTGTGGCGCAAGTTTTCAAGCATTATGGAGTGCGCCACAAGACGTCCACTGCTTATTATCCTCAGACAAATGGACAGGCCGAGGTTTCCAACAGAGAGATCAAGCGCATCCTGGAGAAGACTGTGAGACCATCGCGCAAAGATTGGAGCCAGCGCCTGGACGATGCACTGTGGGCATACCGTACTGCGCATAAGACACCAATCGGGACTTCACCGTTTCGGTTGGTCCATGGAAAAGCATGCCACCTGCGAGTAGAGCTAGAGCACAAATCATATTGGGCCTTACGCATTTGCAACCTGAACCTAGACGAGGCCGGCAAAGAACGCGCGTTTGAGCTGAGCGAATTAGAAGAGCTGCGCTTGGATGCCTATGAGGGACTGCGCGATTACAAGAAGCGCACAAAGGCATTTCATGACAAGCATATCCTCAGACGCACTTTTGAGCCAGGAGACCAGGTATTATTATTCTCATCACGCCTGAAGCTCATGCCTGGAAAGCTGCGCAGCAAATAGACAGGACCGTACACAGTCACCAAGGTTTTCCCCTACGGAACAATCGAGTTAGAAAACGAGCACCGGCATCGTTTTCAGGTCAATGGGCAGAGAGTCAAACGGTATCTCGGAGAACCTTGGGATGGCACAGCGCACGACATTGACTTGGCAGAGCCTGAGATTGCAGATGCGCAGGTTGCTGCACCAGAGTCATCATCAGACATGCCAGAGGGGGAACAGGGGACTATTGCTCATATTTCTTCTCCCTCTTTACCTACCCTCGTTACTTATAATATCAATGCTGACTACCCTTTTTATCCTTTGCGCAGGACCAAGAAGAGCACAACACATGCACAAGCGCAGGGTCACTCAGGAGCAAGAGTGGGGGAGGTCGCTGGCACACATTTGGGCACGTAACGAGGTACAGTCGAGCCAACGACGTTAAAAAAAGGCACTTGTCGGGAGGTAACCCGACTCGTTCTACTTTTACATGTCTTTCTTTTAGTTGTTCTAGTATCTTTTATATTAGTTTAGGACTTGTAGTTTTTTTAGTCAAGCAGCAGTGCGCAGGTCCGTGCGCACTTCAGTGCGCAGGACAGCTGCGCCAGTCAGGGGGTATATAAGGGCAGGACTTAGAAAATTTCAGCACTTTTTCACACTCGACCGTTGCAAGCAGCTCCCGCCTTCACACCTCCGCCCGCTGTCCGGCGCTCAAACCAGCATCAGTTTAGAGAGATTTGAGGAACACACGGCCGCACTCCCCCCAGGTAACCTTTCCCCTAGATTTGAGCAGATTCCAGTAGGGTTTGTACGGTGGAGGAGTGTTCTAGGGTTTTGAAATCGCACCAGGTTAGAGTGCGCCGATTGGAGTGTTGTTTAGAAGGTTTTGTAGGCGGGCAGTAGGCGGCCCTTTGGTGAAAATTTCAGGGCATTCGAGGAGTTTGGATTTTTGGAGTATTTGAGGAGTGTTGACCAGAGTTGACCAGAGAGACCCAGCGACAATGCAGCCTGCCGAGGACCAAGAAACCCCAGCTGTTTTTGCCAGCAAGTATGCCGCCTTCCTGAGCCTTGAGATGTACGGGACTCCGTACATCAGCAGGGACTTCCTGCGCGAGGTCGGACTGGAGGACCTCGTTGTGGAGAGGCTGGCGTTAGCAGGCTGGGAGGCGCTGTTGGAACTCAACAGCGCATCAGACAAGGAGGACACGTGCGAATTTTTGGCGTCGCTGGAGACGGGCGACCAGGAGATCAGGTACCGACATAGGGGCATCTGGTACATTGCCTCAGCTAAGAGGCTGAAACGCGCGCTACGGTGCGCTAAGGTGCGAGAAGCTGACATGGACACGCACACTAACTAGGAGGCTTGGCGCGAGATGGCAACCAGGCCAGTTTTTGCCGCAGGGCGCAGCAGGGGACGAGAGCTGCGTGACCCGTAGATGTTCTACCTGTGGCGCTTGGTCGCTTATGCAGTTATCGGGCATTTTAATGGTGCGCCCAAGATCAGCCTCCTGGACTTGGACATCTTGAAGGGGCTATACTATGGGAGGAAGGTGCCATTTGTCTCGGACAAGGTGGTCCATTGGAGCCGGGTCGGCACGAGGGGACCGCTGACCTGCGGAGGGATAATTACGCACCTGCTGCGGGCGTTACATGGAGAGCCTGAGGTGCCAGAGCACACTGTGGTGCCGGCTGTCCCTCTGGACCACGCCCACATGCTGCAGATTAGGGCGGTAGCCGTACGGGAAGATGGCACATTAGAGTGGTGCTACCGCCTGCAGCCGGCCATAGTGCCGCGGCCAAGAGCAGAGAGCAGTGCGCAAGCAGCAGAAGCCGTGCAGGAGATGGAGGAGGACGAGGCCCCAGAGCCAGTTGTGCCTCCAGTCAAGTGCCCGAGGACCCGCGCGCAGACTGGAGCGTACCAGAGGGCCCGTGCACCACAGGGGGAGCCAGTTACCATTTCCATCGAGGATTCTCCCCCGCGTGCACACGGGAAGCGCCCGAGGACCGAGGCTGAGGAGGCGCCTGAGGAAGCATCAGCAGAGCAGCGCATGATGTTCAACGTCATGCGCGTGCTCGAGTATTTAGCGCCAGAGGGGGCAGATTTAAGCATGAGCCCACCATCCGGGTGGAGATTTGGAGACGCGATTCCCCCTGTTCTCAGCCTGCACCAGCCACCTCCAGGTTCCCCCAGCGGTCCGCACCAGCCAGCCAGCCCTCCTACTCAGCCCCCAGTACATCCAGCAGAGCCCTCTCCAGTCCCAGCACCAGCACAAGCCCCAGAGCCAGCAACAGAGTCAGCCCCTGCACCAGAGCCAGCACCAGCAGCCCCAGAACCGAAACCCACCCCTGAACCAGAACAAGTACCAGCACGTGCACCTTCCCCTGCCCAGCCGTCCATTCCAAGGTCCCCTGAAGCCGAACCCATAATTAGCACCAGCTCAGACTCGCTTTGGGACCCCATCTCCGAGGACGAGGCGCAGCCTGTCGCCCTTTCAGTTGTACCGCCTTCCTCCAGCACCTCTGTGACGGATTCTTCAGAGGAGGAGGCGCATAGTTCAGCGGCTGCGTCCAGCTCGGAGGACATCTAGAGCTGCGGGGGGGGGGGGGGGGGCACCTTATTCCTTTCGGGTGGTGTCTTTTTCTTTTATATGCTGAACTTTATTCTATATTATGTTGCTATATTTGTGCTGAACTCTTGTGCTACTTATTTTGTGTCCCTATGCTGTATTGCGCTGCTTTAACTAAATGCTCTTAATTTTTATGTTCTTAGTTTTTATGTTCTTGTTTTGCTTGCATGCATGTGCCCGTTCTCCGTGCGCTTGAGCTTGAGTCGTGGGACACGTCTCTGTTTAAGTGTGGGGGGGAGCGTTACATTTACATTTCACATATTTTTGAGCATTATAGTGTAGCTTAGTTTAATTGAAGGAAACAGTAGCAGTAGTGCGCTTGTGTGCGGGTTGCGCACACTGTTCAGCTTGTTTTGCGCTATCCATTGTTGCGTGCGCTGCTATCACCTATTTTTAGTATATTTTTTTTCGTTTTTTCTGCTCCTGTTAGTTGGGATATACAGGGGATGTGGAGTTGACAGAAACGCTCTAGAGAGGCGGTTAGTCGTTCGCGCTTCAGAGGAGAGGTATATGGTCGAGAGCGCGAGTGGAGGCCTGTGCTTCGTGACTTTCGGAACAAGAGAGCGCGCTCAGTCACGCAGATGCCGAAGGCGAATACCCAAAAAGCGTGGCGAGTTGGGAAAACAGACCACCTTTCCTCTGAAAGTCGAGCTAAGGAAGGCGGGCGCGGGTGTAAACGCGTGCGCCGACCTGCGCAGATAGACCAAGGAGGGAGAGCGGGGCGGTGTTCTATAGCTGCTATCCGGAGGCCGAGACTGGAACCGTTCTGGGAAAGATAGGAACCATAGACAAAGCTGTACAAAAGAAAAATACCAGCAGATGATATGCGCTACAAAAGAATCAGCCTGCACACTAATAAGCACCAGCGTGCGCAAAGTCCACAAAGAAAATCATCAAAAGGCTCGAGTTCCCAGGAAGTGCGCGGAAGAATCACGCATCGGAAGAAGCTTGCGCTGTTAACCATATACCCATCCTCGGAGTGAGAGCTGACAACCTGGAGCCTATGAAGAGCTATCTCCCAGTCATCCGAAATGATCTTCATCCCAGCTGAGAGGTAATGAATTTCGAAATCACTATACTTAAACTGTTGAGAGCAGATGTGCGCAGGTGGTAGAGCAGCGCAAGGTGTTCAGTAGTGCAGGTCGCGCCAGAGTGCAAGACTGTGCGCTAGACTCCAGAGAGGTAATGGTATCCGTGCTTGAGTGCTTGTTCGAGGACGAACAAGGGGCAAGTGTGGGGGGTTTGATAGAGCCTATTTATACGCATTATTTAGATCATAACCCTATTCTTGTTTGCGATATTTTGTGTACAAGATTACTGGTTTTCAGTGTTTTTGAATTGCAGGGCAAAACAAGGGCCTAAGTCGGATACGCGCTAACAGGCAGCGTTTAGGACGCGCATCACACAGCCTGCGGAGCTAGCGGTGCAAGCAGAAGAATTGGCAGAGTCGACCACAGTGCGCTAATCGACTGCGCTAAGCGGTATGCCGTGCGCCAAGCGCAGATGGTGGTGTTTCCAAATCCTGACACCACCAGATTTGGAAGTTGCCAAGGATGAGCCTCTTGAGCAGTATATAAAGAAGAGAAGAAGGCTAGGGTTTCATCAGCATTAGCATTCAAATTCCATCATCATCATACCATAATTCAGCAAGAGAGCGGAAGAACTGGAAAACACACGAGCTTGCTGAGAGGATCTGCACCAGCCGACTGCGCCAGCCAAGACTGCAACCTGCACGCACTGTTTGCTATTGTTTTCTTGGACACCTTAGTTATTATTTACTGTTTCTATGATGTTTACCACTAGCATGTCTAGCTAAGCGCTTAGTATTGGTTGGGCATGAATCTATGAGTATTTCCTTCGAGACTTGCGCTTAATTCATAGCTTGCTTGCTTATATTAATTTTGTGCACATTGTTGGCAGCTTGTTACATGAGTAGGGGAAGCCTTGAACCGCAATCTTACTCTTGTTGCTTGTTGTTGTATGTTAAACTAGTTGAATAGCCTGACGGTGCCAACTAGGAGTAACGCGCTAGGATAGGCAATTACTACCTTGATCGGATTCCTAGTTGTTTAGACTGGTTCAAGAATTAATAGCACATGAACTTTGATCGGAACATGCGCACATGTTAGGAAGCCTTGACCGGACACTAACTTAAGTAAAATCAAGCTATAGACGTTTAGAGTCAATGATAAGGAATACACTCATAGAGGATTGTCTGCGCCGATACTTCTCATAGTCATAGTACTTAATCTCTACTACCTGCGCACGTCTAGTGCAATTCCTGCGTTTACGACTGTTTACTCGCGCACTGCGCAACCCCAATCACTCACCCCCAATCTTCGTAAGTGTAGGTCACTGGTTAAAACTGAACTGCTTGCTCCCTGTGGAGATCGACCCTGACTTAACCGCTGTACTAGTGGAAGAGGAAGGATTAATTTGACGCGTACAACGACGCGCGATCAGTGTGATAAATTACTTCTTTGCAGTGTTTTGCATCGTAGATGTATTAAGACCACTTTGGAACTTTATTGCATATTTGGAGCATTCTAGGCTCCATTAAATCACTCTGAAATGCAAAGGAGCAAAGATTTAGACGAATATAGACCAAATCTGGGCAGATTGACTTGTTCATCGTAGGAGACTTGCCAAGCACATGATTCTTTTCCAATTGAGGCGTGCCATATGTTGTTGGAAAGCTAACTCAACGGGATACAACTTTTGGGTTTACATAAAGACGTAATTTGAAGGTTTAAAGGGTCAAACGAGTGAGATTCCAGCACCGCAAAGTTGATTCATCCAACCTGGTTGAATCAACTATCGAGTTAGCATAGTAAATTGATATTTATGCTTGATACTGGATTGACTATCCTATTAGCGAAGCCTAGCTATAGAACTAAGTTGGTGTTGTTAGTCAATAATTATTAACCTATTCGAGAACTTAGTAGTTAAGAGTAGGTACAACATTCGAGTAGACATTACCATAATAGGATTGTTAGACTAGAACAGTAATTTTTACTAGTTGATGCAAGTTCGATCGATGATTACCAGTTGCAATGCATATCCCTGAACTAATTATTTCTGTTCTTGAACAACAATATTCTTCCGGAAAACAACCCCGATTAATTGTTAGTAGAACTCTATAACTATTTGCTCTTTTTGGGTTCGACCCTGCTTATCACTAGCTAATAAGTAGGTAATATAAATATAATTTTGACGCACACAACGACATGCCGTCAACCACACATTATAGTAGAATAGGATAGGTCCGTTAGTCAAGTCCGTAGCTATTTGTTACTGGGTGTGTAGGTAGCGCGAAGAGAGTCCGTGGGATTGGATTGCTAGCTAGTCTAGGTGGTTAGACTGAGCATAAGATTTTAGCTAGTTAGTAGTCACGGTGTGAGTCCTTTGTACTTCGAACTAATATAGTGGAGTCTTGAGGATCGGTGTATCCTCCCCAGACTTAGGTAAGTTGCCAAAGTGGGGGAAGAAATCATTGTGTGTTTCTTATTCTGACATTAGAATAATTCTGCAGAAATATACAGAGAGCGCTTAAGCAGAAGATATATCTCTAGAGGCTATAACTCCGCATTAGCAATGCTGTAGAATTTCAATTGATATTAGAGCCGTTCGCTCAACATACAGTGTGATCCGTGAAAGCGTTGATGTCATCAATGGCCACTATGAAAGAAGGATAAAGCACCAGCTGACCTACATTGCCCGAAGGAGGAAACTATGGCTACTGGAAGGCACGGATGAAATCTTTTATCAAATCATTGATGAAAAAGCTTGGAAGGAAGTCATTATGGAGTGGGCTCATCCTCTGACAATTGATGAAGCAGGAGTCTCAAGCAAGAAAGCTGAAGAAAAATGGACAGCTAATGAGGTAGCTACGGCAGCAGAAAATTCCAATGATTTAAATGCTATATTTGCTGTTGTGGATGCTAACAATTTCAAGTTAATATCCAACTGTGATACGGCCAAACAAGCTTGAGAGATTCTTCAAATAGCCCATGAGATAATAGACAAGGTGAGAACTTCCAGAATGCAGATTGTCGCCTCAAGATTTGAAAGCCTGAAGATGCAGGAAGAAGAGACAATTGCTGAGTTCAATGACAAATTGTGTGACATATCCAATGAGGCCCATGCTCTCGGTCAACCAATTCAGGAGGAGAAACTGGTAAGGAAAGTCCATGTGAACTCCTCCTAGATTTTCCACACCATGGGTTCAGCAAGTGGCAACTCATCCAGAGTTTCTATGATGGAATGGATCAGGACGCAAGGAACCACATGGACCAAGCGAGCGGAGGAGGAGCAATGATAGATTTGAGAGTCTCTAAAGGTTTCCAAATCATAGACAAGATAGCGCGGAACTCACATCAATGGGGTAGAGAGGAACCACCTAAAGAAGAAAGGAAAAGAGCACACATCAAAGGCCTTAACAAAGGAAGATTTCAACTCCCTAGGAAAGGTGGTGAACTCTTTGGCACAGTCAATCGGAAGCTTGAATATCAAATAAAAGAGAGACCACCAGCAAGTGTGCAGATTAGTTTTAGCCTGGCGAATGATGACGATTCGTGCACCGCAAAGCATGCGGACGAGTATGAGGATGTCAATTTCTTGGTTACAAATCAAGAGAGAGGGTATAAGCCACCGCAAGCTAGCGGTTATCAACCAAGGAACCCTCCGACCCATGTGAGATTCCATGAGGATCCGAACTTTCTGAGCGCTGCTGAACATAGAGCCTAAACCGACACCGCCGGCATTTGCGCCAATTGATACTTTGAGAATCAAGGAGCCTCTTCCAATACATATCAGCCAATGAATAACTATCAAAGCGGCACTTACAACAATCAAAATCAGGGGCGCACCAGAGGAATGAAGAGAAACCGAGCAGTGAGGAGCTGTCCCTGATTTCTATTGTTTCCCAATTGGCCGCAACTCAAGCTCAACGTCAAAAGGGCAATCATCTCATCCTTCAAAGGCTTGAACAGTTGCACAACAAGATGCTTGAAACGCAGATTGCGCAACAAGCTAGTTCATCCTCAAAGTATCAAGGGAAGTTCCCCTCCCAACCTGATGTCAACTCCTCTGAGACGATCAATGTAATCACACTTAAAAGCGGGAGAGTTTTACATGAGCCGCAACCAAAAGCCAAGGTGGGAAAGACAATAGATGGAGTTGTTGAAGAAGGGTCTTCGTCGCAGGATCAAATTGATAGACGAGAGAAGGAAAAGCCGCAACAGCTATCGCTTTATGTGCCACCAATTCCTTTCCCTCAAAGGCTCAAGAAGAAGTAGGATCCCCATTTCAAGCGCTTTGTAGACATGCTAAAGAAACTTCAAGTGACTTTGCCATTTACGGAGGTACTTACTCAAATGCCTACATATGATAATATTTTGAAAGATATTATGTCTCATAGAAGGGAATGCATGATTTAGACCATGTTGCATTAGACGCAAATTGTATTGCAATAATTCAGCGTGCTATGCCTAGAAAGCTTAGTGATCGTGGTTCATTTTCTATTCCCATTTCTATCAGTGAAATTAGCATAACTAGTGCATTGTGTGATCTAGATGCTAGCATATCCTTGATGCCTTATTCGCTTTTCAATAAACTTGATATGGGAGAGTTAAATCCAACCACTATTAATTTGAGGTTACCGAATCGCTCTTCTAGGGCACTGATCGCGCGTCGTTGTGCGCGTCAAATATAATCCTTCCTCTTCCACTTAGTACAGCGGTTAAGTAAGGGTCGATCTCCACAAGGAGCAAGTAGTTCAGTTTTAGCCAGTATCCTACACTTACGAAGATGGGGGGGTGAGTGATTGCTTGGAGTTGCGCGATGCGCAAGTAAACAGTGGCTAACGTAACGCAGGAATTTGCACTAGACGTGCGCAGGCAGTAGAGATTAAGTACTATGACTATGAGAAGTATTGGGCAGACAATCCTCTATGAGTGCATTCCTTATCACTGACTCTAATATGTCTATAGCTTGATTTCACTTGGGTTAGTGTCCGGTCAAGGCTTCCTAACACGTGCGCATGTTCCGTTCAAAGTTCATGTGCTATTAATCTCTAGAACTAGACTAAAACAGCTACGAATCCGTTCAAGGTAGCAACTGATCACCCTAGCTCGTTACTCCTAGTTGTCACCGTCAAGCTATCAACTAGTTTAACATATGACGAACAAGCAACAAGAGTAAGATTGCGGTTCAAGGCTTCCCCTACTCATGTAACTAGCTGTCTCCGTATGCACAGAGTTAATACAAGTAAGCAAACTATGCATTACGCTTAAGTCTCAAAGGAAATACATCATAGATTCATGCCCAACCAACACTAAGCGTTTAGCTAGACATGCTAGTGATAAACATCATAGAATAGTAAATAATAACTAATGTATCTGAGAAACAAGTAGCAAACAGTGCGTGCAGTATGTCTCTCGGCTGGCGCAGTCGGCTGGCGCAAGTCCTCTCAATAAGTCCGTGTGTTTTCCAGTTTGCCGCTCTCTTGCCTTCTTGTGGCCCTCTGATGATGATGTGATGATGTTGAGTGGTGAGTATATGATGCTTAAGCCCTTGACCTCCTCCCCTTTATATACTGCTCGAGAGGTCCATCCTTGGCAACTTCCAAATCTGGTCATGTCAGGATTAGGAAGTACTGGACTCTGCGCCTGGCGCACGGCGTGTGTGTAGCGCAATCGGTCGGCGCAACTCTGCTGTGTCTCGCCATTTCTTCTGTTTGCGCCGCTAGCTCCGTAGGCTGTGTGCTGCGCGTCTTAAATGCTGCTTGTTAGCGCGTATCCGGCTTAGGCCCTTGTTTCGCCCTGAAATACAAAAACACTGGAAACCAGTAATCTTGTTCATAAAATAATGCAAACAAGCATAGGGTTATGATCTAAATAATGCGTATAAATAGGCTCTATCAGGCACCCAAAGGTATCCTACAGGATGTTCCCATTAAAGTTGGGAAATTCTATGTCCCGATTGATTTCTATGTGTTGGATATGGATGAAGATAAAGAAGTTCCCATAATCCTAGGTAGACCGTTTCTGAACACGGTTAAGGCTATCATAGATTGCGGAAAAGGTACAATCGAATTAAATTTAGGTAGCTAAAAGATCAAATTCGATTTGAAAAGCATGCTTAGGACACCTAGCGAGTCTATGGATTCTCACATGATTGAATCGTATGATGCATATGAGGTTTTTGATTCTCTTGGCAAACTAACAAGCTTTGAGTATGAGTTGCTTGCATAAGATGAAAATAGCTCGTCATTTTTCTGTTAGATGGAACTGGATGAAGAACCTGCTGATGTTGATGATGGCGCCAACAAGGTAGAGGACCCATCAGAAGGTAAGGAATTCGGTGAGGGGTTGAAACCTCTTCCACCAATATTACAGAAGCTTCGCTAAATGATGTTGAAACTTCTAAAATGATGCATGTGCTGCATGAGTATAAAGGTGTTATTGGGCACTTTATTGATGATTTGAAGGGGATGTATGGAATTCGTTTAGAAGATAATGTGAAGCCCAGTCGTGAATTCCTTCAGCATTTAAACCCTAAATTCGGATAAGTTGTGTTGAAGGAAGTCACTAAGTTGAGGAATTCGGGTATTATATATGCTATTCCCGATTCTGAGTGGGTGAGCCCAATTCATGTGGTGCCTAAGAAAGGCGGGCTCGCCGTTGTGAGAAATGAAAAGAATGAGTTGATACCTACGCGCACAGTGGCCGGTTGGAGAATCTGCGTAGATTATAGAAAATTAAATACAACCACTAAGAAAGATCACTTTCCCATTCCCTTTATCGATCAAATGTTATAACGTCTAGCAGGGCATGAATACGTTTTCTTTCTTGATGGGTATAGTGGTTTCTTGAAAGGTATAAACAGAAAGAGATGGAAAAATCAGAAGTTCCTCTCCCAGAAAACGAAACCCTAGACTAGAGCTTTTGGAAGACTTGGAAAATTGGTGGGGATTCGGAGAAGACATCAACAATTGGAGATTCCACAACATCCCTCTACTCAATTCCTACGACTCTACTACTTTGTTTTCAATTGGTGAACAATTTCCTTTACAAATTATATTTTGTTTAAAACTCACTGTGAGTGAGTAGTCATTTAGTAGTAGTGATGATGCAAGAATGGCAGTGTTTGACAAAACCAGCATAAGTGAACAAGGAGTTGTTGCAGCTCAAATAATCAAGCAAGCCAAGCAGAAGTGAACTAGCTGCAGCTGCAGCAGGGGATGCTGCAGCAGGAGCTTGTTCAACTGGCTGTATCAACTGTCCAAATAGCAGCAGCAATCTGTGCTTGTCCAGAAGGGCTGGAAACCGTATGCAGAGCATCTGAAGAATTTCTAAGTTGCTGTGGAGAATTTTCCAGCAAGGTTTTTTAGTCAGAAAAGGAGATTTGCATTGAAGATTAATATCAAATCTAATCTCCTAGATTTTAGGAGATAATTGGTCTTGTTGGGACATTGCCTAAACCTGGACACTGCTTAAAGTGGTGCTGCTATTTAAGCTGAAGGTGTTCAGAGCAGAGAGATTGATCGAAGCAGAGGGACACACGAGTGCATACACAGATTTCAGAGTGAGGATCTTTGGTGTGCGACGGAAGTTTTTTTCGATCATCACCCGTGAGCAGAGCGTTGAGCGCAGAGCTGTGGTGAGTATTGCAGAAGGGAATCAGGACTTGCAGAATCTGATTCGTGTTTGATCTGGAAGCCAATTCAGAGCTGTGGAGCTTGTTGGTTGATCAAGGGCAGCCGCGGAAAAACTGACGGGTGGAAGGCTCGGTCAAGTGTTGTGCGGTAGTACTCGCTAGTGGCAGGAGGTCACTGAGTGAGGGGGAGTATTTCAGAGTGTGCAGCGCTCGTGGAATCGTTCGATCGGCTCGTCAGAAGGCCTTGGAGCGACGCAGACATATTGTGCTTCAGCTGTGTGTTACAGTTGTTGCTGCAGCAACCCTGCTGAGTAGTGTAGTTTAGAATAGGCTGAGTTCTTTGAGAAGACTGTAGCTATTCTAGATTGACATATTGTAGAGGGTGTGCAGACACAAGTCAGAGCTTGTTCTGATTGTGTTGAGTGATCCACACGAGGTTGAGTAGCATAGGTTGCGTGAGTTGTAATCGAGTGTACTTGGAACCTTTGGTTGAGTGGATTGAGGACTGGAGAATAGTCCTCCCCAGACGTAGGCAGATTGGCCGAACTGGGTGAACAAACCCGTGTCTTGTTCATTGTTTGGTGAGACAATTTCCGAGTGAACAAGAGTGTGCTGCAGCAACTGCTTGTTCACAAAATCTGCCTAATTGAGACACTGTGAAATTTCAATTGGTATCAGAGCGGGAGCTCGACACACAGAGTAAAAGATCCTACAGTGTCTCTGAAGAAGCCAAGACAATGAAAGAAGGACAGAGCACAAGCAGACCTCCATTATTGGAAGAGAGCAATTATGGATATTGGAAAGCTAGAATGAAAGCCTTTCTCAAGGCTATTGATGAGAAGACATGGAGAGCTGTCGTGGTTTAGTGGTCTCCCCCAATCACCATGGATGAGCAAGGAGTGCCGAGGATAAAACCTGAAGAGCAATGGACCGCTGAAGAAGGTGCTGCAGCAACCGGTAATTCAAAGGCTTTGAATGCAATTTTTGCTGCAGTGGATGCTAACAATTTCAGGTTGATATCAAATTGCGACATGGCCAAGCAAGCATGGGAAATTCTGCAAACTGCGCATGAAGTAACTGATAGAGTGAAGCTGTCAAGACTCCAGATAATTGCCACACAATTTGAGAATCTGAGGATGCTGGATGAGGAAACAGTCACTGAATTTAATGCTAAACTCTGTGATCTTGCAAATGAAGCTCATGCCCTTGGTGAACCCATCCCAGAAGAAAAGCTTATCAGAAAGGTTCTCAGATCACTGCCCACAAAATTTGACATGAAAGTGACGGCCATTGAAGAAGCTCAAAATGTCAGATTCATGAGGTTGGAAGAGCTGATGGGGTCTCTCAAACAATTTGAGATGAAACTGGTTAAAGAAGACACCACTTCCAAGGACAAGAATGTTGGATTGAAAGCTGAAGCAGAAACCAAGCAGACAGGTCCAGATGATCAGATAAGCATGCTTGTTAAGCACCTTGGGAAGATTCTGAAAAACATGGAATCCAGAACCGGGAGAAGCTCTTCCTCGCGAAGACAATTCAGAAGGGGCGGTGAAAGTAAAAGGAAAGGATAGGAACCAGCTTAGGATGAAGATGATAAGAAAGAGATGAAAAAGGGAGTTCAATGCTGGAACTGTGAAGGGTATGGACACATTGAGGCTGACTGTCCAAGCAAACCCCTCAAAAATTCAGAGAAAAAGAACAATAAGTCCATGACAGCAAAATGGAGTGATTCGGATGAAAGTGATGAAGAAAACTGTGTTGTGCTAACCAGTGTTTCAGATGACAACCTTAAGGAGCCTAAGAAGGAAGAATTTCACTATGGGATTGAAGTTTCCGAAAGTGAAGATGAAGAGGACTCATCTGACAGTTTTGCTGATCTTCTGAGGAAGATACTCAAACAATGTGAGGCAGTACTTCAGACTAATCAGGCCTTGACTGACAGAGTCAATCTCTTGGAAGAAGAACGAAGGAAATGTCTACTCCCATTCGATAATCAAGTTACCATTCTGAAAGGAGAATACTCAGGAAGACAGATCTCTGTTGGGTCCTCTCCAGCAACAGCCAAGTCAGCTGATCCGCAGAGTAATATCCTGGACGAAATTCTGTCTTACCAAAGACTTGGAAAAGGGAAAACAGGGCTTGGATATACTGGTGAAGAAAGCTCTAGAGGAACAGTTTTCATTAAAGCCTCAGATGCTGAGATAGATGAGAAGAAAAATTCAGATGATTCTTCAAAACCTGCGGACAAAGATGGAACTAGGCATGTGAACAAGAGGATGCTGCAGCATCGGGCACATCATTTCTCTATAACAAAGCAAAAGGCTCAGAATAAAAGGGGTTCTCGTACAAGTGTTGGGAATCAGAAGACTTCCTCCAAACTGAAGCAGCAACACAGAACATCCTCAGTTGAAAAAGGGGGAGCAAAATCCAGAATCAACACATGCTGCATAAAGACTCCGTTTCATGTTGCTTCAGGAAAAGTTCTTTGCTGGAAAGAACCACAGAGGAGGATCGCGAAGATTGCTAAAGATAAGGGAAAACCACAATTCTTACAAGTATGGAAACCCAAACCTGACAAACGAAGAGATGGGAGGCTGGAAAGTCAGAAGAGGAGTAACTCTGGTTTACTCCAAGTGTGGGTGAAGAAATCTCCACCAGAACCTCTTAAGGATCCCCCGAGCGAAGCTGTCATCCAATCTGAGTAGGTGAACTAGCTCGCATGTGCTATAGCAACCTGGCCTAAAATAAGCTTGTTCACACGTTTTGGTTGCTAATGATGGGAGAAGGCACATGGGAGGCACGTGATCTAACAACTTCAAAATGGAAAAGAAAATAACGGGTAAATATTTTCTAGGGCAAAGACAAAGTGCAAAGGGAGTCCCAAATCGCTGCCGATCACCCACTGTGCGTTCTTCAAAACCTTCTACAACCTTGCAACAATGGTAAAGACACGTGGTTTGAAGAAGAATCTGGCAGCAGAGCGACAGGGCAGGTCTGAAAGAAGGACCAAGTCTCGCAACGAAGACCCTGCTTAGCGTCTGGATGTGGTGGTATGGGAACCAGTTCCTCTCCCTGTGTCACATAGCGAGCCCTCTCCTCACGAAGAAACATCACAGAAAAGGAGGCGCCTGGTACGAGATGGAGAACCTGTATCTAGTACAGCTGTACTATCTGAAGAGGCTGTGACTGAAGCAGTCTCCGGAGAAGAACATGCAGCAGAGGCTGCTGTGGCAGGTTCTACAGAAGAAGGGTGCAGATCACTTGTCATGTCCCCAGGCATTGTGGGTGAAGGAGAGGAAACAGGAGCTGAGTCTCCTGAACAAGAACCTGCTGCAGCACATCCTCCTCCTCCCGCAGACAAGGGAAAAGCTCCTATCCTTATCCCAGTCTCCAGCAGTGAAGAAACATCCAGTGAAGAAGAAGAAGATTCTCATGGTGGACCTTCTGAGAGAGAACCTCCAGTGGCAGACTTGACTGCTCTCACAGTGGGAGGTACATGGTTCAGAAATAGGAGCGCCTCTCAATCCTGGAGTCCTGTTGAGAGGAAACACATTGTGTCCGAGAAGAGACTGGTCCAGGACAAGTACAAATCAGCTGCTATGATCCAGCTTCTCACAGAGGTAAATCTTCTCAAGTCCCTAACCTTTCCACTCAGATTCAATACTGCTCTGGTTAGAGAATTTATTGTGAATATGGAAGAGAAATTTGGTGAGGAAGGAGCGGATGAGTATGGGAAAAGCTGGGTACGGGGTAAGTCAGTGGTTATTACCCCTGAAATTATTGATGCATTTCTTGGGATTCATGAGAATGCAAGAGCTCCCACTGATGTTAAGCCAGATTTTTTAGCTAAGAATTTGACAGGGGGAGTGTGCCTGTCTTGGGGCGGTCCAAACCTCAATGCTGCTGAACTTACCTCCAAGTTTGCTCTGCTGTATCATCTGGGCATTCGAAACTGGATCCCTAGCTCTCACAGGGGGAAGGTTAACAAAGACTTTGCTAACCTTCTCTACTCTATTGGAAAGAAAAGGAGGATCAGCCTGGGCAGTGTTATGTTCCCTCAGCTGGCTGCTCATGCCGGGAGTGCCTCCTCCAGCAAGCCTATTGTGCTACCCTCTCTCATCTATGGGATCATGGTCTCTCAGCACCCGGAGTTTGGTGAGATTTCTGAAGGCTTATCTGAGGAACTGCAGGTCTTCACAGTAGATCACAAGCTGTTCAAAGGAAAACATGCCGTGGATGTTGCCTATGAGGATCTTCTAATGGTTGGTTCTTCAGCTCCAGCTCCCCTGGAGGAATCTCATCCCCCTGCTGCAACAATTCAGTCAGCTCTACGTGCCAGAATTGTGAGCCATCTCCGGTCTGAGCTGCTTATACTTGAAGCCGAAGCCAAGAGGAGGGATGCTAGGCGTGGTCAAATCAGAAGTCTCCTCAGAGACCTGGAGTTTCCTGCAGATGAGGAGCAGGCCCCTTGAGCATCTATAACAAAAAGGGGGAGAGAAGATTTTTTTTGCTGAACTGCTACTGATGAACACTGTTTTTATTTACTAACCCTGCGTGGTCATGCTATGGCCAAGTGTGGCCTCACCTACTTACTCTCTATTGTTTTTATTTAGAGTATTTTTTTTTCTGGTTCATGGGAGAGTGCATATGCCCTAAGGTTTTGTCAAAATGCCAAGGGGGAGATTGATGATGCAAGTATGGCAGTGTTTGACAAAACCAGCATAAGTGAACAAGGAGTTGCTGCAGCTCAAATAATCAAGCAAGCCAAGCAGAAGTGAACTAGCTGCAGCTGCAGCAGGGGATGCTGCAGCAGGAGCTTGTTCAACTGGCTGTATCAACCGTCCAAATAGCAGCAGCAATCTGTGCTTGTTCAGAAGGGCTGGAAACCGTATGCAGAGCATCTGAAGAATTTCTAAGTTGCTGTGGAGAATTTTCCAGCAAGGTTTTTTAGTCAGAAAAGGAGATCTGCATTGAAGATTAATATCAAATCTAATCTCCTAGATTTTAGGAGATAATTGGTCTTGTTGGGACATTGCCTAAACCTGGACACTGCTTAAAGTGGTGCTGCTATTTAAGCTGAAGGTGTTCAGAGCAGAGAGATTGATCGAAGCAGAGGGACACACGAGTGCATACACAGATTTCAGAGTGAGGATCTTTGGTGTGCGACGGAAGTTTTTTTCGATCATCACCCGTGAGCAGAGCGTTGAGCGCAGAGCTGTGGTGAGTATTGCAGAAGGGAATCAAGACTTGCAGAGTCTGATTCGTGTTTGATCTGGAAGCCAATTCAGAGCTGTGGAGAGCTTGTTGGTTGATCAAGGGCAGCCGCGGAAGAACTGACGGGTGGAAGGCTCGGTCAAGTGTCGTGCGGCAGTACTCGCTAGTGGCAGGAGGTCACTGAGTGAGGGGAGTATTCCAGAGTGTGCAGCGCTCGTGGAATCGTTCGATCGGCTCGTCATAAGGCCTTGGAGCGACGCGGACATATTGTGCTTCGGCTGTGTGTTACAGCTGTTGCTGCAGCAACCCTGCTGAGTAGTGTAGTTTAGAATAGGCTGAGTTCTTTGAGAAGACTGTAGCTATTCTAGATTGACATATTGTAGAGGGTGTGCAGACACAAGTCAGAGCTTGTTCTGATTGTGTTGAGTGATCCACACGAGGTTGAGTAGCATAGGTTGCGTGAGTTGTAATCGAGTGTACTTGGAACCTTTGGTTGAGTGGATTGAGGACTGGAGAATAGTCCTCCCCAGACGTAGGCAGATTGGCCGAACTGGGTGAACAAACCTGTGTCTTGTTCATTGTTTGCTGAGACAATTTCCGAGTGAACAAGAGTGTGCTGCAGCAACTGCTTGTTCACAAAATCTGCCTAATTGAGATACTGTGAAATTTCAAGTAGGAATCCTTATGGATCCCTGACGGCACGTCATTGTGTGCGCCAAAATTATATTTATATTCTCCTACTATACTAGCAAGCAATAAGCAGGGTCAAACCCAAAGAGAGCAATCAGTTATAAAGTTCTACTAATAATGGTCACAAAAAGGGGGGTTGGTTTTCAAAGAGAATGTCTTTCAGAACAAATCAGTTCAGGGATATGCGTTGCAACTGGTAATAATCGATTGAAACATGCATCAATTAGTAAAACTACTGTTCCTAGTCTAACAATCCTGCTAAGGTAATGTCGACTTCAAGTACTATCTACTATTAACTGCTAAGTTTTCAAGTAGATGTAATATTTATTCTCTTAGTTACAAGTACTAGTTCCACCGCTAGGCTTATGCTAATATTGGACTAATCAAATATCAAGCACTGCTAGTCTAACTAGATCACCGTTAAGTTCCTCCATTCAAACATACAAGCATGCCATTAAGTTCAAGAAAAGAAACTCACCAAATTGAATTATGAAAACATAAGTATCTCAAACCGTACGTTGCAACACAAAATCCCCAAACTGAAAGTTGGGTTTAGCTACTATGATCCATCTAATAACAATGAAATTCAAGTTCAGAAAAAAGACTATAACTGCTACGCACTGCTCACCGACCGATCTTGTGAATCTGCATTGCGTCTCTGTTCCAGGGTATTCTTCCAGTAGTCACAGCAAAAAATTGTAAAAAGCCGCTACGGTTTTTCTCCCTTCTCTTTCCTTTTATTCTTTTGAAATTGGGCCGGGCTTACTTTCCTGGCACAAATCAAAAGTGATTCGTGCGAGGCTTACCAAGTGATTCGCCCAGGGCTGGGCGAATCAAATACTTAGTGCCGCTGCACTGCTGCACCAATCACATTTGATTCGTGCAACACCAAAGTGATTTGTGCAAGGCTTGGGTGAATCAACTCCGGCTTGTGCGAATCACTTCTGATTCGGGTGAATCACGCTTGCAGTGCTGAACGCGCCTCACCCTAACATTAACCAGCACGCCTGGAAGAGACATTGTGATATATCAAATGAGGCCCATGCTCTTGGAGAACCAATTTAGGAGGAGAAGCTGGAAAGAAAGGTTCTCAGATCCCTCACCTCGAAGTTTGATATGAAGGTGATTGGCATCGAAGAAGCCCAAGATGTGAAGAACATGAGGCTAGAGGCACTGATCGGTTCTCTGAGGTAGCTCGAGATGAAAGTTACAGAGACGCTTCACCACCCTTTAGGAAATACCTCGGGCTGAAAGCTAAGACTAAAGAAAAAATGAAAGTCACAGATGATGTCAACCAACAACTATCTCTGCTGGTCAAAAACCATGAGAAGTTCATGAAAAGAATGGACCAGAAACCTGCATACTTAGGTCAGTCATGCAGGGGGAGAAATAGAAGAGGGGACAACTGCCAGAGAAGAAGCAAGGATGCTGACAAAGGCAATGATGAAGGAAAAAACAAATAAATAGGAATCCATTGCTGGGAATGCATAACCAGTTTCTGACGGAAAATTGGAGTGATGATGACAGTGAAGAGGAGAATGATCAAAAAAGGAAATCGAGCTTTGACCCTTGTATTTCGTAATGATGATTAAGATTAAATAAAGATGGACTTTGTTTATGGGATCATTAAATCTGATAGAAGTGATGACAAAGAATTCTCAGTAGAGACTATTGCTGATCCGTTCAAATTGATACAAGAGAAGTGTCATGAAGTTATTGAAGCCAACAGATAATTACTACCAAAGGTTTCCAGATTGGAAGGAGAAACAAACGAGCTTCACAACGTCATCACCTCTCTGTCCAGGGAACAACAATAGTAAGTGAAGACTGTCGACAGAAAGCTATATCTGGAGCAAATAGTGGAGGGGCATCCATTATGGATGAAATTTTTGCTTACCAAAGGTATGGAGGTGGGACTGAAAGTCTCGGGGACACTGGTGATGCAGTAACAGGTATGACTACATTTGTCAAAGCCACAGTTACTGATCAAAGTGCAAGTGTTCAAAAGGGTCCTATCAGAGTTATTTCGGAAGAAGTACCAGAAAGGAAACACAAGAGAATGCTGAAGCAATATCTGGACCAGCCACTTGCCTGGAAACTCAGATCAAAGAAAAGGAGATGCTATGCATGTGATCAAACCGAACACCTTCAAAGAAGGTATCCAACATTGGCTAAGTACAGGAAGCCTCGAAGAGCACGAAATACCAGACAAGTCAGAACAAGGGACTCTCCAATCTGATATGAGTACTACAACACGCAAATGCATGTAAACCGAGGTTATCGTGTTACTATGCAAGAAATTTTCAGCAGCACTGGAGGACTAACCAATCAGAGAAAAAGGCATAGAAACAAGCAAAGCACATATCACTCTTCAACAGCCTCAAAAAGGGGAAAAACACCTGAGGAGAACAAGTGTCAAATGCGCTGGGTGAAGATCAAAAGGAATGCTACTGTTGATAAACAACCACCAATGTCCCCAATAAAGTAGGAGCTGAGGAATGGAATCATGCATCAAAAATTATTTTAGATCCAGATAAGACTACTGAACAGAGTGCTGAAGCGGTCCCTGGAATATTAAAGCTATAACTTATGGACAGGGTTACCAAAAATAGGTGAGTATGGAGAAGTCGACACATGTCGTATGTTTTTTTAAAATGAGAAGAAAAAGGCCGAGAAAGGGTAGAACCCAGAAGTATCCGTTTCTGACCTAGGGTTTCCTATATCTCCAATTACTTTAACGATCAGTCATTCATGCCTTTAGAAAATCGTCAGCCATGGTGAAGACAAGGAGAGCATAGGTTTACAAGCGAATGGGTGAGTCCGGCAAGAGAAAAGGCAATGAAGTCTTGTTGAGAAAAACCCCAAAAGCCAAAAGAAGGTCTTCTCTGTAGATCAGAGAACCGGAGGAGGTTCCCCGGCTGACATGGATTCCTTCAACTGACCAGACCGAGGCAGGACCAACTGCCACAACAATGATAGAGGGTGCGCCTACAAATGAAGGAGAGTAACTACAGACTGGAAGCAAAAGTCACAGCTAGAGTGGTGAAGAAACTACTTCAGCTACCTCTAGTTCAAACACCTCCCATGAAATCAAAACCTAGAGAAAGCCCTGGACAAATAGGTGGCAGTGGTACCTCCACCACCATCAAAAAGTGAACCAACAAAAGCTGCTAGTGAAGAAGAAGACTTGGCCGAGGTGGAGGAACAAGCTGCCCCCAAGAAACCGTTAAACAAAGGAAAAGGGGTGATGGTCAAAGTCTTTTCCAGTGATGAAGAGAGTGCTGCTATACCTCGACCAGAGCCGCCCATGACACAATCTGCACCTCTTCCATAGTCTAGTTCTGCTATGACCGGGCATGATCATCAAGGGATATGGTTCAGAAACAAAAAGGTTTCTGGTAATTGGGAGGTGATCAATCGCGGGATAGTTGTGGCTGAGAAAGTACTGGAGGTTGGCCGGTTCCGGTACCAGAGGTGATCACTCTACTCCGAGAGGAAAATCTGCTATACTCCTTGAGTTTTGCCAAATGTTATAACTAGCATATAGCTAAGGAGTTTCTTGCAAACATACACGGAGACTTTGGAGTAGTAGACAATTTACTATATGGAGCGAGTTTTGTGAGAAGACTGAGGGTTGTGATCACATCCACTGTGATCAACAAATATTTGGGGATAAGAGAGGATGTCAGTCCCACCTGCTGAAGTGAGCTCAGATCGGCTGGCTGTTGTGCTCACAGGTGGTCTGTGCAATGGCTGGCTTTCACACAATTTAAGTGCAGCTGGTCTGACAACAAAATATGCTATTCTGTACTCCTTTGCGATAAGAAACTGGATGCTCAGCTCTCACACAAAGGCAAGGTAAGCAAGGCCATGGTATTGCTGTTGTTCGGGATTGGGGAGAGAAAGAAAGTCAATCTGGGACAGATTGTCTTCTTGTTTTTCATGGCAACAAACCAAAGTCCAACTTATGCATTAGATTTCCCTCTGATATATGAAATCATGATCAGCCAGCATAAGGAACTGTCAGTTGCTCTTGTAGGTCTACCTGGTGCTCCACAAGTATTTTTGCTCAACCATAAAGTCTCCAAGGCAGACATGTGGTGGATGTATCTGAGGGAGAGCTAGGTCAAGTATTTACTCTAGAAGATCCAAAGAATGCTGAAGCACTTCCTGGGTCTCATGCTCCTGCCGTAGATGCTACTATGCGTGAGAGAATGATAAGTTATCTCAGATCGGAGTGAGCATTCCTGAAAGTAGTGGCCAAAAAGATCTCCACATGTCGATTGCAGATCGACGCCCTCTTCCGAGACTTGAATATCCAGATGCTTCCAGCTCTGCCCCTACTCAGTCATAAAACGGATTAAAGCCCCCGGCATTTGTGCCAAAAAGGGGGATAAGATTGTAAAAACCCAGACATTTGCTCTGACCTAACATCAACTATGATCCGGGTCATAGAACTATCATACTTTTGGTGTTTAGCAAACTTGAGGCATTATAAACTCAAATGTAATAGTTAGAGTAGTTATCTAGCATAGTTAGATAGTTATGATGTAGATAGCTATGCCAGGTTTTAGTTGTGTTGATGTAGTTAGTTTTGTCAAAATGCCAAGGGGGAGATTGTTGAGGTATGGCATGCCTTGACAAAGCAGCATAAGATTCTACTTCAGCACTCTCTAAAGATTTGAAGTTGGAGCACTATCTGAAGAATGGGCGAGATACAGCAACCAAGCATCAAATTCTACTTCAGCACTCCGTGATGATACAGAGCCAGAGCAGAAAATCCGATTGTCTTGGTGATGCACGAAGAGGCTCCGGCAAGGTGCGGCAGGCATTATGGAAGTTTAGGGTGTCAAGCAAACAAGCACAAGGACGGAAAAGATAAGGATCCTAAAGTTCATTTTAGGCAACGGAATCTTCAACAACTTCGCAAGAATCTAGGAGAAAAGTCTAATAATGATGCCAACGAGGTTTCCGTCACTAATGATTTGAAAAGCTACAAGAGGAAGGCTTGAGGCAGCTCCTTAGACATAGAACAGAGTTAGAACGATCACACACACAGAGAGAGATATACACACGCAAACACAGAGATCAACCCACGATAGCAGGGTATACACACTGAGTTGAAGACTTGGGTTAGCAACAGAGGGAATCAAAACTCGTGGAGTTTGATTCAGCATTGATCCTCAGAATCCAACTGGAGCGCTGCTCGTTGAAGGATCAATCAGAGCTCAGAGAACAGCTGAGGACAGTCATTGTTGCAGGCTGAGAAAGAGCTAATCTTTGTTACACAATAGTGAAAGTGTGTCATTGATCGAGGGGGAGCAGAGAGTGAGTTTGCAGAACTCAGAGTGTCCGACTATTTGGCAGAGGAGCTAGAATAGTTATTGACAGAAGTTACATCAACTCTAAGATAGAGTGTGCTGAAGTAATCCTTGTACCATGCATTGTAATAAAATAGGCTAGGTCTATAGGTCAGGTCCATATCTATTTGTTTCTGGAAGTGTACAGGTAATCCGTGCTGAAATCTCCAAGCTCCAACTGGTCTCTCATCTTCCTCTTGCGGAAGAGCGGTGTTGAGGTATGTGGCATCATTGACAAACTCCTACATGGTGCACAAGAGTCTGCTACAGCAAGCATGTGAAGACAGCAGCTAGTGGAGAGCATTCCAGAGTGCACAAGGGGTTGCTACAGCAACCTGTGTAGCAAAGAGCTGTGGCCTCCTAAATAGCAGATTTTCGTGTGAAGAACAAGCTGCCCAAAATTGAAGAGAAGAGCAACGGAAGATTTCTAAATGGAATTTAGAAGATTCCCAAAGTCAATAGCATGTCGATTAACTTGGAGCAGCCTAAAGAACGTACGGAGGGTTGCTGCCAGCATCGCAATAGGTCGGTCGAGTATCGTGAAGATTGAAAGCAAGATGATACAGCTACTCGTGTGAAGACAGCAGCTGGTGCAAAACCAGCCAGAGTGAACAAGCGTAGTGTACCAGCAGTTGTTATAGCAAGAGCTGTAGTAGCAGAACAGCAGTTTTGGCACGAAGAATAATCTGCCCAGATATGACGTAGCAGTGCAACGAGAGGCTTCCAAATATTCTCAGAATATCCTCAGTGAAGATTCCATGCCACAAGCTTGAAGATTTGATTGGGAAATCAAATCTCCTAAAAACTAGGAGATAAGATCTTGTTCAGATCTTTGAGGGCTTCCTAATTTTGACAGTAGCAACAAACAACTCAGCAAACTCAAGGTCAAGATAAGATTTCTAAAATTATATTTAGTAAATCAAATCTCAACAAACTTGCAAGAATCTAGTAGAGCTTTCTAGAAGGCTTCCTAAATTTGATATTGATGGAGCATGGAGTTCCTATTTAAAGGAGGATGGGGAGAGCAGCAAAGCATCCATCCAAAATAGAATCCAAACACAAAGATAGAGCAATATACCGAGAGATATATTCAGAGTCATAGAGCATGGAGATTGGATCACCACCAAGAGTAAAGCGTGAGTGCAGAGCTAAGTGGTTAGAGCAGAGGCTGATCGAAGACTTGTAGAGTCTGATCAGAGCTTGATCATAGAACCAATTTAGAGCAGGACGAGCTTGTTGGTTGATCAACACGGGCCGCAAGGGAGTTGTCGAGTGGAGGAACTCAGACAATCTGCAGAATGCCAGGTCTCGCTACTGACAGACGGCCACTGAGTGAGGGGGAGCATCCCAGAGTGTGCAACGCTCGTGGAAGACTTCGATCGGCTCGGCGGAAAGCTTTCGAGTGACGCGGATAGAACCTGCACCAGCTAGTTGCTACAGCGGGTGCTATAGGAAACCTACGATCACTTTGTACTAATTAGAATTGGCTGATTCTTTGGGATCAGAGGTAGAGATATTCTGAATTGGTTCAAGTGAGTAGGTGTGTGTAAAACACAAGTCAGAGCGTGTTCTGATTGTGTGTGATCGACTAGCTAAGGTTGAGTAGCATAGGTTACGTGGTGTCGAACCGTGTTGTACAACAGACCTTGAGACTATTGAATTGAAAGACTGAGGTTCAGTCTTTCCCAGAGGTAGGCACTTGGCCGAACTGGGTGAAAAAATCATTATTTAGTGTTTTGTCTTGCTGCAAAAGATCCGTCGGTACAAGAGTGTGCTATAGCAATTGCTTGTACACAATCTGCAACTCAGAGGTGCTGCAAATTTCAAGCGGCATTTCATTCCCTCCTTGGATATGGTTGATCCATAATTTCTGTTGGTGTTCGATCAACGCAAATTTGAGAAGAAGGAGTATCAAAATCTGGTAAGTTCTGATCCGGGTTTGGCGTTGATTTGGAGGCTTGTTCTTGTGCCTTTTCGTACGCGCCCTGGTTTGCTTTCAAACACCTACCAAGCGATCGAAGAAAGCGTCAATAAGTGTCAACTTAAATTAAAGTAGGCAAGAATAGCATGCAAACACGCTATCACGATCAACAAAGTAAAGAAAAACATAAAGTAGACTAACTAAAACAATACTAAATACCAAACTAGTCTAATGGCTAATCCCCGACAACGGCGCCATTTTGAACATTGTCCAAATTGTGGTAGTAAAAAGACTAGTCTAATCACGGTATGCAAACAATATTTATAATCCGAGTGACCTCGGGTCGAACCCAAGAAAAAAGCTTAGATTAGTCTAAAGCTAGCTAGTAATGCTTAATGCAAGTCTACTAAATAAAAGATGGTTTTTCCTCTAGGTGAGGTATCTGTATTAAATACTAAAGACAAGTTCAAAACAGCAGTTCATGCAAAAGTTAATTTGGAGAAAGGCAATAGAAAAAAACATAGTTGGAATCCTACTTCACCCCTAGGTCATGCGATTAGCAACACAAAACAGCAATTCATGCATAAGATAATTTGATTGACAATTCTAGCCTAAAGTATCACCCATTCTAAATTCAACTCTCGCTCCTTCTCTAGAATGGGAATGATACCTAAGTGACACAATTCTCAAACTCTCGCTCTATTGAACCGTGTAGAACAAAAGTCTTCTAGTCCCAACCTCTTGGTTTATTGATAGTTAACTAAAGTCCGCTCTATACTTAGCCTACTAGAATGCGAATGTCACTCTCGCGCACAAATGCTATCTAAAATAAACATGCTTAATCTTCTTGATAACCTAAGTTCAATTATCATTCCATCCCTAGATGTTTTATTAATCATACTCAGTCATGCATTTCGTCCAACACTTGGTGCATAAAATTAACATTAAGATAAAGCATGAGAATTTTCAATAAAAAACCTCATTCATATAGATAAAGAACACATGTTTTGCATTACAATCTAACCTAAGGGATCCATAAGGATCCCAACTACTATGGGACTACTCACTCATGGTGAGTTCAATACAAAACATAATGAAAGGAAAAGTAAAGTAATAGAGTAGTAGAGAAGTAGGGAATGAATAAAGGGATGTTGTGAAATCTTTAATTGTTGATGTCTTCTTCGGATTCTTGACAATTCTCTAAGTTGGCGATTTAGGGTTTTTTTCCAAAAGAGGAACCCTAGGCGCCGGAGGCACCCCAAGGCACACCCAAATTTTTCTCATCTTTTTTCTATTTATATTTACCCACCGTGCTTGAATCAAAAGTGATTCGGGGTAGTCTTATTGAGTTGATTCGTGCAGAGTGTCAGAATCAAAGTCTCAGTGTGTTTCATGGCTGGGCGAATCACTTTTCCTTGACGGATCACTTTTGATTCGCCCTAGCCTGAATTCTTTTTGGGCTAATCAACATTGTAGTGCTCGAATGACCCCCTAAAACTTCGAATTACGTCTTTATGTAAACTAAGAAGTGGTAGCTCTTTGCATTAGCTGTCCATTATAGCACGCCTCAATCGAATAAGAATCATGCGCTCGGCAAGCCTTCAACGATGAATAGGTGAATCTGCCCATATTTTTTGATCTCGGCCGAATTCTCCTCGAGTCATTTCTGATCTGGGCAGCTGGGAGATTGATTCGACCAAGGTTGGTTGAATCACATGTGATTCGTATACCCCCTGGTAGAATCAAATCTATCTTGGGCGAATCACTTTTGCCTTTTGCTTAATTTTGCTCGTTTTTGCTCTCGATCGACCGGAATTCATCCGGATTTTCTTTGGGCATATCATGTAATACATCTTTTCAACCTGAAATGGACAAAGAAAACATCAAACGACTTTATAAAATAATGGAACATAAAAAAGCATAGGAAAAATACGGACTAATATAAGGTCATTTGTCTGCTCATCAGGACTCAATGCCGAGAATGTGAGGGCTTTGGACACATCCAAGCAGAATGGGTTTGGGCTATGAGCATAAAAAGACTCATGGTAAGCCTATGTTTGTTCAAGCTAAATCCTAAACATGCTAACAGTGCTCATCGCAGTCACAAGTCTAACATGTTATGGACAAAAGATAAGCATATCTGTTATTTCTGCAATATTCAATACCACATCTAGAGAAAGTTCCCTAAGTTCCTCGCAAAGTATCTTTAACAATGACCCATGCCTCCTCTAAAAAGTTACAAACCTTGGTCGAACTGTTGCCATGTCCGATATAGTTCATCCTCTCACCATGAGAAGGACCGATGGTACTTCGACAGTGGCTGTTCAATCCAAATGACCGGAGAAGCCAGCTATCTAACCTATGTATAGAACCTGGTTGGAGATTTGTTACATTTGGTGATGGCACAAAAGGAAAGGTCTTTGGTCAAGGTACGTTATCCGTACATGGGATGCCTCTAATAAAAAAGGTGCTCCTTGTAGAACATCTTCAAACTAATCTTTTGAGCATCAGTCAACTATGTGATGGAAAGATGAAGGTCAAATTCACTCTCCTGTCAAGTTATCAACAATGAAAGGTGTTGAGAAATGGCATCCTTGACAAAACTTCTAAAGAGACTACTAAAGCACTCCCTGAAGATTGGTGGCTAGACCACAATCTGAAGACTGACAAAACAACAACAAGCGACAGCAACAAAAATCTATAGTCTGCTTTAGCACTCCCTAATGACCCAGAGCTAGAATAGTATGCTCGATCAACTTGAAGACTCACAGAGAGGTTCCGGCATGGTGCGGCTGGCATCGCGGAAGCCCAGGGAGCTCTGTAGACATCATAATGAGCTCAACAATCATCAGCACATGGCCAAAGAAGATAAAGATCCTAAAGTCCAAATTAGGCAACAGAATCTTCAACAAACCTTGCTAGAATCCAGGAGAAGATTCTGATGATGATGGTAACAAGGTTTACGACCCTGGTAATCTAGCGAGCTTGAAAAGGTAGGCTGGAAGTAACTTCTGAAGACACACACGAGCGATACAGAAAAAGAGAGAAAACACACAAAGATTAACCGACAATAGCAGGGTATACACATTGGGTTGAAGACTAGTGGAATCAGAACTCGTGGAGTTTGATTTAGCATTGATCCCCAAAGTTCAACTAGAGCGCTGCTCGTTGAAGGATCAATCAGGGCTCGAAGAACAGCTGCGGATAGGTGATGTACGAACAAATGACCATATATTTGTCCGCATTTTCCCTTCGCTTCTTCTTTGTTCCGTTATTTTATAAAGTCATTTGATGTTTTCTTTGAGTATGCTGAAGCATCCGTGAGTTACACATTTTAAAAGAATAGGCTAAGTCTGGGTGTCAGAGTTGTAGTTATTTATTGCTGCGAGTGTGTAGGCTACACGAAGAGAGTTTGTGTGATTAGACTGCTAGCTAGTCTAGGAGGATAGACTAAGCATTAGATTTTGGCTAGGTGAGAAGTAGAGGTGTGAGTCCTTGTACTTCAAACTGTGTTAGTGAAATCTTGAGGATCAAAGCATCCTCTCTAGAAGTAGGCGAGTTGCCAAACTGGGTGAACAAACGCACTGTGTCTTTCTTATTCCTCAATAGAATAGTTCCGCAGAAAGATACAGAGAGTGCTTAAGCAGAAGCTATATCTCTACATCAGCAATGTAGTAGAATTTCAGAAGACTTAACGTTCTACGCAGTTCAATAAAGCGAGAGTTTGAGAGCCGTGTCCCTTAGGTATCATTCCCTTTCTATGAAGGACCGAGAGTTGAATCTAGAGTGTGTGATACTTTAGCCTAAAACTATCAATCAAATTACCTTATGCATGTATTGCTATTTTGAGTTGTCGATCCCATGACCTAAGGGTGAAGTAGGATTTCAACTATGTTTTTTTCTCTTTCCTTACTTCTTTGAACTTGTCCTTAGTACTTACTAGAGATACCTCGCCTAGAGGACAAAACCCCAAGATTTTCTTTACTAGCTAGCTTTAGACTAATCTAGGCTTTTCTCTTGGATTCGACCCGAGGTCACTCGAATTATAATTAATGTTTGCGTACCATTATTGGACTAGTAATTTTATTACCACAATGTCGACAACGTTCAAAAGGGCCCCGTTGCCGGGGAATTGCCATTATACTAGTTTGCTTTTTAGTGTTGTTTTAGTTAGTCTACTTCATTTTTTTCTTTTATTTTGTTGGTTGTGATTGCGTGTTTCCGTGCTATTCTTGCTTACTCTTGACGCTTTCTTCGATTGGCTTGTAGGTGTTTGAATGTAAACCAGAGGACGCACGAAAAAGGTGCAAGAAGAAGCCTCCACATCAACACCGGATCAGAACTTGCCAGATTTTGATACTCCTCAAATTTGCATTGATCAACTACCAATAGAGATTATGGATCAACCATCGGTAAGAATTGTGGAAAAACCGAACCCGAGGAGGTTAGGAATTGCCATTTGGGAATACATTGCCCCAACCATCGAAGCTTATGGATTACCCATATACCTGGAGGAGGGTGATGATAAAGAGTTCGAGATAAAGTCGACGCTTCTCCACATGGTATAAAGAAGGGGATCGGCTACGTCTTAGCCAAGACGTTAAACTAGGCTTGTGAGTCTTTATGCTTTTGATTTTACTTGAATGTAGTATAGAATCATTATGAAATTTGTGTTGCGCCGTGTGCCAAATGTTTGATTGGTTGTTTAAGGGATTTTGTGTTTGTGTGCTCTCGGATTACCCCTTTGGTTTGATTATCGATATGTAGAAGTTTTAAGTGTGGGGTAATCCGTTGATGTTTAGGTTGTGTCTTCGTATGTCGTGACTAGTATTGGTATTCTTATTATGTAATTTGCTTGACTAGTCCATTTGTATTTTGACGCGCTTCGCCGTGATTTTATTTGCATCACAGGTTGTTTTTGAACTTGTGTTGCATTTATCTAAAAGTTTTTCCCTTAGAACACTGATTCGGCCACTTTGGCCGAATCGAATTCTGCTCTCGACGAATCAAGGGTGATTCGACCAAGGCTATTTCTCCATTGATAGTTTCATTCGGCCTACCTGGCTGAATCACTTTTTTTTTCCTTTCCCGAATCATTTTTGATTCGGGAACCACTCCCTTATGGAATTGCTTTAATTCGACCATAGCCTGGTTTAATCACATTATGTGTTATCCCGAATCAATTCTGATTTGGGCAGTTTTGAGCAGAATTGTCTTCGATTGACTTTGGAAATTTTGCAACTTTAGGCACATTTGTTCGAAATATTTTTCAAGCATTATCGTACACTGGTCGATGACTTTTGATTTACACAAGCATTTCTAAGTAAATTCATCGTTTGAATTGTCACACATTTGTTTTCCAATCCTTTGCCTAGCTATATGTTTCACATTGGTATATATGTCATAGCTAGCTGTTTAAATATGTGAATTCAGGTGTTGCGCTAATCTTTTTCTTGAGTTTCAGATTTATCGCAACTGATTAAAGCATCATTTACGGACCTTAGCCGATGCGCATTTGGCTACCTTCACACGAGAGAAGTTCCTTCGAAACTTTCTCTTTAATTCTTTTACTTTATATTGCTTAGGAACTAAGCAAATTTTTAAGTGTGGGGTGTTTTGCGCTTATGGATTTATTTGCTCCACAACATGATTCTATGCTACAAATTTATTTTGCGCGCATTATACTCGCATGATTGCTGTCATCCTAGCTTTAAGTATTGATCACACGAAGTAATGTTTGCTAAGCAATTAAGGGTTTGTTCTTTAGAGCTGAACTTATACTAAACTTAATATAATTTAACTTAACTTAACTTAAAACTAAAATAATTATGTGGGTGTTCACATTAATGAATTTTGCAACACAAAGCATAGAAGAAAGATTGTATGGATAATGAAGAAGAAAGATGGGAGCTCCTTAGTGATTGAAATTCGCAGCGCCTCTTGACAGACAGATTTGTGAACAAGCAGTTGCTGCAGCACACTCTTGTTCACTCGGGAATTGTCTCAGCAAACAATGAACAAGATAGAAGTTTGTTCACCCAGTTCGGCCAACTGCCTACGTCTGGGGAGGACTATTCTCCAGTCCTCAATCCACTAATCACAGAGGTCTTCAAGTACACTCGGTTACAACTCCATGCAACCTATGTGATAGAGCCTATTTATACGCATTATTTGGATCATAACCCTATGCTTGTTTGCATTATTTTATGTACAAGATTACTGGTTTCCAGTGTTTTTGTATTTCAGGGCAAAACAAGGGCCTAAGCCGGATACGCGCTAACAGGCAACATTTAGGACGCGCATCACACAGCCTGCGGAGCTAGCGGCGCAAACAGAAGAAATGGCGAAAGACAGCAGAGTTGCGCTAACCATTTGCGCTACGCACATGCCGTGCGCCAGGCGCAGACGATGGTGTTTCCAAATCCTGACACGACCAGATTTGGAAGTTGCCAAGGATGAGCCTCTGAGCAGTATATAAAGAGAGAAGGAGGCTAGGGTTTCATCATCATCAGAGAGAGGATTACCAGGATTCACAATTCGCACACCAAGGAGGCACTGCGCACCTGGACTGGAAAACACACGAGCTTACTGAGAGGATTTGCGCTAGCCGACTGCGCCAGCCAAGATTGCAATCTGCACGCACTGTTTGCTATTGTTCTCTTGGATACTTTAGTTATTATTTACTGTTTCTATGATGTTTACCACTAGCATGTCTAGCTAAACACTTAGTATCGGTTGGACATGAATCTATGAGTGTTTACTTTGAGACTTGTGCTTAATGCATAGCTTGCTTGCTTATATTAATTCTGCGCATATTACTGGCAGCTTGTTGCATGAGTAGGGGAAGCCTTGAACCGCAATCTTACTTTTGTGGCTTGTTGTTGTTTGTTAAACTAGTTGAATAGCCTGACGGTGCCAACTAGGAGTAACGCGCTAGGATAGGCAATTACTACCTTGATCGGATTCGTAGTTGTTTAGGTCTAGTGCAAGAATTAATAGCACATGAACTTTGATCGGAACATGCGCACATGTTAGGAAGCCTTGACCGGACACTAGCTTAAGTAAAATCAAGCTATAGACATTTAGAGTCAATGATAAGGAACACACTCATAGAGGATTGTCTGCGCCGATGCTTCTCTTAGAAATAAGTACTTAATCTCTATTGCCTGCGCATACCTAGTGCAATTTCTTGCGTTACGACTTGTTACTCGCGCATAGCGCAACCCCAATCATTCACACCCACCCCCCCCCCCCCATTTTTATAAGTGTAGGTTACTGGCTAAGACTGAACTACTTGCTCCCTGTGGAGATCGACCTTTACTTAACCGCTGTACTAGTGGGAGAGGAAGGAATTAATTTGACGCGCACAACGACGCGCGGATCACTATGCTACTCAACCTTGTGAGGATACCTCGACACAATCAGAACAGGCTCTGACTTGTGTCTGCACACCCTCTACAAATGTCAACCTAGAATAGCTACTGTCTCCCCGAAACTCAGCCTATTCTAAACTACACTCAACTCTGCAGGGTTGCTGTAGCACACAGCTGATGCACAAACTGTCCGTGTCGCTCCGAAGCCTTCCGCCGAGCCGTTTGAACGATTCCACGAGCGCTGCACACTCTAGAATACTCCCCCTCACTCAGTGACCTCCTGCCACTAGCGAGAACTGCCGCTTAGACACTCGACCGAGCCACTCACTCTTCAGTTCTTCCTCGGCTGCCCTTGATCAACCAACAAGCACCACTACTCTGAATTGGCTTTCAGATCAAGCTCGGATCAGACTATGCAAGTCCTGATCTCCTTCTGCTTCTGTCACCACAGCTCTGCGCTCACGCTCTGCCTTCGGGTGATGATCGAAGAACTCGTCCGTCGCACACCAAAAATCCTCTCCCTGAATTCTGCGCACGCACTCGTGTTTCCCTCAGCTTCGATCAACCTTTCTGCTCTGACCTCCTTTCACTTAAATAGCAGCACCTGCTTTAAGCAAGACCAGAATTTAGCAATGTCCCAAAAAGAACAATTATCTCCTAATTTTTAGGAGATTAGATTTGTTTTTGATCTCCAACACAAAACTCCTTTTCTAGCTAGGAATTCCCCACTGGAATATTCTCCACAGCACTTTAAAAAAATTCTTCTGGTGTTCTCCGCAGGGCTGCTAGGCCTTCTAGCCAAGCCCAGGTTGCTGCTGCTTCTCGGACAGATGTTGCAGCAACTTGAACAAGCTCCTGCTATAGCATCCCCTGCTGTAGCTGCTCCTTGTTCAATTGTGCTGGTTTTGTCAAACACTACCATACAGCATCATCATATTACATCTACTTGAGAACTTAGTGATTAATAGTAGATAGAACTTGAAGTCGACATTACCTTAGCAGGATTGTTAGACTAGGAACAGTAGTTTTAATAATTAATGAACAATTCAATCGATGATTACCAGTTGCAATGCATATCCCTGAACTGATTCTTCTTTAAATTGAACAACAACATTCTTCCTGAAAACCCCCCTTTTAATGTGACAACTAATCAATAGAACTCTAGACTATTTGGTCTCTCTTGGGTTCGACCCTGCTTATCACTAGCTAGTAAGTTGGTATTATAAATTTAACTTTGACGCACACAACGACATGCTGTCAAATATTGGCGCCGTTGCCAGGGAGAGCAACACACAGTATAGAGTTCGTAGCTCTTGTTTTGCTTTGTCTTTTCTTGTCTTTGTGCAGGACAGCGTAACTTTTGCTACCAGTGCCTGATTCGCCAATCGGGGGTTATTTACTATTTTATTTTTATTTATTTGTATTTTGCTGCGTTTTTTGGTATGTCGAATGCAGGAAGCGTCAATGGAGATGGCCGCCAGAACCTAAAACATGACCAAATCAATGATGAAGTGCCCCCACAAGTCATACCACCATTCTATGACGAGCCTGAACGAGTATTCGATCAAAGGCAGAGAGTAGCTCGTCAAAGAGTGGCATTCAATGTGCAAGATAATAGAGGTGAACGATGGATGGGTTCGATGACTATGCTCCACCTCAACCACAACCTCGACCATATCCAATTCAGCAACAATATAGACAACAACCACCACTCCAGCAGCAATATAGACAGCCAGCCCGTCATGAGCCAACGATGAGGGAGCTTTCAGCCCCTACATTCCAGAATCAGCCATGGTGCATCAAGACTGACCCGGAGGAAGAAATTTTGAGATCAAAACTACGGTGGTGCACCATCTGCCTAAGTTTGGAGGATTACCGGGAGAGGTAGCAACTCGACACTTACAAGAGTTCACCGGAATCTGCCAAACATTGAGAGCATACGCAGCTTCAGAAGACAGGTTCAAATTAAAAGTATTTCCTTTGAGTTTAACTAACCTACAGAAATCTTGGTTTCTTTCTTTGCCTTCAGGTAGTATAAGGACATGGGATCAAATGCAAAGGAAGTTCCTCGATAAATATTACCCTCCTGCGAAAGTGACTCAGGTCAGAAGAGAGTTGTCGATGATCAGACAAGGATCGAGTTAGTCGATGTATGACTACATGGAGAGGTTCAATTCATTGGAACAAAGTTGTTGCAATTTGGGTGTTTTAGAAAAGATGTTGGTAGAATATCAGTTGCATGGATTGAGACCTCTTGAGAGGATGCTATTGGATGTCGTAGCTGGTGGCATCGTGCTCAATTTGACACCCGGTCGTGATTTGATCACCGATACTGAAGAGAGCGCAAGGTTCCGAGAGGAAACGAGTCGTAGGGATGATAGAACAAGGAATGTATCTCAAGTGGAGGCGAACGACAGCCAGCTGGTGAAGAAGATAAAGGATTTTAAGAAGACAATCCAAAGGTTGTCGGTGAGCCAAGCCAACACAGTGAAAGTTTGTGAGTTCTGTGGTGCTGCGAGCCACAAGACGGATGAGTGCCCCCACACTCCACGAAGATGAGGTAATGAATGTCAATGCAGTGGGGAACTATCAAAATTTCAATAACAACAACAAGCCGCAGCAGCAGAGACAGTTTGGATTGGCAGCAAATGGTTTCAGTTGGAGAAACGAGGGAGGATTTCCGCAGCAGAACCAAGGGCCGCCTCAAAATCAGAATCAAGGACAACCTTACCGCCCTCCATTTCAACAACAAGAGAGGTACAGCAATCAGACAATCAGTACCCAAGGAGGAATTTCAATCAAGCTGGACCGAGCACTGGTAAGTATGGGAAGAGTCACTCAAGGACTTAGAGAGTACCATTCAAAGGAACCAAGCCAAAACTGATGGAGCCATAGCCGAGCTAATGAAGCAAATGTCGCAACTAGCTTCCACAGTTTATGAAATGAAGACTGATAAGGGTAAGCTTCCTTCGCGAACCATTCAGAACCCTAAGGTGAATGTGAGCGCAATGACCCTAAGGCACGGGAAGGTGATCCAACGGACAACAGCCGCTGAGGAGGAAGCACCGGCAGTTCAAGTCGAGCTTAATGAGGACTCAACAACCCCTTTGAGCTTGGTACAATCTGAAATTCATGTGCAGCGTACTAATCCGCCTTTTCCATTCCCTATGCAGGTCAAAACCCTGAAGAGGCAAGTGATCGATCAAGAAGTATGGGATTTGTTCAGCAAATTAGAAAACATCCCGCATCTGGAGGCAATCAAACAAATACCGCGCTACGCCAAATTTCTCAAGGAATTGTGCACCAACTGTCGTCGGTCATCACTGCTGGAAAATGTAAGCCTAAATGCCAATGTAGCCGTTGTTATTCAAAGATCATTGCCTAGAAAATGCGGAGACCCATGTGTGTTCTCTATTCCTTGTACAATTGGTAGCATTCGCATTAATAATTGTATGTTGGACTTAGGAGCTTCTATCAATGTATTACCGCACTTTATTTACTCATGCTTGCGTATTGGACCTTTGAAACCTCCTGCAGTAACTAGTCAGTTGGCAGATAGATCATATAAGCAACCTGAGGGTATTATCGAAGATGTACTAGTGCAGGTAGGGGAGCTCGTATTTCTAGCAGACTTTTATGTTTTGAAAATGGATGGTGGAGACCTAGCTGACAATCCACCAATATTGTTAGGGCGTCCCTCTCTGAAGACCTCCAGGATGAAGATTGATTGCGACACAGGCATGTTGACCATGCAAGTTGAGGACGAGATAGTGGAGTTTGACATCTTCAAGGCAATGAAGCTTCCACCGGAGCACAACACCGTAAATGCTATTGACGTTGTGGATGACACTGTGAGTGTAGTGAACCCGTCCTATGGAGATGATAGACTCGAGATTGCGCTAGAAAAATATGTGTTCAAACCGGATGAATCCTACGAGCTTAGGGAGTTAGTTCAGACAGCTATTGGGCAATTGGAACTATCACGCCCGCTGACACCCAGGTCTGAAATCAATTTGTTTAAGACTAATACCTTGCTGTCTTCTTTTGTGCAGGCCCCAGTCATCGAGCTGAAACCATTACCGGAGCAACTAAAGTACGCCTTCTTAGGAAAGGATGACACATTACCGGTGATTATTAGAAAGGGCCTGGAGCTGGAACAAGAGCGCAAGCTCGTCAAGGTCCTGAAAGATAACCAACAAGCAATTGGATGGACACTTAGCGACATTTGAGGGATTAGCCCAATAGTTTGCATGCACAGAATCTTGCTGGAAGATGGGGCTAAACCATCGAGAGAACCACAACGTCGACTCAACCCAATAATGATGGAAGTGGTGAGAAAAGAAATTCTGAAATTATTAGATGCTAACGTCATTTACCCAATTTCAGATAGTCAATGGGTGAGTCCAGTACACATGGTTCCAAAGACCGGCATAATAGTGGAAGAGAATGAAGCCTGTATGGTTATAAAAAAAAAAAAAATCAAAATGGATGGAGGATGTGCATCGACTATAGGAAGTTGAATGCAGTCATTCGTAAGGATCACTTTCCCCTTCCTTTCATTGATCAAATGTTGGATAGGCTGGCAGGTAAGCCATTTTTCTGTTTTCTTGATGGTTTCTCAGGATATAATCAAATCCCTATAGCTCCTGTAGATCAAGAGAAAACTACCTTTACATGTTCTTTTGGTACATTTGCATTTAGGCGTATGTCTTTTGGTTTATGCAATGCACCTGGAACCTTTCAAAGGTTGGTGACTAGTATTTTTTCTGACTTGTTAGGTAGTTTCATTGAGGTGTTCATGGATGATTTCACTGTGCATGGTGACACATTTGATGCATGTTTAAAAACTTGAACAAGGTTCTAGAGAGATGTGTGTCGATGAACCTTGTATTGAATTATGAAAAGTGTCATTTCATGGTCATGCATGGTGTTATGCTTGGACATATAGTGTCACAAGAAGGAATTAAGGTAGACAAGGCGAAAATAGACTTGATTCTTAGTCTTCCTTGCCCTTTGAATGTGCGTCATGTTAAGTCCTTTCTTGGGCATGCTGGTTTTTATCGTCGCTTTATTAAGGATTTTTCTAAGAAGGCATTGCCCTTGACTAAACTCTTGCAAAAAGATGTAGCTTTGGAGTTTTCCGATAAATGCAAGGAGGCATTCGATGAGCTTACACACGCACTGACTAGTGCACCCATCATCCAAGCGCCCAATTGGACGCAGCCCTTTGAAGTCATGTGTAATGCGAGTGATTACACCGTAGGGGATGTCCTTGGACAAAGGAAGGAGCAGAAACCAGTGGTGATCCACTACGCATCGAGTACCTTAGACGTGGCTCAGAAGAACTACTCCACTACGGAGAAAGAGCTCTTGGCAATACTGTTTGCATTAGAAAAATTTTGGCCCTATTTGCTTGGTGCTAAAGTTATTGTGTTTTCAGATCATGCAGCAATTAGGTACTTGATGTCGAAGAAGGAGTCCAAACCGCGCTTGATCAGATGGATCTTACTACTCCAAGAGTTGTCGAGATAAAAGACAGGAAGGGAATGGAGAACACTGTGGCTGATCACTTGAGCAGAATCATCACTAAGGAGGAGCCGATAGCCATCACAGAGACATTCCCCGACGAGCATCTCTACACCGTGCAGGTAAAAGTGCCATGGTATGCTCACATTGTGAATTACCTGGTAAGAGGTACATTTCCACAGTCCTACTCTAGAGCTCAACGCATTAAACTAAAGCATTATGCACGTTACTTTATTTGGGATGATCCCTTCTTGTGGAAAATTAGTGCTGATCAAATACTTAGGAGATGTGTCCCTGATGATGACATAGATTCTGCTTAGTTTCTGCCATGAGCATGCGTTTGGAGGCCATTTTGGACCTCGTAGGACTACTAGGAAAATTTTGGATGGTGGATTCTTTTGGCCACATGTGTTTAAAGATGCTTATAATCATTGTAAGAAATGAGATAGGTGCCAACGTTTAGGGAATATTTCTGCGAGGAATGAAATGCCACAAATACCTATAATTGTTGATGAAATGTTTGATATTTGGGGCATAGACTTTATGAGACCTTTTCCTACATCTAATGGGTATCAATACATATTGCTTGCCTTTGATTATGCATCTAAATGGGTAGAAGCGCAGGCGACGCGAAAGGATGATGGGAAAACTATTGTGGATTTCTTGCGTACTAACATCTTTTGTAGGTACGGAGTTCTTAAGGCCGTGATAAGCGATCAAGGATCTCATTTCTGCAACATGTCCGTGGCTGCCGTGTTCAAACATTTTGGAGTACATCACCGAGTTTCTACCGCTTACCATCCACAGACCAATGGGCAGGCAGAGATTTCTAACCGAGAGATCAAGTTGATTTTGGAGAAGATGGTTAAGCCATTTAGGAAAGAATGGTCCACACGACTTGATGAGGCATTGTTGGCGTATCGCACAGCCTACAAAACACCTATCGGGACCTCTTTATTTAGACTTGTCTAAGGCAAGGCGTGCCATCTGCCGGTGGAGGTAGAACATAAAGCATTTTGGGGTATTAAACAATGTAATTTCGAACTAACTTCTGCAGGAAAGGAGAGGATGCTTCAACTGAATGAACTTGAGGAGCTGCGCCTGGAGGGTTACAAGAGCCAAACAGACTACAAGGCGCGGACAAAGATGTATCATGACAAATTCATTCAGCGTCGTTCATTTGAAGAGGGACAAAAGGTACTACTTTATTCCTCACGATTAAAACTAATGCCTGAGAAGTTGCGTTCGCATTGGATAGTTCCATACATGGTGATACGAGTGCTTGTGTACTTGAGCTGGAAAAAAACAAGCACGGGGGAGAAATTCATGGTGAACGGCCAGAGGATGAAACACTATCACGGGGAGATAATACAGCCGATGAGGAGCTCGAGTTGGCTGAGTCGGTAAACGATTAATGATGAGAGGTACCACCGAGTCAACGACGTTAAACAAGTCCGCTCCTTAGGAGGCAGCCCGAGCGTAGTTAGAATTTCTCTTATATGCTTCTTTTTGTTATTTTTTCTTTTATTTTGGATCTTGCATGACTACCCTTGCCGATGATTTAATTGTATTGTGAGGACACGGTTTGTTTCAAAAGTGTGGGGTGGAGGAGTTAGTATTATGTGTCAGCACGTTTACCTTTATTAGCATGCATTAGTAGTAATTAAAGCACGTTTTTTTAAATTTTTTAGGTGCTGCAATAGTGCTGATTTCATGCGATTATATGCTGCTAGTTTTATGCCATTATATGCTATGATGAAGATGCTGATTTTATGAGATGATGTTTGATGCTATGAGGTTTTGATGTGTATGCTTTGCGTGATTTCTACAATGTTGTGATGCTAGTGACTTGATGTTATATGTTCCTTTGAGATGAGATATTACAGGATGTGGAGTTGATAGAAAATGTCCTAGAGGGACTTGACACACATTCAAAGGTTCAGGAGATTAGTCGCGTAGCGCGTTGAGTTTGTGGAGGTTGGCATTCCGAGGTATGAGGGGTAAGACTTTCACTCCACCTTTGCAGCGTTTATGCAATGGTGGGACGGGAAAACAAACCGTCCTATCTCTAATCCTAGTAACCGGGAATGGGTGGATAACCCCTATCCTGCCTCGCGCCGAAAGGATGGTGATGAGAAAGAGCGGGACGCACTCCATATGCTGCTATTCGAAGGCGATGATTGGAACGGTTCGAGGAGCAAAAAGAAAAAGACAAGCAATTCACGTTGTAGAGCAAAGCCCAAAAAGAAAAATTCAAATAGATGTGAAAGAAAAATAATTATGAAAAGCAATCGCGTTTGATGATGTAGTATGGCATTCAATTGACAAAACCAGCACACGCGAACAAGCTGCTGCTATAGCAGATCCTAGAGCGTGAAGCTATAGCAGAAGATCAGCGCACATTCGGAGATTACTTTCAACGTTCCATCATGAAGAGCAGAGCTTACGGGGGGCTTCTAAATATTCAGCAAAGAATCCTAGGGTAGATTCCGTCCCAGGGTGAAGATTTGTTTGTGGAATATCAGATTTTCAAATCAAATCCAATCTCCTACAAATTAGGAGATATTAAAGATTGGGGGAAATTCCTGATATTGATGGAACTTGGGGTTCCTATTTAAGGGAGGCTGGGCAGAGCGTTAAAGAGATCGAAGCTGAGAGAGTGAAAACATCGAGAGCATACATAGAACCACGGAGGGAGATTGTGTTTGAGTCGTGCTTCGATCATCACCAAGAGCAGACCGTGAGCGCAGAGCTGAGTGTGATCGAGACTTGCAGAGTCTGATCAGTGTTTGGTCTGGGAAGCCAATTCAGAGCTGCGATTGCTTGTTGGTTGATCAAGGGAGGCCGCGGAGCAATTTTCGAGTGGAGGTACTCGGGCAATTGGCAGGAGGCCAGGCCTCGCTAGTGATAGGTGGTCACTGTGTGAGGGGGAACATTCCAGAGTGTGCAGCGCTCGTGGAGAGGTTCGATCGGCTCAACGGAAGGCTTGGAGCGACGCGGACAGATTCGGCGCAAGCTATTGGCACAAGGGTGTGCTATAGCAACCTATGGTAACGTTGCTTTAATTAGAATAGGCTGAGTTTGTGAAAACAGTGGTGTAGCTATTCTGAATTAAATCAAGTGTGTAGGTGTGTGATACATAAGTCAGAGCTTGTTCTGATTGTGGTATTACTAAAGGTCGAGTAGCATAGTGCGTTGTACCGTGTTGTACTCGAGACCTTGAGACTAGTGGATTAAGGGTTGAAGTTCAGTCCTTCCCAGACGTAGGCAGTTGGCCGAACTAGGTGAATAAATTGTTTGTTCATTGTTCTTGCTGCACAAGATCCATCGGTACAAGAGTGTGCTATAGCAACTGCTTGTATACAATCTGCATCTCAGCAGCGCTGCGAAATTTCAGCGTTGAGTGAAGTCTTCGGACCAAACAAAACAAGAAGTTTCAAAAGCTGTCCTTCAAAAGAAGAAGAAGAAAAATTTGAGTTCCTCATGACTTGGATTTCTCACATGCCAGAGAAATCAAACTCAAATTTGAGGACATCTCGAGCTGAAATTTGAGGACATCTCCAGAGAAATCACACTCAAATTTGAGTATATGTTGATGAACTGTTTAGTGAGGACATCTCGAGTAAATTCAGTGTTTAGTCATTGCGTAATAGAAGTGTTTCGAGTGTTGCAAGTCTTGATTTTGTTCTTGTTCTGGGACGAACAAAGATAAGTGTGGGGTAATTTAATGGAGCGTATTTATACGATCCATCGAGTTATTTATTCTCATTGTTTAATTGTATTTTGTGTGTGAAAGATTACTTCTTTGTAGTGTTTCGCATCGCAGGTGTATCAAGACTGCTTGAAGCTTTATTGCGCATTCGGACGAATATAGACCAATTCTAGGCAGATTGACCTCTTTTTAATCGAAGGCTTGCCGAGCGCAGGTTCTTATCCGATTGAGGCGTACCACTGCTTGTGGAAAGCTAACTCAAGGGGCTAGAACTTCTTAGTTTACATCAAGACGAAATCCGAAGGTTTAAATGGTTAAACAAGCGAGATTTTAACACTGCAGAAGTGATCCGCCTAAGCAGTGGGCGAATCACATTTGACTTGCCCAAGACAAAAGTGATCCGCCCAGCTCCATAGCACACTGAGTATTTGACTCCCCCAAGGGTGCCCAAATCACTTGGAGCTAGCCTAAATGATTCGCCCGGCTTATGAAGACACTTTGACTTGCTCGAATCAACCGTGGAGCTTGCCCTAATCAAACTTGACTCGTGCAGCAGGGGAAGTGCATGGTGTAGTTGACTCGTGCAAGCTGCACGAGTCACTTTTGAAGTCTTGCACGAATCACTTTTGATTCGTGCAAGAGGAGTTCATCCCGGCCCAATTTTAAAAGAGCAGAAGGAGGAAGAAGCCCTAGTTTTTAGAGGGAGTCTTTGCTGGAACGACTGAGAGGAGAGACTTAATTCAAAGGGAGAAAAAATAGAGCTTGGAGAGATGAAGCAATGTTCATCGCATGAATTACTATTCATCATGTTTATTGTTCATCGCCGGAAGTACTGTTCAAGGGATTAGTATTTTTCTGAACTCAGTTTATTTTCATTATTGCTTTAGATGGATTGTAGTAGCTAAACCCTAGTTCGGTTTGGGATTTGTGTTGCAACGAATGGTTTAAGATACTTATGTTTTCATAATTCAATTCAGTGAATGGATTGTAGTAGCTTAATGACATGCTTTATGTTTGATTGGAGGAACTTAGCGGTGATCTAGTTAGACTAGCAGAGCATGATATTCGATTAGCCCAACATTAGCATAAGCCTAGCGGTTGAACTAATACTGGTAACTAAAAGGATAAATATTACATCTACTTGAGAACTTAGCGGTTAATAGTAGATAGAATTGGAAGTCGACATTACCTTAGCAGGATTGTTAGACTAGGAACATTAGTTTTACTAATTGATGCATGATTCAATCGATGATTACCAATTGCAATGCATATTTCTGAACTGATTCTTCTTTAAATAGACCAACAACATTCTTCCTTAAAACCCCCTTTTTGTGTGACAACTAATCAATAGAACTCTAGACTATTTGCTCTCTCGTGGGTTCGACCTTGCTTATCACTAGCTAGTAAGTAGGTATTATAAATTTAACTTTGCCGCACACAATGACGTGCCGTCACTGAGGCAAAGAGAAATGCAGCACTACAAGATCAACTAAGAAGCCTCCTGAGAGATTTGAAGTTCCCGACATCGGGAAGCTTTCCTCCTACAGTTTGCAGACCCCTGTCATTTGTGACAAAAAAGGAGAGAAGAGATTTGTAATGAACTATGTTTTGAACTGTCACATTATTCCTGCTACTATAAAGCATTTGTAGAATGTTGAAAAGACTGATAGTGAATAGCATTTCAGTAGACCCTCTAATGAGAAGTAGTTATAGCCAATTAGAGCATGTAGATAGATGATAGGTTTTGTCAGTCATAGTAATTTTATCAAAAATGCCAAGGGGGAGATTTTTACGGATATGGCATCTGTGACAAAGCGGAAGAAGCCGAGCAGAAGAAGAGGCTACAACAACCTCTGGTACTTGGAGTTGGTACTTGCAAATGAAGACTGACAAAACAAAAAGAGCCAGAAGAAGCTATAGCATCCTGTGACAAGGGATTAAGACAAGAACCAGAAGAGGCTATAGCTTCCCCTGAATTTTCAAGACTAAAGCATAAAGAGAGTTTCTTTGTAGCCGATCAATCTTAAGGAGGTCCATGTGATTGCTGCCGGTGTAGCAACGATCAGCGGAGTCCCAGTTGATCATATTTCTTCGGCAAGAGGCTAAATTGTGTTTTAGGAAACAAGATCGCAGCATATTTCTTCTGAATCCAGAAGAGGATTCGAATCCCAACAACCTTCGAGGAGTCCAGGGGAGAATTCAGAAGGTAGCATTATCTGTTGGGACTAAAGTTGCTGAGGTGCTGAACCTACATATTCAGGCAGAGACCGAAACATAAAAAAACATCGAAGAAAACGCACACACACTAAGCATAGATCAGAGTTCGCCAAAGCAGAGAACTGTTGGAGCGTTAGTTGTATTTTGAGCTGAAAAGTGATCAGAACTGGAGTAGTCTGATCCTATACTTATTCGAGGAAGTTGACTGAAGCGGAGCCTCGTTGACAGACCGAAGGGCTAATAGTTGCGAAGTGTAGCTTGCGCAGATTGTCTCAACGTGCTCCTTGATAGTGACGGGAGGTCATTGATCGGGGGGCAGCAGAGCGTTCGATAACTCAGCATGAAGTGCTTGGAGAAGTCGTCGACAGAAGCGTCAGCAACTTGGCGGAAGAAGTTGTTGCAGCATCCGTTGTAACACATTGTAATAGGATAGGCTGAGTGTGTGTGATCAGGTTAATAGCTATCTATTACCGGAGTGTGTTGTTACTGAAGGCTAGTCTGTGTTGACAGGTTGAGCGGAGATTGAGATTTTGACTAGGTTAGGAGTAGTGGTGTACACTAACTGAGATAGTGAGATCTTGAGGACCGAAAGTTGTCCTCCCCAGACGTAGGATGTTGCCGAACTGGTGAACAAATCTGATGGTGTTCTTTAGGTTTACCGAATCAAAGCGTCAGCAACCGAGCGGCAGAAGTTGCTGAAGCAACCTGTGGTATCTTGACAATATCAACGCAATGCCAAGTTCATTATTTATAAATATTTTTTCAGGATATTGTGGTAGGTATAATATGTGAACATATCAAGTCTACCTGTAAAAATTGTTCCATCCTTTCACTTTGGAGCTCCTCATATGTTGCCAAACCATATTTGTCAAAGGCAATACATGTCAATTTGTTCATTTCATTCCAAGAAGTCCACTTATGCTTACAAGTATTGTAATGATTTAACATTTGCTTTATATTTTTTAAACCCTAGATTGGGAATTATACCTACCCTCAACAAGTTTCCAAGCAATATTGCTAGTGTTTCTGGCATTCTCCAATTCAACTTTAATTTGCATCAGCTTTCTAGAATCTTCAGACAACATAACTATCACAATTATCAATTTTAATATTGTTTCACATTTGCAACACTAAACAAATGACTTCTTCAATGTCAAATCCATACACCTCACCACACAATAATAAAATGAACATGCTCAATCACAAATATCCACACATTACTAGTTCACAATATCAGGAAAATACCTAATTACCTCTACCGTGTGATGGATAACATCACAAAACGTATTATATGATTTACGGCAGCACAAATAACTTCTTAAGTATCACCAGAAGCAAAGCGAAACAAGTAATTACCTTGCAACAGCAGCAAAGCAAAACATGTACTTATCGTCACATAACATGCCAGCACACATGTAACAACTTTCATAACACAAGTATTTGGCTTTTTACGAATTTCATTTGATGGATAACATCACAGCACAAATGTGAAGAGACATGACAGTACAAATAAAATCACTAATCATCACAAAAAACTTGATAAAAACCATCTTAACACCTTCATTTGGTATCACATGTATCACCAGAAGCAAACCGAAATAACATCACAAATTACTTGTTTCGATGACAGCAACAAAGCGAAATAAGTAATTACCCCACAACAGTAGCAAGCGAAACATGTACTTATCGTCACATAACATGGCAACACACATGTAACAACTTTCAATTTGGCTTTTTACGAACTTCATTTAATGAATAACATCACAGCACAAATGTGAAGAGACATGGCAGCACAAATAATTTCACTAATCAGGACAAAAAACTTGATAAAAACCATCTAAACAACTTCATTTGATATCACAAGTATCACCAAAAGCAAACCGAAATAACAGCACAAATTACTTGTTTTGATGACAACAGCAAATTGAAACAAGTAATTACCCAGCAACAACAGCAAAGCGAAACATGTACTTATCATCGCATAACATGGCTACACATGTAACAACTTTCATAACACAAGTATTTGGCTTTTTATGAACTTCATTTGATGGATAACATCACAGCACAAATGTGAAGAGACATGGCAACACAAAATAATATCACGAATCAGCACCAAAAAAAAAAATTGATGAAAAACCATCTAAACAACTTCATTTGATGTCTAACTGAAATTTCACAGTGTCTCAATTAGGCAGATTTTGTGAACAAGCAGTTGCTGCAGCACACTCTTGTTCACTCGGAAATTGTCTCAGCAAACAATGAACAAGACACAGGTTTGTTCACCCAGTTCGGCCAATCTGCCTACGTCTGGGGAGGACTATTCTCCAGTCCTCAATCCACTCAACCAAAGGTTCCAAGTACACTCGATTACAACTCACGCAACCTATGCTACTCAACCTCGTGTGGATCACTCAACACAATCAGAACAAGCTCTGACTTGTGTCTGCACACCCTCTACAATATGTCAATCTAGAATAGCTACAGTCTTCTCAAAGAACTCAGCCTATTCTAAACTACACTACTCAGCAGGGTTGCTGCAGCAACAGCTGTAACAAACAGCTGAAGCACAATATGTCCGCGTCGCTCCAAGGCCTTCTGCCGAGCCGATCGAACGATTCCACGAGCGCTGCACACTCTGGAATACTCCCCCTCACTCAGTGACCTCCTGCCACTAGCGAGTACTGCCGCACGACACTTGACCGAGCCTTCCACCCGTCAGTTCTTCCGCGACTGCCCTTGATCAACCAACAAGCTCCACAGCTCTGAATTGGCTTCCAGATCAAACACGAATCAGACTCTACAAGTCCTGATTCCCTTCTGCAATACTCACCACAGCTCTGCGCTCAACGCTCTGCGATTTCTTCCTCACCCACAATTCGATTTCACTCCAATTGATCTTTCCCACCTCGTCGCCGACGCCACAAACTGCTCGCAGCAAAACAAGGTTGTCCCAGCGCCAGAAGATTCTCCGTGAACCCACCAGAAGCAACAACATCTCCTACGATTTTTTCCTCACCAGTTTAGTCGCACACACTTCTCTTTCGCTATTGCTGCCATCTCTCATCAATGCCTCAATAATGCAACCCTAAAATACATTGTCATTTCGAACATCAAATGGTTCCAATCTGGTTCAATCCAATAATGTCATATAACTCAAATTATTGCTATCCGATGCCATCTATCAAGTTTTATCTTCGGTAAAAACCACATAAATAAGTGTATGTTCTTTATCGTACATATTGTGTAAAAAAGTAAATATAAGTACATATAAGTAAATATAAGTAAAGTAATAAATATCAGTACAAAATATAAGTACAAAAAAAAAACACTCTAAGTAACAAAAGAATGTCAAATATCTCACCACTAGAATTCGATTTCAGATGGCACCAAAACCGGTGAGGTTTAGGTAGAATGAGAATAAAAAAATTAAAAAAAGTTAACCATTTAGATCAATTTATTTAGATTTAATGAGTTGCACTAAATTAAATAATTAAATATGTGAGTTCAAAAAAACAAACTATCATCTTTTAATTATCAAAGGTTTTTTTGTTTACCCTAATAAGAAAAGTTGATAGAGATTAAATGATCTCTTACTTTATTTAAATTTCAGAGTAGACGGGCCAAATCGCGGCCCGAAACACTTATTCTGAAGTCGTAATGATGACGTGTCAGCATCTCCCTCCTTTCCCATCTCTCTTTTATACATTCATTCAGCGATCGCCTCCCTCTTTTCCCTCTTCAAAATTTTCTCTCTCCTCAAACCCTTTTCCCTCCAACTCTTCAAACCCCTAATTCCCTCTTCCATGTCGTCGCCGATCCCCGGTGAAAGCCGCCCTCTGCCGCCTCCCCATCCCTCCCGCCTCCATTACCCGAACCAATTTTCCGCCGACGCCGGCAAATCTTTACCCGCGCCAGCGCTGCAATCGCCTCACCTCTTTCACTCCGCCGACTCTAGTCGTAAATTTTCTGACGTTTCGATGAATTCCGTCGCTAACTCTGTCGATTCTCGCGCTGGAGACAGTCCTTGCAGTGTCTCCGGTGCTAGAAGGTTTTCGGTAAGCTGGCGTTATGTACGAATTGACCTTTGTACATGGAGTTTGTTCGAGTCGATTGAATTGATGGGTATTTCTGTTGTGGTTGCGATTCTTGGTGGTTAGTACTCTGGAGGTCTCCATTCTTTGATTTTTTATATTTTTTGTTTTGTTTTCTTATTACTTTGTGACGGTAGATATCAAGAATAGGGTTGGTAATTGGGGAAACTAATCGTGGCAGGAATTGAAAACTGCTATAAAATTCTATAGGTGGCAATAATATATTAATTCATATGGATCTTGTGAGTCTCAGTTCTATATTTTTTCGGGCACATCTGGCATTGTGATCATCCCATCTCAAAGTTATGTGCTTCTACTTATATGCCTCGTGATTAAACTGGTAACATAATCGGAAGACCAGTCACATTGCAATTTTTGTGCTTGATAGTAACTGTCGCCCCAATAGAAGACTGCAATTCCAAAGTTTATGAGCCTGTTCTATTCTATTGCTAGTTTTTTTTTTCCTTCTCTGGTACTTATTTTGTGCTAAGACCTTCATTTGGCTTGCTTTAAACGAATTCTTGGTTTTCTCGGTTGTAGTTATATGCAGAAAAATAGATGATTATAACTGATCTCACTTGGTTTCTCACTTTTGTTGAAACAGACAAATCACGACTCGCATGTTGCTGGATATGGAGGATTTTATGACGCTGCTAATGGCCCTTCTGTTAAATCAGACGTGACTTCACTCAATAAGGATCACAGCAAAGTAAAAGCTCTAAAGCAAACTAAAACCGGAAACCTTAAGGCAGAGAATGGTATACATTTAATTGTTAGTACACATTGAAGCATGTTTGTGGGAGCCATCAAAGAGGGTTGTTACTTGATAGTTACGTGCTCACCAATCTTTTTCTTGATTACTGACAGATTATCTAAATTCAGTCGTCAGCTGTCGATATGATAGCTCTTTAGGTAAGTTGTTTATATTTATTAATCCTTTGGTCTAAGGTATCCCCCTATGGTATAAACTGAAATTCTTATATGGGTTTGTTCTTAGGCTATTTAATGTTTCATTGTCATCATATAAACTTCTGCGTTCATGAATTATTTAAACTGTGTGTTCCAGGCTTGTTGACAAAGAAATTTATTAATTTGATCCAAGGGACTAAGGATAGGCCACTTGACTTAAACTATAGCGCACAAGTGTTGCAAGTAAGTTATGATTCTCTCACGTTGCATGCAAACCTATACAGGACATTAAGGAATAACCATCGGTCATTCACACTTGCATGAAGACTGCTTCAAACTTTTCAGAGTCCTGTTTCCATTTTCAGGAAAAATCTGAATTTTTGTGAATTGTTTAACCAGTGTACCATTTTGCAAGACTAACTCTTAGTCTATCTCATGATTGCTTCCAACAGGTTCAGAAGAGAAGGATATATGACATAACAAATGTTCTTGAAGGAATAGGACTGATAGAGAAGACTTCAAAAAACCATGTTCGCTGGAAGTAGGTCTTCCGCATTTTTATTAGTCTCTAGCTAAGGGAATAAGTTTGTATTTTAACTTAACATTCTTGGCAGGGGATCAAACATGATGGGTGATATGGATTTAGATGATGAAATCACTATATTAAAGGTATAGCCATAATCTGCATCCTTAAAGCGAGGCATTACTTACCTTGGCTTATATGATTATCAAGCACAACATTGTCAAAAGATAGAAGCTCCTCTGCCTGATCACTGGCCCTCACTTCCTTGTCATCTTGACATGTCAAATATAATAGTTATCCCTAGGAAAGTCAATGTGAATTAAGCTCTAGATTCATGCTTTGATCTGCATTCTCTTACCTTAAGGAAAACCCCCTTTAACCATTACATTTCTAGTGACAGTGGCAAGATAGGTCCAGAGGGCTAGTTGATTGTAACAATCATTATATTTAACTGAGCACAAGATCGATGGAGAAATAGTCATTTGGTTTATGTGCCAGGAGCTACTTTATTTCTTTTGCGTGCACAAAAGGAAACCTCTTTTTTTTCAGCGACAGTTTACTGGTTATAAACTACATTTTATTCTCTTTGGCAGTTGGGCACACTCATTACCATCAAAAACACCATATATGAAAAATGGAGAATATGATATGTGTACCAGTTAAAAATTATAGTCACTGACTGAGTGTTGTTGTAGCATTTTTTTTGTATTTATCTATGCGGTGTATCTCAAGCTAGAATGATGAATCTAGAAATTTGTTGTTGTGCATATATTTACCTTTGTTGGGTATTTTACAGGCTGACATGAAACAATTGTATGCTATGGAATCCAGGCTCGATGCTCACATTAGGTTAGCCTAACATAACTAATTGGAGTAAAGCACTCTCTGGTTATTTATTTTGGTTATGAGTCTGACATAATTTATTTGTATTGGTCAGGGAAAAGCAGGAGCTCTTAAGGGCTATTGATGAAGACGAAATTTATAATAAGTATGACTTTTTGTACGCATGACACAATTAGGCTGGATTTTTATTGACATACTGTTTCTCTTTTTTTACCCCCCAAGGTACCTCTTTCTTACTGAGAGTGACATTACAAGCCTCCCTTGTTTCCAGGTTAAATTATATATTCATCTTTACACCACTCAATAAAGCTTATGGCGTAATTGGTTTTCGGCTACTTGAAGCTTCCTGACTCTGTTTGCTTCTAGTATTTCAGATTGTTTGATGTGCATTCCATTTGTTTTCCACAGAATCAGACACTTGTAGTTGTGAAAGCTCCACCCGCAAGCATGGTTGAAGTGCCTGATCCGGATGTGGTGGGTATCTATTGCAAACATAAACTAATACACTAGTGTACACATAAGACAAGTTTCTTATTTTATGTATATGTTGCTTAGCAGGATTTTAATGGTCAACAAAGACAGTACAGGATGATAATTAGAAGCACAAGAGGGCCTATTGATTTGTATCTGTTGAGGTAGATGTAACCTTTGTTTGTATGATTTCCTATTACTCAAAGTTTGTCATAATCAATCGGATGAACATATCCATTCTCTAAACTAATAGAATTGTCTGGAATATTGACAACATCATGACCAAGTCCAAACAGTTCCCATCGATATGTGTTTTTTACTTTAAGTTTGAGGATACAAAATTTTCAAATATATTGTACCATCACTTACTCTTTGTTTTTCTATTTTTGCTTGTGCACCGACTCTTTTTGTTTGCTTTACTCCAGTCGCGAGGTCAACAGTCTTTCTAATTGTGCAAGTGTTGAGGCTGCACAGCCAATGGATTCATCTGATGGGGATGCTGGTAGCAGAAAAGCTGAGAGTGGGAGCCAATCACCAAGCTCTGGGTTGCCTGGGATCACAAAAATTGTCCCATTAGAGTCTCAGGTATGGACGTGGGTCACTCGTTAAAAAAAAAAAAAAGAGCTGATAGATATGAAGTGAAAATGCTTAGATCGATGCATGTGCTATTTGCAGAGCAATGATGATTACTGGTTCAGCTCAGATCCAGGAATCAGCATTACAGACTTATGGGGTAAGAAATGATCTAAGCAATTACTGAAAGGTCTTGTATTCAAAACACTGTTTCAGAATTCACTCCTGATTGTGTGTTCTGCAGAAACAAATGGAACAATATGACACCTATATAGATCAGACTTTGGCCTGTAGCAGCTGCTGGTAGCAGACCTTGGAAAAGACTGAATCAACCAGCGGTGCACGGGAAGAAACTGTGTGCTAGGGTATTGGTGAAATTATTTAATTCCATGTTAACACTTAACATACAGTTTGTACCAATCACAAGCACATGAGGATACTTGTGAAGAATCTGAGGATCACAGAACTGAGTTTTGAAGCGATGGGGGATCCAAGAGCAATTGTTGTAGTAGAGGTGTCATATAAAATATAGTAGTAGTATAGGGATAAAAATAAAAGGATTTTCGGCATATTTCCTGGGAATTAGCAATTGATCATCTTTTCTGGAAACTAAAGTATTCGGATGCAACCAGGAGCAGTATCTACAAATATTATGGGACAATCTGTTTTTGGTTTTGTTGTTTGGGAATAACAATAACAATCTTCATCTTTTCTTTTGTCCATGATTGTGCCTCCTCCTTGTTAATATTCAAAGCTGCTGCCAACATCTTACCTATCCCATTCTTATGCCAGCGTCCAATGCAAAACAGTGAATATCAATGCCTAAGAAAATTACTAACCCTTAGAAAATGGGGATTGAAATTGTTGGGTTGTGTGACAACGTTGCACTTGTCATTGTTGTCGGATTAATATATTATAATTACACGTGTATTCAAATATTTATGTGATATTACATAATGGATGAGCTCAAATAAAAGTCATCAAGAATTTGATTCGTTTATGGTATAATTTCTTGGGAATATATTGTGTAGACACTAATAATCATATTTTCTTTGGTTAACAAGATTCACAATTATGTTGATTAACTGTCGTGTATAGTTATAAATATTGAATTACGGTATAGTACTTCCTACATCGTTTCCAACTTTATTTACTTTCAAAAGAGGCGGACAAAAGAAGCGTGCGGATAGTGAATTAATTGATATGTTATTCTTTACCCGGCATATTTTATTTTAAGAAGTGGTTTCAGAGCCAATCATAATGTACAACAATGATGAAAGATGGTGATATTATTTGGGTGAAAGACTTTATATGGGGAGGGTTCGAGTCTACAGAGGGAAAAAGCGTGTTAGCGCCATTCTCTGATGGAGATTAAGATGGCGGCCGGTGTTGCTTCTTGCAATTAGAAGTCTTAAGGTATTTTTGAATTTGACTAAAAGTGAACCAAGCCATTTAGGTCAATCAAGTTCTTTAAATATTAACTTAGCCTCATTTAGTTTATCATGATTTAATTTTATGTTCGTTAAATTTAAGATTGATGAAATTTGGTTTGAATCAAATGAACTAATTAAATAAAATTCTAGTTTAATTAAAAAATATTATTTTAATCCATGTTGATATAGCAATCCATTTCCATTTCTTTATTCTTATCTTTTTGGCTAGAGCATCTGCTTTCGTATTAGAATAGCTAGGCATCACCCCATCCAGGGCAAATTCATACCCTTTTTAGCATGTTGAGAGTGTAAGGCTCATATTACATCCATTGAATCCGAGATAATTCCCACTTTGTTCTGCCCCTAATTTTTTGCCAGATCTAATCCTAAACATAAAGCCTATCCCTTTGCTTCAATAATAGTCCCAATCGAGCTTTTCCAATCTGTTGCCACTGCTAAAGTCTGGGCCACAGATGCACATCCCATAACTCTTTATCAGCCTCACATGAGCCATCATAATACATTTTAACTAGACTGATGACCCAGAAGTTCTGAGCAAACTACCGAACTCGAAAACAAGGCACTGTCTGTACTGGAAAAAGAAAGTGCTAATTAAATTAGCTTTGCAAGCAATATTCCTCGATATGTCATGCTTTGTTAAAAATTACCAAAGAATCTTCCAAATACTTGACATCAATAATTTTAAATTTTTGGTAGGCAAATAAAAAAGATGGAAGAATGATTCACTATGTTAGCAAGTATTCAAGGAAAAGTGCCAAGGATGTCTGTAAATGAGAGATTTTTTGAAGCTTTTCATAATGCATTGATTATGAAACAAGCATGGAGAATCATGACACAGCCTGACTTGATAGCGAGGATAATTTTTAAAGCTAAACATTTAAATTGTGATTTTTTATCTTCAAGTATTGGAAGGGAAGCTCGCATGGAGTGAGGAGCTTATGCAAAGTTAAAAGACACAATAAAGGAAGGCATAATAAGAGAAAATAACAACTAAAAAATTAGACAGGGAGCCGCAAGTTTAGGTCACTATAAATATGTTTTAGCTTGTAAGATGAAAAAAAAAAAAAAAAAGGAATGGAGGGGAAAATTCAGTCTGAGTAGACTAAAAGATTTTGGAGAAACTTATGGAAAGTTGACTTTCCACGTAAGATAAAAAATAATGAGTTGGATATGTGTAAACTTGGCCAAACGTGGATGCTAATCTGATCTTACATGTATGTGTTGCAATTTTAAAGGATAAACAACAACGCATGTATTGAAAGAGTGTTGGAGGAGGAGGTTTATCTGGGAAAAAATGGGAATAGAGGGGAGATTGCTAAATGTAACTTACAGGAAACCAGCATATTGATTAAGTTTCTGTGCAATAGAAGGGGACATAAAATTTATTAGACTTCTTTTGTGTGGAATATGGTTGATCTGGTAAAATAGAAATTCATTTAATATATAGGAAAAGGTTGGGAAGTTGACGAGTTTTTCATGAAGCAGTCTACTTTTGTTGTATCAATTTGAGAAGAGGAGAAGTTACGGAAACGTACCTTTTAGTAACCAAATTTTCAGTTTTAAATATCAAGATTTGACATTCATTTTTTTGCTTCATTTCTAAATAGGTCAATTAAAACTGATTTACACAATCACCATAGTGACGAATCTGCGTAGATTGACATAGTTAGTCTGCTAGAATATATGTTGAAATTCACCGCCCGCTACTGGTGACGAGTTATAGCGATTGTTGTAGCACTCTTTGTATCACTTTGCGGAATTTGTTTCTCTGCCCAACCTGAAAGACAACATACAATTTGTTCACCCAGTTCGACAATTGTCTATGTCTGGGGAAGATAACACCAGATTTTCACTATTAACGGTTGTAGTACAATGGATTCTAGAAACACAGCCTACGCTTGTTTCAACCACTAATTCTAACATAGCCAAACCTTAGCTCAATCTGATCACAAAGATTAGCTCGCAGCCCCTCTCACAGACTCGCTTTGTGCCACCTACACACTTCTAGTAAAAAACAGCTACAGACTTGACGCACAGACTTAGTCTATTCTATTATAATATGTAGTAGACGGAATGCTATAGCAATCTCTGTAGCAGAATTGTTGTAACTTCTGTCAACAACTTCTCTAGCACCCTCTGCCAAGACGTCGGACTCTCACTGAATTCTTCCAACTCAGATATTACTCCTCATTAATCAATGTCCACTGGTCACTATCAATGAGAGACATTCAGCTCTCCAACAGCCTGCAACACCACCTATCCGCAGCTATTCTCCGAAGCAACTAAATGATCCTTCAACGAGCCGTGCTCCAAATGAGTTTTGTGGATCAATGCTAGATCAAACTCAGCGAGTACTGATCTCCTCTACGCTCCACAACTTAGCAAAACTACCACATAGTCTTTGCTCTTCGCACGTGGGTTTAACTCACGTTGTGTATTCTCTATGCTTCGATTGCTTTCTCAAGGATCTGCCTCTGCATTTCTCTTATAGCTTCATCAATGATCAACTTCGGAAACCCTAGATGCCTTAGGATTCTTAGCGCAACACATCATCTTTTGAATCTTCTCTTAGATTCTTGCGGAGTTGTTAAAATTTGGTTTCCTAAGTCGGAATTTAGAAACCTTATCTTTCTAGATCACTTCCGGCCTTGTGATGACGTCTGCTGATCACTTGATGACGTTTGCAAAGCTCCTTGAACCTCTGCGACACCGGTAGTACCTTTATGGACTCTCTCCGTGCAAATTCAAGATGATTGTCCATTCTGCTCTAGCTTCAAATCATCATGTGTTGCTATAGCAGTTTCTGTCATTTGTTTTTTATCTTTGTCTTGAGCCCAGCTTGCCTCAGCTTTTGTCGTCCACAGATTGCTATAGCACTTCTTGTGCTTTGTCGTTGTACGTTGTTTCTATTTTGTCAATCATTAGATTGTGCTCCAGCTTCGATCTTTAGGGAGTTTTATTGTATATATTAATTAATTCAAATACTCAGATACTTCATGTTTGTTGACATGCGGATAATAATACCTACAAGAAGGTTATTATGTGGCAGAGAATCAGACATGTCAGTGGTGATGACTTCGGATAATTATTTTATTTCCATGTAAGTGTTCAATCAACCAATATGAAGGCCAAATATTTGATAGAAGTTTACTGTCAATGTTTGATCACCTCCGCAAGCATATCACTTACATGTTGATTTCTTTATTGCAAACTAGAATCAATGTTATGCTAGGTATCTTGTGTTGTTTTGATTTAATCTATTTTTATTAAGTACAGTATCTGCCAATATTTTGATGCTTCGTTTCAGAATTATAAAGAGAGTGTGAGCAACTGAAAGTGCATAGATATTTTGGTTGCATTTTCTTGTCTCATAAGCACTCAAATTCCAATTGCGCTATTTGGAATTTGAAGAAAATGAAATTTATATTTTGTTAGACGAAATTTTAAATCTCGTAATTTCTTGAGGATATTGAGTGTCGAGGAGAGATAGATGTGGCATTGTCATTGAAGAGAACTATCTGATTGATGATACACTTAAGCAAACACAAAATAATTTCATTTTCTCTCTAATGTTTGTGAAAAATTTTCAATATGATAATCTTAAGAACACATATTTTGATGGATTAAATCAAATATGGCCTTATTTATGCTTTTGGTTGATAATATTCAAGTTTATTGCGTAATCATCACTTTGGGTGATGAGATGAATACAATTATGCTTATGTATACCACAAGTCAGTGGTAGTAAGATATAATTTTCTTACGTAATAGAACTTATGCTAGACACATCTGATGATGCAGTATGACATTCAATTGACAAAACCAGCACACGTGAACAAGCCGCTGTACAAGCTGCTACTATAGCAGATCTTGGAGCGTGGAGTTGTAGCAGAAGATCAGCGCCCATTCGGATATTGCCTTCAACGGTCCATCATGAAGAGCATAGCTTACGGGGAGCTTCTATATATTCAGCAGAGAATATCCTAGTGTGGATTCCGTCCCAGGGTGGAGATTTGTTCGTGGAAGATTAGATTTTCAAATCAAATCAAATCTTCTACAAATTAGGAAATATTAATGATTGAGGGAAATTCCTAAAAACTGATATTGATGGAACTTGGGGTTCCTTTTTAAAGGAGGGTGGGCAGAGCGTTAAAGATATCGAAGCTGAGAGAGTGAAAACACCGAGAGCATACATAGAATACCACGGAGGGAGATTATGTGTGAGTCGTGCTTCGATCATCACCAAGAGTAGAGCGTGAGCGCAGAGCTGAGCAGATTAAAGCTTAGTGTGCTTGCTTGATCTAGGAAGCCAATTCAGAGCAGCGATTGCTTGTTGGTCGATCAAGGGAGGCCGCGAAGCAATTATCGAGTGGAGGTACTGACAATGCGTATTTTTAACCCTATATAGTTGTTAGATATAAGTTTTAGGGGTCAAATTGTAGTCAAAAATAATTTATAGACCTTGGTAAGCCAAGGGTCGATCCTAGGAACAGGCGCGTGTATATACTAGCTAGCAATCAATGTGTTCAGCTACTCCTAACAGAAATTCTAGGGTTCCTCTAATTATCCTAATTGTCCTAATTAATATAGTTAACGGTTGATTCGATCAGAGAAAATAATTCCAAGATCGAACTTCACCCATGCTCGCAACATAATTCATGTAATCAGTCTTACCATATAGTCATGCAAAATAGCTTTGGAAATAACCCAAATTGACATCAGGCGAGCCGCCCATTCACGGATCATCACCTGAATTAATCTACCCTATTGAATGCCGCCCAATCACGGATTCTCAACAGTTTCAATTCAGTAAGCCTAGGGTTTCCAGACAAAAGATGTCAACTTTTCTATCGATTCATGTACTAACAATATAGCTACCATGTTTCGATATCAACTCTACTCAATCCGGTTAAATACCTCAGACCCAATCATCTTTTTGGCATCTAACCTAATTTCGTTCTAACATGCAGTCATCCCAATGAATGATCGACAATAGTAAAATGATAGAATGAAGTATAGTAGAATTGAAAAACATAAACTTGCATTTGACTAAAACTGATGTTCGTACAGATCACATGAAATCAGGTTACAGGAATGGGATCCGTAGGATCCCAGAACTAAATAAACTACTCGCTACTCATAGTGATTACTACGAATACAAGAATGAAGAGAACATAGAACGAAGAACCGTGACAATGATCTTCACTCCAAGCTTTTCTCTTCTCTCTTGCTTTCGTTCTCCAAATCGTCCAACCCTAGCCAATGAGCCCTCGATTTCTATTTATACTGAAAGTCAATTGGGATGATTTTCAGAATCAATTCGCGGCCAAGTTTGGTGTCAAACTGGCGGTTTCAATGTTCAAATCGTCGGTTTAACTTCTAAACCGCCGGTTCTACGTTGAACCGGCCCTTCTTAGAGAATCATGAAATTTTGCCTTTGGGGCCGGTTTGACCAGTAAACCGCCGGTTTTACCATTGAACCGGCGGTTTGACCAATGAACCGGGCTACTGTTCATTCGGCACTGTAAATCTGACTTTTCTTGCATTTTTGACCATCTAAACCTTCGAATTACGTCTGTGGTAAACTACAATGTTGTAGCCCTTTGAGTTAGCTTTCTACCAAGATATAACGTCTCAGTCAGATAAGAATCATGTTCTAGGCAAGCCTTTGATGGCGAATCGATCGATCTGCCCAGATTTGGTATGTATTCTGAAATTCGTAGTGTCTTAGTTCGACAGATTTTGTGAACAAGCAGTTGCTGCAGCACACTCTTGTTCACTTAAATATTGTCACAGCAAGCAATGAACAAGGCACAGGTTTGTTCACCCAGTTCGGCCAATCTGCCTACGTCTGGGGAGGACTATTCTCCAGTCCTCAATCCACTCAACCAGAGGTTCCAAGTACACACGGTTACAACTCACGCAACCTATGCTACTCAACCTCGTGTGGACCACTCAACACAATCATAACAAGCTCTGATTTGTGTCTGCAAACCCTCTACAATATGTCAATTTAGAATAGCTACAATCCTCTCCAAGAACTCAGCCTATTCTAAATTACACTACTCAGCAGGGTTGCTGCAGCAACAGCTGTAACACACAGCTGAAGCACAATGTCCGCGTCGCTCCAAGGCCTTCTGCCGAGCCGATCGAACCTCTCCAAGAGCGCTGCACACTCTGGACAACTCCCCCTCACTCAGTGACCACCTGCCACTAGTGAGTACTGCCGCACGACACTCGACCTAGCCTTCCACCCGTCAGTTCTTCCGCGGCTGCCCTTGATCAACCAACAAGCTCCCCAGCTCTGAATTGGCTTCCAGATCAAGTCCGAATCAGACTCTGCAAGTCCTGATTCTCTTCTGCAACACTCACCTCAGCTCTGCGCTCAACGCTCTGCTCTTGGGTGATGATCGAAGAAAACTCCCGTCGCACACCACAAATTGCTCTCCGTGAATTCTGTGTATGCACTCGTGTATCCCTCAGCTTCGATCAGCCTCTTCAGCCCTGAACCCCTTCTGCTTAAATAGCAGCTCCACTTTAAGCAATTCCCAGGTTTAGGCAATTGACCCACAAGATCAATTATCTCCTAAAATCTAGGAGATTAGATTTGATTATAAACTCCAATGCAAATCTCCTTCTCTGACAAGTAAACCTTGCTGGAAAATACTCCATAGCATTTTAGAAATTCTTCTGATGAACTCCATAGCAATCCCAACCCTTTTAGACACGCCCAGATTGCTGCTGCTTTTTGGACAGTTGAAACAGCCAGTTGAACTAGCACCTGCTGCAGCATCCCCTGCTGCAGCTGCTGCTAGTTCCCTTCAGCTGTCCTGCTTGATTATTTGAGCTGTAGCAGCTCCTTGTTCACTTGTGCTGGTTTTGTCAAACACTGCCATTCTTGCATCATCATATTCGTTTGAATCTTTGTGTTTTGCTTTATTTTGCTCCAAACGGACTACAAAGCCACAATGTAATATAATTTGACCTGAAATGAGATTAGATGGTAAAAATACAATGAAAAGTTCGGGAGAGGAGCGAAATTCATCATCAAATGAAGTGAATAATCGATAAGAAATTAACCAATTAGGTACTTGGACAATTGGCAGGAGGCCAAGTCTCGCTAGTGACAGGTGGTCACTGAGTGAGGGGAAGCATTCCAGAGTGTGCAGCGCTCGTGGAGAGGTTCGATCGGCTTAGTGGAAGGCTTGGAGCGACGCGGACAGATTCGGCAGAAGCTAGTGGCACAAGAGTGTGCTATAGCAACCTACGGTAACATTGCTTTAATTAGAATAGGCTGAGTCTGTGAAAACAGTGGTGTAACAATTCTGAATTAAATCAAGTGTATAGGTGTGTGATACACAAGTCAGAGCTTTTTTTGATTGTGGTACTAGTAAAGGTCGAGTAGCATAGGTTGCGTGCATTGTACCGTGTTGTACTCGGGACCTTGAGACTAGTGGATTAAGGGCTGAAGTTCAGTCCTTCCCAGACGTAGGCAGTTGGCCGAACTGGGTGAACAAATTGTTTGTTCATTGTTCTTGCTGCACAAGAGCCATCGGTACAAGAGTGTGCTATAGCAACTGCTTGTGCACAATCTGCATCTAAGCACCGCTGTGAAATTTCAATTGGTATCAGAGTAGGAACTCAACATACAGAGTAAAGATCCTGAACATCTGCTGAAGGAAGCAAGGAACAATGAAGGAAGGATAAAGCACAAGCCCTCCACCGTTGCTAGAAGAAAGTAAGGCTATTGGAAGGCGGGAATGAAGGAATTCCTCAAGGCTATTGATGAAAGAACCTGGAGAGCAGTTGTTGCTGAATGGTCACTTCCCATAACCATGGATGAAGGGGAGTTACTCGAGTGAAACCTGAAGGACAATGGACTGCTGAAGAGGATGCTGCAGCAAACGGTAATTCAAAGGCGCTGAACGCTATTTTTGCTGCGGTCGATGCTAACAATTTCATGCTGATCTCCAACTGCGACATTGCAAAACAAGCCTGGAAAATCTTCCAAGTAGCCCATGAAGGAACCGACAAAGTAAAGATATCCAAGTTACAGATCATTGCTTCTCAGTTTGAGAGTTTGAAGATGCAAGAAGATGAGACTATTACTGAGTTCAATGCCAAGCTATGTGACCTGTCAAATGAAGCTCATGCTCTTGGAGAACCTATTCCTGAGGAGAAGCTAATTAGAAAAGTTCTCACATCTTTGCCCACCAGATTTGACATGAAGATGACAGCCATTGAAGAAGCTCATATTGTTAGACACATGAGACTAGAGGAACTGATTGGATCCCTCAAACAGTTTGAGATGAAGCTGGTCAAGGAAGACACTTCTCCCAAAAGCAAGAATGTAGGACTAAAAGCAGAAACAGAAGAAAAGAAGCCTGTACCTGATGATCAACTGAGTCTGCTAGTGAAGAACCTGGGGAAGCTCTTGAAGAACATAGAAAAACAGTCTGGGTTGGGGTGATAGAGCCTATTTATACACACTATTTAGATCCTAACCCTATGCTTGTTTACATCATTTTGTGTACAAGATTACTGGTTTCCAGTGTTTTTATATTTCAAGGCAAAACGAGGGCCTAAGTCAGATATGCGCTAACAGGTAGCTTTTAAGGAGCGCATCACACAGCCTGCGGAGCTAGCAGCGCAAACAGAGGAGTTGGCAGAGTCGACTACGGTGCGCAGACCGATTGCGCTAACCAAGGTGCCGTGCGCCATGCGCAGATAGCGGTGTTTCCAAATCTTGACACCACCAGATTTGGAAGTTGCCAAGGTTGGGCCTCATGAGTAGTATATAAAGAGAGGAAGGCTAGGGTTTGATTATCATCATCACAGCACACGAGAGAGCAGCAAAATAGAAAAACACACGAGCTACTGCAAGGACCTGCGCTAGCCGACTGCGCCAGCCGAGACACTGCAACCTGCACGCACCTGCCTGTTGCTATGTTCCTGAATACTTTAGATATTATTTACTGTTGTATGATGTTTACTACTAGCATGTCTAGCTAAACGCTTGGTATCGGTTGGGCATGATTCTATGAGTATTTCATTTGAGACTTGTGCTTAATGCATAGTTTGTTTGCTTATATTAATTCTGTGCACACTGTTGACAGCTAGTTGCATGAGTAAAGGAAGCCTTGAACCGTAATCTTGCTCTTGCTACTTGTTTGTTATATGTTAAACTAGTTGAATAGCTTGACGGTGACAACTAGGAGTACGCGCTAGGATAATCAGTTACTACTGTGACAGGATTCGTAGCTGCTTAGACTACTCTCAAGAATTAATAGCTCATGAACTTTGATCGGAACATGTGCACATGTTAGAAAGCCTTGATCGGACACTAACATCAGTAAACCGAACTATAGACATTTAGAGTCGATGATAAGGAATACACTCATAGAGGATTGTCTGCGCCGATACTTTTCATAGTCATAGTACTTAATCTCTACTGCCTGCGCACGTCTAGTGCAATTCCTGCGTTTACTACTGTTTACTCGCGCATTGCGCAACCCAATCACTCACACCCCCAGTTTTCGTAAGTGCAGGTTACTAGTTAAAGCTAATCTACTTGTTCCCTGTGGATTCGACCCTGACTTAACCGCTGTACTAAGTGGAAGAGGAAGGAATTAATTTGATACACGCACAACGACGCGTGCACATCAAATTTTGGCGCCGTTGCCGGGGAGCAACGCAGATAAGCTTTAACCAGCTTAAGTTTTTTTTACAATAGTTAGTTATTTCTATTTGTTTTATTTTCGTTGTTGTTTCTGACAGCGCACAATCACCATTAGCCTGCGCAACCTTGAATTAGTTGCGCTACGCAGATTCTAGTTGCGCACTGACAGACGCGACAGCTTAGTTATCTTTTAATTTCGTTTTCTTTGAGATTTAGAACAGGTCATGGAGGATAACAGTGTCATTGGGGAAAACTTAGAGGACAGAACCCCAGAGGAAGAGAGAGCACATAACCGCGCGGCCCTGTTCAGAGAGGAAGTGCAGCGCGAGGTTGAAGCAAGGATGGCCGCTGAAGTGTATAACGCGCCACCCGCGCGACAGGCCGCGCGACGCAGAACAGTGCGCGAGATGTCAGCCCCAATCACGGTTAACCAGCCATGGTGCATAGTTCTCCCACCAGACGGTCATTTTGAGCTAAGGAGCTCGCTCATTCATCACATGCCCAAATTCCACGGGATGAACAACGAGAATCCAGTCAAGCATGTGCGAGAGTTCCTAGTCATTTGCGAGAACATAAAGGCCGAAGGGGAGAGCGACGAAGCGCTGAAGATGAAAGCGTTCCCATTTTCACTGTGTGACACGGCCAGGCATTGGCTAATGAACTTACCAGCAGGATCAATTCACACATGGGAGCAGCTGCAGAAGAAGTTCTTGGACAAGTTCTACCCCGCAGCAAAGATCGCGCTACTCAGGAGGGAGCTGGCCGCAGCTAGGCAGAGCGCAGGAGAATAACTATCAGAGTATTACGAGCGTTTCAGGGAGCTAGAGGCCAACTGCTACAATCACGGCCTGCCCCAGAATGTGCTGATAGAGAATTTTCTGAATGGATTGCTGCCCATGAAGCTGAGATTATTGAACGCATGCGCAGGAGGCGACATTTGCAACATGTACCCAGAAGACGCGTGGCAGCTGATAGAAGACTCTGCTGGACAGGTAAGACATCAGCTAACACTTGAAAATAGTCATGCTCGTTCTGTGCATCAGGTAGAAACAAGCGCTGAGATCAAGGAAATGAAGGCCATGCTGCAAAAGTTGATGAGTGCGCAAGGCGCACAACCAGTTGCGCCAAAGGCATGCAAATTCTGCAATTCCACCGAGCACAAAACCGATGCATGTCCCACACTTTTCGAGGAGTCAGGAGATGTCAATGCTCTCGGAGGATGGGATAACAGAGGGCCACAGAGGCAGAATCAACCGCGCTTTGGACTAGCCGCAAATGGGTTCAGATGGAAGGGGGAAAATAATTTCTAGAGGCAGTCCACGGACAGCGCGCACCATAGCAGACGCAACAAGCTGCGCCCTACAATCCACCACATCGCCGCACCAGCGCAGAACAACCAGCAACCGAGGCGATCGTTAGAAGATATCGTGGGGCAGCTAGCAGACACAGTGCGCAAAAATGATGAGAAATATGACAAGAGGTTCGAGTCCATTGAGAAGCAGCTATCACAGATTGCTACCACGGTGTATGAGCTAAAAAAGAGCGATGGCAACCTGCCTTCGCAAGTGATCCAGAACCCTAAGGGAGGTGTCAACGCCGTGACACTAAGGACTGGGCGCACGATAGGAACAGAGCAGGCCACGAAGGCGCCCGTGCAACCAGTTGCGCAAGTCCCAGATCCAACAGAGCAGAATGCGCAACCAGAAGTGCCAGCCACAAGCCAGCAGGGCGAGGCGCCAGGTATGACACAATCAAAAGAAAAAGGCATGAATCGTACTAACATACCTGCACCTTTTCCTGTACAGGCACCATCGGCTAGGAAGGAAGCGCTTGATAAAGAGCTCTACGAGTTATTCAGCAAGGTGGAAATAAACATTCCTCTTATTGAAGCAGTTCGGCAGATCCCTAGGTATGCCAAGTTTCTAAAGGAGCTGTGCACAAACAAGAGAAGGAAAGGCGAGTGCGCACAGGTAATGCTAAATGCGCAGGCCTCAGCAATCGTGCAACATAAGGTACCACCTAAATGCCGAGACCCAGGTACGTTTACCATCCCATGCACTTTAGGTAAGACCACAGTTAGCAATTGCATGATTGACTTAGGCGCATCTATAAATGTGCTACCCTATTCCCTATATGCGTCATTGCGCCTTGGACCACTAAAGCCTGCAGGTCTCACCATTCAGCTAGCAGATCGGTCGTGCAAGCAACCTACGGGCATGATAGAGGATGTTCTTTTCCGAGTAGGAGAGCTGGTGTTCCCAGCAGATTTCTATGTCCTAGAAATGGAGGGAGAGTCGAGCAGGGGCAGTGCGCAGATCCTACTGGGCAGACCATTTCTGATGACAGCGCGCACAAAGATAGATGTGTGGAGGGGTACGCTCTCTATGGAGGTTGATGGCGAGGAAATTCATTTTAACATATTCAAAGGGATGCAGCACCCTCATAAAGACGCCACAATGCACGCGATGGACAGCTGAGATGACTTAGTTGCAGATGCGCAATGTGCGAGCGCAGCAGAAGAACCTGAAACACTGGCGCAGACAGAGTTGGAGGTGCAAGAGGATGAGCCGCGCAGTGCTGAACCAGTATCCAGACAGGTAAACGATATAGTTAATGTCTGCACTGCTAATAAAATCTTGCCCTCTATTGAACAGGCACCCAAGGTCGAGCTGAAGCAACTCCCAGAGCACCTCAAATACATATTCTTGGGAAATGAAGACACCCTGCCAGTAATCATAAAGAAAGGATTAGAAGAGGAGCAGGAGGCGCAATTACAGCAGGTGCTGCGCAGGAACAAGCGCGCTATAGGATGGACACTTGCTGATCTACGCGGAGTGAGCCCGGACGTATGCATGCATAGAATTCTATAGAAGATGGTGCCAACCCATCCAGGGAGCCTCAGCGCAGATTGAACCCGAACATGATGGAGGTGGTGCAGAAAGAGATCCTGAAGCTGCTTGACGCATGAGTCATTTACCCCATCTCGGACAATAAATGGGGAAGTCCAGTGCACGTTGTGCCGAAGAAAGGAGGAATCACAGTAGAAGAGAATGCGCAGGGCGAGCTAGTTCCCAAGCGCATACAAACTGGATGGCACATGTCCATCGACTACAGGAAGCTTAACGCAGTCACGCGCAAGGACCATTTCCCGCTACCCTTTATGGACCAGATGCTAGATCGATTGGCAGGAAAGCCCTACTTTTGTTTCTTGGACGGATATTCAGGGTAGAATCAGATACCCATAGCTGCGGAGGATCAAGAGAAGACCACGTTTACCTGCCCATTCGGTACGTTTGCGTTTCGGCGCATGTCATTTGGGCTGTGTAACGCGCCAGGTACGTTCCAACGTCTAGTCATGAGCATTTTTTCTGATATGATTGATATATGCATAGAAGTGTTCATGGATGATTTTACTGTATACGGAGGTACCTTTGACGCATGCTTAACTCATCTTGATAAGGTCTTAGCGCGCTGCATTTCAAAGAACCTAGTGCTCAATTATGAAAAATGTCATTTCATGGTATCGCATGGTGTAGTACTGGGACATATTATCTCGCAGGAGGGGATCAAGGTAGATAAGGCCAAGATAGATCTTATTTCCAATCTGCCTTATTCCACTAGCGTGCGCGATGTGAAATCATTCCTTGGGCATGCCGGGTTTTACAGGAGCTTCATAAAAGATTTCTCTAAAATTTGTATACCCCTGTCTAACCTCTTGCAAAAGGATGTGTGTTTCGAATTTACTGATGAGTGCAGGGCCGCGTTTGATAAGCTGAAGGAGGCGCTGACAAGTGCGCCAGTGATGCGCGCGCCAGACTGGAACCTGCCATTTGAACTGATGTGCTACGCAAGCGACTATGCAGTAGGTGCAGTCCTGGGACAGCGCGTGGACAAGAAGCCGCACGCCATTTATTATGCATCGCGCACACTGGACGCTGCGCAGAGGAACTATACCACTACGGAGAAGGAACTTCTGGCAATTGTGTTTGCGCTGGAGAAGTTCCGCGCATATATTCTAGGCGCTAGAGTCATCATTTACACAGACCACGCAGCAATTCGTTACCTAATGTCCAAGAAGGAGACTAAGCCGCGCCTGATGCGCTAGGTGCTCCTACTTCAGGAATTCGACTTGGAAATCAAAGATAAGAAGGGCACGGAGAACACAGTTGCGGACCACCTGAGTAGAATCGTGAAAGCAGAGGAGCCAGGGCGAATCACAGAGACATTCCCTGACGAGCATCTGATGGTGCTGACAGGTAAGGTACCATGGTATGCGCACATTGCAAATTACCTGATCACAGGTACGTTTCCTCCTCATTTCACTAAAGCCCAATGCATGAGATTAAAGCATGAGTCCAAGCATTACATTTGGGATGATCCGTATATGCTCAGAATAGGATCTGATCAGATTTTAAAGCGCTGCGTGCCTGACCATGAAATTACTCTGTTTTGATGTTTTGTCATGCGCACGCCTGTGGAGGACATTTTGGTCCAAAGCGCACGAGCAGAAAGATCCTGGATTGCGGATTTTATTGGCTGCGCTTGTTCAGTGACTCGTATAACCACTGCAGGAACTGTGACAGGTTCCAGCGCACAGGAGGCATATCAGCGCGCAATGAGATGCCGCAGACTCCAATTCTAGTGGATGAAGTGTTCGATATTTGGGGGATTGACTTCATGGGGCCATTTCCTCCATCTGCTGGATACGAGTATATACTGGTCGCGGTGGATTATGTCTCCAAATGGGTTGAGGCCAAGGCCACCAGGAAGGATGATGGTAAGATTGTCGCTGACTTTTTAAGGACTAACATTTTTTGCAGGTACGGGGTGCCTAAGGCAGTCACAAGCGACCAGGGAACGTATTTTTGCAATAGGATTGTGGCGCAGGTATTCAAGAATTATGGAGTGCACCACAAGACGTCCACCGCTTACCACCCTCAGATGAATGGACAGGCCGAGGTTTCCAACAGAGAGATCAAGCGCATCCTGGAGAAAACTGTGAGACCGTCGTGCAAAGACTGGAGCCAGCGCCTTGACGATGCGCTATGGGCATACCGAACTGCGCATAAGACGCCAATTGGGACTTCACCGTTCCGGTTGGTTTATGGAAAAGCGTGCCACCTGCAAGTGGAGCTAGAGCACAAAGCATACTAGGCATTGCGCGTTTGCAACCTCAACCTAGACGAGGCCGGAAAGGAGCGCGCATTTGAGCTAAGCGAATTAGAAGAGCTGCGCCTGGATGCATATGAGGGACTGCGCGATTACAAGGCCGCACAAAGGCATTTCATGACAAATATATCCTCAGACGCACTTTTGAGCCAGGAGACCAGGTACTATTATTCTCCTCGCGCCTCAAGCTCATGCCTGGGAAGCTGCGCAGCAAATGGACAGGACCGTACACAGTTACCAAGGCTTTCCCCTACGGAACAATCGAGTTAGAAAACGAGCACCGGCATCGTTTTCAGGTCAATGGGCAGAGAGTCAAAAAGTATTTAGGAGAACCTTGGGATGGCACAGCACGCGAAGTTGAATTGACGGAGTCTGAGATAGCAGATGTGCAGGTTGCTGCGCTAGAGTCATCACCAGACGCGTCAGAGGGAGAACTGAGAACTATTGCGCATATTTCTTCTTCCTCTTTACCTACCCTCGTTACTTGTAATTTATCACATACTATTAACCATGCTGACCACTCTTCTGACCCTTTGCGCAGGACCAAGAAGAACACAACACATGCACGAGCGCAGGGTCACTCAGGAGCAAGTGTGGGGGAGGTCGCTGGTGCACTTTCACGCAAGTAACGAGGTACAGTCGAGCCAATGACGTTAAACAAAGGCACTTGTCAGGAGGTAACCCGACACGTTTTACTTTTACATGTTTTTCTTTTAGTTTTTCTAGTGTCTTTTAGCTAGTTTAGGACTTGTAGTTTTTTTAGTCGAGCAGCAGTGTGCAGGACAGCTGCGCCAGTCAGAGGGGTATATAAGGGCAGTACTTAGAAAATTTCAGCACTTTTCACACTCGACCGTTGGAAGAGAAACTCCCGCCCTCAGCAGCCGCTCACCGTCTGGCACTCAACCCAGCTTCCGTTTAGAGAAATTTGAGGAGCACACCGTCACACGCTCACCAGGTAACCTTTCCCCCCGATTTATAGCCGATTGCATTAGGGTTTGTGCGATAAGAGGGGTGACCTAGGTTTGAAATCGCACCGAGCTAGCGTGCACCGATTGGAGGTTTGGTTAGTGGGTTTTGTAGGCGGGCAGTAGGCGCCCATTTGGTGAAAGTTTCAGGGCATTTGGTGGAGTTTGGAATTTTTGAGCTTTTGTGAGTGTTGACCATAGTTGACCGGAGAGACCCAGCGCACGATGCAGCCTGCTGAGGATCAAGCGACCCCAGCTCACTTCGCCAGCAAGTACGATGCTTTCGTGAGGCTTGAGATGTACGGGACTCCGTACATCAGCAAGGAGTTCCTGCGAGAGGTCAGGATGGAGGACCTCATCATGGAGAAGCTCGCATTGACGGGCTGGGAGGCGCTGTTGGAGTTCAACAGCGCAGCAGACAAGGAGGACACCTGCGAGTTTCTGGCGTCACTGGAGACGGCCGATTTGGAGATAAGGTACCGGCACCGAGGGGTCTGGTACATTGCCTCGGCTAAGAGGCTGAAGCGCACACTGAGGTGCGCTAAGGTGCGCGAAGCTGATATAGACATGCACACGAATCAGGAGGCGTGGCGGGAGATGGCGACCGGCCCAGTTTTTGCCGCGGGGCGCAGCCGAGTACGCGAGCTGCGCGACCCGTGGATGTTCTACCTGTGGCGCATGGTCGCCTATGCCATCATTGGGCGTTTTAATGGTGTGCCGAAGATCAGCTTGCTGGATATGGAGATTTTGAAGGGCTTTTACTATGGGAAGAGGGTGCTGTTTGTCTTGAACATGGTGATCCATTGGAGTCGGGTCAGCACCAAGGGGCCGCTGACTTGTGGAGGGATGATAACGCACCTGCTGCGAGCGTTGCATGGAGAGCCTGAGGTGTCAGAGCACACAGTGGTGCCGGCTGTTCCCCTGGACCGCGCCCATATGCTACAGATAAGAGCGGTAGCCGTGAGAGAGGATGGTACATTGGAGTGGTGCTACCGGCTGCAGCCGGCCAGAGCACCGAGGCAAAGAGCGGAGAGCAGCGCGCAAGCAGAGGAGGCTACGGAGGAGATGGAGGAGGACGAGGCCTCAGAGCCAGTTGCGCCTCCAGTCAGGCGCATGAGGACTCGTGCGCAGACTGGAGCGCACCGGAGGGCCAGTGCACCGCAGGGGGAGCCAGTTACCATTTCCATTGAGGATTCTCCCCCGCGTGCACAAGGAAAGCGCCCCAGGATGGAGTCAGAGGAGGCGCCAGAGGAAGTACTAGAGGAGCGGCGCATGATGTTCAACGTCATGCGCGTGCTTGAATATTTAGCGCCCGAGGGGGCAGATTTGAGCACGAGCCCACCATCAGGGTGGAGATTTGGAGATGCTATTCCCCCTCTCCTCAGCCTTCGCAGGCCACCTCCAGGATCCCCCAGTGAGTCGCGCCAGCCAGCCAGCCCTCTTACCCAGTCCCCAGTGCGCACACCAGAGCCCACCCCAGCAGCAGCGCCAGCCCCAGCACCAGAGCCCACCCCAGCAGCAGACCCAGCACCAGCACCTGCACCACCCCCTGCACAGCCGTCCATTCAGAGGTCCCCTGAAGCCGAACCCATCATTAGTACCAGCTCAGATTCACTATGGGATCCTATCTCAGAGGACGACCTCGTGGCTCAGCCCGCCGCCATTTATACACACTATTTAGATCCTAACCCTATGCTTGTTTACATCATTTTGTGTACAAGATTACTGGTTTCTAGTGTTTTTGTATTTCAGGGCAATACGAGGGCCTAAGTCGGATATGCGCTAACAGGCAGCTTTTAAGGAGCGCATCACACAGCCTGCGGAGCTAGCAGCGCAAACAGAGGAGTTGGCAGAGTCGACTACTGTGCGCAGACCGATTGCGCTAACCAAGGTACCGTGCGCCATTCGCAGATAGTGGTGTTTCCAAATCTTGACACCTTCAGATTTGGAAGTTGCCAAGGTTGGGCCTCATGAGTAGTATATAAAAAGAGGAAGGCTAGGGTTTGATTATCATCATCACAGCACACGAGAGAGCAGCAAAACAGAAAAACACACGAGCTACTGCAAGGACCTGCGCTAGCCGACTGCGCCAGCCGAGACACTGCAACCTGCACGCACCTGCCTGTTGCTATGTTCCTGGATACTTTAGATATTATTTACTGTTCTATGATGTTTACTACTAGCATGTCTAGTTAAACGCTTGGTATCAGTTGGGCATGATTCTATGAGTATTTCTTTTGAGACTTGTGCTTAATGCATAGTTTGTTTGCTTATATTAATTATGTGCACACTGTTGACAGCTAGTTGCATGAGTAGGGGAAGCCTTGAACCGCAATCTTGCTCTTGCTACTTATTTGTTATATGTTAAACTAGTTGAATAGCTTGACGGTGACAACTAGGAGTAACGCGCTAGGATAATCAGTTACTACTGTGACAGGATTCGTAGCTGCTTAGACTAGTCTCAAGAATTAATAGCTCATGAACTTTGATCGGAACATGTGCACATGTTAGGAAGCCTTGATCAGACACTAACATCAGTAAACCGAACTATAGACATTTAGAGTCGATGATAAGGAATACACTCATAGAGGATTGTCTGCGCCGATACTTTTCATAGTCATAGTACTTAATCTCTACTGCCTGTGCACGTCTAGTGCAATTCCTGCGTTTACTACTGTTTACTCGCGCATTGCGCAACCCAATCACTCACACCCCTAGTTTTCGTAAGTGCAGGTTACTAGTTAAAGCTAATCTACTTGCTCCCTGTGGATTCGACCCTGACTTAACCGTTGTACTAAGTGGAAGAGGAAGGAATTAATTTGATACACGCACAACGACGCGTGCACATCATTGGGCTCATCCTCTCGTAGGCAATCCAGAAGGGGTGGAGGAAATCAGAGGCGAGGAAAGGAAACTGCTCAGAATGAAGATGAGAAGAAATAACAGAGAAATGGTGTTCAGTGCTGGAACTGTGAAGGGTATGGACACCTTGAGGCTGACTGCCCAAGCAAATCCCTCAAAAACTCTGAGAAGAAGGATAACAAATCTTGAACTGCTAAGTGGAGTGACTCTGAGGAAAGTGAAGAAGAAAACTTTATTGTATTAACTAGTGTGCCCGATTATGACTGTTAAGAGTTAATAAAGAAAGAATTTGACTATGGGGTTGAGGAGTCAGAAAGTGAAGACGAGGATGACTCAACCGACAACCTGATAAATAATCTGGGAGACATTCTAAAACAGTGCGAGGAAGCTCTACAAGTGAATCGAGCATTGAATGACAGAGTCAATCAACTGGAAGAAGAGCGGGAAGAGTTACTTGATAAAATATCTTCACCCAATAAACAAGTCATCATACTAAAGAGAGAAGATTCGGCAAGCAAAAGCACTGATACTAGTGCCCCACTAGCATCAGTAAAGGCAGCCGAACCTCAGAAAAATATTTTGGATGAAATTCTTTCCTATCAAAGATTTGGTGGAGGAAGAATGGGTCTCGGGTATACGGGTGAAGAAATCACAGGTGTGACAGTCTTTGTTAGAGCTATTGAAACAAAGAATGTCGAGCATTGTAAAGAGGAAGGAGATCTCTGCCAAAAACTACCTGTGGAAGAGAAGTCCACTAACCTGAATAAGGAGGTGGTTCACCAACCTCTGTATCAACTAGCTTCCTCTCCAGCGCTTTTTCCTTCGTTGATGTTTTCCTTTCAACCTGGACTGGAAAGGGGGGAACCCCCATTAACAGAAAAATGGAACCTCCTGCAGTGTACAAAATAAACTTGGTAGCGGAGTATAGACGTTTCTTTCCTCTAAGGTAGGAGGTAACCCCGATAGGGGATGCTGCTAAAGAAATAGGGATTCACTCAGAAAAGGGAGAGCTTCGTCTGTAACAAATAGGAGCCCCTACAGAAGATGGTGCATTGCACATGCCTGTGGTCAAGAGAAATGTAGTCGAAGGAAACATCCGAGTCTGAAGAAGCAGCAGATATCCCGAAAGGCTACCAAGGTTGGAAACAAGGGGAGGAAACCGAAGTCCAACACACGTTGTCAAAAACCTTTCAGCTCGGCTAATCCAGTGAGTGTTCACCAACGGTCATAACTTCAATGGAGAGTTAGAGAAATGGATGAACCAGCGCACTGGAATGGTACAATCAGAAAGGGTTCGGGGCAAAAGAAGATTTAAAACGAAAGTATGACAAATGGAAAGAAAGACAGTATGGATGCCATACTAATCAGAAGGAATGGAAACGCAAAGCTACGCTAGTGTGGGTGAAGAAAGAAGAATCAAAAATCCAAAGGAAACTAGTTGGAGATAAGCTTCACTCAAAGCTGATGAGTGCACAAGGTTGAGTTGCTATAGCTACTTGACCCAGACACAACCTTGTGCCAAAAATACGTTGTTAAAAAAAACAGGGGGGGGGGGGGGGGGGGGGGCACATGTGGAGCACGTGCTACTGTGCAAAGTAGAAATACGGAGGAAAATTGAATTTCTAAAGCACTTTCAAAAAGCCTCGTCCATCATCACCAAGCCAGATTCCTTGTTTTTCTTTTACTGCTCAGATTAATAATGGCGAAAACTCGCGAACTGGAAGAACCTAGGCGTCTCGCCAAGCTATGGGGAGCCGGAAAACTGAGGTTGCTACAACGGAGCAAGTGCACAGTTCATCTGAACTGTTTCTGGACACAGTTGTCTGGCAACCCCCTCAGCTACCTAGGTCACGGAGATCGCCTCACTCAGACAGTACTTCGTCAAAGAGGAGCAGAGTAGAGCAGACTGATGCTCCTGGAGTTGCTGCAGCACCATTGGCAGAACCCTCCCCAAATGTTGAAGACCTTGCTCCCACTATGGAACAAGCTCCAGAGGTTGCTACAGCATCTCAGGTTGTCGAGGAGGAGCCAAGAAAAGCAGTAGTGCGCACTTCGAGCTCAGATGAAGATCCTGAAATATCTTGGACTGAGGAGTCTTCTGAATCAGCAGCTGCTAAAGCATCTCCCCCACCAAAACAAGACAAAGGAAAAGCCCCCATCATCATTTCAGACTTCAGTGATGAAGAAACATCAAGTGATGAGGATGGAGAACCCTCTCAGAAGCAATCTGATATACAAGCTACCCTTCAGGAGCAAGGGGAAGGGATCACTGTAAGAGGCATTTGGTTTCGAAACAAGCATGTCTCTCAATCATGGGGTATTGTGGAGAGGAAGACCATTGTTCCAGAGAAGAGACTAGACCTTGACAGATACAAATTTGCAGTGATCATCCAGCTCCTGACTGAGGTAAATCTACTGAGGTCCCTGACTTTCCCTTACGGATTTAGTATACCGTTAGTTAGGGAATTTGTAGTCAATATGGAAGAAAATTTTGGTGATGAAGAAGGAGCTGATTATGGAAAGAGTTGGGTGCAGGGTAAGAAGGTAGTAATTACCCCTGAAAAGATAAATGATTTTCTAAGAATTGACAATGAGTCCAGGGAGCCTACAAATGTAAGTCAAGGGCCAAGGTTCTCACTGGAGGAGTATGCATGTCATGGGGAGGACCCAATCTCAGTGCTGCTGAACTCACCTCCAAGAATGCCCTGTTGTATAACTTGGGCATTAGGAACTGGATTCCCAGCTCTCATAGGGGAAAGGTTAGCAGACCCTTCGCTAACCTTCTACACTCAATTGGGAAAAGAAGAAGAGTTAGCTTGGGAAGTGTGATGTTCCCACAAATTGCTGCTCATGCTGGATGTACAACCTCGAGCAAATCCATTGTGCTGCCATCCCTCATCTATGGAATGATGATTTCTCAGCATCCGGAGTTAGGGGAGATTACTGAAGGAATGTCAAAAGAGCTGCAAGTATTTGTAGTAGATCACAAGCTCTTCAAAGGAAAACATGTTGTTGACATTGCCCCATCAAATCCGTCCCCTCTGGAGGAAGCACATCCCCCTGCCCCAGCAATTCATTCAGCCCTCAAAACTCAGATTGTGAGTCACTTGAAATCTGAGCTGAATGTGTTGGCTGCTGAAGCAAAAAGAATCAATGTCAGAAAAACTCAGATCAGAGGTTTTCTCAAGGACCTTAAGTACCCAGAGGTGGAAGGTGATGCCCCGGCCGAAGAAGGCTGATGTGGATTTATGACAAAAAGAGGGAGAAGGAAGAAAGCCTGTTTTTTATTTTTTGAAAGTCCTGTGTGGCTAATGACTTAAAGGCCAAATGTGGCTAATTATGACTTGAACGGTTACTATTTTAATATTGCTTTTCATTAGAGATGTCCGTGCTTAAAGGGTTTTGTCAAAATGCCAAGGGGGAGATTGATGATGTAGTATGTCATTCAATTGACAAAACCAGCACACGTGAACAAGCCGTTGTACAAGCTGTGACAATGCGTATTTTTAACCCTTTATAGATGTCAGATATAAGTTTCAGGGGTCAAATTGTAGTCAAAAAAAATTTATAGACCTTGGTAAGCCAAGGGTCTATCCTAGGAACAGGCGCGTGTATATACTAGCTAGCAAACAATATGTTCAGCTACTCCTAATAGAAATTCCGGATATATTATAATTATCCTAATTGTCCTAATTAATATAACTAACGGTTTATTCGATCAAATAAAGTAATTCCAAGATCAAACTTCACCCATGCTCGCAACACGATCATGCAATCAGTCACACCATATAGTCATGCAAAATAGCTTTGGAAATAACCTAAACTGACATCAGATAAGCCGCCCATTCACGGATCATCACCTGAATTAATCTACACTATTGAATGCCGTCCAATCACGGATTATCAACAGTTTCGATTTATTAGACACAAAGGGTTCCAGACAAAATATGTCAACTCTCCTATCGATTCATGTACTAACAATATAGCTACCATGTCTCGACATCAATCCTATTTGTTCCAGTTAACTGTCTCAGACCCATTCATCTTTTTGGCATCTAACCGAGTTTCGTTCTAACATGCAGTCATCCCAATCAATGATCAACAATGGTAAAATGATAAAATGAAGCATAATAGAACTGAAAACATAAACTTGCATTAGACTAAAACTAATGTTTGTACAAACCACATGAAATCAGATTACAGGCATGAGATCCATAGGATCCCAGAACTAAATAAACTACTCGGTACTCATCGGGATTACTACTAATACAAGAATGAAGAGAATAAAGAACGAAGAACCCGTGACGACGATCTTCACTCCAAGCTATCCTCTTCTCTCTTGCGTTTGTTCTCAAAAATCGTCCCCCTCCTGAACGAGCCCTCGATTTCTATTTATACTGAAAGTCAATTGGGCTGATTTTCAAAATTGATTTGCAGCCCGATTTGGTTATAAACCGGCGGTTCCATTGTGAGAACCGCCGGTTCAATTTACAAAACTGTCGGTTTCATTTGGAACCGGCCCCTTTCAGAGAATCTCGATATTTTGCCTTGGGGGGCGGTTCTGAGACCAAACCGCCGGTTTGACCAATGAACCGGTGGTTTGACTAGTGAACCGGCGGTTTGACTAGTGAACCGGCGGTTTGACTAGTGAATCGGCGGTTCTTGCTAGAACCGAGATAGTGTTCACTCAGCACTGTGATTCTGACATTTCTTGCGATTTTGACCATCTAAACCTTTGCATTACGTCTTGCTGTAAACCACAATGTTGTAGCCCTTCAAGTTAGCTTTCCAACAAGATATAGCACGCCTCAATCGGATAAGAATCATGTTCTCGGCAAGCTTTTGATGACGAATAGGTCAATCTGCCCTGATTTGGTCTGTATTCGTTTGAATCTTTGTGTTTTGCCTTATTTTGCTCCAAACGAACTACAAATCCTCAATTTAATATAACTTGACCTGAAATGAGAGTAGAGTGGTAAAAACACAATGAAAATTTTGGGAGAGGAGCGAAATTCATCATCGAATGAAGCGAATAATCGGTAAGAAATCAACCGATCAAAACACTCCACACTTAGAATTTGTTCGTCCCGAACAAATATAAAATGTATAATGAGTAGCAGAGAAACTCAGTGTAAGTACCAATCAAGTTCATGCGATCTACACTAACTAAACTAATATCGTAAGATATGCAAGTCCTAACTCACTTTCGTAGGAATCACGGATGCATTTAGCATATGCATCAAGCCTTTCAGGTTTTAGTCTCGTGAAGCTTTTCAGAAGAGGAAATACCTACAAATCCCTAATGCAGGTGCCCTATATGAATGCATGAAATGGGTGCTCAAAAGTGACAACATTATTGCAACAATCTCAAACTAATGCGCTAAGCCAACATCCAAGTCAAACTATCTTCGAATGAGTTTTTAAATTTTCATAGTTCAAACAAGATGTTGCACTCAAACAAGTCGGTATCAAAACCATCAAATGACTAACCACGTGTCTTAACATCCTTTTCAAGCTATGCATCCGAAACATAAATCCAGGTTACACAAAATATGTTCGCCATTCACCTATGCTATCTAGGGATAGTCCATAGGCTCTTGGCGCAAAGCTCATTCTCAAGTTTTAAAGTCCAGACTTTATAACTCATAAGAGAAGAGGAGCTTGGCTTGGCATTTTACGAAAATTGCATAAGCAAGTCAATGATTCCGTGCAATCACATGGTTCGTTCCTTAGCTCATCTTATATGACTTCCAATACATGATGCAATCACACACAATAAACAAGTGGTACAATACACAATGTCAAGCTTAAGGTGGAGTGTCCAATGGCCTTCGGCCTTATTATGCTCAAGGAGGAACTTTTCTTCCATTCCTTTGCATTTTATTTCTTTCTTTTTTTTCATAGATATTTTTTTTTGTTGGGGCATATTTTATGCCCTCTTTTGACGTTCTTTTTGTCCCTCTCATTCGAAGGACTTCACACTTAAAGCTTGACAAAGTATAAAAAGTGAAAGCAGGTGTGTGTGAGTAACAACATACACGAGAATACATAATAAGAGAACTAAAGTCACCGGGAATCACACTTGAGTTTTCAAAAAAGATTAATTTAAGACCGGTGCCTACAAGTATCAAGTTCGAAGCATGCTTTCAAAAGTGTATGGGACATATGATAGACAAAAGATAGTAATAATATTAACTCCAAAGAATACACACTTGACCGAACTATTTTAGATTCTAAACACAAACTCAAATAGGATGAACAGATAACCGGCGTAGCTCATAAAGCGTGAGAAAGTTAACAACAAGCCATAGATAATTTGAGCGTGCAAGTGTTCTTAAACTAACATGCCTATCAACCTAACTAAAATGCAATACATGGTAAGAGTGATTATGCGCTCTAAATACTCCACACTTAAGAGAAAGCTTAGTCCCTAAGCGATAAACATATAAATAAATATCAACCAGAAAAAGAACTAAACACTTAAGTTGAGAGCATATAAGTCAGGCATCATGTCATGTAATGCACAAATTTAGCTAACCAAAACAAATATAAAAACTTACAAACCCAGTTACTTCCCGTCAAGGCCTAGTTTAACATCTTGGCAAGACTCAGCAAAGCGCCCAATAGAAATCGCTCGTGAGAAATCCTTTGCTAGAATCCCTTCTCACGGGGCCTTCAATGCTCAAAGGTGTCAATCCACCTCAAATAATTGACAGTCCAATCCCTTTATAAATATTAGTCCCTTGAGAACCAAGGGATTGGAAGAGCTTCTTCTCGGCAGTTTCAAAAAATATGGCAAGAACCTTAGAAACTTGTCCCGCAGTGGTGCAAGAAGATATACATCTTCACTACATGCTCCATATCCAATTGGCATGCTTCCTGTGAGTTCTTCAGTTAGTAACTCAGGTGCCAATATATCTAAAGCTCTCTTCACTATCACATCCATATATATGCAAGGATATTCTTTAGTTGAATTCAAATACAAATCAATGAAGTCCTCATAATTTTGATTTTATGGTGTCTCAAAGTGCTTCATCTCTTCCACTACATCACCTTGTTCATTCACATCATTGGGAAATAAGGGTGAAGGGGCAAATGTTTCATTAACATGAACTTCTTGATGGTTGACCACTTCCATCTCGACGTCATTGTCTATGAATTCCTTGGTTGCCCCCGATTCTCTTGCTGCTAAGCGTTCTTGTTGTGCAATCTGATTTTCCAGCATTCTGTTCTTAATAGCAAGCTGCTCTACTGACTTTGTCAAGTTGGCAAGTTTTGTGTCAATTTCTTGATGATGCTTGCTCTGATGTGCCAAAAAATCAGCGAGCATGGATTCCACTCTTGATGTCCCAATGTTCTGAGGTTGGGTCTGCTGATATTGTGCGTCTTCATAGTAGTGCTCTCTCAACAGTGGATGATGGTTGCTTTCCCAATTTTGCTCATAACATTGAATCCATTGTCGATCATTGTTCCAAGATAGAGTATAATGAGGTGTTGAAAAGTGTTGCTCGTCCCATGAGCTTTCTCCACTCGGATACATGCCTTGTAGATTGTATGAATACATCCTCGCAATTCAAGATAAACATATGATTAGTGAAGGATAAAATTAAAATAAAAAATGGAATAGTCCTGAACTATGTATGCTAAAAACTAATAACACACTTAGATGTTGTTCCCCGGAAACGGCACCATTTTGACAATGCGTATTTTTAACCCTTTATAGATGTCAGATATAAGTTTCAGGGGTCAAATTGTAGTCAAAAACAATTTATAGACCTTGGAAAGCCAAGGGTCTATCCTAGGAACAGGCGAGTGTATATACTAGCTAGCAAACAATATGTTCAGCTACTCCTAATAGAAATTCCGGATTTATTCTAAATATCCTAATTGTCCTAATTAATATAACTAACGGTTGATTCGATCAGAGAAAGTAATTCCAAGATCAAACTTCACCCATGCTCGCAACACGATTCATGCAATCAGTCACACCATATAATCATGCAAAATAGCTTTGGAAATAACCTAAATTGACATCAGATGAGCCGCCCATTCACGGATCATCACCTGAATTAATCTACACTATTGAACGCCGCCCAATCACGGATTATCAACAGTTTCGATTTACTAGACACAAAGGGTTCCAGACAAAATATGTCAACTCTCCTATCGATTCATGTACTAATAATATATCTATCATGTCTCGACATTAATCCTATTTGTTCCAGTTAACTGCCTCAGACCCATTCATCTTTTTGGCATCTAATCTAGTTTCGTTCTAACATGCAGTCATCCCAATCAATGATCAACAATGGTAAAACGATAGAATGAAGCATAAAAGAATTGAAAACATAAACTTGCATTAGAGTAAAACTGATGTTTGTACAAATCACATGAAATCATATTACAGGCATGGGATCTGTAGGATCCCAGAACTAAATAAACTATTCGGTACTCATCGGTGAAATTCGCAGCGCCTCTAATAAGCTGATTTGTGAACAAGCAATTGCTACAGCACACTCTTGTTCACCAGTAAACTGCTTCAGCAGGAAGGATCAAGGACACAAGTTTGTTCACCCAGTTCAGCCAAATTGCCTACGTCTGGGGAGGACTCTTCTCAGTCCTCATTCCACTATTCTCAAGGTTTCCAAGTACCCACGGTTACAACCCACGCAACCTATGCTACTCAACCTTAGGTGGATCCTCACACATAATCAGAACAGGCTCTGACTTGTGTCTGCACACCCTCTACTGATATCTATCTAGAATAGCTACTGCCTCCTCGAAACTCAGCCTATTCTAAACAATACTCAAGTTCTGCAGGGTTGCTAGAGCAACTGCTGTAGCACACAGCTGATGCACAAATTGTACGCGTCGCTCCAAAGCCTTTCACTGAGCCGTTCGAACGATTCCACGAGTGCTGCACACTCTGGAATACTCCCCCTCACTAGCAAGCACTGCCGTCTAGACACTCGACTGAGTCATTCACCCGTCAGTTCTTCCGCGGCTGCCCTTGATCAACCAACAAGCACCACTGCTCTGAATTGGCTTCCAGATCAAGCGTGGATCAGACTACACAAGTCCTGATCTCCCTCTGCTTCTGTCACCACAGCTCTGCACTCACGCTCTGCTCTCGGTGATAATCGAAGACTTCGCTCGCACACCAAAATTACTCTCTCAGAAATCTGTGTGTTCTCGCTTTCAGCTCTCTTCTTCGATCACCTTCATCACTCTGAAGGGTCTCTCTTATATAGGCGCGTCCACTGCTATCATTATCAGATTATAGCAGTTCCCCTAGCAACATCAGTATCTCCTAATTTCTTGGAGATGAGATTTGATTTGAGATTCAAACCAAAACTCCTACTTCAGCTAGGAATCTCCACTCTGGAATATTCTCTGCAGCAACTCTGAACCTCCTCTGATGCTCTCCGAAGGACCGCCACACTTTCTTTCCAAAAAACAGATTGCTGCTGCACGGACAGACGCTACAGCTCTTCTGAACGAGCTCCTGCTAGAGCTTCTCCCTGCTATAGCTGCTCCTTGTTCACTAGCTTGTTCACTTGTGCTGAACTTTGACTGTAGCAGCATCTTGTTCACTTGTGCTGGTTTTGTCAAACACTGCCATACTGCATCATCAATCGGGATTACTACCAATACAAGAATGAAGAGAATAAAGAACGAAGAACCCGTGACGACGATCTTCACTCCAAGCTATCCTCTGCTCTCTTGGGTTTGTTCTCAAAAGTCGTCCCCCTCCTGAACGAGCCCTCGATTTCTATTTATACTGAAAGTCAATTGGGCTGATTTTCAAAATTGATTTGCGGCCCGATTTGGTTATAAACCGGCGGTTCCATTGTGAGAACAGCCGGTTCAATTTACAAAACTGCCGGTTTCATTTGGAACCGGCCCCTTTCAGAGAATCTCGATATTTTGCCTTGGGGGCCGGTTCTGAGACCAACCGCCGGTTTGACCAATGAACCGGCGGTTTGACTAGTGAACCGGCGGTTCTTCCTAGAACCGAGATAGTGTTCACTCAGCACTGTGATTCTGACATTTCTTGCGATTTTGACCATCTAAACCTTTGAATTACATCTTGCTATAAACCACAATGTTGTAGCCCTTCAAGTTAGCTTTCCAACAAGATATAGCATGCCTCAATCGGATAAGAATCATGTTCTCGGCAAGCTTTTGATGACGAATAGGTCAATCTACCCAGATTTGGTCTGTATTCGTTTGAATATTTGTGTTTTGCCTTATTTTGCTCCAAACAAACTACAAATCCTCAATTTAATATAACTTGACCTGAAATGAGAGTAGAGTAGTGAAAACACAATGAAAAGTTCGGGAGAGGAGTGAAATTCATCATCGAATGAAGCGAATAATTGGTAAAAAATCGACCGATCAAGCTGCTGCTATAGCAGATCCTGAAGCTTGGAGCTGTGTCAAAGGATCAGCGCCCATTCGAAGATTGCCTTCAACGGTCCATCATGAAGAGCAGAGCTTACGGGGAGCTTTTATATATCCAGCAGAGAATATCCTAGTGTAAATTCCGTCCCAGGGTGAAGATTTGTTTGTGGAAGATTAGATTTTCAAACCAAATCTAATCTCCTACAAATTAGGAGATATTAATGATTGGGGGAAATTCCTAAAAACTGATATTGATGGAACTTGGGGTTCTTATTTAAAGGAGGCTGGGCAGAGCGTCAAAGGTATCAAAGCTGAAAGAGTGAAAACAGCGAGAGCATACACAGAATACCACGAAGGGAGATAGTGTGTGAGCCGTGCTTCGATCATCACCAAGAGCAGAGCGTGAGCGCAGAGCTGAGGTGATTAAAGCAGAGTGTGATCGAGTCTTGTAGAGTCTGATCAGTGCTTGATCTAGGAAGCCAATTCAGAGCAGCGATTACTTGTTGGTTGATCAAGGGAGGCCGCGGAGCAATTGTCGAGTGGAGGTACTCGTGCAATTGGCAGGAGGCCAGGTCTCACTAGTGATAGGTGGTCATTGAGTGAGGGGGAGCATTCCAGAGTGTGCAGCGCTCGTGGAGAGGTTCGATCAGCTCAAGCTAGTGGCAAAAGGATGTGCTATACCAACCTATAGTAACATTGCTTTAATTAGAATAGGTTGAGTCTGTGAAAACAGTGGTGTAGCTATTCTGAATTAAATCAAGTGTGTAGGTGTGTGAGACACAAGTCAGAGCTTGTTCTGATTGTGGTACTAGTAAAGGTCGAGTAGCATAGGTTGCGTGCGTTGTACCGTGTTGTACTCGGGACCTTGAGACTAGTGGATTAAGGGCTGAAGTTCAGTCCTTCCCAGACGTAGGCAGTTGGCCGAACTGGTGAACAAATTGTTTGTTCATTGTTCTTGCTGCACAAGAGCCATCGGTACAAAAGTGTGCTATAGCAACTGCTTGTACACAATTTGCATCTCAGCAGCGCTGCGAAATTTCAACATCAAGAATACAAACATGCATTGTCTCACTTGGTATGTATGAATTCAGAAGGTAAATATATAATTAAGAATGAGTATTATTAAACCTTTATAGTGTTATATTTATTTCAAGTGTCATGTTACAGTCAAATACAATTTATAGTATTTATAAGCTCAATGGTCCAAGGAGCAAGCGTGTATGTGTATTAAGCAAGAAACTATTATATTTAGCTATTCTAACAAAAAAGGATTTAACTTTAAGCTTCCTAATGTATTTTAATGGCTAAATTAGATTTGTATCAATAAAGTAGACATTCCAGAATCAAACATCATCCGTGTGCACCATTCAATTCATGCAGCAAAAACTTATAATCATGCATATTATACGATCAATGAGAATATACATGTGTGCTACAGTAAGCCAGACACTCTACAATTATTTTTCAAGACACAGTCTATTATGGTCCCTCTTGTTAGGCATACACTAGATTATTTCTAATCATTAACATATAACATGAGTTAGTACTTTTAAATTCTCGAGGAATACATTAAGCATGTGATTTTCGAGTAGTTAATGTTAACTCCCCGACTACATTACGTACTACCACCACTGTGGGCGTTATAATTACACAATTCCGATTAATTACGTTAACTATTGTCATATTGGTTCTTAACCTAAGCATGGTTACAATATTTTGCATAGAAAATAACATTAAGCATGCAGAATTGAATACACTGATTGATTTAATGTAAATTAACCGCATGAAAAGAGTTAGACAACACAAGGGATTCATAGAATCTTGGAATAAAATGTTACTCACTATTCATGGTTATAAAAGCAAATTACATGTATAAAAGAAAAAAGATGAAGAAATAGAAGTAGAAAGGCGCCATATGTTGTGTTTTGTATGAGAATTGTGATGTATAGTATACATAGGGTTTTACTCCTATTGTATACCATGTTGTTTCTATCTCTCTTTTTTTCTCAAAAAAGGACCGACAAAAAAAACTTAAAGATTGGAAGAACCAAGATTTATATATTCGATTAAGGTACATTTAATTTATAATAAAAAATATATATGTATATGTTTAATTAGATTGATATGAGAATTCACATTCCTTCCTCTATTTTGTTTTTGTTGTAACGGTTTGTATGTAATGATTTCGATAGAAGTTGAAGATATCCATTTCGATAGGCAGTGCGCGGGACACCAAGGCCACGTCATCATTTTTCATATCCATTAAGAAGAAAGAACCAGCGACGACCACAAAAATCCTTCCTTCCTTTCTCACCATTCGCCAACATGTCCATCGTCCATCCCCTCCTCCTCTGCTCACCCTTCTTCCTCCATCACCGCCCTCCCGCTGGAACCTCCTCTTCTTCACCCCTCTCCTTCAAGCCCCGACGCTCTTACACGCGTATCCGAGCCATTGAGCTCGATCAGAACACGGTCTGGTCTCCTCTCTACTTTCATTTCACATTTTGAACAGATCCCTTCATTTTTTTCCTTGCCTTTCCTCTTCGTTCGTATAGGTGATTGCCATTGCTGTTGGTTTTGCCAGCGTAGCAGTTGGCATTGGGATTCCCGTCTTCTACGAGACCCAAATTGACAGTGCTGTAAGCTTACTCCTCTCTTTCTCTTTCCAAACTAGCTTTCAAACAATGTTACTTTATTCTGTGTGATTCTATTTCAGGCTAAGCGAGACAATACGCAGCCTTGTTTTCCTTGCAATGGAACTGGAGCTCGTATGCCTTTTACTATCTTATCATTTGAGTTTCATAGATTGGCACAAACAATACCCAATTCAAATTTACTAACACTCTGCAGGCTCAATTACCTTGTACATATGTTGCTAATTGATGTTGTTTTAGTTGCTATTAAATTATTTTTACTGAATGCCACTTCATTCTGGTGCACAGAGAAATGTCGATTTTGTTTGGGGTCTGGAAATGTCTCTGTGGAACTAGGTGGAGGTGAGAAGGAAGTGTCGCGTTGTATCAATTGTGATGGTGCTGGTTCTCTTACTTGCACCACCTGCCAAGGGAATGGAATCCAGCCTCGCTACCTTGACCGCAGGTGTGTGCACGCATGTAATTGATGACCATCACTCCTATCTTCTTAAGAATTATTAAAATAAAGCCTATGAAATAAGATATACAGATCACGTTCATCATTTCAGTCGATTAACTTGAATCCATTCATGTGCATTGTTCCTTGCTCGTGTGTAAAAATTAGTTCCCAAACATGGGTTGTCATTTAGCATTGTCCTTCCTTGTGTGTTAAAATTAGCCACGCACTGATATATCATTTCCCTTAGGATGATTTTATTGGTCTCCATAACACATTCGGTGGACAGTCCTCATGCAGTTTAATCGTATACAGATAATTGGCATATTAATCTGTAGATTTGTTTAAAAAGGTCAATGAGCAAAGTTTCAGTACTATATTGTAAGAGAACAATAACTTTATTATTGTTTTTACTGTTAGGGATATACCAAGATTTCATTTTTTGCCGTGTAAGAGTACACCAAAACTTATTGATTTTGGAGTTCAAAATTTTGCGATCTTTTAGTATCCATACTATTTCATACAAAAAAAAAAAACAAACTTTTATTCATAAATTTCTAATTTTCATTGATCTCTTAAAATATCTTAATCATAATTATGAATTTCTTATTATTTGAGTCATTTAGTAAACTATTTTGAATTACAACTTATTTTGACTTCCAGCTTCAAGTTTTCTGCATAAAAATACTTTATGAAAATGTCAACATGACAAATGCAGATTTATTTACTTAATTTTGAAATAGACTACTATTACCTGTCTAAACTTAATTTGTAGCATCTCCATGATATAACCCGTTCTTTCTGCCACTATTTGAATACTTTTTATTCTATTTTTTGGTGCAGTTTTTCTCTCATTTTTTCAAATTCATTGATGAATAATCTTATCCATAATATTGTAATTTCTTAATTTAATATTTACTTCCTTAATATTTTTTGGTGCAATGTAATATTTACTTCTTTATTAAAAAATTTGAATGCAGAGTTGTTAAATTTGGTTTCTAAGCATTTTAAATATGAAAAATGAAAGTGCAGAATGGGTGAAAAATAAACAATAAAGAGCTATAGCTAGTAATTCATTATGTCTATGGAAATCATCATCAACATTGAGTGAACTATAATTTCATTCGAATAATTGTTAAACTTTTTGGTGGAAGGTCAATCTGGTTGACAGCAAACTTCTCTTTTGCATTATCTTCTAATTTTTTTTTTCTCTAAGAAATAATGTTTTGTGAAAGCAAGTTGTACAACAAAAACCTTATGTCATTATTTGTTGCACGTGTGCAGGGAGTTCAAGGATGACGACTAGATACTACAGTGAAGCAAAAGAAAGTTACATGTAGTCGGCATTGGTACCTATTTAACCTTTGAGGATGCAATTTGTTCACCTATTATCCTTATCATTCTTTTTCCAGGGCATCTATGTAGTTCTATACATTACCCATAATCTTAACCGATGCCCCATTTCTCCATCTAAAGTGATACCGGGACTTCATTCTTATTTATTTAACTGTCATAGTCCAACTTTGGTATGCAAAACTTTGGGTGCTCATTTGAAACTAAAACATAGTGCTCAAACTGCTTTGTCGAAGTTAAAGTTACCTTCTCATAAAAGGTGATGATGCAGTATGACAGTGTTTGACAAAACCAGCTCAAGTGAACAAGCAAGTGAACAAGCTGCTGCTACAGTCAAAGTTCAGCACAAGTGAACGAGCTAGTGAACAAGGAGAAGCTATAGCAGGAAGAAGCTTTAGCAGAAGCTTGTTTAGAAGAGCTGTAACGTCCGTCCAGGCAGCAGCAATCTGTGCTTTGGAATGAAAGCGTGGCAGTTCATCTAAGAGCATCAGGAGAGGTTCTAAGTTGCGCTAGAGAATATTCCAGAGTGGAGATTCCTAGCTGAAGTAGGAGTTGTGGTTTGTATCTCGAATCAAATCTAATCTCCTAAAAATTAGGAGATATTGATGCTGCAAGGGGATCTGCTGTAATCTGATAATGAAGCAGTGGACGCTCATATATAAGAGAGTCCCTTCAGAGCGATGAAGGGCGATTGAAGCAGAGAGCCTGAACGAGTTCACACACAGAATTCTGAGAGAGTATTTTGGGTGCGCGAGGAAATCTTCAATCTTCACCGAGAGCAGAGCGTGAGCGCAGAGCTGAGGTAACAGAAGCAGAGGGCCATCAGGACTTACAGAGTCTGATCCAAGCTTGATCGGGAAGCCAATTCAGAGCAGTGGTGCTTGTTGGTTGATTAAGGTAGGCCGCGGAGGAATTCTCGAGGGGAGGAACTCGAGCAATCGATCAAAGGCAAGCTCTTGCTAGTGACAGGTGGTCTATGAGTGAGGGGGAGCATTTCAGAGTGTGCAGCGCTCGTGGAATCGTTCGAACGGCTCAGCGGAAGGCTTGGAGCGACGCGGACAGTTTGTGCATCAGCTGTGTGCTACAGCAGATGCTATAGCAACCCTGCAAAATCTGAGTATTGTTAGAATAGGCTGAGTTCGAGATTACTGTAGCTATTCTAGATAGATATCAGTAGAGGGTGTGCAGACACTAATCAGAGCCTGTTCTGATTGTGTGCGAGGATCCACCTAAGGTTGAGTAGCATAGATTGCGTGGGTTGTAACCGTGGGTACTTGGAAACCTTGAAAATAGTGGATTGAGGACTGAGAAGAGTCCTCCCAGACGTAGGCAATTTGGCTGAACTGGGTGAACAACTTGTGCCCTTGATCTTTCCTGCTGAGGCAGTTTACTGGTGAACAAGAGTGTGCTGTAGCAACTGCTTGTTCACAAATCAGTTTATTAGAGGTGCCGTGAATTTCAATTGGTATCAGAGTCGGAGCTCAACACACAGAGTAAAAGATCCTACAGCGTCTCTGAAGAAGTCGAGGAACAATGAAGGAAGGACAGAGTACGAGCAGGCCTCCATTGTTGGAAGAGAGCAACTAGGGATATTGGAAGGCTAGAATGAAGGCTTTCCTCAAGGCTATTGATGAGAAGACCTGGAGAGCTATTATGGTCCAGTGGTCTCCTCCGATCACCATGGACGAACAATGAGTTACACATATAAAACCTGAAGAACAATGGACTGCCGAAGAGGGAGCTGCAGCAACTGGTAATTCAAAGGCCCTAAATGCTATCTTTGCTGCGGTGGATGCTAACAGTTTCAGGTTGATATCAAACTGTGATATGGCCAAGCAAGCTTGGGAGATCCTGCAAACTGCCCATGAGGAACTGATAAAGTAAAGCTGTCAAGATTACAGATTGTTGCTACGCAGTTTGAAAATTTGAGCATGTTAGAAGAGGAGACGATCACTGAGTTCAATGCAAAACTGTGTGACCTGGCAAATGAAGCCTGACGTTGGCGTTTTAGGCAAGCAAAATGAAATGCTATTCTAGTCACGCAAATATCAAACAATATTTATAACCGAGTGACCTCGGATCGAACCCAAGGGAAAAGCTTAGACTAATTGACAACTAATCAATGCTACTATCGTAAGTCTACGGTTTTTGGGGGGGAATATGTCCTCCTGTAGAGGTATCTCTAGCAAGCACTAAAGACAAATGATATTCTTGAGTTCTACTTAATGAATAAAAAGGGTGACTAGGGATTCAACTTCTCTCCTAAGATATGAGGAAATGAAGTAACTCACTAATACATGCATGAACTACATTTGGTTGATAAAAGCAAGGCTAATGCATCGTCCGCTCTAGGTTCAACTCTCGCTCCTTCCCTAGAATGGAGAGGATACATAAATGACATGGTTCTCAAACTCTCATTCTATTGAACCGTGTAGAATATGAGTCCCATAACCGCACCCTCTCGGTCTATTGGCCGGTTACTCAAATCCGCTCAAAACTTAGCCTAATGTCAAGAATGCATGTCGCTCTCACGCACAAACACTCCATCTATGATCATACAATAGCTATGAAACATCCTAAGTTCAACTCTCGCTCCTTCCTTAGGGGTTCTAACCAAGCATACTCACTTAAGCATTTCGTCAAACACTTGGTGTGCGTACAATGAATACATAGCTAGGGCACAATAAGATCAAACCAAACTTCATTCAATGCAATAACAATAGTGTTCTACATCATATCCAATCCTAGGGGATCCATTTAATCCCCAACCACAAAAGTAACTACTCACTCATAATGAGTGTGTACAAAAACATGACAACTAAGGGAAGCATAAATGTAAATACAAAGCTAGGGTTTAGGAGAGGATGATGTAGAATCTTCAATCCAAGCTTCAATCTTCCATCAAGCTTGGTCTTCCTTGAGTTTTTGTCGTCTAGGGTTGCAAAAAGTGGAAACTTGTCGTCTAGGGTTGAGAGAAAAAGCAAGCTCTTTTTCTTTACTTCTATCTCCTTCTATTTATACTTTGAAGTTTTCCACAAGGTGACCGAAGTGACCGAATCACTTGATTTGGTCAATGTCCATGTGATTCGCTCTAAGCTTTTGTTCAGTGGTGTCTTGAGTTTGGGCGAATCAATTATCCTGGCCGAATCACTTTTGATTCGGTCAAACGTCTTTGTTTTGATACGGTCAAACGTCTTGTGGAGCTAAACTGATTCGGGCACCTCTGGGCGAATCACCTATGATTCGGCCGAATCATTTGTTCAGTGGTGTCTTGACTGGGCGAATCACTTCTCTTGGCCGAATCACCATTGATTCGGTCACACCCATTATGTGATTCGGTCAACTCTTCAGGACTTCCCCGGATCAGGTCAATTCGTGCAGCTGAGGGTGATTCGGTCAGGCTGGTGGGCGAATCACTTCTGCAGTTTGCTCAGCTTTTCTTCTTTTGATCTCCATCGACCGGAATTCGTCTAGATTTTCTTCGGGCCACTTCGTATCGTGAGATATATAATTTTAACATGAAATGGACGAAGAAATCATCAAATGACTTTATAGAATTGCGGAACAAACAAGAAGTAAGGGAAAAATGTGGACAAATATAAGGTTATTTGTCCGCTCATCAAAGCCCATGCCCTTGGAGAACCTATCCCTGAAGAGAAGCTGATTAGGAAGGTACTCAGATCGTTGCCCACAAGATTTGACATGAAAGTGACTGCCATTGAAGAAGCTCAAAATGTCAGACACATGAGGCTGAAAGAATTAGTTGGATCGCTCAAACAGTTTGAGATGAAGTTAGTCAAAGTAGATGCTCCTCACAAAAACACTGATGTTGGATTGAAGGCTGAAACAGATGAAAAGAAACCCTCAGCTGATGATCAACTGGGTCTGCTGGTAAAAAATCTCGGAAAGCTCTTGAAAAACATGGGAACAAGGTCAGAGCAGACCTCAACTTCTCGAAGACAACCCAGAAGAGGTGGAGGAAATCAGAGAAAGAGCAAAGAGACAGCTGAAGAGGGAGAAGGAAAGAAAGAAAGAAGAAAAGAGATTCAGTGCTGGAACTATGAGGGGTACGGTCACAGAGAAGCTGAGTGTCCCAGCAAGCAAACCAAAGACTCTGACAAGAAAGACAACAAGTCACTAACAGCAACATGGAGCGACTTTGAGGAAAGTGATGAAGAAAATGTTATTGTGCTAGCTAGTGTATCCGCTTATGAATCTGAAACAGTAATAAAAAATGAGTTCAATTATGAGATTGATGTCTCAGATAGTGAAGATGAAAATGACTATACTCACAACATGTTAGAAAATCTGCAAGACATTCGTCGCCAATGTTAGGATGCCCTGAAAGTAAGCCAAACTTTAAATGACAGAGTCAACCATCTGGAAGAAGAGAGGCAGGAGTTGCTTGAGAGATTGTCAACTCTCAGTAGACCAGTCATCCTACAGAAAAAAAAAGGAGAAGCTGCCTGCAAGAACCCTGCTGCCAGTGCACCTCCAACAATTGATCCTCAGAAAAATATACTGGATGAAATTCTGTCATATCAAAGATTTGGAGGAGGAAGAATGGGCCTGAGATATACAGGAGAGGAAACCTCTGGTAAACCAGTCTTTGTTAAGGCTGTAGAAAAGAAAATCGAGGATAGTAAAGAGAAAGGTGGACTCTGCCAGAAACTGATTGAGGAAGAATTAACTGTCAATCTGAACCAGGAAGTGCTTCAGCAACCCCTGTATCAACCTCCTATATCAAATGCCCAACGTCACAAAGGAGGGAATCCACATCCCTGTGGAAGGGAGAAAGTTCCTCAACGAAAATATTTCAGATTGCAGGATCCTCTGATGCACAGAAGAGTTACCAGGACCAGGGGTAACTCCAGAAGGAGGAAATCTAAGCTCAACGTTCACTGTCAGATGTCCTGCAGCTCTGCTTATCTTGGCAATGTTCATCAACGATCATAACTGAAATGGAGAGTCAAAATAATAGAGAAACCAGCTCACTGGGATGGAGCAAGCAAGAGAGTATCAAACAAAACTCAGATATGGAAACCCAAAAATAACAAACTGGTAAACCAGGGGGTAGAAACTTTGAAACGGTGGAAGCTCAAATGTGAGAAGCAAACAGACCAGGATCTTGAGGGTCAGAAGAAGGGGAAATCAAGACAAACTCAAGTGTGGGTAAAGAAACAATTATCAGAGTCTCCTCCTGACAAAGGTGCTATCCAGGAAGTGTAGAAGTACCAGCCTCTGCCTGCTATAGCAACCTGGCCTGACGAAGCTTGTTCAAATAATCTGGTTGCTAAAGATTGAGAGATGCACATGCAAAGCACGTGAGCACAGAATCTCATATAAAAAGGGAAAAAAAACAGCGGGTAAAATCAAATTTTAGGGCTCATTCTGGTGAAGCTTCCCTCAAATCGCATAAGCAGATCAACCCGTCTCCTTTGCTCGAACTCCTCCAGCTTTTCTGACAATGGTGAAGACTCGCGGACTGAAGAAAAATCTGGCTGCAGCACGGCAAGGCAGGACGGAAAGGAGGTCCAAGCTCCGCAACGAAGCCCCTTCTCAGCGGTTAGACTTGGTGGTCTGGGAGCCCGCACCTCTGCATGTATCTCACAACGCTCCTTCTCCTCAGGAAGGAACCTCGCTGAAAAGGAGGCGTCGAGTCCGTGATGGGGAGCCCACCTCTAGTGCAACAACCATGGATGTAGAGGAATTATTTGAAGAAGCCTCAAGAGAAGTACAAGCTGCAGAGGTTGCTGTGACAGGCCACACTGAAGAGAGCTGCAGATCACCTGTCAAATCCCCAGGGATAGAAGAAGAAGGGAAGGAGATGGAAGCTGAAGGACTTGAACAAGAATCTACTGCAGCACATCCTCCTCCTCTCTCGGACAAAGGAAAAGCTCCAATCATCATTCCTGATTCCAGTAGTGACAAAGAGGAGTCCAGTAAAGAAGAGGAGTTTAGTGAGGATGCTGCAGGAGAACCTTCCGAGAGAAGACTTGTGGTTCTGAAGCCCTGCGAAGAAGCTGACATTGTTGCAGTCACTATAGGTGGAATATGGTTCAGAAACAAGAATGCCTCTCAATCCTGGAGGTCAGTAGAGAGGAAACACATTGTGACAGAGAAGAGACTGGACCTGGACAAATACAAATCCGCATCCATTGTTCAGCTTCTTGCTGAGGTAAATTTACTCAAGTCCCTCACTTACCCGTATAGATTCAATACGTCACTAGTCAGAGAATTTATTGTCAATTTGGTGAGGAAGACGGGGATGCTTTTGGACAAAGCTGGGTGCGGGGTAAGAAATTAGTAATCACCCCTGAGAAAATAGATGAATTTCTTGAGATAGACAGAGATGCTAGAGAGCCCACAAATGTCAAACAAGAGGTGTTGGCTAGAATCCTCACGGGAGGAGTGTGCTTGTCTTGGGGTGGATCAAATCTCAGTGCTGCTGAACTCACCTCCAAAAATGCCCTGTTGTACAACCTGGGCATTAGAAAATGGATTCCCAACTCACATAGGGGGAAGGTTAGCAGGTCCTTTGCTAACCTTCTACACTCCATTGGGAAATGAAGAAAAATTAGCCTGGGTAGTGTGATGTTTCCCCTGGTGGCTGCTCATGCTGGCAGTGCCTCCTCCAGCAAGCCCATTGTGCTACCATCCCTCATTTATGGGATAATGGTCTTCTCAGCATCCAGAACTAGGTGAGATTACTGAGGGGTTATCCAAGGAGTTGCAGGTGTTTACAGTGGATCACAAACTCTTCAAAGGAAAGCATGTCGTGGACAGAGCCCACGAGGATCCTCTCCGGGTTGGTTCTTCAGCCCCATCCTCTCTGGAGGAACCACTTCCCCCTGCCGCTTCTATCGAAGCAGCCCTCCGTGCCAGAATTGTCAGCCACCTAAGATCTGAGCTGCTCTCTTTGGAAGCAGAAGCCAAAAGAAGGGATGCTAGATGCGGTCAGATCAGAAGTCTACTTGGAGACTTGGAATTTCCGGAGGATGGAGGATAGGCCCCTTGAGCATCTATGACAAAAAGGGAGAGAGGAAGTAAGGAGCTACTGCCTCGGATGGACACCACTGTTGGAACTTTGATTTTTTTTGCTCTTGGCCCTGCGTGGCTTTGCTTAGACCGTTTGTGGCGAGTATACTCTTTGTTCTTAAAATATTTTTTTGGTAAGTTTTTCTTGCCTGTTCATGGAAGTGTGCATCAGTGGCCAGGGGTTTTGTCAAAATGCCAAGGGGGAGATTGATGATGCAGTATGGCAGTGTCTGACAAAACCAGCTCAAGTGAACAAGCTGCTGCTACAGTAAAAGTTCAGCACAAGTGAACGAGCTAGTGAACAAGGAGTAGCTATAGCAGAAAGAAGCTTTAGCAGGAGTTTGTTCAGAAGAGCTGTAGCGTCTGTCCGTGCAGCAGCAATCTGTGCTTTGGAATGAAGGCGTGGCAGTTCATCTAAGAGCATCAGGAGAGGTTCTAAGTTGCATTAGAGAATATTCCAGAGTGGAGATTCCTAGCTGAAGTAGGAGTTGTGGTTTGTATCTCGAATCAAATCTAATCTCCTAGAAATTAGGAGATATTGATACTGTAAGGGGATCTGCTGTAATCTGATAATGAAGTAGTGGACGCTCATATATAAGAGAGTCCCTTCAGAGCGATGAAGGGCGATTGAAGCAGAGAGCTTGAACGAGTTCACACACAGAATTCTGAGAGAGTATTTTGGGTGCGCGAGGAAATCTTCAATCTTCACCGAGAGCAGAGCGTGAGCGCAGAGCTGAGGTAACAGAAGCAGAGGGCCATCAGGACTTACAGAGTCTGATCCAAGCTTGATCGGAAAGCCAATTCAGAGCAGTGGTGCTTGTTGGTTGATCAAGGTAGGCAGCGGAGGAACTGTCGAGCGGAGGAACTCGGGCAATCGATCAAAGGCAAGCTCTTGCTAGTGACAGGAGGTCACTGAGTGAGGGGGAGTATTCCAGAGTGTGCAGCGCTCGTGGAATCGTCCGAACGGCTCAGCGGAAGGCTTGGAGCGACGCGGACAGTTTGTGCATCAGCTGTGTGCTACAGCAGATGTTATAACAACCCTGCAGAATCTGAGTATTGTTAGAATAGGCTGAGTTCGAGATAACTGTAGCTATTCTAGATAGATATCAGTAGAGGGTGTGCAGACACAAATCAGAGCCTGTTCTGATTGTGTGCGAGGATCCACCTAAGGTTGAGTAGCATAGGTTGCGTGGGTTGTAACTTGGGTATTTAGAAACCTTGAGAATAGTGGATTGAGGACTGAGAAGAGTCGTCCCCAGACATAGGCAATTTGGCTGAACTGGGTGAACAACTTGTGTCCTTGATCTTTCCTGCTGAAGCAGTTTACTGGTGAACAAGAGTGTGCTGTAGCAACTGCTTGTTCACAAATCAGTTTATTAGAGGCACTGTGAATTTCAAAAGAAATGCAAACCTTGGACGATAACTAAAAATCTCCAGAATCCAGCTTGATTTCCATGTGAGCACTGGTAGATTTTTGGTCTTGGTTTTGTTCAAGAGGCATCAAGGTTGGAGGTGTGGGAGCATTGAACACTGGGATTTCTGTAAAGCACTTCCATAATTTAATTTAGAAGCTGTGAACGACATTGATACAAACACAGATGTTTGTACTGGATTATGAAGGGATAAAGATGAGAAAAGGAGAAGAAGATTGGAGAAATTAGGATGACGAGATGAAGAAGAGAAGATTGGGAGAGAAGTCGGAGAAGCTGAGATGAAAAATTAGGATTTATTTCAATGATTCCCCTGACCAATTTCTATCTTGGCAGCCTTGCAAAAACATATATTTTCCAATAATATTTAAACTGCTTATTCTCTAATAAGCTCCTCACAATAAGGCATTCTTATTTATACTCGCCTCTATGCTCGCATCAGACACCACGACATATATAATCATCAGAAAAAGCATTAGTTTTGTTATTCAAGATGACAACAATGTCTCTCAGAGATCAGTAACTCTAGTTTCACCCAGCTTAGGATTCTGTCGTATCCCGAGTCAGGTAAAAAGTGTATTGCCAGATGAGGATGTGGATTTTTTAAAATGATACTCTGTGCTAGGATGTTAAAAAACAGAAACTCTACTACAGACTGCTGATCCAGACACACTAGTTCCCAAGTCTAAATGAAGGAGCCATAGCTACATTTTTCTTCTAACCATGTCAACCGAATTGCATCCCCTTTCAACGAAATGAAAATTTCCCTCAAGTTAGAGTCCTCAAAAAGATCCAGAGCTGCAAAATATAGCTGCTCGTCAATGTGATGTATCTCATCCAACTCTTGTATGCAGCTGCTTATCGAAAATCTACTGTCATGCTGCATTGTTACGGTTGCTGCATTAGCTTTTGAAGCTGCCACCATTTTTAATAATGCACCAGCCATGGCATTCATTGTTTCTTGATCCATGCCAGATTGCACAGATGGGGGTTGACCCTCAAATGGACATTTCCTTTTCCCCACAGCAGTATTCTTCTTTGAATTCTCAAACAGTAAAGGAACACCACCTATACAGTTGGATGATGGAGTCTCAGAATGAGGAGTCCCAGTGTCTGGGTTTGAACTTATAGTACCACCTGCAGCGCCAATGGATTTGTCATACTCTTCATAGTGACTTGATCTTGCATATTTACCATCACATCCAGAATCTGAGAATATGGTGCTTAACTGCTCATATATGGGAGAGTCTTTGACTCTGATGGCTTCAGGCTTTGGTTGTGCCTACAACAATATCAGTTATATCATATTGTATAAGATGTATGTCAAGTTAATACATGCAGTCAAGTTAAGAGAAGAAAATTATACCCCAATTTCGTCCCATAGCTCCAAACCAGTTCCAAAAGAGACATCCATTGAAAAGTCAGGTTGATCAAAAGTCGATTTAAGGTTAAAGTAACGTGTCCGCAACACATCAAGGTGCTTCCTCAGCTGATTGTTGTTGAAATTGAGATCTGTTAGACTGTTGAATTGGTCCCTTATCTGATTCCATGTTTTCTTGTCAAAGACATTGTTTGGTCTATTGCCCGAGCGAATATGTTCAACAACCAAGTCAGCAAAGATCTTGTCAAGAGCCGGGGTCCATCTAGTCCTGGACCGCTCTTGTTTGGAATGATGAGCGACTTCAGTATCCATCTGCCACACAAGCATATTCCTTAGCTTGGTGATAGTAACTATAAAGAAACACATTTAGGACAATACATCGCGCTGAAGTGACAATCAACTGTGCATTGGGTTTTTTTAGACGAAAAAACCTAAGCTAAATTGGCGTTATCATTTTGTTAAAGTCCTTCACTTCATCAGTAAGTTTATAGAAATAAGAAGTTTGTTAGCATCGTTACATCCAAGCTCAAAATCAGTTGGCAATGCGTGGGGGAGCTGAACTATCTATGAACTACTCAATCAACACACTTCTGACCGATATAAGATTCTAACACTTCGCTCACTTGAGGACATCTCATAAGTTGACTAACTGGGGCACAGCATCACGTGCGATAGACTCGGCTCATGCAAGGGACACGGCATACAAATTGACCTGGTTTAATACCATTGAAATAGTTGAATCTAAACTGAAAACCAATTTGCAATTAGGAGCCCAACTATCTATTAAGAAGATGCGGTATTTATTACAAAAACCAATTCATCAACAGATTGAAAATGTGATGCCAATGAATTCATTTGTCCACCATCACCCATATCAACATTTATGAAAGAAAAGAGAATAAACTTATATGATCATTTTCAAAATAGAAATTAATCAGCTACATCAAACATCAATTTCAAAATGGTTTGATTTCTGACTTGATATACAAAGGAATCAGTAGGCCAAAAACTGCATGTATCCATTTTTCGTCAAGGTAACCATTAAGCAAATCCTTTGAACATTTTAGGATGAGATTATTTTCCTAACTAGCAGTTAGTAGCAGTTAACTGGGGGTTTCACTTGCTTCAGAAGAGGTACATCAAAGGAGGATACTAAACATCTTGGATGAGGTAAGTGGGAAGTAAAAACAATACACAACTACAGACAGAAAGAGAAACAAGAGATGCTAAATTCGGGGGAAGGGTATAAGAAATAAAAAGAGCACTAATAACAGTTACACAAACATACAGCAAGACCAAGGACCATGCTTTAAACCTTCGCTAAAATGTTCCATTCAGAGATTTCGTCCATCAATCTCTAGTCACACATCCTTCCCGTGATCCTATTTTTCACTAAACCAAATTATCAAAGCCTAGGAGAACCTGATCAGCATCAGAGTAATATCCTAACACACACAATCACATTAACATTTTCATCAACAATCCAAATTGCAACTCAAAAGTCTCAGTTACACAAGTTCCACAAATGCTCAAAAACAAAAAACCCCAACTTTCTCACACAGCGCTGATGAATCCCTAAACCAAATATTCATTCCCAATCCCATTTGGTCCTGCTGGGAACACTATCATCACGCCAATGCACAATCACGTCACCAACACAAGAAAAACTATCGGAAAGAGTCAAGACGCAAACGAAACTACGGAGCCACCTTAGACAATAGAATACCTGACGGCGAGGCGCCGGTAAATCACTCGCAAGTGACCCAAAAAAATATTTCTTATATCCATAAATAAATATTCAGCTTAAACATGTCAATGTCAAACGAGGCCCATTTCGACATTTCAGCCCAATACTTGAAGCCTACGTTTTTTTCCAATAATATTATAATTATAAAACAATATATTTTTATCTATGCCAAAAACAAATATCATACTATTGATTACAGTCTAAAAAGGCCAAAAGAAAAATAAAATAATGGAAACTACTCCGGTTAGCGTTTTCTGATGAAAGATTCGTGCACAGTTCTAGCTCTGTCATTGTTCATGAGATTTTGAGATTCGTGGGTTTTCCATAATTAAACCCTAAAGAGTGAAATATTCCAACCTTGCAAGGATATGACCTATTTAATGATAATCTTGTGAAGTTATAAACCTCTGCTTGCTCAGTTGAAAATGTTAAATTTCACACACATTATTAAAAAGTATGTTCTTATAATAAGAATGGGTCTTGTACATCATTCACGGGTATGATTCGTCTTTCATGTATCTCTTCATTAAAATCTGTGGTTCAGAAATCTATTAAATTTATTTTTTTTCTAAGTGAAGTATAGCTTCTTATTTTTTACTCAATTGATAACCAATATGACTTACCTCATTCTTCACAATCCCGACTATAGTTAAAAAGGTGGGTGGAACATTATCTTTCAAATTAGTCCCTTTTGTTTTTCGAATTCCAATATTGGTATTCTTTATCTTTGGACAAATATGTGATTATAAGTCTCATGTTGTGCCAGAATTTCTGATTGTCTGCCACGACTTCTTCCTCCTTTGAAGAATTTATGCCTCCTCTATAAGAGAAATTGTCTCTCCCCTGAGGGTACATACGTGCAAGATGAAAACTCACTGAATGTATTCTCTAGTTAAGAATATGGAAGATTATTTTCTTCCCCCTTTTTATGTATAATTGCAAAGTTAAATGGGGTTAAATGAGCCTGCCATATAACAAACATTTTCTTAGAGACATCATGTTTAAAATATTTACTGAACATAAATTTAGTAGATTTGCAATCAGCCTTTATGATAAATTTTGATTATACAAATCATTTTGAAACTTAAAAACACACTTAACAATTGCAAGAATTTCTTTAGCTATAGTAGCATACGTTTTTTGTGCATTGTTCCATTTTTTAGAATAAAATCTAACAACATATTCTTGTTTAGTTTTTGGATCAATTTGTTTAGGATTCCTCCATAGCCAATGTCAGAAGCACCTATTTCTATAATCTTTTCCCAATGGAGATTAGATAACGAAATTCGACGCATTGCTGGTGTCTTGATCATGGCCAATGCCTACTTGTTGGGAGGACTTCTCTCTTGTCCACAAGATTCCACTATCAACGGTTAACATACAAGGGTACCAATTCTCAGCCTATGCTAGAACAACCTCTACTTCTAACCTAGCTAGAATCTTCAATCTAGGGTAAACTATTCAACACAATGTAGTAATAAAATGCTACAGCTCTGATCACATAAAATTAGACTATTCTACGACAAAGTGTTATGACAGAATGCTACAACAACTTGCTAAAACAAGCTGCTCCAGCAGAAGATGTCCACGACTCTCCAATATCTTCCGGCTGAGCAGTCGGACCTTCACGAGTTCTCCTGGCTATGGTGATGCTCCCCCTTGATAAGTGACCTCTTGTCAATTGTCGAGAAATCTACTTTGCACTCCGATCATCCGTGACAGGTTCACCCACGACGATGCTTTAAAGACTTGTACTTGATCTTTCAATGAGGCTTCGCTCTAGTTGAACTTTGATGATCAAGCGTGGATCAGACTCTGCTAGTCGTGATCGCTCTTTGCTTATGCACTCACAACTCTCTGTCTATGCGCTCTAGCTTCTAGCTCTTGCTTTTGCTTATGCGTGTGAGTTGTGTATTTCTCCTTCGCGAGCTGAAATTGGCACTGCGTTACTGTTGACGAGAAACCACAGGTTCATTCAGCAACTTATTCGGCTAAGTTACTGACGCTTTGGCCAAATCTGAAATACACAACCAGATTTGTTCACCTAGTTTGGCAACAGCCTACATCTGGGGAGGACAACTCTCGGTCCTCAAAATTTCACTATTTCTGGTTAAAGTACAAAGGATCACATTCTAAGCTTACGCCAGAACAACCTCTACTTTTAACCTAGCTGGAATCTGCGCTCAATGTGATCACACAAATTAGCTACACAGGTAATCTACTTTCAATAATAGATAGCTAGAAGTTCTATAACTCTCAGTCTATCCTATTACAATGTGTACTTAGTTGATGCTGCAGTAAATCCTCCGGCCAAGTTGCTGACGCTTCTGTTAATGACTACTCTATCAACCATATGTTGATTCAATCGGACACTCTGCACTGCTCCCCCTCGATAATTGACCTCCCGTCACTATCTAGGAGCACGCTCAGACAGCCTACGCAAGTCACACTCCGCTCCTGTCTTTGACACGGTCGCTCGGTTTGTCAACGAGGCTCCGCTCCAGTTGACTCCCTCGAATCAGTGTAGGATCAGACTTCTTCAGTTCTAATCACTCTTCTGCTCTCACACAATCAACTCGCTACTTCCGTGAACTCTGTTCTTTTCTCTCTGTGTGTGTACTTGATTCGATACTTGTTCCTTCATCCCTTAGATTCCTGGAAGTTGTTGAGATTTTGTTTCCAAAAACACAACTTAGAGACAAATCTTGTTTGCCTTCATCCGAGCCTCTACTGAAGATCTCTAAACAATTGGGACTCTCTATGACCGTTGCTACGCCGGCAGCAATCACCCGGACATCCTTCGAGCTCCACCAGATTGAACGGCTACAAAGATGCTCTCTTGATGCTTTACCTTGAATCTTGCCATAGCCTCTTCTTGTTCTTGTCTTGATTCATTCTGATCATACGTACCAGCTTCATTCGTCGTAGGATGGTATAACTTCTTTTATTTTTTTTATTTTGTCAGTCTTCATTTGCATGTACCAGCACCTGGCACCACATAATGCTGTAGCATCTTCTTCCGCTCAGCTTTGTCACAGATGCCATATCCGTAACAATCTCCCCCTTGACATTTTTGACAAAATAACTGTATTCACTTTTGACTGACAAAACCTGACATATTATAAACAATAAGTTTAATAAGTGCTTTTGCTTCTTCTCTCCCTTTTTTTCACAAATGACAAGAGGGTCCAGGAGTTGCTTCAGCAACTTACTCCGACAACATACATAGACCCAGTGCAGATCTTAGATTCTCGAACCTAACCCTATCCAGTGGTTTTGTAAATAAATCTGCCAGCTGCTTCTATGTAGCAATATGTTTTAGCACAATCACTTCCTTTTAACTCTGTTCTTTTGCACTTAAACTTTAAGTACTTAAGTTAAGTTAAGTACATTAATTATTATTTCTATTGGTGGTGGGTTTTGTGATTTTAGAAGTGTTGTGGTAATAGTGGTGGGTTGTATTGGTGGTGGTGGTAATGGGTTGTTAGGTAATGGGTGGTGGAGGGTTGTTGTGATGGTGGTGGTGGTGGTGGGTTGTTGTGATGGTGATGGTGGTGGTGGATTATTGTTGTGGTGGTGGTGGTGGTGTATTGTTGTTATGGTGGTGGTGGTGGGTTATTGTTGTGGTGGTGGTGGTGGCTTGTTGTGATGGTGGTGGTGGTGGTGGTGGTGGTGGGTTATTGTTGTGGTGATGGTGGTGGTGGGTTGTGGTGGTGGTGGTGGTGGTGGTGGTGGTGGTAGGTTATTATGGCGGTGGGTTGCGGTGGTGGTGGGTTGTTGTGATGGAGGGGTGGGTTGTGTTGGTGGTGGGTGGTGGTGGGTTGTTGTGGTGGTGGTGGTGGTGGTGGTGGTGGGTTGTGGTGATGAATAGTAATTTAAGTACTTAAATAACTGACTTAAGGTCAAAAGAACAGGCCCTTAAGTCTCTGATGAAGTGGTGTCTGATGTCGATGTGCTTGGTTTTAGAGTGTTGCACTAGATTCTTGGATATGCTGATGACACTCATATTATCACATTAGAGGGTCATAGTATTTTTGCTTCATCCACAGCATTTGGGCACAGCTGCTCCCTGCTGCTATGTATTCTGCTTCGGCAGTAGAAAGAGATATACTATTCTATTTCTTGCTAAACCATGAAACTAGATTATTTCCCAAGATGAAACATCCTATAGAGGTACTTTTTCTGTCTTCTACACAGCCTGCCTAGTCAGCATCTTAGTACCCAACCAATTTAGCACTTGTATCCCTAGTGTACCATAATCCATAAACTGTCGTGCCTCCAACATACTAGATGATTCTTTTGACCAGCAGAAGATGGCTTCTTTTGGGCAGGCTTGGTATCTTGCACACTCCTACTGCATAGGATATGTCTGGTTTGCGGGCAGTTAAATAGAGTAGACTCTCAATCATGCTTCTGTACAGAGTTTGATCAACTGCAACTCTTGTTTAATCTTTGATTGCTTTTGGATGGGTGACAACAGGGATTCGTTTGTGGCTTGCATCGACCATGCCAAACTTCTTCACCAAATTCTTACCATATTTGCTTTGGGATATAAAGATACCATCCTCCTTTTGATAGACTTGTAACCCAAGGAAATAAGTTAGCTCACCAACCATGCTCATTTGGAATTCCATTTGCATGTGGCCCACAAACTACTTTACCATCTACATATATCTGAGCTATAATAAAATCCGTCTTTGTTCTGCAGACAAAGAGTGTCTATCCCTCCACGATCATACCCGTGCTCAGTCAAAAAGATGGTAAGCCTCTCATACCAAGCTCTGGAGCTTGCTTTAATCCATAGAGAGCTTTCTTTAGATTGAACACGCTTGGTCGGGATGATGGGGGTCTTCAAAACCTATGGGCTGAGCTACATAAACTTTCTCAGATAGGACTCCATTCAAGAAGGCACTCTTCACATCTATTTGATACAATTTAAACTTTAAATGGCAGCCAAGGGCAAGCAGTAATATACTAGCTTCCATTCGGGCTACTGGGGTAAAGGTCTTGTTAAAGTTATGACATCCTTGACAAAACAGGAGCAAGAAGATGCTACATCATCTCGTGGAGTCAGATGCTGAATCATGTTCTGCAGACTGACAAAACAAGCGAAAGAAGATGCTATAGCTTCCCGTGGCAACAGAAGCTGAAGCAAGTTGTCTGAAGACAACTACCAGAAGATGCTATAGAATACCATGAAGACTCAAAGCTATAACAGATTAGCCAATCAACATGGAGCTACAAAAAGAGTGTTTGGAGGATTGCTGCCGGAGTCGCAACAAGTCAAGGAGTTTTCCAGTTGATCATAGTTGATTAGAAGGCTTCATCAAGCATTCAATAGGTCTTGATCAGATGGGATCAAGACAAGAATCGGAAGAGGCTATAACATCCCCTGAAGATTCAAGGCTAAAGCATCAATAGATTATCTTTGTAGGCGTTCAATCTAAAGAAGCTTGGAGGATGTCCGAGTGATTGCTGCCGTCGTGCAACGGTCAGAGAGAGTCCCAGTTGATCAGAGATCTTTAGTAGAGGCTCGGATGAGGTAAACAAGATTTGTTTCTAACTTGTGTTTTTGGAAACCAAATCTCAACAAACTCCTAAGATCTTGGGATAGATCTTAGAATGCCAAAAGGAGTTAAGAAAGTGTTCTAAATCCTAGTGGAACTCGAATTTCTATAATCCTTCATGGCTGCTAGTATATAAGGGCAGCGCCTCCAAGGAATCAAAAACACACACACATAGAGAAAAGATCAGAGTCCGCAAAAGCTGAGAGTGCTGGAGCGTTGATTGTGTGAGAGCCGAGGAGTGATCAGGATTGGTGTAGTCTGATCCTATCTTGATCTGAGGAAGTCAATTGGAGCAGAGGCTCGTTGATAGATCAAGCGATCGTGTGAAAGACAGTGGCGGAGTACAGCTTGCGCAGACTGTCTGAGTGTGCTCTTGGATAGTGACAAGAGGTCCTTGATTGAGGGGGAGCAGTGCAAAGTGTTCGACTGGATCAGTAGAGAAGTGCTAGAAGAGTCATCTACAGAAGCGTTAGCAACTTAGCGAAAGAAGTTGCTATTGCATCCTCTAGGTATACTTTGTAATAGGATAAGCTGAGAGTTGTAAAACTGCTAGTTATCTATTATTGGAAGTAAGTTACCTTTTGAGGCTGTCTATGTGATCAGACATTGTAGCTAATCTGTGTGATCAGGTTGAGTAGTGGATTCGTACTAGGTTAGAAGTAAGGATTGAATTAGCGTAGGCTATGTTCTGGAAGTCTTATACTGTAATTGATATAGTAGAATCTTGAGGACCGAGAGTTGTTCTCCCCAGATGTAGGCAGCTGCCGAACTAGGTGAACAAATTATTTATGTCTTTCTGGTTTGCCCAAAGAAAGAATTTTTGCAAAGGTGACCAAGAGGTTGCTATAGCAACCTGTGGTATCTTGTCACCAACAACGCATTGCACATTTTAGGTCTCAACGAAGTCAACTCCTTCAATCTGAGTGTACTCTTGAGCTACCAGTCTGGCTTTGTTCCTTGTAATGTGTCCTTTCTCTTTAGTCTTGTTTTAGTATATCCACTTTGTTCCAATGATGTTTACCCATGTAGGTTGTGGCACCAGGTTCCACACATCATTTCTGATGATCCAGTATGACATTCAATTGACAAAACCAGCATACATGAATAAGCTGCTGCTATAGCAGATCCTGCAGCGTGGAGCTGTAGCAGAAGATCAGCTCCCATTCGGAGTTTGCTTTCAACGGTCCATCATGAAGAGCAAAGCTTACGGGGGGCTTCTAAATATTCAGCAGAGAATATCCTAGTGTAGATTCAGTCCCAGGGTGAAGATTTGTTTGTGGAAAATTAGTTTTTCAAATCAAATCTAATCTCCTCCAAATTAGGAGATATTAATGATTGGGGAAAATTCTTAAAAACTTATATTGATGGAACTTGGGGTTCCTATTTAAAGGAAGCTGGGAAAAGCGTCAAAGGGATCGAAGCCGAGAGATTGAAAAACACCGAGAGCATACACAAAATACCATGGACGGAGATTGTGTGTGAGTCGTGCTTCGATCATCACCAAGAGCAGAGCGTGAGCGCAGAGCTGGGGCGATTAAAGCTGAGTGTGATCGAGACTTGCAGAGTCTGATCAGTGCTTGATCTGGGAAGCCAATTCAGAGCAACGATTGCTTGTTGGTTGATCAAGGGAGGCCGCGGAGCAATTGTCTAGTGGAGGTTCTCGGTCAATTGGCAGAAGGCCAGGTCTCGCTAGTGACAGGTGGTCACTGAGTGTGGGGGAGCATTCCAAAGTGTGCAATGCTCGTGGAGAGGTTCGATCGGCTCAGCGGAAGGCTTGGAGCAACGCGGACAGATTCGGCACATGCTAGTGGCACAAGGGTGTGCTACTATAGCAACCTACGATAACATTGCTTTAATTAGAATAGGCTGAGTCTGTGAAAACAGGGGTGTAGCTATTCTGAATTAAATCAAGTGTGTAGGTGTGTGATACACAACTCAGAGCTTGTTCTGATTGTGGTACTAGTAAAGGTTATGTAGCATACGTTTCGTGCGTTGTACTGTGTTGTACTCGGGACCTTGAGACTAGTGGATTAAGGGCTGAAGTTCAGTCCTTCCCAGACGTAGTCAGTTAGCCGAACTGGGTGAACAAATTGTTTGTTCATTGTTCTTACTGCACAAGATCCACCGGTACAAGAGTGTGCTATAGGAACTGCTTGTAAACAATCTGCATCGCCGGAGCGCTGCGAAATTTCAATTGGTATCAGAGCGGGAACGCAACATACAGAGTAAAGATCCTGAGCATCTACTGAAGAAAGCAAGGAACCATGAAGGATGGACAAAGTACAAGCTGTCCACCGCTGCTGGAAGAAAGTAATTATGGCTATTGGAAGGCAAGAATGAAGGCATTCCTCAAGGCTATTGATGAAAGAACCTAGAGAGCAGTTGTTGTTGAATGGTCACCTCCCATAATCATGGATGAAAAGGGAGTTACTCGAGTGAAAACTGAAGGACAATGGACTGCTGAAAAGGATGCTGCGGCAAACGGTAATTCAAAGGCACTGAATGCTATTGTTGCTGCGGTAGATGCTAACAAGTTCAGGCTGATCTCCAACTATGACATTGCAAAACAAGCCTGGGAAATCTTGCAACTAGCCCATGAAGGAACGGACAAAGTAAAGATGTCCAGGTTACAGATCATTGCTTCTCAGTTTGAGAGTCTGAAGATGCAAGAAGAGAAGATTATTATTGAATTCAATGCCAAGCTGTGTGACTTGTCAAATGAAGCTCATGCTCTTGGAGAACCTATTCCTGAAGAGAAGCTAATTAGGAAATTTCTCAGATCCGTGCCCACTAGATTTGACATGAAGGTGACAGCCATTGAAGAAGCTCAGAATGTCGGACACATGAGACTAGAGGAATTGATTAGATCCCTCAAACAGTTTGAGATGAGGCTGATCAAGGAAGACACTTCTCTCAAAAGCAAAAATGTTGGATTAAAAGCAGAAATAAAAGAAAAGAAGCCTGCACCTGATGATCAACTGAGTCTGCTAGTGAAGAACCTCGGGAAGCTCTTGAAGAACATGAAAAAAAATTCTGGGCAGGGCTCATCCTCTCGAAGGAAATCCAGAAGGGGTGGAGGAAACCAGAGGCAAGGAATGGAACCTGCTCAGGATGAAGACTAGAAGAAAGAAAAAAGGAAGGGCGTTCAGTACTAGAACTGTGATGGATATAGTCACCGACAAGTCGATTGTACCAGCAAACCAATGAAGAAATCTGAGCAAAGAAGTGATATTTCTCTCTCAGCTAGCTGTAGTGAAGACGAAACCAATCACAGTGAAGATGAATGCAACATAGTTAGATACAGATCAATCAGGAAAGGAAGAAGGGCACAAGAAAAGATGAACAAAGTTCTGATACAACAACCTCTGTATCACCATGTTAGTCCTAAGGAGTGCTTAAAGTACAAATACAGAAGATGCTATACCTTTGGACACAAGGGACACATTAAGAGGCATTGCCCATCGACACTCACTTGGGAAAATACAACCAAGGATCCTACAAAGCATAAACATGAGAGAACCCTGCATGTCGCACTCGTCAGCACAGCAAGTTCTTCAAACAAAGTAAGTTGGTACTTTGACAGTGGATGCTCAGGGCATATGACTGGAGAAAGATCATTCCTGAAGAACATAACTCCATGCTCAGAACAGCTGGTAAAATTTGGAATGGCTTGAAAGGAAGAGTTATGGGCAAAAGAACATTGCCAGTCAAAGGGATGCCCAAGCTGAGGTATGTAATGCTGGTAGAAGGGTTAAAGGCAAATCTCATAAGCATTAGTCAGCTGTGGGATGGAACGCTGCAGGTAAAGTTCACTCAAGATTCGTGCCAAGTCTTCAACAAATCAGGAGAGTGTATAATGCAAGGGGCCAGATCAAAGAACAACTGTTACCTTCTCAAAGTTGGTACAACAACCTCTTCACCAACATGCATGCTGACCAACACGGAAGAAATGAATCTCTAGCACAGAAGGATGGGTCACATTAACCAGAGAATCTTGAAGAAAATTGCAACGGAAGGGTTTGTCAGAGGAGTTCCATTAATCAAAGGTGAATCGAGCACCAACTGTGAAGAATGCCAGATTGGCAAACAGAAGAAGACTTCACACCCTAAGGTCAAAAATATTAATACAATCAGGCCTCTTCAATTGATACACATGGACCTGATGGGGCCTATGGAAGTCGAGAGCATTGGAAGGAAGAGGTACGCATTTGTCTGTGTTGATGATTATACCAGATTCACGTGGATTGACTTTGTCAGGGAGAAATCAGACATTGTAGGAGTAATTGTCTCTCTGGTGTCCCGACTAGAGCAAGAAAAGAATCTTAGAATTTCCAACATTCGAAGTGATCATGGAAGGGAATTTGAGAATGAAGCAGTAGATGAGTTCTGCAGAAAAAGAGGTATCACTCATCAGTACTCATCTCCAATCATCCTCAGCAAAATGGTGTCGTGGAACGGAAGAATCGAACAATCCAAGAAATGGCCAGGGTCATGATTCACGCGAAGAAGGCCCCCCTGAGATTTTGGGCCGAGGCAATGAACACAGTCTGCTACATCATCAACAGAGTCTCCATACGGATGGAACGAATCAGACTTGCTATGAGCTCTGGAATCAGAAGAAGCCCACGGTTAAATACTTCCACATTTTTGGGAGTGACTGCTGCATTCTAAGGGATCAGGAATACAGAAAGAAGCTTGACCCCAAGAGTGATGCTGGCTTGTTCTTGGGATACACAGTAAATAGCCGGGCATATCGAGTTTACAATGAGAGGACGAAGACAGTGATGGAATCCATTAATGTAGTCGTCAATGATGTTGAAGAAGCAACTTCCACTAGCCTAGATGACGAAGAATCAGGCATTGAAGCTGCACCCTTGAGACAGAACAAAAATGAACAAGCCCCTGCACCAGAGAATGCTACAGCAGACATTGACGCAGAAAGCCTAAATGAACATGTGGATAGCCCGGATGAAGAATAGGATAGTGAAGTCCATCCCACAACATCAAGGCAACCCCCAAAGAAGATCCAGAGGAATCATCCCCTGACTAACGTGATTAAAGACCCAAAAGAAGGAAGAAGAACTAGAAGTAACTCTCATCTCAACACCTACCTGTCTATATGCAACACCTGTTTTTTGTCCTATACAGAACCAAAGAACTTCAAAGAAGCCATGAGCGACGAATACTGAATGATAGCAATGCAGGAAGAACTAGCTGAGTTCAAGAGACACGATGTGTGGGACTTAGTTGCTAGACCAAAAGGGATAAACATCACAGGCACCAAGTGGATCTTCAAGAACAAGACTGATGAGAAGGGAAACATCACAAGGAATAAAGCCAGACTGGTTGCACAAGCGTACACCCAAATTCAAGGCCTGGATTTCGATGAAACCTTCGTACCAGTTGCTCGTTTGGAAGCCATCAGACTGCTCCTGGCCATGTCATGCTTCCTGGGATTTAAGCTGTATCAAATGAATGTCAAGAGTGCATTTCTGAATGGTGATCTTTCTGAAGAAGTTTATGTAGCTCAGCCTAAAGGGTTTGAAAACCCTCATTGCCCGGAGCATGTGTATAAGCTGAAAAAAGCTCTGTATGGGCTTAAACAGGCTCCTAGATCATGGTATGAGAGACTGATCGTCTTCCTTGCACAAGATTTGTTCACCCAGCTTGGTCAATTGCCTACGTCTGGGGGGGAATATGCTCCAGTCCTCAAACCACTAGTCTCCAAGGTGCTCCGTACAATATAGATTCGACACACGGCCAACCTATGCTACCCAACCTCAACTAGTAGATCACACTCAATCATAACACCCTCTGATTTGTGTCACACACACCTACACAAATGATTTAACCCATAATAGCTCTCCAGACTTAGCCTATTCTAATTAAACAATCTTACCGTAAGTTGCTATAGCACACGCTTGTGCAGGTTCTGTCCGCGTCGCTCCAAAGCCTTCAGTCGAGCCGTTTGAACTCTATCGTGAGTGATCCTCACTCCAGGATGCTCCCCCTCACTCAGTGACCGCCTGTCACTAGCGAGAACAGGCCTTCTACAGATTGTTCGAGTTCCTCCACTCGACAACTCTCCTACTGCTTACCTTGATCAGCCAACAAGCAAGTCTTGCTCTCAATTGGCCTTCTCCGATCAAGCTCTGATCAAAATCTACAAGTCTTCGATCAGCCTCTGCTTTAACCACTCAGCTCTGCGCTCACGCTTTGCTCTTGGTGGTGATCCAATCTCTCCGCTCGGCACTCTGAATCTCTCTCAGTGTTTTCTCTATATCTTGATGCTTGTATTCTCTATTGGATGGATGCTGCTCTGCCCTCGGCTTCTCTAAATAGGAACTTCGTGCTCCATCAATATCAACTTTAGGAAGTTCCTAAAAGATATCAACAAGATCCTATCTCTTATTTTGTAGGAGATTTGATTTCCCAATCAAATCATCAAGCTGTGGCACGAATCTTCATTGGCGATATTCTGAGATTATTTGGAAGCCTCCCGTTACACTGCTACTTCATATCTGGGCAGATTGTCCTTTACGCCAAAACTGCTGCTCTGCTGCTACAACTCCCTACTACGGCTCCTACTGTACCAACTGCTTGTACACTAAGCTTGTACACTCTGACAGGGTTTGCACCAGCTGCTGTCTTCACACGGGCAGCTGTATCATTTTGCTTTCAATCTTCACGACACTCTACCGACCTGTTGCGATGCTGGCAGCAGCCCTCCGTACGTTCTTTGGGCTGCTTCAAGTTGATCGGATTCTGCTGGCTGCTCCAAGTCTTCATGGTATGCCATATCATCTTTTGGAGATTGTCTTCAGAAAGCTTGCTCCAGCTTGCTGCAATGGAATGCTATAGTGATAGAACCTATTTAGATGCATTATTTAGATCATAACCCTATGCTTGTTTGCATTATTTTATGTACAAGATTACTGGTTTCCAGTGTTTTGTATTTCAGGGCAAAACAAGGGCCTAAGTCGGATACGCGCTAACAGGCAGCGTTTAGGACGCGCATCACACAGCCTGCGGAGCTAGCGGCGCAAACAGAAGAAATTGGCAGAGTCGACCACGGTGCGCTAATCGATTGCGCTACGCACATGACCGTGCGCCAGGCGCAGATGATGATGTTTCCAAATCCTGACACGACCAGATTTGGAAGTTGCCAAGGATGAGCCTCTGAGCAGTATATAAAGAGAGAAGGAGGCTAGGGTTGAGGAGGATTACCAGGATTCACAATTCGTACACCAAGGAGGTGCTGCGCACCTGGACTGGAAAACACACGAGCTTGGTGAGAGGACTGCGCTAGCCGACTGTGCCCGCCAAGACTACAATCTGCACGCACTGTTTGCTATTGTTCTCTTGAACACTCTAGTTATTATTTACTGTCTCTATGATGTTTACCACTAGCATGTCTAGCTAAACACTTAGTATCGGTTGGACATGAATCTATGAGTGTTTACTTTGAGACTTGTGCTTAATGCATAGCTTGCTTGCTTATATTAATTCTGCGCATATTACTGGCAGCTTGTTGCATGAGTAGGGGAAGCCTTGAACCGCAATCTTACTTTTGTGGCTTGTTGTTGTTTGTTAAACTAGTTGAATAGCCTGACGGTGCCAACTAGGAGTAACGCGCTAGGATAGGCAATTACTACCTTGATCGGATTCGTAGTTGTTTAGGTCTAGTGCAAGAATTAATAGCACATGAACTTTGATCGGAACATGCGCACATGTTAGGAAGCCTTGACCGGACACTAGCTTAAGTAAAATCAAGCTATAGACATTTAGAGTCAATGATAAGGAACACACTCATAGAGGATTGTCTGCGCCGATGCTTCTCTTAGAAATAAGTAGTTAATCTCTGTTGCCTGCGCATACCTAGTGCAATTTCCTGCGTTACGACTTGTTACTCGCGCATAGCGCAACCCCAATCATTCACACCCCCCCCCCATTTTTATAAGTGTAGGTTACTGGCTAAAACTGAACTACTTGCTCCCTGTGGAGATCGACCCTTACTTAACCGCTGTACTAGTGGGAGAGGAAGGAATTAATTTGACGCGCACAACGACGCGCGGATCAAATTTTGGCGCCGTTGCCGGGTAGCAACACAGCTAAGTTTTAGCTAGTTTACGTTTTTTCCTTTTTTTTAGTAACTAGCTGTTTTAGTTTGTTTTGTTTTCTCGTTGTTGTTTCTGACAGCGCGCAATCACCATCAGCCTGCGCAACCTTGAAACAGTTGCGCTGCGCAGATTCTAGTTGCGCTCTGACAGACGCAACAGCTTCGTTGCCATTTAATATCATTTTCTTTGAGATTCAAAACAGGTTATGGACGATAACAGTGTCATTGGAGATAACCTAGGAGACAGAACCCCAGAGAAAGCAAGGGCACATAACCGCGCAGCCCTGTTCAGAGAGGAAGTGCAGCGCGAGGTCGAAGCAAGGATGGCCGCTGAACTGTATAATGCGCCACCCGCGCGACAAGCTGCGTGACGAAGAACAGTGCGCGAGATGTCAGCCCCCATCACAGTTAACCAGCCATGGTGTATCGTGCTTCCGCCAGACGGACATTTTGAACTAAGGAGCTCGCTCATCCATCACATGCCCAAGTTCCACGGGATGAACAGTGAAAATCCAGTCAAGCATGTGCGAGAGTTCCTAGTCATATGCGAAAACATGAAGACCGAAGGGGAGAGCGATGAGGCGCTGAAAATGAAAGCATTCCCATTTTCACTGTGTGATACAGCCAGACATTGGTTGATGAACTTACCCGCAGGATCAATCCACACCTGGGAGCAGCTGCAGAAGAAATTCCTAGACAAATTCTTTCCAGCAGCAAAGATCGCGCTACTCAGGAGGGAACTGGCCGCGCCAAGGCAGAGCGCAAGGGAGTCACTGTCAGAATATTATGAACGTTTCAGAGAGCTGGAGACCAACTGCTACAATCACGGCCTGCCCCAGAATGTGCTGATAGAAAACTTTCTGAATGGACTGCTGCCCATGGAGCTGAGACTACTGAATGCATGCGCAGGAGGCGATATCTGCAACATGTACCCAGAAGACGCATGGCAGCTAATAGAAGACTCTGCTGGGCAGGTAAGACATCAACTAACGCTTGAAAATAGTCGTACTCATTCTGTGCATCAGGTAGAAACAAGCGCTGAGATCAAGAAAATGAAGGCCATGCTGCAGAAGTTGATGAGTGCGCAAAGCGCACCACCAGTTGTGCCAAAGGTATGTGAATTCTGCAGGTCCACCGAGCACAAGACTGATGAATGTCCCACACTATTTGAGGAAACTGGAGATGTCAATGCTCTTGGAGGATGGGATAACAGAGGGCCACAGAGACAAAATCAGCCGCGCTTTGGGCTGGCCGCAAATGGATTCAGATGGAAGGAGGAAAATAATTTCCAGAGGCAGTCCGCAGATCAGCGCGCTCCACAGCAGACGCAACAAGCTGCGCCCTACAATCCACCGCATCGCCGCACTGACGCACCAGCACATAACAACCAGCAACCGAGGCAATCGCTGGAAGATATCGTGGGGCAGCTAGCAGACACAGTGCGCAAAAATGACGAGAAATATGACAAGAGGTTCGAGTCCATTGAAAAGCAGCTATCACAGATTGCAACCACGGTATATGAGCTAAAGAAGAGCGATGGCAACCTACCTTCGCAAGTGATTCAGAACCCCAAAGGAGGAGTCAATGCAGTAACACTGAGGACTGGGCGCACAATAGGAACAGAGCAGACCGCGAAGGCACCCGCGCAACCAGCTGCGCAAGTTCCAGATCCAACAGAACAGAATGCGCAACCAGAGCAGAACGCACAACCAGAAGTACCAGCCACAAGCCAGCAGGGCGAAGCGCCAGGTATAACAGAATTAAAAGACAAGGGCACGAATCGTACTAATGTACCTGCACCTTTCCCTGTGCAGGCACCCTTGGCTAGGAAAGAAGCGCTGGGCAAGGAGCTATACGAGTTATTCAGTAAGGTGGAGATCAATAATCCCCTTATTGAAGCAGTTCGACAAATTCCCAGGTACGCCAAATTTCTGAAAGAACTGTGCACAAACAAGCGAAGGAAAGGCGAATGCGCACAGGTAATGCTAAATGCGCAAGCCTCAGCAATCGTGCAACATAAGGTACCGCCTAAGTGCCGAGATCCAGGTACATTTACTATTCCATGCACGCTAGGTAAAACCACAGTAAACAACTACATGATTGACTTAGGCGCATCCATCAATTTATTACCCTATTCCCTATATGCGACATTGCGCCTTGGACCATTAAAGCCTGCAGGTCTCACCATTCAGCTAGCAGACCGATCGTGCAAACAACCTGCAGGCATGATAGAGGATGTTCTCGTGCGAGTAGGAGAGCTGGTGTTCCCAGCAGATTTTTATGTGCTCAAAATGGAGGGAGAATCAAGCACCAGCAGTGCGCAGATCCTACTAGGCAGACCTTTTCTGATGACCGCGCGCACAAAGATAGACGTGTGGAGAGGCACGCTCTCCATGGAGGTTGATGGCGAAGAAATCCATTTCAACATATTCAAAGGGATGCAGCACCCCCACGAGGACGCCACAGTGCACACAATGGACAGCTTAGACGATTTAGTCACAGATGCGCAAAGCGCGACAATAGGACCAGAGCCACTGACACAATCAGAGTTGGAGGAGCAGGAAAATGAGCCGAGCAGTCCTGAACCAGAATCCACACAGGTATATGATATAGTTCATATTTGCACCGCTAATAAAATCTTGCCCTCTATTGAACAGGCACCCAAGGTTGAGCTGAAACAACTCCCAGAACACCTCAAATACATTTTCCTGGGAAATGGGGACACCCTGCCAGTGATCATAAAGAAAGGATTAGAAGAGGAGCAGGAAGTGCGTTTACAGCAGGTGCTGCGCAAGAACCAGCGCGCCATAGGATGGACACTTGCAGATCTGCGTGGAGTGAGCCCAGACGTATGCATGCATAGAATTCTGTTGGAAGATGGTGCCAAACCATCCAGGGAGGCTCAGCGCAGATTGAACCCGAACATGATGGAGGTGGTGCAAAAGGAGGTTCTGAAGTTGCTTGATGCAGGAGTCATTTACCCCATCTCGGACAGCAAAGGGGTCAGTCCAGTGCACGTGGTGCCTAAGAAGGGAGGAATCACAGTGGAAGAAAATGCGCAGGGCGAGCTAGTTCCCAAGCACATACAGACTGGATGGCGCATGTGCATCGACTATAGGAAGCTTAATGCAGTAACGCGCAAGGACCATTTCCCGCTACCCTTCATGGATCAGATGCTGGATCGCTTAGCAGGTAAGCCCTATTTTTGTTTCTTGGACGGATATTCAGGGTACAATCAGATACCCATAGCTGCGGAAGATCAGGAGAAGACCACGTTCACCTGCCCGTTCGGTACATTTGCGTTTTATTGAGGTACCTTTGATGCATGCTTGACTCATCTAGATAAAGTCTTAGCGCGCTGCATTTCTAAGAACCTAGTGCTTAATTACAAAAAATGTCATTTCATGGTAACGCATAGTGTAGTGCTAGGACACATCATTTTAGAGGAGGGGATCAAGGTAGACAAAGCTAAGATTGACCTTATTTCTAATCTACCTTATGCCACTAACGTGCGCAATGTGAAGTCATTCTTAGGGCATGCCGGGTTTTACAGGCGTTTTATTAAAGACTTCTCTAAAATTTGCATACCCCTGTCTAACCTCTTGCAAAAGGATGTGTGCTTCAATTTTACTGATGAGTGCAGGGCCGCGTTTGATAAGCTGAAGGAGGCGCTGACCAGTGCGCCAGTTATGCGCGCACCAGACTGGAACCTGCCATTTGAACTAATGTGCGACGCAAGTGATTATGCAGTAGGTGCAGTCTTGGGGCAGCGAGTGGACAAGAAGCCGCACGCCATTTACCACGCATCGCGCACACTGGACGCTGCGCAGAGGAACTACACTACCACGGAGAAGGAGCTTCTGGCAATTGTGTTTGCGCTGGAGAAGTTCCGTGCATATGTTCTAGGCGCCAGGGTCATCATATACACAGACCACGCAGCTATCCGCTACCTCATGTCCAAGAAGGAAACCAAGCCGCGCCTGATGCGCTGGGTGCTCCTACTTCAGGAATTTGACTTGGAGATCAAAGACAAGAAGGGCACAGAAAACACAGTCGCTGGCCACCTGAGCAGGATCGTGAAAGAGGAGGAGCCAGGGCAGATCACGGAGACATTCCCTGACGAGCATCTGATGGCGCTGACAGGTAAGGTACCATGGTATGCGCACATTGCAAATTACCTGGTCACAGGTGCGTTTCCTCCACATTTCAATAAAACCCAGTGCATGAGATTGAAACATGAGTCCAAGCATTACATTGGGATGATCCATATATGCTCAGAATAGGACCTGATCAGATATTGAGGCGCTACGTGCCTGACCATGAAATTAACTCTGTTTTGATGTTTTGTCATGCGCACGCATGCGAAGGACACTTCGGTCCCAAGCGCACAAGCAGAAAGGTCCTGGACTGCGGATTCTATTGGCCGCACCTGTTTAGAGATGCATATGATCACTGCCGGAATTGTGACAGATGCCAGCGCACAGGAGGAATATCAGCGCGCAATGAGATGCCGCAGACGCCGATCCTAGTAGATGAAGTGTTTGATGTGTGGGGAATTGACTTCATGGGGCCATTTCCTCCATCTGCCGGATACGAGTACATATTAGTGGCAGTGGATTATGTTTCCAAATGGGTTGAAGCTAAGGCCACGCGGAAGGATGATGGTAAGACCGTCGCTGATTTTCTCAAAACTAACATCTTTTGCAGGTACGGAGTGCCTAAGGCAATCATCAGCGACCAGGGGATGCACTTTTGCAACAGAATTGTGGCGCAAGTTTTCAAGCATTATGGAGTGCGCCACAAGACGTCCACCGCCTATCATCCTCAGACCAATGGACAGGCCGAGGTCTCCAATAGAGAAATCAAGCGCATCCTGGAGAAGACTGTGAGACCATTCCGGAAGGATTGGAGCCAACGCTTGGACGACGCGCTGTGGGCATACCGCACTGCGCATAAGACACCAATCGGGACTTCACCGTTCCGGCTGGTCTATGGAAAAGCATGCCACCTGCCAGTAGAACTAGAGCACAAAGCATATTGGGCCTTACGCATTTGCAACCTGAACCTAGACGAGGCCGGAAAAGAACGCGCGTTTGAACTCAGCGAATTAGAAGAGCTGCGCCTGGATGCCTATGAGGGACTGCGAGATTACAAAGAGCGGACAAGGGTGTTTCATGACAAGCATATCCTCAGACGCACTTTTGCGCCAGGAGACCAGGTATTATTATTCTCATCACGCCTGAAGCTCATGCCTGGAAAGCTGCGCAGCAAATGGACAGGACCGTACAGAGTCACCAAGGTTTTCCCCTACGGAATAATCGAGTTAGAAAACGAGCACCGGCATTAAAGTGCAGTCGAGCCAACGACGTTAAACAAAGGCACTTGTCGGGAGGTAACCCGACTCGTTTTACCTTTACATGTCTTTCTTTTAGTTTTTTCTAGTGTCTTTTAGTTATTTTAGGACTTGTCGTTTTTTTTAGTCGAGCAGCAGTGCGCAGGTCCGTGCGCACTACAGTGCGCAGGACAGCTGCGCCAGCCAGAGGGGTATATAAGGGCAGGACTTAGAAATTTTCAACACTTTTTCTCACTCGACCGTTGCCAGCTATATTTGTGTTGAACTCTTGTGCTACATATTTTTGTGCCTTTATGCTATATTTGCGCTGCTTTGACTATCTGTTTTTAGGATTTTGTTCTTTATTTTTGCTTGCATGCATGCGCGCAGCCCCGTGCGCTTGAGCTTGAGTCGTGGGGACACGTCTCTGTTTAAATGTGGGGGGGGGAGCGTTACATTTTCATTTCACGTTTTTTTTAGCATTATGGTAAAACTTAGTTTAGTGGAAGGGATCAGTAGCAGTAGTGCGCTAGGGTGCAGTTTGCGCACACCGTTCAGCTTGTTTGCGCTATCCATATTGCGCCATGCGCTATCAACTGTTTTTAGTATATTTTTTTCGTTTTTTCTGCTCCTGTTAGTTGGGATATACAGGGGATGTGGAGTTGATAGAAATGCTCCAGAGAGGCGGTTAGTCGTTCGAGCTTCAGAGGAGAGGTATATGGTCGAGAGCGCGAGTGGAGGCCTGTGCTTCGCGACCTTCGGAACAAAAAGAGCGCGCTTAGTCACGCAGATGCCGAAGGCAAGATACCCAAAAGCGTGGCGAGGTGGGAAAACAGACCACCTTCTCTCTGGAAGTCGAGCTAAGGAAGGCGGGCGCGAAAGTAAACGCGTGCGCTGACCTGCGCAGACAGACCAAGGAGGGAGAGCGGAGCGGTGTTCCATAGCTGTTATCCGGAGGCCGAGACTGGAACCGTTCTGGGAAAGATAGGAACCATAGACAAAGCTGTACAAAAGAGAAAATACCAGCAGATGATACGCGCCACAAAAGAATCAACGTGCGCACTGAGCATCAGCGTGCGCAAGTTCACAAAAAGAAAAATCATCATCAAAAAGGCTTGAGTTCCCAGAAAGTGCGCGGAAGAATCACGCATCGGAAGAAGCTTGCGCTGTTAACCATATACCCATCCTCGGAGCAAGAGCTGACAACCTGGAGCCTATGAAGAGCTATCTCCCAGCCATCTAAAATGATTTTCATCCCAGCTGAGAGGTAATGAATTTCGAAATTACTATACTTAAAACTGTTGAGAGCAGATGTGCGCAGGTGGTAGAGCAGCCCAAGTGTTCAGCAGCGCAGACCGCGCCAGAGTGCAAGACTGTGCGCTAGACTCCAGAGAGGTAATGGTATCCGTGCTTGAGTGCTTGTTCGAGGGCGAACAAGGAGCAAGTGTGGGGGGTAATCTTGTACATAAAATAATGCAAACAAGCATAGGGTTATGATCTAAATAATGCGTCTAAATAGGTTCTATCATATAGCATCTTGCTAGATCATCTTCAACTGAGTTTTTCAATGATGCCACATACTTTAACGATCTCCCCTTTGACATTTTTGACAAAATCCAAGAACCCTTCTGATCTTAGGCAATCCTCATCTAGTCTTCAGGCTCCTACTCTAGCAGCTTCCTCAGCTTCTTCAGGATTCATCTCAATTGAAGGACTCTGCTGATCTCAAGCTATCCCTAGCTTGTCTTCTGGCTTCTTCTCAAGTGGTGTCTTCAGATAGCTTCTGCTGTCATCGGATGGTGTACCAACTTCTTGCTCTTTGTTGTTGTTTGTCAATCTTTGGAAGAAGCTCCAGCTTCAATCTTTGCGGGATGCTGTAGCCACTTCTTGCGCTGGTTTTGTCAAGGATGTCATTACCTTAACAATCTCCCCCTTGGCATTTTTGAAAAAACCTGAGCATCTTCTGCAGGGATTCCTCTTCTCCCTCTGGGGTCGACTGGCAAAACCTGCCACACAATACAAACAACAGAACACATCTTCTCCCCCCTTTTGTCACAAATGATGGGGGGGGGGGGGTCAAGCTAAACTCCGCGAATAGGCCAATGCCTCTTCTCCATCCACCAAAGAAGGGGAACTCTTGGTTTCTCAGCATGTGTCTCTAAAGATGATTTTGGGCGACTATCTGGTGGCTGCTTCACCTTTGAAACAAGCTCTGGCTTCCGAAGCTTTCGAGTTTTGTAGCTTTCAGCAACTTTTTCTATCCTTCTGGCATTGTTTCGTTGTCTCACCCATTCTGCACCAGCATCCTTCGCGATTCTCATTCTCTAGATCGTTGTCCCTCCAGTGCATTTGAGATTTCTATGCACAACAGAACAATGATGTTTCTTCATCGGCTTTGATGAGCTGAAGGTCACCTACGTGCCGTGTTTGATCCTTGGCTTCATCCGATGTTGTCCGTCTGTCGGTGATCTCTGAGGTCTCCAATACTTTTTCAGGATTGGGCATCTCCTTTGAATGTGTACCATCTGATCACAAAAATAGCATCTGCGGCCATCGCTTCTGGGCTTCTTCTCAGCTATAGGTTGTTGACATAGAGTTTGCTGTAGCATCCTCTTGTTCATCCTTCTAGGTACCTTCTTCTGAACTGGTTTCTGAGACAGAACTGATTTCTCGACGGCATTCCCAGCATCTTCTGGCTTTGTAGCTTTGACAAATACCATTATCCCAGTATTTTCTTCACCCGTGTATCCAAGACCAGAGTAGCCTCCTCCATATCTTTGGCATGCTAGAACATCTTCAAGAGTTCTTGAGCCACTGTTAAGCATCTTTGCGATCATCCTGTAGAGGTTGAGCTCTTCCTTCTCTGCAGTAAACTTCTCTTCTTGCTAGGTAGCCAGATCCATAAGTGAAGTGATCATCTTCAATAGCTCCTCTTGTTTTTCTTCCAGGTCTGATACTTTGGCAGTCAATCCTTTGTTGATCTTGATGACTTGCAGCCACTCTTCGTGCAACAGAGCAAAGTTTCTTGCAATAGACTCCTTATTGATTTCCTCATCATCACTACTGTCTGACTGCTCAACACCATAAATGATCGGTTAATTTCTTATCGATTATTCGCTTCATTCGATGATGAATTTCGCTCATCTCCCAAACTTTTCATTATGTTTTTACCACTCTAATCTCATTTCAGGTCAAATTATATTTTATCAAGGCTTTGTAGTTTGTTTGGAGCAAAATAAGGCAAAACACAAAGATTGAAACGAATACAGACCAAATCTGGGCAGATTGACCAATTCGCCATCAAAGGCTTTCCTAGAACATGATTCTTATTCGATTGAGGCTGCTATATCTTGTTGGAAAGCTAACTCAAAGGGCTACAACATTGTAGTTTACCACAAGACGTAATTCGATGGTTTAGATGGTCAAAAATGCAAGAAAAGCCAGATTTACAGTGCTGAGTGGACAATAGCCCGGTTCAAGTGAGAACCGTCGGTTCTCTAGTCAAACCGCTGGTTTACTGGTCAAATCGGTGGTTTGGTGTTGAACCGGCCCCAAAGGAAAAATTTCATGATACTCTGAGATAGGCCGGTTCAATGTAGAACCGGCGGTTAAATAGTTAAACCGGCGGTTTGGACACTGAACCGCCCAAACCGGCCCGAAACTGAATCTAAAAATCAGGCCAATTGATTTTTAGTATAAATAGAAATAGAAATCAGGCCAATTAATTTTTAGTATAAATAAAAAATAAGGGCTCATTCACAAGGGTTGGACGATTGGGAGAACGAAAACAAGAGAGAAGAGACAAGCTTGGAGTGAAGATCATCGTCACGGGTTCTTTGTTCTATTTTCTCTTCATTCTTGTGTTCGTAGTGATGATGTAGAATGGTAGGCTTTGACAAAACCAGCACGAGTGAACAAGCGGCTGAACAAGCTGCTGCTATAGCAGGAGCTGGTTCAGGAAGCTACAACACCTGTTCGTCAGCAGCAGCTTGGATCTTCTCGGAAGGAGCTTAGCAGTGCATCCATTAGCATCAAGGGAGTTCCTAAATTCTCAGAAAAAATATTCCAGTGGAGATTCTCAGTTGGCCGAAAAGATTTATTTGTAGAAGATTAGATTTGCAAATCAAATCAAATCTCCTACAAATTAGGAGATATTGTTGTTGGGAGGAAATTGCTAAACGTGTGAATGGTGAAATTTGGTAATCCTATTTAAGAGAGGCTGCTCAGAATGTTGAGAGCATTGAAGACGAGAGAGCAAACACGAGAGCATTCACAGAATACCGAGAGGACAGAATTCAAGTGCGAGGATCTTCGATCATCACCGAGAGTAGAGCGTGAGCGCAGAGCTTAGGTGATTGAAGCAGAGTGTGATCAGGACTTGCAGAGTCTGATCATAGCTTGATCAGGTAGCCAATTCAGAGCAGCAGTGCTTGTTGGTTGATCAAGAAAGGCCGCGGAGTAATTGTCGAGTAAGAGGTACTCGGGCAATTGGCAGGATGCCAGGTCTCACTAGTGACAGGTGGTCACTTAGTGAGGGGGAGTGCTCCAGAGTGTGCAGCACTCGTGGAGAGGTTCGACCGGCTCAGTAGAAGGCTTGGAGCGACGCGGACAGTTTAGGCACCAGCTGTGTGCTACAGCAGGTGCTATAGCAACCTGCAGAGACTATGTGTTAATTAGAATAGGCTGAGTCTATGGGACTGAGTTGTTGTTATTCTGAATTATTTCAAGTCTGTAGGTGTGCAATACACAAGTCAGAGCTTGGTCTGATTGTGTGACTAGTTTGGGTTAAGTAGCATAGGTTGCGTTGAATAGAACCGTGTTGTACCGTGGACCTGAATAACTAGTGGATTAAGGGTTGGAATTCAGCCCTTCCCAGACTTAGGCAGATTCGCAGAACTGGGTGAACAAACCTTTGTTCCTTGTTCTATCTTGCTACATCAGATTTGGGTGTTCAAGAGTGTGCTGTAGCAACTGCTTGTTCACCATCTGCAACTCAGTGGTTCTGCGAATTTCAATTGGTATCATAGCGGGAGCTCAACATACAAAGTCAAGATCCTGTGCACCTAGTTGAGAAGAGCAAGACAATGAAGGAAGGACAAAGCACAAGCCGACCTCCCTTGCTAGAAGAAAGCAACTATGGCTACTGGAAGGCTAGGATGAAGGCGTTTCTCAAAGCTATTGATGAGAAAGTGTGGAAAGCTGTGGTGACAGAGTGGGCTCCTCCCAAAACCACTGATGATAAAGGAGCCACTCAGGAGAAACCTGAAGAGCAATGGACTGCAGAAGACGATGCTGCAGCAAATGGAAATTCAAAAGCCCTGAATGCAATCTTTGCTGCTGTGGATGCCAACAACTTCAGATTAATCTCCAATCGTGACATTGCAAAACAAGCTTGGGAGACCTTGGAAGTTTTTCATGAGGGGACTGACAAAATGAAGATATCCAGAATGCAGATGATTACTTCACAGTTCGAAGGTCTGAAAATGCAGGAGGAGGAAACCATCATAGAATTCAATGCCAAGCTGTGTGACCTGTCAAATGAAGCCCATGCTCTTGGAGAACCTATCCCTGAAGAAAAGCTAATTAGGAAGGTCCTCAGATCATTGCCATCCAGATTTGACATGAAGATGACAGCCATTGAAGAAGCTCAGAATGTCCGGGACATGAGGCTGGAGGAATTAATTGGATCTCTCAAGCAGTTTGAGATGAAGCTAGTCAAAGAAGATGCTCCCCTCAAAAGCAAAAATGTTGGATTGAAAGCTGAAACAGAAGTGAAGAAGCCCTCAGCTTATGATCAACTGAGTTTACTAGTGAAAAATCTTGGGAAGTTCTTGAAAAATATGAAAACAAGGTCTGGTCAGATCTCAACCTCTCGAAGGCAATCCAAAAGAGATGGAGGAAATCAGAGAAGAGCCAAAGAACCAGCCCAAGAGGAAGATGAAAAGAAAAAAAAAAGGAAAGGCATCCAGTGCTGGAATTGTGAGGGGTATGGTAAACGAAAGGCTGACTGTACCAGCAAACCACTGTCAAACTCAGATCAGAAAAACAACAACTCTATGTCAGCAAACTGGAATGAAGAGGATACTGATCTCAGTGGAGATGAATGTCATATGGCCAGGTCTAGATGCACTCGAAAAGTGGTAAGAAAGTGGTACAAAAATGTGAACAAGGATCTGCTACAACAACCTATGCATCATCTCCACACTACTGGAAGAGAAACCTTTTGCAGATATCAAAGGTGTTACAAATGTGGTCAGAGTGGACACATTAAGAGAAACTGTCCTTATATCTTGACTCGTCAGAATCTCCCTAAGATCTCTTGTCAGCAGAGAAGATCCGAGATGATACACATTGCCCTGGTTAGCACAGCTAGAGCAACTCATAAAGAAAGCTGGTACTTTGACAGTGGATGCTCAGGGCACATGACTGGAGAAAGATCCTACCTCACGAATGTTAAGTGTTGCTCAGAGCAACATGTTAAGTTCGGAAATGGGCGGAAAGGTAGAATTCTGGGAAAGGGGACCCTGGCTGTCACAGGACTACCTCCTCTGGAAAATGTCATGCTAGTGGAAGGATTAAAGGCAAATCTCATAAGCATTAGCTAGGTCTATGATGGGACTCATCAGGTAAAATTCTCTCAAAATTCCTGTCAAGTCTCCAACAATTTGGGGGAGTGCATACTGCATGGATCCAGATCAAAGAACAACTGCTATCTTCTCAAAGTTGGTGAAGCTCAGTCCTTATCAGCATGCTTGATGACCAGCACAGAAGAAATGAATCTGTGGCACAGGAGGATGGGTCACATCAACCTAAGAACCCTGAAAAAGATTGCAGTTGAAGGGTTAGTCAGGGGCGTTCTAGAAATCAAAGGTGAAGTCAGATCTATTTGTGGAGAGTGCCAAATAGAAAAGCAGAAAAAAGCTTCTCACCCCAAAACAACCATCGTCAACACTATTAGACCTCTACAGCTGCTACACATGTCCCTAATGGGACCAATGGAGGTAGAGAGTCTTGGAAGGAAGAGGTATGCTTTTGTGTGTGTGGATGATTATACAAGATTTACCTGGATTGATTTTATCAGGGAAAAATCAGACACAGGGGGAGTTATAGCAACTCTGATCTCTCGTCTTGAGCAACAGAAGAATCTCAGAACCTCATCTATAAAGAGTGATCATGGAAGAGAATTCGGGAATGAATCTGTTGACAAATTCTGCAATGACCGGGGGATTACCCATCAATACTCATCACTGATCACTCCTCAGCAAAATGGTGTTGTGGAGCTCAAGAATCGAACCATCCAAGAAACGGCCCGAGTCATGATTCATGCAAAGAAATTTCCTCTGCGTTTTTGGGCTGATCGAAGCAATGAATACCGCTTTTGCGCCGCTTGAGAAGGGATCCTACCATAGGACTTCTCAAGTGTGTTTCTATTTAAATGAAGGGAATCAACTACGTCTTAGCCAAGACGTTAAACTAGGCTTGTGAGTATTTATGCTTTTATTTTTACTTGATTGTAGTATAGAATCGTTGTGGAATTTGTGATGTGCATTTGGATACCTTCACACGAGAGAAGTTCCTTCGAAGCTTTCTCTTTTATTCTATTACTTTATATTACTTAGCAACTAAGCAAATTTTTAAGTGTGGGGTGTTTGTTTGCGCTTGCGCTTTTATTTGCTTAACAACATGGTTCTATGCTACATAGTTACTTTCCGTGCATTATACTCACATGATTGTTGTCATCCTAGCTTTAAGTATTGATCACATGATGTAATGTTTGCTAAGCGATTAAGTAGTACCATTCGAAAAAATCTTAGATTGAGTGTGCAATGATTTCATGAATCGTATCTTTAAGATAATTGACGTTCTTTGCGATGACTTTATTCACATGATTCGATACCTTGACTAGCTTAGTTCGATTGATTTTTATGTTCTTCCCGTGCATGAAAAATGAAGTCAAGACTAGCGATCACACAAAATTACATCATATGAAACCTGGTGCGTGTCTTTGTGTGCTTTTAGGTGACCTTAGAGTTCTTATTTAGCCTTTGTATTTGCCTAGCTCGCATGTTACGCTCCATTATCATCGCTTAGGCACATTGTCAAGTTTTAAGTGTGAGGTTGAATAAAATGTTTGCAAGCAAAAAGCTGAAGAAAAGAAAAGAAAAGTATTCTAGATGAAAAGTTTTACATTTGCCGAGGGTTAGGAAGGTAAGTTCCCCCTTGAAAGCATTTGTACAAAAAAAACCCATAAAAACTTCATGCTTGACTTTGTGCCTTTTTCCGCAATTTCTCTCGCGTGCGTGCGAGCTAGGCATTTGCATCTCGCTTTTAGGAAAATCCTAAGGTATGACCCTCGTAATTTTATTACGTAAGCATTATTGATTCGTGCGAGTAGGTTTTAAAATCTTAAATGTCAAAACTCCTCTTCTCTTATGAGTTGCGTCGCATAGTCTTACACTTGAGAACGAGTTTGTTATCATGAGCCAGTGGACTTGCCCTTAGCAAGCATAGGTGATTGACTTGACATATTTTGTGTGCGTTTGCGAAGCTTTTCTTCATGCTATTTGCATAGGAAATTGAGCGATAATTTGAATTTGACGAATGCTAGTTTTTGCTATTGATCGCATGAATATCTATTGTCAAAATGAATTGAATGAATCTTATAGTGTGCATGAAGTGAATGATTTGCATAACTCTTATGTTATATGAACTCATAGAGAACTACTTGCTTAGCAAACTATATTTGAACCTTGAACTCTTATGGATGATTGCGAGTGGGATTTGTGAGTATTCCTTTTCTGAAAACTCTCAAAAGACTAACCTCGAAAGTGAATTAAGAGTAGGCGTACTTTTAGTTAACTTGTTTCCATGTTAGGTTAGGAAATCATAGTAGAATTGAATGGATCTTCATGATAGTAAGTATTGCTATGCGCCATTACATAGTTTCATATTTTATAGCATCTTACTCCTTTCATGACTTATGCATTTACTTGTTCGGAACGAACAAGAATTAAGTGTGGGATATTTTGATGTGCGCGCAAAGTGCATAATATTTATGTGCATTCCCCTTTTAGTTCTTGTTCATTCCGTGATGTTATATAAGTCTTTTGATGCTTTTCGAGTGCGTTTCAGGTTTATATCGAGTAGTTGGAGTCACGCAGCAGCTTAGAAGAGTTTCGGACAAAATCTAGTCGATTGCGGGCGAAAGCGCAAAAGAATCATGATAATGAAGATTCGCCCGAGTCAATGTGACTCGGCCTGGACTAGTTGACTCGCCCGGATCAAAGCACTCGGGCAAATTGGAACTCTCTGGAAAGTTGACTCGCCCGAGTCAACTATTTGACTTGCCCGAGTCAGTTCTGCCCGAGTCACGAAGCGCAAGACCGAGTCAAGAAGTGACTCGGGCAAATTGGAACTCTCTGGAAAGTTGACTCGCCCGAGTCAGTTCTCCCCGAGTCACGAAGCGCAAGACCGAGTCAAGAAGTGACTCGGCCAAATTCGAACCCTCTGGAAAGTTGACTCGCCAGAGTCAACTATTTGACTCGGTCAACTCTGGTCAACTCGGTCAATGCTGGTCAATTCGGTCAACTCGGTCAACGCTAGTCAACTCGGTCAATGCTGGTCAAACCTTCCTTCTAGGTATAAATGAAAAGCTTTGAAGAGAGAGAAATGCATCTCAATTTTAAAGAAAACTCAAGAAATCTTTCAAACCCTAAAGAGCAAAGATCAAACCTTTGGAGAAGATCAAGCTTGGTTGAAGATTGGAGCTTGGATTGAAGATCATTCAAGACCTAGACTACTTTTCTAAACCCTTAACTTTGTATTTACATTCATGTTTCACTTATTAATCATGTATTTGTGCACACTCATTATGAGTGAGTAGTTGTTCTTGTGGTTGGGGATTAAATGGATCCCCTAGGATTGGATATGATGTAGAACTCTAATTTATTGCATTGAATGAAGGTTGGTTTGATTATATTGTGCCCTAGCTATGTATTCATTGTATGCACACCAAGTGTTTGACGAAATGCTTAAGTGAGTATGCTTGGTTAAAACCCCTAAGGAAGGAGCGAGCGTTGAACTTAGGATGTTTCATAGCTATTGTATGATCATAGATGGAGTGTTTGTGCGTGAGAGCGACATGCATTCTTGACATTAGGCTAAGTTTTGAGCGGATTTGAGTAACCGGCCAATAGACCGAGAGGGTGCGGTTATGGGGCTCAAATTCTACACGGTTCAATAGAATGAGAGTTTGAGAACCATGTCATTTATGTATCCTCTCCATTCTAGAGAAGGAGCGAGAGTTGAACCTAAAGCGGATGATGCATTAGCCTTACTTTTATCAACCAAATGTAGTTCATGCATGTATTAGTGAGTTATTTCATTTCCTCATATCTTAGGGGGGAAGTTGAATCCCTAGTCACCCTTTTTATTCATTAAGCAAAACCCAAAAATATCATTTATCTTTAGTGCTTGCTAGAGATACCTCTATAGGAGGACAAACCCCCCCCCCCCCCCCAAACCGTAGACTTACATTAGTAGCATTGATTAGTTGTCAATTAGTCTAAGCTTTTCCATTGGGTTCGATCCGAGGTCACTCGGTTATAAATATTGTTTGATATTTGCGTGACTAGAATAGCACTTCATTTTGCTTGCCTAAAACGCCAACGTCAGGTGCTGATAACTAAGACATTTCCTGATGAGCATCTCTTCGCTGTGCATATGAAGACACCATGGTATGCTAACATATTTAACTACCTGGTGGGTGGTAAGTTTCCTCAATCTCTCTCTAGAACGCAAAAAGTGAAACTCAAGCATAATTTTAGATATTATACATGGAATGATCCTTATCTATGGAAGATTGATGCTGATCAGATAGTTAGACGATGTGTGCCAGATATGAGACTCCATCTGTTTTTTCTTTTTGTCATGAACATGCTTGTGGCGGAAATTTTGGTCCCAAGAGAATTGCTAGGAAGATTTTGGATAGTGGATTCTTTTGGCCTCATTTGTTTAGAGATGCGTGTGACCATTGTAAGAGCTGTGATAGATGTCAGAGGGTAGGAAATATTTCTTCTAGGAATGAAATGCCTCGGAATCCTATAATTGTTAATGAAGTTTTGATATATGGGGTATAGACTTTATGGGACCGTTTCCTACTTCTCTTAGTTATCATTTTGGTTGTTGTGGATTATGTCTCAAAATGGGTGGAGGCAAGGGCCACTAGAAATGATAATGGAAAAACTGTTGTAGATTTCTTGCATACTAACGTGTTTTGTAGGTATGGAGTGCCGAAGGTGGTGATAAGCGATCAAGGATCACACTTCTGCAACAAATGGGTTGCGACAGTGTTTAAGCAATTTGGAGTGCATCACCGAGTGTTGAAAGTTGTCGAAATTGTGGTAGTAAAAATACTAGTCCAATCACGGTACGCAAACAATATTTACAATCCGAGTGACCTCGGGTCGAACCCATGAGAAAAGCATAGATTAGTCTAAAGCTAGCTAGTAATGCTTAAGGTAAGTCTACTAAATAAAAGCTGGGATTTTTCCTCTAGGCGAGGTATCTCTAGTAAATACTAAAGACAAGATTGAATTTGGTTTGAAAGAAAGCAATAGAGAAAACATACTCGGAATCCGATTTCACTCCTAGGTCATACGATTAGCTACACAAAATAGAAATATATTCATGAGTTAATTTGATTGATTATTCTAGGCTAAAGTACCACGCATTCTAAATTCAACTCTCGCTTCTTCTCTAGAATGGGAATGATACCTAAGTGACACAATTCTCAAACTCTCGCTCTATTGAACCGTGTAGAACAAAAGTCTCCTAATCTCAACATCTCGGTCTATCGATAGTTAACTAAAATCCGCTCTATACTTAGCCAATGTCACTCTTGCGCACAAAAGCCATCTAAAATTAACATGCTCAATCTTTTAAACAACCTAAGTTCAATTCTGATTCCATCCTTAGGAGTTTTATTAATTTATACTCATTCATGCGTTCCGTCAAACACTTGGTGTGCATAGAATTAACATGAAGATAAAGCATGAGAATTTTCAATCAAACTTCACTCATATTGATAGAGAAACATGTTTTGTGTTAAAATCTAACCTAAGGGATCCATAAGGATCCCAACTACTATGGGACTACTCACTCATAGTGAGTTTGAAAAAAAACATAATGAAATTGAATAACAAGAAAAAGTAAAGAAGTAGAGTAGTAATTGAGTAGTAATTGAGTAGAATGAAAGTAAAGTAGTAGAGATTGAGTAGAAATTGAGTAGGAAGATAAATCTTCAATTGTTGGTGTCTTCTCCGAATTCTTGACAATTCTCCAACTCTTCGATTTAGGTTTTGTCCCAAGAGAGGAATCCTAGGTGCCGGAGGCACCTCAAGGCACTATTTAATTTTTCCCATCTTTCTACTATTTATATTTACCCGCCGTGCCCGAATCAAAAGTGATTTGGGTAACCTTTAATTAGTTTACTCATACAAAGTGTCCGAATCAAACTCTCAATGCGCTATCGGAGCTGTGCGAGTCACTTTTCCTTGGCCGAATCACTTTTGATTCGGCCAAGCCTGAATTCCTCTTGAGTGAATCTACATTGCAGTGCTTAAATGACCCTCTAAACTTTTGAATTACATCTTGATGTAAACTAAACAAATGTAACTCTTTGAATTAGCGTTCCAACAAGCTATAGCACGCCTAAATTAGATAAGAAGCATGCGCTCGGCAAGCCTTCGTCAATGAACATGTCAGTCTGCCCAGATTTAGTCTCGGGTGAATTCTCCTCGAGTCATTTCTGATCCGTGCAGCTGGGAGGTTGATTCGACCAGGTTGCACCGCCTGGGAGAATCAAATCTACCTTGGGCGAATCACTTTTGCCTTTTGCTTAATTTTGGTCATTTTTGCTCTCGATTGACTGGAATTCATCTAGATTTTCTTCTGGTCACTTCATATCATGTAATACACATTTTTAACCTGAAATGGACAAAGAAAACACCAAACAACTTTATAAAATAACAGAACAAATAAGAAGTAAAGTGAAAATACGGACAAAGAGAAGGCTATTTATCCGTACATCAAGTATCTACAGCCTACCATCCACAAATGAATGGGCAAGCAGAGATCTCCAAGAGGGAAATTAAGTCTATTCTGGAGAAGATGGTTAAGCCTTCTAGGAAGGACTACAAGGTTGGATGAAGCGTTCTGGGCTTACAGGACAGCCTACAAGATGTCTATTGAGACCTCTCCTTTCAGACTCGTCTATGGCAAAGCCTACCACTTGCCGGTTGAGGTAGAGCACAAAGCTTATTGGGCTACTAAATCATGTAAGTTTGACTTGGCTAGTGCAGGTAGTGAGAGAAAATTGCAACTGAATGAATTGGAGGAGCTGCGCTTAGAGGCTTATGAGAGCCATCAGACTACGAGGCTCGGACTAAGCTTTACCACGATAGATTCATTCTCCGAAAATCATTCAACATTGGACAAAAGGTATTGCTATTCTCTTCGAGACATAAACTAATGTCTGGAAAGCTGCGTTCTCGTTGGACAGGTCTATATACTATAGTGAAAGTTTTTAACCATGGAGACATAGATCTTGAGAATATGAGTACTGGAGAGAAGTTTGTCATGAATGGCCAGCGTGTTAAAAATGATCATGGAGAGGATATTCCACCTGATGTGGAGTTCGAGTTGGCTGACCCGGCAAATGAGGGGTGATGAGAGGTACAGTCGAGCCAACGACGTTAAACAAGTACGCTCCTCGGGAGGCAGCCCGAGAGTAGTTAGGATTTCTTATCTGTTTCTTTGGTTATATGTTTCTTTTATTTGAATATGAGTACTCTTCCTAACATTTAACATGTACTGCAAAGACACGGTTCGGTTCAAGTGTGGGGTGGGGGAGTTCGTATTGTGTGTCAGCACGTTTACCTTTATTAGCATGCATTAGTAGTAGTTAAAGCACATTTTTTTTAGTTTTTAGATGTTGCGACGCTGCTGTTTTTATGAGGTTATATGCTAGTTTTATGAGGTTTTATGCTGCTGAGTTTGTGCTATTAAATGCCGCGATGAAGATGCTGATTTTATGAGATTTTGATGTGTATGCTTTGCATGATTTCTGCAATATTGTGATGCTAGTGACTTGATGTTATGTGTTCTTTTGAGTTGAGATATTACAGGATGTGGAGTTGATGCCAATTGTTCTGGAGAGACTTGACACACATTCAAAGGTTCGAGGGATTAGTCACGTAGCACGCTGCATTTGTGGAGGTTGGCATTTCGAGTTATGAGGAGTGAGTCTTTCACTCCACCTTTGCCTCATTAATGCAATGGTGGGATTGGAAAATAAACCATCCTATCTCTAGTCCTAGTAACGGGGAATGGGTGGGTAACCCCTATCCTGACTCGCGCTCATAGGAGAAAGAGCGGGACGTGCTCCATAAGTTCTTATTCGAAGGCTATGATTGGAATGGTTCGAAGAGAAAAAATGCATTGGACAAGCAATTCACATTGGAGAGCAAAGCTCAAAAAGAAAATTCAGACAAAAAGAAAAAAAATCAGAAAAGCAATCGAGTTTAGTGAAGTCTTCGTACCAAATAAAATAATAAAGTTTCAAGAAGTGTCCTACCAAAAAGAAGAAGAAAAAGTTGAGTTCCTCAGAACTTGGATTTATCACGTTCCAGAGAAAGAAAAATTCAGCGTAGACGAGTGACTATGACCTTCAGCTGAAGAATGGAGTCAGGAGTCTAAAAAGAACTATCTCCTAGTCATCCATTGAATCCATCTCGACCTCACAGGTAACATGTATCATTTTAGTTTCTTACTGATCATTATTGAAGATGAGTGTGAGTATATGTTGATGAACTGATTAGTGAGAACGTCTCAAGTAAATTCAGTGTTTAGTCTTTGGCATGATAGAAGTGATTTGAGTGTTTGCGAGTCTTGATTTCATCCTTGTTCGGGAACGAATAAAAATAAGTGTGGGGTAGTTTGATGGAGCGTATTTATATGATCCATCGAGTTATTTATTCCCATTATTCAATTGCATTTTGCGTATCATAGATTACTTTTTTGTAGTGTTTTGCATCTCAGGTGTATCAAGACCACTTTCGAAACTTTTTTATGCATTTGGATGAATATAGACAGAATCTGGGCAGATTGACCTATTTGTCATTGAAGGCTTGTTCAGCACATGATTCCTATCCGATTGAGGCGTATCATATCTTGTTAGAAAGCTAATTCAAAGGGCTACAACTTCTTAGTTTACATCAAGATGTAATATGAAGGTTTGAAGGGTCAAACCAGTGAGATTCTAATACTGCAGATGTGATTCGCCCAAGCAGTGGGAGAATCACAAGTGATTCGCTCAAGAGGAATTGATTCGCCCAGCCCCATTGCACACTTCCACTTTGATTCGACCAAGACTGCACGAATCAACTTGGATTTAGCCCGAATCAAAAGTGATTCGACCAGCTTCAGGACAGTTTATTCGCCCAATCCCTGCACGAGTGACGTTGGAGCTTGCCCGAATCAAACTTGATTCGCCTAACAGGGGAATGGCACTACCACTTTGATTCGTCCAGCCCTGAGTGAATTACTTGCCAAGCCTTGCACGAATCACGTCCAAGGATGGTGGGCCTGGCCCAAATTCAAAAGTATAATAAAAGGGGAGAAAAAAACTCTAGGTAGCTTTTTTTCCGGTCAGCCGTCCTTCGGACTAAGTTCTAGCTAGCCGCCCAGACCAGAGTCCAGAGATGAGGATCAGGAAAAGCAGCAACATCGCAGAAGTTTTTAGTATTTTTCTTTACTCTTTACTTTCATTGTTGTTAGATGGATTGTCATAGCTAAATCCTATTTTCAGGATTGGGATTTTGTATTGAAACGTACGATTTGAGATACTTATGTTTTCATAATTTGATTTAGTGAATTCCTGTTCTTTGAACGAATTGCATGCTCTGATTATCTAGTTAGCATAGCCTAGCGGTGAAACTCTTTTGATATCTATTGCGTAATACTTGATTGGAGTGCCACATTAGAAAAGCCTAGCAGTAGAACTAATTTGGTATTGTTAGTCAAGTAATCGTTAAACTTATTCGAGAAATTAGCGATTAAGAGTAGGTAGAACATTGGAGTTGACATTTTCCTACCAGGATTGTTAGACTAGAATAGTAGTTTTACTAGTTGATGCATGTTTCAATCGATGATTGCCATTTGCAATGCATATCCCTGAACTGAATCTTTCTGAATTTGATAAACAACAACAATTTTCATGCAAGCCCCCCTTTTTATGACAATTGTTAGTAGAATTGTATAACTGATTGCTCTCTTTGGGTTCGACCCTACTTACTGCTTGCTAGCATAGTAAGAGATTATAAATTTAATTTTGGCGCATACAACGACGTGCCGTCAATTTGACTTGATAACTGGATGGTGTCTACTGATCTATGTACCTGTTCCTCCTAGTATGGCAAGTTGTTCAGCAAGGGTATTGATATGTTCTGTTCTACCATCAGCCTCAACCCTTAATCCAACAATTTTTCCAACTTCCTCTTTGTGAGTCTTTGTTGTCCTTAATTTGCTAATGGCAAGTGTTCCCATTAGTTCATCCAATTTTAGGCTTTTAATATCATGCACCTCCTCAATAGCTATTACTCTCATTGCAAACTTCGGGGAAAGAGACCACAAAACTTTTCTAACAAGTTTTTCTTCAGGGATCGGCTCTCCAAGTGAAAAAGCTTCATTTGATAAATCCCGAACGCGAGCATAGAAATCCCCAACCTTCTCATCTGCACTCATCTTGAGATTTTCAAACTTAGTAGTAAGCATTTGTAAACGTGACATCTTTGTTAGTTCTCTCATATGCCTTCTGCAAGATGTTCCAGGCATCTTTGGCAACATCACATTGTGTGATCAACCAGAACACTTATTCATCCACTGTAGAAAAAATAGAATTCAATGCTTTGGAGTTACCAGAAGCTAAGATGATTTCAGTATTAGTCCAATACTCTTCTGGTTTATTTATGTTTACTCCTTCTATTGTCTCAGTGGGTGGACTCCTTCCCTTCAACACAGCAATCCAGGCTCTCCCATCTTTAGATCTGATGAATGCTTGCATTCGAGTCCTCCGGTATCCATAAGTTGTTCCTTCTAACAACAATGGCCGACTCAAATTTTGTAACTCCTTCATACTCATTCTCACCACACTCAGTATGTTTAGTGTCCTGCCCTGATACCAATTGAAATCGTGTGTGTGTGATTAATCTTATTCCAGTTAATTTGCAATGTGACTTTGTAGGACAAGTTTTTTCGACTGGAACAAAGTTAGTGCGGAATGTAAAAACATAGCACATGATATGTTACCCAATTCAGCACAACAGCCTACGTATGGGAAACTTGTCCAAGTCCAAGGAGAGTAATTCACTAGTGCTTATCGAGACACACCGAAGCTCAAGCGATCTTACTTTTACACCTCTAATGAGCGCAACCTAACCACTGATTTGCTATTGCCTCTCCTCTACCACCAAAGATCTTTCTCTAGAAGATTTGAGCTTTCCACCTGAAAGATTACCAATGACTGCCGCATAAATGGTGGTGTGAACATCTGGAACGTTGAACAACTTTGGCTGATGAAACCTTCGATGAGAACTCTGCTTCAATGAAGGCTGCCTCAATATGATGGAGTTCTCTGGTTGACCGTGATGAGCGGGCAAATAACCTTATATTTGTCCACACTTTTCCCTTACTTCTTGTTTGTTCCGCAATTCTATAAAGCCATTTGATGATTTCTTCGTCCATTTCAGGTTAAAATTATGTATCTCGCAATACGAAGTGGCCCGAAGAAAATCTAGACGAATTCCGGTCGATGGAGATCAAAAGAAGCAAAGCTGAGCAAACTGCAGAAGTGATTCGGCCGAATCACTAGTGATTCGCCCACCTGCTTGACCGAATCACCCTCAGCTGCACGAATTGACCTGATCCGGGGAAGTCCTGAAGGTTTGACCGAATCACATAATGGGTGTGACCGAATCAATGGTGATTCGGCTAAGAAAAGTGATTCGCCCAGTCAAGAAGCTACTGAACAGATGATTCGGCCGAATCATAGGTGATTCGCCCAGAGGTGCCCGAATCAGTTTAGCTCTACAAGACGTTTGACCGTATCAAAACAAAGACATTTGACCGAATCAAAAGTGATTCGGCCAAGATAATTGATTCGCCCAAACTCAAAACACCACTGAACACAAGCTTAGAGCGAATCACATGGACATTGACCGAATCAAGTGATTCGGTCACTTCGGTCACTTAGTGGGAAACTTCAAAGAGTATAAATAGAAGGAGATAGAAGTGAAGAAAAGAGCTTGCTTTTTCTCTCAACCCTAGACGACAAGTTTCCACTTTTTGCAACCCTAGACGACAAAACTCAAGGAAGATCAAGCTTGATGGAAGATTGAAGCTTGGATTGAAGATTCTACATCATCCTCTTCTAAACCCTAGCTTTTGTATTTACATTTATGCTTCCTTTAGTTGTCATGTTTTTGTACACACTCATTATGAGTGAGTAGTTACTTTTGTGGTTGGGGATTAAATGGATCCCCTAGGATTGGATATGATGTAGAACACTATTGTTATTGCATTGAATGAAGTTTGGTTTGATCTTATTGTGCCCTAGCTATGTATTCATTGTATGCACACCAAGTGTTTGACGAAATGCTTAAGTGAGTATGCTTGGTTAGAACCCCTAAGGAAGGAGCGAGAGTTGAACTTAGGATGTTTCATAGCTATCGTATGATCATAGATGGAGTGTTTGTGCGTGAGAGCGACATGCATTCTTGACATTAGGCTAAGTTTTGAGCGGATTTGAGTAACCGGCCAATGGACCGAGAGGGTGCGGTTATGGGACTCATATTCTACACGGTTCAATAGAATGAGAGTTTGAGAACCTTGTCATTTATGTATCCTCTCCATTCTAGGGAAGGAGCGAGAGTTGAACCTAGAGTGGATGATGCATTAGCCATGCTTTTATCAACCAAATGTAGTTCATGCATGTATTAGTGAGCTATTTCATCTCCTCGTATCCTAGGAGAGAAGTTGAATCCCTAGTCACCCTTTTTATTCATTAAGTAGAACTCAAGAATATCATTTATCTTTAGTGCTTGCTAGAGATACCTCTATAGGAGGACATATTCCCCCCCAAAAACCGTAGACTTACATTAGTAGCATTGATTAGTTGTCAATTAGTCTAAGCTTTTCCCTTGGGTTCGATCCGAGGTCACTTGGTTATAAATATTGTTTGATATTTGCGTGACTAGAATAGCACTTCATTTTGCTTGCCTAAAACGCCAACGTCAGACCGCATTCTATAAATCAGCTCAGTGTATATTATTGTCAAAGTGCTTATCAACTACAAACCCTAGACACTCAATTTATAGCCTAGGTTGCTTGTCCTTATATGGTAACTAGATCCATCAAATCAAATCACATTACCAAATATTTGATCTTAAATAATTTCCCATAACTGATTTTTGTATTTCCATCAATATTCGATTGATGATCTGAGAATATCATAGATGTGGTCATGCAGCTCCTTAATGGTAGGTTGAATATACGACTGCCAGCGTATCTTGTTCCACTCGATGACGGCTAGAACAGGATATAGTAGTATTGCCAAAAACACATGCCATACATAATCTACCTACAACAATATAATTCAAACTTTTAAGGATTGTGGCATCTTTAATAAAACCTATGCAACTTGATCCAGAAGTCACTACAGCAAGTGGTGAAGCAAATAGCTGATGCATAGTGAAGATAGTTAGCAGATGGTAAAAGTTGGGAGATACCGGGTTCCAGAGGTGATCAATCTGCTAAGAGAGGTAAACTTGCTGAACTTTCTAACTATTGTTAAGTGGTATAGTCTATATTTATTCAAGGAGTTTTTAGCAAATATTCTTGGCGACTTTGGATAAGTAGGCAGTCTATTATACGTGGCTAGTTTTGTGAGGAGACTGAGGTAGTGATCACACCCACTGTGACCAACAAATACTTGAGGATAAGTGAGCCGGCCTACCCACCAGCAGAGTTGAGTCCAGATACTCTAGCTATAAAACTCACTGGTGGCCTGTGCAAAAGTTAGGTGGCACACAATTTGGGAGCTGCAGATTTGACAACGAAGTACTCAATTATGTACTCCTTTGCGGTAAGAAACAGGATGCCCAATTCCCACAAAGGCAAGGTGAGCAGGGCCATTGCATTGCTGCTGTTCATCATTAGGGAGAGGAAGGAAGTCAATCTGGGACAAATTGTCTTGATCAGATTGTTGCTCATTCCAACAACCCAAAATCCAACCTATGTATTATATTTCCCTCACTAATTTTTGAGATCATGATCAGCCAGCATAAGGAATTTTCAACTGCCCTCAAAGTTTTATCTGGAGCTCCACAGGTGTTTCTGCTCGACCACGAAGTTTTCAAAGACAGACATGTGGTGGATGTGTGATGAGCGGACAAATAACCTTATATTTGTTTGTTTTTCACTTTATTTCTTTGTTTGTTCCATTATTTTATAAAGTCATTTGATTCCTTCTTTGTCCATTTCAGGTTAAAAATTTGTATTACATGATATGAAGTGACCCGAAGAAAATCCGGATGAATTCCGGTCGATCGAGAGCAAAAACGAGCAAAATTAAGCAAAAGGCAAAAGTGGTTCGCCCAAGGTAGAGTTGATTTGACCAGAGGGTGCATGAATCACATGTGATTTGGCCACCCTTGGTCGAATCAACCTCCATGCTGCCCGGATCAGAAATGACTCGAGGAGAATTCGCCCGTGACCAAATCTGGGTAGACTAACCTATTCATCATCAAAGGCTTTCCGAGCGCATGATTCTTATCCGATTGAGGCCTGCCATAGCTTGTTCAAAAAGCTAATTCATAGAGCTACAACTTCTTAGTTTACATAAAGACGTTATTCGAAGGGTTAAAGGGTCAAACGAGAGAGATTCTAACGCTACAGAAGAGATCCGCTCAAGCAGTGGGCAAATCAAAAGTGATCCGCCTAAGAAGAAGTGATTCGCCCAGCCATGAAACGCATTGAGAGTTTAATTCAGACACTCTGTCCGAATCACTTTTGACTCTGGCACGGTGGGTAAATATAAATAGAAAAAAGATGGGAAAAGTTAGATTGTGCCTTGGGGTTCCTCTCTTGGAAAAAAAAAAAAAACCCTAGATGATTTCTCTTGGAGGACTTGATGAATTGTCAAGGATTTGGAGAAGACACACGTAATTGAAGATTCTACATCATCCCTCTACGCAAACCCTACTATTAAGGTAATGGCATCCTTGACAAAACCTTAGCAAGAAGTTGCTACAGCATCCCGTGAAGATTGAAGCATGAGCTTCTTCCAAAGACTGACAAATCAACAAAGAGCAATAAGTTGGTAGAAGCTATCTGAAGACACTACTTGAGATGAATCCTGAAGAAGCTGAGGAAGCTGCTAGAGAAGGAGTCTGAAGACGAGATGAGGATTGCCTAGGATCAGAAGGGTCTTTGGATATTGTCAAAATGCCCAGGGGGAGATTGTTAATGTATATGGCATCATTGACAAACTCCTACAAGGTGCACAAGAGTCTGCTACAGCAAACGTGTGAAGACAGCAGCTGATGCAGAGCATTCCAGAATGACCAAGCAGAGTGCACAAGGCGTTGCTACAGCAACCTGTGTAGCAGAGAGCTGTAGCATCCTAAATAGCAGATTTCCGCTTGGAGAACAAGCTGCCCAGAATTGAAGAGAAGAGCAACGGAAGCTTTCTAAATGCAATTCGCAGAATCAGCAGCTTGCCGATCAACTTGGAGCATCGGAACAGGTTGGTAGAGTTTCGTGAAGATAGAGAGCAAGATGATGCAGCTCAGAGTGAACAAGCTCAGTGAACAAGCAGTTGCTACAGCAGGAGCTGTAGCAGCAGTATTGACGCAAAGAATAATTTGCCCAGATATGATCTTGTTGAGATCTTGGAGGAGCTTCTAAATATTCAGAGAGAATATTCCGGTGAAGATTTGTTTGGAGAAGATTAGATTTCCTACAAATTAGAAGATAAGATTTTGTTGAGATCTTTAAGGAATCTAGGAGAGCTTTTGGAAGGCTTTCTAAATTTGATATTGATGGAGCATAGAGTTCCTATTTAAAGGAGGCTGGGCAGAGCAGCAAAGTATCCATCCAAGATAGAATCCAAGCACAAAGAGAGTAGAGAAATATACCGAGATATATATTCAGAGTGCTAGAGCGGAGAGATAGGATCACCATCGAGAGTAGAGCGTGAGAGCAGAGCTGAGTGGTTAGAGAAAAGGCTGATCGAAGAAGAGTGCAGAGAGCGAGAACACACACACAATTCTGAGAGAGTATTTTTGGTGTGTCACGGGATCTTCGATTATCACCGAGAGTAGAGCGTGAGCGCAGAGCTGTGGTGACTGAAGCAGAAGGTGATCAAGACTTGCGTAGTCTGATCCAAGCTTGATCTGGAAGCCAATTCAGAGCAAAGAATGCTTGTTGGTTGATCAAGGGCAGCCGCGGAAGAACTGATGAGTAAGTCACTCGGTCAAGTGTCTGGACGGCAGTTCTCGCTAGTGACAGGAGGTCACTGAGTGAGGGGGAGTATTCCAGAGTGTGTAGCGCTCGTGGAATCGTTTGAGCGGCTCAGCGGAAGGCTTCGGAGCAACGCGGACAGTTTGTGCATTAGATGTGTGCACCTAAGGTTGAGTAGCATAGGTTGCGTGGAGTTGTAACCGTGTGTACTTTGAGACCTTTGAGATTAGTGGGTTGTGGACTGAGAATAGTCCTCCCCAGATGTAGGCAATTGGCCGAACTGGGTGAACAAACATTTGTCCTTGTTCATTCTCGCTGAAACAGGTTCCGGGTGAACAAGAGTGTGCTGTTGCAACTGCTTGTTCACAAATCTGTTTATCAGAGGCGCTGCAAATTTCAATTGGCATCAGAGCGGGAGTTCGACACACAGAGTAAAAGATCCTACATCGCCTCTGAAGAAGATATGGAACAATGAAGGAAGGACAGAGCACCAGTAAACCTCCATTGTTTGAAGAAAGGAATTATGGATATTGGAAGGCTAGGATGAAGGCCTTTCTCAAAGCCATCGATGAGAAAACCTGAAGAGCTATTGTGGTCCAGTGGTCTCCTCCAATTACTATGGATCAACTGGGAGTTACACGGGTAAAACTTGAAGAACAATGGACTGCTGAAGAGGGAGCTGCAGCAACTGGTAATTCAAAGGCTCTGAATGTTATTTTTGCTGCGGTTGATGCTAACAATTTCAGGTTGATATCAAACTGTGAAATTGCCAAGCAAGCATGGGAGATCCTCCAGACGGCTCATGAAAGGAACAAGACTCCTGCTGCAAACTGGAGAGACGAAGCCAGTGAAGAAAACTCTGAAAAAATGAGCAATGTTGCTATGATAAGTGCAATTAATATGAAGAACACGGTTTCAACAAAGCCAGAAATTGTTGAAGAGTCAGACAGTAGTGATGATGAGGAAATCACTGAGGAGTCTATTGCAAGAAACTTTGCCCTGTTGCACCAAGAGTGGGTGCAAGCCATCGAGATCAACAATGGATTGACTGGCAAAGTATCATGTCTGGAAGAAAAACAAGAGGAGCTGCTGAAGACGATCACTTCTCTTACGTATCAGGCTGCCCAGCAAGAAGAGAAGTTTCCTGCAGAGAAGGAAGAGCTCAACCTCTACAGGAAGACAGCAAAGATGCTTAACAGTGGCTCAAGCACTATTGAAGATATACTAGCACGCCAAAGATATGGAGGTGGCTACTCTGGTCTTGGATACACGAGTAAAGAAAATACTGGGATGATGGTATTTGTCAAAGCTACGGAGCCAGAAGATGCTGGGATTGCCGTGGAGAAACCGGACCTGTCCCAGAAGCCAAGTTCAGAAGAAGGTGCCTAGAAGGGTGAACAAGAGGCTGCCACAGCAACCGCTGTATCAACCACCTGTAGCAGAAAATAAACCCAGAAGCAAAAATCGCAGATGCTATTTTTGTGATCAAGAGGATCACATCCAGAGAAGTGCCCGATCCTAAAAAAGTATTGGAGACCTCAGAGATCACCCACAGACGGACAATGCCGGATGAAGCCAAGGATTAGATGTGGCACGCAGGTGATCTTCAGCTCATCAAAGCTGATGAAGGATTGTCACTGTTCAGTTGCACACGGAAACATCAGATACGTTAGAGGGACAACGAACTGGAGAATGAAGATTGCAAAAGGCATTGGTGGAGATCGGGTGAGACAACAAAACAATGCCGGAAGGAAAGAAAGAGTTGCTGGACACAACAGTGCTCGGAAGCGTTGGATACGGAAGCCGGAGCAGGCAGTGGTGGAGAAGCAGCCACCAGATATTCCCCCAAAGTTATTGGAAGAGGCACATTTTGAGACACCAAGAGGTCCCCTTCTTCGGTGGATGGAGAAGAGGTGTAGGCCTATTCGCTGAGTTTAGCTTGAGGCCGCCCCATCATTTGTGACAAAAAGGGGGAGAAGATGTGTTCTGCTGTTTGCATTGTGTTGGCAGGTTTTGCCAGTCGAACCCAGACGGAGAAGAGGAGACCTACAGAAGATGCTCAGGAGGTTTTGTCAAAAATGCCAAGGGGGAGATTGTTAAGGTAATGACATCCTTGACAAAACCTAAGCAAGAAGTTGCTACAGCATCCCGCGAAGATTGAAGCTGGAGCTTCTTCCAAAAACTGACAAATCAACAAAGAGCAAGAAGTTGGTAGAAGCTATCTGAAGACACTACTTGAGATGAATCCTGAAGAAGCTGAGGAAGCTGCTAGAGAAGGAGTCTGAAGATGAGATGAGGATTGCCTAAGATCAGAAGGGTCTTTGGATTTTGTCAAAATGCCAAGGGGGAGACTGTTAATGTATATGGCATCATTGACAAACTCCTACAAGGTGCACAAGATCCTACTACAACAAACGTGTGAAGACAACAGCTGATGCAGAGCATTCCAGAATGACCAAGCAGAGTGTACAAGGCGTTGCTACAACAACCTGTGTAGCAGAGAGCTGTAGCATCCTAAATAGCAGATTTCCGCTTGGATAACAAGCTGCCCAGAATTGAAGAGAAGAGCAACGGAAGCTTTCTAAATGCAACTCACAGAATCCGCAGCTTGCCGATCAACTTGGAGCATCGCAACAGGTTGGTAGAGTTTCGTGAAGACAGAGAGCAAGATGATGCAGCTGCCCGTGTGAACAGAGCAACTTGTGCAAATCCAGTCAGAGTGAACAAGCTCAGTGAACAAGCAGCTGCTACAGCAGGACCTGTAACAGCAGGACCTGTAACAGCAGTATTGGCGCAAAGAATAATCTGCCCAGATATGATCTTCTTGAGATCTTAGAGGAGCTTTGATGGAGCCTATTTATACGCGCTATTTAGATCTTAACACTGTGCTTGTTTGTGTCATTTTGTGTACAAGATTACTGGTTTCTGGTGTTTTTGTATTCCAGGACAAAGCAAGGGCCTAAGTCGGATACGTGCTAATCGACGCGTTTAAGGAGCGCAACACACAGCCTGCGGAGCTAGCAGCGCAAATAGGATAGATTCAGACCGCGGTGCGCAGACCGACTGCGCGAACCAATGTGCGCAGTGAGCCATGCGCAGGATGTTGGTGTTTCCAAATCTTGAACACCATAGGATTTGGAAGTTGCCAAGATTGTCCTCTTGAGCAGTATATAAAGAGAGGAAGGCTAGGGTTTGAAGAGACACAACAACGGAGGAGAGAGAGCCAGAACTGAAAAACACACGAGCTGCTGCGAGGACCTGCGCTAGCCGACTGCGCGAGCCGAGACACAGCAACCTGCACGCACCTACTTGTTACTGTTTTCTTGGATACTTTAGCTGTTATTTAGTATTTATATGATGTTTACTACTAGCATGTCTAGCTAAACGCTTTGTATCGGTTGGGCATGATTCTATGAGTATTTCCTTTGAGACTTGTGCTTAATGCATAGTTTGTTTGCTTGTATTAATTCTGTGCACACGGTTGACAGCTAGTTGCATGAGTAGGGGAAGCCTTGAACCGCAATCTTACTCTTACTACTTGTTTGTTATATGTTAAACTAGTTGGTAGCTTGACGGTGACAACTAGGAGTAACGCGCTAGGATAATCAGCTGCTACTGTGACAGGATTCGTAGCTGCTTAGACTAGTTTTAAGAATTAATAGCTCATGAACTTTGATCGGAACATGCGCACATGTTAGGAAGCCTTGATCGGACACTAACTTCAGTAAATCGAACTATAGACGTTTAGAGTTGATGATAAGGAATACATTCATAGAGGATTGTCTGCACCGATACTTTCATAGTCATAGTACTTAATCTCTACTGCCTGCGCACGTCTCGTGCAAACTCTGCTTTCACTACTGTTTATTCGCGCACCTGCGCAACCCAATCACTCACAACCCAATTTTCGTAAGTTGTAGGTTATTAGTTAGAACAAGTCTGCTTGCTCCTTGTGGGATCGACCCTGACTTAGCCGCTGTACTAAGTGGAGAAGGAAGGATTAATTTGACGCGTACAACGACGCACGATCAAGCTTCTAAATATTCAGAGAGAATATTCCAGTGAAGATTTGTTTGGAGAAGATTAGATTTGCAAATTAAATCTAATCTCCTACAAATTAGGAGATAAGATCTTGTTGAGATCTTTAAGGAATCTAGGAGAGCTTTTTGGAAGGTTTCCTAAATTTGATATTGATGGAGCATGGAGTTCCTATTTAAAGGAGGCTAGGCAGAGCGGCAAAGTATCCATCCAAGATAGAATCCAAGCACAAAGAGAGCAGAGAAATATACCGAAAGATATATTCAGAGTGTTAGAGCGGAGAGATTGGATCACCACCGAGAGCAGAGCGTGAGAGCAAAGCTGAGTGGTTAGAGAAAAGGCTAATCAAAGAAGAGTGCAGAGAGCGAGAACACACAGAATTCCGAGAGAGTATTTTTGGTGTTTGACGAGATCTTCGATTATCACCGAGAGTAGAGCGTGAGCGCAGAGCTGCGGTTACTGAAGTAGAAGGTGATCAGGACTTGCGTAGTCTGATCCAAGCTTGATCTGGAAGCTAATTCAGAGCAGAGAATGCTTGTTGGTTGAGCAAGGGCAGCTGCGGAAGAACAAAGGAGTAAGTGACTCGGTCAAGTGCCAGGACGGTAGTTCTCGCTAGTGACAGGAGGTCACTGAGTGAGGGGGAGTATTCCAGAGTGTGCAGCGCTCGTGGAATCGTTCGAACAGCTCAGTGGAAGGCTTCGGAGCAACGCGGACAGTTTGTGCATCAGGTGTGTGCTACAGCAGATGCTATAGCAACCCTGCAGAATCTGAGTATTGTTTAGAATAGGCTGAGTTTCGAGGAGAGAGTAGCTATTCTAGATAGATATCAGTAGAGAGTGTGCAGACACAAGTCAGAGCCTGTTCTGATTGTGTTTGAGGATCCACCTAAGATTGAGTAGCATAGGTTGCGTGGAGTTGTAACCGTGTGTACTTTGAGACCTTTGAGATTAGTGGATTGAGGACTGAGAATAGTCCTCCCCAGACGTAGGCAATTGGCCGAACTGGGTGAACAAACATTTGTCCTTGTTCATTCTCGCTGAAACAGTTTTCGGGTGAACAAGAGTGTGCTGTAGCAACTGCTTTTTCACAAATCTGTTTATCAGAGGCGCTGCGAATTTCACCTACTACTTTGTATTCAATTGGTAAACAATTTCATTTAAAAATTATTTCTTGTTTCAAACTCACCATGAGTGAGTACTCTTTTGGTAGTAGGGATCCTTATAGATCCCTTAGGTTAGATTGTATCACGAAACATGTTTCTTTATCAATATGAATGAAGTTTGATTGAAAATTTCCATGCTTTATCTTCATGTTAATTTTATGCACACCAAGTGTTTGACGAAACGCATGAATAAGTATAAATTAGTAAAACTCCTAAGGATGGAATGAGAGTTGAACTTACGTTGTTTAGAAGATTGAGCATGTTAATTTTAGATGGCTTTTGTGCGCAAGAGTGACATTGGCAATCTATTAGGCTAAGTATAGAGGGGACTTTAGTTAACTATCGATAGACCGAGAGGTTGAGATTAGGAGACTTTTGTTCCACGCGGTTCAATAGAGCGAGTGTTTGAGAATTGTGTCACTTAGGTATCATTCCCATTCTAGAAAAGGAGCGAGAGTTGAATTTAGAGTGCATGATACTTTAGCCTAGAATTATCAATCAAATTACCTTATGCATGAATTGTTGTTTTGTGTTGCTAATCGCATGACCTAGGGGTGAAGTAGGATTTCGACCACGTTTTCTCTATTCCTTTACTTCAACCCAATTTCGAACTTGTCTTTAGAACCCACTAGAGATACCTCGCCAAGAGGAAAAACCCCACTTTTATTTAGTAGATTTACCTTAAGCATTACTAGCTAGCTTTAGACTAATCTAGGCATTTCTCTTGGGTTCGACTCGAGGTCACTCGGATTATAAATATTGTTTGCGTATCGTGATTGGACTAGTATTTTTACTACCACAATTTTGACAACGTTCAAAATGGCTCCGTTGCCGGGGATTGGCCATTAGACTACCGGTTGAAGCTTGGAGACTTCAAGCGTGTTTCTTATAAAGAAGGAGATCAGCTAGCCATGACGTTAAACTAGGCTTGTGAGTATTTATGCTTTTGTTTTTACTTGATTGTTGTATAGAATCGTTGTGGAATTTGTGTTGCGCCGCGTGCTAAATGTTTGATTAGTGGTTTAAGGGATTTTGTTTTTGTGTGCCCTCGAATTACCCTTTTGGTTTGATTATCTATATGTAGTGGTTTTAAGTAATTCGATGATGTTTAGGTTGCGTCTTTGTATGTCATGACTTGTGTTTGTATTTCACTATGTAATTTGCCTGACTTGTCGACTTGTGTTTTGACGCGCTTTGACGCGATCTTTTGAATGACAGGTGGTTTTCAAACTTGTGCACTTTATTTGGCTGTTTTTTCCTTAGAACACTGACTCGAATTACACTGCTATTTTGATTTGGACTATCTGGCCGAGTCACTTTTTTTTCCTTGCCCGAATCACTTTTGATTCGGGAGAGCTTACACTATCCGAGGTAGTTTGACTCGACCACCCTGGCCGAATCACACTCTTTTGCCTTGTTCGAATCACTTTTGATTTGGGATAGCTCACGCTATCCGAACTGCTTTGATTCAACCAGGCTATGGTCGGATGAGTTTATATGCACCCCGAATCACTTTTGATTCGGGAAGTTTTGAACAGAATTTTGTTCGGTTGACTTTGGGAATTTTGCAACTTTACTCGCATTTGTTCGAAACTTTTTTCAAGCATTATAATACACTAGTTCATGCCTTTTGATTTACACGCGCATATCTAAGTAAACTCATCATTTGAATTGTCGTGCATTGGTTTTCTAATTTCTCGCCTAGCTATATGTTTCGCAATGATATATATATGTCATAGCTAGCTGTTTAAATCTATAAATTCAAGTGTTGCGCTAACCTTTTTCCTAAGTTTCAAATTAACCGCAACAGACTGAAGCATCATTCACGCGCATTAGCGGATGCGCATTCGGCTACCTCCACACGAGAGAAGTTCCTTCAAAACTGATGATGCAAGTATGACAGTATTTGACAAAACCAGCATAAGTGAACAAGGAGTTGTTGCAGCTCAAACAATCAAGCAGGTCAGCAGAAGGGAACTAGCAGCAGCTGCAGCAGGGGATGCTGCAGCAGGTGCTAGTTCAACTGGCTGTTTCAACCGTCCAAGAAGCAGCAGCAATCTGGGCTTGTCTAGAAAGGCTGGAAATCCTATGCAGAGCATCTGAAGAATTTCTATATTGCTGAAGAGCTTTTTCCAGCAAGGTTTACTAGTCAGAGAAGGAGATTTGCATTGAAGATTAATATCAAATCTAATCTCCTAGATTCTAGGAGATAATTGATCTTGTTGGGTCAATTGCATAAACCTGGACACTGCTTAAAGTGGTGCTGCTATTTAAGCTGAAGGTGTTCAGAGCAGAGAGGGGGATCGAAGCAGAGGGATACACGAGTGCATACACAGATTTCAGTGGGAGAATCCTTGGTGTGTGACGGAAGTTTTCTTCGATCATCACCCGTGAGCAGAGCGTTGAGCGCAGAGCTGTGGTGAGTATTGCAGAAGGGAATCAGGACTTGCAGAGTCTGATTCGTGCTTGATCTGGAAGCCAATTCAGAGCTGTGGAGCTTGTTGGTTGATCAAGGGCAGCCGCGGAAGAACTGACGGGTGGAAGGCTCGGTCAAGTGTCGTGCGACAGTACTCGCTAGTGGCAGGAGGTCACTGAGTGAGGGGGAGTATTCCAGAGTGTGCAGCGCTCGTGGAATCGTTCGATCGGCTCGGCAGAAGGCTTTGGAGCGACGCGGACATTTTGTGCTTCAGCTGTGTGTTACAGCAGTTGCTACAGCAACCCTGCTGAGTAGTGTAGTTTAGAATAGGCTGAGTTCTTTGAGAAGAAAGGAGCTGTTCTAGATTGACATATTATAGAGGGTGTGCAGACGCAAATCAGAGCTTGTTCTGATTGTGCTGAGTGATCCACACGTGGTTGAGTAGCATAGGTTGCGTGAGTTGTAACCGAGTGTACTTGGAACCGTTGGTTGAGTGGATCGAGGGCTGAAGAATAGTCCTCCCCAGACGTAGGCAGATTGGCCGAACTGGGTGAACAAACCTGTGCCTTGTTCATTGTTTGCTGAGATAATTTTTTCGAGTGAACAAGAGTGTGCTGCAGCAACTGCTTGTTCACAAAATCTGTCGAACCAAGACACTGTGAATTTCAATTGGTATCAGAGCAGGTGCTCGACACACAGAGTTAAAGATCTTACAGTGTCTCTATAGAAGCCAAGACAATGAAGGAAGGACAGAGCACAAGCAGACCTCCATTGTTGGAAGAGAGCAATTATGGCTATTGGAAAGCTAGAATGAAAGCCTTTCTCAAGGCTATTGATGAGAAGACATGGAGAGCTGTCATGGTTCAGTGGTCTCCCCCAATCACCATGGATGAGCAAGGAGTGACAAGGATGAAACCTGAGGAGCAATGGACTGCTGAAGAAGGTGCTGCAGCAACTGGTAATTCAAAGGCTCTGAATGCAATTTTTGCTGCAGTGGATGCTAAAAATTTCAGGTTGATTTCAAACTGCGACATAGCCAAACAAGCATGGGAAATTCTGCAAACTGCGCATGAAGGCACTGATAGAATGAAGCTGTCAAGACTCCAAATGATTGCCACACAATTTGAGAATCTGAGGATGCTGGATGAAGAAACAGTCACTGAGTTTAATGCTAAACTGTGTGATCTTGCAAATAAAGCTCATGCTCTTGGTGAACCCATCCCTGAAGAAAAGCTTATCAGAAAGGTTCTCAGATCACTGCCCACAAAATTTGACATGAAAGTAACGGCCATTGAAGAAGCTCAAAATGTCAGATTCATGAAGTTGGAAGAGTTGATGGGGTCTCTCAAACAATTTGAGATGAAGCTGGTCAAAGGAGACACCGCTCCTAAGGATAAGAATGTTGGATTTAAAGCTGAAGCAGAAACCAAGCAGACAGTTCCAGATGATCAGATAAGTATGCTTGTTAAGAACCTTGGGAAGTTTCTGAAGAACATGGAATCCAGAACCGAGAGAAGCTCTTCCTCGCGAAGACAATTCAGAAGGGGCGGTGAAAGGAAAAGGAAAGGGAAGGAACCAGCTCAGGATGGAGATGACAAGAAAGAAATGAAAAAGGGAGTTCAATGCTGGAACTGTGAAGGGTATGGACACATTGAGGCTAACTGTCCAAGCAAACCCATCAAAAATTCAGAGAAAAAGAACAATAAGTCCATGACAGCAAAATGGAGTGATTTTGATGAAAGTGATGAAGAAAACTGTGTTGTGCTAACCAGTGTTTCAGACTTCAACCTCAAAGATCTTAAGAAGAAAGAATTCCACTATGGGATTGAAGTTTCCGAAAGTGAAGATGAAGAGGACTCACCTGATAGTTTTGCTGATCTCCTGAGGAAGATACTCAAACAATGTGAGGCAGTACTTCAGACTAATCAGGCCTTGACTGACAGAGTCAATCTCTTGGAAGAAGAACGAAGGAATTGTCTAGTTCCATTCAATAATCAAGTTACCATACTGAAAAGGGAAGATTCTGGAAGGCAGAACAATGCTGACTCTTCTCCAGCAATCTCCAAGACAGCCGAATCCCAGAAAAATATCTTGGACGAAATTCTGTCTTACCAAAGACTTGGAAAAGGGAGAACAGGGCTCGGATATACAGGTGAAGAAAGCTCTAGAGGGACGGTTTTCATTAAAGCCTCAGATGCTGAGATAGGTGAAAAGAACAATTCAGATGACTCTTCAAAACATGCAGAGAAAAATGGAACTAGGCATGTGAACAAGAGGGTGCTGCAGCACCGGGCACACCATTTTTCTACAACAAAGCCAAAGACTCAGAATAAACGGGGATCTTGCACAAGTGTTGGGAATCAGAAGACTTCCTCCAAACTGAAGCAGCAACACAGAACATCCTCAGTTGAAAAAGGGGGAGCAAAATCCAGAATCAACCCATGCTGCATAAAGACTCCGTTCCATGTTGTTTCACGAAAAGTTTTTTGCTGGAAAAAATCGCAGAGGAGGATTGCTAAGACTGTTGCACAAGGGCACTGGATTGCTAAAGACAAGGGTAAACCACAGGTTTTACAGATTTGGAAACCCAAACATGACAAACGAAGAGATAGGAGGCTGGAAGATCAGAAGAGGAAAAACTCTGGTTTATCTCAGGTATGGGTGAAGAAATCTCCACCAGAAACTCTTAAGGATCCTCCGAGCAAAGCTGCGGTCTGAACTGAGGAGGTGAACCAGCTCGCATGTGCTATAGCAACCGGGTCAAGAAGAAGCTTGTTCACAAGTTTTGGTTGCTAATGATGGGGGAAGGCACATGTTAGGCACGTGATCTAACAAACTTCAAATGGAAAGGAAAATAACGGGTAAATCAATTTCTAGGGCAAACTCAAGGAGAAAGGTGCTTCTCAAAATCGTTGCCGATCATCCTCTGTGCGCTCCTCAAACCTTCTACAACTCTACAGCAATGTGAAGACTCGTGGTTTGAAGAAGAATCTGGCAGCAGACCGTCAAGGGAGGTCTGAAAGAAGGACCAAGTCTCGCAATGAAGACCCTACTCAGCGCTTGGATGTGGTGGTGTGGGAACCAGCACCTCTCCCTGTGTCACACAGCAAGCCCTCTCCTCACGAAGAAACATCACAGAAAAGGAGGCGCCTGGTACGAGATGGAGAACCTGTATCTAGTACAGCTGTACTATCTGAAGAGGCAGTGACTGAAGCAGTCTCTGGAGAAGAACAAGCAGCAGAGGCTGCTGTGGCAGGTTCTGTAGAAGAAGGGTGCAGATCACTTGTCATGTCCCCAGGCATTATGGGTGAAGGAGAGGAAACAGGAGCTGAGGCTCCTGAACAAGAACCTACTGCAGCACATCCTCCTCCTCCCTCAGACAAGGGAAAAGCTCCTATCCTCATCCCAGTCTCCAGCAGTGAAGAGACATCCAGTGAAGAAGAAGAAGGTTCTCATGGTGGACCTTTTGAGAGAGGACCTCCAGTGGCAGACTTGTCTGCTCTCACAGTGGGAGGTACATGGTTCAGAAATAGGAGTGCTTCTCAATCATGGAGTGCAGTTGAGAGGAAACACATTGTGTCCGAGAAGAGACTGGTTCAGGACAAGTACAAATCAGCTGCTATGATCCAGCTTCTCACAGAGGTAAATCTCCTCAAGTCCCTAACCTTTCCCTTCAGATTCAATTCTGGTCTGGTTAGAGAATTTATTGTAAATATGGAAGAGAAGTTTGGAGAGGAAGGAGCGGATGAGTATGGGAAAAGCTGGGTACGGGGTAAGTCAGTGGTTATTACCCCTGAAATTATTGATGCATTTCTTGGGATTTCTGAGAATGCAAGAGCTCCCACTGATGTTAAGCCAGAATTTTTGGCTAAGATTCTGACAGGGGGAGTGTGCCTGTCTTGGGGCGGTCCTAACCTCAGTGATGCTGAACTTACCTCCAAGTATGCTCTGCTGTATCATCTGGGCATTCGAAACTGGATCCCTAGCTCTCACAGAGGGAAGGTTAACAAAGACTTTGCTAACCTTCTCTACTCTATTGGAAAGAAAAGGAGGATCAGCCTGGGCAGTGTTATGTTCCCTCAGCTGGCTGCTCATGCCGGGAGTGCCTCCTCCAGCAAGCCTATTGTGCTACCCTCTCTCATCTATGGGATCATGGTCTCTCAGCACCCGGAGTTTGGTGAGATTTCTGAAGGCTTATCTGAGGAGCTGCAGGTCTTCACAGTAGATCACAAGCTGTTCAAAGGAAAACATGCCGTGGATGTTGCCTATGAGGATCTTCTAATGGTTGGTTCTTCAGCTCCAGCTCCCCTGGAGGAATCTCTTCCCCCTGCTGCAACAATTCAGTCAGCTCTACGTGCCAGAATTCTGAGCCATCTCCGGTTTGAGCTGCTTATACTTGAAGCCGAAGCCAAGAGGAGGGATGCTAGGTGTGGACAAATCAGAAGTCTCCTCAGAGACCTGGAGTTTCCTGCAGATGAGGAGCAGGCCCCTTGAGCATCTATGACAAAAAGGGGGAGAGAAGATTTTTTTTGCTGAACTGCTACTGATGAAGACTATTTTTATTTACTGACCCTGCGTGGTCATGCTATGGCCAAGTGAGGCCTCACCTACTTACTCTCTATGGTTTTTATTTAGAGTATTTTTGGTTCCTGGGAGAGTGCATATGTCCTAAGGTTTTGTCAAAATGCCAAGGGGGAGATTGATGATGCAAGTATGGCAGTATTTGACAAAACCAGCATAAGTGAACAAGGAGTTGCTGCAGCTCAAACAATCAAGCAGGCCAGCAGAAGGGAACTAGCAGCAGCTGCAGCAGGGGATGCTGCAGCAGGTGCTAGTTCAACTGGCTGTTTCAACCGTCCAAGAAGCAGCAGCAATCTGGGCTTGTCTAGAAGGGCTGGAAATCCTATGCAGAGCATCTGAAGAATTTCTATATTGCTGAAGAGCTTTTTCCAGCAAGGTTTACTAGTCAGAGAAGGAGATTTGCATTGAAGATTAATATCAAATCTAATCTCCAAGATTCTATGAGATAATTGATCTTGTTGGGTCAATTGCCTAAACCTGGACACTACTTAAAGTGGTGCTGCTATTTAAGCTGAAGGTGTTCAGAGCAGAGAGGGGAATCGAAGCAGAGGGATACACGAGTGCATACACAGATTTTAGTGGGAGAATCCTTGGTGTGCGACGGAAGTTTTCTTCGATCATCACCCGTGAGCAGAGCGTTGAGCGCAGAGCTGTGGTGAGTATTGCAGAAGGGAATCAGGACTTGCAGAGTCTGATTCATGCTTGATCTGGATACCAATTCAGAGCTGTGGAGCTTGTTGGTTGATCAAGGGTAGCCGCGGAAGAACTGACGGGTGGAAGGCTCGGTCAAGTGTCGTGCGGCAGTACTCGCTAGTGGCAGGAGGTCACTGAGTGAGGGGGAGTATTCCAGAGTGTGCAGCGCTCGTGGAATAGTTCGATCGGCTCGGCAGAAGGCTTTGGAGCGACGCGGACATTTTGTGCTTCAGCTGTGTGTTACAGCAGTGGCTACAGCAACCCTGCTGAGTAGTGTAGTTTAGAATAGGCTGAGTTCTTTGAGAAGAAAGGAGCTGTTCTAGATTGGCATATTGTAGAGGGTGTGCAGACGCAAATCAGAGCTTGTTCTGATTGTGCTGAGTGATCCACACGGGGTTGAGTAGCATAGGTTGCGTGAGTTGTAATCGAGTGTACTTGGAACCGTTGGTTTAGTGGATTGAGGACTGAAGAATAGTCCTCCCCAGACGTAGGCATATTGGCCGAACTGGGTGAACAAACCTGTGCCTTGGTCATTGTTTGCTGAGATAATTTTTTCGAGTGAACAAGAGTGTGCTGCAGCAACTGCTTGCTCACAAAATCTGTCGAACCAAGACACTGTGAATTTCAATTGGTATGAGAGCGGGTGCTCGACACACAGAGTTAAAGATCCTACAGTGTCTCTATAGAAGCCAAGACAATGAAGGAAGGACAGAGCACAAGCAGACCTCCATTGTTGGAAGAGAGCAATTATGGTTATTGTAAAGCTAGAATGAAAGCCTTTCTCAAGGCTATTGATGAGAAGACATGGAGAGCTGTCGTGGTTCAGTGGTCTCCCCCAATCACCATGGATGAGCAAGGAGTGACAAGGATAAAACCTGAAGAGCAATGGACTGCTGAAGAAGGTGCTGCAGCAACTGGTAATTCAAAGGCTCTGAATGCAATTTTTGCTGCAGTAGATGCTAACAATTTCAGGTTGATATCAAACTGCGACATGGCCAAGCAAGCATGGGAAATTCTGCAAACTACGCATGAAGGCACTGATAGAGTGAAGTTGTCAAGACTCCAAATGATTGCCACACAATCTGAGGATGCTGAATGAAGAAACAGTCACTGAGTTTAATGTTAAACTCTGTGATCTTGCAAATGAAGCTCATGCTCTTGGTGAACCCATCCCTGAAGAAAAGCTTATCAGAAAGGTTCTCAGATCACTGCCCACAAAATTTGACATGAAATTAACGGCCATTGAAGAAGCTCAAAATGTCAGATTTATGAAGTTGGAAGAGTTGATGGGGTCGCTCAAACAATTTGAGATGAAGTTGGTTAAAGGAGACACCACTCCCAAGGACAAGAATGTTGGATTGAAAGCTGAAGCAGAAACCAAGCAGACAGTTCCAGATGATCAGATAAGTATGCTTGTTAAGAACCTTGGGAAGTTTCTGAAGAACATGGAATCCAGAACCGAGAGAAGCTCTTTCTCACGAAGACAATTCAGAAGGGGTGGTGAAAGTAAAAGGAAAGGGAAGAAACCTGCTCAGACTGAAGAAGAAAAGAAAGAATTAAAGAATGGAGTCCAATGTTGGAATTGTGCAGGCTACGGTCATCGACAAATTAACTGCACTAGCAAACCGATGAAAAAGAGGGCTCTCTCTGCCAGTGGAAGTGAAGACGAGAAAGAGCTGAGTGAAGATGAGTGCAACTTGGCCAGATACAGGTCGTTCAGAAAAGGCAGAGAAAGGCGAGGAAGATTGAACCAGGACCTGCTGCAGCAACCTATGTATCACCGGTACAAGAGAGCGTCAAAGTATAAAAAACGCTACAGTTGCGGTCGGAAAGGTCACTTAAAAAGAAACTGTTCCTCAGCTCTTGCTGAATCAGCTTCTGTCAAGGATTCTGTCAGGCAGAAGCGTGCACAGACCCAGCTCCTAGCTCTTGTCAGCACAGCTAGTTCCTCGGACAAGATAAGCTGGTACTTTGACAGTGGCTGTTCAGGACACATGACAGGAGAGAGATCCTTCTTGAGGAACATTACACCCTGTTTGGAACAACGTGTGAAGTTTGGTAATGGGCTAAAAGGAAGAGTTCTGGGAAGAGGAACTCTGGCAGTAGAAGGAATGCCAAGTCTGAGCAATGTGCTTCTAGTGGAAGGGCTAAAGGCTAATCTCATAAGCATCAGTCAGCTGTGTGATGGGACTAAGCAAGTAAAATTTACGAAAGACTCTTGCAAAGTCCTCGACAAATCTGGAAAATGTTTAATGGAAGGCACCAGATCAAAGAGCAACTGTTATCTTCTCAATGTGAGTCCAAACACATCAATTCAGAAATGTATGCTGACCAAAGCCGAGGAAATGACTCTATGGCACAGAAGAATGGGACATGTTAACCTAAGAACTCTGAAGAGAATTGCAGCAGAAGGACTAGTCAGAGGAATTCCACAACTTAAAGGGGAGACAATTTCCATCTGCGTAGATTGTCAGATTGGAAAACAAAAGAAGGCAACACATCCAAGAGTCAAAGATGTAGGCACTACCAGACCGTTACAGTTGATTCACATGGATCTGATGGGACCAATGGAGGTTGAAAGTCTGGGCAGAAAGAGGTATGCTTTTGTTTGTGTCGATGAATACTCTAGATTTACTTGGATTGATTTTATCAGAGAGAAATCAGATACTGTGAAAGTTATAGTGTCTCTCGTGTCTCGCCTAGAGCAAGAGAAAGATCTCAGAATCAGCAGCATCCGTAGTGATCATGGTAGGGAATTTGAAAACGAAGCTATGGATGACTTCTGTCGTCAAAGGGGTATCTCTCATCAGTACTCCTCTCCCATCACTCCACAGCAGAATGGTGTAGTGGAACGAAAGAATCGAACTATTCAAGAAATGGCCAGAGTCATGATTCATGCTAAGAGAATTCCCCTGAGATTTTGGGCAGAAGCCATGAATACCGCATGTTATATCATCAACAGAGTCACCTTACGGAGAGGAACCAATCAGACCTGCTATGAGCTCTGGAATCAGAAAAAGCCCACGGTTAAATACTTCCACATCTTTGGAAGTGAGTGTTTCATTCTGAGAGATCGGGAGTACAGAAAGAAACTCGACCCTAAGAGCGATCCTGGATTGTTCTTGGGATATTCAACAAACAGCAGGGCCTATCGAGTATATAACCAGCGAACAAATACAGTCATGGAATCAATTAATGTTGTTGTCAATGATGCAGAAGAAGAATCTACCCCTGATACTGACTCTGGTGAAGAAGACTCTGATCTTGAAGAAGTATCTGACAGACAGACCAGAAATGAACAAGCTGCGGTTCCAGAAGATGCTACAGCAAGTGCTGAAGCAGAAATTCCAGATGATCAATTGGAGAGCATGTCTGATGATCTGCACACTGAGGCTCCTGATCCACCTTCAAGGCAGCCCCCAAAGAAGATTCAGAGGAATCATCCGCTGACAAATGTGATAGGGGATCCCGCAGACAGAAGAAGAACCAGAAGTCATGCCTACCTCAATACATGTTTTATGTCTAGCATTGAACCCAAGAATTTCAAGGAAGCCATGAGCGATGAATTCTGGATGATGGCTATGCAAGAGGAACTGGCAGAGTTCGAAAGACACGATGTCTGGGATCTGGTGGACAGACCTAATGGAGTGAATATCATTGGCACGAAGTGGATCTTCAAAAACAAACTGATGAGAAGGGAAACATCACAAGAAATAAAGCCCGTCTGGTTGCTCAGGGATTTACTCAGATTGAGGGTCTAGATTATGAAGAAACATTTGCTCCAGTTGCTCGCCTGGAGGCCATTAGACTTCTTCTAGCCATGTCATGCTTTCTTGGGTTTAAACTGTATCAAATGGATGTCAAAAGTGCATTCCTGAACGGAGACCTGTCTGAAGAAGTTTATGTCTCTCAGCCAAAAGGGTTTGAAGATCCTCACTTCCCAGAGCATGTCTACAAGTTGAAGAAAGCCCTATACAGACTGAAACAGGCTCCTCAGGCATGGTATGAGAGGCTGACTGTGTTCTTGGAGAAACAGGGCTACAAACGAGGGGGAGCTGACAAAACTCTTTTTGTCAAGAGAACCAAGTCAGATGTGGTCATTGCACAAATCTATGTAGATGATATTGTGTTTGGTTCCAAGTCTCAGCACCTGGTGAAGCAGTTTGTGAATCAAATGCAGCAGGAATTTCAAATGAGTATGGTTGGAGAGCTGTCGTATTTCCTTGGACTGGAGATTACCCAGAAAGAAGATGGCATTTTTATTGCTCAAAGCAAATACAGCAAGAATCTTGTGAAAAAATTCTAGCTCGACAAGGCTAGTCACAAACGAACCCCTGCTGCTACTCATGTCAAAGCAATCAAAGATGAACATGGCGTGGTTGTGAGTCAAACAATCTACAGAAGCATGATTGGAAGCCTATTGTACCTGACTGCCAGCCGTCCTGACATCTCCTTCGCAGTAGGAGTCTGTGCTAGATTTCAAGCTTCTCCCAAAGACAGTCACCTACAGTTGGTCAAGCGAATCATTCGGTATGTGGGAGGAACCGTCAACTATGGCCTTTGATATACTAAAGACACAAATGCTAATCTAGTAGGATACAGTGATGCGGACTGGGCTGGATGCTCGGAGGACAGGAAGAGCACTTCAGGAGGGTGCTTCTTCTTAGGAAATAATCTGGTGTCCTGGTTCAGCAGGAAGCAAAACAGCATTTCTCTATCCACTGCTGAGGCTGAATACATTGCTGCTGGGAGCTGCTGTGCTCAAATGCTGTGGATGAAGCAAATGCTGAGTGAGTATGGTCTTCATCAGGATGAAATGACTCTTTACTGTGACAATATGAGTGCCATCAACATTTCTAAGAATCCGGTGCAGCACAGCAGAACCAAGCACATTGACATCCGTCATCACTTCATCTGTGATCTTGTTGAGAAGAAGACCATTGCTCTCCAACATGTTGAGTCTGCCAAACAACTTGCTGATATCTTCACAAAAGCTCTGGATGCAGCCCGGTTCGAAGACCTGAGAGCCTCTCTGGGGCTCTGCATGTTGTCTTCATAAGTTTTCCCAGGAGCACCCCCTTGTCATTTATTCCAAAAAGGGGGAGGAGAAGAGCAGGCTAAGAAGTGGAGGAGAATAGCTCAAGCAAATCTCTAGTGGGTTTTGTCAAAATGCTAAGGGGGAGATTGATGATGCAAGTATGGCAGTTTTTGACAAAACCAGCATAAGTGAACAAGGAGTTGCTGCAGCTCAAACAATCAAGCAGGCCAGCAGAAGGGAACTAGCAACAGCTGCAGCAGGGGATGCTATAGTCTCTTCTTGTTATCTCTGAGCAAGTAAAATAGGTTCGGAAGAAAAAGTCCAGAAGAAGAACCAGAGGTTGCTGCAGCAACCCCTTCCGCTCCCAGGAAGAACTTCTCCAAACAAATGCAGGTGTTACTTTTGCGATCAACAGGGGCATATTCAACGGGATTGCCATGTCCTAAATAAGTTTTGGAAGCCACCAAGACAATCTCATCGGAGGAGCGGAAGTTACCGAACTAAAAGTCTTCCTTTCAGAGAATTGAGTGTGACCATCGAGAATAAACAAAGATGAGGAGTACTCGGCGAGAAAATTGCTGATGTTCATAGGTTACCTTGGATGAAGACAGCTATGCTCGTGGAAGAGCTGAAGAAAAAACCCTGGAAACCCAGAGCACAAAGTAGAAGTTACCAAGGCTGGTGGAGAAAGAAAGAACGGAAGACAATTGTCAAAAGCAGAAAACATCTCCATCACAAAGTTCAAGCTATTACACATACCGAGTGGAGAAGAAAGATTGGGGGTGTTGGATTGTACTGAGGTATCATTGCCAGAAGAGGGTGTATCAGATTTGGAAGAAAGTCACTTCGTGCAACAACACTCAGAAGAGAAGGTCCCAGTGAAAACAGATGACCTCCGACGATGTTAAAAGGGGGTCAACAACTTCTATCGCTCTAAGCTGACGATGTTAAAAGGGGGTCAACAACTGACATGTGTTCCAGAAAAAATTTAAAGAGAAAAAAGCATTTAACGGATTTTCTAGAGCTCGTATTTGCAAACAATGACGACCTCCGACGACATCCTCAATTGACAAACAACAAAAATGGTGCGAATTAGAGGCGGAAAGAATCCCAAGGCAAGCTCAAGCACTAGGACAAGGAAGAGTAAGAATGTCAGTGCTCAAAAGTCAATTTCGGTAGGGTCCGAGCAGCGATCTGCCTCTATTCAAATAAAGAAACCCGTGGAGGTTTCACTCACACATGGAAGTCGACCGAAGAATCGGCTGTGTCCGCAGAAGGGTCGTCGCCTAAGAGAAGGAAAGTTGAAGTAGATGAGGAATGTGCTTCAGAAAGAAAAAGCAGAAGCCAAGGAGTGGAAGAAGATGCTGAATCATTTTTTGAAGTCCGGTGGAAGAAAGCCAGAGATAAACAAATTACAAAGTTGCCCGGATCATCATAAAATAGTATGAATCCGAAGAGGAAAGCAATAATGAAGAAGAAGAAGCGGGATAAGCTGACTGTGCCTCTGAGGAGGTTGTGATCAAAGGCAAGGTGCCCATCGAGATTGACTCAACAAGTGGTCGCATTGAATCAGAGTCAGGTAACTCCAGATTGCCCCCTCCAACCCAAATTGAAGTGATGATGCTTTATGGCAGTTTTTGACAAAACCAGCACAAGTGAACAAGCAGCTGAACAAGATGCTGCTGTAGCAGGAGTCCAGCTTTCGTGAACAAGGTCAGTGAACAACGAGCAGCTATAGCAAGAAGAAGCTTTAGCAGGAGAGCTGTAGCGTCTGTCCGTGCAGCAGCATTCTAGTTTTTGGAAAGAAGGTGTGGCAGTCCATCTAAGAGCTTCAGGAGAGCTTCTAAGTTGCTGAAGAGAATATTCCAGTGGAGATTCCTAGCTGAAGTAGGAGATTTGAGTGTGGGAGATATGAATCTCAAATCAAATCTAATCTCCTAAAATTAGAAGATATTGATGTTGCTAGGGGAACTGCTACAATCTGATAATGATAGCAGTGGACGCGTCTATATGATGGAGACCCTTCAGAGCCATGAAGGGTGATCGAAGAAGAGAGCTGAAAGCGAGAACACACATATTTCCGAGAGAGTAATTTTGGTGTGCGGACGAGGTCTTCGATTATCACCGAGCGCAGAGCGTGAGCGCAGAGCTGTGGTGACAGAAGTAGAAGGTGATCAGGACTTGCGTAGTCTGATCCATGCTTGATCTGGAAGCCAATTCAGAGCAGTAGTGCTTGTTGGTTGATCAAGGGCAGCCGCGGAAGAACTGACGGGTGAGTGACTCGGTCGAGTGTCTGGACGGCAGTGCTTGCTAGTGACAGAAGGTCACTGAGTGAGGGGGAGTATTCCAAAGTGTGCAGCACTCGTGGAATCGTTCGAACGACTCAGTAGAAGGCTTGGAGCGAATAGGCTGTGTGCTACAGCAGATGCTATAGCAACCCTGCAGAATCTGAGTATTGTTTAGAATAGGCTGAGTTTCGAGGAGGCAGTAGCTATTCTAGATAGATATCAGTAGAGGGTGTGCAGACACAAGTTAGAGCCTGTTCTGATTGTGTGCGAGGATCCACCTAAGGTTGAGTAGCATAGGTTGCGTGGGTTGTAACCGTGTGTACTTGGAAACCTTGAGATTAGTGGATTGAGGATTGAGAAGAGCCCTCCCCAGACGTAGGCAATTTTGCTGAACTGGGTGAACAAACTTTTGTCCTTGTTCTTTCCTGCTGAAATAGTTTCAGAGTGAACAAGAGTGTGCTATAGCAACTGCTTGTTCACAAATCTATTTATCAGAGGCGCTGTGAATTTCATGAAGAATCATCCAGGGGACCTCATGTGCCCCCGAAGAAGACAACCGGGTTTGTTCACAAGGGGTTATGGTTCAGAAGCAAAACTGTGTCCGGAATGTGGGAGGTGGTGGTGAAGCGCACCATTTTGGACGAGAGGCATTTGGAGGCTGAGTCATACAAGGTGCCGGAGATCATTAAGCTGCTGAAAAAGGTAAACCTATTTAAATCAGTTTCTATGTCAAAGAAATATTCTAGTCAGCTTGTCAGAGAGGTACTAGTTAATATGCCTGAGCACTTTGGGGAAGTGGGGAAGGTTGACTATGGAAAATGCTTTGTGAGAGGGATGGAATCTGTGATCACACCTGCTGTGATCAATGATTATTTTGGTATAGAGGCAGAAGCAAGCCTCCCTGCCGAGGGGAGCCCTAATGAGCTGGCAGCCACCCTCAATGGTGGGCTGTGCAAAGAATGGGTAGGGCACAACCTTGCTGCTGCTGACTTCATATCCAAGTATGCCTTGTTATACAACATCTCGATGAAGAGTTGGACTCCCAACACACACAAAGGGAAGGTGAATAAGAAGTTGGCTCGTCTTTTGTATAGCATCGGGCAGAAGTGGAAGGTGGACTTGGGACAAGTCATCTTTTCCCAGATTGCTGAGCACGCCTCCTCCACCAGAACAAGGCAGAGAATTTCCTTCCCGTTGCTTATTTATGAGGTGATCACTAGGAAACTTCCTGAGTTGGTCAGGCCTTCTGAAGGGCTTTCTGAGGCTCCACAAAGATTTGTGGTAGATCACAAAATGCTTAAGGGAAGGCACATAGTTGATGTAGTTGAAGGAGAGCCAATACTAGACACCATCTCGGGAGGACAAGAAGAAGCTATAGCAGAGTCTTTCGCTCAGTCCGACGCTCTGAAGGACGCAATGTAGCTAAGAGTAATCATCTTAATGAAGTCAAAGCTGGAGCATCTAATGGCTGAGGGTAAGAGGAATGGCGCACAGCGTGATCAGATTAAGAGCCTTTTGAGAGATCTGAAGTTCCCCTCATCGGGAAGTGCCCTTCCTGCAGAATAAAGACCCCTGTCATTTGTGACAAAATTGGGGAGAAGATTTGTAACAAACTGAACTATTTCTTAACTACCATATTATCCTGCTCTGTAGAACATTTGAAGAATGCTGTGAAGGCTAGATTAAGTAAACAGTTGATAGCTTTTGTTAGTCTTAGTAGTTGTGTAGTTTTGTCAACAAATGCCAAGGGGGATATTGTTACGGATATGGCATTTGTGACAAAGCGAAAGCTCTCAAGCGGAAGAAGAGGCTACAACAAACTCTGGTACTAGGGGGTGGTACTTTATAAATAAAGACTGACAAAATAGAAGAGGTGGAAGAAGCTATAGCAACCTGTGACGACTAAAGCTGGTACAGATGATCAGAAGGGATCAAGACAATAACAAGAAGAGACTATAGCATCCCTTGAAGATTCAAGGCTAAAGCTAAAAGAAAGTATCTCTCAGCATCAGGAAACTCCAAGGCTTTGAATGCTATATTTGCTGCTGTGGATGCTACCAATTTCAGGTTGATCTCCAACTGTGACACGGCTAAACAAGCATGGGAGGGTCATGAGGGAACAGACGAAGTGAAAATCTCTAGAATGTAGATGATCATCTCAAGATTTGAAAGCTTGAAGATGCTGGAAAAAGAGACCATCTCTGAGTTCAATGCCAGATTGTGTGATATATCGAACAAGGCCATGCTCTTGCAGAACCAATTCAGGAGGAGAAGCTGGTAAGAAAGGTTCTCAGATCTCTCACCTCGAAATTTGATATGAAGGTGACTACCATAGAAGAAGCTCAAATTGTCAAGAACATGAGGCTAGAGGCACTGATTGGTTCACTAAGGCAGCTTGAGATGAAAGTTACAGAGAATGTCACACCACTCTCTAAGAAAGACCTTGGATTGAAAGCCGAGATAGAAAAGAAGGAGACGGTACCAGATGATGTGAGCCAACAATTGTCCCTGTTGGTCAAAAACTTAGGTAAGTTCATAAAGAGAATGGACCAGAAACCTTCCTATGCAGGTCAGTCATTCAGGGGGAGAAACAGAAGAGGAGAAAATTCCCAGAGAAGAAACAATGATGCTGATCAATGCACTGAGAAAGCAAAGACAAACAGAAGGGGATCCGATGTTGGGAGTGTGAAGGATATGGCCACTGGCATAGTGAATGCCCGAGCTACAAAAAGAAAAGCAACAAGTCCGTGACCGCAAACATGAGTGATGAAGACAGTGAAGATGTTGCTGATCACAAAGGAAATCTTGCCTTGACTACTATACTTCATTATGATAACTTAGATCAATAAACTAAGACATTATTTATGAGATCGTTGAAACTGACAACATCGATGACAAAGACTTTTCAAAAGATTCAATTGCTAGATAGTTCAAACTGATACAAGAAAAGTGCCTGGAGGTGATTGAAGTCAACAAAGACCTGCTGTCCAAGATTTCTGGACTGGAAGAAGAACGAGACAAGCTCTAGAGCATCATTTCTTCTCTATCCAAATAATCTCATCAACAAAAAGTTGTGTCAGATGCAGGCAACACAGAGACACCCATTCTGGATGAAATCGTGGCCTACCAAAGGTATGAAGGTGGAACTGAAGGGCTTGGGTACACAGGCGAAGCAAGCTCAGGTGTGACCATGTTTGTTAAAGCCACGGATCCCAAACAAACTGAAAGAAGTGTCCAGAAGAGCCCAGTCACAAGAGGTCAACGGGTTCAGAAAAAGGTGCAAATAAAAAAAGAATAAGATAAAGCTGCAGTAACCTCTTGATCAAACTTCTGGAAGAAAGACCAGAACAACACTGGGGAGATGCTACTTCTGTCATCAGACAGGACACTATCAGAGACACTGTCCAATCCTGACCAAATAATGGGAGCCTCGAAGAGAAACAAAAGCCAGTCAAGTCAGAATAAACACAAGGGACCCACTGCCTACACATGAACTCTACAGCACGCAGATACTAGGGTACTGAGGATATAGTGTCACTGTCTAGAAAATTTTCAGAAGTATTGAAGGGATAACAAACCAGAGAAGGAGGCTTAGAAAGAAATGAAGCACTGGCTGCTCATCTACAGCCACAAAAAGGGGCAAAACACCAGGGAAGAACAAGTATCAAAAGCGTTGGGCGGAGGTGAGAAAGAACACTACCATGGAAAAAAGCTCCTCAATAACCCCACTGAAGCAGGAGCAAAGGAACAGAATCATGCGCAGAAGATTATTTTTCCAGAAAAGATAGCCGAACAGAGTGCTGAAGCACTCCCTGCTGACTTGGAGCTATAACTTTTGAACGTTGTCACTAGAGATGGGCGTGCACTCAGGAGTAGACACGTGTTAACAATGAAAAAGGAAGAAAGGGGGAAATCCGAGTTAACAATTTTTTTTTGACCTAGGGCTTTCAATATCTCTGGCGTCAACCTCCAGCAACCTTCGTCCCCCAAAACTTAGGTACAATGTGAAATTTCACAGTATCTTAGTTAGACAGATTTTGTGAACAACCAGTTGCTGCAGCACACTCTTGTTCACTTAAATATTGTCACAGCAAGCAATGAACAAGGCACAGGTTTGTTCACCCAGTTCGGCCAATCTGCCTACGTCTGGGGAGGACTATTCTCCAGTCCTCAATCCACTCAACCAAAGGTTCCAAGTACACTCGGTTACAACTCACGCAACCTATGCTACTTAACCTTGTGTGGGCCACTCAACACAATCAGAACAAGCTCTCATTTGTGTCTGCACAACCTCTACAATATGTCAATCTAGAATAGCTACAATCCTCTCAAAGAACTCAGCCTATTCTAAATTACTCTACTCAGCAGGGTTGCTGCAGCAACAGCTGTAACACACAGCTGAAGCACAAAAATGTCCGCGTCGCTCCAAGGCCTTCTGCCGAGCCGATCGAACCTCTCCAAGAGCGCTGCACACTCTAGACTACTCCCCCTCACTCAGTGACCACCTGCCGCTAGTGAGTACTGCCGCACGACACTCGACCGAGCCTTCCACCCGTCAGTTCTTCCGCGGCTTCCCTTGATCAACCAACAAGCTCCCCAGCTCTGAATTGGCTTCCAGATCAAGCACGAATCAGACTCTGCAAGTCCTGATTCTCTTCTGCAATACTCACCACAGCTCTGCGCTTAACGCTCTGCTCACGGGTGATGATCGAAGTAAACTACCGTCACACACCAAAGATCCTCACTCTGAAATCTGTGTATGCACTCGTGTATCCCTCAGCTTCGATCCACTCTTCAGCCCTGAACCCCTTCAGCTTAAGTAGCAGCACCACTTTAAGCAATTTCCAGGTTTAGGCAATTGACCCAACAAGATCAATTATCTCCTAAAATCTAGGAGATTAGATTTGATTATTAACTCCAATGCAAATCTCCTTCTCTGACAGTAAACCTCTCTGGAATAAACTCTTCAGCAATTTAGAAATTCTTCAGATGCTCTGCATAGAGTTTCCAGCCCTTCCGGACAAGCCCAGGCAGCTGCTTCATCTTGGACAGTTGAAATAGCCTGTTGAACAAGCTCCTGCTGTAGCATCCCCTGCTGCAGCTGCTGCTAGTTCACTTCTGCTTGGCTTGCTTGTTTATTTGAGCTGTAGCAGCTCCTTGTTCACTTGTGCTGGTTTTGTCAAACACTGCCATACTTGCATCATCAATCTCCCCCTTGGCATTTTGAGAAAACCCACCAGAGATTTTCTTGAGAAATTCTCCTCCACGTCTTAGCTTCTTAGCCTGCTCTTCTCCTCCCCCTTTTTGGAATAAATGACGAGGGGGGGGGGGTGTCTGGGAGAACCTATGGAGACAATATGCAGAGCCCTAGAGAGGCTCTCAGGGCTTCAAACCGGGCTGCATCCAGAGCTTTGGTGAAGATATCAGCAAGTTGTTTGGCAGACACCACATGCTGGATCGAAATGACTTTCTTTTCAACTAGATCATGGATGAAGTGATGACGAATGTCAATGTGCTTGGTTCTGCTGTGCTGAACCGGATTCTTAGATATGCTGATGGCACTCACATTGTCGTAGTAGAGAGTCATTTCATCTTGAGCAATCCCATACTCACTCAGCATTTGCTTCATCCACAACATTTGTGCACAGCAGCTCCCAGCGGCAATGTATTCAGCCTCAACAATGGATAGAGAAATGCTATTCTGTTTCCTGCTGAACCAAGAGATCAGGTTATTCCCTAGGAAGAAACATCCTCCCGAAGTGCTCTTCCTGTCCTCTGAGCAACCTGCCCAGTCAGCATCACTGTATCCGACCAGATTAGCATTTGTGTCTTTAGTGTACCATAAGCCATAGTCCACAGTTCCTCCGACATACCGAATGATGCGCTTGACCAACTGCAATTGACTGTCTCTGGGACAAGCTTGAAATCTGGCACAGACTCCTACTGCATCGGAAATGTCAGGACGGCTGGCAGTTAGGTAAAGCAAGCTCCCAATCATGCTTCTGTAGACAGTCTGACTCACTTCCATACCGTGCTCATCTTTGATGGCTTTCACACGAGTGGCAGTAGGGGTTCGCTTGTGACTTGCTGAATCTAGCTAGAATTTCTTCACAAGGGACTTGTTGTATTTACTTTGAGCAATAAAGATACCCTCCTTTTTCTGAGTAATCTCCAGACCAAGAAAGTATGAAAGTTCTCCTACCATGCTCATTTGAAATTCTTGCTGCATGTGATTCACAAACTGCTTCACCAGGTGCTGGGACTTTGATCCAAAGACAATATCATCCACATATATTTGAGCAATGATCACATCTGACTGAGTTCTTTTGACAAACAAGGTTTTGTCAACTCCCCCTCGGTTGTAGCCATGTTTTTCCAGGAATACTGTCAACCTTTCATACCATGCCCGAGGAGCCTGTTTTAGTCCATACAAAGCTTTCTTCAATTTATACACATGTTCTGGATGATGAGGATCTTCAAAACCTTTTGGTTGAGAGACATAAACTTCTTCAGAGAGATCTCCATTCAAGAACGCACTCTTAACATCCATTTGATATAATTTGAACCCCAGGAAGCAAGACATTGCAAGAAGAAGTCTGATGGCCTCCATGCGAGCCACTGGAGCAAACGTTTCTTCAAAGTCTAGACCCTCAATCTGAGAATATCCCTGGGCGACCAGTCTGGCTTTATTTCGTGTAATGTTGCCCTTTTCATCAGCTTTGTTTTTGAACACCCATTTTGTGCCTATAATGTTTATCCCATTTGGTCTGTCTACCAGATCCCAAACATCATGCCTTTCAAACTCTGCCAATTCCTCTTGCATAGCCATTATCCAGAATTCATCATTCATGGCCTCCTTGAAATTCTTGGGTTCAATGCTGGACATGAAACATGTATTGAGATAGGCATGACTTCTGGTTCTTCTTCTGTCTGAGGGATCTCCAATCACATTTGTCAAGGGATGATTCTTCTGAATCTTCTTTGGGGGCTGCCTTGAAGGAGGATCAGGAGCCTCAGTGTGAAGATCATCAGACAAGCTTTACGATTGATCATCTGGAATTTCTGCTTCAGCACTGGCTGTAACATCTTCTGGAGCCGCAGCTTGTTCACTTCTGGTCTGTCTATCAGGCACTTCTTCAAGATCAGAGTCTTCTTCACCAGTGTCAGAATCAGGGGTAGAAGCTTCTTCTACATCATTGACAACAACATTTATGGATTCCATGACGGTCTTTGTTCGCTGGTTGAAAACTCGATAGGCCCTGCTGTTTGTTGAATATCCCAAGAACAATCCAGGATCACTCTTAGGGTCGAGTTTCTTTCTATACTCCCGGTCTCTTAGAATGAAGCAGTCACTTCCAAAGATATGAAAGTATTTAACCGTGGGTTTTTTCTGATTCCAGAGCTCATAGCAGGTCTGCTTGGTTCCTCTTCGCAAGGTGACTCTATTGATGATGTAACATGCGGTATTCATGGCCTCTGCCCAAAATTTCAGAGGAATCCTCTTAGCATGGATCATCACTCTGGCCATTTCTTGGATTGTTCGGTTCTTCCGTTCCACCACACCATTCTGCTGAGGGGTAATGGGAGAGGAGTACTGATGTGTTATACCCCTTTGTTGACAGAATTCATCCATGTCTTTGTTTTCAAATTCTCCGCCATGATCACTGCGAATGCTGCTGAATCTGAGATTCTTCTCTTGCTCTAACCGAGACACCAGTGACACAATGACACTCACAGTATCTGATTTTTCTCTCATAAAATCAATCCATGTGAATCTGGAATAGTCATCAACACAGACAAATGCATACCTTTTCTTGCCTAGACTCTCGACTTCCATTGGTCCCATCAGATCCATGTGAATCAGCTGTAGAGGCCTGGTGGTACCAATATCTTTGACTCTTGGATGTGAGGCCTTCTTCTGTTTCCCAATCTGACAGTCTCCACAGATGGAGTCTGTCTCTCCTTTTAGCATTGGTATTCCTCTGACTAGACCTTCTGTGGCAATTTTCTTCAGAGTTCTCAGGTTAACATGTCCCATCCTTTTGTGCCATAAAGTCATTTCCTCGGCCTTTGTCAGCATACATTTCTGAATCCGTGAGTTTAGACTCACATTGAGAAGATAACAGTTGCTCTTTGATCTGGCTCCTTCCATTATACACTTTCCAGATTTATCGAGGACTTTGCATGAGTCTTTCGTAAACTTTACCTGTTTAGTCCCATCACATAGCTGGCTGATGCTAATGAGATTAGCCTTTAGCCCTTCCACTAGAAGAACATTGCTCAGACTCGGCATTCCTTCCACTGCCAAAGTTCCTCTTCCCAGAACTCTTCCTTTCAGACCATTACCAAACTTCACACGTTGTTCCAAACAGGGAGTAATGTTTCTCAGAAAGGATCTTTCCCCTGTCATATGTCCTGAACAACCACTGTCAAAGTACCAGCTTATCTTGTCCGAGGTGCTGGCTGTGCTGACAAGAGCGAGGAGCTGAGTCTGCGCATGATTTTGCCTGACAGATTCCCTGGGTGATGCTATTCTGGCACGAGCTGAGAAACAGTTTCTTTTAATATGACCTTTGCGACCACAGCTGTAACATTTTTTATACTTAGAAACTCTCTTGTTACGGTGATATAGAGATTGCTGTAGCAAGTCCTGGTTCAATCTTTCTTGTGTTTTTAAGCCTCTTCTTGCAGACCTGTATCTGGCCATATTGCATTCATCTTCACTCAGCTCTTTCTCATCTTCACTTTCACTGGCAGAGAGAGCCCTCTTTTTCATCCGTTTGCTGGTGCAGTTGATTTGTCGATGACCGTAACCGGCACAATTCCAGCATTGGACTCCCTTCTTCATTTCTTTCTTTCCATCTTCACTCTGAGCCGGTTCCTTTCCTTTCCTTTTACTTTCACCGCCCCTTCTGAATTGTCTTCGCGAGGAAGAGCTTCTCTCAGTTCTGGATTCCATGTTTTTCAGAAACTTCCCAAGGTTCTTAACAAGCATGCTCATCTGATCATCTGGAACTGTCTGCTTGGTTTCTGCTTCAGCTCTCAATCCAACATTCTTATCCTTGGGAGTGGTGTCTCCTTTAGCCAGCTTCATCTCAAATTGTTTGAGAGACCCCATCAGCTCTTCCAACTTCATGAATCTGACATTTTGAGCTTCTTCAATGGCCGTCACTTTCATGTCAAATTTTGTGGGCAGTGATCTAAGAACCTTTCTGATGAGTTTTTCTTCAGGGATGGGTTCACCAAGGGCATGAGCTTCATTTGCAAGATCACAGAGTTTAGCATTAAACTCAGTGACGTTTCTACATCCAGCATCCTCAGATTCTCAAATTGTGTGGCAATTATCTGGAGTCTTGACAGCTTCACTCTATCAGTTCCTTCATGGGCAGTTTGCAGAATTTCCCATGCTTGCTTGGCCATATCACAGTTTGATATCAACCTGAAATTGTTAGCATCCACCGCAGCAAAAATTGCATTCAAAGCCTTTGAATTACAAGTTACTGCAGCACCTTCTTCAGCAGTCCATTGCTCTTCAGGTTTTATTCTTGTCACTCCTTGCTCATCCATGGTGATTGGGGGAGACCACTGAACCACAACAGCTCTCCATGTCTTCTCATCAATACCCTTGAGAAAGGCTTTCATTCTAGCTTTCCAATATCCATAATTGCTCTCTTCCAAGAATGGAGGTCTGCTTGTGCTCTGTCCTTCCTTCATTGTCTTGGCTTCTTCAGAGACACTGTAGGATCTTTAACTCTGTGTGTCGAGCTCCCGCTCTGATACCAATTGAAATTTCACAGTATCTTAGTTCGACAGATTTTGTGAACAAGCAGTTGCTGCAGCACACTCTTGTTCACTTAAATATTGTCACAGCAAGCAATGAACAAGGCACAGGTTTGTTCACCCAGTTCGGCCAATCTGCCTACGTCTGGGGAGGACTATTCTCCAGTCCTCAATCCACTCAACCAAAGGTTCCAAGTACACTCGGTTACAACTCACGCAACCTATGCTACTTAACCTTGTGTGGACCACTCAACACAATCAGAACAAGCTCTGATTTGTGTCTGCACACCCTCTACAATATGTCAATCTAGAATAGCTACAATCCTCTCAAAGAACTCAGCCTATTCTAAATTACTCTACTTAGCAGGGTTGCTGCAGCAACAGCTGTAACACACAGCTGAAGCACAAAAATGTCCGCGTCGCTCCAAGGCCTTCTGCCGAGCCGATCGAACCTCTCTAAGAGCGCTGCACACTCTGGACTACTCCCCCTCACTCAGTGACCACCTGCCACTAGTGAGTACTGCCGCACGACACTCGACCGAGCCTTCCACCCGTCAGTTCTTCCGCGGCTGCCCTTGATCAACCAACAAGCTCCCCAGCTCTGAATTGGCTTCCAGATCAAGCACGAATCAGACTCTGCAAGTCCTGATTCTCTTCTGCAATACTCACCACAGCTCTGCGCTTAACGCTCTGCTCACGGGTGATGATCGAAGTAAACTACCGTCACACACCAAAGATCCTCACTCTGAAATCTGTGTATGCACTCGTGTATCCCTCAGCTTCGATCCACTCTTCAGCCCTGAACCCCTTCAGCTTAAGTAGCAGCACCACTTTAAGCAATTTCCAGGTTTAGGCAATTGACCCAACAAGATCAATTATCTCCTAAAATCTAGGAGAATAGATTTGATTATTAACTCCAATGCAAATCTCCTTCTCTGACAGTAAACCTCTCTGGAATAAACTCTTCAGCAATTTAGAAATTCTTCAGATGCTCTGCATAGAGTTTCCAGCCCTTCCGGACAAGCCCAGGCAGCTGCTACATCTTGGACAGTTGAAATAGCCTGTTGAACAAGCTCCTGCTGTACCATCCCCTGCTGCAGCTGCTGCTAGTTCACTTCTGCTTGGCTTGCTTGTTTATTTGAGCTGTAGCAGCTCCTTGTTCACTTGTGCTGGTTTTGTCAAACACTGCCATACTTGCATCATCACAATGGTCCGAAAAAGAGGCGGCAAGACGGACAATAGCAGGGAAGGCACCCGAAAATGAAAGAGAAGCGGAGTGCCCCTGATTAAACCCCCAGCAGCCGAGAGGAGCTCCACGCCTCGCACCAGAGAACCGGACGATGTTCCCCATCTAACCTGGACCCCAACAGCCGACCAATCCGAGGCAGGACCTTCAACAACAGTGAGGGAGGTCAATGTGTCAACAGAGGGTGGGGAGGCACCCTTAACCACCGATAAGAGTTCCAGCCAGAATGACGAAGAGAATGCTTCAGCAGTTGCTGGATCTTGCTCAGACTCAGGAAAATTCATAAGAGCTCAAATCCAAGAAGGCCTTGGATAGGCAGGTTATAGTGGTTTCAACTCCTCCTTCAGAGAGAGAGGCATCAACTGCCATCAGAAGCAGAGAAAAGACGGCTAAAGAAGTTGAGCTAGCTCTCTCCACAGAACCAGTGAGCAAAGAGAAGGAGCCTCTGGTGGTTAGCTCTTCCACTGACGTAGACACATAATTAGAAGACTCTGCTTCAGATGACTTCAAGGTGACACCAATTCCTTGACAAAATTTGACAGCGCGTCATCGTGCGCCTCAAATTTGTATTTATAACTCCTGTTAACACACTAGCAAGCGATAAGCAGGGTCGAACCCGAAGAGAGCAAGTAGGATAGAGTTCTAATGAGAGTCAGAGAAAAAAAAATAAAACTAAGGATATCAATTTAGAGAAAATCAGTTCGGGGAATACAATGCAACTAGTTATCATCGACCTATCAACATGTATAAACTAATGAATATTGCCCCAGTCTAACATTCCTGCTAAAGATATGTCGACCACCAAATTCTACCTATTCTTAACCGCTAGGCTCTCGAACAAGTTCAACAGTTACTCGACTAATACCACAAATTGGTTCTACCGCTAGGTTTTCCCAACAATGCAATTCAGTCAAGTATAACACATTTGACATCAATCTAGCTCACCGCTAAGCTGCACTAAATTGGTCATCAAAGCATTCGTTTCATTCATACAAGGGCAGCAAATCAATAGCTCAAATCATGTTGTCGACCTCAAACCAATTGTTGCAATGCAAACCCCAAAATGAAATATTGATTTAGCTACTCATAATATTCATGAATACAATATAAACTAGATTAAGTAGCTACAAACTGAAGTAGAACGAAACTGAGCTAAAATGGAAATTCGGTGAATAGTGTTTTCCGGCCGTGAATAGAGTTTTCCGGCAGTGAACATTAACAGTAACAGTAGCGATGAACAGTAATTGTGAATAGTAAAAATGAACAGTAACCGGCCGTGAACAGTAAATTCCGAGGACTTTCCAGCAGCTTCTCTCTCTAGCTTCAGTCTTCTCCTCATTCCGTCACTGTAGCTCGTCCCAGAATAGTTGTTGTCCTTCTTTTCCTTTTTTGTCAATCTTTTAAGTTTAGGATTTTGGGGTTGAACCAGAATGAACCACATCTGCTTGAACCGGTTCTGATTTCTGATTGAGCCAGCAGGTCTTCGGTTGACTGTTGTTGACTTTGACTGCTGTTGACTTCTTGATCTTGGATGAATGCGTCGAATATGCGATAAAATCCAATGCGATCTTGAACACACCTGCGATACGAAAACACTACAAAAGTGTAATCGATTCACGCAAAATGTGATAAAACTATGGGAATAAACAACTCAATGAAGCGTATAAATACGCTCCATCAAGCCATCCACAACAAGATCTGCACCTCGACCAACAAGACCAAGCTTGTCAGAGGTTGATCATCAAAGCATATGGTTCAGGAACAAGGAAGTTGCCGGGACTTGGGAAGTGGTAAATCACAGAACAGTTGTCCCAGAAAAGATGCAGGAGATTGGAAGGTATCGGGTTCCTGAGGTGATCACTCTTGTAAGAGAGGTAAATTTGTTGAACTCTTTACTATTTCCAAGAGGTATAGTTTACATTTGGTAAAAGAGCTCCTAGAAAATACTCTGGAGCTCCGCAGGTGTTTAGGCTAGACCACAAAGTATTCAAAGGCAGACATGTGGTGGATGTGACTAAGGGAGAGCCATCCCTTATCTTAGCTCCAGAAGATCCAAAGGATGCCGAAGCACTCCCTCATGCTCAAGCTTCTGCTGTGGATGCCGCTCTACGAGAAAGAATGACCAGCCACCTCAGATCAGAGCGTGCATACCTAACAACAATGGCCAAGAAGATTTCTATTCGGCGAACGCAGATTGATAGCCTCCTTCGAGACCTTGAGTGCCCAGATGCTAGCAGTTCTACCCCTGCCCAGCCATGAGAGTGATTGAAGCCCCCGGCATTTGTGCTAAAAAGGGGGAGAAGATTATTAAAACAGGGGCATTAACCTTGACCTGCTCCTAGAACTGTTTTACTTTTGATGTTTAGCCATCATGAGGAACTTTAAACTCAAATGTAATAATTAGAAAAGGTATCTGCATAGTTAGATTCATGTCAGGTTTTCATAAGAAGTGTTGCTGTAATTTTGTCAAAATGCCAATGGGAGATTGTTGAGGTATGGCATCCCTTGACAAAACTACACAAGATTCTGCTTCAGCAATCCTTGAAGATTTGAAGCTGGAGCACAATCTGAAGAATGGGCGAGATACAGCAACCTTACTGATTAGGCGAATCGATTTCTCTTGGCCGACTCACTTTCTGATTCGGTCAACCTCCTTGTAGAGCTGAAGTAATTCGGACATCTCGCTCCTCCCTTGGCCGAATCACTTTCTGATTCGGGCAACCTTACATGTGATTCGGTCAAACAACTCAAGTTCTCCCCGAGTCAATGTGATTCGTGCAGCTGAGGGTGATTCGGCCAAGCGGGTGGGTGAATCACTTGATTCGGGTGAATCACTTCTGCAGTCTTGTCCAATCTTGCTGTTTTTGATCTCGATCAACCGGAATTCATCTAGATTTTCTTCAGGCCACTTCGTATCATGTAGTACGCATTTTCAACCTGAAATGGACAAAGAAAACATCAAATGACTTTATAAAATAACGGAACAAACAAGAAGTAAGGGGAAAATTATGGACAAATATAAGGTCATTTGTCCGGTAATCAAAACACCCCACACTTAATTCTTGTTCTTCCCGAACAAGTATTTGCATAAGTCAAGCGGAGAGTAAGAGGCTAGATCATATATGACAATATCAAAGCATGTAGCACAACTTACGCACATATAGCACATCCACCCCTTACTCATGTAACCTAACCTAAAAGTAACTAAGTGAAGAAAATTAAAATCTACTCCTAACTCATTGTCGTAGGAATCACGGATGCATTTAGCATATGCATCAAGCCTTTAAACCCCTAGGCTACCCTAGTGGACGAGTTATAGTCTTGTGAGAGTTTTCAGAATACGAATACTCACAAATCCTACTTGCAATCATCCATAAGAGTTCAATGCAAATATAGTTTGCTAAGCAAGTAGTTCTTTATCAGCCCACATAATAATGGAGTTGTGCAAATCATTTACTTCATGCAAACTCTAAGGATCGTTCACTTCAATATGATAACAAATATTCATAGAGTCGATATCAAAACTAGCATTCGTCAAATTCAAATTATCGCTCAATTTCCTATGCAAGTAGTATGAAGAAAAGCGTCGCTTACACAAGAATTTTGTCAAGTCAATCACATATGCTTGCTAAGGGCAAGTCCATAAGCTCATGACAACAAATTAATTCTCAAGTTTTAGACTATACGTCATAATTCGTAAGAGAAGAGGAGTTTCGACATTGAAAAATTTAAATTCCACTCGTACAAATCTTGATGCTTAAGTAATAAATTACGAGGGTCATACTTTACACGTTTCCTAAGAACCAAATGCAAATACTCTACTCACACTCATGCGAAAGAAATTGCAGAATAGGCACAAAGTCAAGAATTATGTGTGCTTATTATTTTTTTTGCGTTTATATAAATGCTTTCAAAGAGGAACTTACCTTCCTAACCACCTCGGCATTTGTAAAACTTTTCCTTGACCCAAAAAAATAAACAAATAATATTTTCGTATTTATACAAATGCTTTTAAGGGGGAACTTACCTTCCTAACCCTCGGCATTTGTAAAACCTTAAAAATAAGATTTTTTCTTTTCTTGTGCCTCTCCTTTTTTTTTTTTCCGCAAACACTTCAAAACACCCCACACTTAATACTTAAAAATGTGCCTAAGTGATATATAATGGAGCATGGAGTGTGAGCCAAAATAAATGCAAAGGCTAAATAGGAACGCTAAAGTCACCTAAAAGCAAACAAAAGCAAGTACAAGGTTTTTGTATGAAAACTGTTTTTATTTTATTCATGTGCTCGCTAAACTTCACTACATTTTTCATGCACGGAAGAGCTTAAAAATGAATCAAGCTAAGCTAGTCAAGATACCGAATCATGTGAATAAAATCATCACAAATAATGTCAATCGACTTAAAGATACGATTCATGAATTCAAAGCACAACTCATCCCAAATTTTTTTTTCATACTACTTAATTGCTTAGCAAACATTACTCCGTGTGATCAATATTTAAAGCTAGGATGAAAGCAATCATGTGAGTATAATGTGCTCAAAGTAAATGCGCAACATAGAATAATGTCGTTAAGAAAATAATGCTTAGTCCCTAAGCAATATAAAGAATAAAAAATAGTAAAGAGAAAGTTGCGAAGGAACTTCTCTCGTGTGGAGGTAGCCAAATGCACATCCGCCCGTGTCTGTGAATGATGCTCTAGGCAGTGGCAATAAATCTGAAACTCAAGGAAAAGGTTCGCGCAACACCTGAATTCCCAGGTTTAAACAGTTAGCTATGAAAGATATATAACAATTCGAATGGTGAGTTCACTTAGATATGCCCATGTGCATCAAAAATCATGAATTAGTGTATCATAGTGCTTGAAAAAGGTTTCGAACAAATGCAAATAAGAAGCAGAAATTTCCAAAGTGAACTGAGAAAAGTGCTGCTCAAGATTGACCGAATCACTTTCTGATTCGGGGAAGGCAAAATAAGTGATTCGGCCACACCCTGGGTGAATCAGTTCAGTTCGGATAATATGTGCTTGACCGAATCAAAATGTGATTCGGACAAGGCAAAACAATGTGATTCGGCCAAGGTATCCGAATCAAATGAGCTTGGATAGCATGGTTCCCTGAATCAGAGTGATTCAGACAAGGCCAAAAAGGGTGATTCGGCCAGTGTGTCCGAATCAATTTCAGGGCAGTTCAGAAGGTTGTTCTAAGGAAAAATCTGCCAAATGAAAGAAAAATACAAGTACGAAGAACATCTGTCATGCAAAAAATATTGCGGCGAAGCGCGTCAAAGTACAAATGGACTAGTTAACCAAATCACATAGCAATAAAAGCATCTCCAGTCATGACAAACATAAAAGTAATCTAAACAATATTCCTATGCTTTGTGCGCCTCTCGAGACCTGAGTTTTCACTTTCTTTAGTGGCTGTCCCCTCGGCTACATGCTGATTCCCACAGGTGCCATGGCTGCCTGCCCTGGTAGCTCCCTCACCAATTCGTCCATCAACTCTGCCTTCAACTATGGCTGAAATGGAGTCATCACTCGCGGCTGTAGGCTGCATAGTCGGCTGAGGTGGTGGCTGAGAAAATGGTGCTGGCGGTGGTGGAATGTCTGCAATACCCATGTGTGCTGCCATACGCGCCATGACACCTCCTTGCCATGCGACGAAATCGTGGACAAGTGTGGATAACACCTCGTGGCAGCGAATGAGCGACGTCTGAGAATCTGAAAGTGAGTCCAACTTGCGCTCATCAATCTCAGGTCCTCGTGTACAAGTGGCTCGGTCTCAGCGGAAGGAGGGGAAATGGAAGATGGCCTAAATTCTGGAATGGGCTCGGAGATATGGGCAGGGGCAGATTCTGGTACAGGAGGTGGTGTTGGAAGTCGAGGAGCCCCATGTTCTTTTCTCTTCTTCGGTATCCGTTTCTCTAACTGTTTCGGGACATCCTTATGAACAATCCATTCTTTCATCTTTATGTCTATCATGTGCATCTTGCGAAGCCCCTCCATGTCAAGCACCTTCTTGGGCAGAGGCGTGCCTTGGTCCAAAGTGAAGCCTAAGTGCTTCGTGAGAAGCATAATAAATGGTCCCCCACCTAAGGCACGCCCCTTGTATTGGGATTCTGATAAGACTCGAACTGGAGAGTTAAAGCGTGGACAATGCAAACCTTCTTGCCAGAACGAATTTGAAGCAGGAGGTCTATATCTGCGAGGTTCACATACCGGCCACCGTCTTTGCGGATTGAATCATCGAAGCTGGCTGAGGTGGGGTGAAGAAAATGTCCTGCTCAGTAATTTCTTTCCAGAACTTGTACCGTTCGCTTTCTCTGAATGTCATGTCGTCCCCATACTCAGTGCACCCAAATATAGTCGTGACATCATTGGTGTCTAAGCTAAAAGCCTGTCCGCCCAACCGAAAATTCCAAAACTGCACAAAGCGCTCCCTCTTGCCCTTGCAATTTGAGTCAGCCCGACCATCTACCCAAGTCACTGAAAACGAGGCCGTAAATTCCTTAACCAGCCTCGGGAAAGTACCCGGATCACTCATCAGGATATAGTGAAGATTACTAACACGTAGATAATCACAAATTCCATCCAAGATTTTAAGCTCATGTAGTGTGGGACGATGCGGATAAGTGGGAGCAAGTACCTCATAGTTGTTGTGCTGCGCCAACAGGGCCGTCATCTGAGCATCGGGAGCCAGAATTGCTCCACTAACAGGAAAGGGCGTCCTTGCCCTTTCTGCGCTCAAATGTGGGACGATGGCTAAGCTGGTTCGTGCACGGGATGATTCTCCCACGGGTCTGTATTCCTCGGAAGATGATGATGAGGAGGCACTGACTGGAGATGGCAGGGGGGAGGAGCTGAAGACAATGCCGCCAGCAGCTCGCCTCGGCTTTGGCTTGGTTTTGGCTGGGGCTTTAGGTTTAGCCAGTCCCTTCCCTTTCTGAGCTGCGGACAGTTTCTTGGTGGGCGGCTGTGTTGGTTTCCCAGCTGTGTTCGTATTGGTGCAAGCCATGGGAGCAGGGCAGGTGGAGAGTGATTCGGCCGGATTAGAGCTGAGTTGTGCACAGGAGAAGCAGCTGGAGTGAGTGTTTTGGGCGAAGTGGGACGCGTGCGTTTTAGGGTTCGCTAGAGAGGGAAATGCTGGTGACGGAAGGCTAGGTCGGAGGGAAGGAGACTGGCGACGGAGGGGGTCGGACGGAGTGGCAGAGATTTTAGGGTTCGCAGTTCAGGAGAAAAATGAGAGGAAACAAAGGATGATTCGGGATATAAGCCCGAATAAAATTTGATTCGGGCAAGGGTGAGTGAAGGGTTGTTTCCCGAATCAGACTTGATTCGGCCGAATCATTTACTCAGTGCTGCTTTAAGGCTGAACGAATCAACTGATTCACGGACCCCCTGTCCGACTCAAAACTGGTTCGCAGACTTTGCCCGAATCGAAAGTGATTCGGGGTGGCTAAAAGTGATTCGCCCGAATCATTTAGTCAGTGCTGTCTTGAAAAGTTTCAGGCTGCACGAGTCAACTGATTCTAACAAGCTAGAAAACTGATTCGAGCGAATCAACTGCTGCGTGTTAACAGCCACTCTGCATAAAAATTTTCACAGAAATGCACCAGATTCCACAATCACTTAAATATCCCTAATACTCACTCAAAACACCCACACATAAATATTTCTACACATAGATGATTAAACCAAAGGGGTAATTCGAGTGCACTCAAACACAAAATCCCTAAAACCTCTAACTTAATATTGGCACGCGCAACACAAAGGCAAAAAATAATTCTACACTACCAACAAGTGGAAGCAAAGGCACCAATACTCACCAGCCTAGTTTAACGTCTTGGCTGAGATGTAGCCGATTCCCTTCTTCATAAGAAACACACTTGAGAAGTCCTTTGCGAGGATCCCCTCTCAAGTGGCATGCAATAATTTGGGAATTAGGTAGAATCATCAAGCTTGAAGTCTCCAAGCTCTAAGCTTTGCTCGTCTCCATGGTACGCTTCAATTCGATGGCCATTCACTTTGAAAGTTTCGCCTTTTCTGTTCATCAATTCGAAGTGGCCATCTTCGTAGACTTTTTCGACCTTGAAAGGCCCCGACCACCTTGATTTCAGCTTTCTCGGGAATAGTCGAAGTCTGGAATTGAAAAGTAAGACGCTATCCCCCTTCGAGAAAGTTCTCTTCTGAATTTTCTTGTCGTGCCACAGCTTGGTTTTTTCCTTATAAATTCTAGCTCATGAAGCTGGAGTAGTCTCTTCTCCCCTGCTGATTTCAAGTCGAAATTCAGCTTCTTTACGGCCCACATGGCTTTATATTCAAGCTCCATGGGGAGATGGCAAGGTTTCCCATACACGAGTCTATAAGGGGACATACCGATTGGTGTCTTAAACGTCGTTTGGTAAGCCCATAATGCTTCATCAAGCTTTGATGACCAATCCTTGCGAGAACTACTAACCGTTTTCTCCAATATTGCCTTGATCTCGCGATTAGAGACTTCAACTTGCCCGCTGGTTTGAGGGTGATACGGCGTCGTTATCTTATGGTAGACACCATATTTTCGCAGTAATGCCTCGAAATGTTTTTCTTTAAAGTGCGATCCATTATCGCTAATCACTGTCCTTAGCGCACCGAACCTTGGAAATATTAATTTGGTGAAAAGTCTCTTTACCACATTAGCATCACAAGAAGGAGCAGCGACGGCTTCCACCCATTTGAAGACATAATCGACGGCAACCAAAATATATTTGTTACCATTTGATGATGGGAATGGGCCCATGAAGTCTATCCCCCAAACATCAAATATTTCAACCTCAAGGATTCCCTTCTGCGGCATCTCGTCACGCTTAGAAATATTTGCCGTACGTTGGCATGCATCATAAGATTTTACAAATTCATACGCGTCCTTAGACAACGTAGGCCAATAAAATCCGCGACCACATTTTTCACTCCTTTCTTATCTTTAATTTCAATATCGAACTCTTGTAAAAGGAGAATCCAGCGGATTAGTCTCGGCTTTGCCTCCTTCTTTGCCATAAGATATTTAATCGCTGCATGGTCCGTGTAGACAATTGTTTTGGACCCGATCAAGTATTGTCTGAATTTCTCGAAGGCATAAACAATAGCAAGCATCTCTTTTTCTGTGGTTGATTAATTTTCTTGTGTTGAGTCAAGGGCTTTACTCACATAATAAATCACGTGCAAGCGCTTGTCGACCCTTTGACCCAATACCGCTCCGATAGCGCTATCTCTAGCATCACAAATTAGCTCAAATGGAATCTCCCAATTCGGTGGTTGAATTATCGGGGTGGACACCAAAGCTGTCTTTAGCGTTTGAAACGCTTGATGGCACGGTTCATCAAAATTAAATTCTACCTCATTACATAGCAGATTTGTAAGAGGTTTAGCAATTTTCGAGAAGTCCTTGATGAACCTCCTATAAAATCCAGCATGCCCAAGGAAACTCCGTATTCCTTTCACATCTCTCGGTGGTGGCAGCTTCTCAATAACATCAATTTTAGCCCTATCAACCTCAATTCCTCTTTTTGACACAAGATGTCCCAACACAATGCCTTCTTTGACCATAAAATGGCATTTCTCCCAATTTAGTACTAGGTCCATCTCAATACACCTAGCCAACACACTAGACAAATTTGTGAGACAATCATCAAATGAGTAACCATGCATAGAAAAATCGTCCATAAATACTTCCATAGAAGTCTCTAAAAACTCAGCAAAAATGGACATCATACAATGTTGAAAAGTTCCCGGTACATTACAAAGACCAAAGGGCATCCTCCTATATGCAAATGTGCCATAGGGGTAAGTAAATGTGGTCTTTTCTTGGTCATCTGGGTGGATAGGAATTTGAAAGAAGCCACTATACCCATCAAGAAAACATAAATATTCATTTGATCTATAAAGGGAACGGGAAAGTGATATTTCTTAGTGGCTAAATTTAACTTCCTATAGTCTATGCACATTCTCCACCCCGTGAACGTATGCGTAGGTATTAACTCATTCTTCTCATTTTTAACAACGGTGAGCCCGCCCTTTTTAGGTACCACATGAATTGAGCTTACCCATTCAGAATCTGGAATAGCATAAATAATCAATGCATTTCGCAATTTCGTGACTTCCTTCAATACGACTTCTCTTAGCTTAGGATTTAAACGCCTAAGGAACTCACGACTAGGCTTCGCATTATCTTCTAAACGAATTCTATGCATGCACACATCGGGGTTAATCCCCTTCAAATCATCAATGGAGTTTCATGCAACACATTCATCAATTTATAAGTTTCAACATCATTCAAAGAAGCTTCTACGATGACGGATAAAGATTCGTTTGGTCCCAAGAATTCATACCTTAGATTCGGTGGAAGAGGTTTCAACCCCTCGCCGAATTCCTTACCTTTTGGCGCCTCATTTATTCCTTTCGCACCATCATTAAAATCAGCGGGATCCTCATCAATTTCCATTATAGAGGTGAATGACGAGCTATTTTCCTCTTGTGCAAGCAACCCATAGTCAAAGCTCGTTAGTTCACCAAGAGAGTCAAAAACATTATACGCATCATATGATTCAATCAAGTGACAATCCATGGAATTACTAGGTGTTCTAAGCATGCTTTTCAAATCTAATTTGATCTTTTCACTACCAAAATTTAATTCGATTGTACCTTCCCCGCAATCTATAATAGCCTTAACCGTGTTCAAAAATGGTTTACCTAGAATTATGGGGATTTCCTTATCTTCATCCATGTCTATCACGTAAAAATCAACCGGAACATAAAATTGTCCAACCTTAATGGGAACGTCTTCTAGGATACCCTTAGGTGCCCGAGAAGAACGATCCGCTAATCTCAAATTAACCGTGGTTGGAGTCAATTCCCCCATATCTAGCTTATTAAAAAGTGAATAAGGCATTAAAGATATGCTAGCACCTAAATCACACAATGCACTAGCTATGCTAATTTCTCCAATAGAAATAGGAATAGAAAATGACCCATGATCGCTAAGCTTCCTAGGCATGGCACGCTGAATTATAGCAGTACAATTTGCGTCTAAAGCCACATGGTCTAAATCATGCATTTCCATTCTATGAGACATAATATCTTTCAAAAATTTAGCATAGGTAGGCATTTGAGCGAGTACCTCCGTAAATGGCAAAGTTACTTGCAGCTTTTTCAGCATCTCCGCAAGGCGCTTGAAATGCACATCCTCCTTCTTCTTTTTCAGCCTTTGAGGAAAGGGAATCAAAGTAACATAAGGTGCTGGCTCCTGTGGCTTTTCCTTCTCCCATACATCACTCGAATTCTGCGGCAAAGACTCTTCTTCGACAACTCCATCTGCTGCCTTTCCCACTTTGGCCTTTGGCTGTGGCTCCTCTATAACTCTCCCACTCTTGAGTGTAATTGCGTTGATCATCTCGGAGGTGTTCACATCGAGTTGCAAGGGCAGCTTCCCTTGATATTTCGAAGACGAGCCAGCTTGTCACGCAACATACGTTTCGAGCATTTTATTGTGTGCTTGCAATTGATCTAGCCTTTGAAGAATAACCTGGTTGTCTTTTTACTGCTGGGCTTGAATTGCGGCCACCTGGGCAACAATAGAAATCAGGGACGGCTCCTCATTGCTTTGTTTCTCTTCGTACCTTGATTTTGATGGCTAAAATTGTTTGGTCTTTTGGTAATTTCCGCTTTGATAATTATTCATCGGTTGATATGTGTTGGAGGGAGCTCCTTGATTCTGATTTCTTGGAACAAATCCTAGCGGCGCTGGTTTGCGCTGGTTTGATTCAGCGGCGGTCTTCTTGGAAAATTCGGATCTTCATGGAACCTCACATGGGCTGGAGGGTTCCTTGGCTGATAACCGCTAGTTTGCGGTGGCGCATATTTTCCCCCTGATTTCGAACCAAGTAATTAATATCCTCATACTCGTCCGCGTGCTTTGCGGTGCACGAGTCATCATTATGCGCCGGGCTAGAAACAAATACCACAAACTTGCTGGTTTTCTCTCTTTTTGTTGAGGTTTAAATTTCCAAACTGAAGCTGCCAAGGAATTCACCGTCTTTGCTAGGGAATTGAAATCTTCTTTCGTCACGGCTTTGGAGGTATGCTCCTTCCCTTTCTTTTTTAGGTGGTTCCTTTCTCCACCCCATTGATGTGAATTCCGTGCGATATTGTCAATAATCTTGAATCCAGCGGAGACTCTCAAGTCCATCATTGCTCCTCCGCTAGCTTGATTCATATGGTTTCTCGCGTCTTGATCCATTCCATCATAGTAGCTTTGCATGAGCTGCCATTTGCTGAATCCGTGATGCGGACAATCTCTTTGTAGCTCTTTGAAGCGCTCATATGCCTCATGAAAATTCTCGTCATCTTATTGTGTGAATTGGCATATTCTATCCCGGATTTTCTTAGTCTTTGCCGGCAGGAAGAATTGAATTAGGAAGGCTTGGGCAAGTTGTTCCCATGTGTGGAAGGTATTCGGCTCGTGACTCATTAGCCCAACCTTGGCTTTTCCACTTAGTGAGAATGGAAATAACTTCATATATATGGCCTCCGGTCTGATCCTCTGCACTCTGTAAGTGCGACATAATTCTGTGAATTGTGCTAAATGAGCGTTAGGGTTTCCATACCCTTCAAATTGATTCGCGGCTACCATGTGGAGAAGCGCCGACTTTATTTCGAATTCCTTATCATCACTCTCCTCCAAATAAATGGGAGATCCGTAATGTCCAATGGTTGGGACAATGTATTCCCCAACCGGTCTCTCATCGTCCTCTTGCGGACGAGCGGCATTCCGTAGCCTCCTCGGATTAGGTTGATCTGCAATTCTTGCTGGTGGTTGGTCCATATTCTCCATTATTTGTTGATCAACTTGAATTTGAGGAAGGGGGGTATAAAAATTTGGTGTTGACGTGGAAGCTTGTTCTTGTGCCTTTTTCGTGCGCGATCGAGTTTGCATTCAAACACCTACCAAGTGATCGACGAAAGCGTTAGTAAGTGTGAACTTCAATTAAAGTAGGCAAGAATAGCACGCAAACACGAAATCACGATCAACAAAGTAAAGGAAAAAAATAAAGTAGACTAACTAAAACAATACTAAATAGTAAACTAGTCTAATGGATAATCCCCGGCAACGGCACCATTTTGAAATGCTGTGGTTGTTGTGGTAGTAAAAATACTAGTCCAATCACGGTGTTCAAACAGTATTTATTATTCGAGTGACCTCGAGTCGAACCCAAGAGAAAAGCCTAGAGTAATCTAAAGCTAGCTAATAATGCCTAACGCAAGTCTACTAAATAAAAAGGGGGTTTTTCCTCCAAGTGAGGTATCTCTAGTGAATACTAAAGACAAGTTCAAATTTATGAAGAAGTAAAGTAAGAGAGAAAACGTAGTCGGAATCCTATTTCACCCCTAGGTCATGCGTTTGGCAATACAAAACTTGTCTAAATCATAAGTAAGTTCGAGTGATGGTTCTAGGCTAAGGTATCACACATTCTAAATTCAACTCTCGCTCCTTCTCTAGAATGGGAATAATACATAAATAGTACAGTTCTCAAACTCTCGCTCTATTGAACCATGTAGACCTAAAGTCTCCTAATCTCAACCTCTCGGTCTATTGATAGTTAACTAAAGTCGCTCAATACTTAGCTAGTGGAATGCGTAGTCACTCTCGCGCACACACAACCTAAAATAATCATGCTTGATCTTCTAAACAACCTAAGTTCAACTCTGATTCCATCCCTAGGTGTTTTATCAATTCATACTCACTTAGGTATTTCGTCAAACACTTGGTGTGCGCAAAATTGATATGAAGAGAAAGCATGAGAATTTTCAACAAAACTTCATTCATATAGATAAAAAAGACAAGTCTTGCATTACAATCAACCCTAAGGGATCCATAAGGATCCCAGCTACAATGGGACTACTCACTCATGGTGAGTTTGAAACAAAACATGATATTCAAATTTATATTGTTCACCCAATTGGATGCAAAAGAGTGGTGGATGAGTAGAGGGTTGATGTGAGATCTCCAATTGCGTGTCTCTTCCTTCAATCCTTGACAATTCTCCAACTTCTCCAACTTCAAATCGCCTAGGGTTTCAAATTCTGGAAGAGAGCCCTTCTAATTTTACATCTCATTCTAATTATACCCTTTGAAAATTTCCAAATTTTACCCGCAGTGCCCGAATCACTTGATTCGGGCAAGGCTTAAAGAAACTGATCCGGAGAGGGTGTTCGAATCATTTACTCAGAGTTGTTTCGAGCTGGCCAAATCACTTTTTGATTCGGTCAACCCTTATTTGATTCGGTCAAGAGCCTTATTTGATTCGGCACCTGGGCGAATCACTTTCTGATTCGGCCGTATCATATACTCAGTGGGGTTTCTGCATGGGCGAATTGATTTCTCTTGGCCGAATCACTTTCTAATTCGGTCAACCTCCATGTAGAGCTGAAGTGATTCGGACATCTCGCTCCTCCCTTGGCCGAATCATGTTCTGATTCGGTCAAACCACTCAAGTTCTCCCCGAGTCAATTTGATTCGTGCAGCTGAGGGTGATTCGGCCAAGCAGGTGGGTGAATCACTTGATTCGGGCGAATCACTTCTGCAGTCTTGTCCAATCTTGCTGTTTTTGATCTAGATCGATCGGAATTCATCCAGATTTTCTTCGGGCCACTTCGTATCATGTAGTACGCATTTTCAACCTGAAATGGACAAAGAAAACATCAAATGACTTTATAAAATAACGAAACAAACAAGAAGTAAGGGGAAAATTATGGATAAATATAAGTCATTTGTCCGCTTATCATATTGTTTTTATTTGGCAGTTTTTCCCTTAGAACACTGATTCGGACTACACTAGTAGTTTGATTCAGACTCCCTGGCCGAGTCACAATTTTTGCCTTTCCCGAATTAGTTTTGGTTCGAGCAAGCTCACGCTATTCGAAATTCTTTGATTCGACCAAAGAATTTGGTAAATTTTGTAACTTTACTTGCATTTGTTCGAAAAATTTTCAAGCACTATAATACACTAAGTAAACTCATAGTTTGAATTATTGAGTATTTGTTTTCCAATCTTTCGCCTAGCTATATGTTTCGCATTGATTTATCTCTAATAGCTAGCTATGTTCATCTGTGAATTCAGGTGTTGCGCTAACTTTTTTCTTGAGTTTCAGATTTACAGCAACTGACTAGAGCATCATTCACGGAATAGGTGGATGCGCATTTGGCTACCTCCACACGAGAGAAGTTTCTTCGATACTTTCTCTTTAATGCTTTTACTTTCTATTGCTTAGGGACTAAGCAAATTTTAAGTGTAGGGTATTTTGCGCTTATGCTTTTATTTGCTTAACAACATGATTCTATGCTGCATATTTACTTTGTGCGCATTATACTCACACAATTGTTGTCATCTTAACTTTAAATATTAATCACACGAAGTAATGTTCACTAAGCAATTAAGTAGTATCATTTAAAAATAAATTGGGATGAGTTGTGCTTTGAATTCATGAATCGTATCTTTAAGTTGATTGACATTCTTTGTGACGATTTTATTCGCATGATTCGTTATTTTGACTAGCTTAGTTCAATTTATTTTTAAGCTCTTTTTGTGCATGGAAAATGAAGTTAAGTTTAGCGAGCACAAAAAAATAATTAGTTTTCCGATAAAAACCTCGTACTTGTTCTTGTTAGCTTTTAGGTGACTTTAGCATTCCTAATCAGCCTTTGTATTTGTTTAGCTCACACTTCATGCTCCATTATATCTCATTTAGGCACATTGTCAAGTATTAAGTGTGGGGCAAATAAAGTGTTCGCGAAAAGAGAAGAAAAAGGGCGCAAGAGAAAAAAATTATTTTTAAGGTTTTACAAATGCCGAGGGTTAGGAAGGTAAGTTCCCCTTTGAAAGCATTTGTACAAACACAAAAATATTATTTGTTATTTTTGGGTCCAGGAAAAGTTTTACGAATGCCGAGGGTTAGGAATGTAAGTTCCCCCTTGAAAGCATTTGTATAAATGCAAAAAAATAAACACACTTAATTCTTGACTTTATGCCTTTTCCGCAAGTTCTTTCGCATTTGTGTGAGTAAGGCATTTGCATTTCTCTTTTAGGAAATGTCTAAGGTATGACCATCGTAATTTATTACTTAAACATCAAGATTTGTACAAGTGAATTTAAAATTTTTTAATCTCGAAACTCCTCTTCTGTTACGGATTATGACGTATAGTCTGAAACTTGAGAATAAGTTTGTTGTCGTGAGCATATGGGCTTGCCCTTAGCAAGCATATGTGATTGACTCGACATAATTTTTGTGTAAGTGACGCTTTTCTTCATACTAATTGCATAGGAAATTGAGCGGTAATTTGAATTTGACAAATGCTAGTTGATGAGCGGACAAATAACCTTATATTTGTCCACATTTTTCCCTTACTTCTTGTTTGTTCCGCAATTCTATAAAGCCATTTGATGATTTCTTCGTCCATTTCAGGTTAAAATTATGTATCTCGCAATACGAAGTGGCCCGAAGAAAATCTAGAAGAATTTCGGTCGATGGAGATCAAAAGAAGAAAGGCTGAGCAAACTGCAGAAGTGATTCGGCCGAATCACTAGTGATTCGCCCACCAGCCTGACCGAATCACCCTCAGCTGCGCGAATTGACCTGATCCGGGGAAGTCCTGAAGAGTTGACCGAAGCACATAAAAGGTGTGACCGAATCAAAGGTGATTCGGCCAAGAGAAGTGATTCGCCCAGTCCGAGACCGCCACTGAACAAATGATTCGGCCGAATCATAGGTGATTCGCCCAGAGGTGCCCGAATCAGTTTAGCTCCACAAGACGTTTGACCGTATCAAAACAAAGACGTTTGACCGAATCAAAAGTGATTCGGCCAGGATAATTGATTCGCCCAAACTCAAGACACCACTGAACAAAAGCTTCGAGCGAATCACATGGACATTGACCGAATCAAGTGATTCGGTCACTTCGGACTCTTTTTGGAAATCTTCACAAAGTATAAATAGAAGGAGATAGAAGTAAAGAAAAGGAGCTTGCATATTTTCTCAACCCTAGACGACAAGCTTCTACTTTTTGCAACCCTAGGCGACAAAAACTCAAAGAAGACCAAGCTTGATGGAAGATTGAAGCTTGGATTGAAGATTCTACATCATCCTCTCCTAAACCCTAGCTTTGTATTTACATTTATGCTTCCCTTAGTTGTCATGTATTTATGCACACTCATTATGAGTTAGTAGTTACTTTTTTGGTTGGGGATTAAATGGATCCCCTAGGATTGGATATGATGTAGAACACTATGTTATTGCATTGAATGAAGGTTGGTTTGATTATATTGTGCTTTAGCTATGTATTCATTGTATGCACACCAAGTGTTTGACGAAATACTTAAGTGAGTATGCTTGGTTGGAACCCCTAAGGAAGGAGCGAGAGTTGAACTTAGGATGTTTCGTAGCTATTGTATGATCATAGATGGAGTGTTTGTGCGTGAGAGCGACATGCATTCTTGACATTAGGCTAAGTTTGAGCGGATTTGAGTAACCGGCCAATAGACCGAGAGGGTGCGGTTATGGGACTCATATTCTACACGGTTCAATAGAATGAGAGTTTGAGAACCATGTCATTTATGTATCCTCTCCATTCTAGGGAAGGAGCGAGAGTTGAACCTAGAGCGGACGATGCATTAGCCTTGCTTTTATCAACCAAATGTAGTTCATGCATGTATTAGTGAGTTATTTCATTTCCTCATATCTTAGGAGAGAAGTTGAGTCCCTAGTCACCCTTTTTATTCATTAAGTAGAACTCAAGAATATCATTTATCTTTAGTACTTGCTAGAGATACCTCTATAGGAGGACATATCCCCCCCCCCCCCCAAGAACCGTAGACTTACGAAAGTAGCATTGATTAGTTGTCAATTAGTCTAAGCTTTTCCCTTGGGTTCGATCCGAGGTCACTTGGTTATAAATATTGTTTGATATTTGCGTGACTAGAATAGCATTTCGTTTTGCTTGCCTAAAACGCCAACGTCAAAATGGCGCCGTTGCCGGAGAATTAGCTTTTAGATTAGATTGCTAATTAGTATTACTTTTAGTTAGTTTACTTCACTTTTTTTTTCTTTTATTTAGTTGTCGTAATTGCTTGCATGCGTGCTATTCTTGTTTGTCTCTATTTAAGTTCACACTTATAAAAGCTCTCTTTGATTGCTTCATAGGTGTTTGAATGCAAACTAGAGCAAAGAGCAAGAGAGTACAAGAAAAAGCTTCTACCTCAACTACAAGCCAAACTTCTCATCCCTCCGCTTCACACGAGCTTCACACTCCTCATTTGGATACTCCTTCGCCTACACGAGCCGAACAACCGGGAAATATGGATCCACAAAATCCTAGAAGGCAAGGAAATGCTCCTCTTCCGCAAGAGGAAGAAGAAAGATCGGTTGGGGCATACATCGCCCCAAACATTGGACATTATTGGACATTATGGTTCCCCAATTTGTCTACCGGGGGGAGAAGACCAAGAGTTTGAAATCAAATCCGCCCTCCTCCATATGGTGGCCGCACATCAATTTGACGGATATGGGAACCCAAATGCCCATTTGGCCCAATTCACGGAACTATGCCGCACATACAAAATGCCGGGCATCCAACAAGAGTGGGTATATATGAAGGTTTTTCCGTTCTCACTTTCCGGGAAATCTAAAGATTGGTTGATGAGTCATGAACCGGATACATTCAATACTTGGGAGGGACTAGCACAAGCCTTTTTAATCCAATATTTCCCTCCCGCCAAGACAAAGAAGATTCGGGATAGAATCAACCAATTTACTCAACGGGACGATGAAACCTTCTATGAGGCTTATGAGCGCTTCAAAGAGCTTCAAAGAGATTGCCCTCATCATGGATTCAACAAGTGGCAATTATTGCAAAGCTTTTACGATGGGATGGACCAAGATGCAAGGAACCATATGGACCATGCGAGTAATGGAGCGATGATGGACTTAACGGCTACCGATGGTTTCAAGATCATCGAAAAGATTGCACGAAATTCGCATCAATGGGGTGGTGAAAGGAACCACTTGAAGAAAAAGAGCAAGGAGGAAACCTCTAAAGTCGTGACAAAGGAAGATTTCAACTCTCTTGCAAAGACGGTAAATTCCTTAGCACAATCTCTTGGGAACATGAACTTGAACAAGAGAAGAGAACATCCGCAAGCTTGTAGCATATGCGCTAACCCGTCGCATGACAAAGATTCTTGCACCGCCAAACATGCGGACGAATTTGAAGATGTTAACTATCTTGTGAGGAACCAAGTGAGAGCTTATGTGCCACCTCAATCAAGTGGGTATCAACCGAGAAATACTCCCTACCAACCAAGGAACCCTCCTCAACATGTAAGGTTCCATGAAGACCCAAACTTTCCGAGGAGAGCACCCATCAACAATGAGCCAAAGCCTACACCTCCGGGATTCCCACCAAGGAAACAATTACAAGCTCCTTACCAAAGAAACGACGAGAGGCCTAGCCAAGAGGAACCATCCCTATTATCCATTGTCGCGCAATTGGCCGCAACTCAAGCTCAACAACAAAAAGATAACCAACTCATCCTTCAAAGACTCGACCAATTGCAAGCACATAACAAAATGCTTGAGACACAAATTGCTCAACAAGCGAGTTCTTCCTCAAAATATCAAGGGAAATTGCCTTCTCAACTGGATGTGAACTCTTCCGAAACCATAAATGCCATCACCTTAAAGAGCGGAAGAGTCTTAGAAGAGCCCCAAGCGAAGACCAAAGTTGCCAACACAACCGTTGAGGTTGAGAAAGAAGGGTCTTCATCTCAAGAGAAGGTTGAGAAGAGAGGAAAAGAAAAAGCTCAAGAGCCCGCTCCATATGTGCCTCCCATTCCATTTCCACAAAGATTGAAGAAGAAGAAGGAGGACACACATTTCAAGCGCTTTGCGGATATCTTGAGCAAACTCCAAGGGACTCTCCCCTTCACGGAGGTACTAACTCAAATGCCTACTTATGCAAAATTTCTTAAAGATATTATATCGCATAGGAGAGAAATGCATGAAATTGATCACGTAGCTTTGGATGCTAATTGTAGCGCTACTATTCAACATAACATGCCTAGGAAGCTAAATGATCATGGTTCATTCTCTATTCCTATTGCTATTGGTGATTTTTGCATAGATAGTGCATTGTGTGATTTGGGAGCTAGTATTTCTTTGATGCCATTTTCCTTGTTTCAAAAGCTTGACATGGGTGAACTCACTCCTACGTCCATAAATCTTAGATTGGCGGATAGATCATCTAGGTTACCTAAGGGTATTTTAGAGGATGTTCCAATTAGAGTAGGGAAATTTTATGTTCCCGTTGACTTTTATGTGCTTGAAATGGATGAGGATCGTGAGATTCCTATCGTACTAGGAAGGCCTTTCTTGAATACAGTAAAAGCCGTTATTAATTGTGGAGAGGGAGTTATAGAACTAAACTTGGGAACCGACAAAATTAAATTTTACTTGAAAAAGGTTTTAAATGCTCCTAGTAGTTCTATGGATTGTCACTTGCTTGAAATAAATGATGCTTGTGATGTTTTTGATGCTCATGATGAATTGACAAATTTTGAGTATGAGTTGCTCACCCAAGATAGTGGTAGTCCATCTTTCGCCTTGTTGATGAATCTTGAGGACGGTAACAATCTCGATGAGGACACCATTGAAGAAGACCCACGAAAAGGTAAGGAATTCGGTGAGGGATTGAAACCCCTTCCACCGAATCTAAGGTATGAATTCCTCGGACCAAACAATTCACTACCCGTAATTATCGAAGCATCTCTTGATGAATGTGAGACCTCTAAGCTTATGCATGTGTTGCAATTGTATAAGGGTGCTATTGGGCATTCCATTGATGATTTGAAAGGGATTAGCCCCAAAGTTTGCATGCATAGGATAAGACTTGAGGAGAATGTGAAACCTAGTCGCGAATTTCTTAGGCGATTAAATCCTAAGCTTGGTGAGGTTGTGTTGAAAGAAGTGACTAAGTTAAGAGATGCGGGAATAATTTACTCGATCCCCGACTCCGAATGGGTGAGCCCAATTCATGTGGTGCCTAAGAAAGGCGGGCTCACCGTTGTGGAGAATGATAAAAATGAATTGATCCCTACGCGCACGGTCACGGGGTGGAGGATGTGCATAGACTATAGGAAATTAAACAAAGCCACCAAGAAAGATCATTTCCCAATTCGTTTTATTGATCAAATGCTAGAAAGATTAGCGGGACATGAATATTTTTGCTTTCTAGATGGTTTTAGTGGTTTTTTCCAAATTCCCATCAGCCCCGATGACCAAGAAAAGACAACATTTACTTGCCCCTATGACACTTTTGCATATAGGAGAATGCCTTTTGGTCTTTGTAATGCGCCGGGTACTTTTCAAAGATGCATGATGTCCATATTTTCCGAATTTCTTGAAAATTCCATGGAAGTTTTTATGGATGATTTTTCGGTGCATGGATATTCTTTTGATGATTGTCTTACAAATCTTTCACGTGTTTTGGCTAGGTGCATTGAGATGGACTTAGTCCTCAATTGGGAGAAATGCCATTTCATGGTGAAAGAAGGCATAGTTTTGGGACATCGTGTTTCAAAGAGAGGGATCGAAGTCGATAGAGCTAAAATCGACGTGATTGAAAAGTTGCCACCTCCAAGGGATATTAAAGGGATTAGAAGTTTTCTCGGGCATGCGGGCTTTTATCGAAGATTTATTAAGGAATTTTCAAAGATAGCAAAGCCCCTCACAAATCTTCTACGCAATGAGGTGGAATTTACTTTTGATGAGCCTTGTCTTGAGGCGTTTGAAGTATTGAAGCAAGCTTTGGTGACCGCACCTATTATTCAAGCACCGAATTGGGATTTACCATTCGAAATGATGTGCGATGCAAGTGATAGCGCCATTGGAGCCGTCTTGGGTCAACGAATCGATAAGCGCTTCCATGTAATCTATTACATTAGTAAGGCCCTTGACACTACCCAAGCAAACTACTCAACAACGGAGAAAGAGATGCTAGCCATTGTCTATGCCTTTGAAAAATTTAGGCAATACTTGATTGGTTCTAAAACCATAGTCTACACGGATCATGCCGCCATCAAGTATTTGGTTTCTAAGAAGGAAACAAAGCCTAGACTTATCCGTTGGGTACTCCTATTGCAAGAATTTGATATAGAGATTAAGGACAAGAAAGGAGTAGAGAATGTAGTGGCGGATCACTTGTCAAGACTCGAACTAACCAAAGAAGAAGATTCAAGAACGATTCCCGTAAATGACACATTCATTGGGGAATACTTGATGAGCATCGAGACCGCGCAAGCTCCATGGTATGCGGACTTCGTGAATTTCCTAGCTTGTGGAATTCTACCGGAGGAGCAAATTACAATCAAAGGAAGAAATTCCTTCATGATATCAACCGATACTATTGGGACGAGCCTTATCTATATAGGCTTTGCGCGGATGGACTTTATAGGTCATGTGTCGCGGAATGCGACCAACAAGGTATTTGAAATTTCACAGCGTCTCACTTAGGCAGATTTGTGAACTAGCAGTTGCTGCAGCACACTCTTGTTCACAAGAAATAATCTCAGCAAGCAATGAACAAAGGCACAGGTTTGTTCACCCAGTTCGGCCAAACTGCCTACGTCTGGGGAGGACTATTCTCCAGTTCTCAATCCACTCAACCAAAGGTTCCAAGCACACTCGGTTACAACGCACGCAACCTATGCTACTTTAACCCCGTGTGGACTACTCAACACAATCAGAACAAGCTCTGATTTGTGTCAGCACACCCTCTACAATATGTCAGTCTAGAATAGCTACAATCCTCTCAAAGAACTTAGCCTATTCTATACTACACTACTCAGCAGGGTTGCTGCAGCAACAGCTGTAACACACAGCTGAAGCACAATGTCCGCGTCGCTCCAAGGCCTCCTGCCGAGCCGATTGAACCACTCCAAGAGCGCTGCACACTCTGAGTAACTCCCCCTCACTCAGTGACCACCTGCCACTAGTGAGTTCTTCCGCACGAACCTCCACCGAGCCTTCCACCCGTCAGTTCTTCCGCGGCTGCCTTTGATCAACCAACAAGCTCCACAGCTCTGAATTGGCTTCCAGATCAATGCACAAATCAGTCTCTGCAAGACCTGATTCTCTTCTGCAATGCTCACCACAGCTCTGCGCTCAACGCTCTGCCCGTGTGTGTTTGATCGAAGAACAACGTCCGTAGCACCCAGAAAATCCTCTCTCTGAAATCTGTGTCTACTCTCGTGTATCACTCAGCTTCGATCACCCCCTTCAGCCCTAATACCTTCTGCTTAAATACCCACACCACTTTAAGCAATTTCCAGGTTTAGGTAATTGACCCACAAGATCAATTATCTCCTAAAATCTAGGAGATTAGATTTGATCACAACTCCAATGCAAATCTCCTTCTCTGACAAGTAAACCTTGCTGGAATATGCTCTTTAGTATTTTAGAAATTCTTCTAAGAGCTTTCACAAAGCTGCCATACCTTCAAATCGCACCCAGCACAAAACTGCTACTTGGACAGTTGATACAGCACTTGAACCAGCACCTGCTGCAGCATCCCCTGCTATAGCTGCTGCTAGTTCACTTCTGCTGCCAGCTTGATTGTTTGAGCTGCAACAACTCCTTGTTCACTTGTGCTGTAGCTGTTTGCTGCTGCTGGAATTTCCTAAATGCATTAGGAAACAATCCCATCAATTCTAAGGAAGATCCTCCAATTTATAGAGGTTTTGATTTTCCAATCAAATCTTCATTCAACAAATCTGCCCTTGTTCTTGAGAGACACTCCAGAAATATTCTCCTGAATATTCAGCTCTTTCCGAAAGCCCTTCGGTCCACTGATTTGTTGATTGAATGCAATCTTCGAGAAAGCTTTGAATTTGTTCTACCACATTTTAGCTCCAGCATCTACTACTGAACTTCTGCTCCAGAGATTGCTGTAGCACTTGCTTACTCCACTTTAGCTCCAGAGATAGTCACTCTGCCCAGATTGCACAAGCTGATGTCTTCATGCTCTCTTTCAGAATTTCGAGCTCCCCAAGGCAACATTAGGTCGCGCGCCTCGTGAAGACATTAGCCACTTAATGTCTTCATCTGGAGCGCCACTTAATGTCTTCAGTTGAAGCGCCACTTACTGAGTTTGCTCACTCTGGAATGCTCTTCATCAGCTGTTTTCTTTCCATACTTGCTGTAGCATGCTCTAGTTCACTTTGTAGGAGTTTGTCAATGATGCCACATACCTTCACAATCTCCCCCTTGGCATTTTGACAAAATCCAAGAACCCTTCTAATCTTAGGCAATCCTCTTCTCATCTTTGAACTCCTTCTTTTGCAGCTTCTTCAGCTTCAATCTTCAGGGGATGTTGTAGCAACTTCTTGTGCTTGTTTTGTCAAGGATGTCATTACCTTAACACTCTCCCTCTTGGCATTTTTGACAAAACCTGAGCATCATTTCTAAGAGCACCTCTTCTCTTCTTCTCCCCTTCTCCTCTTCTCCCTTTTTGTCACAAATGATAGAGGGGGATACCAGCTAAATTCAGCGAGTATGCCAACGCCTCTTCTCCATCCACAGGAGAGGGCATTCCAATGTGTCAACATGTGCTTCTTTGGTTGGTTTTGGGGGAAAATCAGGTGGCTGCTTCTCCACCCATACTTTTACTGGTTTTCGAACATGCTTCTTCCGAGTTTTGTTGTGACCAGCAACTCTTTCTTTCCTTCCGGCATTGTTTCGGTGTCTCATCCTCTCTGTGCCAGCATCCTTCTTGATCCTCATTTTCGTTGTCCCTCCAACATATCTGATGTTTTCGTGCACAACTGGACAATGACAGTCCATCGGCTTTGATGAGCTGGAGGTCACTCGCCTGCCACGCCTGATCCTTGGCTTCATCTGGCGTTGTCCGTCTGTAGGCGATTTCTGAGGTCTCCAATACTTGTTCTGGATCGGGCATCTTTTCTGAATGTGTCCCTCTCGATCACAGAAATAACAACTGCGACTTTTGCACCTGGATTTCTTTTCTGCTACAGGTTGTTGATACAACGGTTGCTGTAGCAGCTTCTTGTTCACCCTTCTATGCACCTTTTTCTGAACTGGTTTCTGGGACAAGACCGGTTTTTCTACGGCAATCTCAGCATCTTCTCGCTCCGTAGCTTTGATGAATACAGTTGTTTCAGCACCTTCTTCTCCAGTGTATCCAAGACCTGAGTAGCCACCTCCATACCTTTGGCGTGCTAGAATATCTTCAAGAGTGCTTGTTCCACTGTTAAGCATCTTTGTAGTCTTCCGGTAGAGGTTGAGCTCTTCCTTCTCTGCAGCAAACTTCTCTTCTTGCTGGGCAACCTGATCCGTAAGAGAAGTGATCATCTTCAGCAGCTCCTCTTATTTTTCTTGCAGATCTGAAACTTTAGCCGTCAATCCTTTGTTGACCTCCATGACTTGCAGCCACTCTTCGTGCAACAGGGTAAAGTTTCTTGCAATGGACTCCTCAGTGATTTCCTCATCATCACTACTGTCTGACTCATCAGCACAATCAACACTTTCTGGCTTTGTTGAAACGGTGCTCTTCATATCAGTTTCAAACATCAAAGCAACATTGCTAATTTGGTCAGATTTTTCTTCACTGTCTTCGTCTCTCCAATTTGCAGCAGGAGTTTTGTTCCTTTCATGAGCCGACTGGAGGATCTCCCATGCTTGCTTGGCAACTTCACAGTCAGAGATCAGCCTGAAATTATTTGCGTCAACAGCGGCAAATATCGCGTTCAAGCCTCTTGAGTTACTGGTTGCTACAGCTTCTTCTTCAGCTGTCCATGTCTCCTCTGGTTTCTCCAGTGCAACTCCTTTGTCGTCGATGATCAGTGGGTGTGACCATCCAGACACAACTGCTCTCCACGTCTCCTCATCCATCGTCTTTAGGAAGACCTTCATTCCCGCCTTCCAACATCCATAATTGCTCTCTTCCAATAATGGAGGTCGGCTTGTGCTCTGTCCTTCCTTCATTGTCTTGGCTTCTTCAGAGCCACTGTAGGATCTTTTAACTCTGTGTTTCGAGTTCCCGTCTGATACCAATTGAAATTTCACAGCGTCTCACTTAGGCAGATTTGTGAACTAGCAGTTGCTGCAGCACACTCTTGTTCACAAGAAATAATCTCAGCAAGCAATGAACAAAGGCACAGGTTTGTTCACCCAGTTCGGCCAAACTGCCTACGTCTGGGGAGGACTATTCTCCAGTTCTCAATCCACTCAACCAAAGGTTCCAAGCACACTCGGTTACAACGCACGCAACCTATGCTACTTTAACCCCGTGTGGACTACTCAACACAATCAGAACAAGCTCTGATTTGTGTCAGCACACCCTCTACAATATGTCAGTCTAGAATAGCTACAATCCTCTCAAAGAACTTAGCCTATTCTATACTACACTACTCAGCAGGGTTGCTGCAGCAACAGCTGTAACACACAGCTGAAGCACAATGTCCGCGTCGCTCCAAGGCCTCCTGCCGAGCCGATTGAACCACTCCAAGAGCGCTGCACACTCTGAGTAACTCCCCCTCACTCAGTGACCACCTGCCACTAGTGAGTTCTTCCGCACGAACCTCCACCGAGCCTTCCACCCGTCAGTTCTTCCGCGGCTGCCTTTGATCAACCAACAAGCTCCACAGCTCTGAATTGACTTCCAGATCAATGCACAAATCAGTCTCTGCAAGACCTGATTCTCTTCTGCAATGCTCACCACAGCTCTGCGCTCAACGCTCTGCCCGTGTGTGTTTGATCGAAGAACAACGTTCGTAGCACCCAGAAAATCCTCTCTCTGAAATCTGTGTCTACTCTCGTGTATCACTCAGCTTCGATCACCCCCTTCAGCCCTAATACCTTCTGCTTAAATACCCACACCACTTTAAGCAATTTCCAGGTTTAGGCAATTGACCCACAAGATCAATTATCTCCTAAAATCTAGGAGATTAGATTTGATCACAACTCCAATGCAAATCTCCTTCTCTGATAAGTAAACCTTGCTGGAATATGCTCTTTAGTATTTTAGAAATTCTTCTAAGAGCTTTCACAAAGCTGCCATACCTTCAAATCGCACCCAGCACAAAACTGCTACTTGGACAGTTGATACAGCACTTGAACCAGCACCTGCTGCAGCATCCCCTGCTGTAGCTGCTGCTAGTTCACTTCTGCTGCCAGCTTGATTGTTTGAGCTGCAACAACTCCTTGTTCACTTGTGCTGTAGCTGTTTGCTGCTGCTGGAATTTCCTAAATGCATTAGGAAACAATCCCATCAATTCTAAGGAAGATCCTCCAATTTATAGAGGTTTTGATTTTCCAATCAAATCTTCATTCAACAAATCTGCCCTTGTTCTTGAGAGACACTCCAGAAATATTCTCCTGAATATTCAGCTCTTTCCGAAAGCCCTTCGGTCCACTGATTTGTTGATTGAATGCAATCTTCGAGAAAGCTTTGAATTTGTGCTACCACATTTTAGCTCCAGCATCTACTACTGAACTTCTGCTCCAGAGATTGCTGTAGCACTTGCTTACACCACTTTAGCTCCAGAGATAGTCACTCTGCCCAGATTGCACAAGCTGATGTCTTCATGCTCTCTTTCAGAATTTCGAGCTCCCCAAGGCAACATTAGGTCGCGCGCCTCGTGAAGACATTAGCCACTTAATGTCTTCATCTGGAGCGCCACTTAATGTCTTCAGCTGGAGAGCCACTTACTGAGTTTGCTCACTCTGGAATGCTCTTCATCAGCTGTTTTCTTTCCATACTTGCTGTAGCAGGCTCTAGTTCACTTTGTAGGAGTTTGTCAATGATGCCACATACCTTCACAGTATTCTTGAAGGATGTCACTCTTCTCCTTATGGCGGGCACGGCTCAAGTTCCAAAACGGCCGCAAAGATTCTTCAAAGCGGATTTTACTGGCCGAGTTTGTTCAAAGATGCATATGAGTTCGTGAAGTCTTGTGATGCGTGTTAAAGAACCGGAAATATTTCTAAGAGAGATGAAATTCCTCAAAAGGGTATTCTAGAGGTTGAGATATTCGACGTATGGGGGATCGATTACATGGGACCATTCCCATCTTCTTATGGGAATAAGTATATTTTAGTCGCCGTCGACTATGTCTCAAAATGGGTGGAAGCCATTGCCTCACCTTCTTGCGATGCCAAAGTTGTGATTAAGTTATTCAAGAAGGTCATCTTTCCAAGATTTGGAGCCCCTCGGACCGTGATTAGTGATAATGGTACTCATTTCAAAGAAAGGCAATTCGAAGCGATGCTTCGAAAATATGGAGTTTATCACAAAATTGCGACGCCTTATCACCCTCAAACTAGTGGACAAGTTGAAGTTTCTAATAGGGAGATAAAAGCTATTCTCGAAAAAACGGTGGGGAACTCAAGGAAGAATTGGTCTTCAAAGCTCGAAGAAGCTTTATGGGCATATCGCACCGCTTTCAAGACCCCGATTGGCATGTCACCATACCGCTTAGTCTATGGGAAGCCATGCCATCTCCCCGTCGAAATGGAGTACAAGGCCATGTGGGCAATCAAGAAGTTAAATTTTGACTTGAAGACGGCGATGGAAAAGAGAGTCCTCCAACTCCACGAACTAGATGAGATTTAGACTCGACTCTTATGAGAGTTCAAGAATTTATAAGGAGAGAACCAAATTGTGGCATGACAAGAAAATTCGGAGGAGGACTTTCTCAAAGGGGGATAGCGTATTGCTTTTCAACTCTAGACTTAGATTATTCCCGGGAAAATTGAAATCAAGATGGTCGAGGCCTTTCAAAGTTGAAAAAGTATATGAAGATGGCCACTTCGAATTGATAAACAAAGAAGGTGAAACTTTCAAAGTAAATGGCCATCGAATTAAAGCCTACCATGGAGAAGTGCAAAGCTTGGAGCTTGGAGACTTCAAACTTGATGATTCTACCTAATTCCCTAATTATTGCATGCCATTTGAGAAGGGATCCTCGCAAAGGACTTCTCAAGTGTGTTTCTTATGAAGAAGGGAATCGGCTACGTCTTAGCCAAGACTTTAAACTAGGCTGGTGAGTATTTGTGCTTTTGCTCCTACTTGTTTGTAGTGTAGAATCATGTTTTGACTTTGTGTTGCGCCATGCCTATATGAAGTTAGAGGGTTTAGGGATTTTTGTGGTTGAGTGCACTCAAATTACCCCTTTTGGTTTGATTATTCATGTGTGAAAATATTTGAGTGTGGGGTGTTTTGAGTCAATATTAGATGTCTTAAAGTGGTTGAGGAATGTGGTGCATTTGAGTGAAAGACTTTGTGCAGAGTGGCTAACACACACCAGTTTCTTCGCCCGAATCAGTTTTCAGGAGTGACCGAATCAGTTGATTCGCTCACCCGAAAATATGAAAATCGCCCCTGAGTAAATGATTCGGGCAAATCATTGACGGTCTCCCCGAATCACTTGATTCGGTCAAGCAGCTACCCAGATCGATTCGGCCAAGCCTTCGCCCGAATCAGTTGATTCGCTCACCCGAGAACATACACTGAGTAAATGATTCGGGCGAATCATTGGTGATTCGGGCAGGTCCCCGAATCAAATTCACTGGAGGTTTGAGATTTATTCGTGCGAATCCACTTTATTCGCTCATTCTCCCCCGAGCCCTAAATCTCTTTCCGCCCGTGCACTCCCGTCCGACTACCACAAACCCAAAACCAGCTTCCGTCCGACCTTGTCCGTCCGAGCACCGCCTGTCCGAGCTAACCCTAAACCGTTGGTCGCATTCCGCGACACCCATTCAACCCAGCTCCGTCCGAGTCTTCTTCGCCCGAATCAGCCGCAGCTTCCCCGAGTCACCCTTCTCCTTCGCCCAACTTTACAATGGCCAGGACTAACTTGACGACTACAGGAAAGCCTCGACCACCGCCTGCCAAGAAGCTGTCCGCAGCTCAGAAGGGTAAAGGCATTGCTAAACCTAAAGCTAAAGCTCCAGCCAAAACCAAACCGAAGCCAAGGCGAGCTACTAGTGGTATCATAATCCGCTCCTCTCCCCCGCCGTCTCCAGTCAGTTCATCATCCTCATCTTCATCATCCTCTTCCGACGATTTCAGACCCGTGGGAGAGTCGTCGCGCTCGCAAGCCAGGCTGACAGTTATCCCTCATTCTGGAGCAGCAGAGACAAGGAGACCCCGCTATCTTACTGGAGAAATCCCTACTGCGGACGCGAAGATGCAAGCTTTATTGACGCAACACGAGAATTATGAGGTACTGGCTCCCATTTATCCTGATCATGCCGCACTGAGCAAGCTTAAAGTTATGGATGAAATCAGTAATTACCTTCATGCCAGTGATATGCATTATATTTTGATGGATGATCCGGGTACTTACCTGAGGGTGGTGAAGGAATTCATGGCATCATTTTCTGCGACGAAGGAAGATATTGAGGGTAGTCGAAGGCACAATGGCAAGAGGGACCAAACTGTCAGTTCTTGGACCTTCCGATTAGGCGGGCAGACTTTTACCCTGCCCGCGCTTGATATTTGCACAGCTTTTGGGTGCACTGAGCTTGGTGAGTCCCCACATTTTAGAGAGCGCGAACAGTACCATTTCTGGGTGGACCTCGCCGCGAAGGACATTTTCTTCACCTCCCCTCAGCCAGCCACGATGATTACCTCCCCAGTTTGGCGGCTAATTCACCGTATCATAGCTACATCCATTCACAGCCGCAAGGATGGGGGCAGGTACGTGAATACATCGGGCTTGGACTTGATGCTCCTCATTTCTCGCGGCAGATCAGTAAACATTGTAGATGCACTGACGGTCCAGTTTGAGTCATATCAGAGATTGGAGTACAAAGGGCGCGCTCTAGGTGGCGGGACATTTATTACACTTCTCGCGAAGTGGCTGGGATTCAATTTAGACCGCTGCGCAATCTTGCCAAAGAAAATTCTCAACCTGGAAACTCTTCGAAAGATGCACATGATAGAGCCTAAGACGCTTCGTTGGATTACTCGACCCGATGTGCCACAACACTTGGAGAAGAGGATAGAGAGGAAGCGAAAGGAGCATGGACTCCCTGATATAGAGACACCACCCAGGCAGGCCAGCGAGCCACCCATGCCAGCAGCAGCAGATCCAGCCGCCCACACCTCAGCGCCTATGCCAGACTTCAGACCCTCTCCCGCTGCCATTCCTCCAGTCGAGCCTGAGCCCATTCCACGCGAAGGCCTAGCATTGTTGAGCGCACGCTTGGACTCGCTTTCAGATTCTCACACGACGCTCATTCGCTCCCATGAGGTATTATCCACCCTTGTCCTGGATTTTGTCGCATGGCAAGGAAATGTCATGGTGCGTATGGCAGCCAGCATGGGTATTTCAGACCTTCCACCGCCTCCAGCTCCTTTCTCTCAGCCACCACCTCAGCCGGCTGTGCCTACCGCAACTGCGAGTGACTCAGTTTCAGCCATGTTCGAAGGGAGAGTGGATGGAGGCAATGTTGAAGGAGCTCCTGGAGCTGGCAGTGGAAACCAAGGGAATGAAGTTTAGTTTGCTACAATTTTGTGTCATGACTTGTGATGTTTTAATTGACATGTATTTTGGCTTGACTTGTCCATTTGTATTTGACGCGCTTCGCCGCGATATTTTTTGTATGACAATTGGTTGTGGCACTTGAATGTTTCTTTGGCAGATTATTTTTTTTAAACTCTATTTCGAACTGCCCAGGTAAATTGATTCGGGCACCCAGGCCGAATCACCACTTTTGGCCTTGTCCGAATCAAGTGTGATTCGGGCAAAGCTCTATCCCAGCTAAAGTGATTCGGACACTTCGCCGAATCAACCATTTTTGCCTTGTCCGAATCACCTGATTCGGCCAACCACTCTTATCCAAACAAAAGTGATTCGCCCAGGTGTCACCGAATCAATTATATGCCGTCACCGAATCACCTGATTCGGGCACTCTTCAGCAGCACTGTCTTGAGTTTGGAAATTTTTGCCTTTTATCTGCCATTGTTCGAAACCTTTCTCAAGCACATTAATGCACAAATTCATGACCTTTGATGCACACAAACATATCTAAGTGAACTCATCATATACATTGTCGCGCATTTGTTTTCTAACCTCATGCCTAGCTATATGTTCTACATTAATTATATCTCGCATAGCTAGCTGTTTTAAACATGGGAATTCAAGTGTTGCGCTGACCTTTTTTGTGAGTTTCAGATTTATTGCAACTGCCAAGAGCATCATACACGGACGGATGTGCATTGGGCTACCTCCACACGAGAGAAGTTCCTTCGCAACTTTCTCTTTACCATCCTTTGTTCTTTATATTGCTTAGGGACTAAGCAAAATTCTAAGTGTGGGGTGTTTTGCGCTTTTGCTTTGATTTTCTACAACTTGATTCTATGCTACACACTCACTTTGAGCACATTACACTCACATAATTGCTCTCATCCAAGCTTTAAGTATTGATCACACGAAGTAATGTTTGCTAAGCAATTAAGTAGTATCAAAAAAAATTTTGGATTGAGTTGTGCCTTAAATTCATGAATCGCATCTTTAAGTCGATTGATCCTCTTTGTGATGATTTTATTCACATGATTCGATGTTCGGCTAGCTTAGTTCGATTCATTTTTAAGCTCTTTCCTTGCATGAAAAATGAAGTTGAGTTTAGCGAGCACAAAATAAAAAAATGTTTTCATACAAAAACCTTGTGCTTGCTCTTGGTTGCTTTTAGGTGATTTTAGCGTCCCTATTTAGCCTTTGCATTTGCTTTGCTCACACTTCATGCCCCATCAAATAACATTTAGGCACATTGTCAAGTCTTAAGTGTGGGGTGTTTCAAAATGATTGCGAAAGAAGAGAAAAAAAAAGAAAAAGGAAAAAAAAGGCACATGAAAGAGAAAGAAAAAAAAGAATTATCATATTTTGAAGGTTTTGCATTTGCCGAGGGTTAGGAAGGTAATTTCCCCCTCGAAAGCATTTGTATAAATGCAAAAAAATAGGCACACTTAACTCTTGACTTTGTGCCTTTTCCGCAAGTTCTTTCGCATATGTGTGAGCAAAGCTTTTGCATTGGGTTTTTAGGAAGCGTCTAAGGTATGACCCTCGTAATTTATTACTTAAGCATCCAGACTTGTACGAGGAAATTCTAAATTGTTCATTGTCAAAACTCCTATTCTCTTGCGGTTTATCACGTATAGCCTAATTTTTGAGAACGAGTTTATTGTCTTGAGCTTATGGACTTGCCCTTAGCAAGCATATGTGATTGATTTGACAAAATTTTTGTGCTAGCGACGCTTATCTTCATACTACTTGCATAGGAAATTGAGCGGAAATTTGAATTTGACGAATGCTAGGTTGACATCGATTCTATGAACATTTATTATCGCATTGAAGTGAATGATCCTTAGAGTTTGCGTGAAGTGAATAATTTGCACAACTCTATTCCAATTTGAGGTGATAGTGAACTACTTGCTTAGCTAGCTATATTTGAACTTTAAACTCTTATGGATGATTGCAATTGGGATTTGTGAGTATTCCTTTTCTGAAAACTCTCGCTTGACTTATGCACATATTTGTTCGGGACGAACAAGTCTTAAGTGTGGGGTATTTTGATGAGCGGACAAATAACCTTATATTTGTCCACATTTTTCCCTTACTTCTTGTTTGTTCCGCAATTCTATAAAGCCATTTGATGATTTCTTCGTCCATTTCAGGTTAAAACTATGTATCTCGCAATACGAAGTGGCCCGAAGAAAATCTAGAAGAATTTCGGTCTATGGAGATCAAAAGAAGAAAGGCTGAGCAAACTGCAGAAGTGATTCGGCCGAATCACTAGTGATTCGCCCACCAGCCTGACCGAATCACCCTCAGCTGCGCGAATTGACCTGATCCGGGGAAGTCCTGAAGAGTTGACCGAATCATATAAAAGGTGTGACCGAATCAAAGGTGATTCGGCCAAGATAAGTGATTCGCCCAGTCCGAGACCGCCACTGAACAAATGATTCGGCCGAATCATAGGTGATTCGCCCAGAGGTGCCCGAATCAGTTTAGCTCCACAAGACGTTTGACCGTATCAAAACAAAGACGTTTGACCGAATCAAAAGTGATTCGGCCAGGATAATTGATTCGCCCAAACTCAAGACACCACTGAACAAAAGCTTCGAGCGAATCACATGGACATTGACCGAATCAAGTGATTCGGTCACTTCGGACTCTTTTTGGAAATCTTCACAAAGTATAAATAGAAGGAGATAGAAGTAAAGAAAAGGAGCTTGCATAATTTCTCAACCCTAGAGGACAAGCTTCTACTTTTTGCAACCCTAGGCGACAAAAACTCAAAGAAGACCAAGCTTGATGGAAGATTGAAGCTTGGATTGAAGATTCTACATCATCCTCTCCTAAACCCTAGCTTTGTATTTACATTTATGCTTCCCTTAGTTGTCATGTATTTATGCACACTCATTATGAGTGAGTAGTTACTTTTTTGGTTGGGGATTAAATGGATCCCCTAGGATTGGATATGATGTAGAACACTATGTTATTGCTTTGAATGAAGGTTGGTTTGATTATATTGTGCTTTAGCTATGTATTCATTGTATGCACACCAAGTGTTTGACGAAATACTTAAGTGAGTATGCTTGGTTGGAACCCCTAAGGAAGGAGCGAGAGTTGAACTTAGGATGTTTCGTAGCTATTGTATGATCATAGATGGAGTGTTTGTGCGTGAGAGCGACATGCATTCTTGACATTAGGCTAAGTTTTGAGCGGATTTGAGTAACCGGCCAATAGACCGAGAGGGTGCGGTTATGGGACTCATATTCTACACGGTTCAATAGAATGAGAGTTTGAGAACCATGTCATTTATGTATCCTCTCCATTCTAGGGAAGGAGCGAGAGTTGAACCTAGAGCGGACGATGCATTAGCATTATCTTTAGTGCTTGCTAGAGATACCTCTATAAGAGGACATATCCCCCCCCAAGAACCGTAGACTTACGATAGTAGCATTGATTAGTTGTCAATTAGTCTAAGCTTTTCCCTTGGGTTCGATCCGAGGTCACTTGGTTATAAATATTGTTTGATATTTGCGTGACTAGAATAGCATTTCGTTTTGCTTGCCTAAAACGCCAACGTCACTAGTTTTGATATCGATTCTAGAATATTTGTTGTCGCAAAGAAGTGAATGATCCTTAGAGTTTACGTGAAATGGATGATTTGCACAACTCTATTATTATGATGGTTGATAAAAGAACTACTTGCCCTGCAAACTATATTTGGATTTTGAACTCCTATGGATGATTGCGAGTAGGATTTGTTAGTACTCCTATTCTGAAAACTCTCATGAGACTATAACTCGTCCATTAGGGTAGCCTAGGGGTTTAAAGACTTGATGCATATGCTAAATGCATTCATGATTCCTACGACAGTGAGATAGAAGTAGATTTAATTTTCATTGTTTAGTTGCTTTATGTTACGTTACATGAGAAGGGGATTGATGTGTTTTATGCGCATAAGATTTTCTACGTGCTTTGATACTGTCATATATGATTTAGCATCTTACTCTCCGCTTGACTTGTGCATATACTTGTTCGGGACGAACAAGACTTAAGTGTGGGGTGTATTTTCACTTTACTTCTTGTTTGTTCCATTATTTTATAAAGTTTTTTGATGCTTTCTTTGTCCATTTCAGGTTTAAAATGTGTATTACATGATATGAAGTGGCCCCAAGAAAATCCGGATGAATACCGGTCGATCGAGAGCAAAAACAAGCAAAATGGAAAAGTGATTCGCCCAAGGCAGATTTGATTTGGCTAGGGGGTGCACAATTCACATCTAATTCGGCCACCCTTGGTCGAATCAACCTCCATGCTGCCCGGATCAAAAATGACTCTAGGAGAATTCGCCCGAGACCAAATCTGGGCAGACTGACTTGTTCATCATCGAAGGCTTGCCGAGCACATGATTCTTATCTGATTGAGGTGTTAACATAGCTTGTTGGAAAGCTAATTCAAAGCGCTACAACGTCTTAGTTTTCATCAAGACGTGATTCAAAGTTTCAAAGGGTGAAACGAGCAAGATTCTAACGCTACAGAAGTGATCCGCCCAAGGGTTGACCGAATCAAAAGTGATTCGGCCAAGAGTAATTGATTCGCCCAGCTCCTGAATAGCACTACGAGTTTTATTCGGACACTCTGTCAGAGTCAAAATAAGGCTACCCCAAATCACTTGTGATTCGGACACGGCAGGTAAATATAAACCAAACAAATATGGAAAAAATTAAATTGTGCCTTGGGGTGCCTCCGGCGCCTAGGGTTCCTCTCTTGGAACGAAACCCTAATTATAGAACTTGGAGAATTGTCGAGAATTAACAGATACAGTTGAAGATTTCACAACATCCCTTTACACATTCCCTACATCTCTACTACTTTACTTTTCCTTGTTATTCAATTTCATTATGTTTTGTTTCGAACTCACTGATGATGCAAATATGGCAGTATTTCACAAAACCAGCATAAGTGAACAAGGAGTTGCTGCAGCTCAAACAATCAAGCAGGCCAGCAGAAGGGAACTAGCAGCAGCTGTAGCAGGGGATGCTGCAGCAGGTGCTAGTTCAACTGGCTGTTTCAACTTTCCAAGAAGCAGCAGCAATCTGGGCTTGTCTAGAAGGGCTGGAAATCCTATGCAGAGCATCTGAAGAATTTCTATATTGCTGAAGAGCTTTTTCCAGCAAGGTTTACGAGTCAGAGAAGGAGATTTGCATTGAAGATTAATATCAAATCTAATCTCCTAGATTCTAGGAGATAATTGATCTTGTTGGGTCAATTGCCTAAACCTGGACACTGCTTAAAGTGGTGCTGCTATTTAAGCTGAAGGTGTTCAGAGCAGGGAGGTGGATCGAAGCAGAGGGATACACGAGTGCATACACAGATTTCAGTGGGAGAATCCTTGGTGTGTGACGGAAGTTTTCTTCGATCATCACCCGTGAGCAGAGCGTTGAGCGCAGAGCTGTGGTGAGTATTGCAGAAGGGAATCAGAACTTGCAGAGTCTGATTCGTGCTTGATCTGGAAGCCAATTCAGAGCTGTGGAGCTTGTTGGTTGATCAAGGGCAGCCGCGGAAGAACTTACGAGTGGAAGGCTCGGTCAAGTGTCGTGCGGCAGTACTCGCTAGTGGCAGGTGGTCACTGAGTGAGGGGGAGTATTCCAGAGTGTGCAGCGCTCGTGGAATCGTTCGATCGGCTCGGCAGAAGGCTTTGGAGCGACGCGGACATTTTGTGCTTCAGCTGTGTGTTACAGGAGTTGCTACATCAACCCTGCTGAGTAGTGTAGTTTAGAATAGGCTGAGTTCTTTGAGAAGAAAGGAGCTGTTCTAGATTGACATATTGTAGAGGGTGTGCAGACGCAAATCAGAGCTTGTTCTGATTGTGCTGAGTGATCCACACGGGGTTGAGTAGCATAGGTTGCGTGAGTTGTAACCGAGTGTACTTGGAACCGTTGGTTGAGTGGATTGAGGACTGAAGAATAGTCCTCCCCAGACGTAGGCAGATTGGCCGAACTGGGTGAACAAACCTGTGCCTTGTTCATTGTTTGCTGAGACAATTTTTTCGAGTGAACAAGAGTGTGCTGCAGCAACTGCTTGTTCAGAAAATCTGTCGAACCAAGACACTGTGAATTTCAATTGGTATCAGAGCGGGTGCTCGACACACATAGTTAAAGATCCTACAGTGTCTCTATAGAAGCCAAGACAATGAAGGAAGGACAGAGCACAAGCAGACCTCCATTGTTGGAAGAGAGCAATTATGGTTATTGGAAAGCTAGAATGAAAGCCTTTCTCAAGGCTATTGATGAGAAGACATGGAGAGCTGTCGTGGTTCAGTGGTCTCCCCCAATCACCATGGATGAGCAAGGAGTGACAAGGATGAAACCTGAGGAGCAATGGACTGCTGAAGAAGGTGCTGCAGCAACTGGTAATTCAAAGGCTCTGAATGCAATTTTTGCTGCAGTAGATGCTAACAATTTCAGGTTGATATCAAACTGCGACATGGCCAAGCAAGCATGGGAAATTCTGCAAACTGCGCATGAAGGCACTGATAGAGTAAAGCTGTCAAGACTCCAAATGATTGCCACACAATTTGAGAATCTGAGGATGCTGAATGAAGAAACAGTCACTGAGTTTAATGCTAAACTGTGTGATCTTGCAAATGAAGCTCATGCTCTTGGTGAACCCATCCCTGAAGAAAAGCTTATCAGAAAGGTTCTCAGATCACTGCCCACAAAATTTGACATGAAAGTAACGGCCATTGAAGAAGCTCAAAATGTCAGATTTATGAAGTTGGAAGAGTTGATGGGGTCGCTCAAACAATTTGAGATGAAGTTGGTTAAAGGAGACACCACTCCCAAGGACAAGAATGTTGGATTGAAAGCTGAAGCAGAAACCAAGCAGACAGTTCCAGATGATCAGATAAATATGCTTGTTAAGAACCTTGGGAAGTTTCTGAAGAACATGGAATCCAGAACCGAGAGAAGCTCTTTCTCACGAAGACAATTCAGAAGGGGTGGTGAAAGTAAAAGGAAAGGGAAGAAACCTGCTCAGACTGAAGAAGAAAAGAAAGAATTAAAGAAGGGAGTCCAATGTTGGAATTGTGCAGGCTACGGTCATCGACAAATTAACTGCACTAGCAAACCGATGAAAAAGAGGGCTCTCTCTGCCAGTGGAAGTGAAGACGAGAAAGAGCTGAGTGAAGATGAGTGCAACTTGGCCAGATACAGGTCGTTCAGAAAAGGCAGAGAAAGGCGAGGAAGATTGAACCAGGACCTGCTGCAGCAACCTCTGTATCACCGGTACAAGAGAGCGTCAAAGTATAAAAAATGCTACAGTTGCGGTCGGAAAGGTCATTTAAAAAGAAACTGTTCCTCAGCTCTTGCTGAATTAGCTTCTGTCAAGGATTCTGTCAGGCAGAAGCGTGCACAGACCCAGCTCCTAGCTCTTGTCAGCACAGCTAGTTCCTCGGACAAGATAAGCTGGTACTTTGACAGTGGCTGTTCAGGACATATGACAGGAGAGAGATCCTTCTTGAAGAACATTACACCCTGTTTGGAACAACGTGTGAAGTTTGGTAATGGGCTAAAAGGAAGAGTTCTGGGAAGAGGAACTCTGGCAGTAGAAGGAATGCCAAGTCTGAACAATGTGCTTCTAGTGGAAGGGCTAAAGGCTAATCTCATAAGCATCAGTCAGCTGTGTGATGGGACTAAGCAAGTAAAATTTACGAAAGACTCTTGCAAAGTCCTCGACAAATCTGGAAAATGTTTAATGGAAGGCACCAGATAAAAGAGCAACTGTAATCTTCTCAATGTGAGTCCAAACACATCAATTCAGAAATGTATGCTGACCAAAGCCGAGGAAATGACTCTATGGCACAGAAGAATGGGACATGTTAACCTAAGAACTCTGAAGAGAATTGCAGCAGAAGGACTAGTAAGAGGAATTCCACAACTTAAAGGGGACACAATTTCCATCTGCGGAGATTGTCAGATTGGAAAACAAAAGAAGGCAACACATCCAAGAGTCAAAGATGTAGGCACTACCAAACCGTTACAGTTGATTCACATGGATCTGATGGGACCAATGGAGGTTGAAAGTCTGGGCAGAAAGAGGTATGCTTTTGTTTGTGTTGATGACTACTCTAGATTTACTTGGATTGATTTTATCAGAGAGAAATCAGATACTGTGAAAGTTATAGTGTCTCTCGTGTCTCGCCTAGAGCAAGAGAAAGATCTCAGAATCAGCAGCATCCGCAGTGATCATGGTAGGGAATTTGAAAACGAAGCTATGGATGATTTCTGTCGTCAAAGGGATATCTCTCATCAGTACTCCTCTCCCATCACTCCACAGCAGAATGGTGTAGTGGAACGAAAGAATCGAACTATTCAAGAAATGGCCAGAGTCATGATTCATGCTAAGAGAATTCCCCTGAGATTTTGGGCAGAAGCCATGAATACCGCATGTTATATCATCAACAGAGTCACCTTACGGAGAGGAACCAATCAGACCTGCTATGAGCTCTGGAATCAGAAAAAGCCCACGGTTAAATACTTCCACATCTTTGGAAGTGAGTGTTTCATTCTGAGAGATCGGGAGTACAGAAAGAAACTCGACACTAAGAGCGATCCTGGATTGTTCTTGGGATATTCAACAAACAGCAGGGCCTATCGAGTATATAACCAGCGAACAAATACAGTCATGGAATCAATTAATGTTGTTGTCAATGATGCAGAAGAAGAATCTACCCCTGATACTGACTCTGGTGAAGAAGACTCTGATCTTGAAGAAGTATCTGACAGACAGACCAGAAATGAACAAGCTGCGGTTCCAGAAGATGCTACAGCAAGTGCTGAAGCAGAAATTCTAGATGATCAATTGGAGAGCATGTCTGATGATCTGCACACTGAGGCTCCTGATCCACCTTCAAGGAAGCCCCCAAAGAAGATTCAGAGGAATCATCCGCTGACAAATGTGATAGGGGATCCCGCAGACAGAAGAAGAACCAGAAGTCATGCCTACCTCAATACATGTTTTATGTCTAGCATTGAACCCAAGAATTTCAAGGAAGCCATGAGCGATGAATTCTGGATGATGGCTATGCAAGAGGAACTGGCAGAGTTCGAAAGACACGATGTCCGGGATCTGGTGGACAGACCTAATGGAGTGAATATCATTGGCACGAAGTGGATCTTCAAAAACAAAACTGATGAGAAGGGAAACATCACAAGAAATAAAGCCCGTCTGGTTGCTCAGGGATTTACTCAGATTGAGGGTCTGGATTATGAAGAAACATTTGCTCCAGTTGCTCGCCTGGAGGCCATTAGACTTCTTCTAGCCATGTCATGCTTTCTTGGGTTTAAACTGTATCAAATGGATGTCAAAAGTGCATTCCTGAACGGAGACCTGTCTGAAGAAGTTTATGTCTCTCAGCCAAAAGGGTTTGAAGATCCTCACTTCCCAGAGCATGTCTACAAGTTGAAGAAAGCCCTATACGGACTGAAACAGGCTCCTCGGGCATGGTATGAGAGGCTGACAGTGTTCTTGGAGAAACAGGGCTACAAACGAGGGGGAGCTGACAAAACTCTTTTTGTCAAGAGAACCAAGTCAGATGTGGTCATTGCACAAATCTATGTAGATGATATTGTGTTTGGTTCCAAGTCTCAGCACCTGGTGAAGCAGTTTGTGAATCAAATGCAGCAGGAATTTCAAATGAGTATGGTTGGAGAGCTGTCGTATTTCCTTGGACTGGAGATTACCCAGAAAGAAGATGGCATTTTTATTGCTCAAAGCAAATACAGCAAGAATCTTGTGAAAAAATTCCAGCTCGACAAGGCTAGTCACAAACGAACCCCTGCTGCTACTCATGTCAAAGCAATCAAAGATTAACATGGCGTGGCTGTGACTCAGACAATCTACAGAAGCATGATTGGAAGCCTATTGTACCTGACTGCCAGCCGTCCTGACATCTCCTTCGCAGTAGGAGTCTGTGCCAGATTTCAAGCTTCTCCCAAAGACAGTCACCTACAGTTGGTCAAGCGAATCATTCGGTATGTGGGAGGAACCGTCAACTATGGCCTTTGGTATACTTAAGACACAAATGCTAATCTGGTAGGATACAATGATGCGGACTGGGCTGGATGCTCGGAGGACAGGAATAGCACTTCAGGAGGGTGCTTCTTCTTAGGAAATAATCTGGTGTCCTAGTTCAGCAGGAAGCAAAATAGCATTTCTCTATCCACTGCTGAGGCTGAATACATTGCTGCTGGGAGCTGCTGTGCTCAAATGCTGTGGATGAAGCAAATGCTGAGTGAGTATGGTCTTCATCAGGATGAAATGACTCTTTACTATGACAATATGAGTGCCCTCAGCATTTCTAAGAATCCGGTGCAGCACAGCAGAACCAAGCACATTGACATCCGTCATCACTTCATCCGTGATCTTGTTGAGAAGAAGACCATTGCCCTCCAACATGTTGAGTCTGCCAAACAACTTGCTGATATCTTCACAAAAGCTCTGGATGCAGCCCGGTTCGAAGACCTGAGAGCCTCTCTGGGGCTCTGCATGTTGTCTTCATAAGTTTTCCCAGGAGCACCCCCTTGTCATTTATTCCAAAAAGCGGGAGGAGAAGAGCAGGCTAAGAAGTGGAGGAGAATAGCTCAAGCAAATCTCTGGTGGGTTTTGTCAAAATGCCAAGGGGGAGATTGATGATGCAAGTATGGCAGTATTTGACAAAACCAGCATTAGTGAACAAGGAGTTGCTGCAGCTCAAACAATCAAGCAGGCCAGCAGAAGGGAACTAGCAGCAGCTGCAGCAGGGGATGCTGCAGTAGGTGCTAGTTCAACTGGCTGTTTCAACCGTCCAAGAAGCAACAGCAATCTGGGCTTGTCTAGAAGGGCTGGAAATCCTATGCAGAGCATCTGAAGAATTTCTATATTGCTGAAGAGCTTTTTCCAGCAAGGTTTACGAGTCAGAGAAGGAGATTTGCATTGAAGATTAATATCAAATCTAATCTCCTAGATTCTAGGAGATAATTGATCTTGTTGGGTCAATTGCCTAAACCTGGACACTGCTTAAAGTGGTGCTGCTATTTAAGCTGAAGGTGTTCAGAGCAGGGAGGTGGATCGAAGCAGAGGGATACACGAGTGCATACACAGATTTCAGTGGGAGAATCCTTGGTGTGCGACGGAAGTTTTCTTCGATCATCACCCGTGAGCAGAGCGTTGAGCGCAGAGCTGTGGTGAGTATTGCAGAAGGGAATCAGAACTTGCAGAATCTGATTCGTGCTTGATCTGGAAGCCAATTCAGAGCTGTGGAGCTTATTGGTTGATCAAGGGCAGCCGCGGAAGAACTGACGGGTGGAAGGCTCGGTCAAATGTCGTGCGGCAGTACTCACTAGTGGCAGGTGGTCACTGAGTGAGGGGGAGTTACCCAGAGTGTGCAGCGCTCTTGGAGAGGTTCGATCGGCTCGGCAGAAGGCCTTGGAGCGACGCGGACATTTTGTGCTTCAGCTGTGTGTTACAGGAGTTGCTACAGCAACCCTGCTGAGTAGTGTAGTTTAGAATAGGCTGAGTTCTTTGAGAAGAAAGGAGCTGTTCTAGATTGACATATTGTAGAGGGTGTGCAGACGCAAATCAGAGCTTGTTCTGATTGTGCTGAGTGATCCACACGGGGTTGAGTAGCATAGGTTGCGTGAGTTGTAACCGAGTGTACTTGGAACCGTTGGTTGAGTGGATTGAGGACTGAAGAATAGTCCTCCCCAGACGTAGGCAGATTGGCCGAACTGGGTGAACAAACCTGTGCCTTGTTCATTGTTTGCTGAGACAATTTTTTCGAGTGAACAAGAGTGTGCTGCAGCAACTGCTTGTTCACAAAATCTGTCGAACCAAGACACTGTGAATTTCACTCACCATGAGTGAGTAGTTGTTTAGCATTAGGGATCCTTATGGATCCTTTAGGTTAGATTATAAGGCAAAATATGCAATTTTATTATGAATGAGGTTTTTGATTGAAAATTCTCATGCTTCATCTTCATGTTAATTTTATGCACACCAAGTGTTTGACGAAACGCATGAATGAGTATGAATTGATAAAACACCTAAGGATGGAATGAGAATTGAACTTAGGTTATTTAGAGGATCAAGCATGTTTATTTTAGATAGCGTTTGTGCACGAGAGTGACATTCGCATTCTATTAGGCTAAGCATAGAGTTGAATTTAGTTAACTATCAATAGAGCGAGAGGTTGAGATTAGGAGACTTTTGTTCTACACAATTCAATAGAGCGAGAGTTTGAGACTTGTGTTACTTAGGTATCATTCCCATTCTAGAGAAGGAGCGAGAGTTGAATTTAGAACGCGTGATAGTTTAGCCTAGAATTATCAATCAAATTACCTTATGCATGAATTGCTGTTTTATGTTGCTAATCGCATGACCTAGAGTGTGCTGCAGCAACTGCTTGTTCACAAATCTGCCTAATTGAGACGCTGTGAATTTTAATTGGTATCAGAGCGGGAGCTCGACACACAGAGTAAAAGATCCTACAGTGTCTCTGAAGTCGCCACGACAATGAAGGAAGGACAGAGCACGAGCAGACCTCCATTGTTGGAAGAAAGCAACTATGGATATTGGAAGGCTAGGATGAAAGCTTTTCTCAAGGCCATTGATGAGAAGACCTGGAGAGCAATCATGGTCCAGTGGTCTCCCCCAATTACCATGGATGAACAGGGAGTCACATGGATAAAGCCTGAAGAACAATGGACTGCTGAAGAGGGAGCTGCAGCAACTGGTAATTCAAAGGCCCTGAATGCAATTTTTGCTGCAGTTGATGCTAATAATTTTAGGTTGATATCGAATTGTGATATGGCCAAACAAGCGTGGGAAATTCTGCAAACTGCACATGAATGAACTGTGCTAATGCAAGTATGGCAGGTTTGACAAAACCAATATAAGTGAACAAGGAGTTGCTGCAGCTCAATTGATGGGGAGTATTTATACGACTCGCTAAACCATTTAAACCCAATTATTTCGACATGTTTTGATGTGAACAGTTACTTCTTAGTGTTGTTTGCATTTCAGGTGTTCGGAATACATGAGAAGAGACTTGCGGCTCAAAACGGTGTTTTTACGGAAGAAATCGGCGTTGGCAGAAATGGGAGTGCACTGCAGTGAGTTGCGCGCCAGCAGGCAACATTAGTGTCGCGCGCCGAGCGTTAATGTATTCTTCGGGCGCGCGACATAATGTCTTCATGGGGCGCGCTAGGCTTATGATGACGTCAGCAATCGGGCCCGCGGCCCGAACTCAATTTTACAGCCCGATCTCAATTAGGGTTTCAGGAGATTGGGACGGCAGTTTTTGGACAACGTTGACGACGGGGAAGTTTTGGGAACGACGGAGGAGACGGCGTACGGAATTTCGGAGCGAGGCGTGAACAGTATTTTTCCGGCGTGAATAGTGTTTTCCGGCGTGAACAGTGTTTTGTGAACAGTACTTTTTTACGATTTTTCAGTTAATGTATTTTGCAGTTCTGAATATGAGTAGCTAAACTTCTGTTTCAGTTTAGGGTTTTCAATTAATGACATTCATGTTTGAGACTTGGTTTAAACGCATATTTCTATTCATTCGTAAGTTCTGGATCTTATTCGCCTGAATTGAATTGCACGGTTAGCGTATACTTTGTCGTGAAACTATCCGTTCATCAATTCTGATTATTAACTCTTGTCGAAGCTTTGTCGTGGAAACAAGTAGTAGAATCTAGGCTTAGTATCACCCTTGCCGGGATACTTTAGGTTATTACCTTTGTCGGAGTGACCAAACGTTTGAGTAGGATTGCATCTTTAGGAGTCGATGATAACAGTCATTATTGAATTCCCTGAGCTGAATATTTCTCTCGATTGACATTCGCACTTTCATTACATTCGTTCTTGCGACCATACACTTAAAACCCCCCTTTAGTTCCGTATTCACAGGAAACAGCTTCACAGTCAGTTCTCTTGGGTTCGACCCTTGCTTGCCGCTACACTAGCTAAGCTTGGAGATATAAATTACAAGTTTGGCGCGCACAACGACGCGCGTCAAATTTTGGCGCCGTTGCCGGGGAACTGCTACAGTGAAGAGTTTCTTTTTCTTTTCTTTTTATATTTAGTTTTCAATTATTTCTTTGTGTTATTTTTTTTGTTGCGGTAAATTGCTTTTTCCAGCATGTCCCACGCAGGTAGTGTTAACGGTGATGGCCGCCAAAACAATGAACCAAATCAGGTCAACAACAACAACAACCATCCTTTACCACCACTCGGAAATCCGGATGTGCAGGTTCCACCATATTATGAAGAACCGGAGCGAGTATTTAGAGCGCGCCAGAGGGAACTTCGCGAAAGGGAATTTTCGGCTAGGGATGCAGGGGCACGAGCAGAAGGTTTCAATGAGCCCAACCCACCGCCCCAGCAATGTGTGCAGCAGCAACCTTACGGGCATCAGCCATACAGGCGTGCCCAAAGACCGGAACCAACAATGAGAGAGCTGGCTGCACCGGACTTCAATGAGCAGCCATGGTGCATCAATACTGGTACAGAAGAGGATGATTTTGAGGTAAAGACTTCTGTGGTGCACCACTTACCCAAGTTTGGTGGATTACCGGGAGAGGTAGCGACAAGGCACTTACAAGAATTCACCGGAATATGCCAAACTTTGAGACCCTACGCAGCTTCCGAGGACAGGTTTAAGCTTCGAGTATTTCCTTTGAGTTTGACTGATTTAGCAAAATCGTGGTTTCTGTCTCTTCCTTCAGGTAGTATTCGCACATGGGACCAAATGCAGCGAAAATTTCTAGATAAATACTATCCGCCAGCAAAGGCCACACAAGTGCGTAGGGAACTTTCAAATATCAAACAAGGACCAAGCGAGTCGATGTATGACTACATGGAGAGGTTCAACGCATTGGAGCAAAGCTGCTGTAACTTAGGAGTCCCGGAAAGGATGTTGGTGGAATATCTTTTGGATGGATTGAGACCTCTCGAGCGTATGATGTTGGATGCTGCAGCTGGTGGCACAGTGTTGAACTTGACACCATCTGAGGTACGTAATTTGATTAATGAGACCGCTGAAAGTGCTCGTTTCAGGGAGGAGACCAGTCGAAGGGAGGATACGAGCAGAACAAGGAATGTATCACAGGCAGACTCATCCAACAACCACATGGCTGCAGAAATCAAAGAGCTGAAAGACATGATGCAGAAGATGATGGTGGGGCAAGCTAATGTGGTGAAGCCTTGTGAATTTTGTGGTGCTGCCAACCACAAGACTGATTCGTGTCCATCCTTGTACGAAGACAATCCAACCGAGGTGAACGCTCTAGGAGGCTATCAAAATTTCAACAACAGACCGCCTCAGAGGAAGTTTGGATTAGCTGCGAATGGATTTAGTTGGAAGAACGAGGGTGGATTCCCTAAGGAGCAAGCCGCGCCTCAACAGCAGAACCAGTTTTATCGGCCACCATTTCGTCAGCAACAGGAGGGTTACAACAATGCTGATCAGCATCAACAAAGGAGGAACTATAATCAGTCAGGTCAGAATAACCCGCTAACTGTTAATGATCTTGCAGTGAGTCTTCAACAATACCAAGCGAAGACGGATGGTGCTCTTGCGGAGTTATCAAAGCAAATGTCACAGTTGATCACGGTCGTCAATGATTTGAAGAGTGACAAGGGCAAGCTTCCTTCGCAAACAATTCCTAACCCGACGGCAAATGTCAGCGCAATTACCCTAAGGCGAGAACAGGAGGTCAAGAGTACTAACGAAGCAATGAGGGGAACGGAAACAGTAAGTTACGCGCCTGATGACAACATTAACCCGACGCGCGGAGAGGTAATGTCTTCTCCAGGAGCGCAGATAATGTATGAAAGAGACGCGGTCAACACAAAGGCCGCGCCCGAGGACAACATTAATCGAGCGCCTGATGAGAACATTAATATCCGGCGCGCTAATATAAAGTGCACTACAGGCGCGCTACCCACTGACGATAGTTTCGAACTTCGTCGTTCTGACCCACTTCTTTCATTTCCTATGCAGATATCGAAGCCTAAGGAGGATCCAGCAGCGTATCAAATTTTATTGGAGTTGTTCAGTAGAGTTGGGATCTCAACCACACTTCTCGACGCAATAAGGCGGATCCCAAAATATGCTAAGGCCCTTGACAAATTGTGCACTAACCTAAGAGGAGAACTGAAGCCCGAGCAGGTAAATTTGAGGCAGAACATCCCTGCAATTGTTCAGTGCAAGGCAGCACCAAAGTGTAAGGATCCAGGTACATTTACAGTTCCATGCGTCATTGGTAAATTCAAAATTGATCATTGTATGCTGGATTTGGGTGCGTCAGTTAATGTGTTGCCTTACTCTTTATATCAAACATTGTGTATTGGTCCTCTGACACCCACTGATTTGATTCTTCAACTAGCGAATAAATCATATAGTAAGCCAGAGGGTATGATTATTGACGTATTAGTACACATAGGAAAGCTTGCAGTCCTTGCAGATTTTTATGTCATGAAAATGGAGGGTGATGCGATAGACACTTCGCCCGTCTTACTTGGGAGACCCTTCATGGTGACCGCGAAGACGAAGATCGATACATTCACGGGTGATCTCTCCATGGAGGTAGACGGGGAAGTAATTCATTTTAACATGTATAAATCCACGCAGCACCCACCTAACATTGCAGGAATACATGTGCTGGATATCATCGAGGATGCGACGTTTGAGTTGGATAGACAGCATGAGGAAGGGATCCAACCTCACAAAGGAACAACTGATTTAATTCGTGGATTACCTTTTTCCACTGGCCAGCGAGGTATCGTGTCTTTCCTTGATTATGCTGGATTTTATCACAAGTTTGTTAGATTTTATCGCAGGTTTGTTAAAGGATTCTTGAAGACCTCATTGCCAGTGTCTCGACTTTTGTTAAAAGATGTTCCGTTTGGAGAGGATGTCCCGCCTGATAAGGAGTTAGAGTTGGCTAGGCCAGTGAACGATTGAGAAGGAGAGGTACCGTCGAGCCAACGACGTTAAACAAGTGCGCTTTGCGGGAGGCAACCCGATTTTTATTTATTTATTTTCATTCTTAGCAAAACTCAGTGGGTTACGCGCCCCGAGGCAACATTAGCCCCGCTCCGGGTTCATACATTAGCAGCGATAATGTATGCTTGGGGCGCGCCAGATAATGTGTGCATGGGGAGCTCAACTTGCTGAGTTAGGATAGTATGTGTCATTTTTTGTGCATTTCTTCTTTGTTTCATTTCTTTTCTTTTGAGTCTTGCATGACTACCCTTCCCAACGATCTTATTGTACCGTGAGGACACGGTTTGTTTCAAAAGTGTGGGGTGGGGGAGTTAGTATGTGTCAGCACGTTTTCTTTTCTTAGCTTGCATTAATAGTGGTTAGAGCACGTTTTTAAAAAATTTTAGGTGTTGCGATGCTGCTGATTTCGTGCGACTATATGCTGCCAGTTTTATGCTACGATGAAGACACTGATTTTATGAGATGATGTTTGATGCTATGAGGTTTTGATGCGTAATGCTTTGCATGATTTCTGAAATTTTGTGATGCGAGTTACGTGATGTTATATGTACTTTTGAGTTGAGATATTACAAGATGTGGAGTTTACAGAAAATGTCCTAGAGGGACTTGACGAACATTCGAAGGTTCGAGGGATTAGTCGCGTAGCGCATTGAGTTTGTGGAGGTTGGCGCTCCGAGTTATGAGGGGTGAGACTTTCACTCCATCATTGCAGTGTTTATGCAATGGTGGGACGGGAAAACAAACCGTCCTATCTCTAGTCCTAGTAACCGGGAATGGGTGGGTAACCCCTATCCTGCCTCGCGCTGAAAGGATGATGATGAGAAAGAGCGGGACGCGCTCCATATGCTGTTATTCGAAGGCGATGATTGGAACGGTTCAAAGAAATAAAGGGGACAAGCAATTCACATTGGAGAGCAAAGCTCAAAAGGAAAATTCAGTCAAATGTGAAAGAAAGAAAAGTCAGAAAAAATAAACAATCGAGTTGAGTGAAGTCTTCGGACCAAACAAAACAAGAAGGTTTCAAAAGCTGTCCGACCAAAAGAAGAAGGATAAGAAAAGTTGAGTCCTCGTAGCTTGGATTTCTCACGTGCCAGAGAAAGCAAACTCAGTGCATGCGCGTGACTATGACCTCGAGCTGAAGAATGGAGTCAGGAGTCTAAAGAGGGCTATCTCCCAGTCATCCATTAAATTACATCTTGACCTCTCAGGTAACATGTATCATTACGTTTCTTGTTGAGCATTATTGAAGAATGATTGTGAGCATATGTTGATGAACTGATTAGTGACGACATCTCGAGTAAAGTTAGTGTTTAGTCGTTGGCATATTAGATTGTTTTGGTGTCGCGAGTCTTGTTTTCGTTCTTTGTTCGGGACGAACAAGTTTAAGTGTGGGGTGGTTTGATGGGGAGTATTTATACGACTCGCTAAACCATTTAAACCTAATTATTTCGACATGTTTTGATGTGAACAGTTACTTCTTAGTGTTGTTTGCATTTCAGGTGTTCGGAATACATGAGAAGAGACTTGCGGCTCAAAACGGTGTTTTTACGGAAGAAATCGGCGTTGGCGGAGTGCACTGCAGTGAGTTGCGCGCCAGCAGGCAACATTAGTGTCGCGCGCCGAGCGTTAATGTATTCTTCGGGCGCGCGACATAATGTCTTCATGGGGCGCGCTAGGCTTATGATGACGTCAGCAATCGGGCCCGCGGCCCGAACTCAATTTTACAGCCCGATCTCAATTAGGGTTTCGGGAGATTGGGACGGCAGTTTTTGGACAACGTCGACGACGGGGAAGTTTTGGGAACGACGGAGGAGACGGCGTACGGAATTTCGGAGCGAGGCGTGAACAGTATTTTTCCGGCGTGAATAGTGTTTTCCGGCGTGAACAGTGTTTTGTGAACAGTACTTTTTTACGATTTTTCAGTTAATGTATTTTGCAGTTCTGAATATGAGTAGCTAAACTTCTGTTTCAGTTTAGGGTTTTCAATTAATGACATTCATGTTTGAGACTTGGTTTAAACGCATATTTCTATTCATTCGTAAGTTCTGGATCTTATTCGCCTGAATTGAATTGCACGGTTAGCGTATACTTTGTCGTGAAACTATCCGTTCATCAATTCTGATTATTAACTCTTGTCGAAGCTTTGTCGTGGAAACAAGTAGTAGAATCTAGGCTTAGTATCACCCTTGCCGGGATACTTTAGGTTATTACCTTTGTCGGAGTGACCAAACGTTTGAGTAGGATTGCATCTTTAGGAGTCGATGATAATAGTCATTATTGAATTCCCTGAGCTGAATATTTCTCTCGATTGACATTCGCACTTTCATTACATTCGTTCTTGCGACCATACACTTAAAACCCCCCTTTAGTTCCGTATTCACAGGAAACAGCTTCACAGTCAGTTCTCTTGGGTTCGACCCTTGCTTGCCGCTACACTAGCTAAGCTTGGAGATATAAATTACAAGTTTGGCGCGCACAACGACGCGCGTCATCAATCTATCAAGCAGGTCAGCCAGCAGCAGATACAGCAGGGGTGCTGCAGCAGGTGCTGGTTCAAGTGCTGGTTCAACTGTCCGAGTAGCAGTTTTGTGCTGGGTGCATTTTGAAGGTATAGCAGCTTTGTGAAAGTGCTTAGAAGAATTTCTAAAATACCGTTGAGCATATTCCAGCAAGGATTACTAGTCAGAGAAGGAGATGTGCTTAAAGATATTGCTCAAATCTAATCTCCTAGATTTTAGGAGATAATTGATCTTGTAGGTCAATTTGCCTAAACCTGGAAATTGCTTAAAGTGGTGAGGGTATTTAAGCAGAAGGTTTGAGGGCTGTAGAGCTGATCGAAGCTGAGTGATACACGAGAGTAGACACGAAATTCAGAGTGAGGATTTTTTTGGGTGTGCTACGAGAGTTGTTCTTCGATCAACACACACGGGCAGAGCGTTTAGCGCAAAGCTGAGGTGTGCATTGCAGAAGAGAATCAGGTCTTGCAGAGACTGATTCGTGCATTGATCTGGAAGCCAATTTAGAGCTGTGGAGCTTGTTGGTTGATCAAAGGCAGCCGCGGAAGAACTGACGGGTGGAAGGCTCGGTGGAGGTTCGTGCGGAAGAACTCACTAGTGGCAGGTGGTCACTGAGTGAGGGGGAGTTACTCAGAGTGTGCAGCGCTCTTGGAGTGGTTCGATCGGCTCGGCAGGAGGCCTTGGAGCGACGCGGACAGAGTGCTTCAGCTGGTGTTACAGCTGTTGCTGCAGCAACCCTGCTGAGTAGTGTAGGATAGAATAGGCTGAGTTCTTGGAGAGGATTGTAGCTATTCTAGACTGACATATTGTAGAGGGTGTGCTGGCACAAATCAGAGCTTGTTCTGATTGTGTTGAGTAGTCCACACGGGGTTAAAGTAGCATAGGTTGCGTGCGTTGTAACCGAGTGTGCTTTGAACCATTGGTTGAGTGGATTGAGGACTGGAGAATAGTCCTCCCCAGACGTAGGCAGATTGGCCGAACTGGGTGAACAAATCTGTGTCCTATTCATTGTCTGCTGTGCCTTCATTTAAGTGAACAAGAGTGTGTTGCAGCAACTGCTAGTTCACAAATCTGCATAAGTAGAGACACTTGAAATTTCAATTGGTATCAGAGCGGGAACTCGACACACAGAGTTTAAAAGGTCCTACAGTGTCTCCGAAGTAGCCAAGACAATGAAGGAAGGACAGAGCACGAGTAGACCTCCACTTCTGGAAGAGAGCAACTATGGTTATTGGAAAGCTAGAATGAAAGCTTTCCTCAAGGCTATTGACGTGAAGACATGGAGAGCTGTTGTAATTCAGTGGTCTCCCCCAATCACCATAGATGAGCAAGGAGTGACAAGAATAAAACCTGAAGAGCAGTGGACTGTTGAAGAAGGTGCTGCAGCAACTGGTAATTCAAAGGCTTTGAATGCAATTTTTGCTGCAGTTGATGCTAAAAATTTCAGGTTGATTTCAAACTGTGATTTGGCCAAGCAAGCATGGGAAATTCTCCAAACTGCCCATGAAGGAACTGATAGAGTGAAACTATCAAGACTACAGATTATTGCCACCAATTTTGAGAATCTGAGGATGTTGGATGAAGAAACAGTCACTGAGTTTAATGCTAAACTCTGTGATCTTGCAAATGAAGCTCATGCCCTTGGTGAGCCCATCCTAGAAGAAAAGCTTATCAGAAAGGTTCTCAGATCGCTGCCCACAAAGTTTGACATGAAGGTGACAGCCATTGAAGAAGCGCAAAATGTCAGATTCATGAGGTTGGAAGAGCTGATGGGGTCTCTCAAACAATTTGAGATGAAACTGGTGAAGGGAGACATCACTCCTAAGGATAAGAACATTGGATTGAAAGCTGAAACAGAAATCAAGCAGACAGGTTCAGAGGAGCAGCTGAGTATGGTTGTCAAGAACCTAGGAAAACTTCTGAAAAACATGGACTCAAGAACTAGACAAAGCTCATCCTCACGAAAATTCAGAAGAGGTGGAGAAAATCAAAGGAAAGGAAAGGAACCGGCTCAGAGTGAAGACGGAAAGAAAGAAGTGAAGAAAGGAGTTCAATGCTGGAATTGCTCAGGATACGGGCATCGACAAATCAACTGCACCAGCAAACGGATGAAAAAGAATGCTCTCTCTGCCAGTGGAAGTGAAGATGAGAAAGAGCTGAGTGAAGATGAATGCAACATGGCCAGATACAAGTCTGCTAGAAGAGTCACAAAAACACTCAAAAGATTGAACCAGGACCTGCTTCAGCAACCTCTACATCACAGTTACAAGAAAGCTTCGAAGTTTAAAAAATGCTACAGCTGTGGTGTCAAAGGTCATATTCGAAGAAACTGTTTCTCAGCTCGTGCCAGAACAGCATCACCCAGGAAATCTGTCAGGCAGAAACATGCGCAGACTCAGCTCCTCGCTCTTGTGAGCACAGCTAGCCCCTCGGACAAGATCAGCTGGTACTTTGATAGCGGCTGTTCAGGTCATATGACAGGAGAAAGATCCTTTCTGAAGAACATTACTCCCTGTCTGGAACAACGTGTGAAGTTTGGTAATGGTCTGAAAGGAAGAGTTCTGGGAAGAGGGACTTTGGCTGTGGAAGGAATGCCAAGGTTGAGCAATAAGCTTTTGGTGGAAGGGTTAAAGGCTAATCTCATCAGCATCAGCCAGCTGTGTGATGGGACCAAACAAGTCAAGTTTACAAAAGACTCATGTCAAGTTCTTGACAAATCTGGAAAGTGCATAATGGAAGGAGCCAGATCCAAGAGCAATTGTTACCTTCTCAATGTGAGTTCAAACTCACGGATTCAGAAATGTATGCTGACAAAGGCCGAGGAAATGACCTTATGGCACAAAAGGATGGGACATGTTAACCTGAGAACCCTTAAGAGAATTGCCACAGAAGGGCTGGTCAGAGGAATTCCATTGCTGAAAGGAGAGACAGACTCCATCTGTGGAGACTGTCAGATTGGAAAACAGAAGAAGGCCTCACATCCTCGAGTCAAAGATATTGGTACCACCAGACCTCTTCAGCTGATTCACATGGATCTAATGGGACCAATGGAGGTTGAGAGCCTAGGCAAGAAGAGGTATGCATTTGTCTGTGTTGATGACTATTCTAGATTCACTTGGATCGATTTTATCAGAGAAAAATCAGATACTGTGAGTATCATTGTGTCTCTGGTGTCTCGGCTAGAGCAAGAGAAGAATCTCAAAATCAGCAGCATTCGCAGTGATCATGGCAGAGAATTTGAAAACAAAGACATGGATGAATTCTGTAAGCAGAGGGGTATAACACATCAGTACTCCTCTCCCATTACGCCTCAGCAAAATGGTGTGGTGGAGCGGAAGAATCGAACAATACAAGAAATGGCCAGAGTGATGATCCATGCTAAGAGGATTCCTCTGAAATTCTGGGCAGAGGCCATGAATACTGCATGCTACATCATCAATAGAGTCACCTTGCGGAGGGGAACCAAGCAGACCTGCTATGAGCTCTGGAATCAGAAAAAACCCATGGTTAAGTACTTCCATATCTTTGGAAGTGACTGCTTCATTCTGAGAGACCGGGAGTATAGAAAGAAACTTGATCCGAAGAGTGATCCTGGAATGTTCTTGGGTTACTCAACAAACAGCAGGGCATATCGTGTTTTCAACCAGCGAACAAAGACTGTCATGGAGTCCATAAATGTGGTTGTAAATGATACAGATGAAGCATCTATCTCTGATTCTGACACTGATGAAGAAGACTCCGATCCTGAAGAAATGCCTGATAGACAGTCCCGAAGTGAACAAGCCGCTGCCTCAGCAGATGCTACAGCAAGTACTGAAGCAGAAATCCCAGATGACCAATCAGAAAGCCTGTCTGATGATTTTCACACTGAGGCTCCCGATCCACCTTCAAGGCAGCCCCCAAGGAAGATACAGAAGGATCATCCCTTGACTAATGTGATTGGGGATCCCTCAGACAGAAGAAGAACCAGAAGTCATGCCTACCTCAATACATGTTTCATGTCCAGCATTGAACCAAAGAATTTCAAGGAGGCCATGAGTGATGAATTCTGGGTTATGGCTATGCAGGAGGAATTGGCAGAGTTTGAAAGACACGAAGTTTGGGATCTGGTAGACAGACCAATAGGGGTGAACATTATAGGCACAAAATGGGTGTTCAAAAACAAAACTGATGAAAAGGGCAACATTACACGAAATAAAGCCAGACTGGTTGCCCAGGGATATTCTCAGATTGAAGGTCTGGACTTTGATGAAACATTTGCTCCAGTAGCTCGCCTGGAGGCTATCAGACTGCTGCTTGCAATGTCTTGCTGCCTGGGATTCAAATTATATCAAATGGATGTTAAGAGTGCGTTCCTGAACGGAGATCTCTCTGAAGAAGTTTATGTCTCTCAACCAAAAGGCTTTGAAGATCCTCATCATCCAGAACAGGTGTACAAGTTGAAGAAAGCTTTATATGGACTAAAACAAGCTCCTCGGGCTTGGTATGAGCGGTTTACAGTTTTCTTGGAAAAACATGGCTACAACCGAGGGGGAGTTGACAAAACCTTGTTTGTCAAAAGAACTCAGTCTGATGTGATCATTGCTCAAATATATGTGGATGATATTGTCTTTGGATCCAAGTCCCAGCACCTGGTGAAGCAGTTTGTGAAACACATGCAGCAAGAATTTCAAATGAGCATGGTGGGAGAACTTTCATATTTTCTTGGGTTGGAGATTACTCAGAAAATGGATGGGATCTTTATTGCTCAAAGTAAATACAGCAAGTCTCTTGTGAAGAAATTCCAGCTCGACTCAGCAAGTCACAAGCGTACTCCTGCTGCCACTCATGTGAAAGCCATCAAAGACGAGCACGGTTTGGAAGTGAGTCAGACTGTCTACAGAAGCATGATTGGGAGCTTGCTTTATCTGACTACCAGCCGCCCTGACATTTCCTATGCAGTAGGAGTCTGCGCCAGATTTCAGGCCTGTCCCAGAGACAGTCATATGCAGTTGGTTAAGCGTATCATTCGGTATGTCGGCGGGACGGTGGGCTATGGCTTGTGGTACACTAAAGACACAAAGGCTAAACTGGTCGGATACAGTGATGCAGACTGGGCAGGGTGCTCAGAGGACAGAAAGAGCACTTCGGGCGGATGTTTCTTCTTGGGGAATAACCTGGTCTCTTGGTTCAGCAGAAAACAGAATAGCATTTCTCTATCCACTGCCGAGGCTGAGTACATTGCTGCTGGGAGCTGCTGTGCACAAATGTTGTGGATGAAGCAAATGCTGAGTGAGTATGGGATTGCTCAAGATGAAATGACTCTCTACTGCGACAATATGAGTGCCATCAGCATATCCAAGAACCCGGTTCAGCACAGCAGAACTAAGCACATTGACATCCGTCATCACTTCATTCGTGATCTTGTTGAAAAGAAAGTTATCTCGCTCCAACATGTTGTGTCCACCAAACAGCTTGCTGATATCTTCACCAAAGCTCTGGATGCAGCCCGGTTTGAAGATCTGAGAGCCTCTCTAGGGCTCTGTGTGCTGCCCCCATAAGTCCTCCCAGCCAACAAACCCCCTAGTCATTTATTCCAAAAAGGGGGAGGAGAAAGAGCAGGCTGAGAAGTGGAGTCTAAGAAGTGGTTTTGTCAAAATGCCAAGGGGGAGATTGATAATGCAAGTATGGCAGGTTTGACAAAACCAATATAAGTGAACAAGGAGTTGCTGCAGCTCAATCTATCAAGCAGGTCAGCCAGCAGCAGATACAGCAGGGGTGCTGCAGCAGGTGCTGGTTCAAGTGCTGGTTCAACTGTCCGAGTAGCAGTTTTGTGCTGGGTGCATTTTGAAGGTATAGCAGCTTTGTGAAAGTGCTTAGAAGAATTTCTAAAATACCGTTGAGCATATTCCAGCAAGGATTACTAGTCAGAGAAGGAGATGTGCTTAAAGATATTGCTCAAATCTAATCTCCTAGATTTTAGGAGATAATTGATCTTGTAGGTCAATTTGCCTAAACCTGGAAATTGCTTAAAGTGGTGAGGGTATTTAAGCAGAAGGTTTGAGGGCTGTAGAGCTGATCGAAGCTAAGTGATACACGAGAGTAGACACGAAATTCAGAGTGAGGATTTTTCTGGGTGTGCTACGAGAGTTGTTCTTCGATCAACACACACGGGCAGAGCGTTGAGCGTAGAGCTGAGGTGTGCATTGCAGAAGAGAATCAGGTCTTGCAGAGACTGATTCGTGCATTGATCTGGAAGCCAATTTAGAGCTGTGGAGCTTGTTGGTTGATCAAAGGCAGCCGCGGAAGAACTGACGGGTGGAAGGCTCGGTGGAGGTTCGTGCGGAAGAACTCACTAGTGGCAGGTGGTCACTGAGTGAGGGGGAGTTACTCAGAGTGTGCAGCGCTCTTGGAGTGGTTCGATCGGCTCGGCAGGAGGCCTTGGAGCGACGCGGACAGAGTGCTTCAGCTGGTGTTACAGCTGTTGCTGCAGCAACCCTGCTGAGTAGTGTAGGATAGAATAGGCTGAGTTCTTGGAGAGGATTGTAGCTATTCTAGACTGACATATTGTAGAGGGTGTGCTGGCACAAATCAGAGCTTGTTCTGATTGTGTTGAGTAGTCCACACGGGGTTAAAGTAGCATAGGTTGCGTGCGTTGTAACCGAGTGTGCTTTGAACCATTGGTTGAGTGGATTGAGGACTGGAGAATAGTCCTCCCCAGACGTAGGCAGATTGGCCGAACTGGGTGAACAAATCTGTGTCCTATTCATTGTCTGCTGTGCCTTCATTTAAGTGAACAAGAGTGTGCTGCAGCAACTGCTAGTTCACAAATCTGCATAAGTAGAGACACTTGAAATTTCAAACTGATAGAGTGAAGCTGTCAAGACTCCAGATCATTGCTACACAGTTTGAGAATCTGAGAATGCTGCAAGAGGAGACTGTCACTGAGTTTAATGCTAAACTCTGTGATCTTGCAAATGAAGCCCATGCTCTTGGTGAACCCATCCCTGAAGAAAAGCTGATGAGAAAGGTCTCAGATCGCTGCCCACAAGATTTGACATGAAAGTGACGGCCATCGAAGAAGCTCAAAATGTCATATTTATGAGGCTTGAAGAATTGATGGGGTCTCTCAAACAATTTGAGATGAAGCTGGTTAAAGAAAACATCACTGCTAAGGACAAGGATGTTGGACTAAAAGCTGAAGCAGAATCCAAGAAGGCAGTTCCAGAAGATCAGCTGAGTATGCTGGTTAAGAACCTTGGGAAGCTTCTGAAGAACATGGAATCCAGAACCGGGAAAAGCTCTTTCTCGCGAAAACAATTCAGAAGGGGCCGTGAAAATAACAGAAAAGGGAAGGAACCGGCTCAGAATGAAGACGAAAGGAAAGAAATGAAGAAGGGAGTCCAATGCTGGAACTGTGCAGGCTACGGTCATCGACAAATCAACTGGACTAGCAAACCGATGAAAAAGAGGGCTCTCTCTGCCAGTGGAAGTGAAGAAGAGAAAGAGCTGAGTGAAGATGAATGCAACTTGGCCAGATACAGGTCAGAAGAGGCAGAAAAACACAAGGAAGATTGAACCAGGACTTGCTACAGCCACCTCTAAATCACCGTAACAAGAGAGCTTCAAAGTACAAAAAATGTTACAGCTGCGGTCGCAAAGGTCACATAAAAAGAAACTGTTCCTCAGCTCATGCCGGAATAGCTTCAGCAAGGGAACCTGTCAGGCAGAATCATGCGCAGACTCAGCTCCTCGCTCTTGTCAGCACAGCTAGCACCTCGGACAAGATAAGCTGGTACTTTGACAGTGGTTGTTCAGGACATATGACAGGAGAAAGATTCTTCTTGAAAAACATTACACCCTGTTCGGAACAACGTCTGAAGTTTGGTAACGGTCTAAAAGGAAGAGTTCTGGGAAGGGGAACTTTGGCAGTTGAAGGAATGCCGAGGCTGAGCAGTGTTCCTCTAGTGGAAGGGCTAAAGGCAAATCTCATAAGCATTAGTCCTCGACAAAACTGGAAAATGTATAATGGAAGGAGCCAGATCAAAGAGCAACTATTATCTTCTCAATGTGAGTTCAAACTCACCGATTCAGAAATGTATGCTGACAAAGGCCGAGGAAATGACTCTATGGCATAGAAGGATGGGGCATGTTAACCTGAGAACTCTGAAAAGAATTGCTACAGAAGGTCTAGTCAGAGGAATACCGCTGCTAAAAGGGGAGACAGACTCTATCTGTGGTGACTGTCAGATTGGGAAACAAAAGAAGGCTTCGCATCCAAGAGTCAAAGATATTGGTACCACCAGGCCTCTACAGTTGATTCACATGGATTTGATGGGACCAATGGAAGTCGAGAGTCTGGGCAGGAAAAGGTATGCATTTGTCTGTGTTGATGACTACTCCAGATTCACCTGGATTGATTTTATCAGAGAAAAATCAGATACTGTGAGAATCATTGTGTCACTGGTGTCTCGTCTAGAGCAAGAGAAAAACCTCAGAATTAGCAGCATTCGCAGTGATCATGGCAGGGAATTTGAAAACAAAGATATGTATGATTTCTGTCGACAAAGGGGTATCTCACATCAGTACTCCTCTCCCATTACCCCTCAGCAGAATGGTGTAGTGGAACGAAAGAATCGAACAATCCAAGAAATGGCCAGAGTCATGATCCATGCTAAGAGGGTTCCCCTGAAATTCTGGGCAGAGGCCATTAATACCGCATGTTACATCATCAATAGAGTTACCTTACGGAGAGGAACCAACCAGACCTGCTACGAGCTCTGGAATCAGAAGAAGCCCACAATTAAATACTTTCACGTCTTTGGAAGTAACTGTTTTATTCTAAGAGATCGGGAGTATAGGCAGAAACTGGACCCAAAAAGTGATCCTGGTCTGTTTCTGGGCTACTCAACAAACAGCAGAGCTTATCGAGTCTACAACCAGCGGGCACATACAGTAATGGAATCCATAAATGTTGTTGTCAACGATGCTGAAGAAATACCTCCCTCTGATACTGTCACTGATGATGAAGACTCTGATCTTGAGGAGGTGTCTGTCAGTCAGAACAGAAGTGAACAAGCTGTTGCTCCAGAAGATGCTACAGCAAGTGCTGAAGCAGAAAATCCTGATATACAATTAGAAAGCTTGTCTGAAGATGTGAACTCTGAAATTTCTAATCCTCCCTCAAGGCAGCCTCCGAAGAAGATTCAGAAGAATCATCCCCTGACAAATGTTATTGGAGACCCGTCAGAAAGAAGAAGAACCAGAAGCCATGATTATCTCAATACATGTTTTATGTCCAGCATTGAACCCAAGAATTTCAAGGAAGCCATGAGTGATGAATTCTGGATAATAGCGATGCAGGAAGAATTGGCAGAGTTTGAAAGACATGATGTTTGAGATCTGGTAGACAGACCAAATGGAGTAAATATTATAGGCACAAAGTGGGTGTTCAAAAACAAAACTGATGAAAAAGGCAACATTACAAGAAATAAAGCCAGACTGGTTGCCCAAGGATATTCTCAGATTGAGGGTCTAGACTTTGAAGAAACATTTGCTCCAGTGGCTCGCATGGAGGCCATCAGACTTCTTCTAGCAATGTCTTGTTTCCTGGGGTTCAAACTATATCAAATGGATGTTAAAAGTGCGTTCCTGAATGGAGACCTCTCTGAAGAAGTCAATGTCTCTCAGCCAAAAGGTTTTGAAGATCCTCATCACCCAGAGCATGTATATAAATTAAAGAAAGCCTTATACGGACTGAAACAGGCTCCTCGGGCATGGTATGAGAGGTTGACAGTGTTCTTAGAAAAACATGGCTACAAATGAGGGGGAGCTGACAAAACTCTATTTGTCAAAAGAACTCAGTCAGATGTGATCATTGCTCAAATATATGTAGATGATATAGTCTTTGGATCAAAGTCTTAGCACCTGGTGAAGCAGTTTGTGAATCACATGCAGCAAGAATTTCAAATGAGCATGGTAGGAGAACTGTCATACTTCCTTGGTCTGGAGATTACCCAGAAAGAAGATGGCATCTTTATTGCTCAAAGCAAATACAGCAAGAATCTTGTGCAAAAATTCCAGCTAGATAAGGCCAGTCACAAACGAACTCCTGCTGCCACTCATGTTAAAGCCATTAAAGATGAGCACGGTATGGAAGTGAGTCAGACTATCTACAGAAGTATGATTGGGAGCTTGCTATACCTGACTGCCAGCCGCCCTGACATTTCATTTGCAGTAGGAGTCTGTGCCAGATTTCAAGCTTGTCCCAAAGATAGTCACTTGCAGTTGGTCAAGCGCATCATTCGGTATGTTGGAGGAACTGTGGACTATGGCTTATGGTATACTAAGGACACAAATGCTAATCTGGTAGGATACAGTGATGCAGACTGGGCCGGATGCTCAGAGGACAGGAAGAGCACTTCGGGAGGATGCTTCTTCCTAGGAAATAACCTGGTCTCTTGGTTCAGCAGGAAACAGAACAGCATTTCTCTATCCACTGCCGAGGCTGAATACATTGCTGCTGGGAGCTGCTGTGCACAAATGTTATGGATGAAGCAAATGCTGAGTGAGTATGGGATTGCTCAAGATGAAATGACCCTCTACTGCGACAATATGAGTGCCATCAGCATATCTAAGAATCCGGTTCAGCATAGCAGAACCAAGCACATTGACATTCGTCATCACTTCATCCGTGATCTAGTTGAAAAGAATATCATTGCGCTACAGCATGTGGTGTCTGCCAAAGAACTTGCTGATATCTTCACAAAAGCTCTGGATGCAGCCCGGTTCGAAGAGCTGAGAGCCTCTCTGGGGCTCTGTGTTTTACCTCCATAGGGCAGCCGGGAGCTCACCCCCTTGTCATTTATTCCAAAAAGCGGGAGTAGACGTTAAGGAGAAGAAGGGGAGGTTAAGAAATTATATTCTGCAAACAACTCTCTGTAGGGTTTTGTCAAAATGCCAAGGGGGAGATTGATAATGTAGTATGGCAGTGTTTGACAAAATCCGCACAAGTGAACAAGGAGCTGCTACAGCACAGGTGAACTAGCAGCAGCTGCAGCAGGGGATGCTATAGCAGGAGCTTGTTCAAGTGGCTGCATCATCTGTCCGAGAAGCAGCAGCGTCCTGGATTGTCTAGAAGGGCTGGAAATTCTACGGACATCATCAGAAGATTTTCTAAAATGGTGTGAAGTTTTTTCCAGGGCAGTTTTTTCCTGTCAGAGAAGGAGATTTGCATTGGGAAAAAAATCAAATCTAATCTCTTAGATTTTAGGAGATAATTGTTCTCTTTTGGGACATTGCTTAAACCTGGATATTGCTTAAAGCTGGTGCTGCTATTTAAGCGAGAGGTGTTCAGAGCTGAGAGGTTGATCGAAGCTGAGGGATACACGAGTGCATACACAGAATTCAGAGAGAGTAATTTTTGGTGTGTGACGGACGAATTCTTCGATCATCACCAGAGAGCAGAGCGTGAGCGCAGAGCTGTGGTGATAGAAGCAGAAGGGAATCAGGACTTGCAGAGTCTGATTCGAGCTTGATCTGGAAGCCAATTCAGAGCAGTGGTGCTTGTTGGTTGATCAAGGGCAGCCGCGGAAGAACTAACGGGTGTGTGGCTCGGTCGAGTGTCTAAGCGGTGGTTCTCGCTAGTGGCAGGTGGTCCCTGAGTGAGGGGGAGTATTCCAGAGTGTGCAGCGCTCGTGGAATCGTTCGAACGGCTCGGCAGAAGGCTTTGGAGCGACGCGGACAAATTGTGCTTCAGCGGTGTGTTACAGCAGTTGCTATAGCAACCCTGCTGAGTGAGTGTAGTTTAGAATAGGCTGAGTCTTGAGAAGTCTGTAGCTATTCTAGATTGACATTTGTAGAGGGTGTGCAGACACAAGTCAGAGCTTGTTCTGATTGTGTCAAGTGATCCACACAAGGTTGAGTAGCATAGGTTGCGTGGAGTTGTAACCGTGTGTTCTTGGAGACCTTCGTGTTTAGTGGATTGAGGACTGGAAAATAGTCCTCCCCAGACGTAGGCAGTTGGCCGAACTGGGTGAACAAATTTTTGTCTTGTTCATTGTTTGCTGAGACAATTTCCGAGTGAACAAGAGTGTGCTGCAGCAACTGCTTGTTCACAAATCTGCCTAATTGAGACGCTGTGAATTTCACAACCAAATTTGAACTTGTCTTTAGTATTTACTAGAGATACCTCGCATAGATGACCAAACCCCAGCTTTTATTTAGTAGACTCGCATTAAGCATTACTAGCTAGCTTTAGACTAATCTAGGCTTTTCTCTTGGGTTCGACCCGAGGTCACTCGGATTATAAATATTGTTTGCGTACCGTGATTGGACTAGTATTTTTACTACCACAATTTCGACAACATTCAACGCTCTCCCTCGATCGAAGACCTCTAATCAATATCAGGGAGCTCGGCTTTGATCTTCAATGGTCTTCGACAGCTCCTCTTCGCAACTCTGCTTCAAAGCTTGTACTTGATCTATCAACGAGCCAACGCTCTAGTTGAGTTTTTTCAATCAAGCGTAGATCAGACTACCCTAGTCCTGATCTCTTCTCAGCCACACACTCACAACTCAGCGCTCTAGCTTTTAGCCTTTCGCTCACAGCTTCTACGTCTATCTCTCTCTCGGTGTGTGAGTTGTTGATGTACTGCCCTCCCTTATATAGCTACACACATCGACCAACCATAGGACTCCTACTCATGTTAAGAATCGTCGAACTCAGCATAAGAGAATCTTCTCCTAGATTCTTGTTCCGACCAAATTTAGAAGTTGTTGATTTGTTGAGATTGATTTCCAAAAACCAAATTTAGAAACTTATCTTGTTCCGACCTCCTAACAAGAAGTCCAAGTGACGAGAAGCTCCATTGCTAACCGGCTTTTGCTCCAGCTCTGACTCTTCACGATATGCTATAGCATCTCCTGGTAGATATTTGCTAACATCAGATAGCTTGCGAAAGTTAATCCAGCTTCTGGTGTAAACGGGTTGCTATAGCATCTTCTCTCTGTTGATTTTTTTTGTCAATGTCAGTGCCATGCTCCATCTACTAACTCCAGCAAGAAGTTGTAGCATCTTCTAGCACCTCCTTTGGGTTAGTTTTGTCAATGATGCCATATCTTAACAAAGTTGACAAAATACGTATCGTCACATAGTTGGCTGATGCTAATGAGATTTGCATTCAATCCATCCAAGAGCATCACATTCTTTAACTTGGGCAGTCCTTGCACGTTTGAGGTTCTTTTTCTAAGTACTTTTCCTTTCAGCCCATTGTCGAACGTCACGCGAAGATCTTTGCATGGCTGAACGTTGGTCAAGTAGGTTCGATCTCCTGTCATATGTCCTGAACAGGCACTGTCAAAGTACCAGCTTCTTCCTTCAAGGTCTCCAGTACCTTGTTAGAATGGGGCACAGTCTTTGGATATGTCCAATTTGGATAGAATTGGATGATCTTTAAAGCTTATAAGGCACAAACATAATGGAAAAATTGGATCATCCACTGACACATTGTTTGCTTCTAGGCTTTTGAGGAAAATATGAAATAAGATGTGGGATAAAATAGATGGACTTGTGTGGAAAAATATGGGATAAAATGTGACATTGAAATCATCAAACTAGGCTATATTAACAAGGCATTTGTTATAGACATTGCGGCCATTTCACCCAAGCTCTAAAGGAGTTTCAGACCTGGTTCAACACAATGAAAAACTCATACTGGTTGCGGTCCTACCTTTGACCTTTTAAAACTGCACTAATTTTCAATTGTTGACTTGAAGCAAGACGATTTGTTATTAAATGTCCTCTTTTCAAATTTTCATTCTCATTCTATCCAATTTTTCCATCATGTTCATGTTATGCCCTTTTTTTTATGAATCATTGTTCCTTAAAGGGACTGATGTCAAGTTGGAGCTGATGTGTGATGATGTGGCAAATAATGGGTAAAAACACTTTTGGAGGGAGCGCTTAACTTTAAGGCATTTTTTTTTGTGGACGCTCTTTTAGATAATGAGTTACAAAATGTGCTTTTTGAAAGTTGTACGTCTTTTCTACTCGGGTTGTTCCAGATCACTTATTAACTATTTCACAAAGCTTTAAAAGACTGCGTTTTGATGATTGTTATTCTTAAAAGAAACAGTATGAAGGAAAGTAAACAACACAGGATATGTTTACCCTATTCAGCTCACCGAGCCTACTCAGGAGGGGTTACTCGGAACCCCAAGTGCGAATCACTTCACAATGTATTCGATCAAGTACAATAGATCTTTAAGTAACTTACCTTCAATCGTCACCACTATGTAGTTGAACTAATGTGAGTGCGTCTGACTCCCTAAGACAGAGATCCTTCTCTTCCCACCTCGATGTGTCTCTCAGAGACCGGTAATTCTCTTCCAGAGAATGTCAGAGCTGTAAACACAGTCTGTTCAACATTTTTCTATGGCTCACAGCTATCAAACTCTTGCTTTGTTAGTTTTCAGACTATCTTTGATGTTGATCGCCGATCTGCAAACTCCGTTCTTCTTAGTCTTCGATCAGATTAATTGTCTCGATGATCACTGCATTTTTAGGATCACACATATATATATATTAGATACACTTTTTCATTTCTTAGGAAACATGATAATATTCGATCATGCTTTCCTAATTCAGGTACGGATCTAATCTTCGGAGCGCAGAATCTGGGAGACTATATCTTTGAAATATCTCCATAAAATTTCTTTGCTGATGCACTATATTCGCTGATCTCGATTGATCTTATCACAATGCCTGTCTGAACAAACACTGTCTCATCTTCTGTCATAGCCGAGTTTCTTTGGTCTGTTTGTCAAAAATATGTCATTTAAGAATCCATGAACTACCAGGATCTAACACTCTCCCCCTTGGCATTGTTTTGACAAAACTTCCTCTTCATAGAGTGTGAATGGCTTGTGCAAATGACGTGTATCTACTGAGTGCTGAATTCGCCCTTTCAATAATACTCCCCCTTTTTGCAAATAAAAGTGACAAGGATTGATAACAAAGCATAAATGTCAGAGGTGTTCAAAGTACCAGACAATATCCCAAACAGAAATAACAAAATAAAATGTTTTCTATGGTCACTATTTTACTCGTCTGTTTCATCTGCTGTGACGGGTTCTGCTTCAGACTCTTCTTCCTCTAGAGGATATTGAGGTCCCTCAGAATTAGCTTGACCTCTCTCTTGGCTGCTGTAATCTGAGAAGTCATGTTTTCCAACATTAGTAGATGCTTTTCAAGTCTAGCAATTACCTTTAAGTTAGAGGCTGGCTGTCCAAATTTTTTGACCAACACTGTTCTGCTAGCTGTTCCAAAAGGTGGTTCCTTTAGTCTAAGCAATGCTTGCTGGACAAGTTTAGGAACAGTGACATCAACTTGATGTTTCCCAGTGAACAACTTATAATGCATGCTAAATGATGCTGGATGAGGAGACATCTTGATCGAGTCATCACAAATGTCAGAACATTGGTTAACAAGCATCTCAAACAGCATGGAAGGACAACCAATCGGGACATTAGTCAGATCAGAAATAGTATGTTGGCACAGATGAGTAAAGATGATTTGCCCTAAGTTTACCTTTACTCCTCGAGCCACATGGAAAATGAATCCTGTAATGGGCTTGCTAACATTAGCCCTGTGCAGCATGGGCATCCAGTTTTTGATGCAAATCCCATGTAGAATAGCATATTTAGTCGTTAGGTCCCCCGATTCGAGCGAGCTCTTTTTCCATGATATTATGTGGCCATTTGTGATTTCAGAAGCAATATCTCCCCATTCTGGTAATTCTGGTATATAATCAGCTGGACAAATTCCGAAAAATTCATTGATGGATGGTGAAGTGATTACAACTCGACGCCTTCTTACCTCTACCACACCATAATCTGCACTGGATATTGTCATGAACTACTGTGATAGATTCCCAACAAATTCTCGAACAAGCTGTTCAGCAAACTGTTGAGGCAGCTTGAGCGTCTTCAATAGTCCAGCCTCTCAATGGCACTTACCACTTCTGGCTTTTCAAATTTTCTTTCCACTAATATTCTTTCCTGAACAATCTTCTTTCCCGAAATAATATGCCACCTCTTGGCATTTTCATCATCACAAAACGACACCCCAGATTTTGTAACACCTCCGGCCATGGAATCTCCACCATGCTTCTGAAAGACCGATTTCTTTACTAACTTTTTGGCAACAAGTTTCCCCTTTTCTTTGGAAACCTCTCCCCCTATTTCAGTTCCCTCCTTTCCTGCCTTTCTGCTGGACTCTGCATCTTTCCCTCTATTACCATTGGATAATCGCTTGGCAACTGATGACACATCCACGGCCTCTTCCAAATCATCTGCTACAAGGACTGTCTCAGAGGTGTCCAGAGTGTCTTCTAGCATGACTGGCTCATATGCAGAGGGTCTGATGAGAGAACTGACAGGGTCACCCTCAGCTTGTGTCATCTTCTGGAGAGAAACCTTAGTTTGTGGTTGACGGCACGTCGTTGTGTGCGCCAAACTTATATTTATAATTTCCTGTTAACACTTAGCAAGTGGTAAGCAGGGTCGAACCCACAAGAGAACGATCAGTGATAATATTCTACGAATAGTTGTGACACTAAAAAGGGGGGGTTGCAGGAATAACGTTTTGTTGTCAAATTCAGAGAAAAGTCAGTTCAGGGATATGCATTGCAACTGGTAATCATCTATTGTAACCTGCATCAACTAGTAAACTGTCGTTCCTAGTCTAACAATCCGGCTAGAGTAATGCCGACTCTAGTGTTCTACCTAATCTCAACCGCTAGGTCTCGAATAGGGTTAACGATTACACGATTAATGACACCGATTTGGTTACACCACTAGACTTAGCTAATAAGGAAGTCTATCCAATAACACGCAATAGATATCAACTCAATTTCACCGCTAGGATACGCTAACTTGATAATCAGAGCATGCAATTCAAACGAAGAATAGGAATTTACTTCATCGAATTACGAAACATAAATATCTCAAACCGTACGTCGCAATACAAAATCCCCAAACTGAAATTAAGGGTTTAGCTACGACAATTCATCTAATAACACATAATGAAATTAAACTGAGTTCAGAAATAATTACTGAAAATGTGAATAGTAATCTGCGTGAATAGTAATTCCGGCCTTGAATAGTAATTCTAGCCGTGAATAGTAATCTCCCTTGAATTCCGCGCGGTACTGCCTCTCAAAAGTCTCTCCAAAATCGTCTTTTAAATTCTTTCTGAATTATTGTAAAATTGTTGTTCTCTCTTTGGGGTAGGAAGCCTCTATTTATAGGTGATGCAACCTTCCAAATAATGAGGCTTCCAAATCTTATTTTTAGGCTGTGGGCCCAATGCTGACGTCATCAAATATTTTTCGCTCCAGTAGAAGACATTAGGAATGGCGCTCGATGAAGACATTAGCTGCGCGCCCGAAGAAGGCATTAAGCGCTGCTAAAGTGTGCTGCTGGCGCCATTCTCACTGAGATGCACATCGATTCTCCAAAAATGCCATAAATCTCGAAAGCGATCTTGATACACCTGTGATGCAAAACACTACCAAGAAGTAATCTTTCACACACAAAATGTAACTAAACAATGGGAATAAATAACTCGATGGATCGTATAAATACGCTCCATCAAACTACCCCACACTTAAACTTGTTCGTCCCGAACAAGAATAAAGACAGGACTCGCAATACTCAAAGCACTTCTAATATGCCAATGACTCAACACTGAATTTACTCGAGATGTCCTCACTAATCAGTTTATCAATAGATGCTCACATTCATTCTTCAATAATGATCGGCAAGAAACTAGAATGACACATGTTACCTGAGAGGTCGAGATGGAATGGCAATGGATGACTGGGAGCTAGTCCTCTTTAGACTCCTGACTCCATTCTTCAACTCGAGGTCATAGTCACGCGCACACGCTGAATTTGCTTTCTCTGGCACATGAGAAATCTAAGTCATGAGGTACTCAACTTTTTCATTCTTCTTTTTTTGGAGGACAGCTTTTGAACTTTCTTGTTTTGTTTGGTCCGAAGACTTCACACGACACGATTGCTTTTCCGAATTTTTCTTTCACATACGTTTGAATTTTTCTTTTTTTTTTTTGCTTTGCTCTCAAATGTGAATTGCTTGTCCCTCTTTTTTCTTTTGAATCGTTCCAATCATCGCGTTCGAATAAAAGCATATGGAGCGCGTCCCTCTGTTTCTCAACATTATCCTTTCAGCACGAGGCAAGATAGGGGTTACCCACCCATTCCAGGTTACTAAGACTAGAGATAGGACGGTTTATTTTCCCGTCCCACCATTGCATAAACGCTGCAACGATGGAGTGAAAGTCTCACCCCTCATAACTTGAAGCGCCAACCTCCACAAACGCCTAGCGCTACGCGACTAATCCCTTAAACCTTTGAATGTTTGTCAAGTCCCTCTAGGACATTTTATGTCAACTCCATATCCTATAATATCTCAACTCAAAAGCACATATAACAGTGCAAAGCATACACATCAAAACCTCATAGCATCAAACATCATCTCATAAAGTCAGCATCTTCATCATAGCATATAACGGCATAAACTCAAAGCATACACATCAAGTCGCACGAAATTAGCAGCATCGCAACACCTAACAAAATTTAAAAAAACGTGCTCTAACCACTACTAATGCATGCTAACGAAAGTGAACGTGCTGACAGAACAGACTCTACTACCCCACCCCACACTGTTGAAACAAACCGTGTGCTCATGGTACAATAAAATTGTTAGGACGGGTAGTCATGCAAGACTCGAAACAAAAGAAACGAATAACAAAAGGAAACACAAAAAAACTATCCTAACTCAGCAAGTTGAGTGCCCCAAGCATACATTAGGTGGCGCGGCCCAAGAACACATTAGCGGCGCTAATGTATGAACGAGGAGCGGCCCTAATGTTGCATTGGGGAGCTTAACTCGCTGACTCACACTAAGAATTAAAACAAACTAAAGTCGGGTTGCCTCCCGCAAAGCGCACTTGTTTAACGTCGTTGGCTCGATGGTACCTCTCCTCCTTAGTTGTTTACCGGCTCATCCAACTCGAGCTCCTTATCCGGTAGGACACCCTCTCCAAAAGGAGCATCTTCTTGTAGCAATTGAGACAATGGCAATGTCGTCTTCAAAAAGTCTTTAACAAATCTGCGAGGAAATCTAACAAATTTGCAATAAAATCCAGCATAATCAAGGAAAGACATGATACCTCACTGGTCAGTTGGATAAGGCAATCCACGAATTAAATCAGTTTTTATTTTATGAGGTTGGATGCCTTCTTCACGCTGCATATCCGACTCAAGCACCGCATCCTCAATGATGTCCAGCGCACGCATTCCTGCAATATTAGGAGGGTGCTGCATAGAATTATACATATTAAATTTAGTTACTTCCCCGTCTACCTCCATGGGGAGATCATCCGTAAATGTATCATTTTTGTCTTCGCAATCACCATGAAAGGGGGAAGTGTCTGCCGCATCACTCACCATTTTCATGACATAAAAATCTGCAAGGAATGCAAGCTTTCCTACGTGCACTAATACATCAACAACTATACCCTCTGGCTTACTATATGATCTATCCGCTAGTTAAAGAATCAAGTCAGTGAGTTTTAGGGGACCAATATGCAAGGCTCGATATAGAGAGTAAGGCAACACATTAATCGAGGCACCCAAATCCAACATACAGTTATTGACTTCGACTTTACCAATTATGCATGAAATAGTAGACGTACCTATATCCTTCCGTTTTGGCGCTACCTTACACTGAAGACCGGCTGAGTTGTGCACCTACTCAGGTTTTAGTCCTCTTCGGGTAATGCACAATTCCTCGAGGGCCTTAGCATATTTCTGGATCCGCTTTATTGCGTCAGGAGTGGGATTGTGATCCCAACTCTGCTGAACAGCTCCAATAAAATTTGAGACGCTGCTGGATCCTCCCTAGGTCTCGATACCTGCACAGGAAATGGAAAAGCGGGGTCAGAACGGCGAAATTCAAGATCTGAGGCAGGTTGTACCGCGTCGGAAGATGACTTTAGGTCGGCGCGCGGAGAGTTAACGTTCTCATTGGCGCGCGTTCTTTGTCAACATGCGGCGTGGTTCTTGTGTTGTCCGCGTCTTCTTCATACGTTGTTGGCGCGCCCGGAGAAGACTTTATGCCTCACACGGTTGGGTAATGTCTTCATCTGGCGCCGTATCCCCTGACTCTGTTTCCCTCATTGCCTCGTTTGCACTCTTGACCTTCTCTCCTCGCCTTAGGTTAATTGCACTGATATTCGCCATCGGGTTAAGAATTATTTGAGATGGTAATTTACCATGGTCATTCTTCAACTCATTAACGACCGTGATCAACTGTGACATTTGCTTCGATAATTCAGCAATAGCACCGTCTGTCTTTGCTTGGTATTGTGGAAGATTCACCGCCAAATCATTAACGGTGAGCCAGTTATTCTGACCTGGCTGATTATAGTTCTTCCTTTGTTGATACTAAACAGCACTGTTGTGACCCTCTTGTTGCTGACGAAATGGTGGCCTGTAATACTGGGTCTACTGTTGAGGCGCGGCTTCTCCCTAGGAAATCCACCCTCGTTCTTCCAACTATATCCATTTGCAGCTAATCCAAATTCCTCTGAGGTGGTTTGTTGTTGAAATTCTAGTATCCTCCTAGAGCATTCACCTCTCCTGAATTTTCTTCGTACAAGGATGGACACGAATCAGTCTTGTGGCTGACAGCACCACATAATTCACAAGGCTTACATTAGCTTGTCCCACCATCATTTTATGTATCATATCCTTCATCTCTTTAATTTCTGCAACCATCTGATTGTCGGACGAGTCGGCCTGTGATACATTCCTTGTTCTGCTCGTATCCTCTCGCTTACTGGTTTCTTCTCTGAACCTGACACTCTCAGCAGTTTCTCTAATCAGTTCTCAAACCTCTCCGGGAGTCAAATTCATAATTGTGCCGCCAGCTACGGCATCCAACATCATCCTCTCTAAGGGTCTAAGTCCATCCAGCAAACACTCCACTATCATCCCTCTAGGCACCCCAAGATTGCAGCAACTCTGTTTCACTGAATTAAAGCGCTCTAAGTAGTCGTACATCGACTCACTGGGTCCTTGTTTGATCGCAGAGAGCTCTCTGCGCACTTGTGTTGCCTGTGCTAGCGGGTAGTATTTGTTCAGAAACTTTCTCTGCATTTGATCCCAATTTTGGATACTACCTGAAGGAAGAGACAAAAACCACGATTTTGCTAAGTCAGTTAAACTGAAAGGAAATACTCGAAGCTTAAACCTGTCCTCCGAAGCTACTTACGGTCTCAATGTTTGGCAGATTCCAGTGAACTCTTGTAAATGCCTCGTCGCGACCTCTCCCGATAATCCTCCAAATTTGGGTAAGTGATGCACCACAGCAGTCTTTATCTCAAAATCGTCCTCTTCTGGGCCAGTATTGATGCACCATGGGTGGTCATTGAAGTTTGGTGCAGACAGCTCTCTCATTGTTGGTTCCGGTCTGTAGGCACGCCTGTATGGCTGATGCCCGTACGGCTGCAGCTGCACATATTGCTGAGGCGCGCGCGGTGGGTTAGGCTCATTGAAACCCTCTGCTTGTGCTCTGGATCCCTAACCATAAGTTCTCTTTCACGAAGTTCCCTCTAGCGTGCTCTAAATACTCGCTCAGGCTCTTCATAGAATTGTGGAATTTGTTCATCCTGATTTCTTGGTGGAGGTAAAGGACGGTTGTTCTTGTTGACCTGATTTTGTTCGTTGTTTTGGCTGCCATCACCATTAACACTACCTACGTGCGACATGCTAGAAAGAGCAACTTACCGCAACACAAAAGAATAACACAAAAAATAATCGGAAACTAAATATAGAAAGAAAAGTAAAAGAAACTCTTCGCTGTAGCAGTTCCCCGGCAACGGCGCCAAAATTTGCCGACACGTCGTTATGTGTGCCAAACTTATATTTATAATCTTCTATTAACACTTAGCAAGCGGTAAGCAGGGTCGAACCCATGAGAGAGCGATCAGTGATAAAGTTCAACGAATAGTTGTGACACTAAAAAGGGGGGTTGCAGGAATAATATCTTGTTGTCAAATTCAGAGAAAAGTCAGTTCAGGGATATGCATTGCAACTGGTAATCATCTATTGTAACCTGCATCAACTAGTAAACTGTTGTTCCTAGTCTAACAATCCCGCTAAGTTAATGCCGACTCTAGTTTTTTACCTAATCTCAACCGCTAGGTTCTCGAATAGGGTTAACGATTGCTCGATTAACGATACCGATTAGGTTACACCGCTAGGCTTAGCTAATAAGGAAGTTTATCCAATATCACGCAATAGATATCAACTCAATTTCACCGCTAGGATATGCTTACTTGATAATCAGAGCATGCAATTCAAACGAAGAACAGGAGTTTACTAAATCAAATTACGAAATATAAATATCTCAAACCGTACGTCGCAATACAAAATCCCCAAACTGAAATTAAGGGTTTAGCTACGACAATTCATCTAATAACACATAATGAAATTAAACTGAGTTCAGAAATAATTACTGAAAATGTGAATAGTAATCTGCGTAAATAGTAATTCCGGCCTTGAATAGTAATTCTAGCCGTGAATAGTAATCTCCCTTGAATTCCGCGCGGTACTGCCTCTCAAAAGTCTCTCCAAAATCATCTTTTAAATTCTTTCTGAATTATTGTAAAATTGTTGTTCTCTCTTTGGGGTAGGAAGTCTCTATTTATAGGTGATGCAACCTTCCAAATAATGAGGCTTCCAAATCTTATTTTTAGGCTGTGGGCCCAATGCTGACGTCATCAAATATTTTTCGCTCCAGTAAAAGACATTAGGAATTGCGCTCGATGAAGACATTAGCTGCGCGCCCGAAGAAGGCATTAAGCGCTGCTAAAGTGTGCTGCTGGCGCCATTCTCACTGATATGCACATCGATTCTCCAAAAATGCCATAAATCTCGAAAGCGATCTTGATACACCTTTGATGTAAAACACTACCAAGAAGTAATCTTTCACACACAAAATGTAACTAAACAATGGGAATAAATAACTCGATGGATCGTAAATACGCTCCATCAAACTACCCCACACTTAAACTTGTTCGTCCCGAACAAGAATAAAGACAGGACTCGCAATACTCAAAGCACTTCTAATATGCCAATGACTCAACACTGAATTTACTCGAGATGTCCTCACTAATCAGTTTATCAATAGATGCTCACATTCATTCTTCAATAATGATCAGCAAGAAACTAGAATGACACATGTTACCTGAGAGGTTGAGATGGAATGACAATGGATGACTGGGAGCTAGTCCTCTTTAGACTCCTGACTCCATTCTTCAACTCGAGGTCATAGTCACGCGCACACGCTGAATTTGCTTTCTCTGGCACATGAGAAATCTAAGTCATGAGGTACTCAACTTTTTCATTCTTCTTTTTTTGGAGGACAGCTTTTGAACTTTCTTGTTTTGTTTGGTCCTGAAATTTCAAGTGTCTCTACTTATGCAGATTTGTGAACTAGCAGTTGATGCAGCACACTCTTGTTCACTTAAATGTGGGCACAGCAGACAATGAATAGGACACAAATTTGTTCACCCAGTTCGGCTAATCTGCCTACGTCTGGGGAGGACTATTCTCCAGTCCTCAATCCACTCAACCAATGGTTCAAAGCACACTCGGTTACAACGCACGCAACCTATGATACTTTAACCCCGTGTGGACTACTCAACACAATCAGAACAAACTCTGATTTGTGCCAGCACACCCTCTACAATATGTCAGTCTAGAATAGCTACAATCCTCTCCAAGAACTCAGCCTATTCTATCCTACACTACTCAGCAGGGTTGCTGCAGCAACAGCTGTAACACCAGCTAAAGCACTCTGTCCGCGTCGCTCCAAGGCCTCCTGCCGAGCCGATCGAACCACTCCAAGAGCGCTGCACACTCTGAGTAACTCCCCCTAACTCAGTGACCACCTGTCACTAGTGAGTTCTTCCGCACGAACCTCCACCGAGCCTTCCACCCGTCAGTTCTTCCGCGGCTGCCTTTGATCAACCAACAAGCTCCACAGCTCTAAATTGGCTTCCAGATCAATGCACGAATCAGTCTCTGCAAGACCTGATTCTCTTCTGCAATGCACACCTCAGCTCTGCGCTCAACGCTCTGCCCGTGTGTGTTGATCGAAGAACAACTCTCGTAGCACACCCAGAAAAATCCTTACTCTGAATTTCGTGTCTACTCTCGTGTATCACTCAGCTTCGATCCCCCCTACAGCCCTCCAACCTTCTGCTTAAATACCCTCACCACTTTAAGCAATTTCCAGGTTTAGGCCATAGTCCCACAAGATCAATTATCTCCTAAAATCTAGGAGATTAGATTTGATTAATATCTTCAATGCAAATCTCCTTCTCTGACTAGCAAACCATGCTGGAATATGCTCAACAGCATTTTAGAAATACTTCTAAGAACTCTCACAAAGCTGCCATACCTTCAAAACGCACCCAGCACAAAACTGCTACTCGGACAGTTGAACCAGCACTTGAACCAGCACCTGCTGCAGCATCCCCTGCTGCATCTGCTACTAGTTCACCTCTGCTGCCAGCTTGATTGTTTGAGCTGCAACAACTCCTTGTTCACTTGTGCTGTAGCTGTTTGCTGCTGCTGGAATTTCCTAAATGCATTAGGAACCAATCCCATCAATTCTAAGGAAGATCCTCCAAGATCTCTACAAGATCATATCTTCACTTCAACAAATCTGCCCTTGTTCTTGAGAGACACTCCATAAATATTCTCCTGAATATTCAGCTCTTTCCGGAAGCCCTTCGGTCCACTGATTTGTTGTTTGAATGCAATCTTCGAGAAAGCTAAATTTCTGCTACAGCATTTGTGCTGCAGCATCTGCTGTAGCACAAGCTGTCTGAAGGTGTGCAATACTTCTGCTGCTGAACTTCTGCTCCAGAGGTTGCTATTGCACTTGCTTACTCCACTTGAGTACTGAGATAGTCACTCTGCCCAGATTGCACAAGCTGATGTCTTCATGATCTCTTTCAGATTTTCGAGCACCCCAAGGCAACATTAAGTCGCGCGCCTCGTGAAGACATTAGCCACTTAATGTCTTCATCTGGAGCGCTACTTAATGTCTTCATCTGGAGCGCCACTTACTGAGTTTGCTCACTCTGGAATGCTCTTCATCAGCTGTTTTCTTTCCATACTTGCTGTAGCAAGCTCTAGTTCACTTTGTAGGAGTTTGTCAATGATGCCACATACCTTCACAGGTCCGAAGACTTCACACGACACGATTGCTTTTCCGAATTTTTCTTTCACATATGTTTGAATTTTTCAAACATATGTGAAAGAATTGTTGAAAGTCTCTCCAAAATCGTCTTCTAAATTGTTGAAAAATTGTTGTTCTCTCTTTGGGGTAGGAAGTCTCTATTTATAGGTGATGCAACATTCCAAATAATGCAACTTCCAAATAATGAGGCTTCCAAATCTGATTTTTGGGCTGTGGGCCCAATGCTGACGTCATCAAATATTTTCCGCTCCAGTAGAAGACATTAGGAATTGCGTCCGATGAAGACATTAGCTACGCACCAAAAAAAGACATTAAGAGCTGCTAAAGTGTGCTGCTGGCACCATTCTCACTGACATGCACATCGATTCTCCAAAAATGTCATAAATCTCGAAAGCGATCTTGATACACCTACGATGCGAAATACTACCAAGAAGTAATCTTTCACACACAAAATGTAACTAAACAATGGGAATAAATAACTCGATGGATCGTATAAATACGCTCCATCAGTGGTTTGTAGACCACCATTGCCAAAGCTTCTTGTACTTCTTCAGGAAGCTGAACAATGTCTTCTTTAGCAGCCTCAGCATCAGCAACTGCGACTTCTTCAAGTTACATTTCTCCTTCTTTACTTCACTGATTTCTGGAACCGCATCCACTAAGCTTTGTTCGGCCACAACTTCTGATTTCTTAACCATCTTCCTTGCCTTTTGAGCAAACATCCTGGCTAACCGTGAGGCCTCACTTTTCTTCTGACCTCCAACACCCCACTGTTGAGCCAGTCTAGTGCCTATTCGGTCGACTAGAGACCTCTTGGCCAACTTAGCCTTCTGTCGCCTCAGTCCTCTCATCCAACTATTCTGCCTGAACATATGAACTAGCAGGTATACCAACTTACCTAAATATGTTCTCAACACTGTGTATCTCAACCTCTATAGTCACATCTTTACCCTTATCACCTTCTACCACAGGCGTAATCACAGGGGAGTTTTAAGGCTTACCTTAGGGTCGGCCTCATGTTCAATTACCACCGGTTTTGGGACAGGAGGCTTTTCCGCTCCCTTCTTCCTTCCTCCTCCTTTCTTTGCTGCTAGGGATTTGACGGGTATTTGGGAGTCCGCCGCAGCTTTTCCCTTTCTCTGAGATGTTGCTACTCGCGTCGATCTTGTCGGAGCCAGTGAGGCTGTTGGCGGATGCATTGGCAAAAGTTTTCTTTGAGGCAACCATGATTGTTTGCTGTCGAGATTTCTTCCAAGACCTCGAGTTTCACTCTTTCCTCTCAAAGAAAATAAATCTCCTGAAAATTCTGCAAAAAATCAAGTAGAGATTTTAAACAATTTCAAAATTCAAATTTGGAAACCCTAACTGTCAAATATGGAACATATTTAGATTATTCGCTGATTTTACTTTCCAAAACAAAAACTTCCTTTAAATATCCAAGTGCCAATATGCTTTGTCTGGCTTAGACTCTGTATCACCCATTATATTAGATAAGCACCAGAACTTCACCACCTGAATTCTGCAACCAGTTCAACAAATTCTTGTAAAGTGATTAGGAACTGGTCCAGCTTTTCTGAGTCTGACTTAAGTGTTGACAACACATAGACCCAAGGCCAGTCTAAGTGTTTCAAACTGAGCATTGTTCAATGCTTTAGTGAAGATATCAGCTAGTTGCTTATCGGAGGATACATGTTTCAATGTGATGACCTTTTGTTCAACTAACTCACGGATGAAGTGATGCTTGATGCCGATATGCTTTGTTCTGGAATGTTGAATAGGATTTTTGGAGATGTTAATTGCACTCATATTGTCACAAAATAAGATCATTTCGTCCTGTTTCAGACCGTACTCTTCCAGCATCTGTTTCATTCAGATCATCTGGCGTAACAGCTCCCTCCACCTATGTATTCAGCCTCTGCAGTTGACAGTGATATACTACTTTGTTTCTTACTGAACCATGAAACTAAGTTGTTTCCTAGAAAGAAGCATCCACCGGAAGTGCTTTTACGATATTCTGCACTGCCATCCCATTCGGCATCCCCATATCCAACTAAGTGAGAACTGCTGACCTTGGTGTACCAGAGTCCGTAGTTTACTGTTCCACTTATGTATCTGATTATGCGTTTGACACTGGCAAGGTGACTTTCTTTCGAGTTTGCCTGGTACCTGGCACAGACACCCACAGCATAGCAGATGTCAGGTCGACTAGCAGTAAGGTAGAGCAAACTTCTGATCATACTCTTATACAGGGTCTGGTCCACACTTACTCCAGATTCATCTTTTGTGATCTTTACTTGTGTCCCTACGAGAGTGTGCTTATGGCTGGCTTTCTTCAATATTTGCTCTGTGTTATGAATATACCCTCGGATTTCTGATTGTACCTGTAGGCCAAGGAAGTGGACCATTTCCTCCACCATACTCATTTGAAATTCACTTTTCATCATTTCAACAAACTGATCCGCTAAACGCTATGATCGAGATGTCGTCCACATAGATTTGTGCAATGATGAATTCATGTTTGATGTGCTTTACAAACAAGGTCATGTCCACTCCCCCTCGCACATAGCCATGTTGAACAAGGAATATCGTGAGCCGTTCATACCATGCCTTAGGCACCTGTTTCAGTCCATACAGGGCCTTGTTCAAGCAATACACATGATCAGGATGAAATGGGTCTTCAAACCCTTTAGGTTGAGTAACGTGTACATCTTCATTAAGTCATCCGTTGAGAAACGCACTTTTCACGTCCATGTGAAATAGCATGAAGTTGAGATGGCATGCAAGAGCTAGCAGAAGTCTTACGGCTTCAAGTCGGGCAACCGGGGCAAATGTTTCATAGAAATCTATGCCTTCAATCTGAGCATACCATTGTGCCACCAGCCGTGCTTTGCTCCGGATGATGTTTCCTTTCTCATCTGTCTTATTTTTGAAGATCCATTTTGTACCGATGATGTTGGCTTCAGCTGGTCTAGGTACTATTCTAGCACATTCTGAGAGTTCGTCTTGCATAGCACTGACCCAATATTCATCTAAATTGCTTCCTTGATGCTCTTAAGTTCAACTTATGATAGAAAGCAAGATCCACTTAGCATCTCTACAAACTCAATAACTTCGGCACGGGTTCTTCTGGGTGCTTGAGGATCTCAAATAATATCTGACATTGGATTACTTCTCTGAATACGCAATGGAGGTTGATTAGTTGGAACTTGCTCTAGTTCTGTATCAGATACATGTTCACCATCTAGGGATTCTGGTACAAGGGCTAACACATGCATTTGGTCTTCTTGAGACGGCTTGCTAGTTTCTGTTTCAGGACAGGCAGCATCGTCTTCATCTTTGTTAATTGAATAATATGAGTCTTGAATTACCACGTTAATTGACTCTACAACAGTTTTGGATTTTTTGATGTAGACACGGTACGCTCGACTATTTGTGGAGTATCGCAAGAATATTCCTTCACTGCTGCGGGGGTCAAGTTTCCTTTTGTACTATCTGTCCTCATAAACATAACATGTACTAACGAAAATATGAAAGTGCTTAACTAAATGTGCCTTCCCTTTCCAAATTTCATAGCAGGTTTTCGGGTTGCAGACCGCACAAGGACTCTGTTTAGGGTGTAACAGGTAGTGTTGATCGCTTCCGCATGAAGCATAACACGCATCATTTATTGAAGGGTGCGATTCTTTGTCTCTGCCACTCCATTTTGTTGGGGCATTATAGGTGCTGAAAACTAATGAAGCATGTCGTGTTTAAGACAGAATTTTTCCATATCGTTGTTCTCAAATTTCTTACCATGGTCACTTCTGATTGCAATCAAAGTTGTGCCTTTTTCACGTTGCAGTATCAGAATCAAGTGAATCACAGCTTGAACAGTGTCTGATTGCTGTCTGACCAGTCCAGGTAAAACAGGAAAAATCATCAACACAAACTAGAACGTAGATCTTACCGCCAATGCTTTTGGTCTGCATGGGACCCATCGGGTCCATGTGTAACAGTTCAAGAATTCTGATTTTACGGATTTGATTCATTCCAGGGTGAGCAGTCCTTATTTGTTTTCCTATCGTACATTCACCACACATAGCATCAGTCTTTCCTTTCAAATCCGGTATTCCTTGTACCAGTCCAAGTTTGGATATCTGCCTTAAGGCCTTGAGATTCAAGTGTCCTAGCCGCTTGTGCTACGGAATCAGTTCATCCTGTTTAGACATAAAACAATGAGCTGCGACAGGCTCTGAGATCGGGCTGTAAAATTGATTTCGGGCCGCGGGCCCGATTGCTGACGTCATCATAAGCCTAGCGCGCCCCATGAAGACATTATGTTGCGCGCCCGAAGAATACATTAACTCTCGGCGCGCGACACTAATGTTGCCTGCTGGCGCGCGACTCACTGCAATGCACACCCATTTCCGCCAACGCCGATTTCTTCCGTAAAAACACCGTTTTGAGCCGGAAGTCTCTTCTCATGTATTCCGAACACCTGAAATGCAAACAACACTAAGAGGTAACTGTTCACATCAAAACATGTCGAAATAGTTGAGTTTAAACGGTTTAGCGAGTCGTATAAATACTCCCATCACTCTGTGTCAGAACTCAACAGATAACAGTTATTTGACGAACGAGCTCCTCTCTAAACACACTTCCCTTCTCTGTGATGACGTGGCATGAATCCTTATACAGTTGACTTATACTTAGTAAATTGGCTCAAAGGCCTTCCACAAGGAGCACTTTGTCAATTGTGGGCATCCCTGGAACTGATAATATACCTTGACCAATGACCCTCCTTTTCCTCCATCACTGAATGTAACAAATCGTTCGTCCACGGTTTGTATATTTGTCAGATAGCTGGCTTTCCCAGTCATGTGAGCTAACCAGACGTAATCAAAGTACCACCTGTCCTTCTCATGGTGAGAAAATGAGCTGTAAGCGACGTAGCAATGGTTGTTGTAGTTTTTCGAGATAGACACGGATCTCTGTAAGCGATATTTTGCAAGAAACTTGGAGCACTTCCTCTGGATGTGATTTGGAGTATTGCAATAATGGCAGACACGCTTGTCCATTGTCCAACGTATGTTAGGCCTGACCGGGATAAACATTGTTAGCACAGTTAAGGTTTTTAGCTCGAACAAACACTGTCTTACCCTAAGTCTTTGGATACTCGTAGCCCAAACCAGGACTCCCACTATGAGTGTGCTGAGCACCCAAAATAGAATTGTTCATCACACTGACGTACTTTCTCATCCTTGTCAGCTCTGTCACAGCCTCTGAGTGTTCTAGTTTCTAATTTTCAAGTTTTGTTTGTAACTTTTTAGCTATTTCAGACAGTTCGTATTTCTCAGCCTTTAAGGTTACCACTTGCTTGCTTAGTTTGGAATTTGCTGTTACTGCCTCCCTCCACTGTTTGTACATGTTAAGGTATGTGGCATCATTGACAAACTCCTACAAGGTGCACAAGAGTCTGCTACAGCAAACATGTGAAGACAGCAGTTGATGCAGAGCGTTCCAGAATGACTAAGCAGAGTGCACAAGGCGTTGCTACAGCAACCTATGTAGCAGAGAGCTGGAGCATCCTAAACAGCAGATTTTTGTGTGAAGTACAAGCTGCCCAAAATTGAAAAGAAGAGGAACGGAAGCTTTCCAAATGCAATTCCCAGAGTCAATAGCATGCCGATTAACTTGGAGTAGCCCAAAGAACGTACGGAGGGTTGTTTCCAGCATCGCAACAGGTTGGTAGAGTATCGTGAAGATAGAGAGCAAGATGATGCAGCTGCCCATGTGAAGACAGCAGCTTGTCCAAATCTAGCCACAGTGAACAAGCTCAGTGAACAAGCAGTTGCTATAGCAGGAGCTGTAACAGCGGTATTGGCGCAAAGAACAATCTGCCCAGATATTATCTTGTTGAGATCTTGGAGGAGCTTCTAAATATTCAGGGAGAATATCCCAGTGGAGATTCCCACATCCAGGAGAAGATATTATTGTAGAAAGATTTGTTTCTCCAAACAAATCTAATCTCCTACGAGTTAGGAGATAAGATCTTGTTGAGATCATTAAGGAAGCTTCCTAAATTTGATATTGATGGAACATGGAGTTCCTATTTAAAGGAGGTTGGGCAGAGCAACAAAGTATCCATCAAAGATAGAATCTGATGATGAAAGTATGGCAGTGTTTGACAAAACCAGCATAAGTGAACAAGGAGTTGCTACAGCTCAAATAAACAAGCAAGCCAAGCAGAAGTGAACTAGCAGCAGCTGCAGCAAGGGATGCTACAGCAGGAGCTTGTTCAACAGGCTGTTTCAACTGTCCAAGTGGTAGCAGCTGCCTGGGCTTGTCCGGAAGGGCTGGAAACCCTATGCAGAGCATCTGAAGAATTTCTATATTGCTGAAGAATATATTCTAGAGAGGTTTACAAGTCAGAGAAGGAGATTTGCATTGGAGTTAATAATCAAATCTAATCTCCTAGATTTTAGGAGATAATTGATCTTGTTGAGTCAATTGCCTAAACTTGGAAATTGCTTAAAGTGGTGCTGCTACTTAAGCTGAAGTGTTCAGGGCTGAAGATGTTGATCGAAGCTGAGGGATACACGAGTGCATACACAGAATTCACGGAGAGCAATTTGTGGTGTGCGACGGGAGTTTACTTCGATCATCACCTAAGAGCAGAGCGTTGAGCGCAGAGCTGTGGTGAGTATTGCAGAAGAGAATCAGGACTTGCAGAGTCTGATTCGTGCTTGATCTGGAAGCCAATTCAGAGCTGGTGAGCTTGTTGGTTGATCAAGGGCAGCCGCGGAAGAACTGACGGGTGGAAGGCTCGGTCGAGTGTCGTGTGGCAGTACTCACTAGTGGCAGGTGGTCACTGAGTGAGGGGGAGTTACCCAGAGTGTGCAGCGCTCTTGGAGAGGTTCGATCGGCTCGGCAGAAGGCCTTGGAGCGATGCGGACATTGTGCTTCAGCTGTGTGTTACAGCTGTTGCTGCAGCAACCCTGCTGAGTAGTGTAATTTAGAATAGGCTGAGTTCTTTGAGAGGATTGTAGCTATTCTAGATTGACATATTGTAGAGGGTGTGTTGACACAAATCAGAGCTTGTTCTAATTGTGTTGAGTGGTCCACACGAGGTGAAGTAGCATAGGTTGCGTGAGTTGTAACCGGGTGTACTTGGAACCTTTCGTTGAGTGGATTGAGGACTGGAGAATAGTCCTCCCCAGACGTAGGCAGATTGGCCGAACTGGGTGAACAAATCTGTGCCTTGTTCATTGCTTGCTGTGACAACATTTAAGTGAACAAGAGTGTGCTTGTTCACTGCTTGTTCACGAAATCTGCCTAAATTGAGACGCTGTGAAATTTCAATTGGTATCAGAGCGGGAGCTCGACACACAGAGTTAAAAGATCCTACAGTGTCTCTGAAGAAGCCAAGACAATGAAGGAAGGACAGAGCACAAGCAGACCTTCATTATTGGAAGAGAGCAATTATGGATATTGGAAAGCTAGAATGAAAGCCTTTCTCAAGGCTATTGATGAGAAGACATGGAGAGATGTTGTGGTTCAGTGGTCTCCCCCAATCACCATGGATGAGCAAGGAGTGACTAGAATAAAACCTGAAGAGGAATGGACTGATGAAGAAGGTGCTGCAGCAACTGGTAATTCAAAGGCTTTGAATGCAATTTTTGCTGCAGTGGATGCTAACAATTTCAGGTTGATATCAAACTGTGATATGGCCAAGCAAGCATGGGAAATTCTGCAAACTGCCCATGAAGGAACTGATAGAGTGAAGCTGGCAAGACTCCAGATAATTGCCACACAATTTGAGAATCTGAGGATGCTGGATGAAGAAACAGTCACTAAGTTTAATACTAAACTCTGTGATCTTGCAAATGAAGCTCATGCCCTTGGTGAACCTATCCCTGAAGAAAAGCTTATCAGAAAGGTTCTCAGATCGCTGCCCACAAAATTTGACATGAAAGTGACGGCCATTGAAGAAGCTCAAAATGTCAGATTCATGAGGTTGGAAGAGCTGATGGGGTCTCTCAAACAATTTGAGATGAAACTGGTCAAAGAAGACACCACTTCCAAGGACAAGAATGTTGGATTAAAAGCTGAAGCAGAAACCAAGCAGACAGTTCCAGATGATCAGTTGAGCATGCTTGTTAAGAACCTTGGGAAGTTTCTGAAAAACACGGAATCCAGAACTGAGAGAAGCTCTTCCTCGCGAAGACAATTCAGAAGGGGCAGTGAAAGAAAGAAGAAAGGGAAAGAACCAGCTCAGGATGGAGATGATAAGAAAGAGATGAAAAAGGGAGTTCAATGCTGGAACTGTGAAGGGTATGGACACATTGAGGCTGACTGTCCAAGCAAACCTCTCAAAAATCCAGAGAAAAAGAACAATAAGTCCATGACAGCAAAATGGAGTGATTCAGATGAAAGTGATGAAGAAAACTGTGTTGTGCTGACCAGTGTTTCAGATGTCAACCTCAAAGAGCTAAAGAAGGTAGAAATTCACTATGGGATTGAAGTTTCTGAAAGTGAAGATGAAGAGGACTCCTCTGACAGTTTTGCTGATCTTCTGAGGAAGATACTGAAACAATGTGAGGCAGTTCTTCAGACCAATCAGGCCCTGACTGATAGAGTCAAGCTCTTGGAAGAAGAACGAAGGAAATGTCTATTTCCATCCAATAATCAAGTTACCATACTGAAAAGGGAAGATTCTGGAAGGCAGATCAACGTTGAATCTTCTCCAGTAACCGCCAAGACTGCCAATCCCCAGAAAAATATCTTGGACGAAATTCTGTCTTACCAAAGGCTTGGAAAAGGGAGAACAGGGCTTGGATATACTGGTGAAGAAAGCTCTAGAGGGACAGTCTTCATTAAAGCCTCAGATGTTGAGATAGATGAGAAGAAGAATTCAGATGACTCTTCAAAAATTGCAGAGAAAGTTGGAACTAGACATGTGAACAAGAGGATGCTGCAGCATCGGGCACAACATTCTTCTCAAACAAAACAAAAGACTCAGAATAAACAGGGTACCTGTACAAGTTTTGGGAATCAGAAGATCAACTCTAATCTGAAGCAGCAGCGCAGAACCTGCTCAGTTGAAAAAGAAGGAGTAAAATCCAGGAACAACACATACTGCATAAAGACTCTGTTTCATGCTGCTTCACAGAAAAACAGTTCCTGGAAAGAATCACAGAGAAGGATTGCTAAGACTGTTACAATAGGGCACTGGATTGCTAAAAACAAATGTAAACAGCAGTTTTTACAGATATGGAAACCCAAACATGACAAAGGAAGAGATAGGAGGATGGAAGATCAGAAGAAGACAATCTCTAGTTTGTCTCAAAAGTGGGTGAAGAAAGCTCCACCAGAACCTCTTAAGGATCCTCCGAGCAAAGCTGCAGTCTGAACTGACTAAGTGAACCAGCTCACATGTGCTATAGCAACCGGGTCAAGAATAAAGCTTGTTCACATGTTTTGGTCGCTAATAATGGGAGGAGGCACATGGGAGGCACGTGATCTAACAACTTCAAAATGGAAAAGAAAATAACGGGTAAATATTTTCTAGGGCAAAGACAAAGGTGCAAAGGGATTTCCAAAATCACTGCCGATCATCCTCTGTGCACTCCTCAAACCTTCCTCATCTCTGCAGCAATGGTGAAAACACGTGGTTTGAAGAAGAATCTGGCAGCAGACCGACAAGGGAGATCTGAAAGAAGGACCAAGTCTCGCAACGAAGACCCTGCTCAGCGCTTGGATGTGGTGGTATGGGAACCAGCACCTCTTCTTGTGTCGCACGGCGAGCCCTCTACACACAAAGAAACACCCCAGAAGAGGAGGCGGTTGGTACGTGACGGAGAACCTGTCTCCAGTACTGCTGTGCTGCCAGAAGAGGCTGTGGCTGAAGTTGTCTCTGGAGAAGAACAAGCAGCAGAGGCTGCTGTGGCAGAAGCAGCAGAGCCTCTGCAGAACAAGCAGCAGAAGCAGCAGAGCCTCTGCAGAAGAAGAGTGCAGATCACTTGTCATGTCCACAGGCATTATGGGTGAAGGGGTGGAAACAGGGGCTGAGTCTCCTGAACAAGAACCTGCTGCAGCACATCCTCCTCCTCCTTCAGACAAGGGAAAAGCCCCTATCTTGATCCCAGTCTCCAGCAGTGAAGGAACAGCCAGTGAAGAAGAAAAAGAAGGTTCTCTTGGTGGACCCTCTGAGAGAGGACCTCCAGCGGAAGACTTGTCTGCTCTCACAGTGGAAGGTACATGGTTCAGAAATAGAAGCGCCTCTCAATCTTGGAGTGCTGTTGAGAGGAAACACATTGTGTATGAGAAGAGACTGGTCCAAGACAAGTACAGATCAGCTGCTATGATTCAGCTTCTGACAGAGGTAAATCTTCTCAAGTCCCTAACCTTTCCTCACCGATTCAATATTATCCTGGTTAGAGAGTTTATTGTGAATATGGAGGAGAAATTTGGAGAGGAAGGAGCGGATGAGTATGGGAAAAGCTGGGTATGGGGTAAGTCAGTGGTTATTACCCCTGAAATTATTGATGCATTTCTTGGAATTTCTAAGAATGCAAGAGCTCCTACTGATGTTAAGCCAGAATTTGTGGCGAAGATTCTGACAGGGGGAGTGTGCCTGTCTTGGGGTGGTCCTAACCTCAATGCTGCTGAACTTACCTCCAAGTATGCCCTGCTGTATCATCTGGGCATTCGAAACTGGATCCCTAGCTCTCACAGGGGGAAGGTTAACAAAGACTTTGCTAACCTTCTCTATTCTATTGGGAAGAAGAGGAAGATCAGCCTGGGCAGTGTTATGTTCCCTCAGGTGGCTACTCATGCCGGGAGTGCCTCCTCCAGCAAGCCTATTGTGCTACCCTCTCTCATCTATGGGATCATGGTCTCTCAGCACCCAGAGTTTGGTGAGATTTCTGAAGGCTTATCTGAGGAGCTGCAGGTCTTCACAGTAGATCACAAGCTATTCAAGGGAAAACATGCAGTGGATGTTGCCTATGAGGATCTTCTAATGGTTGGTTCTTCAGCTCCAGCTCCCCTGGAGGAATCTCTTCCCCCTGCTGCAACAATTCAGTCTGCTCTTCGTGCCAGAATTGTGAGCCATCTCCGGTCTGAGCTGCTCATTTGAAGCTGAAGCCAAGAGGAGGGATGCTAGGCGTGGACAAATCAGAAGTCTCCTCCGTGACCTGGAGTTTCCTGCAGATGAGGAGCAGGCCCCTTGAGCATCTATCACAAAAAGAGGGAGAGAAGATGTTTTTGTTTTGCTGAACTGCTACTGATGAACACTGTTTTTTTTACTGACCCTGCGTGGTCATGCTATGGCCATCTGTGGCCTCACTTACTTACTCTCTATTATTTTTATTTAGAGTATTTTTTTCTGGTTCACGGGAGAGTGCATATGCCCTAAGGTTTTGTCAAAATGCCAAGGGGGAGATTGATGATGCAAGTATGGCAGTGTTTGACAAAACCAGCATAAGTGAATAAGGAGCTGCTACAGCTCAAATAAACAAGCAAGCCAAGCAGAAGTGAACTAGCAGCAGCTGCAGCAGGGGATGCTACAGCAGGAGCTTGTTCAACAGGCTGTTTCAACTGTCCAAGTGGTAGCAGCTGCCTGGGCTTGTCCGGAAGGGCTGGAAACCCTATGCAGAGCATCTCAAGAATTTCTATATTGCTAGAGAATATATTCCAGAGAGGTTTACTAGTCAGAGAAGGAGATTTGCATTGGAGTTAATAATCAAATCTAATCTCCTAGATTTTAGGAGATAATTGATCTTGTTGAGTCAATTGCCTAAACCTGGAAATTGCTTAAAGTGGTGCTGCTACTTAAGCTGAAGTGTTCGGGGCTGAAGATGTTGATCGAAGCTGAGGGATACACGAGTGCATACACAGAATTCACGGAGAGCAATTTGTGGTGTGCGACGGGAGTTTACTTCGATCATCACCCAAGAGGAGAGCGTTAAGCGCAGAGCTGTGGTGAGTATTGCAGAAGAGAATCAGGACTTGCAGAGTCTGATTCGTGCTTGATCTGGAAGCCAATTCAGAGCTGGTGAGCTTGTTGGTTGATCAAGGGCAGCCGCGGAAGAACTGACGGGTGGAAGGCTCGGTCGAGTGTCGTGTGGCAGTACTCACTAGTGGCAGGTGGTCACTGAGTGAGGGGGAGTTACCCAGAGTGTGCAGCGCTCTTGGAGAGGTTCGATCGGCTCGGCAGAAGGCCTTGGAGCGATGCGGACATTGTGCTTCAGCTGTGTGTTACAGCTGTTGCTGCAGCAACCCTGCTGAGTAGTGTAATTTAGAATAGGCTGAGTTCTTTGAGAGGATTGTAGCTATTTTAGATTGACATATTGTAGAGGGTGTGCTGACACAAATCAGAGCTTGTTCTGATTGTGTTGAGTGGTCCACACGAGGTGAAGTAGCATAGGTTGCGTGAGTTGTAACTGGGTGTACTTGGAACCTTTCGTTGAGTGGATTGAGGACTGGAGAATAGTCCTCCCCAGACGTAGGCAGATTGGCCGAACTGGGTGAACAAATCTGTGCCTTGTTCATTGCTTGCTGTGACAACATTTAAGTGAACAAGAGTGTGCTGCAGCAACTGCTTGTTCACAAAATCTGCCTAAATTGAGACGCTGTGAAATTTCAGAATCCAAGCAAAAATGAAAAAGCAATATACCGAGAGATATATTCAGATTGCTAGAGCGGAGAGAGTGGATGATAGAGCCTAGTTATACACATTATTTAGATCATAACCCTATGCTTGTTTGCAATATTTTATGAGCAAGATTACTCGTTTCCAATGTTTTTGTATATCAGGTCAGAACGAGTCCTTAAGTCGGATACGCGCTAACAGGCAGCGTTCTAGGAGTGAAAGATCAGCCTGCGGAGCTAGCGGCGCAAACAGAAGAAGAAAGGGCGAAGGGCAACAGAGGTGCACTACCCGATTGCGCCAACCGATGCAGTGCGCCAGGCGCAGAATCCAGCATTGCCAAAACCTAACATGACCAGATTTGGAAGTTGCCATGGATGAACCTCCTGAGCAGTATATAAAGGAGAGGAGGTCTAGGGTTTCACAACAACACGGAGAGGCAGCACCACGGCCTCAAAGGAGGCACTGCGCGGCAGAACTGGAAAACACACGGACCTGTTGAGGAGATTTGCGCCAGCCGACTGCGCCAGCCGAGAGAAGACACTGCACGCACTGTTTGCTACCGTTTTCTTGGATTCATTAGTTATTATTTACTATTTTATGATGTTTACCACTAGCATGTCTAGCTAAACACTTAGTGTTGGTCGGGCATGAATCTGTGATGTATTCCTTTGAGACTTGAGCTTAATACATAGTTTATTTACTTGTATTAATTCTGTGCGTACTGAGACAGTTAGTTGCATGAGTAGGGGAAGCCTTGAACCGCAAACTTACTTGTGTAGCTCGCTTGTCGCATGTTAAACTAGTTGCATGCGTAGGGGAAGCCTTGAACCGCAAACTTACCGTGACAATTAGGAGTAACGAGTTAGGGTAGGCAGTTGCTACTGTGACAGGATTCGCAGCTGTTTAGTCTAGTTCTAAGGATTAATAGCACATGAACTTTGAACGGAACATGCGCACGTGTTAGGAAGCCTTTACCGGACACTAACCCAAGTAAAACACAAGCTATAGATGTTTAGAGTCGATGATAAGGAATGCATTCATAGAGGATTGTCTGCCCAATACTTCTCATAAATATAGTATTTAATCGCCACTGCTTGCGCACGTCTAGTGCAATTCCCCGCGTTACGATATTCGCTGTTACTCGCGCATCGCGCAAAACCCCCAATCACTCACGCAACCCCCGTTTTCTTAAGTGTAGGTTACTGGCTAAGACTCACTGCTTGCTCCCTGTGGAGATCGACCCTTACTTAACCGCTGTACTAGTGGGAGAGGAAGGAATTATATTTGACGCGCACAACGACGCGCGATCAAATTTTGGCGCCGTTGCCGGGGAGCAACACAGCTAAGTTTTAGCTAGCTTACATTTCTCATTTTAGTAACTAGTTATTTCATTTTGTTTTGTTTTCTCGTTGTTGTTTCTGACAGCGCACAATCACATCAGCCTGCGCAACCTTGAAACAGTTGCGCTGCGCAGATTCTAGTTGCGCACTGACAGACGCAACAACTTCGTTGCCATTTAATTTCGTTTCTTGAGTTTGGATCAGGACATGGAGGATAACAGTGTGGTTGGAGATAACCTGGGAGACAGAACCCCAGAGGAAGCAAGGGCACATAACCGCGCAGCCCTATTCAGAGAGGAAGTGCAGCGTGAGGTCGACGCACGGATGGCCGCTGAACCATACATTGCGCCACCCGTTCGTCCAGTCGCGAGGCGCAGGACAGTGCGCGAAATGTCAGCCCCACTCACTGTTAACCAACCATGGTGCATAGTGCTTCCGCCCGACGGACAGTTCGAACTGAGGAGCTCACTCATCCATCACATGCCCAAGTTTCACGGAATGAACAACGAAAATCCAGTCAAGCATGTGCGGGAGTTCCTAATCATTTGCGAGAACATGAAGACCTTGGGGGAGAACGATGAAGCGCTGAAGATGAAGGCGTTCCCATTTTCATTGAGCGATGCAGCCAAACACTGGCTGATGAGCTTACCCGCAGGATCAATCCACACATGGGAGCAGCTGCAGAAGAAATTCTTAGATAAATTTTATCCAGCAGCGAAGATTGCGCTGCTCAGAAGGGAATTGGCCGCGCCAAGGCAAGGCGCAGGGGAGTCTCTGTCAGAATACTACGAGCGTTTCAGGGAGCTAGAAGCAAACTGCTACAATCACGGGCTTCCCCAGAATGTGCTGATAGAGAACTTTCTGAATGGACTGCTGCCCATGGAGCTGCGACTACTGAATGCATGCGCAGGAGGGGACATTTGCAACATGTACCCGGAGGATGCATGGCAGCTGATAGAGGATTCTGCTGGGCAGGTAAGACATCAATTGACACTTGAAAGTAGTCGTAATCGTTCTGTGCATCAGGTAGAGGCAAGCGCTGAGATCAAAGAAATGAAGGCCATGCTACAGAAGCTGATGAGTGCGCAGAGCGCACAACCAGTTGCGCCAAAGGTATGTGAATTCTGCAGGTCCACTGAGCACAAGACAGACGAATGCCCAACACTTTTTGAAGAAACTGGAGATGTAAATGCCCTTGGAGGATGGGACAACAGAGGACCGCAGAGGCAGAATCAGCCGCGCTTTGGGCTTGCTGCAAATGGATTCAGATGGAGAGAAGAGAACAATTTCCAGAGGCAGCCCACTGATCAGCGCGCGCCACAGCAGACGCAACAAGCTGCACCCTACAATCCACCGCATCGCCGCACAGACGCACCAGCGCAGAACAATCAGCAACCAAGGCGATCCTTGGAAGATATCATGGGGCAGCTAGCAGACACAGTGCGCAAGAATGACGAAAAGTATGACAAGAGGTTCGAATCCATAGAAAAGCATCTATCACAAATTGCAACCACGGTGTATGAGCTGAAAAAGAGCGATGGCAACCTGCCTTCGCAAGTGATTCAGAACCCTAAAGGAGGAGTTAATGCAGTAACACTGAGGACTGGGCGCACAGTGGGAACAGAGCAGACCGCGCAGGCGCCCGCGCAACCAGTTGCGCAAGTCCCAAATCCAGCAGCTCAGAGTGCGCAACCAGAGCCAGAGGCGCAATCAGAAGCGCCAACCACGAACCAGCAGGGCAAAGCGCCAGGTATGTCTCACTCGACAAACAAGGACAAATTTTGTACTAACATACCTGCTCCTTTCCCTGTGCAGGCACCACTGGCGACAAAAGAAGCACTGGACAAGGAACTATATGAGCTGTTCAGCAAGGTGGAAATCAACATACCTCTCATAGAAGCTATTCGACAGATTCCCAGGTATGCGAAGTTTTTAAAAGAGCTGTGCACAAATAAAAGAAGGACAGGCGAATGCGCACAGGTAATGCTAAATGCGCAGGCCTCAGCAATCGTGCAACAAAAGGTACCACCTAAGTGCCGAGATCCAGGTACATTCACTATCCCTTGCACCTTAGGTAAAACCACGGTAAGCAACTACATGATCAATTTAGGCGCATCAATCAATTTATTACCATATTCTCTCTATGCGACATTGCGCCTTGGACCACTAAAACCTGCAGGTCTCACAATTCAGCTAGCAGATCAATCGTGCAAACAACCTGCAGGCATGATAGAAGATGTCCTAGTGCGAGTAGGAGAGCTGGTGTTTCCAGCAGACTTTTATGTGCTCGAAATGGAGGGTGAGACAAGCGCCAGCGGTGCGCAGATCCTCCTAGGCAGACCGTTTCTGATGACCGCGCGCACGAAAATAGACGTTTGGAGGGGTACGCTGTCCATGGAGGTTGATGGCAAAGAAATCTACTTCGACATATTCAAAGGAATGCAGCACCCTCATGAAGACGCCACAGTGCACGCGATGGACAGCAAAGACAACTTGGCTGCAGATGCGCAGGGCGAGCTAGTTCCCAAGCGCATGCAAACTGGATGGCGCATGAGCATTGCGCCAGAGCCTCCGCCAGACGCACCACCGGATGCACCAGAGGGAGAACTGGAACCTATTGCTTATATCTCTTCTTCCTCTACATCTATCCTCGTTACGCATGATTTATCACATACTGACTACCCTTTTCACCCGTTGCGCAGGACCCAGGAAAACGCAATACACGCACTGGCGCAGGGACACTCAGGAGCAAGAGTGGGGGAGGTCGCAGACACACGTTTTGGCACGTAACGAGGTACAGTCGAGCCAACGACGTTAAACAAAGGCACTTGTCGGGAGGTAACCCGACTGGTTTTTATTTTTACATATTTTTCTTTTTAGTTTTTAGTGTTTCTTTTAGGCAGTTTAGGACTTGTCATTTTGCATGTGTGCGCTCTCCATGCGCTTGCGCTTGAGTCGTGGGGACACGCCTCTGTTCAAGTGTGGGGGGGGGAGCGTTACTCTTACATTTCATGTTTTGAGCATTTTTAGTATAGCTTAGTTTAAGTTGAAGAGAATTAGTAGCAGTAGTGCGCTAAGGTGCAGGATGCGCATGCGCTCCAGCTTGTTTTGCGCTATCCGTATTGCGTGCGCCGTTCTCTACTGTTTTAGCATAATTTTTTCGTTTTTTTTCTGCTCCTGTTAGTTGGGATATACAGGGGATGTGGAGTTGATAGAAATGCTCCAGAGAGGCGGTTAGTCGCTTGTGCTTCGAAGGCGAGGTATATGGTCGAGTGCGCTAGTGGAGGCCGGTGCTTCGCAACCTTCGGAACAAAAGAGCGCGCTCAGTCACGCAGATGCCAAAGGCAAAGTACCCAAAGCGTGGCGAGGTGGGAAAACAGACCACCTTCTCTCTGGAAATCAAGCTAAGGAAAGCGGGCGCGGTTGCAAACGCGTGCGCCGACCGGCGCAGACAGACCAAGGAGGGAGAGCGGAACGAGTTCCATAGCTGCTATCCGAAGGCTGAGATTGGAACTGTTCTGGGAATGAAACAAATTGGAAAGGAAGCTGTACAAAAGAAAAATACCAGCAGAAGCAGATGATTTGCGTTACAAAAAAAATCAGCATGCGCACTACTTAGTACCTGCGTGCGCAAGACCACAAGGATATCGTCAAAGGCTCAGGTTCCCAGGAACTGTGCGAACGAATCACGCACTGGAAGAAGCTCGCGCAAGAAACCATATACCTATCTTCGGAGCGGGAGCTGACAACCAGGAGCCTAAGAAGAGCTATCTCCCAGTCATCCAAAGATCTTCATCCCGGCTGAGAGGTAATGAAATTTCAGGATTATTATATTAGAACTATTGAGTGCAGTTGTGCGCAGGTGATAGAGCAGCACAAGTTGAGCAACTGTGCATTTTGCGCTAGAATGCAAGGCTGTGCGCTAGTCTCCAGAAAAGGTAATTGTATCCGCGTTTCAGTAGTTGTTCGGGACGAACAAGGGGCAAGTGTGGGGGGTTTGATAGAGCCTAGTTATACACATTATTTAGATCATAACCCTATGCTTGTTTGCAATATTTTATGAGCAAGATTACTCGTTTCCAATGTTTTTGTATATCAGGTCAGAACGAGTCCTTAAGTCGGATACGCGCTAACAGGCAGCGTTCTAGGAGTGAAAGATCAGCCTGCGGAGCTAGCGGCGCAAACAGAAGAAGAAAGGGCGAAGGACAACAGAGGTGCACTACCCGATTGCGCCAACCGATGCAGTGCGCCAGGCGCAGAATCCAGCATTGCCAAAACCTAACATGACCAGATTTGGAAGTTGCCATGGATGAACCTCCTGAGCAGTATATAAAGGAGAGGAGGTCTAGGGTTTCACAACAACACGGAGAGGCAGCACCACGGCCTCAAAGGAGGCACTGCGCGGCAGAACTGGAAAACACACGGACCTGTTGAGGAGATTTGCGCCAGCCGACTGCGCCAGCCGAGAGAAGACACTGCACGCACTGTTTGCTACCGTTTTCTTGGATTCATTAGTTATTATTTACTATTTTATGATGTTTACCACTAGCATGTCTAGCTAAACACTTAGTGTTGGTCGGGCATGAATCTGTGATGTATTCCTTTGAGACTTGAGCTTAATACATAATTTATTTACTTGTATTAATTCTGTGCGTACTGAGACAGTTAGTTGCATGAGTAGGGCAAGCCTTGAACCGCAAACTTACTTGTGTAGCTCGCTTGTCGCATGTTAAACTAGTTGCATGCGTAGGGGAAGCCTTGAACCGCAAACTTACCGTGACAATTAGGAGTAACGAGTTAGGGTAGGCAGTTGCTACTGTGACAGGATTCGCAGCTGTTTAGTCTAGTTCTAAGGATTAATAGCACATGAACTTTGAACGGAACATGCGCACGTGTTAGGAAGCCTTTACCGGACACTAACCCAAGTAAAACACAAGCTATAGATGTTTAGAGTCGATGATAAGGAATGCATTCATAGAGGATTGTCTGCCCAATACTTCTCATAAATATAGTATTTAATCGCCACTGCTTGCGCACGTGTAGTGCAATTCCCCGCGTTACGATATTCGCTGTTACTCGCGCATCGCGTAAAACCCCCAATCACTCACGCAACCCCCATTTTCTTAAGTGTAGGTTACTGGCTAAGACTCACTGCTTGCTCCCTGTGAAGATCGACCCTTACTTAACCGCTGTACTAGTGGGAGAGGAAGGAATTATATTTGACGCGCACAACGACGCGCGATCAGTGGATCACCACCGAGAGCAGAGCGTGAGCGCAAAGCTGAGTGGTTGGAGCAAAGGCTGATCGAGGACTTGCAGAGTCTGATCAGAGCTTGATCAGAGAAGACCAATTCAGGAGCAAAGCGGACAGAACCTGTACAAGCTAATTGCACAAGGGTGTCCTATAGCAAACCTACTGAGACATTGTGTTAATTAAAATAGGCTGCGTCTGTATGATAAGAAGAGCAGCTATTCTGTATTAACTCGAGTGTGTAGGTGAGTGAGACACAAATTAGAGGGTGGTCTGATTGTGTGTGAAGTGCTAGTTGAGGTCGGGTAGCATAGATTGTCGAGGAGTCGAGTTTGTGTTGTACGGGGTACCTTGAAGACTAGTGGATTGAGGACTGAAGTATAATCTTCCCCTGACGTAGGCAGATTGGCCCAACTGGGTGAACAAATCTCTGTTCACTGTTTTGTTTCTTATTGCACTAGATCCGGCTGAACAAGGAGTTGCTATAACAACTGCTTGTACACTATCAATAACTCAGGGGCACTCCATATTTCACGGTCAACGGAAGAAATCTCCTCGAGTTAAGTTGATCCGGGCAGCCTGAATTGATATGACCAAGGCTGGTCGAATCACTTTTGATTCGTGCACTTGCTTAAGCGAATCAACTTTGCATTTTGCTCGATTCTCGCTCATTTTTGCCCTCGATCAACTAGAATTCACCCGAAACTTCTTCGGACTACTTCATATCATGTAAAATACATTTTTAACCTGAAATGGACAGAGAAAATATCAAACAGTTTTATAAAATAACGAAACAAACAAGAAGTAAAAGGAAAATACGGACAAATATATAGTTATTTGTCCGTACATCACTACATAGGGGTGAGTTGCTCTTGAAAAACACTATTTGTTAAAGGAGATGGAACAATATGAATATGGAGTACAATATTGGATAGGCAAGCCAAATCGCAAAAGCAGGGTAAGAAGAAATCGCCCAGAAGAAATAGCCAACAGATGCTACAACAACCTCTTCATCAACTTCATGCAACGAAGTCTTGGAATCGCATCTGCAACCAAGTTGGACATATCCAAAGAGTGTGCCCCATTCTAACCAGTACCGGAGACCTTGAAGATCATCCACGGACAGATATTGGAAAAATAAGCCTAGAAGCAGACAGAATGTGGCACACTCTTTGGATATGTCCAACTTGGATCATCCATGGAAACACCTTTAAGGAACAATACTTCATAAAACAAAGGGCATAACATGAACATGATGGAAAAATTGGATAGAATGAGAATGAAATTTTGAAAAGAGGACATTTAATAACAAAACGTCTTGCTTCAAGCAAAAATTGACAATCAGTGCAGTAAAAGGTCAAACATAGGACGGCAACCAGTATGTATTTGTCATTATGTTGAACCAGGTTTGAAACTCCTTTAGAGCTTGGGTGAAATGGCCGCAATGTCTATAACAAAGCGGTACCTGACATCATTCCTTGCCAACCTCTCAAATGCCTTGTTAATATAGCCTGGTTTGATGAGTTCAATGTCACATTTTATCCCATATTTTCCGCACAAGTCCATCATCTCCTGTGTCTCTTTGATGCTTCCGATTACGCTCCCTTTTATGGACCTCTTCCCTTTTATCCAAAAGTGACATTTCATATCAGAAAGCAGATAATACCTAGTAAGTAACTAACGAAATCAGCAGAAAATATTATTGTGTCTCACCGAAAATGAGAGGAAATGCATGAAGGTCCAGGGGCTTGTCAGGCGCACCGACCAGCGAAAGAGTCCCATTCACCTTTAGCAGCTCCAAGTAAGTCCCAAGATTGTGTTGGGCTGAGACTGTGTCAAGTATCAAATCCATTGTCTTTCTCCTAGCCTGCATCTGTTCCTCGTTAGAGCTAACAACAAAATCATCCACACACAATCGCTCTCTTGCTTCCCTCTCCTTCTCTGGAGTTGTGCTGATGACTGTGACGTGCAGGCCGAAGGCCTTGCCAAATTTCACAGCCAAGTGTCCCAGACCACCTAGGCCAATAATCCCTAGTCTCTTCCCTGGCGAGCTCAGCATGCCATTGTCTTTCAATGGGGTGAATACTGTCACTCCTGCGCAGAGGAGCGGCGCAGCTGCGTCCATAGGCAGATTCTTCGGAATGTGCACCACATACCTGATTTTCTATTTGAAGTAAGAAATGTTGGAAAACAAATAGATTTTATTTTCATCTGTTTTACTCACCTATGATCTGCGACGAGCATCTTGGAGTATCCACCGTAGGTGATGCTGCCATCCCAGAAAATGCCGTTGTTGGTGAGCTGAAGCTTGTCACAGTAATTTTCCTGTGAAGTTTGGCAGAAATCGCATTTCAGACACGATGCTGCGATGCACCCAACCCCAACTCTGTCTCCCACTTTGAAATCGCTCACGTTGCTTCCATGTTCCTTCACCAGCCCCGTAATTTCATGCCTGCAAAAACTCACCATTTTCATGATCAAAACGAACAAGTCTTTGAAACTAGTTAATTTTTTCTTACCCGGGGACGAGAGGGTACATGGTGATGCCCCAGTCATTTCTGGCAAAGTGGAGATCAGTGTGGCAGATTCCGCAGTAGAGAATCTCAATGACGACATCATTCTCTCCGGTGACTCTGCATCAAAAACATATCATAAACTTAGTTGGGGATGGAAATTTAGGGTACCAAAATGAGTATTCTAGTGTTACCTTCTCTTGAAAGTGTAGGGAGTAATGTGTCCGGAGGAGTCGTGTGCGGCCCAGCCGGAGACGGTTTGGGTGTGAGTGGGACTAGTTTGAGCCATTGGGAGCCGCTGGTTACAGAGCAAAAGGGAGAAGTAGGAGTGTAGTGAAAAAAAGAAAGGAGGGAGGGAGGTTTGTTGAATTCGAAAGCTGGCAGTGAAAGTGAATATATATAAAGTACGTAAGGTGGTGTGCAAGTGGGTTTTTTCTTAGCTCAAAGACAAAACGTCTTGTTTTTTTTAATCTTTCCGTTTTAAATGGGTTGGTGGAACTGGAACAGTTGAATGAGGGTATATCTGTTTCCTTTCACAACCAATTAATTCATTTGTAAAAAAACAAAAACAGTGACAAATCACCACCGTAAAGGACAGTTTATTATTGCAAATATAGTAAATATGGAATGTTTTAAAAAAAATAATGATTTAAAAGCCAGGAAGTTAGCCAATTTTAAGAAACATGATTAATTGGATTTTGAATAAAAGAAGCATGATCTCAGATGAGTGTTGCATTACATCTTCAAAATGGCTGAATAGGTAACAGAAGAATCAACATGGATCTGTTTTCTTAAAGAACTAGAGTAAACTAGACTTTCTCATTAGCCATTATAATATTAGAAAATTGTGGCAGTCAATGCTGCTGCCAACCATAATGAGTCTATTATAAGTCCAACAGTCTAATGATATTTGGTTATATATATAGTTGGACGTTTTTAATTGGAAGTCGAATGGGAGGAAATTGTCTGGGACAATCAAGGAAAAATCAAGGTAACATTGGTCTAACTTGAATCCTACGTTTTATAAACACGGTGTAACCAATATTTAAGCGGAAGTTTGTAGTTGTAAATTGTGTAGCAAAGACTTGTACCCAATTTCCTCCCCTCGACATTTGTGGTTGTGGTCTCCATCCACTTCAATTTCTTAGTAATAATGTAATCTTTATTTTAATATCCATCTTGTTGGATATATTATATTCAACTTTTCAGTTCTTATTTATTTATAAATTTTAAGTGTTTTACACTTATGATTTTGTAATAATGTTCTAATATTCTTACTGTTTTCATTATATTTGCTATTGAAATGTTCAATAATGTTAATAACTAGTATATAAACTGCATCTTCTTTTATCTCATTATTTTCATATTTTACTGTGCTAAGAATATTTAGCTTCTCTTATGAGGTTAAATAATTATCTTACCAGCCTTTTAACTGTCCTGTACCTGATGGTATTAACATAGCAATAGTTTTGTCAATATTACCATGAGTTTTACAGATACTTGAACTATAACTATTTGATATAACTTCATTAGTTTCTTCAATCATAACATCAACAAGTGTTGTTCCTGATAATAATATTTTCATAATATATTGATAAAGACATGATTCATCACACAGAACCCTCATTTGGTTGTTTCATTTGCCATGCATACTGTTTGTTGAGGTATATCATCCTTGACAAAACAACACAAGAATATGCTACAGCACTCCCTGAAGATCGTAGCTGGAGCCCAATCCGAAGATTGACAAAACAGCAACAAAGTACAGCGACAAACACAAGAAAGTGATATAGCACTCTATGGACCACAAAAGTAGAGACAAGCTGGGGAAAAGACAAATGACAGAAATTGCTATAGCAACCCGTGATGATTTTAAGCTAGAGTAGAATGGCCGATCATCTTAAAGCTGCACGGAGAGAGTTCGGCGAGGTGCTATAGGTGTCGCGAAAGCTCAAGGAGCTTTGCAAACGCCCTCAGGTGATCAGAAAACGTCATCACGCGGTCGGAAGAATTCAAGAAAGATAAGGTTTCTAAATTCCGATTTAGGAAATAAAATCTCAACAACTCCGCAAGAATCTAGGAGAAGGATCCAGTGATGCTGAGTTGTTCTAAGAATCCTAAGGCAACTAGGATTTCCAAGATGAATGTATAAGAACAATGTAGAGGTAGATCAATTGAAAATTCGAGGACAAAATACACACAACGAGAGACAATAGCAGAAGGCTGAGGTGTAGAGTTGTGTTGAGCGCATAGAGAGAGCATAACTTGCTGAGTTTGATCGAGCATTGATCCACCAAACTCAACTGGAGCGTGGCTCGTTGAAGGATCAATCATCGTCTTCGGAGAACAGCTGCGGACAGATGTTGTTGCAGTGTGTTGAGGAGCTGAGTGACTCTCCTTGATAGTGACAGGCGGCATTGATCGGGGGGGGGGGGTAGATTCTGAGTTGGAGGAACTCAGAGAGAGACGGACAGATTGGCAGAGAGTGCTAGAGAAGTCGTCTACAAAAGTTACAGCAATTTTGGTATAGAATTGGTATAGCATTTCGTCTACTGCACATTATAATAGAATAGGCTAAGTCTGTGAGTCAGGTCTATAGCTATTTGTTACTAG